>CM065802.1:142274095-143524095 GCA_033398695.1 Orobanche coerulescens | reverse complement strand
CAGTTGTTTCTTTTCTGCATCCCTCAAACTTGTATTCTTTTCATTTTCTCTCTAAGTAATTTTCTTTTCAAAAAATGGAATCATCATCTTCCACAAAAAAGATTTAACTCCATCTGCATTTTTGGTAGAGCTAGTAATGGGAAAGAGGCTTGCTTTACTGAAGCAGCCCACAACTTGGGTCGTACCTTAGGAGAAAAATGCATTCATGTAGTTTACGGAGGAGGAAGTCTAGGATTAATGGGACGTGCTGCTGCTTCTGCCTATAAGGAAGGAGTAAAAGTGTTGGGAATCATTCCAAAACTTCTGGCTGAAAGTAAAATCACCGGAGCAACTATTGGATATGAGTTCAGAGCTGTAAATATGCAAGACCGCATAACTCACATGATAAATAATGCTGATGCCTTTATCACCCTTCCCGGTGGTTTTGGCACTCTTGAGGAACTTTTTCATGTGGTTACCAGAGCCCAGTTAAATGTTCATACGAAACCAATATGTCTGCTAAATGTCAATGGTTTCTTCGATGGTTTACTATCTTTCATCAACTACTCTTCTGAAAAAGGTTTTATTTCTGAGCGTGCTAAACGAATCATAGTTGTTGCAACAACACCAGAAGAGCTGATAAAAAAACTTATTACATTTGTTCCTGAACCAGACCCAGCTCTAGCTAATATTGTTTGGATGGAAGATTTCACTGTGCGGAAACGTAAAATTGATACATTCCTTTCACTCCAATATCCCACTTCATTCCTCTTGTTGTTTTTACTTTTTAGCGGGTGTAAAAATCGTGAAAATGATGGCATCTTAAGGAGTTTCTTTTCGATCTCTTGACGCGCATCTATCCACGATTTATATATTGTTATTTCTATTACTGTACTTTTTTTTGTTTGTTTGTTTTTAATAAAAGCATTGATGGCAGCGTAAGACGAATCTTCGGACTCTCTTGAAGCGCATCTAGGTTGTTTGTGTTATACTTCCAGGTATATATTTTCTTTTGTTATTTTGCCACACTTATTTCTTGCAAGTCCAAAAAAAGGCTTGAGCAAAGCATCGTGTTTCATAAACAGGGAAGCCTTATTTAAACCCTTACTCCATTGTTCTTTTTACACAATTGTAACACCCCCAATCCGCTCAGGGATATTACACGCCGTAGATCCTTTCCTCAAGGATCTACCAGGCTGGAAACAACATTGAATAACTCAATAATGCCTTTAAGGCTAAAACGACTCAGTAGACCGACTTGGTCTTTCAATAAAAATATACAACTCAATTATAATTCATGCCCACGCAGGGGTCAAAATACAACAACTCCCGTACAACGGGAAAGAATACTGCAGCGGAAATAAAATACAACTAAACCAATGACATCATACCTATCCTCGTGTGATTAGTATCGTTTATCTTTCATCATCCTTCATGCCGACCCTGTGCTATGCTCCAAAACCTGAATGCAAAAACAGACATCCACCCCCCGAATACTCGGGGGTTAGCAAAACTCTATTGTTTTGCTAGTGCAAGAACAGGTGCAAAAATACGAGCCATACAATACAAGTTCCAAGAACAATAATAATCAGGAATCCTCAAAGATTCAAATACAACTAAACAAACACTTCCCGAGGCAAGAGTTTGGGTAAAACATTCTAAAACCAAAAGATAGCAATCGAGGAGAAAACAATTTACAAAATGGTTTAATAAGCCATCGGGAGTTTTAGTAGAAAACAATTTAGGATTATCAAATCCTACTCTTTCCAAAATCAACAGGGGTCATAGCCCAAAGGTTTTGTTTTCGCAAATAGGAAACCGACAACAATTCATAGGGCCAGATCCCAACATCACGTGTCCTCGACGGACATAAAAATCAACAAAACATAGTCGCACACGCGCATCGCCTAGGACCGGGACGAAGCCACAAATCCCACTCGAGGCCTCGAAGGACCCTCCCGAGCTGGCTAGCGAAACAATTCACACACATCTCACGGTTGGATCAATCGCTTGTTGCATCCTGGCCACATGATCGCATGCCATGTGCCACCGTAGATTATCTCAGGCTCTCACGGTTGGATCAATCACTTGTTGCATCCTAACTACATGATCACGTGCCATGTGTCACCGTAGACCTTCAACCATATCCACACATTCACACAAATAACATATCACATCAATAATATCCAAGTAATTCACTCAATGGCAACAAACACAATACACGACGCAATGGTCAAATTACAACGCACCAATAAGAGATAATATATATACATATATATTATCAAAGCACAACGACAACACCAAGTGTATTCATAGTAATTCACGTAACCATCCACGAACACAATGTCCACAAAACACGCGCGTTTTGAAAGAGGGCCTTTAACAAGGCTAACCGAATCTATGAAAGTGAGATTCAAACGATCAAATAAACACAAGGAGACGATCACTAATTATCATATTCATAAAACAAGAATTGTATGGACAAGGTACTTGCCTCAAAATCGGCACGCAAGTATCCCGACGAACACGGCTCAACCGGAAAGCTTCGAAACGCCCGATGCTATTGGAAAGGAAGACGACAACGAACCGAAGGGTTCAACTCGGTTTCTTCGCAAGAAACTCGACCCTAACAACATATAATTAATAAATCAACGATCACACGAGAAAGAATAATCGTAGAACGTCCGAAAACCCCTCTAAGACATTCTACCGGACACCTTCAAGGCGTCGATCAAGAACTCGACCAAAACAACGAATCGATACGATCCAACCATGGAATAACAAGGTAAATGATATAATACATCTAAATAATCAATAATCTATCAAGAATCTAAGTTATTACGGCTCAAACGGACGAAATCCAACAAAAACCCCAATTTCCCCAAAACTAGATTATCAAAAAATCTAACCTTGATTCGGCAGATCGGAGTAGGTTATGGGATGATTGATTGATGTTAGAAACTCAAGAACTTCGTAGATTGATATATAAACAACATCTAATCACGTACTCCAAGCCCCAGCCTGGGAAGGAAATGCGAGGGATGAGAAAAATGGGTGTAAACCCGTCATGCTCGATCATATATATACTGCCCAGCATTCTGCCGACCACTTACGGCCGTAATCGGCAGACCTTACGGCCGTAACCGGCATTCGTCAAAATCTGCCCAGCGCTTGCCGATCGCTTACGGCCATAACCGACAGGGCCTTACGGCCGTAACTCGGCACTGCCGTACCCGGCAGGTCCTTACGGCCGTAACCGGCATTCGTCCGGAACCTGCCTAGCACCTTACGGCTGTAACTCGGCCAGTGCCGGACTGGGCCCAACCTGCCCGGCCATGACTCGGCCGGGACCAACTCCGACGGCCCGGACGACCCCGAAACCCGAACCTGAATACGAAACGAAGATACGGTTATGAAGTACTCGCAAAGACGAATTCGAGCACTAAGAGAACACACGATTCCAACCACCCAAAGGCTCGAAATTCGACAACGGAAAGTAATTACCCCAAACTTTGGGAAATTACGAAAATGGCCCAAAACATCCGAAATACACGATACACGATCGAAATACCAAGCCGAAGCTCGCAACATGAATAATAACATTAAATGAACTTACGAGAAACTCGAAACAACAGTTTCGGACGAGATTCGCAAGAATCGAACTCAAGTGCGGAAAAGTCGCAAAAAAGCACGGAACTCCACAAAACGACACCGAAACGAACTCGGATGACAAAAAGTGCAGAACTAAATACTCTCAGAATGACGAAACGGTCACGAGCGAGTCGTCAAAAAGGACTCCGGCCGAAAAAGAAATTTACCGAAAATCGAAAATTGCGGATATTACATTCTACCCTCCTTAAAAGAAGTTTCGTCCCGAAACTTAAAATAAGTAGGGAGGAGCAACATCCCGCCAAGAAAACTCAACGAGATACACAAGAAATGCGTAACTTTCATCCATCGACGAAACGTTACAAGCAACGCAAAGGAATATACGGCGTGAAAACGCGCTCCACGACGACCAACACAACACCACCGGTAAAAACATAATAAAACCAACAAGTGACAAGCGTCACCAAACAGATAATATTATCAAGTCAATTATCCGAACATTCACAAAACACAAAGTACCTATTACAAGGAAACACGCACAGTCGAGAAAACAGAAAGTAAACACAAACGATCCACAAGGGCAATCATAAACGATTCGGACTACGCCGAAATCCTCAAAACCACACTAGGCATCTCCGTGTCCTTTCGGAGCAGAGACGCAACCTCGATCCCCAAATCTCTCAGCTACCGTCTCGCAATGTATGGCTCGGTGACCCATCTGGCCACACTCGAAACAGCTGACTAACGGTGAATGACAATTCTTCGCAGTATGGCCTGCTCGACTACAGTTATAACATATCTTCGAGCTGCTCACATTACTCACTGCAGGGGTACTACTCCTCTGATCACGCGATCTAGGAACCATCTTGGGATGACGAAACGAAGTCCCAACCTCAAGGGGCCCACTCATATGATTTCCTGAAAAGTTCCCAGCGGTTTTCTGTTTCTTCGAGTCAGACATACTCTCGGTCGATAATCTGGATAGCTCATAGGCTAACACTCTATTCTGATAATCTCTCAAGGAAGTACAAGCGAGACCTTCCATGTACTGACGAATCTCCGGCTTCATCCGCCTACTAAAATGACAGATCTTGTCCTCCTCTGTCCTTACTTGATTCTGCACATAGTCGAGCTGTTTGTTAAAATCAATAATACCTTGAGACAGCGGTACATCCTGCGGTTTCGCCGAAAAGAATTCATTAATCTTCTGATTTCTGATCGGCTCCGGACAAAACTCATCTCTCATGAATCTCTGGAACTCTGCCCATGTGACAACACGATCTTGAGGCTTAACAGCCTCCCACCAGCTAGCGGCATCTTTGTCGAAAAGATACTGAGCTACCGGGACCTTACGTTCTTCTGGACAATCAACTATCTCGAATATCTTTCCAACTGGAAAAGCCAACCATCCCAGCATAAAGCATATGCAGCACCAGCGAAACGAGGGGGATTCATACGAACCACTTCTCGAAGCCACTGATTTGCACCAGTGTGTTGGGTCACATCTGTAACACGCTGAACTGCCTGAGTCAACTGAGTCATCTGTGCGGCTACCTGCTGTAAAATAGTAGCGACACCGATACCGATATCATCACCGGCAGCATGATCTCGACCACGCGTCCAATCGCCACGACCACGACCTTGGCCCCTCGGCATACTGAATAAGTAACCACTCAGCACAACAGAAAATCATAACACATAACACATACAACGATTACCATCGTAAGGCAACACACACATGAATATCACAGCAACGACGGCATTGTTCGGCGACATCAACGACTCGAACGATGACCAGTGCAAAATTACAAAACATCACGAAACAACCACGTATGTACACAATCATACAAACTCCAGTTCCAATAGCTCGCACAAGTGCGATAACACACAAATCATCACAAAGCGACAACATTCAATACCAACATCTCACCTCTCACAGAGGGCCAATCACAACAAATGCGTGGAAAACGACTCAACATTCACGCCACCAATTCCATCATACTCGGGAGCTAACATTATAACGACAATGTGAATATCATACATACATTCATGGACTGCAAACAGGAATGATAGGTTTTAAAAACGAAAACCACCTTTGAAAAAGAAAGATTCTGGAAAAACTAGTTGATCTTGAGTATCACCTTTCAAAAAGTAGTACAAACACCATTATCGAGACTTTGAAAATCATCTTGCGTTTGAACAAAAATGAGGACACTTTCCTTTTAATGAATAACTTTCAGAATATTCGACCCTCGGGTCTAAGTAAAAGTGTTTCTAAAACATTGAAAATATCTCAAAACATTTTGGTCCTCGAGGTAGAAGAATTCTGAAACATATTATGGCACCTTGGATGTACCACGAGAAAATAATTCATTTTAAAAGTACGTCTCGAAATTTATTTTCTAAGATACTCAAGGTTTTTAAAGATAATTCAATGGGCTAGAATGCCCAAAAATTTCAGGTAATTACACAGAACATTATAGCGCCGTGGGTCCCGCGCCGGAATCCACCAGGATAAAACCATTTACAAAAATGCCAAAAAGGCCGATGACGGTAATATTTCAAAAACTCACGAAAGCCATTTACCAAAATACTAAATACCGTCATAATAATTTCTCCAAAATGATCAAGGCCATAATGCCAAAAACTCGGTTAACGAAATCGGTTTTTGAAATAAAACTCATTCGGTAAAATACCGAAAGCTATTACAAAAGAACTCACGCAGCGGATAAAAGAAACACAGTCCAACATGCACAATCCAGCAACACTACTCCTCATATGAACGAAATATGAGAGTCAAATAACCACATATCACGAAATCAAAATCCACAGAAGGATTCCATCACTTAACGTATAATCATACAAGTAACTCGCATCAGACGAGGCACAATCACAAAGAAGGGAGACTTACATCCACAGGTCGCACGAAGATGATGATGATCGCCCCACGATACTAATCACGACCAACAAACTCAGAAGACGCATCGCGACACGACTCAGTCAGATAAAATCCGACGAAACAAGACTCAAACAATACGACTTGACCCGACAACCTAGGTTTCCACAACCTAAGCTCCGATACCATTTATGTAACACCCCCAATCCGCTCAGGGATATTACACGCCGTAGATCCTTTCCTCAAGGATCTACCAGGTTGGTAACAACATTGAACAACTCAATAATGCCTTTAAGGCTAAAACGACTCAGTAGACCGACTTGGCCTTTCAATAAAAATATACAACTCAATTATAATTCATGCCCACGCAGGGGTCAAAATACAACAACTCCCGTACAACGGGAAAGAATACTGTAGCGGAAATAAAATAAAACTAAACCAATGACATCATACGTATCCTCGTGTGATTAGTATCGTTCATCTTTCATCATCCTTCATGCCGACCCTGTGCTATGCTCCAAAACCTGAATGCAAAAACAGACATCCACCCCCCGAATACTTGGGGGTTAGCAAAACTCCATTGTTTTGCTAGTGCAAGAACAAGTGCAAAAATACGAGCCATACAATACAAGTTCCAAGAACAATAATAATCAGGAATCCTCAAAGATTCAAATACAACTAAACAAACACTTCCCGAGACAAGAGTTTGGGTAAAACGTTCTAAAACCAAAAGATCACACTCCAGGAGAAAACAATTTACAAAATGGTTTAATAAGCCATCGGGAGTTTTAGTAGAAAACAATTTAGGATTATCAAATCCTACTCTTTCCAAAATCAACAGGGGTCATAGCCCAAAGGTTTTGTTTTCGCAAATAGAAAACCGACAACAATTCACAGGCCAGAGCCCAACATCACGTGTCCTCGACGGACATAAAAATCAACAAAACATAGTCGCACACGTGCATCGCCTAGGACCGGGACGAAGCCACAAATCCCACTCGAGGCCTCGAAGGACCCTCATGAGCTGGCTAGCGAAACAATTCACACACATCTCATGGTTGGATCAATCGCTTGTTGCATCCTGGCCACATGATCGCATGCCATGTGCCACCGTAGATTATCTCAGGCTCTCACGGTTGGATCAATCACTTGTTGCATCCTGACCACATGATCACGTGCCATGTGTCACCGTAGACCTTCGACCATATCCACACATTCACACAAATAACATATCACATCAATAATATCCAAGTAATTCACTCAATGGCAACAAACACAATACACGACGCAATGGTCAAATTACAACGCACCAATAAGAGATAATATATATACATATATATTATCAAAGCACAACGACAACACCAAGTGTATTCACAGTAATTCACGTAACCATCCACGAACACAATGTCCACAAAACACGCGCGTTTTGAAAGAGGGCCTTTAACAAGGCTAACCGAATCTATGAAAGTGAGATTCAAATGATCAAATAAACACAAGGAGACGATCACTAGTTATTATATTCATAAAACAAGAATTGTATGGACAAGGTACTTGCCTCAAAATCGGCACGCAAGTATCCCGACGAACACGGCTCAACCGGAAAGCTTCGAAACGCCCGATGCTATCGAAAAGGAAGACAACAACGAACGGAAGGGTTCAACTCGGTTTCTTCACAAGAAACTCGACCCTAACAACATATAATTAATAAATCAACGATCACACGAGAAAGAATAATCGTAGAACGTCCGAAAACCCCTCTAAGACATTCTACCGGACACCTTCAAGGCGTCGATCAAGAACTCAACCAAAACAATGAATCGATACGATCCAACCATGGAATAACAAGGGAAATGATATAATACATCTAAATAATAAATAATCCATCAACAATCTAAGTTATTACGGCTCAAACGGACGAAATCCAACAAAAACCCCAATTTCCCCAAAACTATATTATCAAGAAATCTAACCTTGATTCGGCAGATCGGAGTAGGTTATGGGATGATTGATTGATGTTAGAAACTCAAGAACTTCGTGGATTGATATATAAACAACATCTAATCACGTACTCCAAGCCCCAGCCTCGAAAGGAAATGAGAGGGATGAGAAAAATGGGTGTAAACTCGTCTGCTCGATCATATATATATTGCCCAGCATTCTGCCGACCACTTACGGCCGTAACCGACAGACCTTATGGCCGTAACCGGCATTCGTCAAAATCTGCCCAGCGCTTGCCGATCGCTTACGGCCGTAACCGACAGGGCCTTACGGCCGTAACTCGGCACTTACGGCCGTACCCGGTAGGTCCTTACGGCCGTAACCGGCATTCGTCCGGAACCTGCCTAGCACCTTACGGCCGTATCCGGCACCTTACGGCCGTAACTCGGCCAGTTCCAGACTGGGCCCAACCTGCCAGGCCATGACTCGGCCGGGATCAACTCCGACGGCCCGGACGACCCCGAAACCCGAACCTGAATACGAAACAAAGATACGGTTACGAAGTACTCGCAAAGACGAATTCGAGCACTAAGAGAACACACGATTCCGACCACCCGAAGGCTCGAAATTCGACAACGGAAAGTAATTACCCCAAACTTTGGGAAATTACGAAAATGGCCCAAAA
Source organism: Orobanche coerulescens (assembly GCA_033398695.1). NCBI lineage: Eukaryota > Viridiplantae > Streptophyta > Magnoliopsida > Lamiales > Orobanchaceae > Orobanche > Orobanche coerulescens. The sequence continues at coordinate 143,514,988 of CM065802.1, read as the reverse complement.
CGTCCGAAATACACGATACACGATCGAAATACCAAGCCGAAGCTCGCAACATGAATAATAACATTAAATGAACTTACGAGAAACTCGAAACAACAGTTTCGGACGAGATTCGCAAGAATCAAACTCAAGTGCGGAAAAGTCGCAAAAAAGCACGGAACTCCACAAAACGACACCGAAAAGAACTCGGATGACAAAAATTTCAGAACTAAATACTCTCAGAATGACGAAACGGTCACGAGAGAGTCGTCAAAACGGACTCTGGCCGAAAAAGAAATTTACCGAAAATCGAAAATTGCGGATATTACAACAATAAGGTTTATCATTAAGTGTGGGGGAAGGTGTGTATATATATATATATATAAGAGGTTGAAAATTACGACACCATTTTCTTGAGAAAACGTTAGTGAAAAAATCATTTTTGGGATGTTTCACTGGTTTTGATAATGGATTTGGATGAAGGTGTATGGGATTCAGTACACAACACCCCTTTTGTGAGTTTTGAGCCTTAGAGCAATCCTTATATATACGCTCTATATTTTTTGTTGTGTGGTCAAACATATTGTGTTCATTCTAGAACTTGCTCATTTATACATTTCGAGACTACATTCATAAACTCTTGCATTAAGATGATAAAGGCAATTAGGATTAACCCTTTGTTGGCTTACATTTTCCCACCCATTACATTTTATCCTTAGAATCCCCATTGAGCCTGAGTCTATTTCTTTGATCAAGCACATTACTTTAGCCATTATCCATTCTTGTTGATGATTCAGCCATTTGCACCCTCTAGTCAAAGATTTAATTGTGAACTAGATGTGTGACAAATAGGGACCGATGTTCATAAGAGTATTGTGGAGATTAAGAGCTTTTGTTGAAAGTGAAAGGGTGTGAAGTACATTGGAATATTGAGCAAAAAAAAAAAACGGCCTGAAAGAAAAAAAGCGGGAGGTCAAGTGCGAAAATCATCACTATATATACATAAAATAGCACTTGAACTATCCCTTGAGTGATACATAATTCCTTCCAGAGGATCCATTGTATACTTTTTCTTACACAAGAGTATGACCTTACCAGATGAATATTCAATTACCATGTACAGAATAACTTGGGGATGATGGTTTGAGAATTTTCATTACAGAGGGGGGTGTTGATTGTTATTTGTAGGATTTGTTATGCATCTAAATTCACAATTGATCTTGGCTAGCAAACCTCATAATTTTTCCTTTATCCTACCCATACCCAAAACCACGTTACAACCAAAAGAAAGACCTTTTGATTTATGCATGAGTTTATTTTTAAGTAGTGGAGATTTGATTTTTGACCAAGCATATGGTAATGACACATTATGCTTTGATATGAGTGAACTCTTCTCGAATATCCCGTATATACACTTGAGTGAAGAGTGATATCCACCGTGAGGGTATTGAATCTTTTGGCATTCGATTCTCAATGAAGTTGTTAGAATTTGGTGCGGCATCCTATTTTTCTCTGATCTCACTTGGGTCATGATCACTTGTTCTCTCTTGATATTGGTTTTGTCATGATTTTTTCAGCATATGAGTATTATAACTCGGGTATAAGATTTGCCCGATGTTGTGTCACGATTTATTCATCCCGACAGGCGATCGACTATAAGGCCGAGCGACCAAGTCAACTCCAGTCAAACCCTGACTAGCTCGCCAAGTCGAAGATATCAAACCACCATCAGGCACCTAGCGATCGACTCCCAGGGCGATCGCCCTTTGGCAGCTGGCGATCTGCTCTACTAACCGGCTGAGGGCAATCAACCTGCGCCCCGTGCAGAGATGATCGCCCGTCTAAACCATCAAGGACTGGATCTCAGGAAAGCACCCACGTGCAGATCCACCAAAGGCGCTGACGAGATCTTCGCCAGCAGATAAGATCTTTTGCTGACAGACAAGACATTTGACCACAGCCTGTCACATACCTCACCTACCAGCATGCGCGCCGAAAGTTGTCAGTGGGACCGCCCGTGACAGCGACTCAGGACGCGTGTAAGCTCCCCATTGGACCGCACAGTTGACTGCCAACAACTCATGCAGGCTTTGAAGGGACAGGCCCATGTGCTAAAAGACGATCGCCCGATTATTATATTGCAGTAAAGGCGATCGCCCGGCGTATCCAAGCCCTATAAATAGAGAACCTCCTCCTACTGGAAAAAGGTTCAGAACTCATCCACTACAGTTCCAAATTCATTCTGACTTACGCTCAGAGCTCATTCTCTCACATTCCGATACATTCACGGAAGTACTGAAGAACATACACATCATCAAGCTCCCGGCTATCTCACCGGAATCCATCTCAGGACTTCTCTCTCCAAATCTCTCGTCCAGAAGACGATCGGCAGAAGCAGCAAGTCTCCACTAGACAGATTCCAAGGGATTCATAAGCCCAAGCCCAAACATCCCGGCTAAATACTCGCCGTGAGAGACGATCGATCTCTCACCGCCGCGACTGTTCATCTCCTTTGTTACAAGAACTCACAGAGCATCAAATCTGGTTCTTCCGGCAATCTACACGCTCACTAGCTAAGATAACAAGAAACTTTACACTCATTGTAATTGTATTCTTACATTAGTACTTGTATCCCCGAATATCGGTATTAATAATATCTCGCGAGAGCATTCAAGCCCGGGACTAACAACCCCGGCAAATCTTGTGTTATTTATCTTTCTCACGGAAGTGCTCTTGCATTTGTTTGCTATCCCATCCATTCCAGCAATATCTATCTCCGGATAATATTTTGGGTAGCAACACCCGAGGACGTGCAAAAGATAAGTGTGGGTGAATTTGTTTAGTATATTTTGAGTAATATTTTTATTAGTATTTTATATATATAATTGTGTGTTGTGTGACAATTTATTCGTTTTACCATATATTTATATTCTTTTATTTTGTTAGAATTTTCTATAATTTTGTGTCATTTTTGGATAATTAATTGGATTTAAATTATATCTGCAGGTTAACCAATCGGTACAAGACAGATCAATTGGTTCAAGGGCGATATTTTTACAAAATTCAAATATAGTCACGACTGGTCACATTTTATTCGTCTCGTCGAGATGATCGTTTTAAAAAAAAATTCATCCGAATTCGAGTTCGTATGAAGAAGTTATGACCGTTCGAAAGACAATTAAATAGACGGACCATATTGTGCCATGTGGCAACACCCGATTGGACCAGAAATTCAACTCTGTGCTGATGTCATCCATGACATCAGCACCCCTTAGCAGTCGTGAAATAATTGGGGGTGGGATTTTAAAATATTAAAAATTATTGTTTTATTAATTTTGCAGTAGCATAAATAGGGGATGAATGTATAGTGTTTTGGGAGGAGAAAAAAAAGGAGAAAAATAGAGAGATATTGTTGTAAGAGTGAGAAATAAAAATATTGTGTAATAAAATTATATTTAAGTAATAATATTATGAAATATTTATTTATTTGTGTTGTTATTATGAGTGAGTAATTTTCTTTTACTGGGGTTATGATGAAACCATGTCTATATTATTATTAATATTTATATAATAATTCCAAATAAATATTTTTAACGATTATGATTTTCGCTTCAATAGGAAAATATTATTTCATCAATTATATCACGTATTTTTGATAGTTATAAATTTCCCATTGCTTTGTGATTATTGATATTAGTTAATTTCTTTGATTATTTGTTTTCTATTAAATTGGATACATATAATGCTTAGAAATTACATTTTTCAAGCGATGGAAAATCTATATTTGAATTATAATTTTGTACTTATTGTCAAATCTATAGGGAAATAGTGAGATTGATTTCAGAATCTATTATCTGAATTTCTGAATTAGAATATAAATTATATAATAAATAGACATTGGTAGATTCTAAACCCTAGTAAATTATTTAAAATCAATTTACCTAAAATCTACTTAAAAATTATTGTTATTTGTTGCAATTATTATAACCAATAATAAATCAAATTAGTTGGGACTAGGTTAGAATTTAATATAATTTGGTTCAAAACGATAGGAATAAATTTACTTCACTATCATAGTCCTACTTGTGGAATCGACCTTGCGCCGCATATCTACATCGAACAAATCGTGCGCTTGCGAATATTAAACTAAAGAATCAACCAACAACATAATGTATTATGAGTTTTTAGTATGGTAATGGCATGACCCGTGCGTTGCATGAATTATGTTGTTGAGTAACTGACTAAATTCGCATGTGATTCACACAACATTTTGTACAGTGATACATAATGCTTAAGTAAGTAGTTATGAAATAAGTTTAGTTATTAATTATATCAAAAATTAATATTTGCAAATTAGCTAAAAAATTACACCAAATCACCTGAGAAAGGATGGGACCATGCTTATTAACAAATATGTCAATTTTCTTATGTTGTCCGTATGTTCCTTTAATTAAGTTGTTAAATTAATCATGGACACATTTTAACATTCATGCAAATAAAATAGATGAAATGAAGATTAATCTTGAATAAGTTATTTTTGTTGCATAGTGTAAAAATCAAGTATTGCATGTTAGTTATCTCGATCTTAACCTCTTATAAATTACATCATTTCATCTCTTTTGAAAGAGATTCACCGCAGGAGTCTAGGAACCAAATCACTAATGGTCCGTGTTTGATGTTTCAAGTCGCAAACAACAAACCTTTGAATGACCACGTTCTTCTATATAAATTATCATTAGAGCTTTAGCCAACACAAACCCGTAACAGGCCCGGTCTAAGCCCAACAGCACAAAAATGAAAGACCCACAAACCAAATACCCGGTTATTAAACTACCACTAATCCCTAATTTTTTGTCATTACAACCCTTAACAACACATACATATCCGCCTCTCTTGCAGCCACAATCGTCAAGATACCTCTTCTCCTTTACGGCTCTTGAAAATCGAACACATATACACTACTGTATATGATTGTTTGTTATCGAACAGATACATCAAACAAATGAATCTACTCTATACGGCTTCAAGATCGTCTGAACGGTCTCGGGTAGGTGATGTTTTATTTTCGGTTATGTATTACTTTGATCGAAACAAAGAATGAATGTAAACAATATTGTTTTGTTTGTCCTTTAATATTTCGAATAACAAAAAGAACTATGATCTACATAGATCGATGATGATTTTTGTTTCTTTCGTGTTTTGTACCACACGAAAAAGAAAAAAAGATCTGAGATCATTAGTTTTTTTTTTTAGTTCGACTAAGTAGTGGTTGTAGTATTGTGTGGAGATGGGGTTAGGATAGTTTTGAATTTGTTGTCGAAGGTTTTTGATGTTGTGATAGTGTGATTAAAGGATTAGGAAAAAAATAAGATCTATGAGGATTAACTGAGATCATTATCATTTTTTTCCCATTTTTCGTTTTCTTTTTGTTTGTGGTTGATTATGGATTAGGACAGAAATAGAGGATGGTGGTGAAGATCGTTAAAAAATGAGATGGTGATAGTTTTATTTATAATCTTCAAAATCCAACTGAAAAGTCTTATATCTAAAGACTTATTGATACAATCAGGATGCTTTGTATTCTTTTTTCAATACACAAATTTATTAGTTGTGTAACTCCTAGATTGTTTGTATTCTTTGCACATGATTGTAGACATTCAATTGAGAACTCATGTGGAGCTTTGGCATGTTTGTACCGTACTTATTTTTGTGAACATTCATTCTTCCATATTAAATTTAGCCACTCAATTTTTAAGTAGTATAGATATATTACATTTTATTAACAGAAAAGAAAGAACATGAAATCTAAACCCACGCAGGTTTTTGATTATTTTACAAAAAATAAATAAATTATCAATTGTTGTGTCGAGATTTATACGTCTCAACAGGCGATCGCCTTAGAGACCGGGCGACCAAGCCGGAGTCCAGCAGCCAAGGCAAATTGGCCGACCGAAGGTCCCAGGACAAGTCCCGGTGCCGAGCGATCGACACCTAAGGCGATCGCCTCTCGGTACTTGGCGATAGACTCCTGGTGACCGACCAAATGACGACCGCCTCATTCCACGAAAGGCCAACGATCGTTCAGTCGGCAAAGGCTTAAGCTCGGACAAAACCCACATGTAGATCCGGAAAAGGCGCCGCAGCACATGGACCGTTGACCACAGCCTGTCAGCATCTTTCCACCAACCGACAGACCCACCGAAAGGTGTACAGTGGGACCGCCCGTGACAGCAACTCAGGACGCGTGCCGGCTCCTCATTGAACCGCATGACTGGCTGCCAGCAGCAGCCGCAGGCTTTAAGGCAGATAGCCCATGTGACATAAAGACGATCGCCCCTTATTATATTACATAAAAGGTGATCGTCCGCCAGTAAACAGGGCATCTCAGCCCCTATAAATAGAAGACTGCCTGCACTTGGAAATCTCTCTGACTCCTGCTGGTTCTTCCCACAACTCGGCCTTCTTACTCTTGGAAACAGCTATCTCTCGACCTTTCTTCTCTCTCAGCACCTCTTGCACGAAAGACGGTCAGCAGAGACGAATCCGGCAAAGCTTCGCTCAAGAGTTAGATAAATAGGATCTTTTACACTCATTGTATTTAGATTCTTACATTAATACTTGTATCCCCGAATATTTATATTAATAACATCTCGCGAGAGTATTCAAGCCCGGGCCTAACAAACCCGGCAAATCTTGTGTTATTCACACCCCCACAGACGTGCTCTCGCAATTTGCTGTTGCTCGACCATTCCAGCAATATCTATCTTTGGATAATATTTCGGGCAACAACAATTGGCGCTAGAAGAAGAGGATCTAACCCTCAATTTTATTCCTACCATCTCGAAGAACACTCACTGTTCTCCGGGGCATATACCTGAAGAAACACTCACTGTTCTTCAGAGAAAGCTTTCAGAATCATGGCTTCTGCCTCTACATCGAAGAAAGCCGCTGACCGATCCGCCAGACGCCTCATTCCGTCTCAATCCGAGCCGCAGCCCATGGCGGAGGGTAGCCGCCGCGGTCCGAGACTCTCGATCCCGCCCCCGAGGGACGGCCCAAGCCTCTCGCTCGATCAGTTCCAAACCTCGGAACAGATCGAAAAGGCCTTGGCCATCCTACAGGAGCGACGGAGAGCTCTCGACGCGCCGCCCGATATAACCCCCTCGGCCATCCGCCGCTTGACCAAACGGAAGTTCAAGGCGGTCCTGACCGAGCGATCGCCAGGAGGCTCCCATTCGCAAGAAGAGGCGCTCGCTAGCCGGGGCACCTCTATTTTCGATCGCCTAGGCAGCGACCCATCATGGCGACCGGGGAAGTCGGGCCCCAGCCACGAGATGACGGAGCTCGAGTCCGTCACCAGGAGTTCGGCGTATCCGACTCCCAAAAGGCCGACCAGCCATCTGGATCCCCCTCACCGAAGAACCGAGGTCGGAAACAGCGGAGTCAGGAGATCGGTACACGATCGCCTCGGATCCCGCTCCGAAAGTCGAGCCACAAGCGACCAAGCAACAGCGATGGATCCGATGCAACGCTAGCTCGACGACATGAAGGCGCTCCTGGAATCTGGGGCAGGCACCAAGAGCAAGATCACCGGGCCGAGCGAACCGTTCGCGATCCACATCGAGCTCGCTCCCGTGCAGCATAGGATCGCTCCTCCACAAACACCTTCGTACGAGGGGAGGTCGGACCCCGAGACGCACCTGAGCAAGTTCCGCATCTACATGACCGGGTGTGGGGCATCAGACGCGACCAGATGCCGAATGTTCCCACTGACGCTGGACGACCTTGCCCATAGGTGGTACACATCATTGCCGCCGCGATCCATCGATTCCTTTGATCAACTGGCGAACAGCTTCACGGCTCACTTCGCCGCCAAGGTTGCTCGGCCGGAAGGTCCCCATCGCATGATGCAAATCAGGCAGGGAGAATAAGAATCCGACGCAGACTACATCGACCGGGTAGACGAGATCATCCTCAACGGCGCGCCCGTAAGCGATGAGATCGCCCTCTACTCGGTCTTAGGGGGATTCCATGGTCATTCGCCTATATTCAGGCACCTTACGAAGGACCATCCCCCGACCTACCCGATCTTCCGCGCTAAAGCCTTTCTGGCCAGGCAAAGGTTTCTTCTTAGCCTATGAGCAGCGCGATCGGCGCCCGAACGACGATCTCCAGTCTTCCAGCCTGATCGCCGATATCAAGCCACATCACCAAAACTGGAGGACTCGCTCTCCATCTACATTTCATCATCTGACATGTTGGACTAAGGCACGAGATCGCCTCCCCCGCACAACGTACACCGTCGAAGGTCGGCATTTGACATGACGATCTGAGGTGGAAGAGTGCAGCCATGGTCCTGGTGGTCGATGGAACTGACTGCTTAGGCCATGCAAGGTTCCTTTGGGCTGAGATCGCTCGCCCTTCGTTTAAATACGAGACGGGCGTAGTCGAAGGACCCTCCAAACAAATCAGTGGACACGATCGCCTGCCCTCAAAGGTTCATCATCTAACATGGTGAACCCGGACAGTGCGACGCGCCACTACCCCCATCTCAACGTATACCGTCGAGGATTGCCATCTAACATGACGATCTGAGGTAGAAAAGAGCTAACTAGCCACGGACGTGGAGTCGATTAATCCGACGACGCCCCGCGCAAGGACTCCTCTAGACCAAGACCGCACGCCCTTCGTTTAAATACGAGGCGAGGCGCAGCCTAATAGAGGACCCTCACAATAAAATGAGTCACGAGACAGACAATGTCGCTCGCGCATAAGACATGGTCATGGAGTCGGTCCATCGAACTCCGCGACTGTGCACGGTTCCTCAGCGACGAAACTATCAAGTTTCTACGAGGGATCGGCAAAATTGTTTATTGCAGGTACAAGACCGAAGGTAGCTAGCCAATCGACCAGATCGCCCAAATCTGAAGCCATAAGTCCGCTCAAACGGATCACCCGTCTTCATCCTACACGATCGCCAGCAAGAACCACCTCACCCCATGTCTTCAACATCGGAGCAAGCTGGGGGCAATTGTTGTGTCGAGATTTATACGTCTCAACAGGCGATCGCCTTAGAGACCGGGCGACCAAGCCGGAGTCCAGCAGCCAAGGCAAATTGGCTGACCGAAGGTCCCAGGACAAGTCCCGGTGCCGAGCAATCGACACCTAAGGCGATCGCCTCTCGGTAGTTGGCGATAGACTCCTGTGACCGACCAAATGATGACCGCCTCATTCCACGAAAGGCCAACGATCATCCAGTCGGCAAAGTCTTAAGCTCGGACAAAACCCACATGCAGATCCGGAAAAGGCGCCGCAGCACATGGACCGTTGACCACAGCCTGTCAGCATCTTTCCACCAACCGACAGACCCGCCGAAAGGTGTACAGTGGGACCGCCCGTGATAAGAACTCAGACGCGTGCGGCTCCTCATTGGACCGCACGATCAAGCCGCCAGCGGCCATGCAGCTTTAAGGCAGACAACCCATGTGACATAAAGACGATCGCCCCTTATTATATTACATAAAAGGCGATCGCCCGCCAGTAAACAGGGCATCTCAGCCCCTATAAATAGAAGGCTGCCTGCACTTGGAAATCTCTCTGACTCCTGCTGGTTCTTCCCACAACTCGGCCTTCTTACTCTTGGCAACAGCTATCTCTCGGCCTTTCTTCTCTCTGAGCACCTCTTGCACGAAAGACGGTCGGCAGAGACGAATCCGGCAAAGCTTCGCTCAAGCGCTAGATAAATAGGATCTTTTACACTCATTGTATTTAGATTCTTACATTAATATTTGTATCCCCGAATATTTATATTAATAACATCTCGCGAGAGCATTCAAGCCCGGGCCTAACAAACCCGGCAAATCTTGTGTTATTCACACCCCCACGGACGTGCTCTCGCAATTTGCTGTTGCTCGACCATTCCAGCAATATCTATCTTCGGATAATATTTTGGGCAACAACATCAATTATCAATATCAATCAATCAATTAATATCTTCTTTATCTATATTATATATTAAAAGAAAAGTTCAGATTTCGCAACTTTCACCATATTCATCGGAGCTTTTGAGGCTGTCCACATCAGCACACATATGATATTTTTTTTACAGAGTCATATCCTTTATATAAATAATTATACAAATAGAGTCCTAATTAGTAGGTAATATATATTAAAAATGATTATTTAGCTTATTATCCCGTTCTTACTTTTTGACATTTTTCAAGACATATTTACTTTAATTTTAAACTAGATGTTCGCTCGTGCGATGCAGCAGACGGAACCTTCTTTTACTTAAAAAATATTCTATCTATCCTCAAATTTGTTCTTGAGGATTTTCGATATTAGCATATTATCCAGTTCTTACTTTTGGACATTTGTCAAGACATCTTTACTTTAATTTTAAACTAAATGTACGCTCGTGCGATGCACCAGACAAAACCTTCTTTTACTTAAAAAATATTCTATCTATCCCAAATTTGTTCTTGAGGATTTTTGATACGGATCTTGATAAAAAATTATTGAATGTATAATGAAGTGTGATGTAATTGGAGAAAAGTCTCACATTAGCGTAATGTTAAGTTAATTAGTGTCTATTATATGAACAAATTTGGGGTACATTACGAAAAGAAGAGGTAGGAAGAAATTTGGGGCCGAAAGTAATATGTGATTAAGTCCTAATATATGTGTGTTTGTAGCGTGTGTTTTAGTATTTTTAGTTATTAAAATTAAATAAATTCTAATTTTTATGTAGGCAATATGAATCTTAAATTTAATTTCTTAGAAGTGAATAAATTTATTTTTATTCTGTAATAGTTTATTTTACTGAAAAAATATTAATATTTTTTTAATATAAATTGTTTGTGCAATCGGTCAATAATTATATTCAATATGGATGTCTAATTGAATGTCATGAAATAAAAATTATAGCACCCTAAAAAGGCGGCTATTACAGTGCCGTGGACCCCACACTGGGACCCACCAGTCAATATCAAAATACAGATTAAATAAGTATTACTTTGTGATACCGAACCACAATAAATAGTCATTTCTCTGAATAGGAGTTCACTAATAGTATGGCCAGCGGACTTATAATACACAGGATCCGAAAAAACAAGTACAAACCATATGGAGATGGAGTATACTTCAAAATACAACCGAAAGATAATATAAATAAAGCGGAATTAAAGTGACATTACACGGTTGAACAATAATCAGACAAAAAGACATGAGCCCCCCGAACTAGTATCCCTCGAACCCTTCGCCGTCACTGTGCTCTTCCCGTGCATTGCCTTTGCCTCGACCTAAAATACAACACAAGTATTTCGCCCAAAATACAAGGTCAGATATACATGATAAATGATTCTCCCGACATTATACAATCCACATATATTATATTTCAAAGAAAGTATTCCGACTACTGAACATACCCCTCGGGCGTATGAACAATCAGTCCCAAATCATCGAACATATCCAATCATACATGGACTATGAACGATTAAACAATATGGCTCAAGATGGACATCACAGTACGCCCTATCCGGAAATGTGTCCGTGGACATGTCCACCCCGTATACGGAATCCAGAATATATGTGTGACAATGTACCTAATTAGCCTCATGAACTACGTCTCGTGTGCACAGTCCAATACGGAAAACATCCACGTATGACTATATAAGTGCCCGGCTAAAAATCCTACACAATGACCAATCGGCATGCAGATATGATTCCAGAAATGTCACGATACAACATGACAACAAATTACATATCCGATTAAGTATCAAGAGAAACTCACCGAAATGACAACGAGGACCAAACGATTCAAAGTGACATACTTGGGAATGCAATCCCATGATGAAAAATGGAGTAACGTCAAGGGCAGTATCAAATCACGAGTCACTAATTCATTAACATTTTATACACATGAAACGTATAGTTATCACAAGAATCTAATCATCATTATAACCAAGCAAGATAACTTGCCTCAACTCCATAGGCGAAAGATTGTCCTTCTCTAAATGATCAAACGGACGGTATCCTCGGTTAAACATTCAATCGAACAAGCAACCTTGAATGAAACGTAATTCATTCAATAACATATTCACATAATATTAATATTAGTTCGTAGGAAACAACGCCCGCAACCTACTCGAATAATTCATTCCATCCTAGTGAATATTCTACCAATTATTTGAAGGGTTTCAATACATATAGTTCGTCTTTCACAATCGATTTACTATAACAACAATGTCCTTGAATACTCTTGTCATTTCTATGAACAAAACACCTTCAATTCACCAAAAAAAATCGGTTTTAATCAATTCCTTATGTTCTACAACGTCTACTACTTTACAAGGATAATCATAACGAATTCGATACTCAAATTTATTATGACTTTATCGTTCATAGTCTGCATTACATACACAAGGTCACTATTTATTTTAGCATGATGACCAACTATGATCTTAAGTTACCAACATATTAGATTACTAAAAGGTTATTGTAGGATTCATCAATATCCTTGTCATTTCTCAAAATCACTATAAGCTGGACCATAATGATGATAACACCTCTAAGATTTCTGAGCAAAAGAACATAATCTTATCCCCAACATTGTCAAGTTTTTCCCAAGGTAATTCAATCCCTAATGTGGTGTTTAAACATTTATGATATCAATTCTATTGGTTAAATCCAACTATGGTGAATTTAATCGACTCAACGATGTTCTACTGAGCTAAATTCGTCCAACAAGATGAGCATGATAATTACAAACATGGTTAATATCACTATAACATCAAGAACACATCCATTCCAAACCCTCATTTATCATATTAATCAAGAAGTGTTTAAAAAGTTTAATTAAACTATGCTTTACTTGATTAATTTAACTCTAGGTGAATTATACTTCATCATTAACACCAACATACAAAAAATACAGAGAAGAGATGCACATATACCTCCAGAAATGATGAACAACTCTCAACACTACAAGAAAGTACACTCCAAGCTCAAGAACACCTCCTAATCTTCAAGGTAATGAGCTCCACTCCAAGATTTGAGGCTTGAACACAAGTGGGAGGAGGTTTATATCGGTTTGGGGGGGTGCATAGGGATGATATATGGAGAGAAAATCGGTTTGGAGTTGTGAAGAAATGAAAAGCAGGATGTGTCTTTAAATAGACTGTACAGCCTTAACGTACGCTATCGAACAAAATTAGCGTACGTTAACACTATTACATATGCTAACAAGTAGAGGTTTACGTACGTAATCGAATTACAGGGGCTACTGACTCGATTACACAGGCCATTTACGTACGCTAACAAAGAGGGTATTACGTACGTTAAATAGATTTGACTCTGACTGACACGAAAGCCAATTACACTTCACGTGCATGGCAACGGATATCAGCCTCACGTGCAGAAGTCAACTGATGCCTGATTCTCTCTTAACGTACGCAACTGATAAAGAATTACGTACGTTAAGGCACAAGATTAACGTACGTTAATCACACTATGTAGCGTACGCTGCACCAACAGAATAGGTTCAAAAATGCAACTCTCCAATCAATCATCAAATCAACAACATAAGGCGAATAACAACGATAATTAACTCAATTCCATAATGTCTTGACGTAAGTCATATAATAAATATAACATGATTCAACGATAGTCAAATTATCTGAACAAAATAACAGTAAGGATGAAGGTTTACAATCGGATATTACATACTCCCCCCTTAAAAGGAGTTTCGTCCTCGAAACTAAGGGGCAAATAATTCGGGATATCTCGCTCGCATGCTATCCTCAGTTTCCTACGTAGCCTCCTCGACTCCGTGTCGTGACCACTGAACATTCAGTAGGGGAATCATCTTGTTCCACAACTGTTTGATCCTCCTCTCGAGTATCTGCATAGGACGCTCCTCGCACGAATGATCCTCCGCTATTTCGATCTCTTCGAACTGAAGTACATGGCTCGGATCAGCAACATACTTCCTCAGCTGGGAGACATGGAACACGTTGTGAATCCGACTCAAAGCCGGTGGCAAAGCCAGTCGATAGGCCAGATCACCCACACGCTCCAAAATCTCAAACGGTCTAATGTACCTCGGGCTCAGCTTGCCCCTCTTTCCAAAATGAAAAACACCTCGAGTAGGAGACACCTTCATTAGCACATGGTCACCAATATTGAACTCAAGCGGTCGTCGACGGTGGTCTGCGTAGGACTTCTGTCGACTTTGAGCCATTAACAAATGACTCCTAATCAGAGCGATCTTCTCACGGGCTACTAATAACATATCGGGTTCCGTACCCAGAGATTTTGACAGTTCATCCCAACACAAAGGGGACCTACAACGACGGCCATATAATGACTCATACGGAGCCATCTGAATCGGAGCATGCCAACTATTATTATAAGTGAATTCCACCAAAGGTAGCTGGGTTTCCCAATCGTCCTTCCAATCAAGAGCACATGCCCTCAACATGTCCTATAGGGTTTGGATAGTTCTCTCAGTCTGACCATCGGTCTGCGGATGAAAAGCCGTACTGAAATTCAACTGCGTGCCCATCGCACGATGAACTGCCTTCCAGAAGTGCAATACGAATCGCCCATCACGATCCGATACAATACTCTTGGGGGTACCATGTAACCTCACAATTTCCTTAATAAAAAGATGGGCCAGTCTCTCGGGACCCCACGTGTCCTTAATCTCCAAGAAGTGGGCTGATTTAGTCAGCTAATCCATAATCACCCAAATCGTGTTTGTTCCTCAATGACTCGTCGGTAATTTAGTGATAAAATCCATCGATATGTCCTCCCATTTATACTCGAGAATCGGGAGCGGTTACAGCATTCCTGCGGGTCGCTGGTGCTCAATTTTAACCTGCTTACAGGTTAAACATATCGAAATGAATTCGGCAATCTCACGTTTCATATTTCCCCACCAATAATATTGAGTGATTTCATCCCGAACTCGAGATAGGAACGAGTCCGTAATCTGCTTCGATCTGATTATATGATCAAGAGACGAAGAAATCTCAAGTGTGCAAAGTTGTCCCTGAATACGCTGTAACCAAACTTCAATTTCTGGCCTCATAAGCTCCAACTGCAATTCCCTTTGAGCTATCAAGCGGCTAAGCATCTGCTCCTGCACTATCTTACGACTCAAGGCATTGGCAACCACATATGCCTTGCCTGGATGATAAAGGATTTCGATATCATAATCTTTGATCAATTCTAGCCACCTTTTCTGTCTCATATTTAACTCTTTCTGAGTAAAAATGTACTTCAGGCTTTTGTGATTGGTAAAGATCTGACAGGTAACTCCGTACAGATAGTGACACCAGATTTTCAACGCAAACACTATGGCTGCTAGCTCCAAGCCATGGGTCGTATAGTTAACTTCATAGGGTCGCAATTGTCTCGATGCATAGGCAATCACTTTCCCTTCCTGCATTAGTACACATCCAAGGCCCTGTCTCGACGCGTCACTATACACCACGAATTCTTCCATTCCTTTTGGTAGAACCAAGACAGGTGCTGAAATCAATCGACTCTTTAGATCATCAAAACTTTGCTGACATGCTTCTGACCACAAATACTTCTTATCCTTCCTCAGTAGGTTAGTCATCGGTTGCGCAATTTTGGAAAATCCTTCTACGAACCGTCGGTAGTAACCTGATAGGCCGAGGAAACTATGAACTTCCTTAACGTTCTTCAGAGGTAGCCAGTCTCGAATGGCTTCTGTCTTTTGTGGGTTGATAAGTGTCAGTTTTGTACACTTATCCATGGTTTGTATCGATAAAATTCACCCATAATTGAGCTACTCTACTCGTTTTTTGCTTTTAATTATTAGTTTTAATAATTTTATTTCTATCGGATGATGATCGGATTAAATAACTGAATTACTCAAGAAACAACATGTTTAATAAATATTCTCTTTATTGAATTTTGATATATTCATGTTGTAGGGCTTTCCGAGATGAATTCGGCAGTCTTTCCGGATTCAAAATCAGAGTTATATATCAAAAGTTATCATCCGAAGAAGATCTGGGGCAAAAACGCAAAGTCTGAGAAATTCTGGGCTGAAAACGTAACTATCAAAGCTTCAAATGAGCAAATCTACGAAGCCACGTTACGGCCGTAACATTCAAGAGTTACGGCCGTAACTCTTGACATATTACTATGATTTGTCTAATTTTTTATACTTTTTGTGTATTATTGAGGGGATGGCTGGCATTGATCCGATCTAATGTAATAATGCTGGAGTTTTGGAGCTATTAGATGACTTTTGGTGTATAAATAGACCCCTTAGATCCTTCATCATTCATCATTCATCTTATAATTTTCCATTTTTTGTAAACTTTTCTTTTTGTGTGAAGAACACACTTGTGTTCTTGAGTGATCTTTGTAAGTGTGGTATAGTATATATTGTTCAGAGAGTTTATTGCTTCTATCTCCTTTATCTTCTAAGGGAGTTAGGATCAATTCTTTCTCTTGATTCAACTAAAAATGACCACAAATGCTTGTAATATGTGTAATAAACCCTTCATGGGCTAAGTAATCTTTAGTTGGGATTATAAACAAGGTTAGTCATGTTATTTATATTTGTATAAAGATCTATGGTGAATTACTTATTATTGTGTGTGATTTTCATTGTTTTAATAATCTTTATTTATTTGGCCAATTAATGAAGATATTTATGGTCTTAATATGTTTCGAAAGAAAATATGTTTGATTAGATCAAATGATCTTCACTCTAAGTTGTTCTAGGGGATAAAAATATACCTCTAGTCCTTAGATGATTCTTTGAGTTATTTTCATAAATCCTAATGCTATGTATTGAAGCCAATCAACATAGAAATATAGTGGATTGATTCAATATGTAAGGGGCGTTTTATAGTTCGAAAGAGAAACCGTCTTTTTAAGGAAAATCGAATCTACACAACATAATAAGTAAATTCATCTGAGATATACTGAAGATGGTATCGGAGCTTGGGTTTTGTGAAACCCAGGCGTGTGTGTTATGTGGCTCTACCGGTACGGTAGTAGCGTGGCTTTTGAAAATGAGTTTTCTGACTTTTGAGTCGAATCGATTTTTGGAGTTTCCAAAATTTTTGATATTCTTTTCAAACTGCTATGTGTGATATTGGTGTGTGTTGATTGTTTTGAGACTTCATGGGGGAGTCGTGTGCTAGTATCATGGGAGATCATCGGCTTCACGCACCTGTAAGTATATCGTTTTGGTTGTTCGCTTGTGGCGACGACTGATTGTTTTTGTGATGAGTTGGAAGTTTTGGATTTATCTGTTGTTGGTGACAGGTCGCAAGTTTCGAGGACGAAACTTATTTTAAGGGGGGTAGTATGTAATACCCGGATTTTCAGTATAAATTTTTCGCGTTATTTTATCTGAGATATACTGTATAGTTTGGTATCTATACAGTATGGATAAAATAAATTGAGAGCCGAGACAGTTATACCGGTGTGATTATCGATTTTGGATTGACAGATATATTCAGGATATGTTGTATCAGGTTGAACTGATTTGGATACCAGGTATACCGTATGAGAATATTTTTGGATTCGGTATGTGTATTCAGTATGTCGTATGTTTGTATTTTGTACGTCGAGACGTCGGACAAGAACAGTTGGATTTTTGGCTAAGTATAAAAGCCATTACGTACGTTAAGCCTTGGAGCTTACGTACGTAAAATGTGTTAGCTTACGTACATTATATAGCGTACATAATGTACGTAACAAGAGGAATCGGACAGTGGGGCCCGTGGTCGGCAGCTTTCGGCACAGATGTGGACAGGTGAGTCAACAGATGGAGTTACGTACGTTATACAGGGTGTATTACGTACGTAATACGAGTATTATACTGTAGCAAGTCAACGTACGTATTACGTACGCAACGGAATAAGTGTTACGTACGTTACGGGGCGGCTGGCCGAGTCGTGGCCGAGATGACCTGGATGGCCGAGCATGGCCGGACGTGACTCGTTGGGATGGCCGAGCATGGTCGGCAGTGATTCGCATGGATGGCCGATCACGGTCGGCAGTGACTCGCAGGGATGGCTAGAATTGGCCGATAACGTACGTAAGGCTCTGGCCGGTTACGGCCGTAAGGGCCAGTTACGTACGTAAGCCAGCTGCCGGTTACGTACGTAAGGGTTCCGACAGAATTGGGCAGTAGGGTCGGCCGCGGCCGGCTACGTACGTAAGGACCCGCCGGTTACGTACGTAACGTGCCGGCAGGTCTCGGCCTATATAAGGCCTGGACCGAGTCATCTTGGGCATTTTCATTTTTTCTTCGTTTTTTTGCGATTCCTTCAGCAAAAGTGGATGGATTTGAGTAAGATCATCATGTAGCAACATGTTTTGGAAGTTGGAATCATGTATTAACATCATCTTCCACCCGGATCGAAGGTAAGAACACCTAAACACTTGGTTTTGGATATTTTTGAAGTTTCTTGATGTCTTGGCCGATTTGATTCGTTTTAACTCAGATTATTGATGGAATCTTGTTGTATTCTTGAGATTATTCGTTGTTCTTGAAGTTTTGTGGATCGAAATCGAGTATTCCTTTGAATAATCTATTGAATTGGACTATGCCTTCAAAGTGTTCGATGAAATGTCTCAATGAGTAGAACTTGGAAAATTCTACACGTTTTCGTATGAATGGTGATGAAATGATATTGTTGTGATGATTCTTGGTAATTATGGGAATTTTGTTAAAGGAAGATAATGAATTGGTGATCAAATGATTCGATTATGTTATTATGATTATGGAATCGTGGTATTCTCGATGTTCTTGGTGGTTTGTTGCGATTCATGATGTTATGAGAAGTATATGTTGAAGAACATGATTATATACACCTTGAATTATGATTAAGGGTTGTTTAGATGTTAGAAAACATCGGGTTATGTTGTTTTATGGATTATGAACGTGAATTTGGATAATTCGTGTTCTTAAAGAACTCTTGAGTTACATGTTATGATTTTGGAAGGATTTCGGATAATTTAGAATGTGATTATTCACGATAATAATTGGTAAATTGTTTCTTACGAATTTACAACTATGAACAAGAAGGAGTTTTGTCTTCGTATTTGGAGTTGAAGTTGGAATCGAATATGTTATAAAATCCTTAATGTCGAGATGAATTGATCATTGATTTGATGAATACGTTTTAAAGTGTTGGTGTTTTATATATGAATATGGAATATTCATATCTAGAGCTAAGTTATGTGTTTTGGTACAATATTCGTATCGGAATACGAATATGATTTCAGATTTGATAAGTTTATGATTCACTTTTGAGTTTGAGAATTCATAGGTATTTAACAAGTGTTCAATTCGGATAATGGAATTATTTGAAACTCTTGGAATATGATTATCTATAATGTTGAATTGATCGGATCGTCCGGATTGATGATGATAGTCGGTAATTGGATTTTATTATGAATTTACAAGGAGGAAACTTGTATCCGTATTTAAGATTGAATTTGGAATCGGTAATGTTAGACCCTTGTTGGTTTAAATTGATTATTGATATGATCTTCGGATTTTGGAATCGTATTGTGGTTTTGAATTCGTGTTTGATTGGTTCGGGTTGTTTGGATATGTGTTTAATCGGGATATTGTAGAACCGTTGTTGATCGGTTATTGATTGTTATTTGTGATCATCGAGTTACGGCTTGTATCGGTGATATGGATTCGTATTTGTTGAGTTGGATTATTTGGTATTATGTATATGATCGAGGTTTCATTGAACCGTTGAGTTTGTTGGTTGAGTATGTCGGTTATTGATTTTTATCGAATGTGTGTTAATCAGTTATTGCAATAGGTTGATATGTTTTGATCGTGGATTATGACCGTTGAGTTGCGGTTGAGGCTAAAGATTTCGTAGATTGCTTTTGGTCGGGATTGAGGAGCTCGTAGACAAAGGCAATGGATTTTGGTAACGGATTCGTGGTATCGGTATCGAGGCAAGTTTATACTTGTTCAGTTTATAATATTTGATGAATGGTTTCGTTTTCATTTCATTTATAATTCGTATAGCAATGTTGTTAGAAATGTAAGTTGTCGGGATAATGGTTTGTATATCGTGCTCTGGTTGTATTAAATCATAAGGTATATGATTTAATTGTGTTCAGGGAAGACGTGAGTTATCTTTGGTCAAGGATATAGAATATCGGATATCGAGGATAGTTATCGTGATGACATAAGTATCGGGATAATGGTTTTTGGTATTGAATGGATGATACTTTATTTGAGATTATTTGTATAACTGTGTATTCGTTCAGGAATGTTGTCCGTGGAAAGGATGTTGTCTTCGGCTTTGAGGTAATTTAAGTATTTGTTCAGTCACGTGGATAATTAGTATGTTGAGTTGTTGTATATGTTGAGGTTTCGTGTAATGAGTTTCGTATCGGTTATTCGTTGAGGGATGTTGATCCCAGGACTGTTGTATTGAGATCGTAGATCATGTTGGTCATTCATTTAGGGATAATGATCCCAGGATTGATGTTTTGGATATTGATTAGTCGTGTCGACTTTTCATTGTCAGACTGTTGTTGTTCACTTCGGTGAGTCTTTTGATCCTTATTGGATATGTGTTTCTTTGAGTTTCGTTGTCATGTTGCATCGTGACATATCTGGAGTCATATGTGCGTTCCGATTGGATATTATGTAGGATTTTTAGCCGGGCACATATATAGTCATGCGTGAATATTTTCCGTGAAAGGCTATGCACACGAGACATAGTTCGTTGAGGCTAATTAGGTACATTGTCCCACGTATATCCTGGATTCCGTATACGGGTTGGACATGTGCACTGACACATATTCGGATCGGGCGTACTATGATTTCCATCTTTGAGCCATATTGTTTGGTCGTTCATCCTCCATTTATGGTTGGGTATGTTCGACGGTTTGTGACTGGTTGTTCATACGCCCGAGGGGTATGTTCGACAGTCAGAGTTATTTCTTTGAGATCCATTATTGTTGATCATTCGGAGTTTACCTTGTTGATGGTATTCTCAGTTATTATTGGTCTTTTGTTGATCATTTGGAGTTTACCTTGTTGATGATATTCTCGATTATTGTTGATCCTTTGTTGATCGTGTCGGAGTTATCATGTTGATGGTATTCTCAGTTATCGTGATCGTTTATTGGTCGTATTGGAGTTATCATGTCGATGATATTCTCAGTTGATTTATCGGTTGATCTGGTTATTGATCGTATAAGCATTCGGACTATATGTCGATGTTTCAGGATTTGTTATCATTATCATGTGGTAGTTGATCTACAGATATGTTGTGTATTATTGGTTTATACATGTTGAGATTTGATTGTGTAATCCGACGGACAAGATTTGGCACAGATTGGATTAATTCCACACTTATGAGTTATGATGATGTTTTGAGGATTGTCGGTATTTTTGGAATACAGTAGAGATGATTGTTGTTGAATTCATTTCGTCATTTGAGAATACGAAATGTGGAATATGTCAAGGATTGATTTAGTATGGATTGTTACGGATTGGTAAGGTATGACGGTAAGATTACTTTGGTAGTATTCTTACAATATTATTACATTGGTATGTAATTATTTATGATGATGTGATCGATATCATTTATATATGAATATGGAATATTCATATCTAGAGCTAAGTTATGTGTTTTGGTACAATATTCGTATCGGAATACGAATATGATTTCAGATTTGATAAGTTTATGATTCACTTTTGAGTTTGAGAATTCATAGGTATTTAACAAGTGTTCAATTCGGATAATGGAATTATTTGAAACTCTTGGAATATGATTATCTATAATGTTGAATTGATCGGATCGTCCGGATTGATGATGATAGTCGGTAATTGGATTTTATTATGAATTTACAAGGAGGAAACTTGTATCCGTATTTAAGATTGAATTTGGAATCGGTAATGTTAGACCCTTGTTGGTTTAAATTGATTATTGATATGATCTTCGGATTTTGGAATCGTATTGTGGTTTTGAATTCGTGTTTGATTGGTTCGGGTTGTTTGGATATGTGTTTAATCGGGATATTGTAGAACCGTTGTTGATCGGTTATTGATTGTTATTTGTGATCATCGATTACGGCTTGTTTCGGTGTTATGGATTCGTATGTGTTGAGTTTGATTTTTTGGTTTTATTTATATGATCGTTGTTTCATTGAACCGTTGTGTTTGTTTGTTGAGTATGTCGGTTATTGATTTTTATCGAATGTGTGTTAATCAGTTATTGCAATAGGTTGATATGTTTTGATCGTGGATTATGACCGTTGAGTTGCGGTTGAGGCTAAAGATTTCGTAGATTGCTTTTGGTCGGGATTGAGGAGCTCGTAGACAAAGGCAATGGATTTTGGTAACGGATTCGTGGTATCGGTATCGAGGCAAGTTTATACTTGTTCAGTTTATAATATTTGATGAATGGTTTCGTTTTCATTTCATTTATAATTCGTATAGCAATGTTGTTAGAAATGTAAGTTGTCGGGATAATGGTTTGTATATCGTGCTCTGGTTGTATTAAATCATAAGGTATATGATTTAATTGTGTTCAGGGAAGACGTGAGTTATCTTTGGTCAAGGATATAGAATATCGGATATCGAGGATAGTTATCGTGATGACATAAGTATCGGGATAAAGGTTTTTGGTATTGAATGGATGATACTTTATTTGAGATTATTTGTATAACTGTGTATTCGTTCAGGAATGTTGTCCGTGGAAAGGATGTTGTCTTCGGCTTTGAGGTAATTTAAGTATTTGTTCAGTCACGTGGATAATTAGTATGTTGAGTTGTTGTATATGTTGAGGTTTCGTGTAATGAGTTTCGTATCGGTTATTCGTTGAGGGATGTTGATCCCAGGACTGTTGTATTGAGATCGTAGATCATGTTGGTCATTCATTTAGGGATAATGATCCCAGGATTGATGTTTTGGATATTGATTAGTCGTGTCGACTTTTCATTGTCAGACTGTTGTTGTTCACTTCGGTGAGTCTTTTGATCCTTATTGGATATGTGTTTCTTTGAGTTTCGTTGTCATGTTGCATCGTGACATATCTGGAGTCATATGTGCGTTCCGATTGGATATTATGTAGGATTTTTAGCCGGGCACATATATAGTCATGCGTGAATATTTTCCGTGAAAGGCTATGCACACGAGACATAGTTCGTTGAGGCTAATTAGGTACATTGTCCCACGTATATCCTGGATTCCGTATACGGGTTGGACATGTGCACTGACACATATTCGGATCGGGCGTACTATGATTTCCATCTTTGAGCCATATTGTTTGGTCGTTCATCCTCCATTTATGGTTGGGTATGTTCGACGGTTTGTGACTGGTTGTTCATACGCCCGAGGGGTATGTTCGACAGTCAGAGTTATTTCTTTGAGATCCATTATTGTTGATCATTCGGAGTTTACCTTGTTGATGGTATTCTCAGTTATTATTGGTCTTTTGTTGATCATTTGGAGTTTACCTTGTTGATGATATTCTCGATTATTGTTGATCCTTTGTTGATCGTGTCGGAGTTATCATGTTGATGGTATTCTCAGTTATCGTGATCGTTTATTGGTCGTATTGGAGTTATCATGTCGATGATATTCTCAGTTGATTTATCGGTTGATCTGGTTATTGATCGTATAAGCATTCGGACTATATGTCGATGTTTCAGGATTTGTTATCATTATCATGTGGTAGTTGATCTACAGATATGTTGTGTATTATTGGTTTATACATGTTGAGATTTGATTGTGTAATCCGACGGACAAGATTTGGCACAGATTGGATTAATTCCACACTTATGAGTTATGATGATGTTTTGAGGATTGTCGGTATTTTTGGAATACAGTAGAGATGATTGTTGTTGAATTCATTTCGTCATTTGAGAATACGAAATGTGGAATATGTCAAGGATTGATTTAGTATGGATTGTTACGGATTGGTAAGGTATGACGGTAAGATTACTTTGGTAGTATTCTTACAATATTATTACATTGGTATGTAATTATTTATGATGATGTGATCGATATCATTATTGAGTATTTTGGCTGACCCCGTCGTGGGCTTTATTTTTAGGTACTTGGAGATCGAGCTAGTAGCGGTCGTGAAGGGATGAGCTTCCCGATGTGATACTGGCTGTGGCTTGTTTTCGGAGAATTGAGTATTCTATTCCGGTCATTTATTTCCACTGCAAATGTGTATTTTGAACTGTATTTATCCGCTGCGTGTGTATATCTCAAAATGGCTTTTCGGTATCTTTATCCGCTGCGTGTGTGTATTTTAAATGGCCCTTTTGGCATTTTGTGAACTTGAGTTATTTCGTTAAACTCTTTTTCCCAAACTATTTTATCGGTACGTTTAAGCGGCGTCTTAACGTACATTTTAAACTGTCGAGATTTGGCACTTCGCCTTGTATTTTCAAATGGTATTTTATGACGGTATTTCAAAATTATGCTTTTGAAAATATTTGAGTATTTAAAATAATACCCGGATTTTCAGTATAAATTTTTCGCGTTATTTTATCTGAGATATACTGTATAGTTTGGTATCTATACAGTATGGATAAAATAAATTGAGAGCCGAGACAGTTATACCGGTGTGATTATCGTTTTTGGATTGACAGATATATTCAGGATATGTTGTATCAGGTTGAACTGATTTGGATACCAGGTATACCGTATGAGAATATTTTTGGATTCGGTATGTGTATTCAGTATGTCGTATGTTTGTATTTTGTACGTCGAGACGTCGGACAGGAACAGTTGGATTTTTGGCTAAGTATAAAAGCCATTACGTACGTTAAGCCTTGGAGCTTATGTACGTAAAATGTGTTAACTTACGTACGTTATATAGTGTACATAACGTACGTAACAAGAGGAATCGGACAGTGGGGCCCGTGGTCGGCAGCTTTCGGCGCAGATGTGGACAGGTGAGTCAACGGATGGAGTTACGTACGTTATACAGGGTGTATTACGTACGTAATACGAGTATAATACTGTAGCAAGTCAACGTACGTATTACCTACGCAACGGATTAAGTGTTACGTACGTTACGGGGTGGCTGGCCGAGTCGTGGCCGAGATGACCTGGATGGCCGAGCATGGCCGGACGTGACTCGTTGGGATGGCCGAGCATGGTCGGCAGTGATTCGCATGGATGGCCGATCACGGTCGGCAGTGACTCGGAGGGATGGCTAGAATTGGCCGATAACGTACGTAAGGCTCTGGCCGGTTACGGCCGTAAGGGCCGCCACGTGACGTAAGCCACCGCCGGCTACGCACGTAAGGGTTCCGGCTGCACCGGGCAAGAGGGTCGCCGCGCCGGCTACGTACGTAAGGACCCGCCGGTTACGTACGTGACGTGCCGGCAGGTCTCGGCCTATATAAGGCCTGGACCGAGTCATCCGGCCATTTTCATGTTTTTCTTCGTTTTTTCGCGATTCCTTCAGTAAAAGTGGATGGATTTGAATAATATCATCATCTAACAACATGTTTTGGAAGTTGGAATCATGGATTAACATCATCTTCCACCCGGATCGAAGGTAAGAACACCTAAACTTTTGGTGTTTGGATGTTCTTGAGATTTCTTGGTGTTTTGGCCGATTTGCTTCGTTTTGATTCAGATTGTTGATTGAACTTGATTGTAAACTCGTAATCATTCATTATTCTTGAAGTTTTGTGGAAAGAATTCGAGTATTTCTTTGAATAATCGATTGAATTGGACTATGCCTTCAAAGTGTTCGATGAAATGTCTCAATGAGTAGAACTTGGAAAATTCTACACGTTTTCGTATGAATGATGGTTGAAATGATATTGTTGTGATGATTCTTGGTAATTATGGGAATTTTGTTAAAGTAAGATAATGAATTGGTGATCAAATGATTCGATTATGTTACTATGATTATGGAATCGTGGTATTCTCGATGTTCTTGGTGGTTTATTGCGAATCAAGATGTTATGAGAAGTATATGTTGAAGGACATGATTATATACACCTTGAATTATGATTAAGGGTTGTCTAGATGTTAGAAAACATCGGGTTATGTTGTTTTATGGATTATGAACGTGAATTTGGATAATTCGTGTTCTTGAAGAACCCTTGAGTTACATGTTATGATTTTGGAAGGATTTCGGATAATTTTGGAATGTGATTAATCACGATAATAATCGGTAAATTGTTTTCTACGAATTTACAAGTATAAACAAGAAGGAGTTTTGTCTTCGTATTTGGAGTTGAAGTCGGAATCGAATATGTTATAAAATCCTTAATGTCGAGATGAATTGATCATTGATTTGATGAATACGTTTTAAGGTGTTGGTGTTTTATATATGAATATGGAATATTCATATCTAGAACTAAGTTATGTGTTTTGGTACAATATTCGTATAGGAATAAGAATATGATTTCGGATTTGATAAGTTTATGATTCACTTTTGAGTTTGAGAATTCATAGGTATTTAACAAGTGTTCAATTCGGATAATGGAATTATTTGAAACCTTTGGAATACGGTTATCTATGATGTTGAATTAATCGGATCGTCCGGATTGATGATGATAACCGGTAATTGGTTTATATTATGAATTTACAAGGAGGAAACTTGTATCCGTATTTAAGATTGAATTTGGAATCGGTAATGTTAGACCCTTGTTGGTTTAAGTTGATTATTGATATGATCTTCGGATTGTGGAATCGTATTGTGGTTTTGAATTCGTGATCGATTGATTTGGTTGTTCGGATTTGTGTTTAACCGGGATTTTGTAGAACCGTTGTGCTTGTTGATCGGTTATTGATTGTTATTTGTGATCATCGAGTTACGACTTGTATCGTGGATATGGGTTCGTAGTTGTTGAGTTGGATTATTTGGTATTATGTATATGATCGAGGTTTCGTTGAACCGTTGAGTTTGTTGGTTGAGTATGTCAGTTATTGATTTTTATCGAATGTGTGTTAATCGGTTATTGCAATAGGTTGATATGTTTTGATCGTGGATTATGACCGTTGAGTTGCGGTTGAGGCTAAAGAGTTCGTAGATTGCTTTTGGTGGGGATTGAGGAGCTCGTAGACAAAGGCAATGGATTTTGGTAACGGATTCGTGGTATCGGTATCGAGGCAAGTTTATCCTTGTTCAGTTTATAATATTTGATGAATGGTTTCGTTTTCATTTCATTTATAATTCGTATAGCAATGTTGTTAGAAATGTAAGTTGTTGGGATAATGGTTTGTATATCGTGCTCTGGTAAATCATAAGGTATATGATTTAATTGTGTTCAGGGAAGACGTGAGTTATCTTTGGTCAAGGATATAGAATATCGGATATCGAGAATAGTTATCGTGATGACATAAGTATCGGGATAAAGGTTTTTGGTATTGAATGGATGGTACTTTATTTGATATTATTTGTATAACTATGTATTCGTTCAGGAATGTTGTTCGTGGAAAGGATGTTGTCTTCGACTTTGAGGTAATTTATGCATTGTTCAGTTATGAGATAATTATTATGTTGAGTTGTTGTATATGTTGTACGTTGAGGCTTCGTGTATTAAGATTCATATTGGTTGTTCGTTGATGGATGTCGATCCCAGAACTGTTGTCTGAGATTGTTGATGGTATGGATTATCCTTTGGGGTTTGTGATCCCAGGGTTGTTGTTTTGAATATTGATTGGTCGTGTCGACTTTTCATTGTCAGACTATTGTTGTTCACTTCGGTGAGTCTTTTGATCCTTATTGGATATGTGTTTCTTTGAGTTTCGTTGTCATGTTGCATCGTGACATATCTGGAGTCATATCTGCGTTCCGATTGGATATTGTGTAGGATTTTTAGCCGGGCACATATATAGTCATGCGTGAATATTTTCCGTGAAAGGCTGTGCACACGAGACGTAGTTCGTTGAGGCTAATTAGGTACATTGTCCCACGTATATCCTGGATTCCGTATACGGGGTGGACATGTGCACTGACACATATTCGGATCGGGCGTACTATGATTTCCATCTTTGAGCCATATTGTTTGGTCGTTCATCCTCCATTTATGGTTGGGTATGTTCGACGGTTTGTGACTGGTTGTTCATACGCCCGAGGGGTATGTTCGACAGTCAGAGTTATTTCTTTGAGATCCATTATTGTTGATCATTTGGAGCTTACCTTGTTGATGGTATTCTCAATTATTATTGGTCTTTTGTTGATCATTTGGAGTTTACCTTGTTGATGGTATTCCCGATTATTGTTGATCCTTTGTTGATCGTGTCGGAGCTATCATGTTGATGATATTCTCAGTTATCGTGATCCTTTATTGGTCGTATTGGAGTTATCATGTCGATGATATTCTCAGTTGATTTATTGGTTGATATGGTTATTGATCGTATAAGCATTCGGACTATATGTCGATATTTCAGGATTTGTTATCATTATCATGTGGTAGTTGATCTACAGATATGTTGTGTATTATTGGTTTATCCAGGTTGAGATTCGACTGTGTAATCCGACGGACAGGAGTTTGCACAGATTGGATTATTTCCACACTTATGAGTTATGATGATGTTGTGAGGTTATTGGTATCGTTGGAATACAGTAGAGATGATTGTTGTTGAATTCATTTCGTCATTTGAGAATACGAAATGTGGAATATGTCAAGGATTGATTTAGTATGGATTGCCATGAATTGGTAAGGTTATAACGGTAAGATTACATTGGTAGTATTCTTACAGTATTATTACATTGGTATGTAATTATTTATGATGACGTGATCGGTATCATTATTTGAGTATTGTGGCTGACCCCGTCGTGGGCTTTATTTTTAGGTACTCGGAGATCAAGCTAGTAGCGGTCGTGAGGGGATGAGCTTCCAATGTGATACTGGCTGTGGCTTGTTTTCGGAGAATTGAGTATTATTTTCCGGTTATTTATTTCCGCTGCATATGTGTATTTTGAACTGTGTTTTTATCCGCTGCGTGTGTATATTTCAAAATGGCTTTTCGGTATCTTTATCCGCTGCGTGTATGTATTTTAAAAGGGCTTTTTGGCATTTTGCGAACTTGAGTTATTTTCGTTAAACTCTTTTTCCCAAATTATTTTATCGGTACGTTTAAGTTGTGGCTTAACGTATATTTTAAACTGTTGAGATTTGGCACTTCGCCTCGTATTTTCAAATGGTATTTTATGACGGTATTTCAAAATTATGCTTTTGAAAATATTTGAGTATTTAAAATATTACCGTCATCGGCCTTTTGGCGTTTTTGAGTTGGTTTTATAAATGGTTTTTAGCCTGGTGGGTTCCAGCGCGGGACCCACGGCGCTGTAATATCCCGGATGGTTTTGGGCGTGTTACAGAAGATGGTATCGGAGCTTGGGTTTTGTGAAACCCAGGCGTGTGTGTTATGTGGCTCTACCGGTACGGTAGTAGCGTGGCTTTTGAAAATGAGTTTTCTGACTTTTGAGTCAAATCGATTTTTGGAGTTTCCAAAATTTTTGAGATTCTTTTCAAACTGCTATTTGTGATATTGGTGTGTGTTGATTGTTTTGAGACTTCATGGGGGAGTCGTGTGCTAGTATCACGGGAGATCATCGGCTTCACGCACCTGTAAGTATATCGTTTTGGTTGTTCGCTTGTGGCGACGACTGATTGTTTTTGTGATGAGTTGGAAAATTTTGGATTTATCTGTTGTTGGTGACTGGTTGCAAGTTTCGAGGACGAAACTTATTTTAAGGGGGGTAGTATGTAATACCCGGATTTTCAGTATAAATTTTTCGCGTTCTTTTATCTGAGATATCACTACACCATAGATTGCCTATTGCAACCATATTTCTAAAAAATTGTTAAAAACCATTGCAATTGAGAAACCAAATCACATAAATTGCAACGCTTTTGAAAAAGCATTGCAATTCCATTGGAAAAATCTAAGAAAGTTTAAAACATGCATTCTATTGCAATACTTTTTTAAAATCGTTGCGGTATCTATTCATTTTGGGGGGAAAATGTGGCGGGCTTGTAAAATATGAGCGGGATTTCTGGGAAAATGTTGGCGGGCGTACAAAAAATAACAAAAGAAAAAAGAAAAGAAAAAACAAAACCCACACGACACACAACACAACCCACACGGCACACAGACACCAAAACAAACACACGAACACAAAAGTCATGACTCCACCACCAGGCCGCCGCTACCACCAGAACAATACGCAGGACCACCATCGGAAAAGCATCCGCCTCCACCACTGTGCCGCATCACCACCACCGATACACTGTAAGTCTCGCCCGCCCTAGGCGTTCTTATCCGCATCCAAACCCTAATCCTCTGACAGTTTTGATCTTTCTATGTCGTATTCGCTATTTTCAAAGGATTTCTTATAATTATTTGAGGGAATTTTTGTTTATTCCAAATTCGCTATTTTCAAAGGATGAGTTTGTTGGTAATTTATCACGCGATTTGTAAAATTCAGTTTATTTTGATGAGTTTTGATAATTCATCCAGAGATTCTGTAAATTCATTGTTTTTTTTTCTAGAATATAATTCCTAAATGAGTTTTTTTTTAAACATAATAAGCTTAAGCAAATCTTCGATGATTTTCCCCTTAGGAATCTATTATGGGCTTGAAAACTAATGGGGGCACCTAAATGCAGTGGACTTCAAGAGGAAGCACTCAGAATCTGGAGTCCTCAAGCACGGCCCAGGAAATGGCGTATGATTATTAAGGATCCACAATTCAGCGGGGTTTTGTATCTATGATCCAATGTTGATCTGAAGGTAGAATTTTAACCCATCATTTCTCTATTGGTGATGGTAATGATATATACATTGGATTTTTGTGTTCTAGAAATTTAGTTGTATTTTTATTCCATAGTAGTGTTGGTTTTGGTTTGGTTAGGACAAGTGGAGGAACATGAGTGTTATGGCGAATGGATGGGGTTCACGGGAGAGGGCCAAGCTGGCACTAAAAAGGATTCACCCTGCTGCCAAGCATGGAGAGAGCTCTATGTCTGTAATATTTCTTAAAAAGCTTAATTTTATTCATGTAATTACCTGTTTTTTTTCAAAGTTTAGGTGTTGATATTATTTATGATTAATCGTGCCTTCAACATCTTGTCCGAATCTTGGTTGTTGTTATGAAGCACGGCCATTCGGATGCTGAACTCAGCGCTGATTGTCAGTGGCTGGAGCTTCTGAATCAAGATATCAGAGGCCGTCTTGCTGGTATGATATTTCTTTCAAAAGACGAAATGTTACATTATTCTTTGAAGAAGTATTTTGTAAACACTTGGAAAAAAAAGTGATCGTGAGCTTATTGCTGTTTTTGCCCCCCTCAAGTGCTGCTTTTGATTTAACTTTTGAAGTTATTCAACTTTTAGCTTCTGTTTACAAATATGGGCAACTTGTAATTCGCTTCAACAGTTGTGGGAGTTGAATTATTATCAGGGTTCGGTATCTATTTGCAGCATTAAGACGCAGTAAGCGAAGAGTCCGGGCTGTTATAAACTACTTTTAGGCCGGGTTTTACATTAATTTCATCATCTCTCCCGTTCGATCACTTGTAAAACATTTGCGAACCACTTTTGAGGAGGTTGTTGCAGTGACTGGAGATGGAACAAATGATGCTCCTGCACTTCATGAAGCAGATATTGGCCTTGCAATGGGAATTTCTGGAACTGAGGTGATAGAATCTAATCCTTTTCCCCCTTCTCTGTAATAAGCGGATATGCCATGTTCTAGTTGCTAGATATATTTTTTATGTTATTTCTAAGACTGCTGTGAAGTTGATTTGAATTTGTAGTTGTCAATTTGAAAACTAAAGTGTAGGACAGAACAACCCTGGAGATGTGTTGTGTCTTATATGGTGACAGACATTTTAATAGGTCTTCTTTGAGACGGTCTTATGGAGCTTGTCCCTTTTCTGTATTCCTTCATGAGTCCAGTATTGGGCGGCTGAACATTATTAGAGTAATAAACTGGAATTGTTAAGCATTTTCCATTAAGCACTTCAGAGATACTGTTGATAGTGTTCTTCTATGTGAATCAGCTGTTTTTTTCTGGTTTCTTTGGTCAAGTCTCGTTTATGTTTTGGTATGAGAAGCTTTTTTCACAAATATTATGCATTTGCGCTCTACATTCTCTGGCCGGCATAATCACTAGTGTATGTTGCTTGTGAGTAATATTCATCGCTTTCTAGGATTTGATGTTGAAGATTATTTCACTTTGGTCTTTTTCATGAAGTAGTGCTAAAACGAAAAATATTTGTCGATGAGTCTCCAAAATCAAACATGATGGCCCCGGCTTATTAACTATGGCAATCGATGATCGAGACGAACGTGGTCGCCGCTTTATGTCACCTTTAAGGTGACCATCGTCTTGATAGGTTTTTTTTTTTTCATTTTGTTCAAGACTTAAACTTATCCTACAAGTCCTTGTTGAATTTTTATTATGAAAACCTATTGTGTTTTTCTCCAATATCGCCGACGCTTACTCATTTATCATTAATCACTTATTATTTGTTACATGACTTGTTTAGCTTACTTATTTTTACGAATCCTATACAAACCTTTCTTTCTAGTACAGACTTTTTAACACATGATTTTGGTGAATCTCATTCTTTGAATTACATGTTCGAACATGTCAGATACTAATTATTGCATTTGAGAATCTTGGTCTTTTAAAGTTCAATCAATTCCAAATAACTTTCTTAAGTTGCGTGAGATGAGCACAACCTCTAAGAGTATACTGTTGAAATTTGAAATGACTCAAAAATAAAAAAATCCAAGCATGAGCATCAAATCTCGTCTTGTTTAAATTGTTCGGATAATCGATCCTCGCTTGACACACATAATGCTTGCTTTCTCTCTTATCCTTGTTTAATTGGTGTTATCGATGTACAGAAATGTGTTGTCTTTGGTGTACTTGTCACTGGAATGAGCGTTTTGATTTAACTTTTGAAGAAATAGTACGAGCAATATTTCCATGGTGTTGATTTATCTATATTTCTTTTATGCTCTATTTTTTTCTTTCGTTGGAAGGTGATGGCTCGTTCTTCACCAATGGATAAGCATACACTTGTGAAACATTTGCGAACCACTTTTGAGGAGGTTGTTGCAAAGGATCGGAGATGGAACAAATGATGCTCCTGCACTTCATGAAGCAGATATTGGCCTTGCAATGGGAATTTCTGGAACTGAGGTGATAGAATCTAATCCTTTTCCCCCTTCTCTGTAATAAGTGGATATCCCATGTTCTAGTTGCTAGATATATTTTTTATGTTATTTCTAAGACTGCTGTGAAGTTGATTTGAATTTGTAGTTGTCAATTTGAAAACTAAAGTGTAGGACAGAACAACCCTGGAGATGTGTTGTATCTTATATGGTGACAGACATTTTAATAGGTCTTCTTTGAGACGGTCTTATGGAGCTTGTCCCTTTTCTGTATTCCTTCATGAGTCCAGTATTGGGCGGCTGAACATTATTAGAGTAATAAACTGGAATTGTTAATACCCTCAATTTATAACTGTTTGGTTTGTAAATTTTTACAGGTGGCCAAAGAGAGTGCTGATGTTATAATCCTAGATGATAATTTCTCCACCATTGTTATCAAGTAGATGGGGCCGCTCGGTTTATGTGAACATTCAAAAGTTTGTTCGAGTTCCACTATCAGTAAATGTGGTAGCTCTAATTGTCAACTTCTCTTCACCGCTTGACAGTAAACATGAAGAGGATTGCCACGTCAATCTACAGGTTATCTTCAATAAAAGAATATCAATATAGAGTATCACAAGGCGTTGTTTTGATTTTATCGAGGGAAATTATATCTCTTTGAAGCCATTGCATTATTTAATCTACTTTGTGATGAGCTAACTTTTTTTTTCTAATTTCAGATTGGGAGAAGTCCATAATGATTCAGAGAAGGATTTAGATGTGCTACTACTTCTATTGAGGACGGAGATGAGACGGATGAAGATGAAGATGAAGATGAAGATAGATGAAGATGAAGATGAAGAGGAAGAGGAATAGGAAGAGGAAGAAGAGCCATGACTCATGTTTATATAATGTTTAACTAAGATATTGGTCTATGTATTACTAAGTTAGATTGTGTGTCACTTGAACTTAGTTATTTTGCTTCAACTTGGTCATTTTCCTAAACTTAGTCTGAGTGAATTTATTGATGTTGGAACAGCAGTAATATTGCTCGGTTGGATTGATGTTACGATATACCAATTGAAATAAATCTAATGGTCATGCCGGTTTTTTTATTTAGCATTGCAATAGAAGCTTAAATGTTGCCATATATGTTATATTCATTAATAAAATTAGATTGCATTTGATTCTAAATACGTTGCAATTGGGCATATATATGTTGCCTTAGGGTTGCCTGAATCCATGTATTGCAACAATTAACACAAAACAATCGTTGGAAAAAAATGTTGCCATAGGTAGTCCAAGATATTGCAATGGTGTTAAACATGTTGCTATAGCCGTTAAATCGTTGCCATATACTCTATTTGCAACAATAATATGGCGTTGCAATATGGTACCAAATTCGTTGCCATAAGGGCCCTATGGCAACCAGAGCAAAGGGCACGCTTGATTTTTGCATAATTGTTGCAATAGGCCCTATTGCAATGAATTCTGGGCATATTGCAACGTATTTTACACGTTGCTGTATGCAATCTATGGTGTAGTGTATACTGTATAGTTTGGTATCTATACAGTATGGATAAAATAAATTGAGAGCCGAGACAGTTATACCGGTGTGATTATCGTTTTTGGATTGACGGATATATTCAGGATATGTTGTATCAGGTTGAACTGATTTGAATACCAGGTATACCATATGAGAATATTTTTGGATTCGGTATGTGTATTCAGTATGTCGTATGTTTGTATTTTGTATGTCGAGACGTCGGACAGGAACAGTTGGATTTTTGGCTAAGTATAAAAGCCATTACGTACGTTAAGCCTTGGAGCTTACGTACGTAAAATGTGTTAGCTTACGTACGTTATATAGTGTACATAACGTACGTAACAAGAGGAATCGGACAGTGGGGCCCGTGGTCGGCAGCTTTCGGCGCAGATGTGTACAAGTGAGTCAACGGATGGAGTTACGTACGTTATACAAGGTGTATTACGTACGTAATACGAGTATAATACTGTAGCAAGTCAACGTACGTATTACGTATGCAACGGATTAAGTGTTATGTACGTTACGGGGCGGCTGGCCGAGTCGTGGCCGAGATGACCTGGATGGCCGAGCATGGCCGGACGTGACTCGTTGGGATGGCCGAGCATGGTCGGCAGTGATTCGCATGGATGGCCGATCACAGTCGGCAGTGACTCGCAGGGATGGCTAGAATTGGCCGATAACGTACGTAAGGCTCTGGCCGATTCACCGTAAGGGCCGCCACGCACGTAAGCCACCGCCGTTACGCACGTAAGGGTTCCGGCTGCATTGGGCGCAGGGTCGCCGCGCCGCCACGTACGTAAGGACCCGCCGGTTACTTACGTAACGTGCCGGCAGGTCTCGGCCTATATAAGGCCTGGACCGAGTCATCCGGCCATTTTTATGTTTTTCTTCGTTTTTTCGCGATTCCTTCAGCAAAAGTGGATGGATTTGAGTAATATCATCATCTAACAACATGTTTTGGAAGTTGGAATCATGGATTAACATCATCTTCCACCCGGATCGAAGGTAAGAACACCTAAACTTTTGATTTTTGGATGTTATTGAGATTTCTTGGTGTTTTGGCCGATTTGCTTCGTTTTGATTCAGATTGTTGATTGAACTTGATTGTAAACTCGTAATCATTCATTATTCTTGAAGTTTTGTGGAAAGAATTCGAGTATTTCTTTGAATAATCAATTCAATTGGACTATGCCTTCAAAGTGTTCGATGAAATGTCTCAATGAATAGAACTTGGAAAATTCTACACGTTTTCGTATGAATGATGGTTGAAATGATATTCTTTTGATGATTTTTGGTAATTATGGGAATTTTGTTAAAGGAAGATAATGAATTGGTGATCAAATGATTCGATTATGTTATTATGATTATGGAATCGTGGTATTCTCGATGTTCTTGGTGGTTTATTGCGAATCAAGATGTTATGAGAAGTATATGTTGAAGGACATGATTATATACACCTTCAATTATGATTAAGGGTTGTTTAGATGTTAGAAAACATCGGGTTATGTTGTTTTATGGATTATGAACGTGAATTTGGATAATTCGTGTTCTTGAAGAACCCTTGAGTTACATGTTATGATTTTGGAAGGATTTCGGATAATTTTGGAATGTGATTAATCACGATAATAATCGGTAAATTGTTTTCTACGAATTTACAAGTATAAACAAGAAGGAGTTTTGTCTTCGTATTTGGAGTCGAAGTCGGAATCGAATATGTTATAAAATCCTTAATGTCGAGATGAATTGATCATTGATTTGATGAATACATTTTAAGGTGTTGGTGTTTTATATATGAATATGGAATATTCATATGTAGAACTAAGTTATGTGTTTTGGTACAATATTCGTATAGGAATACGAATATGATTTCGGATTTGATAAGTTTATGATTCACTTTTGAGTTTGAGAATTCATAGGTATTTAACAAGTGTTCAATTCGGATAATGGAATTATTTGAAACCTTTGGAATATGGTTATCTATGATGTTGAATTAATCGGATCGTCCGGATTGATGATGATAACCGGTAATTGGTTTATATTATGAATTTACAAGGAGGAAACTTGTATCCGTATTTAAGATTGAATTTGGAATCGGTAATGTTAGACCCTTGTTGGTTTAAATTGATTATTGATATGATCTTCGGATTGTGGAATCGTATTGTGGTTTTGAATTCGTGATCGATTGATTTGGTTGTTAGGATTTGTGTTTAACCGGGATTTTGTAGAACCGTTGTGCTTGTTGATCGGTTATTGATTGTTATTTGTGATCATCGAGTTACGACTTGTATCGTGGATATGGGTTCGTAGTTGTTGAGTTGGATTATTTGGTATTATGTATATGATCGAGGTTTCGTTGAACCGTTGAGTTTGTTGGTTGAGTATGTCGGTTATTGATTTTTATCGAATGTGTGTTAATCGGTTATTGCAATAGGTTGATATGTTTTGATCGTGGATTATGACCGTTGAGTTGCGGTTGAGGCTAAAGAGTTCGTAGATTGCTTTTGGTCGGGATTGAGGAGCTCGTAGACAAAGGCAATGGATTTTGGTAATGGATTCGTGGTATCGGTATCGAGGCAAGTTTATACTTGTTCAGTTTATAATATTTGATGAATGGTTTCGTTTTCATTTCATTTATAATTCGTATAGCAATGTTGTTAGAAATGTAAGTTGTTGGGATAATGGTTTGTATATCGTGCTCTGGTAAATCATAAGGTATATGATTTAATTGTGTTCAGGGAAGACGTGAGTTATCTTTGGTCAAGGATATAGAATATCGGATATCGAGAATAGTTATCGTGATGACATAAGTATCGGGATAAAGGTTTTTGGTATTGAATGGATGGTACTTTATTTGAGATTATTTGTATAACTATGTATTCGTTCAGGAATGTTGTTCGTGGAAAGGATGTTGTCTTCGACTTTGAGGTAATTTATGCATTGTTCAGTTATGAGATAATTATTATGTTGAGTTGTTGTATATGTTGTACGTTGAGGCTTCGTGTGTTAAGATTCATATTGGTTGTTCGTTGATGGATGTCGATCCCAGGCCGTTGTCTGAGATTGTTGATGGTATGGATTATCCTTTGGGGTTTGTGATCCCAGGGTTGTTGTTTTGAATATTGATTGGTCGTGTCGACTTTTCATTGTCAGACTATTGTTGTTCACTTCGGTGAGTCTTTTGATCCTTATTGGATATGTGTTTCTTTGAGTTTCGTTGTCATGTTGCATCGTGACATATCTGGAGTCATATCTGCGTTCCGATTGGATATTGTGTAAGATTTTTAGCCGGGCACATATATAGTCATGCGTGAATATTTTCCGTGAAAGGCTGTGCACACGAGACGTAGTTCGTTGAGTCTAATTAGGTACATTGTCCCACGTATATCCTCGATTCCGTATACGGGGTGGACATGTGCACTGACACATATTCGGATCGGGCGTACTATGATTTCCATCTTTGAGCCATATTGTTTGGTCGTTCATCCTCCATTTATGGTTGGGTATGTTCGACGGTTTGTGACTGGTTGTTCATACTCCCGAGGGGTATGTTCGACAGTCAGAGTTATTTCTTTGAGATCCATTATTGTTGATCATTTGGAGTTTACCTTGTTGATGGTATTCTCAATTATTATTGGTCTTTTGTTGATCATTTGGAGTTTACCTTGTTGATGGTATTCTCGATTATTGTTGATCCTTTGTTGATCGTGTCGGAGCTATCATGTTGATGGTATTCTCAGTTATCGTGATCCTTTATTGGTCGTATTGGAGTTATCATGTCGATGATATTCTCAGTTGATTTATCGGTTGATCTGGTTATTGATCGTATAAGCATTCGGACTATATGTCGATATTTCAGGATTTGTTATCATTATCATGTGGTAGTTGATCTACAGATATGTTGTGTATTATTGGTTTATCCAGGTTGAGATTCGACTGTGTAATCCGACGGACAGGAGTTTGCACAGATTGGATTATTTCCACACTTATGAGTTATGATGATGTTGTGAGGTTATTGGTATCGTTGGAATACAGTAGAGATGATTGTTGTTGAATTCATTTCGTCATTTGAGAATACGAAATGTGGAATATGTCAAGGATTGATTTAGTAT
Organism: Orobanche coerulescens; assembly: GCA_033398695.1. NCBI lineage: Eukaryota > Viridiplantae > Streptophyta > Magnoliopsida > Lamiales > Orobanchaceae > Orobanche > Orobanche coerulescens. The sequence continues at coordinate 143,476,216 of CM065802.1, read as the reverse complement.
GGATTGCCATGAATTGGTAAGGTTATAACGGTAAGATTACGTTGGTAGTATTCTTACAGTATTATTACATTGGTATGTAATTATTTATGATGACGTGATCGGTATCATTATTTGAGTATTGTGGCTGACCCCGTCGTGGGCTTTATTTTTAGGTACTCGGAGATCAAGCTAGTAGCGGTCGTGAGGGGATGAGCTTCCCGATGTGATACTGGCTGTGGCTTGTTTTCGGAGAATTGAGTATTCTTTTCCGGTTATTTATTTCCGCTGCATATGTGTATTTTGAACTGTGTTTTTATCCGCTCCGTGTGTATATTTCAAAATGGCTTTTCGGTATCTTTATCCGCTGTGTGTATGTATTTTAAAAGGGCTTTTTGGCATTTTGCGAACTTGAGTTATTTTCGTTAAACTCTTTTTCCCAAATTATTTTATCGGTACGTTTAAGTTGTGGCTTAACGTATATTTTAAACTGTTGAGATTTGGCACTTCGCCTCGTATTTTCAAATGGTATTTTATGACGGTATTTCAAAATTATGCTTTTGAAAATATTTGAGTATTTAAAATATTACCGTCATCGGCCTTTTGGCGTTTTTGAGTTGGTTTTATAAATGGTTTTTAGCCTGGTGGGTTCCAGCGCGGGACCCACGGCGCTGTAATATCCCGGATGGTTTTGGGGGTGTTACAGTATAAAAATCTATGGTGAATTACTTATTATTGTGTGTGATTTTCATTGTTTTAACAATCTTTATTTATTTGGCCAATTAATGAAGATATTTATGGTCTTCATATGTTTCGAAAGAAAATATGTTTGATTAGATCAAATGATCTTCACTCAAAGTTGTTCTAGGGGATATAAATATACCTCTAGTCCTTAGATGATTCTTTGAGTTATTTTCATAAATCCTAATGCTATGTATTGAAGCCAATCAACATAGAAATATAGTGGATTGATTCAATATGTAAGGGGCGTTTTATAGTTCGAAAGAGAAACCGTCTTTTTAAGGAAAATCGAATCTAGACAACATAATAAGTAAATTCATCTTATGATCTCCAATACATCTTTTATAACTAATGACGAACTAAGTTTGTAATCCCAACTATTTCATTTTATCGATAATCAATCTATTATTATTGCTATCTTTTTATTTTCTTATAATATTAGAACTATTATTGCAATTTCTTTGCAATTATTAAACCAAACTTTTAATTGTGTGTTTCACTCATCTTAAGTATCTATAAAAATAGACTAATAGTGTATAATTCAAATTATAACAAAACTTCTTTGTGGGATCGATAAACCGGACTCAAAAAGTCCACTTTACTACTTGATACGATATCGTGCACTTGCGATAGTTACACTAAAAGCGTGTCATGGGTCCACTCTCACTCCTTCGGCTAATATCACATGCCCAATAAAGATAACCTCAGGCATCCAGAATTCACATTTAGAAAACTTCCCATAAAGCTGTTCTCGCCTCAACGCATCGAGAACTTGGTGGAGATGACGTTCATGCTCTTCGTGGTCACGAGAGTAAATCAGAATGTCGTCAATAAAAACGACTACAAAGCGGTCTAGATAGTTAATAAAAACCCGATTCATCAACTCCATGAATACAGCTGGTGCATTAGTTAATCCAAATGGCATCACCACGAACTCATAATACCCATAGCGAGTGCGGAAAGCCGTCTTCGAAATGCCAGACTCTCGAATCCTCAACTGATAATAACCGGACCTCAAGTCGATCTTAAAAAACACAGCAGCTCCCTGAAGTTGGTACAATAAATCATCAATACGAGGCAATGGATATTTGTTCTTGATGGTTACCCTGTTCAGCTCACGGTAATCAATACATAATCGCAGCGATCCGTCCTTCTTTCGTACAAATAATACTGGTGCTCCCCAAGGGGACGCACTAGGTCGAATATAGCCCTTTTCAGTCAACTCCTCAAGCTGGTTCTTCAACTCCTGCATCTCAGTCAGAGCCATACGATACGGTTCTTTTGAAAGCGGGGACGTACCTGGCTCTAATTCAATAATAAACTCCACCTCACGATGTGGAGGTAAGCCTGGCAGCTCGTTTGGAAATACGTCTGGGTAGTCTCGGACTACCAGAATGTCGGCCAATTCAACTGGTCGATCTGTTGTTTTGGTCATGTAGCACCAATAACCAATACACCCTTGATTAAGCAGTTTCACTGCTTTCATGCCGATGACTCTCCGGAGCAGTGGGATTATCACCTCGAAATATACACTCGAAACCATCATCAGAAGTGACGGTTACCATCCGCTTGCGGACACTAATTATGGCATCATGACGATCCATCCAATCGATACCCAAGATTATATCATCCTTAGGTAAATCGACTACAATCAGATTTCACAATCACTCACGGTCGTTCATATGAATCGGACAGTCCTGGACTTCACGATTCCCAATAATTCTTCTACCATCGGGTAGACCAATCACATAGGGCTCAAAATTGATAATATGGTCTAGAGGCAAACAACTTAAACAAGAAGTAGATATAAAGGAGTGTGAAGCACCGGTATAAAAAAGAACACACACCGGCTCAGAGTGGATCTCGAGTATACCTGCAATCATGCTGTCCTCGGGATCATCAGCTTTCTTCATTTCGTAGATCCTGGGTTTTGCGGCTCCTGCACCATGTGTACCACTTTGATTCCCACGACCCATTCCCCTATTTGCCGCGGTAGTCTAATAAGAAGCGGACAGAGGCACACGGTCCTGGACAGCAGATTGAATTGGTGCATGAGACGCTACTGGTTCATGTTCGGGTCCATTCCTGCAAAAACGAGCATGATGCCCATTCTTCCCACAAGTATGGCAAGTGACGGCCGGCTTTGGGCATTTGGAGCTGACGTGCCCCTGGTCTCCGCAGTTATAGCACACAACAGATGAGGGGATCACTGGAGAATGCGATCCGGCTGGCTTCGACACCATGGGTGGTCGATCAAAAGGGTTTAGCAATGACTGGGGCTTTTTGAATGTCCCCCGGTTACTCTCAGTCTGGTTCTGGTTCAGAGATCTTTTGTTGTTGGGCTGTGGTTGCTTCTTAGAAATCTACTTCGCGGTGAGTTCATATTCCAGAGCTTTCTCGATAAACTCTGGCAGGGTCGTACAGTTGTGATTCAACAGCTGCATTCTCATTCAGGGTTTAAGCCTCTTGAGAAAATATTTGATTTTATCAGCCTCCGTTCGGACAATCGACGAGGCAAAAGGAAGAAGCGCTTGAAATTTATCGGCGACAGATAGAACATCATCATCCTCGGACGGGTCCGGTTTTGTCAATTCCGACAGCTTGGCCTCACGGAGTGGCCTTGGATAGTAACTGTAACACCCCCAGATCAAACCGGGAATATTACACGCTGCAGACCCTCTCCGTGAGGATCCACCAGGCTAGACATCAACACAACACATTACATTACATACTGACGAATCAAAATAACGAATCAATAGACCGATTTGGTCTTCCGTCACTGACTTACAAATCAAAATACATAAACTCATCCAGACTCATACACATGCAAGGGTAAAATACTTGCAACGACGAACAATAGGACAGCGGAAAAGATAATACAATGGACTCCGACTAACTGAAGCCAAAACTGGCCTTCGTGTGATTAGTATCATTCGTCTTTCATCATCCCTCGCACCGATCCTGTGTCTTGCTCCCGAAAACCTGCATGTACCTGGACACAATACAGATATCCACCCCCCGATTACTCGGGGGTTAGCAAAACTCCACTGTTTCGCTAGTGCAAGTATAAAGTGCAAATACGAGCCATACACAACACATTCCGAGAATATAACGAAAGACTTCCCGAGATATATTTAGTAAAAAAATAGTTCAAGTCTTGAAAGCATAAACGAAGCAAGTAAGCATTTTGAAAACATTTCCAAATCTCGGGAGTTTTGAAAACATCAGAAATTGAAAAGTTCTTAATTCCTCGAAAGCCATTTAGGGTCACAGCCCCAAAGTTCAATTTCCAAAATACAAATCCGTTTAACAAAACACGGGGTCCACGACCCAACCGTTCCGGTCACAAAACAAAGGGTCCACGACCCGGTCATCCACTTCAATTCACTTACAAGGACACATTACACATAACACATTATTCTTATGCCATTCTAGCGAAGCACCAAGACTCGATATATAATGTCTCTCGACCCCGAGCGCAAAGCATTGTGATACTCCGGACAATATCACAATTAATCATCAAAACATCAACATCAATATCACAGAAACCACACTTGGTAACCCGTGGCCGTACCCATTAGTATCGGCCCCCAGAGGCCCCGTCGGACCGTCCCTAGGTGGGAAACCACTTCCGCAGCCGTACCCATTAGTATCGGCCCCCAGAGGTCCCGTCGAACCGTCCCCAGGTGGAAGAACATCAACACACGCACCCAAGTCCACTTCCGTGGCCGTACCCATTAGTATCGGCCCCCAGAGGCCACATGCCATCCCCAGGTGGAAGAGCAACATCTCACAGATTACAAAACCACGACTCTCAAAGGTCAAACGCACAAAATATATATAGTCGAGGTACCTTTCTAGAATGGCCAAATTATCCAACACGTACTCACGACCCAGAACTATATCAATTCACAAGGGAGCACAAGATTTCAACAGCACCGAACGACACAACCAATATCACCAAAAACTCACATATTCGTCCATAGCCACGGGACTCCAAGCACATAATTTGACAAAAGAATTACACTTTATATTTACCAACGACATAATCATACGCAATGACATCACGAGAAAGTAAGATGATTCTATACTCGACACTAGCACACATATTCAACTAAGCACATTAATTCCCGATACACGGGTCACCATTACAAAAACCATGATGGTAAATATACCGATTCTTTTGAAAAATGGTTATTAATATTTATTTAGCACGTATCGACGATTAACAAGCATAATATCCACAAAACACGTAATGTATGGGCAAGATACTTGCCTCCAATAACCACAACGCCGAGAATCGGCCGAAGTAGGTTGGCACGAACCGACTACGAACTCACCGACTCCACCGAACGACAATACGCAACAATGAACTATGAATGAAGACAATAACAACGAAAATGAATTTCATAATACGACTCAAAGCCGCTGAATTCAAAGAACAAATGACGAAAGTTCAAGCGTTTCCCCCAAAACGGCCAAGAACACGATTCGTTCCGTCAAAACCCGAAAACGGAATTCCAAGTCGAAATATGGATATACAATCCATAGAATGTGTTTAAAAACATCATTTAACCACAATCGATCCATCAAAAATGGATGAAAAACGAGATCGAGAACAAATCCCCCAAAAAGTCAATTTGAAGGAAATCAAGAAATATACTTCGATTCGACGAAGAACAATGGATTAAATGATGTTAAACACAATAATACTACCAAGATTAATCATACCCATGATGAATTAATCAATAATACGGAACGAATCGGACAAAAACGCAAAAACCCCCAAATTCACGAAATTAGGGTTCTAAGGAAGATTACCTTGATTCGCTGGATCAAATGATGATAACGGATGATTGATTGATGATATTAACTCAAGAACTTCATGGATTTGTTGTTAAACAACATGGCTCCATGGTAAAATCACCCTCAGCCGCGGAAGAGAAGGAGAAGAAGGAGAAAAATGGCCAAAAACCCGTGTGCATGACCATAAATAGGAACAGTGTGCGCTGACCCGGCGGGAGTGTGCCGCACACGGGGCCAAAAATGGCTCCGGTGGTCGCGGTGTCTGCGGCTCGGCCGGAGTGTGCCGGCACCGTGCGGTCAGTTTGGCCGAAAAAATGCCACAGTGTGCCGCGGCCTGCCGGCATGTGCCGCGGCCCACGACTGCTCGGCGAAGGCTGCCGAGCACCGCGGCCGTGACTCGGCGAAGGCTGCCGAGCACTACCGGCCGTGACTCGTCGATCGCGGCCTGGCCCAGTTGCCGGCCATGACTCGGCCGGGGCCAACTCCGGCCCGAACGACCCGAAACCCGAACACGAATACGAATCGATGATACGGTTATGACGTACTCGCAAAGACGAATCTAAGAGCTAAGAGAACACACAATTCCGACCACCCGAAGGCTCGGAATTCAACAACGGAAGTAATTACCCAAAACTTTGGGGAAATTACGAAAATGGCCCAAAACGTCCGAAAATCACGATACGCGATCGAAACACCAAACCAAAGCTCGCAACATGAATAATAACATCAAATGAACTTACGAGAAATTCGAAACAACAGTTTCGGACGAGATTCGCAAGAATCGAGCTCAAGTGCGGAAAAGTCGCTAAAAAGCTCGGAACTCAACAAAACGATACCGAAACGAACTCGGATGACAAAAAGTGCAGAATTAATCATTCTCCAAATGACGAAACGGTCATGAGAGAGTCGTCAAAACGGACTTTCGCCGAAAAAAGAAAATTACCGAAATTCGAAATTACGGATATTACATTCTACCCTCCTTAAAAGAAGTTTTGTCCCGAAACTTAAAACAAGTAGGGAGAAGCAATATCCTGCCAGGAAAACTCAACGAGATACGCAAGGAAACACGTAACTTACGCCCATCGGCGAAACGTTACAAGCAACGCAAAGGAATATACGGCGTGAAAACACGCTCCACGACGACCAACACAACGCCGCCGTTAGGGATATAATAAAACCAACAAGTGACAAGCGTCATCAAATGGATAATACAATCAAGTCAATTATCCGAACAATCACAAAACACAACGAATGAAAATCAATACGATTGACCAACCCAACGGTACATCAATCAAAATGCAAGCCAATCGCTGAACAAATACGGAATTCCACCGCCCAAGGGTTGGAAGATCGAAAACGAAACTAATTTTCCGAACTTGGAAAGGTCACAACGATATATAGATCAATTTGGGACAATATCAGAACTCGTTCGAATGACAAAGGTGGGAAACAACACCAGGTCAGAAGCATCAACGAACACAGCCGAGTCGATACGGTTGGACGAAACAGAAGAGAAAGAATGAAAAATGTGGGTATTACATCATATCACCTTTAAAAGAGGTTTCGTCCCGAAACCTAAACAACGAGAACGAAGTGCTGGAATAGCAACCTCCCCGACTATACCCTCTTGGTCCACATCCGATCTTCATGGCCATTAGTATCGTGGTCACGATTGTGTCCTCTGCCCAACGGCATACTAAGCGGATTCCCACTCAATACGATTGCACAACTTCGCAAAATATTATACTAAAGTACCAACTCAGCATGACATATCACATAAGGTAACCAATAACAACTCGAAAAGAAAATCCACGAGGTATCCTTTTAAAGGAAATCTTTTGAAAATCCTTGGATTTGTATGCTATTTAAAATAAACTTTAAAAGTACTTTTGGTACCTCGGGTTGTTTCATCAAAACTTGTAAACAACATACTTTAACCGTCTCATTTGAAATCATTTGAAGTCATCATGCCTCTACGTATCATCATCACCGTTAACAACTAACAAGTTAACCACGCAAGATCATCAAATCATTCTTACATACTCTAACATTTCCAAATCCGAGTTTGAACTTTACATCGAGTGAGATTTTTCATCTTTCACTATATATTTTTGAAAATAAAAATCGTATTGGTTTTTGAAATAAAATATTTTTTTTATGGTGTGAAAGATTTTTGAAAATCATTCACTCGAATTATTTGAAAATACAACAATACGTTAAAATTATTTTCGAAAATTCTCCCAACACTTCACAAACATCAACGACGGTAATATTTTACAAAATGTTCAAGGTACTTTAAAACAACTCTTTCAAATACCGTCGAGGTTTTATTTGAGAATCTTAGGCCGGCTCGCAAATTTCAAACAATTTCCAAAGTTCATACGAAGCCGCCGGCTAATCGCATGTAATACCCGGTTGTAATTCAGTAATTATCATTCAGTATTTATCATTCAGTAATTGATACTCAGTAATTTTCACTCATTATTAATCAATTGTCACTCAGATTCAATCATGGTATTCATCATTCAGAGTAATTGTATCGTATATCAATCGTCATTCATCACTAATCGGTTTGGAGTTTCGTGTCGTGTTTATCATCATTGTTATTTTCGTTGCGAGCTGTGCGTGAGGAGTAGCGCACGCTACGTACTCCTTTTAGCGTACACTAATTGGGTATAGGTAGCGCACGCTACCACTCAGCTTTAGCGCACGCTGAGGTTACCCTGGCTGCAGTCCAGAAGGTACTGGACTGCAGGTGAGTTATAAGTAGCGCACGCTACGAATGGTAAGTAGCGCACGCTAGTGGGTTGAAGTAGCGCACGCTAATATGTGGTGTAGCGCGCGCTAAGGACAAATCAGGTTGAGTCCAGTGGCTCTTTGGGTACCTTTGAATTAACTCATAGCGCACGCTATGTGTTGTTTTTAGCGTACGCAATCGATATTATAGCGCACGCTAAATATTGGTTGTAGCGCACGCTATCGAGGTCAGATCAGAGGACATGCAGTTTCTGGATTTCAGTACTGGGCATCAAATTATTCGTTAGCGCACGCTAACTATGAGCAATTACGTACGCTAGTAGTATGGTCGTAGCGCACGCTACAAAAGGTACGTAGCGCGCGCTACCGTGTTCGGACAGTGGGTACTGGAATACCCAAATTTCCCGTTAGCGCACGCTACGCATTAGGGCTAGCGCACGCTAACCTGGACTGACTATAAATTGGACAGTTTAGTCAGAGTTCGTCATTTATCATTCTAATCTCTTTCTCTCGTCGGTTCTTGGCGATTTGGGCGATTTTGAGGGTATTCTTCAAGGTGTAATCATCAATCATCATCTTCAAGACTTTGAGTTGGATTAATCATCACTTCATCATCTCCTATTCATCGAATCAAAGGTATTAAATTCTTGGATCTAGAATTTCGGATTTTTGGGTTTTCCTTCCGATTTCTTCGTGTAAGCTTGGATTATCATTGGAATATGTTAGATATGGATTATCTACCTTGGATAAATATATTCCTACGGATTTAATGGTTATTTTCGGAATTATTTCAAGAACCCTTGGGGTTGACTTTGGTTAATTGGGGATTTTCCGATTGATGTTGTTGTAACCATGAATTATGGATTCCTAATGGATTATTGATGTCATTGAAGTGTTTTGTTAGTTCGAAATACTCATTTTGGTTTGGTTTCGACATATTCGGGATGGATAATTCCGAAGTTGTGTGGTTGGTTATGTATTCGTTGGAATGCCTTATGAGTTTGATTATCGTTGTTTCGACCGTTGGGTTAGTCGTGTTTTGTTACTTGATGCGTGTATTGAGCGATTGTTGGTAATTATTGTTATTCAAGGTTGTTCGAGCGATCGGTATCTTGGTTAGACGTTGTTCGTGGGACGACATTCTTCATCGGTATTGTGTAAGTTAATTCTTACTCGGTTAAAAGGATATTCATGCCTTTTGTTGTTGTTCATTCATAATCATAACTCATTCATCATTATATTAACCGTATCAAAACTTATTGTTATCAATTAATCATTTCAGTACAAGGAACGATAGCCCAATCTTTTCATTGAAATGTCATTTATTTCATTACCATTCCACCTCGGTGAGTCATTATTCATTTTCGATGTCACTTTTGTCATAACGTGGCATACAGGGTCATACTGGCGTGCCGGTTGGTATGTGTAGGATTTTCATGTCGGGCACATTATGGTCGTGTGTTGGTTGTTGGCCTCACATTGGACTGTGCACACGAGTCAATGTGTCTCGTGAGATTGATTAGGTACAAGACCACGCGTGTATTGATCGTTGGTGGCTTGTGCACGGACACATTTCCATCCCGGGCGTAGTGTGGCGCCACCCTTTGAGCCGTACTGTTAGTTGATTCATATAGCATGTTTGATTGTGTATGTTTCGACAGGATATTTCATAACTTCAGATATAATCATGATTGTGTATTTTCAACCCTTGAGGATTGTTTTTCTGTTTAATCGACCCCGTTTGGGGATTTTGTTTTTCAGGTCTTGGTAAGGCAAAAGTACGGGGAGAACACGCTGACGTCGAGGAGTCCCAGTGATACTAGTAGGGGGCCCCGATCTTTCAGTTATTCATGTCATTGTCCTTTATTTTCCGCTGCAGACTTTCATTGAATACTCCGTTTCATTCAGTGTTGTGTATTTTATCTTCATATAAAATACACTAGTATTCAGTATTGTCTGGTGTGTTGTAACTAAACTCCTCATCGGAGTAATTATTGTTGCAATGTAGTTCGGTACTACATTTATCCTGTAATTCATTCATTTTCATTTGCTGGTGGGTCCTGGGTTGGGGATCTACGGACCGTAATATCCGCCTAGTTTGGGGTGTTACAGAGATGGTATCGGAGCGAGGTTTTGAATACTACCTTCCGAGTCATGTCTCATTTGAAATCATCGTCATCAGACTAGTATCATTGGACTTTCGCGGCACGTGTGACCTGTGCAAATGCGGAGCCAATCGACCGGAAGAAGCTGTAAGATTTCTAACGCCATGGTATAATTTCGGCAATAGTCATTCATTCATCATTCATCAATTAACAATCCTCAAACATCATCATTCATTGTGATCGGGACGATCATATTAACTCATTAATCACTTAATTCATTTCATTACTCAGTTGTCGATCTGGATGATCATATTATTAATCTTGTTAAGTTACTCAATATAATCATTTCAAGAATTTCATCAGATAATCATGTCACTTCAGTAAATCATTCATATAATCACTAAGTTAGAGCATGTATACTCATTTTCATCATCTCATGACATCATCATAACGTGATAATCATGCGGGAAATATAATCATTATGCGACCTTCCTACTTCGAGATGGGGAGAGGCATCGAGGATGCACGGGAGAGGCGCAGACGGGCCGAAACCCGGGAATAATCACTCGTCAGAAATCGTACCCAGGACTCGGCTCGATCAAGAGATGTTCGGGTTGATCCACTCACTTTTATGCAGGCCATGATGACCCATGTTCAGTTGCTCAATCATCATTGCGCCACTCTGGCCGGTTTAATCGAGCGAACTCTCCCGTATGAGACGGCTGCTAAGGAAAGTGTTGAACAACAACCTTCATCTGTTAGCAAGAAATCAACGGCGTAATCGGTCCGAAGGCGGTTGGTCAACCTCCAAGAAACCTCGTGCGGGTCCTACCGCTTCGGCGTCCTCCTACGGCACCTAATCCCGCGGATCTCGGTCCCGGCGGCCGATTCGGCCATCATCTCTGTTTAACCGTGGGGCGCCGGGCCATTTCAGTACTAGGTGTACGACGCCGTCTGTCACATGTCATAATTGTGGGAATTTTGGGCATAAGGCCCGTTTTGCCGAAAGAACTCCAAATCGGCTCGGTGGCATCTCGTGCCCCGAAGCAACCAGCGTTCGAATCGATCGCTTTGTCAACGTCGTTTAAGACAATGGAAGCAAATAGAGTTGGAGCTCGTATTTATCAGACGGGAGCGTCCGGTTCGGGGTCCGGCAAATCCCAGATTCATGTGATGAGGAGGATCGACGATCCGGTGGCCCGAATGATTTCAGGTATACTCGTAATTTTATTTCAACCTGTGTGTACCTTTTGATGCTGGTACACCGCATTCATTCATTTTCGAATCATGCTTGAGTAGACTTATTTCGGGATAGTCCTATTGCTTGTGGACCTCATACCATCGGTCTACCTGACGATGGAAGAATTTTCGGAATCATACCGAAGTAAGCTTAGTAACCGCGATTGGTTGGTGGACCTAATCGTGGTGAATTTATCTTAGGACGATGTAATTTTCGGTATTAGTTGGTTTAACCGTCTTGATACTATCCTCAGTGTTTGTTAGCGTTTGGTCGCTATCTTTCCGTCGTTGGTTGTCGAATGTGTGCTTCAGGGAAGTAATCCCCGTTGTTCCAGTAGAATTATTATTATGGCGGAAGCAGAGAAATTCCGCAATCGAGATATTCAATCATTCATTATATCATTTTCATCGATTGGCCGTTCATGGGCAATCGAGTTACTTAATCATTCATTATATCATTTTCATCGATTGGCCGTTCATGGGCAATCGAGATATTCAATCATCCATTATATCATTGTCATCGATTGGCCGATCATAGGCAATCGAGTTATTCAATCATTCATTGTATCATTTTCATCGATTGGCCGTTCATGGGCAATCGAGATATTCAATCATTCATTATATCATTGTCATCGATTGGCCGATCATAGGCAATCGAGTTATTCAATCATTCATTGTATCATTTTCATCGATTGGCCGTTCATGGGCAATCGAGATATTCAATCATTCATTATATCATTGTCATCGATTGGCCGATCATAGGCAATCGAGTTATTCAATCATTCATTGTATCATTTTCATCGATTGGCCGTTCATGGGCAATCGAGTTACTTAATCATTCATTATATCATTGTCACCTATTGCCGTTCTTAGACAATCGAGGTGTTCAATCATTCATGGTATCATTGTCATCGATTGACGATGTATTTCCCAGACGAGTTACTTGGTGGCCTTCACATAGAATTGTGGAATTCACGAGTGAGTTGGAGCCCGGTACGTCCCCGTTATCGAAGGCATCATACCGGATGGCCCCGACCAAATGCAGAAGTTGAAGACTCAACTTGAGGAATTGTGCGAGAAAGGTTATCTCCGACCGAAAGGCCCCCGTGGGGAGCACCGGTGTTACTGTCAAGGAGAAGTATGGTTCGTTCGTGTGTGTATTATTACGAGGAGTCAACAGATGATGATCAAGGATAAACATCCTCTACCCCGTATCGATGATCTTTTGGATCAACTTCAGGGAGTTTCAGTATTTTCCAAGATCGAATTAAGATCTGGATGTCATCAGTTGCGAATTCGAGAATCGGATACCACGAGGACGGCATTTCGAACACGCTATGGTCATTATGAGTTTGCGGTTTTGCCGGTTGGGTTGATTAATGCACCTGCGGTATTCATGGAGTTAATGAATCAGGTTTTCATCGACTTTTGGATCAATTTGTTGTTATCTTCATCGATGAAATTTTGATTATTCTCGTGACCGAGAGGAACACGAGGTTCATTTTTATCAGGTTCCCGACGTGTTAAGACGAGAGCAACTTTATGGAAAGTTTTCCAAAGGTGAGTTCTGGATGTCCGTAGTGACTTTTCTCGGACCTGTAATTTCATCAGATGGAGTGCGTGTTGATCCTCAGAAGACGAAGGCTATCCAAGATTGGTTACCTCCGAAGAATGTTAAGAAAATCCGAAGCTTTCTGATTAGCCGGTTATTATCGGCGGTTTGTGGAGGGATTTTCTAAAATTGTTCATCAATTCATTCATCACTCGATTAACCTCATTGTTCAATTAATTCATTCATCACGGAGTCAATCTCATTGTTTGATTAATTCATTAACCATCCATCCATCTCACGGTTGATTGTTGATCTTGTGAATCAAATTTTTCAATCTTGTGAACTTGTTCAAGGTAATCATTTCAGGAATTTCATCAGATAGGCTTGTCACCTCACTTGATTTTTCATGCGATCTTCTCATATTACGACGTCATGTCGACGATCGTTTTATTGCATTATTAATGCATTCATTTTGTTAGAGCGAGTATGCTCATTGTTATCATTCCGTCTCGTAATCATAATGCAATCTTCATACGAGATCTGTAATTATCACATGACTTTCCTGCCTCGGTATGGAAAGAGTTCAGAGGGACATCGGACTCCGACGTCCAAGAGATCGTTTCTAGTCTTATTCATGCTGGGAGAGCATCTTCATCTCAGACGACGAGTTCGACTGTTGTTTGCTTTAACAGTGATACAACAGGACATTCATCACCGGTGTTGAGCAAGTTAATTCTTGCTCGGTAATAGGATAATCATTCATTTCATCGCCGTTTAATTATTCGCATAGGTCATTCATCATATATCAATCACGTTAAGACTTATATTTATCAACCAATCATTCACTTCACGGGGAACAATGGTTCCAATAATCTCATTTGAGTTATCACTCATTTCGTTATTAGTTCACCTCGGCGAGTTATTCTTGATCCTTGTCGGATATCTAATAATTTATCATTCATCATAGTCACTCTCGTTTTGGTAACCTTTCGGGGTCATATTAAGCGGTGAGTTCAGGTTTGGGTCTTCGTCGAATCGTTGGGATCGAGGAGATCGATGGTATGGAGGATATCGATGTTGGGTACATTTGATATATAGCCTTGTCTTTCAGATGACTATATAACTCAATCCGTATTAATGTGTCATGGTTGTGGATCATTTATTGTTGATCTATCTTATAATGATCGTATTTGAGAATCTTGAGATTTTGAGATCGTTTGATGCATTCCTTTTGGTGTCATACCGAGACTTCGTGATATTTTTGGGAAATCGTTCATTGTGATCCGAGACGTCAAGACTTGGGGACTTGGGCGTGCGATTGATTTGGTCCCGAGAACTATTTGGACATTATTGTTTGCAGATCGTGATGGATAGTTCATGTCCCGAGTTTTTACCCTTAGTTTCGAGGACGAAACTCTTTTAAGGGGGGGTGTATGTAATAACCGGTTGTAATTCAGTAATTATCATTCAGTATTTATCATTCAGTAATTGATACTCAGTAATTTTCACTCATTATTAATCAATTGTCACTCAGATTCAGTCATGGTATTCATCATTCAGAGTAATTGTATCGTATATCAATCGTCATTCATCACTAATCGGTTTGGAGTTTCGTGCCGTGTTTATCATCATTGTTATTTTCGTTGCGAGCTGTGCGTGAGGAGTAGCGCACGCTACGTACTCCTTTTAGCGTACACTAATTGGGTATAGGTAGCGCACGCTACCACTCAGCTTTAGCGCACGCTGAGGTTACTGGCCGCACCCGTAAGGTACCGACCGCAGTGAGTTATAAGTAGCGCACGCTACGAATGGTAAGTAGCGCACGCTAGTGGGTTGAAGTAGCGCACGCTAATATGTGGTGTAGCACGCGCTAAGGACAAATCAGGTTGAGTCCAGTGGCTACTGGACTGCACTAGATTAACTCATAGCGCACGCTATGTGTTGTTTTTAGCATACGCAATCGATATTATAGCGCACGCTAAATATTGGTTGTAGCGCACGCTATCGAGGTCAGATCAGAGGACATGCAGTTTCTGGATTTCAGTACTGGGCATCAAATTATTCGTTAGCGCACGCTAACTATGAGCAATTACGTACGCTAGTAGTATGGTCGTAGCGCACGCTACAAAAGGTACGTAGCGCGCGCTACCGTGTTCGGACAGTGGTACTGGAATACCCAAATTTCCCGTTAGCGCACGCTACGCATTAGGGCTAGCGCACGCTAACCTGGACTGACTATAAATTGGACAGTTTAGTCAGAGTTCGTCATTTATCATTCTAATCTCTTTCTCTCGTCGGTTCTTGGCGATTTGGGCGATTTTGAGGGTATTCTTCAAGGTGTAATCATCAATCATCATCTTCAAGACTTTGAGTTGGATTAATCATCACTTCATCATCTCCTATTCATCGAATCAAAGGTATTAAATTCTTGGA
This sequence comes from Orobanche coerulescens, assembly GCA_033398695.1. NCBI lineage: Eukaryota > Viridiplantae > Streptophyta > Magnoliopsida > Lamiales > Orobanchaceae > Orobanche > Orobanche coerulescens. The sequence goes on along the minus strand of CM065802.1, from coordinate 143,460,607 downwards.
TCTAGAATTTCGGATTTTTGGGTTTTCCTTCCGATTTCTTTGTGTAAGCTTGGATTATCATTGGAATATGTTAGATATGGATTATCTACCTTGGATAAATATATTCCTACGGATTTAATGGTTATTTTCGGAATTATTTCAAGAACCCTTGGGGTTGACTTTGGTTAATTGGGGATTTTCCGATTGATGTTGTTGTAACCATGAATTATGGATTCCTAATGGATTATTGATGTCATTGAAGTGTTTTGTTAGTTCGAAATACTCATTTTGGTTTGGTTTCGACATATTCGGGATTGGATAATTCCGAAGTTGTGTGGTTGGTTATGTATTCGTTGGAATGCCTTATGAGTTTGATTATCGTTGTTTCGACTTGGGTTAGTCGTGTTTTGTTACTTGATGCGTGTATTGAACGATTGTTGGTAATTATTGTTATTCAAGGTTGTTCGAGCGATCGGTATCTTGGTTAGGACGTTGTTCGTGGACGGACATTCTTCATCGGTATTGTGTAAGTTAATTCTTACTCGGTTAAAAGGATACTCATGCCTTTTGTTGTTGTTCATTCATAATCATAACTCATTCATCATTATATTAACCGTATCAAAACTTGTTGTTATCAATTAATCATTTCAGTCATAAGGAACGACGGTTCCAATCTTTTCATTGAGCTGTCATTTATTTCATTACCATTCCACCTCGGTGAGTCATTATTCATTTTCGATGTCACTTTTGTCATAACGTGGCATTCCGGGTCATACTGGCGTGCCGGTTGGTGTGTGTAGGATTTTCATGTCGGGCACATTATGGTCGTGTGTTGGTTGTTGGCCTCACATTGGACTGTGCACACGAGTCAATGTGTCTCGTGAGACTGATTAGGTACAAGACCACGCGTGTATTGATCGTTGGTGGCTTGTGCACGGACACATTTCCATCCCGGGCGTAGTGTGGCGCCACCCTTTGAGCCGTACTGTTAGTTGATTCATATAGCATGTTTGATTGCGTATGTTTCGACAGGATATTTCATAACTTCAGATATAATCATGATTGTGTATTTTCAACCCTTGAGGATTGTTGTTCTGTTTAACTGACCCCGTTTGGGGGATTTTGTTTTTCAGGTCTTGGTAAGGCAAAAGTACGGGGAGAACACGCTGACGTCGAGGAGTCCCAGTGATACTAGTAGGGGGCCCCGATCTTTCAGTTATTCATGTCATTGTCCTTTATTTTCCGCTGCAGACTTTCATTGAATACTCCGTTTCATTCAGTGTTGTGTATTTTATCTTCATATAAAATACACTAGTATTCGGTATTGTCCTGGTGTGTTGTAACTAAACTCCTCATCGGAGTAATTATTGTTGTAATGTAGTTCGGTACTACATTTATCCTGTGTAATTCATTCATTTTCATTTGCCTGGTGGGTCCCAGTTGGGGATCTACGGCACTGTAATATCCGCCTAGTTTGGGGTGTTACATCGCACTTGCACAAACTTATGAAGGTTTTAGAAAAGCGTGTTCGAACACACTCGCAGCAGACATAATTTATCAATTTGCCGAACCCAATCAATTATCACTTAGCGCAACGAAAAAAAATAAAAAAAATAAATCATAACGCACATTCATACAAAACAGTTGTCATTACTTGATAGAATACAGTCCCGGGTGATTGACTGCTAAGGTTAGGCCTAACGGCTAAAAGAAATGTAGTTCCCTAGCCTCTGTCCAGACTGACTAACGCGCGCTACAACACATATTTAGCGTGCACTACCCATGCTGCATTAGCGCGCGCTAGCCTTACACTTAGCGTGCGCTAACGGTTCTATTTTAGCAACATGATTGCGAACATATATACGACATTACTAGAATCGATGGTCACAAATAAACAACAACACGTTCGAATCTCAAAGCCATCGATTCAACACTGCATGAGCAACAAACAAAAGGCAATTGTCATCCAAAATCGAAATTTCATCTTTTAATAAAGAGAACTATCTTAACTCATACCGAACGACTTAACATTCACATCACTATTTTGATCTAAAACTGGCAACACTGCCCAAACAATAAGAACATGATCATGTGCTTCTTGATTAGCAACCATGAAATCGAAAGGTTGAAAGCAAGAGTCACGTCTTGAGTATAATTTGTAGACCTCATTCGAGTTCAAAAATTGTGTTTTGTAAACTTATAGTACACAGTGGAAAAGAATTATCAATAATTCGAGTTTTCAGAACTTTCAGCCTTGAGGTCAACATACGAAAATCAACTTTTTCCTCCCTTAGAGGGCATTTTAAAAAATTTTACGTGACTCCCCAAAAGGATTCGAAAACTTAAAATTCCAAGGTTTATACTCTTGCAAGAAAAATGATTTATACAAAGGTACATTCAGCAATATCATTCTACATTTTAGCGCAAGACGGGAATCAACAAATATATGTCACTTACTCACGATGCACCTTCAAATATTAACTACATAACACAAAATCACACAGGCTCGTATAGCTCGTGGTACAACCTGTAGTAGGGAGACTTACATCCACAGTGTGCCGCGGCGCAGTGTGCCGCGGCTCGGGAGGTGTCTTTGCGGCACCCTGCAGTGTTGGGCCGAAAAATGCCACGAGTGTGCCGCGGCCCACCCGGCATGTGCCGCGGCCCACGGATCGGCCGGCCGAAGCCGCCGAGCACCGCCGGCCGTGACTCGGCCAGAAGCCGCCGAGCACTACCGGCCGTGACTGGCAAAGGCTGCTTGGGCCTGTGTTGCCGGCCATGACTCGGCCGGGGCCAACTCCGACGGCCCGAACGACCCCGAAACCCGAACCTGAATACGAATCGATGATACGGTTACGACGTACTCGCAAAGACGAATCTAAGAGCTAAGAGAACACACAATTCCGACCACCCGAAGGCTCGGAATTCAACAACGGAAGTAATTACCCAAAACTTTGGGGAAATTACGAAAATGGCCCAAAACGTCCGAAAATCAAGATACGCGATCGAAACACCAAACCAAAGCTCGCAACATGAATAATAACATCAAATGAACTTACGAGAAACTCGAAACAACAGTTTCAGACGAGATTCGCAAGAATCGAGCTCAAGTGCGGAAAAGTCGCTAAAAAGCTCGGAACTCAACAAAACGATACCGAAACGAACTCGGATGACAAAAAGTGCAGAATTAATCATTCTCCAAATGACGAAACGGTCATGAGAGAGTCGTCAAAACGGACTTCCGCCGAAAAAAGAAAATTACCGAAATTCGAAATTACGGATATTACATTCTACCCTCCTTAAAAGAAGTTTCGTCCCGAAACTTAAAACAAGTAGGGAGAAGCAATATCCCGCCAGGAAAACTCAACGAGATACGCAAGGAAACGCGTAACTTACGCCCATCGGCGAAACGTTACAAGCAACACAAAGGAATATTCGGCGTGAAAACACGCTCCACGACGACCAACACAACGCCGCCGTTAGGGATATAATAAAACCAACAAGTGACAAGCGTCATCAAATGGATAATACAATCAAGTCAATTATCCGAACAATCACAAAACACAACGAATGAAAATCAATACGATTGACCAACCCAACGGTACATCAATCAAAACGCAAGCCAATCGCTGAACAAATACGGAATTCCACCGCCCAAGGGTTGGAAGATCGAAAACGAGACTAATTTTCCGAACTTGGAAAGGTCACAACGATATATAGATCAATTTGGGACAATATCAGAACTCGTTCGAATGACAAAGGTGGGAAACAACACCAGGTCAGAAGCATCAACGAACACAGTCGAGTCGATACGGTTGGACGAAACAGAAGAGAAAGAAAGAAAAATGTGGGTATTACATCATATCACCTTTAAAAGAGGTTTCGTCCCGAAACCTAAACAACGAGAACGAAGTGCTGGAATAGCAACCTCCCCGACTATACCCTCTTGGTCCACATCCGATCTTCATGGCCATTAGTATCGTGGTCACGACTGTGTCCTCTGCCCAACGGCATACTAAGCGGATTCCCACTCAATACGATTGCACAACTTCGCAAAATATTATACTAAAGTACCAACTCAGCATGACATATCACATAAGGTAACCAATAACAACTCGAAAAGAAAATCCACGAGGTATCCTTTTAAAGGAAATCTTTTGAAAATCCTTGGATTTGTATGCTATTTAAAATAAACTTTAAAAGTACTTTTGGTACCTCGGGTTGTTTCATCAAAACTTGTAAACAACATACTTTAACCGTCTCATTTGAAATCATTTGAAGTCATCATGCCTCTACGTATCATCATCACCGTTAACAACTAACAAGTTAACCACGCAAGATCATCAAATCATTCTTACATACTCTAACATTTCCAAATCCGAGTTTGAACTTTACATCGAGTGAGATTTTTCATCTTTCACTATATATTTTTGAAAATAAAAATCGTATTGGTTTTTGAAATAAAATATTTTTTTATGGTGTGAAAGATTTTTGAAAATCATTCACTCGAATTATTTGAAAATACAACAATACGTTAAAATTATTTTCGAAAATTCTCCCAACACTTCACAAACATCAACGACGGTAATATTTTACAAAATGTTCAAGGTACTTTAAAACAACTCTTTCAAATACCGTCGAGGTTTTATTTGAGAATCTTAGGCCGGCTCGCAAATTTCAAACAATTTCCAAAGTTCATACAAAGCCGCCGGCTAATCGCACTTGCACAAACTTATGAAGGTTTTAGAAAAACGTGTTCGAACACACTCGCAGCAGACATAATTTATCAATTTGCCGAACCCAATCAATTATCACTTAGCGCAACGAAAAAAAAAATAAAAAAAAAATAAATCATAACGCACATTCATACAAAACAGTTGTCATTACTTGACAGCACACATAGAATACAGTCCCGGGTGATTGACTGCTAAGGTTAGGCCTAACGGCTAAAAGAAATGTAGTTCCCTAGCCTCTGTCCAGACTGACTAACGCACGCTACAACACATATTTAGCGTGCACTACCCATGCTGCATTAGCGCGCACTAGCCTTACACTTAGCATGCGCTAACGGTTCTATTTTAGCAACATGATTGCGAACATATATACGACATTACTAGAATCGATGGTCACAAATAAACAACAACACGTTCGAATCTCAAAGCCATCGATTCAACACTGCATGAGCAACAAACAAAAGGCAATTGTCATCCAAAATCGAAATTTCATCTTTTAATAAAGAGAACTATCTTAACTCATACCGAACGACTTAACATTCACATCACTATTTTGATCTAAAACTGGCAACACTGCCCAAACAATAAGAACATGATCATGCGCTTCTTGATTAGCAACCATGAAATCGAAAGGTTGAAAGCAAGAGTCACGTCTTGAGTATAATTTGTAGACCTCATTCGAGTTCAAAAATTGTGTTTTGTAAACTTATAGTACACAGTGGAAAAGAATTATCAATAATTCGAGTTTTCAGAACTTTCAGCCTTGAGGTCAACATACGAAAATCAACTTTTTCCTCCCTTGGAGGGCATTTTAAAAAATTTTACGTGACTCCCCAAAAGGATTCGAAAACTTAAAATTCCAAGGTTTATACTCTTGCAAGAAAAATGATTTATACAAAGGTACATTCAGCAATATCATTCTACATTTTAGCGCAAGACGGGAATCAACAAATATATGTCACTTACTCACGATGCACCTTCAAATATTAACTACATAACACAAAATCACACAGGCTCGTATAGCTCGTGGTACAACCTGTAGTAGGGAGACTTACATCCACAGATCGCACGAAGATGATGGCTGCACCCTGATACTAATCACGGCCGACATTCCAAACGACGCATCGCGACACGACATCAGTCAGACTCAATCTGACAAGACAAGACCCAACAATACACGACTGGACCCGACATCCTAGGTTTCCGCAACCTAAGCTCCGATACCATAAATGTAACACCCCCAGATCAAACCGGGAATATTACACGCCGCAGACCCTCTCCGTGAGGATCCACCAGGCTAGACATCAACACAACACATTACATTACATGCTGACGAATCAAAATAACGAATCAATAGACCGATTTGGTCTTCCGTCACTGACTTACAAATCAAAATACATAAACTCATCCAGACTCATACACATGCAAGGGTAAAATACTTGCAACGACGAATAATAGGACAGCGGAAAAGACAATACAATGGACTCCGACTAACTGAAGTCAAAACTGGCCTTCGTGTGATTAGTATCATTCGTCTTTCATCATCCCTCGCACCGATCCTGTGTCTTGCTCCCGAAAACCTGCATGTACCTATACACAATACAGATATCCACCCCCCGATTACTCGGGGGTTAGCAAAACTCCACTGTTTCGCTAGCGCAAGTATAAAGTGCAAATACGAGCCATACACAACACATTCCGAGAATATAACGAAAGACTTCCCGAGATATATTTAGTAAAAAAATAGTTCAAGTCTTGAAAGCAGAAACGAAGCAAGTAAGCATTTTAAAAACATTTCCAAATCTCGGGAGTTTTGAAAACATCAGAAATTGAAAAGTTCTTAATTCCTCGAAAGCCATTTAGGGTCACAGCCCCAAAGTTCAATTTCCAAAATACAAATCCGTTTAACAAAACACGGGGTCCACGACCCAACCGTTCCGGTCACAAAACACAGGGTCCACGACCCGGTCATCCACTTCAATTCACTTACAAGGACACATTACACATAACACATTATTCTTATGCCATTCTAGCCAAGCACCAAGACTCGATATATAATGTCTCTCGACCCCGAGCGCAAAGCATTGTGATACTCCGGACAATATCACAATTAATCATCAAAACATCAACATCAATATCACAGAAACCACACTTGGTAACCCGTGGCCGTACCCATTAGTATCGGCCCCCAGAGGCCCCGTCGGACCGTCCCCAGGTGGGAAACCACTTCCGCGGCCGTACCCATTAGTATCGGCCCCCAGAGGTCCCGTCGAACCGTCCCCAGGTTGAAGAACATCAACACACGCACCCAAGTCCACTTCCGTGGCCGTACCCATTAGTATCAGCCCCCAGAGGCCACATGCCATCCCCAGGTGGAAGAGCAACATCTCACAGATTACAAAACCACGAATCTCAAAGGTCAAACGCACAAAATATATATAGTCGAGGTACCTTGCTAGAATGGCCAAATTATCCAACACGTACTCACGACCCAGAACTATATCAATTCACAAGGGAGCACAAGATTTCAACAGCACCGAACGACACAACCAATATCACCAAAAACTCACATATTCGTCCATAGCCACGGGACTCCAAGCACATAATTTGACAAAAGAATTACACTTTATATTTACCAACGACATAATCATATGCAATGACATCACGAGAAAGTAAGATGATTCTATACTCGACACTAGCACACATATTCAACTAAGCACATTAATTCCCGACACACACGGGTCACCATTACAAAAACCATGATGGTAAATATACCGATTCTTTTGAAAAATGGTTATTAATATTTATTTAGCACGTATCGACGATTAACAACCATAATATCCACAAAACACGTAATGTATGGGCAAGATACTTGCCTCGAATAACCACAACGCCGAGAATCGGCCGAAGTAGGTTGGCACGAACCGACTACGAACTCACCGACTCCACCGAACGACAATCCGCAACAATGAACTATGAACGAAGACAATAACAACGAAAATGAATTTCATAATACGACTCAAAGCCACTGAATTCAAAGAACAAATGACGAAAGTTCAAGCGTTTCCCCCAAAACGGCCAAGAACACGATTCGTTCCGTCAAAACCCGAAAACGGAATTCCAAGTCGAAATATGGATATACAATCCATAGAATGTGTTTAAAAACATCATTTAACCACAATCGATCCATCAAAAACGGATGAAAAATGAGATCGAGAACAAATCCCCGAAAAAGTCAATTTGAAGGAAATCAAGAAATATACTTCGATTCGACGAAGAAAAATGGATTAAATGATGTTAAACACAATAATACTACCAAGATTAATCATACCCATCATGAATTAATCAATAATACGGAACGAATCGGACAAAAACGCAAAAACCCCCAAATTCACGAAATTAGGGTTCTAAGGAAGATTACCTTGATTCGCTGGATCAAATGATGATAACGGATGATTGATTGATGATATTAACTCAACAACTTCATGGATTTGTTGTTAAACAACATGGCTCCATGGTAAAATCACCCTCAGCCGCGGAAGAGAAGGAGAAGAAGGAGAAAAATGGCCAAAAACCCGTGTGCAGGACCATAAATAGCGGTGTGTCAGGCGGGAGTCTGCCGCGGCACAGGCCAAAAATGGCTCCCGGTGGTCGGCGGTGTGCAGCGGCTCGGCCGGAGTGTGCCGCGGCACTGTGCATCGGTTTGGCCGAAAAATGCCACAGAGTGTGCCGCGGCCTGCCGGATGTGCCGCGCCCACTGACCGCTCGGAAGCTGCCGAGCACCGCCGGCCGTGACTCGGCCGGAAGCCGCGAGCACTACCGGCCATGACTCAGCCCGTGCCGGCCTGGGCCTGAGTTGCCGGCCATGACTCGGCCGGGGCCAACTCCGACGGCCCGAACGACCCCGAAACCCGAACCTGAATACGAATCGATGATACGGTTACGACGTACTCGCAAAGACGAATCTAAGAGCTAAGAGAACACACAATTACGACCACCCGAAGGCTCGAAATTCAACAACGGAAGTAAGTGTAATATCCGCAATTTTTGATTTTCGGTAAATTTCTTTTTTTCGGCCGGAATCCGTTTTGACGACTCGCTCATGACCGTTTCGTCATTTCGATGTAATACCCGGTTGTAATTCAGTCATTATCATTCAGTAATTTCATTCGGTGATTGTCACTCAGTGGATTTTCACTCATTTATAATCATTCATCAATCATATTCATTCACCGTGTTCACCGTTCGGAAAAACTTCGAGTTTTGTATCGTTATTGTTCATTGTTTCAACTTTCCTCATATGAGTTCGACTTTGTTAGATCACCATTAATTTTTGGTAACTCCAAAAATTTTAAATCTTTGCAATATTATAGAGCATCGAGTTAGCTTTCCAATGGTTCGAACGGTGAGTCAATCGAGTCCGAGCGAGAGAGTTATGGTCGTTTTAGCTCAACCGCTCATTTTTCGATTATTGGCGATCACTGCCGAACGAACTCGGCCGTGTCGTCCGACACGGCCCGTGCCGTACTCATCCGGAAATGCCGAAGTCTCTGCCTCGGGACCCGACCGTGTCAGCACGGCCGAGTCGAACTCTTCCGGATAAGCGAACCGATCGCTGACACGCCCGACCGTGTTCCGGGACACGGTCGAGTCATGCCGAGTCGCCGTCGGACGGGTCACTATCGGAAGGCCCTCCGCCGCGACCGTGTCAAGCGGGACACGGTCGAGTCCTGTCGGCCAGGTATGCGACACGATCGTGCCCGATCGGCACGGGCAGTCGGCTATTTAAGGCGTGGCAGCGTTTTTCTTCAGCCATTTCACTCGGTTTTCCTTCTCTTCCGCGGCTGGAGGTGTTGGAATCATGGAAGGATGTTGTTATACAATTAATCCATGAAGTTTTGAGTATCATATCATCAATCATCCATCCTATAACATCCTCCGATCTACCGAATCAGGTCAGATTTCCTAGAAATCTAGTTTTGGGGAATTTGGGTGTTTTGGTTGTTTTCGTCCGATTAATCCGTTTTAACTTAGGATTTTGATGGATTGATGATTATTCAGATGTATTATATCATTTCTCTTGTTATTCCATGGTTGGATCATATCGATTCGTTATTTGGGTCGAGTTCTTGACCGACGCCTTGAAGGTGTCCGGTAAAATGTCTTAGAGGGCTTTTCGGGCGTTCTACGATTATTCCTCATCGTTTGATCATTGATTTATTAATTATATGATGTTAGGGTCGAGTTTCTTACGAAGAAACCGAGTTGAACCCTTCCATTCGTTGTCGTCTTCCTTTTCGATAGCATCGGGTGTTTCGAAGCTTTCCGGTTGAGCCGTGTTCGTCGGAATACTTGCGTGCCGATTTTGAGGCAAGTACCTTGTCCATACAATTCTTGTTTTGTGAATATGATAATTGGTGATCGTCTTTATATGTTTGTTTGATTGTTTGAAACGAGTTTTCAAAAGATTCGATTAGCCTTGTTAAAAGCTCTCTTTCAAAACGCGTGTGATTTGTAATTGTGTGGGTTGTAAGTGACTACGTGGATATTTGGATATGTTTTGGTGTTGATGTTGCGCTTGATAATACGTGTGTACATATGTTATCTCTTTTCGGTGCGTTTTGGTTTGATGTGGTGTTTTGCTAAGTGTTTGATGCCTCTGGTTGAATTGTTTGGATATCCTTGGTGGGATATGTTATTTGTGCATGATTGTATCGCTCACCGCGGGTTGGTTCGACGGGGCCACGGCGGGAATCCAATGGTAGAGCCCTGGATTCACGAGTGGTGAATGTATTTTACTCACCGTGGGTTGGTTCGACGGGGCCACGGCGGGAGTCCAATGGTAGAGCCCTGGATTCACGAGTAAAAGCTTCACAGGTTGGTGTATATTTAGTGAATGTATTTTACTCACTGTGGGTTGGTTCGACGGGGCCACGGCGGGAGTCCAATGGTAGAGCCCTGGATTCACGAGTAAAACTTCACGAGTTGATATTCATTTCTATGTCCGTCGAGGACACGTGACGTGGGTTTTAACCCTGTGAATTGTTGTCGGTTTTCTATTTGCGAAAACAAAACCTTTGGGCTGTGACCCTGTTGATTTTTGGAAAGATAAGGATTCGGTAATCCTAAATTGTTTTCTATTAAAACTCCCGATGGCATTTTAAACTGTTTTATAAATTGTTTCTCTTTAACTTGTGGTCTTTCGGTTTTGGAATGTTTACCCAAATTCTTGCCTCGGGAAGTACTTTTCGTTACGTTTGGATTTTTGAGGATTCCTGGTTATTGTTATTCGTGGAATGTGAATTGTATGGCTCGTATTTTTGCACTTGTACTTGCACTAGCAAAACAGTGGAGTTTTGCTAACCCCCGAGTATTCGGAGGGTGGATGTCTATTTTTGCATTCAGGTTTTGGAGCATAACACAGGGTCAGTACGAACGATGATGAAAGATGAACGATACTAATCACACGAGGATCCGTATGATGTCTTCGGTTTAGTTGTATCTTATTTCCGCTGCAGTATTCTTTTCCCGTTGTACGGGAGTGTGTTGTATTCGACCCCTGCGTGGGCATGTATTGTAATTGAGTTGTATGTTATTATTGAAAGACCAAGTCGGTCTACTGAGTCGTTTTAGCCTTAAAGGCGATGTTTAGATGTTTGATTTTAGCTGTCAGCCTGGTAGATCCTCGAGGAGAGGGTCTACGGCGTGTAATATTCCCATACGGTTTTGGGGGTGTTACAGTAATTACCCAAAACTTTGGGGAAATTACAAAAAATGGCCCAAAACGTCCGAAAATCACGATATGCGATCGAAACACCAAACCAAAGCTCGCAACATGAATAATAACATCAAATGAACTTACGAGAAACTCGAAACAACAGTTTCGGACGAGATTCGCAAGAATCGAGCTCAAGTGCGGAAAAGTCGCTAAAAAGCTCGGAACTCAACAAAACGATATGTTGTGTATTATTGGTTTATCCAGGTTGAGATTCGACTGTGTAATCCGACGGACAGGAGTTTGCACAGATTGGATTATTTCCACACTTATGAGTTATGATGATGTTGTGAGGTTATTGGTATCGTTGGAATACGGTAGAGATGATTGTTGTTGAATTCATTTCGTCATTTGAGAATACGAAATGTGGAATATCTCAAGGATTGATTTAGTATGGATTGCCATGAATTGGTAAGGTTATAACGGTAAGATTACGTTGGTAGTATCCTTACAGTATTATTACATTGGTATGTAATTATTTATGATGATGTGATCGGTATCATTATTTGAGTATTGTGGCTGACCCCGTCGTGGACTTTATTTTTAGGTACTCGGAGATCAAGCTAGTAGCGGTCGTGAGGGGATGAGCTTCCCGATGTGATACTGGTTGTGGCTTGTTTTCGGAGAATTGAGTATTCTTTTCCGGTTATTTATTTCCGCTGAATATGTGTATTTTGAAATGTGTTTTTATCCGCTGCGTGTGTATATTTCAAAATGGCTTTTCGGTATCTTTATCCGCTGCGTGTATGTATTTTAAAATGGCTTTTTGGCATTTTGCGAACTTGAGTTATTTTCGTTAAACTCTTTTTCCCAAATTATTTTATCGGTACGTTTAAGTTGTGGCTTAACATATATTTTAAACTGTTGAGATTTGGCACTTCGCCTCGTATTTTTAAATGGTATTTTATGACGGTATTTCAAAATTATGCTTTTGAAAATATTTGAGTATTTAAAATATTACCGTCATCGGCCTTTTGGCGTTTTTGAGTTGGTTTTATAAATGGTTTTTAGCCTGGTGGGTTCCAGCGCGGGACCCACGACGCTGTAATATCCCGGATGGTTTTGGGGGTGTTACAGTATAAAAATATATGGTGAATTACTTATTATTGTGTGTGATTTTCATTGTTTTAACAATCTTTATTTATTTGGCCAATTAATGAAGATATTTATGGTCTTCATATGTTTCGAAAGAAATTATGTTTGATTAGATCAAATGATCTTCACTCTAAGTTGTTCTAGGGGATAGAAATATACCTCTAGTCCTTAGATGATTCTTTGAGTTATTTTCATAAATCCTAATGCTATGTATTGAAGCCAATCAACATAGAAATATAGTGGATTGATTCAATATGTAAGGGGCGTTTTATAGTTCGAAAGAGAAACCGTCTTTTTAAGGAAAATCGAATCTACACAACATAATAAGTAAATTCATCTTATGATCTCCAATACATCTTTTATAACTAATGACGAACTAAGTTTGTAATCCCAACTATTTCATTTTATCGATAATCAATCTATTATTATTGCTATCTTTTTATTTCCTTATAATATTAGAACTATTATTGCAATTTCTTTGCAATTATTAAACCAAACTTTTTAATTGTGTGTTTCACTCATCTTAAGTATCTATAAAAATAGACTAATAGTGTATAATTCAAATTATAACAAAACTTCCTTGTGGGATCGATAAACCGGACTCAAAAAGTCCACTTTACTACTTGATACGATATCGTGCACTTGCGATAGTTACACTAAAAGCGTGTCATGGGTCCACTCTCACTCCTTCGGCTAATATCACATGCCCAATAAAGATAACCTCAGGCATCCAGAATTCACATTTAGAAAACTTCCCATAAAGCTGTTCTCGCCTCAACGCATCGAGAACTTGGTGGAGATAACGTTCATGCTCTTCGTGGTCACGAGAGTAAATCAGAATGTCGTCAATAAAAATGACTACAAAGCGGTCTAGATAGTTAATAAAAACTCGATTCATCAACTCCATGAATACAGCTGGTGCATTAGTTAATCCAAATGGCATCACCACGAACTCATAATACCCATAGCGAGTGCGGAAAGCCGTCTTCGAAATGTCAGACTCTCGAATCCTCAACTGATAATAACCGGACCTCAAGTCGATCTTAGAAAACACAGCAGCTCCCTGAAGTTGGTACAATAAATCATCAATACGAGGCAATGGATATTTTTTCTTGATGGTTACCCTGTTCAGCTCACGGTAATCAATACATAATCGCAGCGATCCGTCCTTCTTTCGTACAAATAATACTGGTGCTCCCCAAGGGGACGCACTAGGTCGAATATAGCCCTTTTCAGTCAACTCCTCAAGCTAGTTCTTCAACTCCTGCATCTCAGTCAGAGCCATACGATACGGTTCTTTTGAAAGCGGGGACGTACCTGGCTCTAATTCAATAATAAACTCCACCTCACGATGTGGAGGTAAGCCTGGCAGCTCGTTTGGAAATACGTCTGGGTAGTCTCGGACTACCAGAATGTCGGCCAATTCAACTGGTCGATCTGTTGTTTTGGTCATGTAGCACCAATAACCAATACACCCTTGATTAAGCAGTTTCACTGCTTTCATAGCACTGATGACTCTCCCGGAACGACTGGGATTATCACCTCGAAATATACACTCGAAACCATCATCAGAAGTGACGGTTACCATCCGCTTGCGGACACTAATTATGGCATCATGACGATCCATCCAATCGATACCCAAGATTATATCATCCGTAGGTAAATCGACTACAATCAGATTTGACAATCACTCACGGTCGTTCATATGAATCGGACAGTCCTGGACTTCACGATTCCCAATAATTCTTCTACCATCGGGTAGACCAATCACATAGGGCTCAAAATTGATAAGATGGTTGTTGTGTCAAGAATTAACACCTTCCGACAGGCGACCTACTAGGAGGACTGGCGACCGAGTTACTGCCGAGCGGCCAAGGCGGATCTGCCGATCAGCGACCTGGCGACCGAGCCTCAGCCCAGCGGACAAGCTGCATCGACCAACCGAAGGTCCCAGGACAAGTCCCGGTATCGAGCGATCAACCTTAGATACGATCGCCTCTCGATACTCGGCGACCGACTCCTAGCGATCTACTAATGGACGATCATCTCTCGGTACTCGGCGACCGACCCTTGGCGATCGACAACCGGGCGACCATCCTTCGGCACTTGCCGACCTACCCTTGGAGACCGACCGTCTCTCGGCACCTGGCGACCTACACTTGGTGACCGATCATTGGCGACCTCCATCCACTGGCCGATGGCGACCTCGGATGATCAGCTAGAGACGACCGCCTCATATCGATCTCCACCGATGGCCATCCAGTCGGCGAAGGCCGAACCTTGAGACTGACACCACGTGCAAGGACCGAGACAAGATCCGCGAATCTCGGGCCATTGACCACAGTCTGGCAGATTCTCTCCACCAGCCGACAAGCCGCCGAAAGCTTGTCAGTAGGGCCGCATGTTGACTGACTCCGGACGCGTGTTGGCCCCTTACTGGACCGCCCAGCTGTGGCAGCCTCTTCCTTGGACTTTAGCCCGACATCCAGCATCTTACTTGGACTTTAGCCCGACAGCCCAGGAGATCGGCACATTATTATATTGGCCGGCGGGCGATCGGCACCTTATTATATTAGCCGGCAGGCGATCGGCCACTACAGGACAGGACCCGGCTGCCCCTATATAAGCAAGGCACCCTGCACTTGGACACTTCTTCAGCTTCCTTCAGATTTCACACTATACAGGAGCAAACATCGAGCACTTGGCTAACATCCAACTCTTGGCAACAGCTATCATTCGGTCTTACTTCTCCCGGCCTTTCTCCTCGAGCAGATTACCGGCAGGGACGAAGAACACCGAGCTTCGCTCAAGAGCCGGATTAACAGAGTCTTTTTACACTCATTGTATTTAGATTTCTCACATTAATACTTGTATCCACGAATATTTGTATTAATAACATCTCGCGAGAGCAGTCAAGCCCGGGCCTAACAAACCCGGCAAATCTTGTATTATTTATCTACTCTCGGAAGTGCTCCCGCAATTGTTGTTTGTTGTCCGTCTTCCAGCAGTATTAATCTTCGGATAAATATTTTGGGTAACAACAATGGTCTAGAGGCAAACAACTTAAACAAGAAGTAGATATAAAGTAGTGTGAAGCACCGGTATAAAAAAGAACACACACCGGCTCAGAGTGGATCTCAAGTATACCTGCAATCATGCTGGCCTCGGGATCATCAGCTTTCTTCATTTCGTAGATCCTGGGTTTTGCAGCTCCTGCACCATGTGTACCACTTTGATTCCCACGACCCATTCCCCTATTTGCCGCGGTAGTCTAATAAGAAGCGGACAGAGGCACACGGTCCTGGATAGCAGATTGAATTGGTGCATGAGACGCTACTGGTTCATGTTCGGGTCCATTCCTGCAAAAACGAGCATGATGCCCATTCTTCCCACAAGTATGGCAAGTGACGGCCGGCTTTGGGCATTTGGAGCTGACGTGCCCCTGGTCTCCGCAGTTATAGCACACAACAGATGAGGGGATCACTCGAGAATGCGATCCGGCTGGCTTCGACGCCATGGGTGGTCGATCAAAAGGGTTTAGCAATGACTGGGGCTTTTTGAATGTCCCCCGGTTACTCTCAGTCTGGTTATGGTTCAGAGATCTTTTGTTGTTGGGCTGTGGTTGCTTCTTAGAAATCTACTTCGCGGTGAGTTCATATTCCAGAGCTTTCTCGATAAACTCCGGCAGGGTCGTACAGTGGTGATTCAACAGCTGCATTCTCATTCAGGGTTTAAGCCTCTTGAGAAAATATTTGATTTTATCAGCCTCCGTTCGGACAATCGACGAGGCAAAAGGAAGAAGCGCTTGAAATTTATCGGCGACAGATAGAACATCATCATCCTCGAACGGGTCCGGTTTTATCAATTCCGACAGCTTGGCCTCACGGAGTGGCCCTGGATAGTAACGGTCTAGCATGATGTTTTTAAATTCCTCCCAGGTATAAGCACCATCAACTGGCCTCACTGAAAGCCACCAAGTGTTAGCGCCCTTGCTAAGATAGTAAGCTGCTACGGAAACACGATTCTCCTCCGGGCAGTCCACCATCTCAAATAATTTCTTAAAATGCTCGATCCAATGCACGATGTCAGCAGGCTCAGAGGAGCCTCCAAAGGTCGGAGGTCGCTGGCGAGAGATGTCGCTGATGATCCGACTCACGGGTCCGCCAAGCACAGGAGGTGGAGGATGAGGCCTCTGCTGCTGGCCAGTAGTGGCCCTCTGCATAGCTTCCATTAATTGACCCATCTGGGTCATCTGAGCCATCATGCCCTGCATCACAATGTAAGGATCGACACATACATACTCACGCCCACTGTGGTGTGATTGGTCCCTAGAAGGCGAACCACTGTCTGCGGAACTATGATCCACATTCACGCGTCTGTTGGCTCGAGGTATCGGGATTCGGCCCCTTCCGCGGCCTCGTCCCCCTCTGCCACGACCTCTCGGATTTCTTTCCATACTGAAAGAATCAATCATAATGATAACCATAAGTACAGTTCCAGATACTATTCAAAATTCATTCTAAGTTAATAGCAACAAGGAATCACATATTCAAGAAAATGGTTCATAATTAAGTATCGACACCACGAATGTCACACAGAATATTACATCAATGTCAAGTCGAACAATTTCAATCATATAATTCATCCAGTATTTACCTCGAATTATTAATCAGATAAATCCTGCCACAGATCCTCGAAATAACAAGATCAACAAAGAGATCCATTCCGATATCAATATCATGCCAGTAATTAAATCATGGCTCGAAAAGTACATACCGTATTTGGCTCATAGGGTCAGGCGCTTGCACAGGTTACACGTGACACGAAGATCTTTGGATACTAGTTCATTATACAACGACTCTTAAAGAGAAAACAACACTCTCTGATACCATCTTCTGTAACACCCCAAAAAGGAGGCTATTACAGTGCCGTGGACCCCACACTGGGACCCACCAGGCGATATCAAAATAGAGATTAAATAAGTATTACTTTGTGATACCGAACCACAATAAATAGTCATTTCTCTGAATAGAAGTTCACTAATAGTATGGTCAACGGCCTTATAATACACAGGATCCGAAAAAAACAAGTACAAACTATATGGAGATGGAGTATACTTCAAAATACAACCGAACGATAATATAAATAAAGCAGAATTAAAGTGACATTACACAGTTGAACAATAACTGGACAAAAAGGCATGGGCCCCCCGAACTAGTATCCCTCGAACCCTTCGCCGTCACTGTGCTCTTCCCGTGCCTTTCCTTTGCCTCGACCTAAAATACAACACAAGTATTTCGCCCAAAACACATGGTCACATATACATGATAAATGATTCTCCCGACATTATACGATCCACATATATTAGATTTCAAAGAAAACATTCCGACTACTGAACATACCCCTCAGGCGTATGAACAATCAGTCCCAAATCATCGAACATATCCAATCATACATGGACTATGAAAGATTAAACGATATGGCTCAAGATGGACATCACAGTACACCTGATCTGGAAATGTGTCCGTGTACATGTCCAAGCCGTATACGGAATCTAGAATATATGTGTGACAATGTACCTAATTAGCCTCACGAACTACGTCTCGTGTGCACAGTCCAATACGGAAAACATCCACATATGACTATATAAGTGCCCGACTAAAAATCCTACACAATGACCAATTGGCACGCAGATATGATTCCAGAAATGTCATGATACAACATGACAACAAATTACATATCCGATTAAGGATCAAGAGAAACTCACCAAAATGAAAACGAGGACCAAACGATTCGAAGTGACATACTTGGGAATGCAATCCCATGATGAAAAATGGAATAACGTCAAGGACAGTATCAAATCACGAGTCACTAATTCATAAACATTTTATACACATGAAACGTATAATCATCACAAGAATCTAATCATCATTATAACCAAGCATGATAACTTGCCTCAACTCCATAGGCGAAAGATTGTCCTTCTCCAAATGATCAAACGGACGGTATCTCGGTTAAACACTCAATCGAACAAGCAACCTTGAATGAAACGTAATTCATTCAATAACATATTCACATAATATTAATATTAATTCGTTGGAAACGACGCCCGCAACCTACTCGAATAATTCATTCCATCCTAATGAATATTCTACCAATTATTTGAAGGGTTTCAATACAAATAGTGTTGGAATATTTTGTTCCATACATAAAGTGTTTTGATGATTAATGTTGACAAACAAAACAAAAAAATGAAGAGACGAAGCCAAGCATCAAAGGAAATGAAGTGCAAAATGCTAGAGAAAAACAAAGCTAACATACGTAACAGGAACATGTTAACGTACGTAATATGATGAAGCTAACGTACGTAATTGAAGAGAGATAACGTACATAAACGAGTTCAAACCAGATGAACGTTGGAGGAGTCAAAGTCAGAAAAGCATGCAACGGACATATGACGTCAGCAGTGACGTAAGGCTTAACGTACGTAACCAATGAAATGTTAACGTACGTAATCAAAAATGACGAAACTCCCTGGACTGTTTTGTGAAGATGCTAACGTACGTAACCATGGATGGTTAACGTACGTAAAGGGACTTACGTACGTAATGTAAGAGCTATAGCGTACGTAATCAGTGCACAGGAAGCTAACGGCTAGTTTGTTCATGAAGGCTATAAATACCATGCTTATGGTATTGATCAAGCACTACAACTTCAAGCATTATATACCTTGATCAGAGATTGATATTCATTATATTGTTGTTGTAATATTGAGCTTACATTGAGTGATTGAGTGTTATACACAAAATCATACACGAGCAGTAAAAGAAAAGATACGATTGGATTCAGTGTTATTAGGATCAAGGATCCAGCATTGTTAGAATCGCAATCGCTATCTTCGTGAGGTTTATCTAGTACCCATAGAAAGCTAGAGAGGTTGATTCCTTGTCCTACTAAAAGGAAAACGGTTTAACTTGGACCGACACAAAGACAAGTACAAGTGGTTTATCACGGACCAATAGAAGACGTGATTGTAACGGTTATACCTCGACCGATAGAAGAATTGAAAAAGATACCGAGAGAGGACGTAGGGTCGTTTATAGCCGAACCTCTATAAATCCTTGCGTCATTTATTTTCCGCAATTTTATTTACGCTTCCGCAAATGGCGCAAATATCCGACCCCGTACCCAATAATTGGTATCGGAGCAGTACTCCAATACACGGCTTAACATCCGAGGAGAAAAAGATCCAAAAATGGCGTTTCAATTCTCTCCAGTCGAAGGCCTTGCTCTCAACCAACCACCATTCTTCGATGGCTCAAATTATTTGACATGGAAGAAAAAGATGTCAATCTTTATTCGTGCCTACGATATAGAGATTTGGAAGATTATTTGTCTCGGCCCGAAAGTTCCTATCAAATCCGACGGTATGCTCAAATCTTTCGAAGAATACGACGATGCCGATTGGAAAAATGACCATCTAAATTATAAGGCTACTCAACTCTTATTTTGTGCCTTAAACCCGGAAGAGGTCAATCGAATCTCATCGTGTGAGAGTGCGAAAGAAATATGGAAAATTCTAGAAATCACACATGAAGGGACGACTCAAGTCAAGGAGACGAAAATAAATATGCTTCTCCATGACTATGAGTTATTCATGATGAAAGGTGACGAGTCCATCAACAAATATGCTCGACCGATTCTCGGTCATCACAAATGGACTTGCGTCATTCGGAAAACCATTATCTAATAGTGAAAAAGTTAAGAAAATTTTACGATCACTACCTAGCGAATGGGACGGCACTGTGACCGCGATTATGGAATCTAAAGATTTCAACACGCTCGATTTTAGTGCCCTTGTTGGTTCACTAATCAATTATGAGATTGTATTAAAATCACGAAGTGTCAAGCCAAAGCCGAAGGAATGATCGTTAGCCATGAAGGCTAAGATATCGAGGAAGAAAGAAGAAACTCCAGTGGAGGAAAGCGACGAAGAAGCGGCATATTATGCCAAAAATATTAAGAAATTCCAAACCTTATTAAACCGGAGGAAGAAGGATATCTCGAGCGAAATGAAGAAATTCGACAACTCTTGTCGACAATGTGGAAAACCAGGCCACTTCGCTAAACATTGCCGTGCTAAACCCAAAAAGGAGGTTCTCGTGGCAACATGGAGCGATGAAGACGAAGACGATGATTTCATCAATCAAAATAATCTCGCTCTCATGGCCCGGAGTTCGTTCGACGACAGCGACATCGAAAGCCAAGTAAGTACATCCTCCCGTGATGAACTTTTTGATGCATTTGAATTACTTCATACGAATTTTCAAAATGCATTATCGGAAATCAAATCCCTTAAGTCTAAAATTAAATCTTTGGAAAATGAAAATTCCAAAATTATCGAGAAGGGAAAATTTGTTGAAATCGATCATTCAAAGTGTATTGAAAATGAAAATATTTTGAAGGATGATCTCGCTAAAATACAAACCGAGCTTAAATCTTTGACAAAGAAATTCTCGTGCGGAAACGAGAAATTTGAACAAATGCTTGGTGTTCAAAAATTTACTTTGAACAAAGAGGGGTTAGGATTCAAATCTCGTTTGAAAAATGAATCCGTTAATTTCAAGATACCCCATTGCGAAAAGTGTTTAAAAATCGGGCATCATATTTCAAGTTGCAAAACCCGAGATGGACGATAAAAATTAAGAAAATTTGGGTTCCTAAAGAAACAATCGTTTCAAATATCGTCTACGTTTCTAAACAAAAACCAACTATAGGTTGGATCCCCAAACACTAATTTTTGGTATTTTACTCAGGAGGAGTAATTTTTTTTTAAACGGATAATATTTTTAGGGGGAGTTAATACCCTTGTATTTATTTTTCCATATTTCATTATTTATTGAATTTATTTTATTGGTACTTTATTGCATTTTTTTGATGAATACAAAAAGGGGGAGAGATAGGAGAATGGAGAAATAAGTCGAAAATGTGATTAACCGTGATAGGGGGAGAAAAATCGAAGAAAATCGATAGCATACAAAAAGAATTGGAAAAACGAAGGAGTTGAACAAAACGAAGAAAAAGTCAAAAATGAAGTTGAAGAAAAATGAGGAGACATCGAAAAGACGATGAAAAATTCGAAAAGTTAAAGGAAAGGAGAAAGAAGGAGTCGAAAAAGAAATGGGAGAAGAAACTAACGAAACGGACAAAGTCGAAAACTTTGGTCTATACACATATACATATATTTGTATTTTTGCACGTAAATCCCATTGACGAAGTGTTGTTTTGTAATCATCAAAAAGGGGGAGATTGTTGGAACATTTTGTTCCATACATAAAGTGTTTTGATGATTAATGTTGGCAAACAAAACAAAACAACGAAGAGACGAAGCCAAGCATCGAAGGAAACGAAGTGCAAAATGCTGGAGAAAAACAAAGCTAACGTACGTAACAGGAACATGTTAACGTACGTAATATGATGAAGCTAACGTACGTAATTGAAGAGAGATAACATACGTAAACGATTTCAAACCAGATGAACGTTGGAGGAGTCAAAGTCAGAAAAGCATGCAACGGACATATGACGTTAGCAGTGACGTAAGGCTTAACGTACGTAACCAATGAAATGTTAACGTACGTAATAAAAAATGACGAAACTCCCTGGACTGTTTTGTGAAGATGCTAACGTACGTAACCATGGATGGTTAACGTACGTAAAGGGACTTACGTACGTAATGTAAGAGCTATAGCGTAAGTAATCAGTGCACAGGAAGCTAATGGCTAGTTTGTTCATGAAGGCTATAAATACCATGCTTATGGTATTGATCAAGAACTACAACTTCAAGCATTATATACCTTGATCAGAGATTGATATTCATTATATTGTTGTTGTAATATTGAGCTTACATTGAGTGATTGATTGTTATACACAAAATCATACACGAGCGGTAAAAGAAAAGATACGATTGGATTCGGTGTTATTATGATCAAGGATCCGGCATTGTTTGAATCGCAATCGCTATCTTCGTGAGGTTTATCTAGTACCCATAGAAAGCTAGAGAGGTTGATTCCTTGTCCTACTAAAAGGAAAATGGTTTAACTTGGACCGACACAAAGACAAGTACAAGTGGTTTATCACGGACCAATAGAAGACGTGATTGTAACGGTTATACCTCGACCGATAGAAGAGAGGAGAAGAGGTTTTTCTTTAGCCTATTGAAAAAGATACCGAGAGAGGACGTAGGCTCGTTTATATCCGAACCTCTATAAATCCTTGCGTCATTTATTTTCCGCAATTTTATTTACGCTTCCGCAAACAGGGTAAATATCCGACCCCGTACCCAACATATAGTTCGTCTTCCACAATCGGTTTACTATAACAACAATGTCCTTGAATACTCTTGTCATTTCTATGAACAAAACACCTTCAATTCACCAAAAAAATCGGTTTTAATCAATTCCTTATGTTCTACAACGTCTACTACTTTACAAGGATAATCATAACGAATTCGATACTCAAATTTATTATGACTTTATCGTTCATAATCTGCATTACCTACACAAGGTCACTATTTATTTTAGCATGATGACCAATTATGATCTTGAGTTACCAACACATTAGATTACTAAAAGGTTTTTGTAGGATTCATCAATATCCTTGTCATTTCTCAAAATCACTATAAGTTGAACCATAATGATTATAACACCTCT
The DNA here is from genome assembly GCA_033398695.1 of Orobanche coerulescens. Lineage (NCBI taxonomy): Eukaryota > Viridiplantae > Streptophyta > Magnoliopsida > Lamiales > Orobanchaceae > Orobanche > Orobanche coerulescens. The sequence goes on along the minus strand of CM065802.1, from coordinate 143,437,316 downwards.
AAGATTTCTGAGCAAAAGAACATAATATTATCCCCAACAAATTGTCAAGTTTTTCCCAAGGTAATTCAATCCCTAATGTGGTGTTTAAACATTTATGATATCAATTCTATTGGTTAAATCCAACTATGGTGAAGTTAACCGATTCAACGATGTTCTACTAAGATAAATTCGTCCAGCAAGATGAGCATGATAATTACAAACATGGTTAATATCACTATAACATCAAGAACACATCCATTGCAAATCCTCATTTATCATATTAATCAAGAAGTGTTTAAAAAGTTGAATTAAAACTATGTTTTACTTGATTAATTTAACTCTAGGTGAATTACACTTCATCATTAACACCAACATACGAAAAATACAGAGAAGAGATGCACACATACCTCCAGAAATGATGAACAACTCTCAACACTACAAGAAAGTACAGTCCAAGCTCAAGAACACCTCATAATCTTCAAGGTAATGAGCTCCACTCCAAGATTTGAGGCTTGAACACAAGTGGGAGGAGGTTTATATCGGTTTGGGGGTGCATAGGGACGATATATGGAGAGAAAATTGGTTTGGAGTTGTGAAGAAATGAAAAACAGGCTGTGTCTTTAAATAGACTGTACAGCCTTAACGTACGCTATCGAACAAAATTAGCGTACGTTAACACTATTACGTATGCTAACAAGTAGAGGTTTACGTACGTAATCGAATTACAGGGGCTACTGACTCGATTACACAGGCCATTTACGTACGCTAACGAAAAGGGTATTACGTACGTTAAATAGAGTTGACTCTGACCGACACGACAGCCAATCACAATTCACGTGCATGGCAACAGATATCAGCCTCACGTGCAGAAGTCAACTGATGCCTGATTCTCTCTTAACGTACGCAACTGATAAAGAATTCTGTACGTTAAGGCAAAAGATTAACGTACGTTAATCACACTATGTAGCGTACGCTACACCAACAGAATAGGTTCAAAAATGCAACTCTCCAATCAATCATCAAATCAAAAACATAAGGCGAATAACAACGATAATTAACTCAATTCCATAATGTCTCGACGTAAGTCATATAATAAATATAACATGATTCAACGATAGTCAAATTATTTGAACAAAATAAAAGTAAGGATGAAGGTTTACAATCGGATATTACAAAAATTAATTTGATATATTTTTCCATTAAGAATGAACTTGATATAAAAAAATTATAAACATTTAGAATTTTAAGTTAGAAAAAAAAAATATTGGTAGATGAGTGTAAGTAAAATATATATATCGATGTTTTCTTTTTATATTTCTAAAATTTTGAGAAGACATCTCTACATGTAAGCTGTACTTTTTAAAAAAATTAAAATATTAAAAAGATGGCACATGTCTCGACTCTCTTTTAATAGAAGTATAGATGTATGTATGTAAATAATATGTCTTCTAATTCTCATTAATTATAAATAATAGGAAATAGAAATATTCAAAATTGAGAGGTTCACGTCATCAAGTATTTTTTTTATCTATTTTCTATTTAATTCTGATCATAATTTATTATATCTTTTGAATTATAATTTCAACTTTTTATTCATAAGAATTTTCGAATAGCTAAAAAATATGATATATATAATTCCTAAAACTTTAGTTTTATTTGAACAATTTTCAATTTTGAAAGTCCTATAGAATCATGCTTCACAACTTGAATTTACTATATTATCAAAAGCAACCAATTAAGTTAGCATTTACCATCAAATTGTTTAGTTTTGTTGTTTTTCTAAATTTTGAGCTCAATATTTTATCTACTTGATTTCCTGAATTCTCAACAAATTAATTTTCAAAAATTCTGAGGCCCCCGTCAGCAAGCATTTTCTATTATGGACTTTTGATTATGATGTCAATTTCTTATTTACGAGGATTTTGGGTTCCTAAAAAAATGGCTTCCAGAATTTCAAAAAAAAAAAGGAAAATAGTCATGACTAATTTCCAATCGTAGAAGTCATATGAAATCGTGAATCATATAGTGCTTAAAATAGATCAATTAAGTTAGAATTTAGCAACAAGTATTTTGTTATCCTGCTGTTTTTTTTTTTCTTATGACCTTATTTCTATGTACGATAATTTTTGAATTCCTTAAGATATTTGATTCTGGTATTTCAAAAAATATTAGCCTTAATCAAATCATTCGTAATTATAAAAGTCCTATAAAATGCAATTCATATACCAAATTTATTATTATTATTTAGAAGCAATAATTAAGTTAGCACTTATTTTTTATATTCATGATAAATACTTTTATGTATTTGATAATTTATCTTAACTTTTGCTTATGGTGGTTTTGTTAACTATACTACTTTTGATTTGATTTAAAATAGAAATAACAGCAATTGAAAATTCACCATCAAAAAGTGGTGGAAGTTTATGTAATAAAAACTTTTGGTTTTATAACTTTACCCAAAGTGATTTATTACTCAGTTCTTATATCGAATGTAACATGAGTCTTATGCACTATTAGTAACTTCATTATACTACGTATAATATATTTTTTTGTGTAGTTATCAATGACTATCTATTGTGTAACGTCAAAATAAATTAGGTGCGAGATTCGTATAGATGTGCGTGTGTGTGAATGAGTTTTTTAACTTTTGAAATTTGATGTACTCTTATTTTAAATATTTTTATTTACATATTATATTATACATTTTTATAATTTTACAGACTATTTTTTATTAGTTTGACACGCTATTACTTTCTGCAACTCTTGACGTAGAGTAAAAATAAGAATTTATATAACAATTTATATGCCAATCCGCTGACTCAAAATATTTTTGTATAATACTCTATTGATTCAGTTTGTATTGTTGCTATATATTTCTGACTCAGAATGTCAAAAATAAATTGTTGTCAGGCTCTCCCTGTCGAAGCGGAGGAAAAACTTTATAGATAATAAACTTTGACGCATGAAAGTTGTGAAATGCTATCAAATAAAAATAGGTATCTCTCTTTTTTAGTACCAAATCATAAAAGTAATAAGTTGTATATCCCCATTCATAAAACTATAAGTTTTTGATACCAAAATGTGTTAAAAGACTTTATTACCCTTAAAGTCTACCACTAAAAGATAAAAAAACATAAAAAATAGAAAATTATTAAAAACAAATAACAATAATCTAAATGGTCCCACAACTCAGTATTTCTCTCTGCAAAAAAACTCTCCGTTGTATCTCTCTGCAAAAAAAACTCTCCCATCGTGAAACCCTTTCGCCGGCCAGAAAATGTCGAAGTCCGACTACCACAGAGAATCTGAAGACGCCAGAAGTACCTCACACGCTAGTGACACTCCATCTGAAGAGAAATTCGCCAATTAGCCGCCGGTTAGTGTATTTTTATTCACACACGATCGTGCCACGATGGTTGTTCATCGTCTCACGATGGTGTTGAAGAAGATGACACCATCGTGTGCACGATGGTTTTTCGTGGGCACGATGGTTTACACACGATGGTCATCGATCATGTGTGCCGTCGTGGGCAAGAAGATCAAAGTCTTCTGCCTTGCACACGATGGCATGCACACGATCGATGCCCGTCGTGTGAGCCGTCGTGTTGCACACGATGGTCTTCACACGATTGTCATCGATCGTGTGCATGCCATCGTGTGCAAGGTAGATTTTTTTTCGTTCTCTTAAGCATTCTATCATATTCTTATGATTTGTATGTCTATATTGCAGACTGGTTGCGCATGGAAGAGACCTACATTGCGCTTTGTTACACGTCAAGTGAATCTTTACATATGGGAGGCGGTATTTAAAGAGATTATTGAGACACTAAGAAGCATGGGCTGCAATTCCGCAGTTGGTGATCGAGCTATCGAGAGCTTGACCGAGGGGGTCCTGGGGCGTTTGATTAAAGTTAGGAGAAATGGGAGTTCAAATACTGCCCTACATCACTTGATTGCCCGTCAATTGGAGAGTGATTAAATCCCCCCGGATGAGTCGTGGTTCCAGGTTTGCGGGAGGACCATTCGTTTTACGGCCCGTGATTTTGCCATGATCACTGGACTGCATTTTGAAAACTCTATCTTCCATCCATAGGATGACCATGTCCTTCGGTGTGATGGTATTCTCCATAGAATACTCCATGGCAAAAATATTAAGGTTAGTGTTCTGCGGAAGAGGTTCAATGCTCGAGATTTTGGTAGAGACATAAGAGATTATGTGAAGGTTGCCAATTTACTTATATACTACTACTTTATCCAATGTCGTGACGACATGATGGTCGAGACATGAGCATGGGCATTAGTTGAGGATTTCGAGCAGTGGGATATGTTTCCTTGGGGTTCTTATGCCTTTGGGGTTTTATCTTACTATATAGGCAACAATGTCATGAAGGAGAGACAAGAGCATAAGGACTATCACTTCTATGGTCCTGTTTGGGCTTTACAGATATGGTCGTATGAGATGATTCCTTCATTGGGAGCATTGTGTGGTATTCGAGATAAATCTGTCCAAGTCCCCCGGTGTTTAATGTGGACTATGAGGAAGATGTTCTGTGATTTCACTCATTTCTTCGACGATAAGGTACATAAATTTTTAAACGTATTTTCTCCTGACTTCACTCATCTTTTCAACGTTATGTGATTGCCCATCTAATGGTATGCTTTAATGACTACTTTTGCAGCACAAAGTACTTCCCTGTTTACCGCATTTGGAGGAGGATGAGGCTAAGTACTACTACTTGAGTTTTGAGAATGGCTCGCCATATGACGTTAAGTTCATTGAGCCTATAAGAATAGCTGTGAAGAACAAGGAGGATGAGCCTGCGCCGATCCCGAGAAAGAAAGTTATGGATAGGTTGAAGAAGGCTTGTTGGGAAAAATAATGTTGTTTTGATAATTACCAAACAACAAAGCTTGATACAGCAAGCTAGCATACAACAAGATGAAAAATGCCCAGTATACAACAAGCCCTGTATCGAAAGTCCGATCGAAGTTGTCTGCGCTGTATCGAAAGAAGTTGTCAATCCTGTATCGAAGACCTTCTCATAGCGCCAGCATACAACGAGCTCTCGCTCTACCAAGATACAACAACAAAGTCTTAGTTAAACGCCAAATATGGAAGCTGCAACATCCTTCCATACAGCACCGGGCTACTCCAATAAGCCTACAACATAAATGGATAAAGCATTCACATCAAAACAGGACTGAAGACCGTTTGGAAAGGAATCTTTGGTATTCACTAAAGTCAAGTCCCGTTTAATAAAGAAGTATTTAAATACTGAAAGGATAAAGTATTTAAATACTGAAGTCGACAGAGATCTTCAAATTCCGCAATATCTGGATCTCAGTCAAAAGTCTGTTGTGACAGAATCTTGCTCAACGGATCTATCTCAACGGATATAACCAAGAAGACTATATATATCCCCAGAGTTTAAATATCAAAGAGATGCATACATAGAACACATACAAGCTTACAAGCGATATTCAAAACATCGAAAGACTGAATATTCATTATCATCAGATCAAGCTTACAAGAGCAAGTATATTTCTTTCTAGCATCAATCCATATCTGAGAAAGAAGAAATATACTCAGTCATCAAGAACAGCCATCATGAGCTCAAGAACTTCATACTCAAGCTGTTGTTCTTACCTGGTTACCTACCTTTTACCTTTGTGTAAAAACTGAGCTCAGTGTGAACTCAACAAGTTATTCTGACCTGTGTGGGACGAATAAAGACGAAGCTTTGGAACTGTTTGTGAAGAAGCAAGTCAAGTGGAAGCTTTAACCAATCTGTGTGAACGGTTGAAAGCGACAGTCTTTGTATCTATCTGTGTGAACGATATAAGGATAGGTTTGATTATAAATACATAGTTGTGTACGCAGTATTTATAATAAACGTTTTACTCTTGTGTGGAGGACCAGTGGACGTAGAGGGGTATACCTCGAACCACTTAAATACTGTGTTATTTACCTTTCGCCGTTACTGCTTTCATAACTGTGATTTATATAAGTATACACTGCAAAACCCTGTACGCACCAAGCTAACAGGAGATTAGACCGAGTTGCTGTATCGATAGCAACTTACTATTACAAGACTTCCGATACGAACTCCGATTAGAAAATCATACAGCCTGTTGCTTAAACTACTTCCCAAGCTGTATTCTGTATACTTTAGGTGGACCAACAAGTGGTATCGGAGCGGTTGATTCTAAAAAGAATCAGTCGTATTTTTAACTGAATCAGATCCTTAAAATCACTTATTTTCGAAAACAGTCTTTGTAGTTCCCATCTTCTAATATGGATACCTTTATGTCAAATAAGATATCTATGTTTCATATTATTGAGTTTGATGACTGGAGAAACAGGATGAAGAACAAATTCAAGAACTTCATTGGAGAATCAAAAGCTCCGCCCGCATCAACAAAGACTGAGTGTCTTCAGGTGGTCACTGATAGTGACTCGTCTGATGATGAGCTACAAGATAGAGCCTATATGTGCTCTATGGCCGAAGTTAAAGAGGAAAATGAAGACGGCGATGATGATGAGGTAAGCTCTACCTCAACTATTCCTGTAAATACATCTCATACATTTGAAAATATGTTGAATGAATTTAATAACATTCAAAAGGTGTAATACCCTCGCCTTTAATATTGTATTTCATGATTTAAGTTAAGTGTTTTCACACCATATCTGTGATGTTGTAGCAAGTATCGACGAATTATGTTAAGTTGGATTCATGGTCATTCATACTATATTAGTTGTTGGGTGATATTGGGAGAATTCCATTTATGCTTGTTATAGTACTTAACGTACGTTAACATGTATTCATAACGTACGCTATGTAGGTCGCCTTACGTACGTAACATCAATAAGTTAACGTACATAATGCGGAAGATCCTCCAGCAGTCCGCCTTTCGGCGGGTGGGGCCGAGCAGGGGTAGGTGGTCGGGAGTCGATCGCGACAGCCAAGTCAACGGCTATTACGTACGTAATAGCTACATAGTTACGTACGTAACGAATTGCGTGTTTTGAGGCAGTGAGATTTGATGAAATTGGTTACGTACGTAATGATCACAAGATTACGTACGTAAAGGCTATAACGTGCGTTAACCACGTTCGTTAACGTACGTAATGTCAAGTTCAGATTATAAAAATATGACTTGCCATTCACTTCCTACTCGACCCTTTTCAATCTCCCAACTGAGGAACGATTCTTTTCCCCTCCAACTTCATTTCTAAGCCTTCCTAACTTGTGTTGGAGCTTCAACACTTGATTGGTGACTTGGAGAGCTAGAGATTGAAGTGTATCCCTTGAAGTGTTGGTGTTGTTCTTCATTTTAAGGTTGGTCTTTCTTTAACTCATATCAATTCCATGCTTATGATGATGTTAGTAGATAAATACTTCACATAATGTTAGTTTAAACTAGTGCAAACATGATAAGTTAATTGAATCATGCTCAAACTAAGTGAAGATTAACATTGAAGGTATTAGTGTTACTTCTTGTTGTAAATAACTTCATAATGTGATTGTGTTGATAATGATATACATAAAACCTAATGTATAACATGATAATCGGAAGTTAATTATAGTCTCAACACTAGGAACATGTTAGGGATGATATCCTTAATGATTAAAAGTGAGAAATGTTAAATTTGTCTTGAACATTCTATTGATTCTTGAAGGTAGTATGGAACCATGATTTTTGGCCTCTAAAACCTTTGTAATAAAATTGTTGGAAAGATTATGTTAACCCTTTGTAGATGATCTTTGTTAGATGGATGAAGTTACTTCAAAAATTTCAAGTATCCAATGATATAACTAGGCTTTTAATAAATTCTTCAAAGTAAATCAATGAATGTTGATAGAAGGAAGTTGTAATCTTCATATGTTCGAATTTATCGATTTCGTTAAAGGGTGTTAATCACTACATTAATAGGTTGATAATGTTCTTAAGAGAATTGTGTTGAATATGATGATACAAATGCGGTAGATGAGTAGCCGAATTCCATTTCATTAATCCATGCGTGTTTAGAGACGTAAATTAAGATGATGTTCTTAGTTCACTCAAAACTTAAACTTATGTTTCATATAGTAATCAAATTTTGAATGAAATCGTTGGTAAAATAATGAAGAACGTAATTAAACACAACTTATATCGTAATTGGAAGTGTCGATGATTTGAAAAGATATTTTCACGATATTGCATTGATAATAAACTAGACATCAAGAATTTGACATTAAGGTTAGAATATGTAATGAACATGATAAACATACGATGATTTGTAATAAGAACATTAAAATGATCAATAGGATAATCGATTTATTCAAGTAAATTTACGAATATTGTTTATGCGATAATACCATTATCGTATTTAATGCGAATGTGTTCTTTGAATGAATTATATTTCATTCAAGGTTGCTTGTTCACGTGAGTATTGTTAGACGAGGATACCGTTCGTTTGACCATTCAAATAAGGATTATTCGTCTACGGAATTGAGGCAAGTTATCTTGCTTGGTTATAATGATGTGTGGATTTTATGATAATTATGCATTTCGTGTATATGAAACACTTATAAACTTGTGTCTTGTGACTTGAGGTCGTTCTTAATGATGTCCCGTTTTCATCGTGGGATTGTATTCCCAAGTTTTGTTACTTTTGGACCCTTGATATTGTTGAGCTTTGTTGACACTTCGGTGAGTTGTTCGATTCCTTAGTAAAACTGTAATTCGTTGAGTTTCGTTGTCATGTTGTATCGTGACATCTCTGGAGTCATATCTGCACGCCGATTGGTTATGTGTAGGATTTTTAGCGGGCCACTTGATGATCAAGCGTGGAGGTTTTCCGCATTTAGATCGTGCACACGTGACGTAGTTCGTGAGGCTAATTAGGTACATCGTCCCACGTATATTCTGGATTCCGTATACGGGTGGACATGTGCACGGACACATTTCCGGATCGGGCGTACTATGACGTCCGTCTTGAGCCATAGTATATGGTCGTTCGTATATTTGGTTATGTTCGACCGTTGGGACTGATTGTTTATACGCCTTCGGGGTATATTCAGTAGTCGGTGGATTTCTTTGAGATCAGTATATATGAATTGTATAATGTCATGAGAATTATTATCATGTATAGCTGACCCTGTGGTTTGGGGCGAAATACTTGTATTTCAGGGCGAGGAAAGGGCAAGAAACAGGAGGAGCACAATGGCGATGGAGGATTCTGATGTATGCTATTTCGGGGGCCCCGAGTCTTTTGGTTGTTCGGTTATGTTTTATTGTGATTTTCATTTTTATTTTGTGTCGGATGAATGTACTAAAATTTGTTAGGTACTGCCCATCGTCATATGGTCTGTACCGAATTTGGATCCTGTGTTTGTTTGCTCGTGTTTAAAGATATGAATAACTCATGCTCCACACCGGAGTTTTGATAAATGTTGTGGTACGGTGCCACGTTGTCAGATTTTAAATGTATATTGTGATATCGCCTGGTGGGTCCCAGTAGGGGTCCACGGCACTGTAATAGCCACTGTTTTTGGGCTGTTACAGAAGATGGTATCGGAGCGTGTGTTTTTATTTTGAGTCATTGTAGAATCGAAATAGCATCAAGAAAACTTCGTGCCACATGTAACCTGTGCAAGCGCCTGACCCGTCGAATACGGTATGTTCTCATGAACCATAATTTGATTACTGGCATGATATTGACGATGTATTGGTCTCCTTACTTATCTTGGCATCTTGCTACCATGAGGCAAAATTCCTCTGTTTGAGGAGAACCTAAATTAATTATGTGATTGGAATTGTTTCGACTTAATGTTGATATGATATTGAGTGTGTAACATTTGTAGTGCGAGTGATTCTTTACAACTGCTTTGTTGAATAGGAAATTCCCTGTTGCTATTAACTTAGCATGAATTATGATTGATAAATCGAACTGTACTTGTGACTTGATTCTTTCAGTATGGAAAGGAACCTGAGAGGCCGTGGCAGAGGGGGACGAGGCCGCGGAAGAGGCCGAATTCCGATACCACGAGCTAACAGACGCGAATGTGGAGCGAGTTCCGCAGCGATGGTCGCCTTCTAGGGACCAATCGCACCACACCGGAGAGAATGCACGTTCCGATCCTTACACCGTGATGCAGGGCATGATGGCCCAGATGACCCAAATGGGTCAGCTGATGGAAACTATGCAGAGGAATACTACTGGTCAACAGCAGGGACAACAGCCTCCGCCTCTGGTGCCTGGTGGGATCGTGAGTCGGATTATTAGTGACATATCACGTCAGCGACCTCCGACTTTTGAAGGCTCATCTGAGCCTGCTGACATTGTACACTGGATAGAGCATTTCGAGAAACTGTTTGAGATGGTGGAGTGCCCAGAGGAAAATCGAGTTGCTGTGGCAGCCTACTACCTTAGTAAGAGTGCCCATACTTGGTGGCTTTCTGTGAGGCCTGCCGAAGGCGCGAGTACTTGGGAGGAATTCAAGAATCTTATGCTAGATCGTTACTATCCTACACCCCTCCGTGAAGCCAAACTTTCCGAATTACTAAACCACGACCCATCGGAGGACGAGGATGTGTTAGCAATTGCCGAAAAATTCCAAGCACTTCTCCCTTTTGCTACGTCAGTTCTCCGTTCGGAAGCTGATAAGATCAAATATTTCCTCAAGAGGCTTAAACCCCGAATGAGGATGCAATTACTCAATCACCATTTATGCGACCTTAGGAGTTTATTGAGAAGGCTTTGGAGTATGAACTTACTGCGAAGGAGATTTCCAAGAAGCGGCCTCGTTTTCCAACAAGAGATCCAGAACTGCACCCAAGGAGACGATGGCAAGGGGTATTCAAGAAACCCCGGCTGTACCAAATCCTTCCGAGCGGCCACCTATGGCACCGAAATCGCAGAACGCACTCTCGGGCAATCACTCACCTGTCGTGTGTTATAACCGTGGGGACCAGGGGCATATCAGCTCCAAGTGTCCGGCCGGCCGTTACTGTCACACTTGCGGGAAGAACGGTCATCGTGCTCGCTATTGCCGGGGTGGACTCGGGCGTGCTCCGGTAGCATCTCTTGCTCCGGTGCGGTCTTGTTCAGAACGTGCTCCTCCATCCGCTTCTTACCGGACTAAGGCGAACAAAGGGATGAGCCGTGGAAATCAAGTTGGCACACCTGCTTCCGGGGTTGCAAAACCCAGAGTCTACGAGATGAAGAAAGCCGATGATCCCGAAGCCAGCATGATTGCAGGTACTCTCGAGATCCACTCTCAGCCCGTTTGTCTTCTTTTTTATACTGGTGCTTCACACTCCTTTTTGTCTAGTTCTTGTTTGAGTCATTTGCATTTGAATCGTGTTACCGATTGTGAACCTTATGTAATTGGTCTACCCGATGGTAGAAGAATTATTGGGAGTCGTGAAGTACAGAACTGTCCGATTAGCATGAACAACCGTGAGTGGTTGTCCGACTTAATTGTAGTTGATTTACCTAAAGATGATGTAATCTTGGGTATCGACTGGATGGATCGTCACGATGCCGTGCTTAGCGTCCGTAAGCGAATGGTGACCGTCACATCGGATGATGGTGTCGAGTGTATTTTTCGGGGTGATAATCCCAATCATTCTGGGAGAGTCATCAGCGCTATGAAGGCTATGAGATTACTGAACCAGGGATGCATTGGTTATTGGTGTTACATGACTAAGGCAATTGGCCACGGTCAAATTGATTGATATTCCAGTAGTTCGAGATTATCCAGATGTATTTCCAGACGAGCTTCCAGGAATACCCCCACAGCGAGAGGTAGAATTCACCATTGAGTTGGAGCCAGAGACGTCCCCGCTTTCGAAAGCACCATATCGTATGGCCCCGACTGAGATGTAGGAGTTGAAAAGACAACTCGAAGAATTAACTGAGAAAGGATATGTTCGGCCCAGTGCATCCCCTTGGGGAGCGCCGGTGTTATTCGTACGGAAGAAGGAGGGATCGCTGCGTTTGTGTATTGATTACCGGGAGCTGAACAAAGTAACAATTAAGAACAAATATCCTTTACCTCGCATCGATGATCTATTGGATCAGCTCCAAGGAGCCGCTCTATTTTCCAAGATCGACTTGAGGTCCGGGTACCACCAATTGCGGATTCGAGAGTCTGACGTTTCGAAGACAGCTTTTCGCACTCGCTATGGGCATTATGAGTTCGTTGTCATGCCATTCGGACTGAATAATGCACCTCCAGTATTCATGGAATTGATGAATCGGGTTTTTATTAATTATCTGGATCATTTTGTAGTCGTTTTTATTGACGATATCTTGGTCTACTCTCGTGATCATGAGGAGCATGAGTGTCACCTCCGCCAGGTTCTCGACACATTAAGGCGAGAAAAACTCTATGGAAAATTTTCTAAGTGTGAATTCTGGATGTCTGAAGTTATTTTTCTGGGTCATGTGATATCAGCAGAGGGAGTAAGAGTAGACCCACAGAAGACGGAAGCTATCCGAGACTGGCTACCCCCGAAGAACGTGAAGGAAGTTCGTAGTTTTCTGGGTCTAGCAGGCTATTACAGATGATTCGTGGAAGGATTTTCCAATATTGCTCAACCGATGACTAATCTGTTGAGAAAAGATAAGAAGTACTTGTGGTCGGAAGCATGTCAGCAAAGTTTTGATGAACTCAAAGGTCGATTAATTTCAATTTTGTTTTAGTACTACCTAGAGGAACGGAAGGATTCGTGGTATATAGCGATGCATCGAGGCAGGGCCTTGGCTGCGTGTTAATGCAGGACGGGAAAGTGATCGCCTATGCGTCCAGACAGTTGCGTCCTTACGAGGTCAATTACCCGACTCATGACTTGGAGTTAGCAGCCGTAGTGTTTGCTTTAAAAATCTGGCGCCACTATGTGTATGGAGTTGCCTGCCAGATTTTTACGGACCACAAGAGCCTGAAGTATATTTTTACCCAGAAGGAGTTGAATATGAGACAAAGGAGGTGGTTAGAGCTAATCAAAGACTATGATATCGAGATCCTTTATCATCCAGGCAAGGCAAACGTGGTTGCTGATGCCTTGAGCTGCAAGACGGTGCAGGAGCAGATACTAGCTCGTTTGACCGCCCAGAGGGAGTTGCAATTAGAGTTCATAAGACCAGAGATTGAGGTCTGGATACAACGCATTCAGGGACAACTGTGCATGCTTGAGATTTCACCATTCCTTGATGAGACGGTCAGGACGAAACAGATGACAGACCCATTCTTATCCAGAATTCGAGGAGAAATCGATCAGGGGAAGGCCCCTGGATTTGTGGTTCACGAGGATGGACTGTTACGCTTTAAAAATCGAGTGTGTGTACCAGCAGACGAAGAGTTGAGGAATACTATTCTGAAGGAGGCTCATGCTACCCCGTATTCCATACACCCAGGATCAAACAAAATGTATAAGGATTTGAAGCCGTATTATTGGTGGGGTAACATGAAACGGGAGGTTGCCGAATTCGTTTCAAAATGTTTGACTTGTCAGCAGGTCAAGATTGAGCATCAACGACCAGCAGGCATGATGAAACCGCTTCCGATTCCCGAGTGGAAGTGGGAAGACATATCGATGGATTTTATTACTAGTTTGCCGACGAGCCGTCAAGGCATGAATACGATTTGGGTGGTTGTGTATCGATTGACTAAATCAGCCCACTTCTTGGAGATCAAGGACACTTGGGGCCCTGAGAGATTGGCCCAATTATTCATCAAAGAGATTGTGAGACTGCATGGCACCCCTAAGAGTATTGTATCAGATTGGGACGGACGGTTCGTGTCGCACTTCTGGAAGGCGGTTCATCGTGCTATGGGTACACAGTTGAACTTCAGTACGGCTTTTCATCCTCAGACTGACGGTCAGTCTGAAAGGACAATTCAAACTCTAGAGGATATGTTGAGGGCATGTGCTCTCGATTGGAAGCCTGACTGGGAAGCCCAACTGCCGTTGGTAGAATTCACGTATAATAACACCTGGCACGCCTCGATCCTGATGGCACCTTATGAGGCATTATAGGGTTGTCGTTGTAGGTCCCCTTTGTGCTGGGACGAATTATCTGAATCTATTGGTACGGAACCTGATATGTTATTGGCAGCCCGCGAGAAGATTTCCCTGATCAGGAGCCGTCTATTAACGGCCCAAAGCCGCCAGAAATCATATGCAGATAATCGTCGACGACCACTCGAGTTTGAAGTTGGTGACCATGTACTGGTCAAAGTATCTCCTACCAGAGGTGTTTTCCGATTCGGGAAGAGAGGCAAATTGAGCCCAAGGTATATTAGTCCGTTTGAGATCCTAGAACGAGTAGGCGACCTAGCTTATCGTTTAGCATTACCACCAGCTTTGATTCGGATTCACAACGTATTCCATGTATCTCAGTTAAGGAAGTATGTTGCTGATCCAAGTCACGTTATTCAATTCGACGAGGTCGAAATAGCCGACGACCATTCGTATGAAGAACAGCCTGTGCAGATACTCGAGAGAAGAATTAAACAGCTGAGGAACAAGACGATTCCCTTATTAAAAATTCAGTGGTCAAGACATGGAGTCGAGGAAGCTACGTGGGAGACCGAAGATAGCATGCGAGAGAAATACCCCGAACTGTTTACCCCTTAGTTTCGGGGACGAAACTCCTTTTAAGGGGGGAGTATGTAATACCCTCGCCTTTAATATTGTATTTCATGATTTAAGTTAAGTGTTTTCGCACCATATCTGTGATGTTGTAGCAAGTATCGACGAATTATGTTAAGTTGGATTCATGGTCATTCATACTATATTAGTTGTTGGGTGATATTGGGAGAATTCCATTAATGCTTGTTATAGTACTTAACGTACGTTAACATGTATTCATAACGTACGCTATGTAGGTCTCCTTACGTACGTAACATCAATACGTTAACGTACGTAATGCGGAAGATCCTCCAGCAGTCCGCCTTTCGGCGGGTGGGGCCGAGCAGGGGTAGGTGGTCGGGAGTCGATCGCGACAGCCAAGTCAACGGCTAGAGGCAGTGAGATTTGATGAAATTGGTTACGTACGTAATGATCACAAGATTACGTACGTAAAGGCTATAACGTACGTTAACCACGTTCGTTAACGTACGTAATGTCAAGTTCAGATTATAAAAATATGACTTGCCATTCACTTCCTACTCGACCCTTTTCAATCTCCCAACTGAGGAACGATTCTTTTCCCCTCCAACTTCATTTCTAAGCCTTCCTAACTTGTGTTGGAGCTTCAACACTTGATTGGTGACTTGGAGAGCTAGATATTGAAGTGTATCCCTTGAAGTGTTGGTGTTGTTCTTCATTTTAAGGTTGGTCTTTCTTTAACTCATATCAATTCCATGCTTATGATGATGTTAGTAGATAAATACTTCACATAATGTTAGTTTAAACTAGTGCAAACATGATAAGTTAATTGAATCATGCTCAAACTAAGTGAAGATTAACATTGAAGGTATTACTGTTACTTCTTGTTGTAAATAACTTCATAATGTGATTGTGTTGATAATGATATACTTAAAACCTGATGTATAACATGATAATCAGAAGTTAATTATAGTCTCAACACTAGGAACATGTTAGGGATGATATCCTTAATGATTAAAAGTGAGAAATGTTAAATTTGTCTTGAACATTCTATTGATTCTTGAAGGTAGTATGGAACCATGATTTTTGGCCTCTAAAACCTTTGTAATAAAATTGTTGGAAAGATTATGTTAACCCTTTGTAGATGATCTTTGTTAGATGGATGAAGTTAGTTCAAAAATTTCAAGTATCCAATGATATAACTAGGCTTTTAATAAATTCTTCAAAGTAAATCAATGAATGTTGATAGAAGGAAGTTGTAATCTTCATATGTTCGAATTTATCGATTTCATTAAAGGGTGTTAATCACTACATTAATAGGTTGATAATGTTCTTAAGAGAATTGTGTTGAATATGATGATACAAATGCGGTAGATGAGTAGCCGAATTCCATTTCATTAATCCATGCGTGTTTAGAGACGTAAATTAAGATGATGTTCTTAGTTCACTCAAAACTTAAACTTATGTTTCATATAGTAATCAAGTTTTGAATGAAATCGTTGGTAAAATAATGAAGAACGTAATTAAACACAACTTATATCGTAATTGGAAGTGTCGATGATTTGAAAAGATATTTTCACGATATTGCATTGATAATAAACTAGACATCAAGAATTTGACATTAAGGTTAGAATATGTAATGAACATGATAAACATACGATTATTTGTAATAAGAACATTAAAATGATCAATAGGATAATCGATTTATTCAAGTAAATTTACGAATATTGTTTATGCGATAATACCATTATAAATGCAGATGTGTTGTTGAATGAATTATATTTCATTCAAGGTTGCTTGTTCACGTGAGTATTGTTAGACGAGGATACCGTTCGTTTGACCATTCAAAGAAGGATTATTCGTCTACGGAATTGAGGCAAGTTATCTTGCTTGGTTATAATGATGTGTGGATTCTTATGATAATTATGCATTTCGTGTATATGAAACACTTATAAACTTGTGTCTTGTGACTTGAGGTCGTTCTTAATGATGTCCCGTTTTCATCGCGGGATTGTATTCCCAAGTTTCGTTACTTTTGGACCCTTGATATTGTTGAGCTTTGTTGACACTTTGGTGAGTTGTTCGATTCCTTAGTAAAAGTGTAATTCGTTGAGTTTCGTTGTCATGTTGTATCGTGACATCTCTGGAGTCATATCTGCGCGCCGATTGGTTATGTGTAGGATTTTTAGTCGGGCACTTGATGATCAAGCGTGGAGGTTTTCCACATTTAGATCGTGCACACGAAACGTAGTTCGTGAGGCTAATTAGGTACATCGTCCCACGTATATTCTGGATTCCGTATACGGGGTGGACATGTGCACGGACACATTTCCGGATCGGGCGTACTGTGACGTCCGTCTTGAGCCATAGTATATGGTCGTTCGTATATTTGGTTATGTTCGAAGATTGGGGTGATTGTTTATACGCCTTCGGGGTATATTCAGTAGTCGGTGGATTTCTTTGAGATCAGTATATATGAATTGTATAATGTCATGAGAATTATTATCATGTATAGCTGACCCTGTGGTTTGGGGCGAAATACTTATATTTCAGGGCGAGGAAAGGGCAAGGCACAGGAGGAGCACAATGGCAACGGAGGATTCTGATGTATGCTATTTCGGGGGCCCCGAGTCTTTTGGTTGTTCGATTATGTTTTATTGTGGTTTTAATTTTTATTTTGTGTCGGATGAATGTACTAAAATTTGTTAGGTACTGCCCATCGTCATATGGTCTGTACCGAATTTGGATCCTGTGTTTGTTTGCTCGTGTTTAAAGATATGAATAACTCATGCTCCACACCGGGGTTTTGATAAATGTTGTGGTATGGTGCCACGTTGTCAGATTTTAAATGTATATTGTGATATCGCCTGGTGGGTCCCAGTAGGGGTCCACGGCACTGTAATAGCCACTGTTTTTGGGCTGTTACAAAAGGCCCATGAGATATTGAAAAGAGAAAACATACAACTTGAAATTTCTAACCTAGAGCTGAAAGAAGAAAACGACTTGCTGAAGAATAATTACGAAAATATGTCTGTCGACTGCGAAAACAGCAAAGTCAATTTAGAAACACTCATGGAGAGCAATCATCAACTTGCTCACGATCTAAATGAGACTAAGTCTCATCTTGAAAGCAAGACAAATGATTTGGCTCTACTCGAAGCCAAAGTAAAATCTCTCGAGAAACGTGAAAGAGAATTAGAGACAATCTTGAATTCTTTCGAGAAATCCTCTAATAAAATGGAAGAGATCCTAAGCACTGGGCAATATGCTCATGATAAACGTGGCTTAGGGTACAACTCGTTCTCCAACAAAGAAAAATCTAGTACGGTATTCGTCAGGAGTGAGGAACCCATTCCTGTATCAAAGGAAATTCCAAGTCCTGTGAAGGAACCCGTTGCACCGCAAATACCAAAAGATGCTATTCCACCCCCGCAATCCTATTCGAGACAGCGGAATCCTCATCCATTCAGACCTGTAAGGCGTACTCAACAGGATGCTCCCCGAGCATATCAACAGCGCCAACAATGTACTGCTCGTAAGGAAGGTCAGACGAAATATCAAAGGCCCGCACGGCAAGATTTCTGACAAAGACGCCTAGTCTTGGATACATGAGCCCTGCTTAGGGCAGTACTTTCAATTATGCTTGATAATTTTATTCTATTGTGTATTGCAAACAGTTTTAAGTCCACATGCCCTGTTTTTATATTCAAACTTTATTTTTAAACGCTTTGCACGACATCTGGACTTCTCTATCTTGAACGATGCGAATTTTACCTCATTCAATTTTTATTGCTGCAATCCAACTAGCTTAAGTATTAAGCTGTAAGAACTTGTCTGCGAACAGTTCATAGGTTCAGTTGTACTCAACTAGATCGCACTGTAAGATTGTGCCTGCACGCCAATCATAAGTTTAAGATGTAATACACTTCCCTGTTAGATACTATCACTTTAGAACTTGCCTGCGAGCAGTTCACATTTCTTTTAGTCTAGGTGTTAAAGACCAGATCATTCGAACAGAAGATCAAGAAGTCTGCTCTTGAAATTATCGAAAAAGAGGGAAACAGTGGGGATAAACAACTCCTGTATCGAAGTCCTCTCAAGTTACCAACAAGTGGTTATCGAAAAAGAAGGGGAAATTGTTTTAGCTTAAAGAGGTTTTGGCATCAAAGTTTTGGGATCATCAAGAAGGTTTGGAAATTATCAAAAAGGGGGAAATTATTGGGAAAAATAATGTTGTTTTGATAGTTACCAAACAACAAAGCTTGATACAGCAAGCTAGCATACAGCAAGATGAAAAATGTCCAGTATACTGTAATATCCGCAATTTTCAATTTTCGGTAAATTTCTTTTTTCGGCCGGCGTCCGTTTTGACGACTCTCTCATGACCGTTTCGTCATTTCGAGAATGATTAATTCTGCACTTTTTGTCATCCGAGTTCGTTTCAGTATCGTTTTGTTGAGTTCTGAGCTTTTTAGCGACTTTTCTGCACTTGAGTTCGATTCTTGTGAATCTCGTCCGAAACTGTTGTTTCGAGTTTCTCGTAAGTTCATTTAATGCTATTATTCATGTTGCGAGCTTTGGTTTGGTGTTTCGATCGCGTATCGTGATTTTCGGACGTTTTGGGCCATTTTCATAATTTCCCAAAGTTTTGGGTAATTACTTCCGTTGTCGAATTCCGAGCCTTCGGGTGGTCGGAATTGTGTGTTCTCTTAGCTCTTAGATTCGTCTTTGCGGGTACCTCGTAACCGTATCATCGATATGTATTCAGGTTCGGGTTTCGGGGTCGTTCGGGCCGTCGGAGTTGGCCCCGACCGAGTCATGGCCGGGCAATCTGGGCCCAGGCCGGCACTGGCCGAGTCACGGACGGTAGTGCTTGGCAGCTTCTGGCCGAGTCACGGCCGGTAGTGCTCGACAGCTTCCGCCGAGCCGTCTGTGGCCGCGGCACATGCCAGGCGGCGCGGCACACTCAGGCATTTTTCGCCAAACCGATCGTATGCGGTGCCGCGGCACACGCCGCCGGCCAAGGCACACCGCCGACCACCAGGAGCCATTTTTTGGGCTGCACACCGGCTATGCGGCTATTTATGGTCCTGCAGACGGGTTTTTGGCCATTTTTCTCCTCCTTCTCCTTCTCTTCCGCGGCTGAGGGTATGCTCATCATGGAGCCATGTTGTTTGACAACAAATCCTAGATGTTATTGAGGTTATATCATCAATTAGTCATCCGTTATCATCCTTTGATCCAGCGAATCAAGGTGAGATTTTCTAGAACCCTAATTTCGTGAATTTGGGGGTTTTTGCGTTTTTGTCCGATTCGTTCCGTATTATTGATTAATTCATGATGGGTGTGATTAATCTTGGTAGTATTCTTGTGTTTAACATCATTTAATCCATTGTTCTTCGTCGAATCGAAGTATATTTCTTGATTTCCTTCAAATTGACTTTTTGGGGGATTTGTTCTCGATCTCGTTTTTCATCTGTTTTTGATGGATCGAATGTGGTTAAATGATGTTGTTAAACACATTCTATGGATTGTATATCCATATTTCAACTTGGAATTCCGTTTTCGTGTTTTGTTGGGACGAATCGTGTTCTTGGCTGTTTTGGGGGAAACACTTGAACATTCGTCGTTCGTTCTTCGAATTCAACAGCTTTGAGTCGTGTTATGGAATTCATTTCATTGTTTTTATTGTCCTTCGTAGTTTATGAACGTGAGTTGGCGATCGGTGGAGTCGGCGGGTTCGTAGTCGGTTCGGGCCAACCTACTTCGGTCGATTCTCCGTGTTGTTCTTATTCGAGGCAAGTACCTTGTCCATATAATTCTTGTTGTGGATATGATAATTGGTGATCGTCTAAATGTGTTTGTTTGGTCGTTTGAAAATTATTTTCAAAAGATTCGATTAGCCTTGCTAAAGGCTCTCTTTCAAAACGCGTGTGTTTTGTAATTGTGTGGGTTGTAAGTGACTATGTGGATCCTTTGGATATGTTTGGAGTTTATGTGGTGTTTGATAATGCGTGTGTACGTATATGGCTTCATTTCAGTGTATTACGGTTTTGACATGATGTGATGTTAGTTGTTACTCCTTTGAAAGGAGGTTGTAATGCTTAATGTTGTTTGGCTTCATAATCGATTATTGTTGGGTGCTTGTTATACGTGATGTGCCTCCAGGTAGGATTGTTGAATCTCCGGGATCCATACTTGCTAGTATGAGTCGGGCGAGACCGTAGGGTTATCCAATCCAGGTATGTCTTGCGGGGACTCCGAGGTTCGTGGCTTGTTAGCCCGATGACGAGATAACTTGTGGGGTTATCATCGGGTATGTCTTGCAGGGACTCCGAGGTTCGTGGCTTGTTAGCACGATGCCGGGATAACTTATGGTTGTGGTTTTGTGTGTGATTTGTTTAGTTAGCCAGCGCGGGAGGGTCCTTCGAGGCCTCGGGCAGGATCAATGGTATTACCCTGTTCCCAAGGCGATGCATGTGTGTATGTTTGGTGATTGTATTTTACTCACCGTGGGTTGGTTCGACGGGGCCACGACGGGAATTCCAATGGGTGAGTCCGGGATTCATGAGTAAAAACTTCACGAGTTTGTATTGATTTTTATGCATCGAGGACACGTGACTTGGGTTTTGGCCACATGAATTGTTGTCGGTTTTCTATTTGAGAAAACAAAACCTTTGGGCTGTGACCCCTGTTGATTTTGGAAAGATAGGATTTGATAATCCTAAATTGTTTTCTATTAAAACTCTCGATGGCATTTTAAACTGTTTCATAAATTGTTTCCCTTTTATTGTGGTCTTTCGGTTTTGGAATGTTTTACCCAAACTCTTGCCTCGGGAAGTACTTTTCGTTACTTTTAGATTTTTGAGGATTCCTGATTATTGTTATTCGTGGAATGTGAATTGTATGGCTCGTATTTTTGCACTTGTACTTGCACTAGCAAAACAGTGGAGTTTTGCTAACCCCCGAGTATTCGGGGGGTGGATGTCTATTTTTGCATTCAGGTTTTGGAGCATAACACAGGGTCGGCACGAAGGATGATGAAAGATGAACGATACTAATCACTCGAGGATCCGTTGACGTCGTATTGGTCTAGTTGTACTTTCTTTTCCGCTACAGTATTTTTCCCCGTTGTACGGGAGTTTATTGTATTTTGACCCCTGCGTGGGTATGAGTTTGGAATTGACTTGTATGTTTTTGTTGAAAGACCAAATCGGTCTACTGAGTCATTTTAGCCTTAAGGGCGATGTTTAGATGTTTGATTTTAGTTATCAGCCTGGTAGATTCTCGAGGAGAGGGTCTACGGCGTGTAATATCCCTGAGTGGATTGGGGGTGTTACATAAATGGTATCGGAGCTTAGGTTGTGGAAACCTAGGCAATCAGGTCAGTGGTGTCTATTGAGTTTGGTCTTGTCGGATTTTGTCTGAATGAGTCGTGTCGCGACGCGTCGTCTGAGTTTGTTGGTCGTGATTAGTATCGTGGGGCGATCATCATCTTCGTGCGACCTGTGACTGTAAGTATCCCTTCTTTGTGTTGTGCCTCGTGTGACACGGGCTATTTTTATGATTATTTGTTAACTGATGGAATCCTCTTATGGATTTTGATTTCGTGATATGTGGTTATCTGACTCTCATATTTCATTCGTATGAGGAGTATTATTGTTGGATTGTGCATGTTTGACTTTATTTCTTTTATCCGCTGCGTGAGTTCTTTTGTAATGGCTTTCGGTATTTTAGCGACTAAGTTTTATTTCGAAAACCGATTCCTTAACCGAGTTTTTGGTCTTGACCGTTTTGACGGTAGTTGGGTGTTTTCAAATGATTTTGTGAGTTTTGATAAGTACTATCGTCATCGGCCTTTTTGGGCATTTTTGTAATTGGTTTTTAGCCTGGTGGGTTCCGGCACGGGACCCACGGCGCTATAATGTTCCATATAATTACCTGAAATTTTTGGGCATTCTAGCCCATTGAATTATCTTTAAAAACCTTGAGTATCTTAGAAAAATAAATTTCAAGACGTACTTTTCAAATGAGTTATTTTCTTATGGTACATCCAAGGTGCCACAATATATTTCAAAAAATTTCTACCTCGAGGACCAAAATGTTTGAGATATTTTCAATGTTTAGAAACACTTTTATTTAGACCCGAGGGTCGAATATTCTGAAAGTTTCCACTAAGAGAAAGTGTCCTCATTTTTATCAAATGCGAAATGGTTTTCAAAAGTCTCGATAACGATGTTTTACGTTTGTACTTTTTTTAAAGGTGATACTCAAGATCAACCGGTGTTCTTCTAAAATTATTTTCAAAATGAGGTTTTCGTTTTTAAAACCTAACCATTCCCGTTTGAGGGCTGGGTATGTATGTGTGATGTTCGCATTGTCATTTTGATGTTTGCTCCCGAGTATGATCGAATTGGCGGTGTGAGCGTTGAGTCGTTTTCCACACATTTGTTGTGTTAGCCCCCTGTGAGAGGCGGGATGTTGGTGTTAAATGTTGTCGCCTCGTGGTGATTTCTGCGTTGTCGCGCATGTGCGAGCTGTTAGAGCTTGGTTTAGTATGACCGTGTGCATCGGTGATGGTTCCGTTATGTGTCGGTTGTTTAATGTCTTATTTCCATGCTCTCGTTTTTCTGAATTTCGTGGACGAGGTCGGAGGTAATGCCCGTACTATTTTGACTTCTGTATTTTCTCTTTCTCCAGTCTATTGATTGCTCATGTTCGTTGATACTTTATGAACTTGGTCTGTATTTCGGTTTCATCGTCCGATCGAGTTGTGATCTTGTTGTGGGTCGATCTGGTTATCGCTGTAACTTTTTCAAGTTCAGTTCGATTCTTGTGAACCTTGTTCGGAAGTAACACCCTTTGGTTCTACTAGCTCTTCTATTCGACGTGGATCGGATTTTGAATTTCTGTATTTTCGACTCTGTCGACTCGTTTATGTTCGTTGACATTTTTTTGAGCTTTCCCTATCCCTTGCTTTTGTTGATCGAACGAGTGTGTTATTGTTTTGGAATAACTCGTTTGTCGCTGTGACTTTTCAATCGCTATTTCCTTTCCTGTGGATCTTATGGGAATGCATGTCTTGTAGTTCTCACCAGATCATCCTGGGAGTTGTTTGAATTTTATTATCCTTCGTGTTTCGGACATGATTGTTCGATTTTTGTTGTCTCGGTCGTTTGTTTGTTCGGTTTTTGTCCTCGTTTCGTGATGGTTGAGCATTCAGGCTCCTTCCTAATTCCCTTAAGTTCGGGAAATTAGTCTCGTTTTCGACCTTCCAACCCTTGGGCGGTGGAATTCCGTATTTGTTCAGCGATTGGCTCGCGTTTTGATTGATGTACCGTTGGGTTGGTCAATCGTATTGATTTTCGTTCGTTGTGTTTTGTGATTGTTCGGATAATTGACTTGATTGTATTATCCATTTGATGACGCTTGTCACTTGTTGGTTTTATTATATTCCTAACGGCGACGTTGTGTTGGTCGTCGTGGATTGTGTTTTCACGCTGTATATTCCTTTGCGTTGCTTGTAACGTTTCGCCGATGGGCGTAAGTTACGCATTTCCTTGCGTATCTCGTTGAGTTTTACTGGCGGGATATTGCTTCTCCCTACTTGTTTTAAGTTTCGGGACGAAACTTCTTTTAAGGAGGGTAGAATGTAATATCCGCAATTTTCAATTTTCGGTAAATTTCTTTTTTCGGCCGGCGTCTGTTTTGACGACTCGCTCATGACCTTTTTGTCATTTCGAGAATGATTAATTCTGCACTTTTTGTCATCCGAGTTCGTTTCGGTATCGTTTTGTTGAGTTCCGAGCTTTTTACCGACTTTTCCGCACTTGAGTTCGATTCTTGTGAATCTCGTCCGAAACTGTTGTTTCGAGTTTCTCGTAAGTTCATTTAATGTTATTATTCATGTTGCGAGCTTTGGTTTGGTGTTTCGATCGCGTATCGTGATTTTCGGACGTTTTGGGCCATTTTCGTAATTTCCCAAAGTTTTGGGTAATTACTTCCGTTGTCGAATTCCGAGCCTTCGGGTGGTCGGAATTGTGTGTTCTCTTAGCTCTTAGATTCGTCTTTGCGAGTACGTCGTAACCGTATCATCGATTCGTATTTAGGTTCGGGTTTCGGGGTCGTTCGGGCCGTCGGAGTTGGCCCCGACCGAGTCATGGCCGGGCAACTGGGCCTGTGCCGCAGATCGCCGAGTCATGGCCGGTAGTGCTCGGCAGCTTCTGGCCGAGTCATGGCGGTAGTGCTCGCAGCTCTCGCCGAGCAGCCGCACTGCGTGGCCGCGGCACATGCCGGCAGGCCGCGGCACACTGTGGCATTTTTCGCCAAACCGACCGCACGGTGCCGCGAACACGCCGCCGGCCGCGCACACCGCCGACCACCGGGAGCCATTTTTGGGCTGTGCCGCGCACACTCCGGGCCGCGGCACACCGTGGCACTTATTTATGGTCCTGCAGACGGGTTTTTGGCCATTTTTCTCCTCCTTCTCCTTCTCTTCCGTGGCTGAGGGTATGCTCATCATGGAGCCATGTTGTTTGAAAACAAATCCTAGATGTTATTGAGGTTATATCATCAATTAATCATCCGTTATCATCCTTTGATCCAGCGAATCAAGGTGAGATTTTCTAGAACCCTAATTTCGTGAATTTGGGGGTTTTTGCGTTTTTGTCCGATTCGTTCCGTATTATTGATTAATTCATGATGGGTATGATTAATCTTGGTAGTATTCTTGTGTTTAACATCATTTAATCTATTGTTCTTCGTCGAATCGAAGTATATTTCTTGATTTCCTTCAAATTGACTTTTTGGGGATTTGTTCTCGATCTCGTTTTTCATCCGTTTTTGATGGATCGAATGTGATTAAATGATGTTGTTAAACACATTATATGGATTGTATATCCATATTTCAACTTGGAATTCCGTTTTCGTGTTTTGTCGGGACGAATCGTGTTCTTGGCCGTTTTGGGGGAAACACTTGAACATTCGTCGTTCGTTCTTCGAATTCAACGGCTTTGAGTCATGTTATGGAATTCATTTCATTGTTGTTATTGTCCTTCGTAGTTTATGAACGTGAGTTGGCGATCGGTGGAGTCGGCGGGTTCGTAGTCGGTTCGGGCCAACCTACTTCGGTCGATTCTCCGCGTTGTTCTTATTCGAGGCAAGTACCTTGTCCATATAATTCTTGTTGTGGATATGATAATTGGTGATCGTCTAAATGTGTTTGTTTGGTCGTTTGAAAATTATTTTCAAAAGATTCGATTAGCCTTGCTAAAGGCTCTCTTTCAAAACGCGTGTGTTTTGTAATTGTGTGGGTTGTAAGTGACTATGTGGATCCTTTGGATATGTTTGGAGTTTATGTGGTGTTTGATAATGCGTGTGTACGTATATGGCTTCATTTCAGTGTATTACGGTTTTGACATGATGTGCTGTTAGTTGTTACTCCTTTGAAAGGAGGTTGCAATGCTTAATGTTGTTTGGCTTCATAATCGATTATTGTTGGGTGCTTGTTATACGTGATGTGCCTCCGGGTAGGATTGTTGAATCTCCGGGATCCATACTTTCTAGTATGAGTCGGGCGAGACCGTAGGGTTATCCTGTAACACCCCCAAGTTATTCAGGGTATATTACAGCGCCGTGAGCCCCGCCGTGGGACCCACAAGGCTAAACATACGCGGAACTATAAACTTGACCGATAAGGTCTACATACAATAGAAAGAAAGACGATACAAATGGTATTCGAAACCATAAACAATGAAACCATATACATCACTGCACAAATCAATACCTCGGCAACACAGGCCGGAACATCAAGGAAACTGAAATACAATACTCGAGTATTTAAAAATTCATTCCAGTACAACAACACTGAATGGAGGAAACCAAAAGAGATAACCGGATACAAGACACAGTATCACACTTGCCCATCATCTTCATGCCGACCTGGTACCCGCCTGTCCGCTCTCTTGGAACCTGAAATACATGAAACGTATTTCCCCCATAAAGGGGTTAGCCGTCGAATAGCTAGTGCAAGTATAACAATATGAAACATAATACTTCTCGACAATAAAGTAAATGTAATCCGTCAATTCATCAATATCCGTCAATTCATCAATTTAAGACTAGTATTCCGGAATGACTAAAATCTCAAGACGTATGTGAATGCCCTAGAAACGGTTCGTTCATATCATACGCCGTTACATGTAGGAATGCCGTCAAAACGGTTCGTTCATTACATGCCAACATTATTTCATATGAATGCCGTAGAAACGGTTCGTTCATATCAACCATGGAATCGCACTGCAGGCTACGAAACCTCGAGAGGACCATAGGCCCGTCCCGGAGTGGCTAGAAATAATCATACCATCAATATTTCATACTTTCAAAGTCGAGAACGTACAATCATAAATGTATACTTGCCTTAATAAACGTTACCGAAGATCCCGAAGAACACGGTTCGACCGGGAAGCTTGAACCACGAAGAAGACAACGAACGGAAGGGTTTTGACTCGAGTTCTTCACAAGAATTCGACCCTAACAACATAAATTCAATAAATCATCGATCATACGAGGAAGAATAATCGCAGAACGCCCGAAAACCCCTCTATGACATTTTACCGGACACCTTCAAGGCGTCGGTCAAGAACTCGACCAAAACAACGAATCGATACGATCCAACCATGGGATAACAAGGGAAATGATACAATACATCTAAATAATCATCAATCCATCAAAATCCTAAGTTAAATCGGATTAAACGGACGAAATCGAACAAAATACCCAAAATCCCCAAAATTAGATTTCTGGAAAATCAATTCGATTCGCTCGATCAAAGGATGTTATAGGATGGATGATTGATGATATGAGCTCCAAGACTCCATTGATATGTTGTTAACAACATGGCTTCAAGCTTAGAACACGCCCAGCTGCGGAAGAGGAGAAGAAGAAGGTGAAAAATGGCAAGAAAAACGTCTGCAGGGCCTTTTATAGGGGTTGACTGTCCTGCCGGACACGGCCCGTGCCGATCGGCACGGTCGTGTCGCACAGCTGGCCGACAGGACTCGACCGTCCTCGCTTGACACGGTCGCGGCGCCGGAGGGCCTTCCGACGATGACCGGCATGACTCGACCGCGCTGCACGACACGGCCGCGCGGCCGGGCGACGATTCTCGCTTATCCGGAAGGGTTCGGCACGGCCGTGTCGGACGACACGGTCGGGTCCTAAGGCGAGACTCGGCATTTCCGGACGAGTACGGCACGGGCCGTGTCGGACGACACGGCCGGTTCGGCCGGCAGTGATCGGCCAATAACGAGAGGGTGAGCTAAAACGACCATAACTCTCTCGTCCGGACTCCGATTGACTCACAGTTTGAACCATTGGAAAGCTAACTCGATGCTCTATAATATTGCAAAGATTTAGAATTTTTTGGAGCTTCCAAGAATTTATGGTGATTTAACTAAGTCGAACTCATACGTGGAAAAGTCGCTAAAGAACACGGAATTCAACGAGCGATACCGAAACGAACTCGGATGACAAAAAGTGTAGAATTAATCATTCTCGGGATGACGAAATGGTCCCAAGAAAGTCGTCAAAATAGACTTCCGCCAAAAATAGAAAATTTCCGGGAACAAAAATTACTGGTATTACTTTGTACCATCATTAAAAGAAGTTTAGTCCCGAAACTTAAAACAGTAGGGGAAGAAATATTTCGCCAGAAAACTCAACGAGATGCACAAGAATCAAACATACGCCCAAACGGCGAATCATCAATATAGAACATAACAATACATTACCCGAAGGTAAACCAAACCAATGCCGAAAAGATACGAATTCACAATGCCCGAAGGCTCCAACGGAAATACCGATACATCACAATGGCTCGAAAGCCGAACAGCCCAAAGTCAGAATCATCACAATACAGATCTCAAAGAAGCAAACTCGATCGTCGGACATACCCCTCGGCGTATGAACAACCGATCGCAAATCGTCGGACATATCCAATACAACATGGACTACGAGCGATCAATCAATAAAGCTCAAGAGGACATCACGACGCCCGATCCGGAAATGTGTTCGTGCACATGTCCACCCCATATACGGAATCCAGAATATACGTGTGACAATGTACCTAATTAGCCTCAAGAACTACGTCTCGTGTGCACAGTCCAATGCGGAAATATCCACGCATCACCATCGGGTGCCTGGATAAAAATCTTACACATAACCAATCGGCACGCAGACATGATTCCAGATATGCCACGATACAACATGACAACGAAACTCAAGGGATAAAACATCCAATACGGATCATACGACTCACCAAGTGAACGATGACACACGAATAATGAAAGATCGACACGACCAACGATATTCAAAACAACCATCCTGGGATCAGAATTCCCTAAGGACCGATTAACACGAACAACGATCACAACACAACAGTTCGGGAAAATCCTCAACCTTCAACGATCACAAAATTACCGAGTTCACAAGAATAATAATGTGCTGCCTTGAATCGGTCAACACGACAATAATAATTCAACGGATGGGAATTATCATTGATTATCCCAATTCAATACTTCGATTACCGTAGAATGGCCAATCGATAACAACGATACAACGGATGAGAGTATCTTCGACAACGGATGGGAATTATCTTTGATAATCCCATTTCAATACCTCGATTATCCTAGAACGGTCAATCGATAATCAATGATACGATAGAATAGATGTCCCGGTGTCTTAAATCGACCACCAAAACGGAGATGACAAAAGGATATATCAAATGTCCCCAATCGGTTAACGCAACATCATAGCAACAGATCCAATTCGATGACAAAGATTCAACGATGTCTCAGAACGACATTAATCGCGAATAATAATAATCGATACATCGATACCGCGAACCGGCTATCGATAGCAACTTTACCAACAAGTATCGTAACGCCTTGAACCGGCCATTTACAAACAACAGTAACATTTGGCATAATTTGCCGACGGCGTCGTGTCAACCAATCCATTGACATCAATACAATCATAAAGAGGCCAAGTCCCAAAATGATACACACAATCGTACGCCTACACGATAACATTAGTCTCATTGATTAGTACGAGTATAAAACTTGTCTCGACCAAGTTAATCGACGAACCCTTCAACCTTAACCGCAACACAACAGTCATAATTCACGATCAAACATCATACCTTATTGTAAAACGAAGGATTGATAATCAACCGGTTCGATGACGACCAATATCAATACCACCAAACCACGAACTCAATCGTTTTACCATATCTCGACTAATCACACCTGAACAATCCAACTCAGACACTTACAAATCCTCGTCCACAATACGAGTGAAATATGATGATCATATCAAGAACCAATTCGGACCAACAATAAGGGTCTAAATGTTCCAAACTCAATTCTTAAATACGAATTGACAAGGTTCCCTTCTCGTAAATCCATCGTTAAAATTTACTTATAACCGTCGTCAATTCGAATCATCCGACTAGTTCAAAACAATAGATAATCATATTAAAAAGGTTATCAAACAATCCAATCATTCGATTTGAATATTTGCTCCATACGTATGGGCTTCCAAATTCGAGAGATGAATAATAGTATCATCAAACTCATAATCACATTCGTATTCCTATACGAATATTATTTCCAACACATAGTTTAGCTCTAGATATGAATATTCCATATTCATTTTCAAAACATCAACAATTATAAAAAAATTTCATCACCTCGTATAATTCAAGAGATCTTCAAGAACATGAAATATCCGAAATCACGTTCCGAACAACATCTCCGAGGTATATATCTCCATGTTACCATTTTCTTCATCATGTCATTCATACAATCTCAAGAATCGCAACAAAACCCTTATCACCATATGAAGAAGATATCAATGATCATATCAACATCCGAAATCTCTTATTACAATTCCAACAAATCTCGTATAACATTATCACATGATACCATAATTGTAACAACCCAAATACTCCTGGGAATATAACACTCCGTAAACCCTTATCACAAGTATTTACCATGATAAGCACAATTTTCCACGTCATTCCAAAAATGCCAAAAAGACCGATGACGGTAATATTTTTCAAATACTAAAAAAAATCATTTTCCAAATACCGTCAAAACGATCAAGGTTAAAATGCCAAAAACTCAGTTTAGGGAATCGGTTTTACAAAATAAAATTTCAGTTGGCAAAATACCAAAATCCATTTCAAAAATACTCACGCAGCGGATAAAAGTACAGTCCAATTTATGCATTTTCATTAAAATAAGACGAACATCAAAATACACGATTCCCAACATACTCCCTCCCAAGTAGTAATCCAAAAAGAAAAAAAATGAGCCACTATCAAAGGGATATGAGGATTACCTTGTATGGACGAACCACGAAGAAAGAATAATTGAACTCCATTCCAAGAATCATTAAATCATCATAGTCATCATATGGCCTCAAGAACATCAATATCTCTATGATTCCATAATCATAATCAACATATTCAAAGCATATCATTATCTTCCTTCAACATAAACCTCATAGAATATGGATAACACAAGGAATCACTTCAAGAATCAACAATAGTTCCATAACTAAACTCTAATTCCATGATTCCAAGCTCACAATCATGTTAAAAGTGCTTAGAACACTCTTAAAAGTGAAGAGGGACGAGTTTTGGAGAGAAATATCTCAAAGGATCGTGAGAGAAATGAAAGGCAACACTTCAATATATAAATTGCACTCTCATTACGTACGTAGGTGTCCTTTCTTAACATACGTAACAACTTTAACGTGCGTAATCTAAAATCCATAACGTACGTAACCATCTCACTGTCTCATTCCGTGCAGTCCATTACGTACGTAACCCATACCATATAACGTACGTAATATACCAGTTGACTTGCTACAGTACAATGGTTGTGTTACGTACGTAACACGTCCTGTATAACGTAAGTTGACTCACCTGTCAACCTCCTCCGCCGAAAGTTGCCGAAACAGGATCCCACCTGCCTCACAGGACTCGGTTCTGTCCGATGCCTTCGTTACGTACGTAATACCTTAGCCTTGACGTACGTAACCATGCCAATCTTACGTACGTAATCTCACCTTATTAACGTACGTAATAATTCCATACTTAGCCAATTTCAACAATTCCTGTCCAAAGTCATGACATACCAAATACGAGCATACGGCAAAATCAATACATATACTCAATTCAATAACATTTTCAAACGTTCACAACGTCCTCGAGCATAATTAACCATCCACGATATCCAATATATAAACGAAAAAAATATCCGAAAAATCGGGTATTACACTCTACCCCCTTAAAAATAAGTTTCGTCCTCGAAACTTGCAATCACTCGCACAAACATTTCAACGGAAAATCCAAAATCACCAAGATAACCAAGAATTTTCGAATAATCCGAACAACATACTTACAGTGCAGTGAAGACGAAGATCTCCCGTGATACTAGCATGCGACTCCTAAACAAAGTCTCAACATAATACCGTTACACACCAATATCGCAATTAGCAATTTAACAAAATCTCAAGGAAGGGTTCACGTCCGTGATCACACCACGATTCTTCCTACTTTCACCCAACATTCTCAAGGGCACACACGTGCGTAAGTATAATCCGAATCGCACATTCTCGAAGTGACCAATTCCCAAGAATACCAAGCTATAAACGAAACGATTAAGAAAAAATACGAGAAGAGTGAGAGGACTTACAAGTACCGGTCGCACGGTGATGATGGCAGAGTAGTGATACTGTGGGCAAATGCCGACTCAATCGACCCAAAAGACCGACAGCCTAGGTATCCATAAACCTAAGTTCTGATACCATATTCTGTAACACCCCCAAGTTATTCAGGGTATATTACAGCGCCGTGAGCCCCGCCGTGGGACCCACAAGGCTAAACATACGCGGAACTATAAACTTGACTGATAAGGTCTACATACAATAGAAAGAAAGACGATACAAATGGTATTCGAAACCATAAACAATGAAACCATATACATCACTGCACAAATCAATACCTCGGAAACACAGGCCAGAACATCAAGGAAACTGAAATACAATACTCGAGTATTTAAAAATCCATTCCAGTATAACAACACTGAATGGAGGAAACCAAAAGAGATAACCGGATACAAGACACAGTATCACACTTGCCCATCATCTTCATGCCGACTGCACTACCGCCGTCCGCTCTCTTGGAACCTGAAATACATGAAACGTATTTCCCCCATAAAGGGGTTAGCCGTCGAATAGCTAGTGCAAGTATAACAATATGAAACATAATACTTCTCGCAATAAAGTAAATGTAATCCGTCAATTCATCAATATCCGTCAATTCATCAATTTAAGACTAGTATTCCGGAATGACTAAAATCTCAAGACGTATGTGTATTCCTTAGATACGGTTCGTTAATATCATTCGCAGTTACTTGTTGGAATGCCGTCTTAAAGGTTCGTTCATTACATGACTACTTTATTTCTTATGAATGCCGTAGAAACGGTTCGTTCATATCAACCATGTAATCGCACTGCAGGCTACGAAACCTCGAGAGGACCATAGGCCCGTCCGGAGTGGCTAGAAATAATCATACCATCAATATTTCATACTTTCAAAGTCGAGAACGTACAATCATAAATGTATACTTGCCTTAATAAACGTTATCAAGATCCGAAGAACACGGTTCGGCAGGAAGCTTGAACCACGAAGAAGACAACGAGCGGAAGGGTTTCACTCGAGTTCTTCACAAGAATTCGACCCTAACAACATAAATTCAATAAATCATCGATCATACGAGGAAGAATAATCGCGAACGCCCGAAAACCCCTCTATGACATTTTACCGGACACCTTCAAGGCGTCGGTCAAGAACTCGACCAAAACAACGAATCGATACGATCCAACCATGGGATAACAAGGGAAATGATACAATACATCTAAATAATCATCAATCCATCACAATCCTAAGTTAAATCGGATTAAACGGACGAAATCGAACAAAATACCCAAAATCCCCAAAATTAAATTTCTGGAAAATCGACTGATTCGCTCGATCAAAGGATGTTATAGGATGGATGATTGATGATATGAGCTCCAAGACTCCATGGATATGTTGTTAAACAACATGGCTTCAAGCTTAGAACACGCCCAGCTGCGGAAGAGGAGAAGAAGAAGGTGAAAAATGGCAAGAAAAACGTCTGCAGGGCCTTTATAGGGTTGATCGTCTGCCGACACGGCCCGTGGCCGATCGGCACGGCCGTGTCGCATACCTGGCCGACAGGACTCGACCGTGTCCCGCTGACACGGTCGCGCGCGGAGGGCCTTCCGACAAATGACCGCATGACTCGGCCGTGCTGCACGACACGGTCGGGCGTCTTGGGCAAACGATTCGCTTATCCTAAGGGTTCGGCACGGGCCGTGTCGGACGACACGGTCGGGTCCTGAGGCAGAGACTCTGGCATTTCCGGACGAGTACGGCACGGGCCGTGTCGGACGACACGGCCGGGTTCGGCCGGTAGTGATCGTCCAATAACGAGCGGGTGAGCTAAAACGACCATAACTCTCTCGTCCGGACTCCGATTGACTCACCGTTTGAACCATTGGAAAGCTAACTCGATGCTCTATAATATTGCAAAGATTTAGAATTTTTGGAGCTTCCACGAATTTATGGTGATTTAACAAAGTCGAACTCATACGTGGAAAAGTCGCTAAAGAACACGGAATTCAACAGAACGATACCGAAACGAACTCGGATGACAAAAAGTGTAGAATTAATCATTCTCAGGATGACGAAACGGTCCCAAGCAAGTCGTCAAAATAGACTTCCGCCAAAAATAGAAAATTTCCGGGGAACAAAAATTACGGGTATTACATATCCAATCCGGGTATGTCTTGCGGGGACTCCGAGGTTCGTGGCTTGTTAGCCCGATGCCGAGATAACTTGTGGGGTTATCATCGGGTATGTCTTGCGGGGACTCCGAGGTTTGTGGCTTGTTAGCACGATGCCGGGATAACTTATGGTTGTGGTTTTGTGTGTGATTTGTTTAGCTAGGCAGCGCGGGAGGGTCCTTCGAGGCCTCGAGCGGGATCAATGGTATTACCCTGTTCCCAAGGCGATGCATGTGTGTATGTTTGGTGATTGTATTTTACTCACCGTGGGTTGGTTCGACGGGGCCACGACGGGAATTCCAATGGGTGAGTCCGGGATTCATGAGTAAAAACTTCACGAGTTTGTATTGATTTTTATGTCCGTCGAGGACACGTGACTTGGGTTTTGGCCCTGTGAATTGTTGTCGGTTTTCTATTTGCGAAAACAAAACCTTTGGGCCGGACTTCGTTGATTTTGGAAAGATAGGATTTGATAATCCTAAATTGTTTTCTATTAAAACTCTCGATGGCATTTTAAACTGTTTCATAAATTGTTTCCCTTTTATTGTGGTCTTTCGGTTTTGGAATGTTTTACCCAAACTCTTGCCTCGGGAAGTACTTTTCGTTACTTTTAGATTTTTGAGGATTCCTGATTATTGTTATTCGTGAAATGTGAACTGTATGGCTCGTATTTTTGCACTTGTACTTGCACTAGCAAAACAGTGGAGTTTTGCAAACCCCCGAGTATTCGGGGGGTGGATGTCTATTTTTGCATTCAGGTTTTGGAGCATAACACAGGGTCGGCACGAAGGATGATGAAAGATGAACGATACTAATCACTCGAGGATCCGTTGACGTCGTATTGGTCTAGTTGGACTTTCTTTTCCGCTACAGTATTTTTCCCCGTTGTACGGGAGTTTATTGTATTTTGACCCCTGCGTGGGTATGAGTTTGGAATTGAGTTGTATGTTTTTGTTGAAAGACCAAATCGGTCTACTGAGTCATTTTAGCCTTAAGGGCGATGTTTAGATGTTTGATTTTAGTTATCAGCCTGGTAGATCCTCGAGGAGAGGGTCTACAGCGTGTAATATCCCTGAGTGGATTGGGGGTGTTACATATACAGCAAGCCCTATATCGAAAGTCCGATCAAAGTTGTCTGCGCTGTATCGAAAGAAGTTATCAATCCTGTATCGAAGACCTTCTCCTAGCGCCAGCATACAGCGAGCTCTCGCTCTACCAAGATACAACAACAAAGTCTTAGTTAAACGCCAAATATGGAAGCAGCATCATCCTTCCATACAGCACCATACTACTCCAATATGCCTACAGCATAAATGTATAAAGCATTCACATCAAAAGAGGACTGAAGACCACTTGGAAAGGAATCTTTGGTATTCACTAAAGTCAAGTCCCGTTTAATAAAGAAGTATTTAAATACTAAAAGGATAAAGTATTTAAATACTGAAGCCAACAGAGATCTTCAAATTCCGCGTACATAACCAAGAATCTCAATCAAAAGTCTGTTGTCACAGAATCTTACTCAACGGATCTATTTCAACGGATATAACCAAGAAGACTATATATATCCCCAGAGTTTAAAGATCAAAGAGACGCATACATAGAACACATACAAGCTTACAAGCGATATTCAAAACATCGAAAGACTGAATATTCATTATCATCAGATCAAGCTTACAAGAGCAAGTATATTTCTTTCTAGCATCAATCCATATCTGAGAAAGAAGAAATATACTCAGTCATCAAGAACAGCCATCATCAGCTCAAGAACTTCATACTCAAGCTGCTATTCTTACCTGGTTACCTACCTTTTACCTTTGTGTAAAAACTGAGCTCTGTGTGAACTCAACAAGTTATTCTGACCTATGTGGGACGAATAAAGACGAAGCTTTGGAACTGTGTGTGAAGAAGCAAGTCAAGTGGAAGCTTTAACCAATCTGTGTGAACAGTTGAAAGCGACAGTCTTTGTATCTATCTGTGTGAACGATACAAAGCTAGGTTTGATTATAAATACATAGTTGTGTATGCAGTATTTATAATAAACGTTTTACTCCTGTGTGGAGGACCAGTGGACATAGAGGGGTTTACCTCAAACCACTAAAATACTGTGTTATTTACCTTTCGCCGTTACTGTTTTCATAACTGTGATTTATATAAGTATACACTGCAAAACCCTGTACGCACCAAGCTAACAGGAGATTAGACCGAGTTGCTGTATCGACAGCAACTTACTATACAAGACTTCCGCTACGCACTCCGATTAGAAAATCATACAGCTTGTTGCTTAAACTACTTCCCAAGCTGTATTCTGTATACTTTAGGTGGACCAACAAGGCTGCTGGGAAATTGATTACATATGAGTCGGCACATAAAGTGTCGAAGCGACGCCGGCAGAGTACCCCATGAGTAGATGGTGCAGAGACATCGGACCGGGAGAGGAAGCCAGAGAGGGTGAGTTGTGTCCACGGACTTTCTTGTCCGGACCACACCCAGGACGCGAGCAGGGATGAGTACTTCGATCGCCGTTTGAAGGCGATCTTGTACGACGAGTCGGAGATAGGATTTATTGCTCGAGTTTCTCGCCGGGTGCTTTCTGGGATTGGGATTTCTTCGGACCTACGCATAGACGTTCTAGGATCCTGGCGCACTACTCAGCTGGGATCCTTGATAGGTGTAACACCCCGAGATATTCGGAATAATTACAACGCCGTAAACCCTTTAAGTAAGGATTTATAAGTCTAATTAGAAGAAATGTAAATATAATACAACAGTACCATGAAAGTTCCAAATACAAAACTAGTTTCAAACAGATCAAATGAGTCATTATTAAACCATCTCGAAATATTAATAAGACACGCGTACTCGAGTACTGAAAATGAACCAAGAAGATAAATCACAATAACAATAAACATCACTGAGCCCCTTCGTCGTCATATCGGTACTGTGGCTGCTTTCCCGCTCCTCGGCTACCTGAAAATCAAAACAAATGTCCACCCCCGAAGGGGTTAGCAAAACGATGCTAGTACAAGTATCATATTAAACAAATCGAATATGCAACAACAATGCATAATAGAATACACAATATGGACTTCCGCTACCGGAATCCAACAATGCGAATCCACAAGATTCCATTAACACAACATGGGTATTCCAACGATCCAGCGCCCTCAGCATAGATCCCAAGATGATCCCATCGGACCAACAAGAGGTGGAAAAACCCATCCAATGATCCAGCGCCCTCAGCATAGATCCCAAGATGATCCCGTCGGACCAACACGAGGTGGACATCCGATCCAGCGCCCTCAGCATAGATTGTACAACATACACAAACACAACTCATGCATACATATATGCAAAATCGCTATGTACATCAACATGAACATACAAAACAGCTGAGTGAGCGGATGAGCAATTGTGGAAAATCCCTCTACAAAACGGCGATAATATCCAGCAAGTCCTAAGAAGCTTCAGAATTCTTTCACGTTATTAGGAGCTTCCCATTCCAAGATTGCTTCGACTTTCTTCGGGTCCACCTGAACTCCGTCAGCTGATATCACATGCCCAAGGAAGGTTACTTCCCTAAGCCAGAACTCGCATTTGGAAAGTTTCGCATAAAGCTGTTCATTCTTCAAGGTACTCAAAACAACACGCAAATGCTCAACATGCTCCTTTGTGTCTTTTGAATAGATCAAGATGTCATCGATGAAAACGACCACAAACTTATCTAGGTATTCTAAGAATATCCGATTCATAAATTGCATAAATACTGCAGGAGCATTGGTAAGTCTGAATGGCATTACCACAAATTCATAGTGTCCGTACCGGGATCTGAAAGCAGATTTCGGTATATCCAATTCCTTAATTCTCAACTGATGGTATCCTGATCGCAAGTCAATCTTCGAGAATACCCTTGCCCCTTGCAGTTGATCAAACAAGTCGTCGATCCAAGGTATAGGATACTTGTTCTTGATCGTCACCTTGTTTAGCTCCCTGTAATCAATACATAATCGGAGGGATCCATCTTTCTTCCAGACAAAGAGAACGGGAGCTCCCCAAGGAGAAACGCTAGGTTGAATGTAACCCTTCTGTAATAATTCCTCCAGTTGCTTCTTTAGTTCATACATCTTGGTTGGCGCCGTACGGTATGGTGCTCTGAAAATAGGAGCGGCTCCAGGCTCTAATTTGATAGTGAACTCCACTTCTCTCTGCGGAGGTAACCCATGTAGTTCTTCAGGGAATACATCTGAGAATTCATTCACAACTGGAATAGATGAGAGCTCTACTCCTTCTTCTTTCTTCATGGCGTAGCACCAAAATCCGTGACAACCCTGCTTTAGTAATTTCAATGCTTTCATCGCTTTGATCAATTTTCCCGAGCTTCCCGGTCTCCATCCTCTGAATAAATGTTCATATCCGTCATCGGCAATGATAGAAATGACTCTTTTTCGGTAATTCAAAATAGCTCCATAACGGTTGAGCCAATCGTCTTCAAGAATTAACCATGGATGTCGACTACAATAAGATTCGATGGCCAATCTCTCCCTCCTATAGACACTGGAAAATCTCTAGTTTCTAGGGTTCCCACAATTCTCTCTCCGCTCGGCAAACCCACAACATAAGGCTCACAATCAGATAAACACGAGATTTTCAAACGATTAACACAGTTCAATGATATGAAAGAATGTGTAGCTCCTGAATCGAATAAGACACTAACTGGTTGCAAAAGGATCTGAATCATACCTGATGCAACAGCAGTGTTCTGATCGTCAGATTTCCTCATCTCGTACAGGTGCGGAGGAACGGACCCAACACTGCTGCTGAAACCCACTCTGTTGTGTCTGGTTCACACTTATCTCATTCGGAACTGGTGCTGGAGTGCGAGTACCAAATGATCTAGTCACATTTCCGCAAAAATTTGCACGGTGTCCTTCTTGCCCACATTCAAAACAAGTCACAGAAGGAATGGGACAATCACGTCGAATATGCCCTGCTCGACCACAATTATAGCACTTCTTTGATGCATCCGAAACTGCTGATGTCGTTCGGAACTTCTTTCCACCTCGAGAAGGATGTGGAGGTTTCCTAGATGAATAAAATGAAGACTGGCCCTTGTGGGGCCCACCATTCTTGTTTTCCGAGAAGTTGCCGGACACTTTCTGCTTCTTTGCCTCCATCGATTTCTCCACCGCTGCCTCTTTCATGTCGTAGGCCAGCGCTTTGTCTTGATACTGTCGCAATGTTGTACACTCGAATCCGGACATGTACTGCTGAATCTCCGACTTCATCCGCATATCGAAATGAAAAATCTTCTCCGCCTCCGTTCTGACCAAGTGTCGCACACAAGTCAGCTGATGATTAATAGTCTTGATTATGTCTGTCACGGATGCTTCCGAACTCTGCGGTGAGAAAAACTCTAGGATTTTTGCCTCTCTAACTGGACGAGGACAATATTGTGCTTCCATCATTAGTTTGAATTCCATCCAGTCAGCATTATGATCCTCAGGTCGAATAGCTTCCCACCAGTCAAAAGCCTCCCCAGTCAGAAAATACTGGGCAATAGAAAACTTCCGGTCCTCTGGACAGTTAATCCTCGCAAATATCTTCTCTAACTCCTTTATCCAATGATCCAAACTAAGTGCCTCAGCAGAACCGTCAAATTTTTGCGGGTGCAATTTGACCACCTCAGTAAGCTATCTATCTCCCCGATTATCCTCGTTATGCTGTTGTCCCATCGCCGTCTGCATGCGGTCAACTACCTGAGCGAACTGGTTTATCTGAGCCACCACCTGTTGAAGCACTCCCGGCATGTTAGGATTCGCGTTGTCATTCGCTGATCCCTGCTGTCCTCAGAATGGGAATCGGTTCGACTAGCCGATAATCTGGGGTAGTTGCTGAATCCTCGTGTCTCACATTACCACGTCCGCGTCCACGACTGCGTCCGCGTCCACGTCCTCCCCTCAACATACTATAAACACAATTACTCAATATCCAGGGCACAATTTTTCAAAAATAAAGCCCGTCAATATTCACAAAACAGAAATTAAGTAAGACGGTAGTATAAGAGATTAGGAGACTTACACCCACGGTCCACATGACGACGCTGGCTGAACAGTGATGTTACGAACAACCCGTAAATCAAATAACGTAAACAGACCCAACTAAAACCCGACTGCCAAGATATCCATGAATCTTAGCTCCGATACCATATTCTGTAACACCCCGAGATATTCGGAATAATTACAGCGCCATAAACCCTTTAAGTAAGGATTTACAAGGCTAATTAGAAGAAATGTAAATATAATACAATAGTACCATGGAAGTTCCAAATACAAAACCGGTTTCAAACAGATCAAATGAGTCATTATTACAACCATCTCGAAATATTAATAAGACACGCGTACTCGAGTACTGAAAATGAACCAAGAAGACAAATCACAATAACAATAAACATCACTGAGCCCCTTCGTCGTCATATCGGTACTGTGGCTGCTTTCCCGCTCCTCGGCTACCTGAACATCAAAACAAATGTCTACCCCCGAAGGGGTTAGCAAAACGATGCTATTACAAGTATCATATTAAACAAATCGAATATGCAACAACAATGCATAACATAATACACAATACGGACTTCCGCTACCGGAATCCACCAATGCGAATCCACAAGATTCCATTAACACAACATGGGTATTCCAACAATCCAGCGCCCTCAGCATAAATCCCAAGATGATCCCGTCGGACCAACACGAGGTGGACATCCGATCCAGCGCCCTCAGCATAGATCGTACAACATACACAAACACAACTCATGCATACATATATGCAAAATCGCTATGTCCATCAACATGAACTTACAAACACTTGATAACGAATATCGTACAATTCAACGAAATAAATCCCATGATCAACAACATGAATAAACCACATGCATGCTCAAAATACCATCATTAACAAGTTACGATACTTACCTTAGAATGGCGGTAAGGGTTGTTACTACGAAGAAGAAATCTTCAACCAGCTCGAAGAACTCTCACTCGATCAATCCACCAAAACCCGAACCTTCAACGAATAATAATACCGGTATAACTAACGGTTCCGGATAAACGGTTTAATCATCAAGAACATGAAAAAGAGCTTGATATACTCAAACATATGAGCTTACTACGCTGCCCTATATCAATATGGATTTGGATCAACATTAGGATACTAACCCGACAAAAACACGTATTATCCTACCTAGGATCAAAGTATCCTATGGTCGGATTCTTCAATACATCACAGGATAGTTCTTCTTACAATGATTCTAGTCATGTTCTTCACTTATCCAAACCAACAATATATCGAAATTACTCCGTAGAACACCGCAAGAACTTGTTTACTAAATTCACTTGATACATCATCTTCATCTTCAAGAAAATATCCTAAGTTCACTCCATTCAATGCTCCAATACGTATAATTCCATTATGTAAATACATAAGAACTTGATAATCTCCATAAACTGGACATAATCTGTTTTGTAGCTACATGATTGCGCTTAGGAGTTCAAACACTAAAAGATTCAATGTTCTAAATGATGAAGAAGTACCGAAACATCGAAAATATCCTTCTAACAACATGATGTTCGACTACATACGAATTTAACTGACTAGATAATCTCAAAACATGTTTAAAACATCCTTAAGAATACTACTCCAGTTGGTGAAGAAATCACCTACCTCGAAATAGTGAAGAACAAGGAGGAACTTGAAGAAATCCAACACCGAGAGCTTGAACACCAAATCTCCAATGATCTAAAATCTTCAAACTCGTGCTAAGATGATGATATGAGAGGTTTAGGATGGAGAGAGTGACTCTCTATGTCTCAAAAATTGAGTTTCGGGAGTGAAGAAATCTGAAAAAATGAAAAAGGGTACTGTCCTATATATAGAAAATGGTTATTAGTGCGCGCAAGTCCATATCCATAGCGTGCGCTAACGGGCCTACAGTCTACTGTTTTTACCTGGTCTCGACTTAGCGTGCGCTAACATCCCCTTACGTGCGCTAAGTTCATAAATTACCGTACGCTACTACTTATATAGCGTGCGCTAACGGCCATACGAAGCTTACTGACCTCACTGTACTCAACATTTAGCGTGCGTTATCCTCATACCTGTAGCGTGCGCAAAACAGCGTTGACTCGGCTTTTTCCAAAAGCTGTCCTGGTTCATCCCGACATGTCCCGACCAAGATCCGCGGCTGATCTCAACTACCACCCTATCTTAATCAAGTTGACTATGTATAGCGCGCGCCAAGGTTCATACATAGCGTGCGCTACGAAACCCAAATTAGCGTACGCTACGCCTAGTCGATAGCGTGCGCTCCATGTGCAAAAATCACAATTTTGAACACATTCATGAAATCATACGCTCAACAACACCAGATCATGAAATACGGAGAATAATACTCAGATCAAAATGCAACAAATACAATATCACAAGGTTCAAATACACATCAGAAATCTCGGGTATTACAATAAGTTTCCCGATAGGCCTCGTCATTCTGCATCTGTTAGCAGCGCCCAGCGGAGTATTCCTGACCCTCCACGTCAATCAATCTCTGGTGCAACCCACAGTCACCATTCTCAGCGTCAGCCTAGTCATCATTCTTAGCATCAGCCTAGTCACTATTCTCAGGGTCAGCCTAGTCACCATTCTGAGGTCCAGCACAGGCACCATTCTGAGATCCAGCACAGTCATCATTCTCAGAGTCATCATTCTTTTGAGCGGACTGAGCAGCCCCTTGATTATGAGCATCAGTATCAGCCATTTGACTCGCCGTTTCAGCAGTATTGGATGATGTTTGACTGGTTTTAGGACGAGAATCATTAGAGTGCGATGTTTCAATGTGAAGGTGGTGGTCCTCAGCAGCAGCCTCCATTTCAGATCGAGCAGCCAGTTTTTGAGATCGAGCAGCCCGTTGTACAGCTCTCTGATCGTTATAGTTGTGAGAGGGATTCTGAGGGTGATGAAGATGGTGAGACTATCGGGACGCAACAGTTGGGTGAGCGTAGTCTTCCACCACGAGTGAATCGGCCATCTGCTGCTCTTCGGGAGCCTTTTGTGGTGGCGCCTCCAAGAGATAGCGAGGCTCTGAAGAACTTGTACCTACACTTTAGGAGAGAGCAGCCATGTGATGCTATTGTCCAGTGTTTGGAGACTGGGCATGCTCTCACCCAGGCGTTATTTGACCGGGTAGAGTCTAGCCGTGAAGACTTTTATGTCGAGGTGATAGGTTGTTATGTGCTTGCGGCTCGAGCGAGGCTTCGGAGGGGAGTCTGTAGTGTTGGTGTCGTGTGCTAGCTCAATCCGGGTACTGGCTGAACAACCAATCGAAGACGAAGTATGACACGAAGATGAGTTTTAAAATTATGCCACGAGAGCTACAGTTCATA
Organism: Orobanche coerulescens; assembly: GCA_033398695.1. Lineage (NCBI taxonomy): Eukaryota > Viridiplantae > Streptophyta > Magnoliopsida > Lamiales > Orobanchaceae > Orobanche > Orobanche coerulescens. The sequence goes on along the minus strand of CM065802.1, from coordinate 143,393,373 downwards.
CAAAACGACAATCACAGTTGTGGCCCCTTCGCGTGCATGTACTTGGATCGACTCGTCTCTGCAAATCCAGCAGCAAGGCACCAAATCAAGGAACTTAGTGAGTAATATATTAAGAAATATCGATATGGTTTAGGTGCTAAAATCTTTATGTTGTCGTTAGACATGTAAAATGGTTTATGGTGTGTTGTGTTGTGGTAATATTAATGTGTCGTGTTGTTGAATATTTATGTTGTCGTCAGACAGTTTTGGCAAGATTAATTTGTTGTGTTGTTAAATATTTATGTTGTCGTTGGACAGTTTTGGCTTTGTGTTGCACACGATGGCTGCACACGATCGTGGCCATCGTGGGTTACGATCTTGTGCAACCTACCCACGGTGGGTTGCTGCTGTCGTGTGCCCACGATGGCTTCCATAACCGTGTGCACACGACCGTATGTCCCATCGTGGGCACAGCCGTGTGCACCATCGTGGGAATGGCCCTGTGTACCATCGTGTTCACACGACCGTGTGCCCCATCGTGGGCACGGCCGTGTGCACCATCGTGTGCACATGAACTTTTGGTATTTTTGATAATTTGATTTATTGTGTTATCTAGAAGGATGTTTTGTGATTCTAAAATTGTTTGTTCAAACATTAATTACTATATAACTTCTTATACAAACTCGTATTTGTCATTTCGTGTAATTCATTAGTATATGAGATATTTCATACAGATGATGAACTCATCCCTACGAACTAATACATTGAGAACATATATACTACACATGATATGCAATATATTATGTTAATTCAATCAATAACTTTTTAAATAAGTGTATCGTTAACAAATACTTGTTAATATATAAGTAACAACACCTAAATTGACGAGTAATTTGAGAAATTGGTGAAAATTGTTGATGTTCTTGTGCACACGACCGTGTGCACCATCGTGTGCACATGAACTTTTGGTATTTTTGCCAATTTGATTTATTGTGTTATCTAGAAAGATGTTTTGTGATTCTAAAATTGCATGTTCAAACATTAATTACTATATAACTTCTTATACAAACTCGTATTTGTCATTTCGTGTAATTCATTAGTATATGAGATATTTCATACAGATGATGAACTTATCCGTACGAACTAATACATTGAGAACATATATAGTACACATGATATGCAATATATTATGTTAATTCAATCAATAACTTTTTAAATAAGTGTATCGTTAACAAATACTTGTTAATATATAAGTAACAACACCTAAATTGACGAGTAATTTGAGAAACCGGTGAAAATTGTTGATGTTCTTGTGCACACGGCCATATGCACCATCGTGTGCACATGAACTTTTGGTATTTTTGCCAATTTGATTTATTGTGTTATCTATAAGGATGTTTTGTGATTCTAAAATTGCTTGTTCAAACATTAATTACTATATAACTTCTTATACAAACTCGTATTTGTCATTTCGTGTAATTCATTAGTATATGAGATATTTCATACAGATGATGAACTTATCCGTACGAACTAATACATTGAGAACATATATACTACACATGATATGCAATATATTATGTTAATTCAATCAATAAATTTTTAAATAAGTGTATCGTTAACAAATACTTGTTAATATATAAGTAACAACATCTAAATTGACGAGTAATTTGAGAAATTGGTGAAATTTGTTGATGTTCTTGTGCACACGACCGTGTGCCCCATCGTGGGCACGGCTGTGCACCATCGTGTGCATATGACCTTTTGGTATTTTTGCCAATTTGATTTATTGCGTTATCTAGAAGGATGTTTTGTGATTTTAAAATTGCTTGTTCAAACATTAATTACTATATAACTTCTTATACAAACTCGTATTTGTCATTTCGTGTAATTCATTAGTATATGAGATATTTCATACAGATGATGAACTTATCCGTACGAACTAATACATTGAGAACATATATACTACACATGATATGCAATATATTATGTTAATTCAATCAATAACTTTTTAAATAAGTGTATCGTTAACAAATACTTGTTAATATATAAGTAACAACACCTAATTTGATGAGTAATTTGAGAAATTGGTGAAAATTTTGTTAAGATTGTATACGTCAAAGCATACTTTATGCTTGTATTACCTAATTTCCCGGTCTTAATCTATGAGAATATTTAATTCATTTATCACATGTTTTGCATATTTATTCACGCTATGGTTATGCAAATGTAGTCTAAATTACTTTATATTGTAGATAATGTGGTGTGCCGTGTCACACAGAAGATCACATTATCGGTTCCTTATATAGTAATATTTAGTTCACAACCTATATAACATTAGACAATTATGTGAGAGGTTGTAGTATATGCTTGAGATTGGTTGATCTTGACCATTAGCATATATTAGCGTATTCGTTATACGTTGAGCAGGATCGAGGTGAGATAGATTCTTCTGTACTGACTATAAGAAGAATATATATCTCGGATAATTATTATTTCTTAATTCTAGTGATTAATATTTAATTATATATATTTAATATTTATTGCTTTGATTTATCAAGGGTGAGAGCCACAATGATTGACTCAATATGCTCGATATTTTGGGCAATATTATCATTTATATGATAATTAATATTATAGCTAGAAATCGTGTCCCGACCAGCCGGGTTGATCATGTCCCTTGAGGCACTCGAAAGGATTATTATATTAAACCCTGCATGTGGAATTAATTTTCCGATATAATAATAAAGGTCGAGTGGTATACTCATGTATAACACATTAATTAATTACAAGCTGTCAGTAGCTTAAATTAATTAATGGACATGGAATATCTTAAACACGGGAAATAATTAATTCAAGAAGAAACCCAATTTCGTAATTTGGGATTTTCGTAGGAAATGCAATATTAACTTATTAGTGGACTAAGTTGATATTAATAGAGTCTTAATATTAGAAAGAGTCCTAATATGGGAAGAAGATATCTATTAAGAGTCCTTACCATATCCTCCTTAAGGTCCCTAGAGTAGCCCAAAACACCTATAAATACAACTACAAGGGTGGCCGATTTACACACTAATTATTGCTCAAAATTTTTGGTTTTTCTCTACTTGTGTTTAATTGTGGATCTTGACTTGTGTTTTGGATTCCATAATTTAGTTAACACAATATTTTTCTAAAATACATAAATATTCAAGAAAAATAGAGAGAAAAATTTGTGAGGTAAATTTTGAAGAAAAGTGTTTCGGCCGATTCCCCTTGCAGTCCAAGTTTAGTCCGGTAGATTGTTGCCCACACGACATCCGGACGTAGGTGGGATATACTCTAGAAGATCTTGAGGTAGAAATACAAGAAGATCGGAGAGGAACACGAAGAGGACATAAATCGATCATAAAGGGATTTTCTACTACTTCGCGTCAAAGGTAAAAATTACCGACTCCCATGCGTAAATATGTTTATTTAATTGTTTATTAATCTGTTTAGTTAATTAGTTGACAAGCCTAAATAGATCTGGTTTTTCTGTTGGTTAGTTCGGGCAGCTGTTCGGGCAGCGGGTCGGTCAGTTCGGGCAGCTGTTCGGGCAGCAGCCAGCGGGTCAAGTTGTCTAGTTCGGGTCGTTCGATTCGTTTTTCCGCGAGATGCTTGAAGCAGTGGGAGCAAACGAGCCGAAGATTTTCTCGTTATTCAAAACGAGGAATAAAAGCCATGATAATTGGAATTAATTATCCAATTTTTATTATTTGTTGGTTTTTATTGTTTTGATGTATGGCATGTATGGATGTATGCGTGATATGTTTCCTTGCATGTTTGGACGAGAAAATTAAAACCTTAATTTTTCAAAATAACTAAGTGATTTTAAATTGATTTTTCAAAATCAAATTGGCCTCCATAATTGGTTTAAATTGTGAAATGATTAGCATGCGCGTTGACATTAGAGTCTTCCTCCGCATCGGATGTGCTAATTATTGGCTCACTGGTTTTAAACTTCAAATTTGATAACAAAAGGGTGAATATTATTTTTTATGATAGGACTTCTCCATCTGTAGGACTATTATCATTAAATAATATTCTATGGTTTGTTAAATTATGGTGTTCGCTTAGGTGTATTAATTAATAAGCTCCCCATCGGAGTCTATGTTAATTAAATACATGGCCAAGAGAAACCAACTATTAATTTTACTTGTCAAAATGTGTCTTGGCTAGATAGTAAAATTAAAGACGTTAAAATCTACTTGAAAATGTATATGTAAACGTCCACACTATCGCGGCTTGCATGTGCGGTTTTTCAAGGTGTTGGTTGATTGCATATATATTGTCTTAAGGTTTTCCAATATATTATGCGTCGAATTATGTGATGAATGGTGTTTTTTTTTTAATTTTATTCTCAGATGTCTTTCAATCCACTAGTTGTTATTCTCAAAGAAAACAAACTTGATGGCACTAACTTTGCCGACTGGAAAATAAATCTTGATATTGTCTTGAATGCCGAGGGGCATAAATTTGTTTCAACTGAGGAAAGCCCTTTGGAACCAGAACCGGATGTCACTCCTGAAGAGTTGGTTGAATTCCGGAAATGGAAAAAGTCTGATGAGATGGCTCGTTATTACATTTTGGCTTCATTGACAAATGTATTGCAGCATCAGCATCAGACGATGGGCTCGACCGTGGAAATGATGAAAAATCTCACTGAGATGTTTGGTCATCAGAACCGGTCGGGTAGGCAAAATGCGATGAGGGTTTTGATGACAACCCAAATGTCTGAAGGGACCCCAGTAAGGGATCACATTCTTAAAATGATATCTCATTTGAACGAACTAAGCATACTGGGGGCCACCTATCGATGCGGAGTCGCAGGTCGATATTATCTTAGGCAGTTTACCAAGAAGCTCTAATACCCACAATTTTGATTTCCGGCAATTTTCTTTTTTTGGCGGAAGTCCATTTTGACGACTCCCTCATGACCGTTTCGTCATTTTGAGAATATTTAATTCTGCACTTTTTGACGTCCGAGTTTGTTTCGGTATCGTTTTGTTGAGTTTCATGTTCTTAAACGGCTTTTCCGTACTTAGTTCGATTCTTGCGAATCTCGTCCGAAACTGTTGTTTCGAGTTCCTCGTAAGTTCATTTAATGTTATTATTCATGTTGCGAGCGTTGGTTTGGTGTTTCGATCGTGTATCGTGTATTTCGGATGTTTTGGGCCATTTTCATAATTTCCCAATGTTTGGGGTAATTACTTTCCGTTGTCGAATTTTGAGCCTTCGGGTGGTCGGAATCGTGTGTTCTCTTAGTGCTCGAATTCATATTTTCAAGTACTTCGTAACCGTATCTTCAGTTTATATTCAGGTTCGGGTTTCGGGGTTGTCCGGGCCGTCGGAGTGGCCACGGCCAAGTCACGGCCTGAGCAGAGCCTGGCCTGGCCGAGTTACGGCCGTAAGGTGCCGGTTACGGCCGTACGTGCTCGGCAGACATGGCTGGATGAATGCCGGTTACGGCCATAAGGGCTGTCGGTTACAACCGTACGGGTGCCAGGCAGTGTTCGGACGAATGCCGTTTACGGCCGTAAGGACCTGCCGGGTACGGCCGTAAGTTCCGAGTTACGGCCTGGGCTCGGCCAGACTTCGTTTTTCTCCCTTTTTCCTCATTTTTGTGCGGCTGCGGACGGGAGTGACCGGTAGGAGTTGTTCTTGGCCGATTCTACTCATTTCCAAGGCCTTTTTTGAAGATTCTTGTTGATTATATCATCATCCAATCCGTGTTTTTCGTCGAATAAAGATATATTTCTTGATTTTCCTTCAAGTTGACTTTTTTGGAGGATTTGTTCTTGATTTCGATTCTAATCCGATTTTGATACATCGGTTGGTGTAGTATGATGTTATTAATCGTGTTCTATGGGTTGTATATCCATATTTCGAGTTTGTTCAACTCGATTAGTGATTCGAGTGTTCTTGGGAATTATCGAACATTGAGTGTTCGATTAAATGTCCTAATGAGTTTCCCTTCGATACTTTGGTGGGATTTCCGTTGTTTTTTACCTTGATTCTCATTGTGATCGTATCTTTGTGTTCTTGGCCATTTTGGGGGAAACCCTTGAATTTGTGTCGTTCGTCCCTTCAATTCAACGACTTTTGGCCGTGCTATGGAATTCGTTTTCATTTTCGTTGTTATTGTTGTCGTTCATAGTTTATTGTTGCGGGTTGTCGTTCGACGGAGTCGGCGGGTTTGTAGTTGGTCCGAGTCTCCTCACTTTGATCGATTCTCCGCATTGTGGTTATTCGAGGCAAATATCTTGCCCATACATTTCATGTTTCTTAGGCATAATTGTTGGTAAGTGATTTCATGTAAAATCCAGATGTTTAATGAATGTTAAAAAGTATCGGTATGTTATCGATAAATGTTGTCTTTCAACGATAACTTGGATGCTTCGTGAATAAGTGTGTTTTTGGCCTATGTGTGTTAACTCCGTTGGTTGAAAGACTTATGATCACATTTAGTGAATGTAACAAACCGTAATCATTTACCGAGGATAATGTGTTGTTATGTGTGCTTGTTCGGTGAATATGTGACGGGTGATATTGGTTGTTACTTCTTTGAAAGGAAGTTGTGATGCTTAATGTTGCTTGGCTTGATAAGTGATTATTGTTGTGTGCTTGATGTATGTGATGTGCCTCCGGGTAGGATTGTTGAATCTCCGGGATCCATACTTGCTAGTATGGGTCGGGCGTGGCCGTAGGGTTATCCATCGGGTATGTCTTGTGGGGACTCCGAGGTTCGTGGCTTGTTAGCCTGATGCCGAGATAACTGATGGGGTTATCATCGGGGATGTCTTGCGGGGACACCGAGGTTCGTAGCTTGTTAGTGCGATGCCGGGATAACTTATGGTTGTGGTTTGGTTAAGTACGTATCTGTGCTTGTAGTCACGTGACTGTTGTTACGGTGACATGTGATTTGATATAGTTTCCCTGTGGGTTATTCACTCGGGTTTGTTCTACGGGAGCATCTGAGGTCAGTGGCTTTAAGCACGGGACGCGAATAATCTGTGGAAACAGGTTGTTATGGTATGATTGGGTCGTGGACCCCGTGTGTTGTTATTGTAACTCTGTTTTGGGAAAATGACTTTTGGTCTGTGTCCCTAAATGTTTTCGAAAGGCTTGAGAATTCTTAAAATCCCAAATGTGTTCAAAACTCCCGAGATCGTAAAATGTTTTCACAAGATGTATATCGGGTTTACCCCTATCTTTCGATTTAACCGTTTGATCAAATGATTTACCTCGAGAAGTATGTTTTTGAGTATCATGTTCCGTGGAGTATGATATGTATGGCTAGTTTTCCTATTTTATACTTGCACTAGCAAAACAATAGAGTTTTTCTAACCCCCGAGTATTCGGGGGGTGGATGTCTGTCTTTGCATTCAGGTTTTGGGAGCATAACACCGGGTTGGCACGAAGGATGATGAAAGATGATCGATACTAATCACATGAGGGCCCGTACATTATTGTTTGGTTTAGTTGTATTTTATTTCCGCTGCAGTATTTCTTTCCCGTTGTACGGGAGTGTGTTGTATTCGACCCCTGCGTGGGCATGTAATGTGTTTGAGTTGTATGTATTTATTGAAAGACCAAATCGGTCTACTGAGTCATTTTAGTCTTCAAGGCATTTTTGAGATGTTCGATGTTGTTACTGTAACACCCCCAAATCCGCTCAGGGATATTACACGCCGTAGACCCTCTCCTCGAGGATCTACCAGGCTGATAACTAAAATCAAACATCTAAACCTCGCCTTTAAGGCTAAAATGACTCAGTAGACCGATTTGGTCTTTCAACAAATACATACAACTCAATTCCAAACACATACCCACGCAGGGGTCAAAATACAATAAACTCCCGTACAACGGGGAAAAGATACTGCAGCGGAAAAGAAAATACAACTAGACCAAAACGACGTCAACAGATCCTCGTGTGATTAGTATCGTTCATCTTTCATCATCCTTCGTGCCGACCCTGTGTTATGCTCCAAAACCTGAATGAAAAAATAGACATCCACCCCGAATACTCGGGGTTAGCAAACTCCTTTGTTTTGCTAGTGCAAGTACAAGTGCAAAAATACGAGCCATACAATACAAGTTCCAAGAACAATGATAATCGGGAATCCTCAAAGATCCAAACGTAAAGAAAAGTACTTCCCGAGGCAAGAGTTTGGGTAAACATTTCCAAAACCGAAAGATCGCAAATAAGGGAAACAATTTACAAAACAGTTTAAAATGCCATCGAGAGTTTTAATAGAAAACAATTTAGGATTATAAAATCCTTCTCTTTCCAAAATCAATAGGTCACCAAAGGTTTTGTTTTCGCAAATAGGAAATCACCAACAATTTACGAGGTCGAGCCCAACATCACGTGTCCTCAACGGACGTAAAATCAACGAAACATAATCACGCACGCGCATCGCCTAGGACCGGACGATACCACCGGCGTCCGCTCGAGGCCTCGAAGGACCCTCCCGAGTGGCTAGCGAAACAAATCACACACATCTCACGGTTGGATCAATCGCTTGTTGCATCCTGGCCACATGATCACATGCCATGTGCCACCGTAGATTATCTCGAGCTCTCACGGTTGGATCAATCACTTGTTGCATCCACAGCCACATGATCACATGCCAAGAGCCACCGTAGACCAACAACCAAAACCACACATTCACACAAATAACATAACAAATCAAGGATATTCAAACAATACGCCCACAGGCATCAAACACTTAGCAAAACACCACGTCAATCCACAACGCACCGAAATGAAATAATATACGTCCAGACACAATACCAAGTGCAACATGAACACCAAGCATATACATAGAATTCACATAGTTATCCACGAACCACACCAATCACAAAACACACACGGTTTTGAAAGAGGGCCTTTAACGAGGCTAACCAAATCTTTTGAAAACTCATTTCAAACAAACAAACAAATCAAGACGATCACCAATCATCATATCCACGAAACAAGAAAAGTATGGACAAGGTACTTGCCTCGAATAAGAGCAACGCGGAAAATCGACCAAAGTAGGTTGGCACGAACCGACTACGAACTCGCGGACTCCACCGAACGACAATCCACAACAAGGAACTACGAACGAAAACAATAACAACGAAAATGAATTCCAAAGTACGACCCAAAGCCGCTAAATTCAAAGAACAAATGACGAAGGTTCAAGGTTTTCCCCCAAAATGGCCAAGAACACGAATCGACCCGACAAAAATATGAAAACGGAATTTCAATCCGTGGGATATGATCAAAGCGAATAGATAACGACAATAGAACTAACAATCTCGGATTGAAATCACGAAATCGAAACAAACCCCGAAAATATCTCAACTAGGGTTCTAAACCTTACCTTGATTCGAAGAAGAATGAAGGCTAGATGTTGATGAACACGAAGAAGACCCACCGGAGTGATTACTACCGTCAAAGATCGACGAAGGCTCATCCAAAATCTACCCCAAATCGCCCAAAACGCAGCAGGGAGGAGGAGAGGAAGAAATGACCCGAAATCGGTCAACCCTCAGATATATAAACCTGCGCGAAGCTAACGTACGTAAGCCATAAGCTTTAACGTACGCTAGTGATGTTACGTACGTAATGGACAAGTTATTACGTATGTAAGAGTTAATCAAACTCAAGCCTCAAGACTGAACAACGTAACGTACGTAACAAGTCTTTGTGTTACGTCGTAAGGAAGGCACGGATAGCGTCGCTGCGATGAGGAATAGCGTGCGCTAACGGGGTACTCCAGTACCTACTGGACTGAATCCTGAACTAGGTAACGTACGTAACCATCGTTGTGTTACGTACGTAACGCGGGCATCGATAGCGTACGCTATCTATGAAGAATAGCGTGCGCTAATCATCTGGCGATGCAGGCAGTGCCAGAGATCGAATCAAAGGATCGCGGGCAGCGAACACGAATCACTACCGTCGAACAAGACAAGTAGTACAATAATAAAAACACGAGCTCAAGTTTAAAACAAATACATGATCCTGACACTCCTGAGTAGGGTAAAGCGAATACGAACACAAGTACCCAAATCTTTGGGAAATTACAAAACGGCCCAAACGCCCGGAAATCACGATACGTGATCGAATACACAAACCGAAGTTCACAACACGTCTAACAAAGTTAAACGGACTTACGGGAAACTCGAAACAGCAGTTTCGAACGAGATTCGCAAGAATCGAACTCAAGTGCGGAAAAGTCGCTAAAAAGCACGGAACTCAACAAAACGACACCGAAACGAACTCGGACGTCAAAAAGTGTAGAATTAATCATTCTCAGAATGACGAAACGGTCACGAGAGAGTCGTCAAAACGGACTTCGGCCGAAAAAAAAATTTTACCGAAAATCGAAAATTGCGGATATTACATTCTACCCTCCTTAAAAGAAGTTTCGTCCCGAAACTTAAAACAAGTAGGGGGAAGAAATATTCCGCCAGGAAAACTCAACGAGATACGCAAGAAACGCGTAACTAACGCCCAACGGCGAAATGTTACACACAACGCAACGGGATATACGGTGTGAAAACACGCTCCACGACGACCAACACAACGTCGCCGGTAAAGACATAATAAAACCAACAAATGACAAGCGTCATCAAATGGATAATACAATCAAGTCAATTATCCAAACAATCACAAAACACAAAGTACTTGTTACAAGAAAACACGCACAGTCGAGGAAACAGAGAATAAACATAAAACGATCCACAAGGGTAATTATAAATAATTCGGACTACGCCGAAATCCTCAAAACCACCCTAGGCATCTCCGTGTCCTTTCGGAGCAGAGACGCAACCTCGATCCCCAAATCTCTCAGCTACCATCTCGCAATGCACGGATCGGTGACCCACCTGGCCACACTCGAAACAGCTGACTAACGGTGAACGACAATTCTTCGCAGTATGGCCCGCTCGACTACAGTTATAACATATCTTCGAAGTGCTCACATTACTCACTGCAGGGATACTACTCCTCTGATCACGCGATCTAGGAATCATTTTGGGATGACGAGACGAAGTCCCAACCTCAAGGGGCCCACTCCCCTGATTTCCTGAAAAGTTCCCAACGGTTTTCTGTTTCTTCGAGTCAGACATACTCTCGGTCGATAATCTGGATAGTTCATAGGCTAACGCCCTATTTTGATAATCTCTCAAGGAAGTACAAGCGAGACCTGCCATGTACTGGCGAATCTCCTGCTTCATCCGCCTACTAAAATGACAAATCTTGTCCTCCTCTGTCATTACTTGATTTTGCACATAGCCGAGCTGTTTGCTAAAATCAATAATAGCTTGAGACAGCGGTACATCCTGCGGTTTCGCCGAAAAGAATTCATTAATCCTCTGATTTCTGATCGGTTCCGGACAAAACTCATCTCTCATGAATTTACGGAACTCGCCCACGTGACAACGCGATCTCGAGGCTTAGTAGCCTCCCACCGCCTAAGCGGCATCTTTGTCGAAAGATCTTGAGCTACCGGAACCTTACGTTCTTACGGACAATCAACTATCTCGAAAATCTTTTCCAACTGGAAAAGCCAACCATCCGGCTAAAGCATCTGCGGCACCAGCGAAACGAGGGGATTCATACGAACCACTTCTCGAAGCCACCGATTTGCACCAGTGTCTTTGAGTCACATCTGTAACACGCCGAATCGCTGAGTCAAGTGAGTCATCCGAGTGGCTACTGCTGTAAAATAGTAGCAACACCAATACCAATACTATCACCGGAAGCATGCTCTCGACCACGCGTCCGATCACCACGACCACGACCTCGGCCCCTCGGCATCTTGAATAAGTAACCACTCGGCCAACAGAAAATCATAACACATAACACATACAACGATTACCATCGTAAGGCAATACACACATGAATATCACAATAACGACGGCATCGTCCGTGACATCAACGACTCGAATGATGACGATTGCACAATTACAAAACATCAAGGAACAACCACGTATATACACAATCATACAAACTCCAGTTCCAATAGCTCGCACAAGTGCGATAATACATAATTCATCACAAGGTGACAACATTCAATATCAACATCTTACACACCTTCTCCGACCACAAGCAGGAAGTGATGGGTTTTAAAAACGAAAACCACCTTTTGAAAATAGTTTGGAAACACCAGTTGATCTTGAGTATCATTTTACAAAAAGTAGTACAAACACCTTTATCGAGACTTTGAAAATCATCTTGCGTTTGAACAAAAATGAGGACACCTTTCCTTTAGTGAAAACTTTCAAAAATATTCGACCCTTGGGTCTAAGCAACTGCATTTGAAAATACCTCAAAAAATATTTTTGGTCCTCAACCGGACAATTTTTGAAATGTATTGCGGCATTAGAAAACACCTTGAAAACACCGCAAGAAAATAATTCGTTTTAAAAGTACGTCCCGAATTTTAATTTTCTAAGATACTCAAGGTTTTCAAAAATAATTCAATGGGCTAGAATGCCCAAAAATTTCAGGTAATTACAAGGAACAATATAGCGCCGTGGGTCCCGCGCCGGAATCCACCAGGCTAAAAACCAATTACAAGAATGCCCAAAAAGGTCGATGACGATAGTACTTATCAAAACTCACAAAATCATTTGAAAACACCCAACTACCGTCAAAACGGTCAAGGCCAACAACTCGGTTAAAGGAATCGATTTTCGAAATAAAATTCAGTCGGTAAAATACCAATCCAGCTTGCAGGGGGTTAGTTGCCATACATAACACATTCACGTGTCAAGTGATGATAGGTCCAATCCAGCTTGCAGGGGGTTAGTGCAAAATGTTCAAAGATACGCATGGAAAAGAGAAATTTCCCAAGTTCAGTGAGCCAAGTGCAAAAAACTCGAGATAGTTTGGCATTAATATGCAATTATTGCCTTTTTTTTTTGGTCCATTGTGCAGAATGTAATTGAGGTTTTACTTTCTTATGAAACTCACAACTCAAACTTATAAAATACGCACCAAATTAGGTTAACTCGATTTTTCCCACTGTTAAATCGTGTTTGATTCAAGAATATTTACCCAGTACGATTAGGTTAACTCGATTTTTCCCACTGTTAAATCGTGTTTGATTCATAGCTTCCCATCTTACATTTACATCCCTCAGTTTTTCCTTAGTATTATAAACAGCCACATTTTCAGGCTATTTGTAACATTTTGAAATGTTGAGGTGTATGTAGTTTTAAGTTCTAAAATACTTAATGATGTTGTCTCAGGTATATTATGGTTGGGGCAAATGTAAGACGAGATAAAGTTACAAGGGTGGTTTTTGTAATTTTGGAACTTGCGTGTTTTTTTTTGGTAAATACCCCAGAGCTCAGGGGTAATTTTTGCAATTATCCCCTACATGTTTAACAGATTCAAACACATTCTTGCTAGTTTGTATAATTTTTCTGATAGGCGCTGACTACAGTCGATTGTGGATTTAGATGCTAAAAGCTTTGAAGGTTGAGAAGCTTGTTATATCTGCGATTCCGACTTTGGTGGATACCTGGACTGTTGGCTTTGGCTTCCAACCTTTGGGAGAGGATGAGATGCGTAGCCTTTGTAAACTTAACCTAATGGTGTTCCCTGGTGTCGTAACAGTCTTGCCATAACTCCTACGTCCATGAAACCAGTGACATGACAAGAAACATCATCATAAAATGTTGGGTCCATTGAAGAGAAAGACTTGGATGTTTGGCCAAATCAACCGTCCAAACTTGATGAAGCTGCAAATATTGTTAGGAAGGCGAGATTTGAAGACCCGGAGAATGTGCAATTTGCAGAGAAGCAAAAACCTGTCTATTTTCTTGATGAATTATCGGAACATTGCGATGTTGTACAGGATCGTGGCATTTTGGACAATCTAAATACGGCCAGTTGAGTGTTCTGTACAAATGTAATCTCTCAGGGAAAACCGGAAAATGTTAATAATGAAGATTAATATTGCAGTTAACTAAACCACGTGAAGATGAAGATGAAGATGAAGATGAAGAGGAAGAGGAATAGGAAGAGGAAGAAGAGCCATGACTCATGTTTATATAATGTTTAACTAAGAATTTGGTCTATGTATTACTAAGTTAGATTGTGTGTCACTTGAACTTAGTTATTTTGCTTCGATTTGGTCATTTTCCTAAACTTAGTCTGAGTGAATTTATTGATGTTGGAACAGCAGTAATATTGCTCGGTTGGATTGATGTTACAATATACCAATTGAAATAAATTTAATGGTCATGCCAGTTCTTTTATTTAGCATTGCAATAGAAGCTTAAATGTTGCCATACATGTCATATTCATTAATAAAATTAGATTCCATTTGATTCTAAATTCGTTGCAATTGGGCATATATATGTTGCCTTAGGGTTGCCTGAGTCCATGTATTGCAACAATTAACACAAAAAAATCATTGCAAACAAATGTTGCCATAGGTAGTCCAAGATATTGCAATGGTGTTAAACATGTTGCTATAGCCGTTAAATCGTTGCCATATATTATATTTGCAACGATAATATGCCGTTGCAATATGGTACCAAATTTGTTGCCATAAGGGCCCTATGGTAACCAGAGCAAAGTGCACGCTTGATTTTTGCATAATCGTTGCAATATGCCCTATTGCAATGAATTTAGGGCATATTGCAACGTATTTTACACGTTGATGTATGCAATCTATGGTGTAGTGCTTGTTGCGAAAGGTTACACTCAGAAGGAGGGCATCGACTACGATGAGACCTTCTCACCATTATCCATGCTTAAATCGATTCGGATTCTATTAGCTATAGCTGCGCATTTGGATATGGAGATTTGGCAGATGGATGTCAAGACTGCGTTCTTGAACGGGAGTCTTGATAAGGAAATCTACATGCGCCAACCTGAAGGATTCATTGCTGAAGGAGAGGAGCACTTAGTGTGCAAACTCAAGAGAGCCATTTATGGTCTCAAGCAAGCATCAAGGTCTTGGAACATGCGATTTGATGAGGTCATTCAATCGTATGGTTTTGAACAGTGCCCTAGTGAGGTTTGTGTATACAAAAAGTGCGATGGAAACGTGCTGGTGTTTCTTGTATTGTACGTAGATGATATACTTCTAATTGGAAACAATGTAAAGGTATTATCAGACGTAAGGGTATGGCTTTCTGAGCAGTTTGATATAAAAGATTTGGGAGAAGCTGGGCACATCCTTGGTATTAAGATCTTTCGAGATCGCAAGAAAAGGATGTTGTGCTTATCTTAGGCATCCTATATCGATACGGTGCTAAAGCGGTTCAGCATGGAAAATTCCAAGAAAGGTTTCTTACCTTACAAACATGGAATTCAACTATCTAAGGCTATGTGTCCTAAGACACAGAAGGACATATATGACATGAAGCTGGTCCCTTAGCTTCGGCAGTGGGAAGCCTCATGTATGCTATGTTTTGCACTAGGCCTGATATCTGTCATGATGTTGGCATGATGGCGAGATATCAGTCAAACCCAGGACCGGGACTTTGGATTGCTTTCAAGCATATACTCAAGTACCTGAGAAGGACAAGGGAGCATATGCTTGTATATCAATCAAATACACTTTCTCCTTTGGGTTACACTGACTCGGATTTCAGTGCGGACAAAAAAAGTCGAAATCAACTTCCGGATATGTTTTCACTTTGGGAGGTGGAGCCATCAGTTGGAGGAGTGTGAAGCAGAAATGCATAGCGGACTCTACCATGGAAGCCGAGTATGTAGCAGCCTCAGAGGCAGCTAAAGAGGCGGTATGGCTCAAGTACTTCCTAAAGGATTTGGGTGTGATTCCTGATTTGCCCAGGAGTATTACACTTTATTGTGATAATACCGGTGCTGTTGCAAATTCGAAGGAATCACGGGCCCACAAAGCAAGCAAACATATCAAGCGCAAATATCATATCATTCGAGATTTTGTGAAGAGAAGGAAGATTATTGTCTCCAAGATAGCATCTGAAGACAACCTAGCTGATCCTTTCACGAAAGGGTTGCCCTCAAAGTCATTTGAAGGGCATGTGGAAGGAATGGGGTTGAGATGTATGGCAGCATTGCTTTGAGTATAAGTGGGAGATAGATAGACATAGTGTAGATAGTATACTTCAAAAGCATGCTTTGAGTATAAGTGGTAGATTGTTAGGGTTGTATACGTCAAAGCATACTTTATGCTTGTATTACCTAATTTTCCGGTCTTTATCTATGAGCATATTTAATTCATTTATCACATGTTTTGCATATTTATTCACGCTATGGTTATGCAAATATAGTCTATATTACTTTATATTTTAGATAATGTGGTGTGCCGTGTCACACAGAAGATCACATTATCGGTTCCTTATATAGTAATATTTAGTTCAGAACCTATATAACATTAGACAATTATGTGAGAGGTTGTAGTATATGCTTGAGATTGGTTGGTCTTGACCATTGACATATATTAGCGTATTCATTTTACATTGAACAGGATCGAGGTGAGATAGATTCTTCTGTACCGACTATAAGAAGAACGTACATCTCGGATAATTATTATTTCTTAATTCTAGTGATTAATATTTAATTATATATATTTAATATTATTGCTTTGATTTATCATGGGTGAGAGCTACAGTGATTGACTCATTATGCTCGATATATTGGGCAATATTATTATTTATATGATAATTAATATTATAGCTAGAAATCGTGTCCCGACCTGTCGGGTTGATCATGTCCCTTGAGGCGCTCGAAAGGATTATTATATTAAACCCTGCAGGTGGAATTAATTTTCCGATATAATAATAAAGGTCGAGTGGTATACTCATGTATAACACATTAATTAATGACAAGCTGTCAGTAGCTTAAATTAATTAATGAACATGGAATATCTTAAACACGGGAAATAATTAAATCAAAAAGGAGCCCAATTTCGTAATTTGGGATTTTGGTAGAAAATGCAATATTAACTTTTTAGTAGATTAAGTTGATATTAATAGAGTCTTAATATTAGGAAGAGTCCTAATATGGGAAGAAGATATCTATTAAGAGTCCTTACCATATCCTCCTTAAGGTCCATAGAATAGCCCAAAACACCTATAAATACAACTACAAGGGTGGCCGATTTACACACTAATTATTGCTCAAAATTTTCGACTTTTCTCTACTTGTGTTTAATTGTGGATCTTGACTTGTGTCTTGGATTCCATAATTTAGTTAACACAATATTTTTCTAAA
Source organism: Orobanche coerulescens (assembly GCA_033398695.1). Classification (NCBI taxonomy): domain Eukaryota; kingdom Viridiplantae; phylum Streptophyta; class Magnoliopsida; order Lamiales; family Orobanchaceae; genus Orobanche; species Orobanche coerulescens. The sequence goes on along the minus strand of CM065802.1, from coordinate 143,376,158 downwards.
ATAATAAATATTCAAGAAAAACAGAGAGAAAAATTTGTGAGGTAAATTTTGAAGAAAAGTGTTTTGGCCGATTCCCCTTGCAGTCCAAGTTTAGTCCAGTAGATTGTTGCCCACACGACATCTGTACGTAGGCGGGATATACTCTAGATGATCTTGAGGTATAAATACAAGAAGATCGGAGAGGAACACGAAGAGGACATAAATCAATCAAAAAGGGATTTTCTACCACTTCGCATCAAATGTAAAAATTACCGACTCCCATGCATAAATATGTTTATTTAATTGTTTATTAATATGTTTAGTTAATTAGTTGACAAGCCTAAATAGATCTGGTTTTTCTGTTGGCTAGTTTATAAAACCTTTTATTAAATTATTCCCACCAACTTGCTTCCGCTGCGTTTTATATTCCATCAAATTGTTGATGTTCTTGTGCACACGACCGTGTGCCCCATCGTGGGCACGGCTGTGTGCACCATCGTGTGCACATGAACTTTTGGTACTTTTGCCAATTTGATTTATTGTGTTATCTAGAAGGATGTTTTGTGATTCTAAAATTGCTTGTTCAAACATTAATTACTATATAACTTCTTATACAAACTCGTATTTGTCATTTCGTGTAATTCATTAGTATATGAGATATTTCATACAGATGATGAACTTATCCGTACGAACTAATACATTGAGAACATATATACTACACATGATATGCAATATATTATGTTAATTTAATCAATAACTTTTTAAATAAGTGTATCGTTAACAAATACTTGTCAGTATATAAGTAACAACACCTAAATTGACGAGTAATTTGAGAAATTGGTGAAAATTGTTGATGTTCTTGTGCACACGACCGTGTGCCCCATCGTGGGCACGGCCGTGTGCACCATTGTGTGCACACGTGGATACATTGCCAATTTGACACCGTAGACACCGTGACACCTGGTTGCCAACGTGGCACACGATCGGAGCACACGATCGTGCCCATCGTGTGCACCATCGTGTGCACCATCGTGTGCACTACAAAGGGCAGCATCAAATTATTTTATTATAAAATCCCATCGTGGGTCCCCTCTTTTTCAATATAAGCCCATCTTCCTGGACCGAGAGTGAAATACATGAACCCCCCTTTTCACTATAAACCCTAATCAATTACAATCAGTTAAATCTATTAAAATCAAATACGCAAAATGAGCGGCCGATTACGAGAAAGCGATTAAGGAGGAATCGAATCACCTCCACCAAAAAGAAGAAGGAGGATACCTCCTCCCAACCCACCATACAGAACTAGGCCGAGAGGAAGATACTCAATGCTCAGAGTAAGTTTTTTGATTTTGTTGTATGTATAGTGTGTACTGCGAATTAATGTGTTTTTTGAAACAGGGTCTATTTAAAAACACTGGGAGCACTCCAGTCATACTAGATGGTGATGATGATGATGATTTAGAGACTTCTGAGAAGATAAGTAAAGAAGTTATTTTAGAAGAAAAAGTTCGTAGAGATGATGATACAAGACTAAACAAACAGCAGCAGATGGGGGAGAAGGGATCCAAGTGATTGTGGTTGTTAAGATTTGGTGTAATGGTGATGAACTTTTGTTTTATAAAGTTATATGCTTTTGCTGTAAACTATTGCTCTTTAAAGTGAGCTACTTTGTTATGGTTAATATTTGCCTCCATAATCACCTTTATTTGCTTTACATCACTGATGTTTGACTTAAATTTCAATTCAAAGATAAAGAAAATAGACACAAAATTATGCATTTCAACTAATACTCAGAATACTGAATCAATACATGGTCCATCGAGGATCAAAATATCAGCACATGATTGTTGCTAGTAAGTCACAAAATATAAAAATACATAAGCAATTTAAGTTTCATGGTATAGACATCCCCTTATGTCATGGTCATCATTACGACAAATGCTACACCTCTTCTTCTGTCAGCGCCTTTGCCTCGTTTGTTCATCCATTGCTTGAGTTTCTTTAGGGATATTAAAATCCACACCACCTATGGGAATGAATGCTTTGCAAGATTTTCTGTTGTGGCCAGTTCCTTTACACCTACCGCACACCTGAGGCCGTCCACCTGTGGGTAAATTTTCAATAGCGGACCGTGCACGACTCATCCTTGGTCAGACGGCTTATCGTACCCCCTCTATAGCTACACAAATGATGGATGAGATATCCGGTGGGACATTCCACTCATCAGGATGTGGGATAGGATTAATATGCTCCTTATAAGTCTCTTTAAGGCCTTGTTGCTTGAAATAACGACTAATAAAATCATACACGGACAAACCATTGCCGGCGCGCCTGTTACAATAAGCAATTATGTCAATGATGTGGTGTAGGATAATGTATTTTTGATACTGATGAGGTGTAGGATAAATCCAAACTATCCATGTGTTGCACACGATGGCAGAACACGATCATGCCCATCATGGGTTACGATCGTGTGCATCTTGCCCACGATCATGGGCAGCTGCTGTTGTGTGCATCCTGCCATGACCGTGGGCACACGATGGCTAGTCCCATCGTGGGCACACGATGGCTAGTCCCATCGTGGGCACGACCATGTGCCCCGACAGCACTCAGCAGCTGTAGGATACAGCGCCTCAGCGGCTGTAGGATACATCTCCCGCAAGTTGTAGGATACAGCGCCCGCAAGCTGTAGGATACAGCGCCCACAAGCTATAGGATACAGCACTCGCAAGTTGTAGGATACAGCGTCCGACAGGACCCGCATGCCCACGGCCATGACCGTGTGCACACGACAGCATAGACCAAAACATTGAATGGTGTGCACATTAGAGCAAAACAATTACCTTATAGCGGCAACAGCATGACGACATGGAATCTGATCCAAATCAAACTCACAACAACAACATGTACAGGTTCGAAGGTTGAACTCATAAGAAACTTTGTTTTCTTCGACTTTATAAACAAGTGGGGTGGTAGCTCTAACAGTAAGAGTCAGACTAGCTTGCACATAGTTAGAAAGCTTTTCAAAAGTGTGAATTGTCAACTCATGGTCTCTTGATGTAGCTTCTCCCCGCTTCTCATCAAACCAATTCTCTAAAATTAGGTGAAATATCTTAAGTAACGAGCAAACAGGTAAACGCCTCGCCCACAATATATGATTATTAAAGCATTTAACAACATTGGATGTCAAGAAGTTATAGCGTCATACCAGACACTTCGACCTAGCCCACTTCTCTGGCCCAATTTCAGAAAGGCGCCTGTGAGTCCCATTAGGGCTTTCAATATGTAGTTTCGAAAAGTAGTTTTCAAAAACTTCTTCACGATGCATGTAGGCAGCAGTTCTAAAGAGTCCTATAGCATGCGCACCGTAGGAGGTTAGATTTTTTGCAAAATGGTGATAGCACAACCCGTGGAATGCATTCAGATAGATGGCTCGAACAGCATTCTGAATGCTCTTATGTTGGTCACTCACAATCAGTAAATCTTCTATCGGATTGTAGCATCTGCGTAGGTTATACAGAATATAAGTCCATGAATCGTTGTTCTCTATCGGACCGAGACCAACTGTAAGAGGAAATACTTGCTCGTTCCCGTCAAATGTGACGGCCGCAAATAGAGTTCCTTTATTCCTTCCCTTCAGGTGGGTCCCATCAACTATAATCACCGGTCGAAGGCACGTATCAAATGCCCTAATACTCTGTCCAAGTGCAACGAACATGTGGAAAAACACTCCCTCACGAGTTGTCTGCAAATCATAAATTGTCCCTGGATTACGCCATTTTAACAAATGCAGATAAGATGGGAGCCTCTGATACGACTCACCAAAGCCGCCATATGTATTCTCTATCACTATATTCCTCGTCCGGAGAGCAAAACTGTATAGCATGTCAATGTCGTACTCCCTACACATCTGTGCAATCATCTTCTTTGGCCTCAAAGGGACCCCCTCACCGGTCAATCCTTTAGCAAAATAATGGGCGGCAACCTCAGAAGTGACCGATCGTGCGGCAGCACGGTTCAAATCAGGATGACTCCAAGGTCAACTTAGTAATTCTCCAAATAGTTGCACCCTCAATAGCACACAACCTAAACTGATAATTTTTTCGCCCACTCTTACAGAATAACACTATACGTTTATCGGCAGAACGATCAGTGATACATTGTTGCATGTTTTCCAAATGATACATTCCTATAGTTATCCTCAACTCTGTCTTGGAACGAAAGGTAGACCCCACCTCTAGCTGACCGGTAACCGGTGGAAGCTGCTCGACCCAACTTAAAGTCCCGGCACTACCAGGGTCCGGAAATGGAAAGATCCAGTTACGCATTGATTGTAGATGCTCATGCTCGCTCGCATATTGATGGTCGGATAAGAAGTTCCGACGACTCATAATCCTATCCATTTGGGCCGGTTGGCGAACCCAAGCAAGAAATTCCGCAGATAGTGACTCAAGCAAGTCTTTACAACAATCTTCATCTTCGGATGTATGCACCTCCTTATCTTCCTCGTCTTCCTCATCTTCCTCGTATTGATAATCTTTGGAAGGCATGTCATAATTTATGTTGCCGGGCTCTACTCTCGAGCTGCTACATCCCATATTAACCTCGGGAGTGGAGGAGCTGCCGTTCTCAACATAGACCTCAGGATCCTCCTTGTATTCTACTAGTAATTGAAGTATCTCGGTATCGCCCCGTAATAGGAATTTTACTTTGTTTCCCTTGGCCATGTGTGTCAAGTACCATAATTTGTAATCGGACTCATTTGGACCACCCAAACCCTCTCTGATAACCCCAACGGGGTTTGCACGACTAACTTTGATCGTGTCGATGTAGACAAAAAAGGAGTCCCCATCTACATATGTCGATCGCTCCCAATGATCACCCTGATGTATCAAAATACACTGCCACGACATCTGATTACAAAAAGATGAATAACTATTCAGAAAACTGAACGAACAATATTATAAAACCGCCTGCCTTGGACACGACCGATGCACACGGTCGTATGATACCGTATTCATCGATCGTGTGCATGTTTCTGGCCATGAACATGGTCGCTGCACACGATTGTAGACGATCGTGTTAAACGATAGTGAACGCGTTAGTTGTACGCACGATGTCAAGGTCGTTCGACACGACCGTTGCATACGATCGTTGCACACGGTGGCTTCCAATCGTGGCAGTGATCGTGTCCGTAAGAACTGGTCGGGAAAAAAAATTCAGTGGTCAAATGCATACCTTCTTTATGAACCCAGAAGCACAACAAATGAGATCCTATTTGAACGTCAACTTTTCTTTTCGAATAATCTTGTGATTTTATAAGATTTTTGAGAGACCCTTTCTAAAAAATGTTTGTGTTGTTTTGATGTATATGTTGTAGTTAAATTTTGGTTGTTGGACATTAATATCGATCGGAGTAGATGAGGAAATTAAAAAACAAAAAAGAGAAAAAAAGTAGTTTAAATTAAAATCATAAAAAAGGGAAAGTCAACATTACAACAAAAGAGAGGACATTTTAGTCTTTTTAATCAAAATGGTACTAAAAACTTATTGTTTTATGAATGGGGATATAAAACTTATCAATTTTATGATTTGGTATTAAAAAATTGATTTGATTTGAAATAGAAATAACAACAATTGAAAATTCACCATCAAAAAGTGGTGGAAGTTTATGTAACAAAAAATTTTGGTTTTATAATTTTACCTAAAGTGATTTATTACTCAGTTTCTATATCGAATGTAACATGAGTCTTATGCACTATTAGTAACTTCATTATACTACGTATAATATATTTTTTTGTGTAGTTATCAATGACTATCTATTGTGTAACATAGAAATGAGAATACTCAAAATAAATTAGGTGCGAAATTCGTATAGATGTGTGTGTGTGTGTGTGTGAATGAGTTTTTTTAACTTTTGAAATTTGATGTACTCTTATTTTAAATATTTTTATTTACATATTATATTATATATTTTTATAATTTTACAGACTATTTTTTATTAGTTTGACACGTTATGACTTTCTGCAACTCTTGACGTAGAGTAAAAATAAGAATTTATATAACAATTTATATGCCAATCCGCTGATTCAAAATATTTTTGTATAATACTCTATTGATTTAGTTTGTATTGTTGCTATATATTTTCTGACTCAGAATGTCAAAAAAAATTGTTGTCAGGCTTACCCTGTCGAAGAGGAGGAAAAACTTTATAGATAATAAACTTTGACGCATGAAAGTTGTGAAATGCTATCTAATAAAAATATTATTTTTTAGTCATACAACAAGTAATTGAGAACTCATTTTTTGAATAAAAAACTACACAACTTGCATGAATTATTATTAATAATTATTTATTTATTATGTTATATTTAGTTCGAGACGCCATTACTTTGTGCAACAATTTAGGTAAAGAACAAACTTCTCCCGACCTTTAATAATAATTTATATATAATATTGCCATGCTTTAATATTTAGACCTGTGTTGATATGATTTATCAAAGATCCGGGATAGCTGAAGAAAATATTACAGCGATACAAGCGAAGCAAAAGGAAGGAAATTTTGACGAAAGAAAAAACTTGGTAAGAGTTATCAATCTAAAAGTATGGTTCTGTGCTTTTGTGTACCATACTATTCTTAAATTAGTCTAAAATAAAAATAAAAGAGCATAGAATTGAAGAATCTCATTCTCGAATTGGTAAATATTTATCAAACAAAACTTTAGTTTTGCAATTGTATGAAGTGCACGTTATTACTTAATATTTCTGTATTGAATGTAGCACAAATTTCAGGGGCTATTAATAACTTGATTGGATACTGACTGTAATATATTTTTCGTATAATTACCAATTAGTATATACTTTTTATATTTTTAAATTATTTTATCATTGTTCAACATGTTATTACCTTGTGCAATAATCCATGTGGAAAAAAATTAGGAGATCCATGAACTATTTGTATGTCGCAATTAATTAAATTTTAAATTTTCAGATAAAATTATTACTTAAATGACCATTTAATTTAATATTTATCCCTATATTAATGGATAATAGCTTTATCGTTTAATTATTAAAATAAAAGTAGTTATTTTCAAGTTGAGAAAAAAATATTTTTAAATCAGTCTATGGTAATGTTGTTTACTATATTACTTTTAAATTTGTTTTAAATTAAAAATAATAGAGAATAGAATTTTAAATTCCAAAATCCACATCAACCGGTATTTTTATAGTTTGCAATCATGACCTGAATTTATTATCTATTTTTTAATTATAATCTCCATTTATTACTGGAATTTTCAAATTTTAAATAATAATGATTTATTTAGTTGTAAAAGTCCTATATATCACCATTTATGTGCCAAATTTAGTATTTATATATATATAAAGGTGATTAATTAAGTTATAACCTAACAACAAATATTTTCCTATTATGTTACTGTTAGTTATGATCTTAATTTTTATCCATGGAATTTTGAATTCCGTAAAAAATTGGTTTCAAATTTCTGAAAATCTTAGTCCTAATCAAATTGTTCATAATTATAAAACTTCTATAAAATTAGAATCAATATATCAAGTGAATTAAGTGGCCAACTAAATTTGCCCTAATTCATATATTAATGGTCAATAGTTTTATATATTTAATTATTAAAAGTAAAATAGTTATTTTCACGATGAGAGTAAAAATTGTCATTTTAAAATCAATATAAATTATACTTGTGATGGTTTCGTTTTCCGTATAACTTTAAACTTAATCTAAAACAGAAATAATAATATGATTGAAAATTCACCATCAAAAAATGATGAAAGTTTATTAAATAAAAATTTTTAGTTCAGTTTTTAACAATAATATGCTACGAAAGAGAACAATAAGAAAATGATGCTACAATGGATCCATAAGAAAATATTAGACAGGAGAACCACAAGAAGATGTTAGAGAGGAGAATCATAAGCGGAGAACTATATTAAGATATTATACGGGGGAACTGTAATAAGATGCTCCAAGGAAGAATCTTAAGAAGATACTTCATGAATGAACAATAAAAAGATGTACACGAGAGATCCATAGGAAGATGTTACTTGAGAAAACCATAAGAAGAGGCTACATGTGAGAACCAAAATACTTCACCTCCATGAGATTACACGGAAAAATTATAAAAAGATGATACACTAGAGATCTATAAAAATATACTATACATGAGACACATGAAAAGATATCAAGTAAGAGAACCATAAGTAAATCCAAATAGGAGAATCATACAAATTTACTATATAGGAGAACCATAAGCAGATGTTCGATGAGAGAACCAAAAGAAGATGTTAGACAGGATAATGTAAAAATATATTATACGGGAGAACTGTAAGAATATGTTATACTGGCGAATGCTAAATTGGATAATCGGAAGAAGATGTTACATGAGAAACACTAGAAGACGTTAGAAGGTATCCATAAGAAAATGCTAGACAAGAGAATCGTAAGAAGACGTTAGAAGGTAGACACAAAAAAATACTAGAAGATGCTACAAGGGATAACCATACGATTATACTACATGGGAGAACCATGTGAAGATGCTACATAGGAGAGTCATAAGAATGGGCTACTGTTCACTCTAATTTTAAACAATCCGCAAGTGTACGGAAAATATGTAGAAAGCGGCGAGCAAGGTCGTATTCCACAGAGACTAAATATTTTTATTGTGTTGAGTATTAGATTATAGTGTTCTCAGCTTTATCTAGACGATCGAAAGGTAAAATGGATGATTAATAAAATAACATACAATAATCACAATAAATTAAAACGATTGAAAATATCCGAATGGAAGCGAATTGCAAGAGTTTAGAAAGGTAGATTCCAAGGCTAGGTTTCCGTTGATTACTAAATTTAGTCGGGATTGGTTTCAAAAGGTTCTAAGTGTGTTTCTAAAACGACGATCACAACAATATTCTAAAGTCTCTCTCGAGATGCATTAAAATGTAGATTAAACAATCTATAACGTCTCCGTCTATTATAAATTATCTAACTCCAAAAAATGATCATAAGATTAGATATCATCATAGTTCATCACCGATTTCTCACTCTCGTAATTTACTACGTCAAATACTCGAAACCTATTAATGCCCTCTTCTCTCGAATTATGAGCAATTAAGTTTAACATGTAAAAACATTGATCAAGTGTCTAAACATGAATCAAACCAAGTATTTGATAAATAAATCACACTAGATAAATATAATTATCAATCCCTCAAAATCATAGCAAATCAACGTACTCCCATGCCCGGAATCCAAAGAGTTTAGCCGGACATGGTATTGAAAGGATGATTAATAATCATCATGTTTATGCTAATAAAAACAACAAAAAGAAGAAAAGATAGGAAGAAGATAAAACTCGTGGTGTGTCTTGATCGATCCCGGTTGAAGCCTTCAAATGTTCTTGAAGTGTTCTTCAAGAATTTCTTCAAAACCCCTTCTTTTTGGAATGAAAAACACTTAATCTTTTGTTATTCTCTCTCTCTAGTCTCCCAAAATTCAGCACATCTCCTATCATGCCCCATATCCTCCTTTTATAAAGATAAAACAATCACTTTTTCCACACAAATCTTTCAAAAATGTCAAAAGATGATATTTCCACCGAAAAGTGACACGGCCCGTGTCATAGTATGCTCAAAAAGCCAAAACCCGCTGGACAGGGAACTCGACCGTGTCAAATGACACGACCGTGTCAAATGACACGGCCGTGTCAAATGACACGGCCCGTGTCATACTCGTCTAAATAAGCAAGAAAGGCCCTCGAAGATAGACCCGACCGTGTCGATATGGCACGACCGGGATAATGACACGGCCCGTGTCGATTGACACGGTCGGGCTCGTGTTGACTCGTTTTGACACCGTTTTGACTCCTCTTTAAGCCCGATCTCTCATTTCCGCATTGCTTGATATGTATTGGGGTTGGAGACTTCGTTCTTGCTTGATTTATGTCCATAAAGTACCTATAAAATCAATAAAATGTACCCAAGCGTGATCGAGTCCAATAAACATAATACGAGTATAAACGACACAGTTCTACACATTTTAGGATCTTAAAACCCGGAAAATCGATGTAAATATATGTGTAAAAATGAGTGTTATCAAAATCCCCCAAACTTGAACGTTGATCGTGTAACACCCCCAGGATATCCGAGGTATATTACAGCGCCGTGAATCCCTATATGGGACCCACCAGGCTGAACAGCATCATACACAACGACTCACAGAAACGATAAAATAACACCACGTCATAAAGACGCAAAACAGAACAATCCACCCGGTTCAACCGGTCAATAGAACATCATCATCCAACACAACATAAACACAACAATACAATCTGGACAAACAAGAACTCTTAAGTGCTCGAGTACAGCTATTAGTTCAAAAGCCATAAAAGATGAAAAGACAACAAGACATTAAGACATCTCTTATGCACAATCATCACGCATGGCCATCATCCGTGTACTGGTCCAGCGCCCGCTCGTCCCGATGAACCTGACCTGAAATTCATAAAACGAATTTCCCCAAAACGGGTCCCCAGAGGGGTTAGCAATTACGCTAGTACAAGTAACCAGATGAACAACTTACATCTTACACATATAGTAATGCATGCAATAAAGAAAACCGTTCGAAAGCACTCATTTCCGGAAATGCCAATATCAAATCACATTTGTAAAATGCACCACAATTAACCGTCGATCCACACCTCCGTGGACCCCTACCGAGACCCCGTCGGATCTAACCCGTAGTGGTTAAAAGCAAAGCTCGTCGATCCACACCTCCGTGGACCCCTACCGAGACCCCGTCGAGTCTAACCCGTAGTGAGCATACACACACACAAATTTCTCATACAAAACTACTATGCCAAGATTGTAAGTTCATAAGGATACTTGCCTCGATTAATAGACGGTGACGCGAACGGAACGGAAGAATCAAGCACGACCGTGAGGAACCGACGGATGAACCTAACGATTCGAACAACACAATCACAACCAACTCTAGACGATTACGGAAAAGGAATACACCCGGAAACCCGCCTACGATTCATGTATATTCATACAAAAATAACAACGAGGGCGGACCACAACCAAACCCTCTCGATTCCATAAAAATCCACAAAATATCCATGAATCCGTAGGAAAACTAAAGATACTAACAATATCAATCGTATACATCATGAATCCACCAACGAAACGGAACGAATCGGAAGAAAAACCCAAAACCCCCAAATTAATCGAAATAGGGTTTTAGAGCATTACCTTGGAAGATTCGAGTACTAAGATCCGTAGAACGCGCGTTAGATTGATTATCCGAGCCTCACAACCGAAAAGAAATGATGAAAATCGACCCCCGGATGAAGAACTCTCTCCCTCTCTATCTCTCTCTCTCGCGACTCGGTGGAAAAAAAAAGGGAAAGAATGAGCTGTTCACGCTCAAAACCACATTTATAGTGCAACACAGCAGAACCTATCGGCCGGCCTATCGGCCGATAGGCCCAACCGATAGTCATACGGAATGCCGGCAGTAGGGTCTATCGACCCCCCTTATCGGCCGAAAGGCTACTGGAAGTTCGAAGGTGAAGAAATTTACATATCGGCCGGCCTATCGGCCGATAGGCCCAACCGATACCCATACGGGATGCCGGCAGTAGAGTCTATCGGCCCCCCCTATCGGCCGAAAGGCTCCTGGGAGTGCTCGGCCAAAAACTGAAACGACCATAACTCTCTCGTCCGGACTCCGATTGACTCACCGTTTGAACCATTGGGAAGCTAATTCGATGTTCTATAATATTGCAAATATTTATAATTTTTGGAGTCACCAAAAATTAATGATGATCTAACAAAGTCGAACTCATGCGAGGAAAGTTGACACAACGAACAATAACGAGAGTACAATTCAACAATTGACAGGAAGGACATACTGAAAGATACATGTGGGTCACTATGACCGAGAAATATACCCAAAAATGAAAATACAAGGGAAAGAAAATACCGGATATTACATTCTACCCCTCTAAAAATAAGTTTCGTCCCGAAACTTAAGAAACAAACAACTCGGGGTACCTAGCACGCATGCTATCCTCGGTTTCCCAAGTTGCCTCCTCGACACCGTGTCTCGACCATTGCACCTTGACCAAAGGGATGGTCTTATGCCTCAATTGTTTCTCACGATGTTCCAAAATCTTCAAAGGGCGCTCTTCGAAAGTAACATCTTGAGAATATCAATGTCGCCATAATCGATGACGTGACTAGGATCCTAACATATTTCCTCAATCGGGAAACATGAAAAATGCTATGAACATGACTCAAGGCCGGAGGTAACGCCAAACGGTACGCTAATTCACCGACTCGCTCGAGAATCTCAAAGGGTCCAATAAATCTCGGGCTCGGCTTTCCTTTCTTCCCAAAACGAAAAACTCCTTCGTCGGCGACACCTTTAGCAAAACGTGGTCTCCCACCTCGAATTCCAAAGGTCGACGACGGACGTCGCATATGACTTCGTCGACTCGCGCCAACATCCGTTCTCGAATTAACTCTATCTTCCGCCTCGTCTCTAAAACGACATCCGGCTCGGTCCCGACTAAATCGGACGCCTCATTCCAACAAATCGGCGATCGACATCGCCGCCATAAAGTGCCTCATACGGTGCCATCCGAATCGACGCGTGCCAACTATTGTTGTACGTGAATTCGATCAATGGCAAATGCTCCTCCCAAATACTACTCCAATCGAGGGCACAAGCACGCAACATGTCCTCGAATGTCCGGATAGTGCGTTCCGACCGTCCATCCGATCGGGATGAAAAGAGGTACTCAAACGCAACCGGTACCTAACGCCTTATGCACCGCCCGCAGTGCGATACAAACGGCCGTCACGATCCGAAACAATAGACTTGAGTACCGTGAAGTCTCACGATCTGCGCAATAAACACACGAGCTAACTTCTCCGGGCCCCAAGTGTCCTTGATGCCCGTAAAATGTGCCGACTTGGTCGCGATCAACAATCACCCATACCATATTCATGCCCGACCTCGATCTCGGCAAACTCGTAACGAAATCCATCGATATATCTTCCCATTTCCATTCCTAACGAAGTGATCGCAATAACCAGCCGGTCGCGATGCTCGATTTTGACCTGTGGCAAGTCAAACATCTCGCCACAAACGTGCGACTTCCTCCTTCATATCATTCCACCGAAGTTCCTCCTCGTGTCCTTGTACATCTTACTCGTACAGGATGAACGGAATAAGGTGTAGCATGGGCCTCCCGTAAAATACTCGCCTCAACTCGAGTCGTTCGCACACAAAGCCGACTGAATCTCAAAACGCCATCCTCGTGAATCACAAACCCAGAGACTTTCCTTTAAGAACGTTCTCTCGGATTTGAGTAATCATCGGATCCTCTAATTGCTTGATTTAATTTCATCGATCAAAGACGACGAAATTTCTAAGGCACAAAGTTGCCCAATGATCCAGCAAAGAAACCTCAACATCTAACCCGATCAAAGCCCGCCGAAGCTCGATCGAGGCGTAAGGACCTCAAGCGTTCGCAACGCAATCGGTTTCCGACTCAAGGCGTCGGCCACGACATTCGCCTTACCGATGATAAAGGATTTCGAGGTCATAATCCTTAATCAACTCTAACCACCTCCTCTCGCCTCATATTCAACTCTCGTTGAGTAAATATGTACTTGACTTTTATGATCGGTAAAAATCGACATGCAGAGCCGAAAAGATAGTGACGCCAAATCTTGAGTGCAAAGACAACCGCCGCTAACTCCAAATCGTGAGTAGGGTAGTTAAGCTCATATGGCCTCAAGCCTCGACGCATAGGCAATGGTCTTGCCGTCTTGCATCAATACGCACCCAAGGCCCCGACCAAGCATCGCTATAAACGGCAAAACCCTCGTTGCCACATGGCAATGCCAAACCGGGCTGAAGTCAAACGCCTCTTGACTCCTCAAAACTCGATCGCCTCTCATCGGTCCAGACGAACTTCTGGATTTCTCGGAGCAATCAGGTAAGTGGTCGAGCTAGTTTTGAGAAACCCTCGACGAACCTACGGTAGTAGCCACCAAACCCAAGAAACTACGGACCTCCTTCACATTTGTGGCGATGCCCAATCCAACACCGCCTCAATTTTCGCGGATCTACTCGAACTCCTACCGAAATCACGTGGCCCAAAAACATCACTTCTTTCAGCCAGAACTCACATTTCGAGAACTTCGCATAGAGTTGCTCGGCCCTCAAAATGTCTAACACTATCCGCAAATGATGGGCATGCTCTCCTCGTTCCTCGAATAAATAAGAATATCGTCAATGAAGACGACGACACACCTATCCAAATACTCGATAAAGACTTTGTTCATCAATTGCATGAACACCGCCGGCGCGTTAGTTAACCCGAAAGGCATAACTACAAACTCATAATGTCCGTATCTCGTCCGAAAAGTTTTGCTGCACGTCGGACTCCCTCACCCGGAGCCGATAGTACCCCGATCTCAAATCAATCTTCGAGAATACCGAAGCTCCCGCAACCGGTCGAACAAGTCGTCAATCCTCGGCAAAGGATACTTGTTCTTGATGGTCACCTTGTTTAGTTCGCGATAGTCGATACACAAACGTAGCGAACCATCCTTCTTTCGCACAAACAGGACCGGTGCGCCCCAAGGCGAGGCGCTCGGTCGAACATACCCCGACTCAAGAAGCTCACTCAATCGCTTCTTCAACTCGGACATCTCTGAAGGTGCCATGCGATAGGGTGCCTTGAAATAGGAGCCGCACCCGGCTCTAACTCTATAGCGAACTCGACCTCACGATCCGGTGGCAATCCCGGTAACTCGTCAGGAAAAACATCAGGGAATTCATTAACGACTGGAATCGACGAAAGCTCGACTCCACCATCCCCCGCCTTCAAGGCATAGCACCAATAACCGATACATCCCTTACGCAGAGTTTCATCGCCTTCAAGGCGTTAATAACGAGTTTCTGGCTTCCCCTCTTTCGCCCCGCGAAAAAGTGCTCGGTGCCGTCCTCGGCTAACATAGTGATGACTCTCGTGCGGTAGTTCATGATCGCACCATGCCGCTCGAGCCAGTCATCACCAAGGATCAAATCCTCACCCTCGATACTCACAACAATAAGATTAGAGGGCCAAGTCCTCTCACAAATAAGCACAGAACAGTCTCGAACCTCCTGATCACCAACGATCCTATCACCGCTAGGAAGCTTAACGATGAAGGGCTCACAAGGTGTCAAACGGTCGAGACTCAAACGGCGCACACAATCCGTAGATATAAACGAATGCGTAGCACCTAATCGAAAAGCACACTGACAGGACGAGAAAGAATATAAACGGTACCTGTTGCTACGGTAGCCGCTGGATCATCGGCTCTCCGCATCTCATAGACACGCGGGTGGGCGGAGCCAACACTAGAAGCTCCCCCCTTAGAGGGCTGAACCCGACCTCTTCCCCGACTAGCACTCGGCGGAGACTGAGGAGCAAACGATCTCGATTCACACTTGGTTCCCTAGGCTGGAATGGAAGCCCGGCACCAAGAATTTTCTCCCTCTCGGCCAGAAGCGGCCTTGTGGCCTACGGCCACATTGATTACACGTCGAAAGGGCTCAAACAAGTACGACCGATGTGGCCCGCATTTACCACAATTGAAACACTTCACATCACGGAAAGGAGCACCGGTAGTTCCACGAGGACCCCCCAATGAACGAGCCGGACCACCGCCGGCGGGAAGTTAGCAGATTGGGATCTCTGCCGACCCCACTCTTGTGGCCCGAAAAGTTCCCGCGGACTTCGCTTCTTACTCTCGCGGGCCGCCTCACTTGCCGTCACCGACATATCATAAGCAAGGGCCCTACTCGATAATCCTTCAATGTAGTGCATACGAGCCTCGACATATAGTCCCGAATCGGCAACTTCATCCGTCTCGGAGAAATGGAAAATCTTGTCACTCTCCTCGACAACTTGGGTCTTCACATAACCCAACTCCTTATTAAAATCGGCAATGGCTTGAGCTACGGGATATCCCGTGGTTGAGCATCATAAAAGCATGTACCCGAGCTCGGCGATCGCCACGGGCAATATTCGGTCTCCATCAACTCTTGAAACTCACCACGAAGCGGATGGTCTTTGGGCCCAACGGCCTCCCACCAATCCGTAGCGCCCCCGTGAGAAAGTATTGAGCAATAGGGACTCTACGTTCCTCGGGCAGCTTAGTGGCAACGAAGACCTTAGATATCTCCTTAATCCACCCTTCCCACCCATCGGGTCCGAAGCTCCCGAAACCGAGGAGGATGCATCTTGATGACATCTTGGAGCCAACGGTCCGCTCCTCCCGATTAGCGTGGGCACGATCCGGGTTACGAACCGCCCGAGCTATCGCGCCATTTGGTTCACCATCTGTTGCATAACGGCCGCGATACCAAGATCGCACGCTCCCGAGAAGAAGCATGGCTATGACGGTCGCCGCACGCCGGCTCAAGATCGTGACGTGGCCGCCCCACCGGCCCCACGCCCCCGGCCGCGTCCACGACCACGACCGCGACCACGACCTCTTCCAAAGATCCATACCGGAGTTAAATAAGTAGCAAAAGCCATACGAGGATCGAGACAAGAAAAGAACAATCACAAGTCGAGAATCAAGGGTGCGATACAAGGAATTAATGAACAGAGGAAAGAAAACTTACGCACCTTGGTAGTACCGGAATCATGGCGCGTGACGATGATGTGCAAAACCAAACACCACAAGACCCAATAAACCAACAAGCCTAGGTATCCATAAACCTAGAGCTCGATACCATTTTCTCGTAACACCCTGTGATATCCGAGGTATATTACAGCCGTGAATCCCTATATGGGACCCACCAGTGAACAAAGATCATACACAACGACTCACGAAGCGATAAAATAACACCACGTCATAAAGACGCAAAAGAACAATCCACCCGGTTCAACCGGCCAATAGAACATCATCATCCAACACAACATAAACACAACAATACACTGACAAACAAGAACTCTTAAGTGCTCGAGTACATGACTATTAGTTCAAAAGCCATAAAAGATGAAAAGACAACAAGACATTAAGACATCTCTTATGCACAATCATCACGCATGGCCATCATCCGTAATCTTGGTCAGTAGCTCGTCCCGATGAACCCGACTGAAATTCATAAAACGAATTTCCCAAAACGGGTCCCAGAGGGGTTAGCGATACGCTAGTACAAGTAACCGATGAACAACTTACATCTTACACATATAGTAATGCATGCAATAAAGAAAACCGTCAAAGCACTCATTTCCTAAATGCCAATATCAAATCACATTTGTAAAATGCACCACAATTAACCGTCGATCCACACCTCCGTGGACCCCTACCGAGACCCCGGGATCTAACCCGTAGTGGTTAAAAGCAAAGCTCGTCGATCCACACCTCCGTGGACCCCTACCGAGACCCCGTCGAGTCTAACCCGTAGTGAGCATACACACACACACAAATTTCTCATACAAAACTACTATGCCAAGATTGTAAGTTCATAAGGATACTTGCCTCGATTAATAGACGGTGACGCGAACGGAACGGAAGAATCAAGCACGACCGTGAGGAACCGACGGATGAACCTAACGATTCGAACAACACAATCACAACCAACTCTAGACGATTACGGAAAAGGAATACACCCGGAAACCCGCCTACGATTCATGTATATTCATACAAAAATAACAACGAGGGCGGACCACAACCAAACCCTCTCGATTCCATAAAAATCCACAAAATATCCATGAATCCGTAGGAAAACTAAAGATACTAACAATATCAATCGTATACATCATGAATCCACCAACGAAACGGAACGAATCGGAAGAAAAACCCAAAACCCCCAAATTAATCGAAATAGGGTTTTAGAGCATTACCTTGGAAGATTCGAGTACTAAGATCCGTAGAACGCGCGTTAGATTGATTATCCGAGCCTCACAACCGAAAAGAAATGATGAAAATCGACCGGATGAAGAACTCTCTCCTCTCTATCTCTCTCTCGCGACTCGGTGGAAAAAAAGGGAAAGAATGAGCTTTCACGCTCAAAACCACATTTATAGTGCAACACAACAGAACCCATCGGCCGCCTATCGGCCGACAGCCCAACCGATAGTCATACGGAATGCCTAGTAGGGTCTATCGACCCCCTTATCGGCCGAAAGGCTACCGAAGTTCAAGGTGAAGAAATTTACATATCGGCCGCCTATCGGCCGATAGGCCCAACCGATACCCATACGGGATGCCGGCAGAGAGTCTATCGGCCCCCTATCGGCCGAAAGGCTCCTGGGAGTGCTCGGCCAAAAACTGAAACGACCATAACTCTCTCGTCCGGACTCCGATTGACTCACCGTTTGAACCATTGGGAAGCTAATTCGATGTTCTATAATATTGCAAAGATTTATAATTTTTGGAGTCACCAAAAATTAATGATGATCTAACAAAGTCGAACTCATGCGAGGAAAGTTGACACAACGAACAATAACGAGAGTACAATTCAACAATTGACAGGAAGGACATACTGAAAGATACATATGGGTCACTATGACCGAGAAATATACCCAAAAATGAAAATACAAGGGAAAGAAAATACCGGATATTACAGATCGTCCCGAGCAATGCACTTTAAAATAACCACTCTTAAGGGAACTCGTCCCTCAACATACCTCAAAGGATCATTTTGAAAATTTATCAATATGCCTCAAGAAATAAATAAGTCGAGTTCTATAAAGTATTCAAATCTCGGGGGTGCTTCCTTAACATCATAGCTAATACTTGAATAATACGAACCTCGCCGGTCAAGTGTATTCCCTCACTCTCAAAGTGTATAAAGGGATAAGTAACGCTCAAAACTCATTCAATGAAATAAGAATCCCCATAGGCTTGCCAATCGTCTACATCTCTACCACTAATTGTGCATGCAAATTTGGTGAATCAAAAAGGACTTTAATGGTTGTAATGTAGGCTTTTTGGTCGGGGTAGGATACATATGGCTTAAAGTGACTTGACTTGAGCAAATTAGAACATTATCTCCTCAATCACTTCGCTCAATTAGAAGCTCAATAATCCGTTAGGATTTTGTTTCTTTCAACCCCTAGATTTGAATATCATGGCACTAAGCACTTTTGAAAGTGAAAATCACAACCATATTCCTCCTTATTGCTCCATACATCTCGTTTCTTTTGTGTCCACCATTTTTTTTTATTATTATTTTTTTTTTGGTTGTATTTTTTTTTTTTTTTTTTTGTGGTGGACAACATCATCATTAAATCACACCAATCCTCCTTCAAATTTATTTTGATAATTCATTGCATTTTGAACCAACAATCTTCCCGATTGCTACCACATATTTTCATTCTTTTGCCAATTTGTTCTAAATAGCTCAAGTATAGGGACAAAAGTTTATAATGGAACGGAAAGCTCATAATGTGGTTAACAAGAAATAGGCTTTAAGCTCAATCGGGCTAACTAGGGAAACAAATTTTTCGGGTTGGCCAAAAGGTTTGAGAGGTTGTCAAATAAAAATTGCCTTAAATCATTTTCACTAATTTGCAAACACACTTGTAGTTTCGAATAAGATACCAGGGCAAGTTCTAGAGTCTTAAAACATGAATGGAACACTCGACAATGAAACTTGCATATTTAATGATGCACGAAGGCTCAGAAGCTCACAAGTTAGATTTGTTCATATTTCCAAGAGATTAGGCTATTTATTCAATTTTACACCCTTTTGATTATTCTACAATTTTTCCTCTTCAAATTATCCTCGATTTGTATATCAAAATAACAAAATAAATCCCGAGGCATCCAAGACAAGAGTTCATTCTTTCGAGTTTCGTCAAAGTTCATCATCATCAAAACACACCAAGTTCGAAATAAAACACACCAAAATAAAACACAACAAAGTAAACAATTCAAACCAAAACATAAAACAAAATCCAAACACACCAAAATAAAATAAAATCAAACAAACAATGTAGGTATTTCTTGACCCAATATTTCCCCCCAAACTTGAATTAAAGATTATGCACACAAAGGGGGTATAGTATTTAAACAAAAAACCTTTGGGTCAAGAAATACTTACAACCGGTCCTAATGATTTGGCGGAGGATAATGGCCTTGTTGGATATGCCAATCTTCCATTCGTTGTAAAATTGCAAGCATCACGTCTTGTCTTTCACGGGTTTCCTCTCGGAAAGCCTCGAACTCTTCTCGAGATACGGCATTTCTTGATTCGGCTTGTCTCGACGACTCGGGCCGATCTCTCCTTCTTTCTTCTTCCTCCCCCGATTCTCTTTCTTCTTCCGGGCCACTCTCATACTCGAATTCCTCCTCCATTCTCTCCTCTCTCTCTTCTTCTCTCATCCTCTCGTTTCTATCCTCAAATTCCGTACGCCTAGGACGGACATTACGGGCAACATATCTTTCACTCGGGGAAATTAATCCAGCTGCCTCCCGGGCCAATTTGTGCGCTTCCGTGGACATTTGTAGATTTCCTATGTCCCGAATACTAGAAATAGTTGTCAAAGTTGTATTCGGGAGTAGGAAGTGATCACCGTCATTCTGGAGAAAAATAACTTGGGAGTCGTAGTCCAGGATATTCATCAACTTCATGACTTGGATTGATAGAAGCATATTTCCCGGGAGGGGAGTTCGGTTTTGTAGAGGTACGTCAAGATGAAGTGCGATAGGGGTAATTAAACCCCCTATCCAAATCTCCCCTCTCGGTTTAGTGGCAACGTCTTCGAAGTGGTCCATGATAATAGCTCCGGTTGCGGGATTTGTTCCGTCGAGTATATGAGCTAGGACATAAAGCTCTCGCTGAGTTATCGGCCCCGTTTCTTTCCGGCCAAAGATAGTGCTTGCGATGACTTTGTGTAAATAGCGGAGGATAGGATTACGAAGAGATGATCCTTTCTCCGATTTTGGGATGTAGGGACGTGCACCGCTCCCCGGGTACTCAATCATTGTCCTCCAGTAAGTCTCACACTCAAACCGATTGATTCAGTATTCTCCGTGCCTTCGAGCGTCATATATAGTATCCAATTCACCCGGACCCAATTTTTTGTTTTTGTTGTTGAGCCGAAATTCCAAGGCGGTCGGCTCATGCGAAATCGGGTCTCTTTTAACGGAGAGTGTGCTAAGAAATTCCAGCGTGAGACATCGGTAAGTGGGCCAATGTTGAGTCATTAACGTCGTCCAACTAATTCGTCCGAGTAGCCGCATAACATCTTCTTTTATCCCCATCGCAGTCATGCATTCATCGTCCGGCCATCGAGTGTGGAGCATTTTTTTCTGCCCCAATGTCTCCCATCGTGCTAGGCGACTCGGCGGAAGCTCAATTCCATACGTCTCGGGCGTCTCGACAGCCCCTTGAGTAGGTATTCTCTCCGGTTGTTCAATTTCTGTTGCGGGCCTTCCTCTTCCTCGTTGAGTTGCACCTCGTCCTTGGACATTTCCTCGTCCTCGTTGAGCATTTCCTCGTCCTATGGCCATTTTCCTACAAGAGAATTATCAATTATCAATTGTTCACACAAGCTCCGAATCACTATTTTGCGATAATACACGTACCCCCAACTTTTTACAAAACATTTTTTTTTCAACAATAAGTGTTTTCTTCCAAATATCCCAACCATAAATTTCAACCCCAAATGTAAGTAAAATCCCAAACATGTAATGACATCAATCATATATATCCAACATGCATGATAATCACCAACAAAATTTCAACTCCTTTAATTCATGATAAATTTCCCCAAAAAAAAAAAAAATAATCCATTCAAGAACCCTAAGTTGCTCAATAAATCATGTTCCACATAATCTGAATGCAATGAATAATTAAACCTTCCAAATCGTGAATCATACCTTGAATTTGGAGTGAAAATTGAAGAAAAACTCAGAAAAAATCGCGACCCAAACCCGGATGTATTCGTCCGATTCTCACCCTTGAAGCTTTAGGATTGTGGGATAATGATGAACACTTTGTTTTTATGTGAGATTTGACACGGTTTTTGCCTGATTTTGCCAGATTTGATGAGATTCGAGACTAGGGTTTATGATTTGGGGAGGAGGAAAGTTTTGGGGGAAGAAGATGAAGTGGACTCGGCTGACTGCTCTTTTTATATCCTCCGACCGACACGGCCCGTGTCATACCTGCTTCATTTGTTAAAATTTTGCCGCTGTCCAACTGACCCGGCCATGTCAAATGACACGGCCCGTGCCGTACTACGCCAGAAAGTGAAGTTTGACCTGGGTGCCTGACTCGACCGTGTCATATGACACGGCCCGTGTTGTACCTGCTTGGATTCTTCAAATCGGCTGGCCAACGGACCCGACCGTGTCATTCGACACGGCCCATGCCGTGCTACTCCAGAAAGTGAAAATCGGCTGGTTGCACGACCCGACCGTGTCATTTGACACGACCCGTGCCATGCTGTCTTGGAAAATGCAGTTTTGTCCTCGGTGTGTTTTTCCTGCGATTTGAACACCAAAATTTGAACCGGTTAGTTATACAACAAGAAAAAAAAAAATACAACAAAATGCGAAAAAAAATTCAAAACATGAAAATAAAATTTATTGGGTTGCCTCCCAATTAGCGCTAAGTTTAACGTCTTCAGCCGGACGTTTTCATCTGAAAGTCTTTTATGGCTCGATTAAAGTTATTGTGGATACGGCTTCCTTTTGATAGGGATGATAGTAATGTTTGACTCGTTGTCCGTTAACTTTAAATAGCTCTCCGTCTCTGCTCATGAGCTCGACTATTCCGGGTGGAAGTACTTTCTTGATCACGAATGGACCCGACCATCTTGATTTCAATTTTCCGGGGAACAATTTCAGTCTTGAATTATAGAGAAGTACTTGTTGTCCCGGCATAAATTCACGTTTAACGATCATCTTATCATGCCATCTTTTAGACCTTTCTTTGTAAATTCGAGAGTTTTCGTAGCAATCATCCCGGAATTCTTCCAATTCATTTAACTCTAGCAATCTTTTCTTTCCGGCGGCCTCAAAATCTAAGTTTATTCTTTTCACCGCCCACATCGCTCTATGCTCCAATTCCAGAGGTAGGTGACATGATTTCCCAAAAATGAGTTGATAGGGCGATGTTCCCAAAGGAGTTTTATAGGCCGTACGATAAGCCCAAAGTGCATCATCGAGCTTGGATGACCAATCTTTCTGAGATGTACTCACCGTCTTTTCCAAGATTAGCTTGATCTCTTTGTTGGCCGCTTCGGCTTGTCCATTTACTTGTGGATGATAGGCCAATGATTTCTTTGATCGGACCCCATATTTCTGAAGAAGTTTATCCATGAATTTATTGACAAAATGCGATCCCCGGTCACTGATTAATGCTCTTGGCGTTCCGAATCGGCAAAAGATGTTTTTCTTTAAAAATTTCATTACTATTTGAGCATCATTTGTTGGAGAACAAATTGCCTCGACCCATCGAGATACGTACTCGACCGCTAGGAGAATGTACTTATTTCCGAATGATGATGAGAATGGACCCATGAAGTCGATACCCCAAACGTCAAATAGTTCAACCTCAATTACGTTGGTTAGGGGCATCTCATGACGTCTTGAAATATTTCCTACTCGTTGGCATCTTTCGCATTGTTGAATGAAGAGATAGCAATCTTTGTATAGCGTAGGCCAATAAAATCCACTTTGCAACACTTTTGCAGCAGTCCGTGTTGCTCCGAAATGTCCTCCGGTTGGTGATGAATGACATTGTTGAAGAATTTCATCCCATTCCTCTTGTGGTACACATCTCCTTACGATCATGTCGGCACATCTCTTAAAAAGTAATGGATCATCCCACATATAGAACTTGATATCATGTAGGAATTTCTTCCTTTGATAATGAGATAAATCCGGGGGTAGCACACCTGCGACCAAAAAATTAACAATGTCAGCAAACCACGGAAATTTAGTTTTTACCATAAAGAGTCGCTCGTCCGGAAATTCTTCTTTAATCCCTTCGATCTCCGGTTCCTCCTCTTTTTTGTAATCGAGGCGAGATAAGTGGTCGGCTACCACGTTTTCACATCCTTTTCTGTCTCGAACTTCCACATCAAACTCTTGTAAAAGAAGAATCCATCGAATTAGGCGAGGTTTAGAGTCTTTCTTCTCAAACAAGTATTTAATAGCTGCGTGATCCGTGTGTACTATCGTCTTTGTCCCAATTAAGTATGATCGGAACTTATCAAAAGCAAATACTACGGCAAGCATTTCCTTCTCCGTTGTTGTGTAATTTTGTTGGGCTCCGTCCAATGTTTTGCTTGCATAATAAATAGCCCGAAAGAGTTTTTCACGACGTTGTCCCAACACAGCACCGACCGCATAATCACTTACATCACACATGATCTCAAAAGGTTGAGACCAATCCGGTACCACGAGGATAGGATCACTCACTAATGCCTTCTTTAGAGTCTCAAATGCCTCCAAACATTCGTTAGAAAGAATGAAAGAGGTGTCTTTTTCTAGCAATTTACTCAAAGGTTTAGTGGTTTTTGAAAAGTCTTTTATGAATCTCCTATAAAAACCCGCGTGTCCAAGGAAACTCCTAATTGCTTTTTCATTCTTTGGTGGGGGAAGTTTCTCAATGGCGACAATTTTTGCCCTATCAACCTCCAAACCGGCGGCGGACACTCGATGGCCTAGGACAATTCCTTCTTGCACCATAAAGTGGCATTTCTCCCAATTCAACACGAGATTAGTGTCTTCACATCGCTGCAAAACTAAAGTAAGATTATGCAAGCAATGATCAAATGAATTTCCAAACACCGAAAAATCATCCATGAAGACTTCCATTATATTTTCGATCAAACCGTGAAATATAGCCATCATACAACGTTGAAATGTGGCTGGAGCATTACATAAACCAAACGGCATTCTACAATAAGCATAAATTCCATAAGGACATGTAAAGGCCGTTTTTTCTTGATCTTCCGGTGTTATATAGATTTGATTATACCCTGAATATCCATCAAGAAAACAGAAAAATTCATGCCCCGCCAATCTATCAAGCATTTGATCAATGAATGGAAGAGGAAAATGGTCTTTGCGAGTAGCCGCATTTAAAGCCCTATAGTCTATACATACTCGCCATCCTGTAACTACTCTCATAGCAATTAATTCATCTTTTTCGTCTTTGGTTACGGTCATCCCTCCCTTTTTTGACACCACTTGAGTAGGACTTACCCACTCACTATCGGAAATTGGATATATCATCCCGGCATCTAAAAGTTTTAATACTTCCTTTTTCACCACTTCTTTCATTATGGGATTAAGTCTCCGTTGATTTTGCACTTTAGGTTTAAAATTTTCTTCAAGCAAAATCCTATGCATGCATATGGAGGGACTAATTCCCTTCAAATCTGAGATAGACCACCCTATAGCCGACTTATGTGCTCTCAATACACGAAGCAATCTATCTAGTTTAGTGGATGAAAGTGAAGCGGATACAATTACCGGATTGGATTTGTTATCATCC
This sequence comes from Orobanche coerulescens, assembly GCA_033398695.1. NCBI lineage: Eukaryota > Viridiplantae > Streptophyta > Magnoliopsida > Lamiales > Orobanchaceae > Orobanche > Orobanche coerulescens. Next base: position 143,350,609 of record CM065802.1, on the reverse strand, counting down.
AGAAATGCATACTTGAGGTGTTCCGGGAGGATTTTAAGGTCCAAGCTTGGTTGAGATGAATCCGATTGAGATGAAACGGACCCCAAATTTTTGTCCATGTCGTTGGACACGTTTGATTCGTCCGTTAGCTTGATTTCTGCAACTACTTCATGCTCCCTTTTGTTTAAATCATCGAACGTATTGCTTTGCGTTTTTTCCTGTAGAGAATTCAATTCAGAAACATAATCAAACAAGTCAGAATCGTCAAACTCCAAAGTTGAATCACTAGAAAAACATGAATTCGTAAGAGCAAACTCTAACGGATCCGACGATAATGAGTGTAAGATTTTTTTTCTTTTCATACGAGCTTATATGGTCAATAACATTGCAATATTCCGTATTATCATGAAATTTCATAGCTTTGAAAATAGAAAATAGAACATGCTCGTCGTTAACACGTAGTGTTAATTCTCCCATTTCAATATCAATAAGAGCCTTTCCCGTTGCTAGAAATGGACGTCCAAGGATAAGTGGTAAATCTCCGTTTTCTTCCATATCAAGGACAACAAAATCCGCTGGAAAAATAAATTTGTCGACTTTTACAAGCACATCTTCAACAATCCCCTTGGGATGTGTTATGGATCGATCCGCCAATTGTAGCATAACCGTTGTGGTTTTCATTTCTCCGCCACCTAATTTCCTGAAAATAGATAATAGCATGAGGTTAATCGAAGCACCTAAATCACACAAAGCTTTATCGAATGAGACGTTTCCAATAGTGCATGGAACGGTAAAGCTTCCGGGATCCTTAAGCTTTTGAGGCAATTTGCGTTGGATAATAGCGCTACATTCTTCGGTTAGTTTAACCATCTCATGATCTTCCATCTTTCTTTTTCTTGACATCACATCCTTCAAGAACTTTGCGTAGTTAGGCATTTGTTCCAAAGCGTCTCCAAAAGGAATATTGATATTAATTTTCTTGAAGATGTCTAAAAATTTTGCGAATTGTGCATCTAACTTTTTCTTTTTGAAACGTTGAGGGAAAGGTAGAGGAACGTTAGGAGTAGAGTTAGGAGATATTTTAAGCTTCTCAGCCCCCTTAGTTGTATCATGCTTCCCTTCTTCCTTTTCAATTTCGAATTGATCCTCCTTGACTTCCTCACTTGGCATATTTGGCCCTTCATAATTCATTCCACTTCTTAAGGTGATCGCTTGACACGACTCTTTTGGATTCACTTCGGTATTGCTTGGAAATTGTCCCCGTTGATGTTGACTCCCGACCACTTTAGCTAACTGTCCAATTTGAGTTTCGAGATTTTTCATTTGAGCTCCCATGGTGGTAGCTAGTTGAGTGACATGGCCTTCGATTTTGTCTAATTTCTCCTCATCTCGACTAAATCAGCTTTTCGTCTCCATCATGAAGGTAGCTAGAATATTCTCGAGATTCAACGTCGGTTTTGCTTCTTCAATTATCTCCCCATTCGATACCTTGAATCCGGCCGGTGGTTGCAAAGCATTCTTTGGATTGGCATAGCTAAAATTTTCATGATTTCGATTTGAGGGATGGTAGAAGCCCGGTGGTGGATTATTTCGGTAATTGTTGTAACTCCGATTATTAATGTAGTGTGCCTCTTCCAATGGATCGGACGGTAGTGAACTTGAACTTCCTTGAGAAACTCCCTTCGAATTACCTCCTTTTGTTAGAGCCCCCAATTGAGTAGTTAGCATCGTCATTTGTGCGGTTAATGCCTTTATAGGATCCGAATCGGATATCTCAGCCACCCTTCTAATATATGATCTTTCCGTTGGCCATTGATAGCTATTCATAGCCATTTCTTCGATCAATCCATACGCTTCTTCAGCACTTCTTGCTAGCAATGCCCCTCCCGCGGAAGCATCAATAAAATTCCTTGTTTCCCCCATAAGACCATTGTAGAAGAAACACATTTGTTGGTCTTCGGGGAAACCATGTCGAGGACATCGCCTTAGTAGATCTTTGAAACGTTCCCAAGCTTCATATAATGGTTCGGAATCCAATTGATGAAATTGAGTAATCTCACCCTTTAGCTTCATCGTCTTGTTTGGTGGGAAAAATTTGAACAAAAATTTTTCGCTCAATTCTTCACATGTCTTTATACTTCCGGGAGCTAAAGTTCCAAGCCAATTTCTTGCTTTCTCCCTCAAAGAGAATGGAAACAATCGTAAGCGTATAGCATCATCCGAGACTCCGTTCATTTTGATAGTATCACATATTTGCATGAAATGAGTGAGATGGGCATGTGGATCTTCGACAGCAAATCCTCCAAATTGATTTTGTTGAACCATTGAAATTAAGGCCGGCTTCAACTCAAAATTATGAGCGTTGATGGGAACATGAGTGATTCCTCCAAAGTTTCGGTCGAGTTTCGGTCGGAATCCATCCCGAATTGATTGCACCCTAGTTGGTGGATTTTCAATCCTTCTGCCCTCGTTGTCTTGGATTACTGCATTCTCGTTTTCGTTGCCCCTTTCTACGTTGTCTCCCGCTCTCTCCATGTCTTCAAAAAGATCCCTTCTTAGTTTCCTTGAGGTAGCACTTGTTCTTCGGGCAAATGCTTCTACTTCCGGGATGAAAGTTTCTAACGGCACTCGAGATGAACGAGTGTTCATGCACTCCCTGAGTAGAAATTGTATGAGTTAAGTAACAAATAAGAAAATGTCTAAAGTAAGACTAAAAACACTTATCGTAATATCAACACAAAAATTAATTTAGTCCCCGGCAACGGCGCCAAAAACTTGTTCGCTCTAATTTTAAACAATCAGCAAGTGTACGGAAAATATGTAGAAAGCGGCGAGCAAGGTCGTATTCCACAGAGACTAAATATTTTTATTGTGTTGAGTATTATATTATAGTGTTCTCAGCTTTATCTAGACGATCGAAAGGTAAAATGGATGATTAATGAAATAACATACAATAATCACAATAAATTAAAACGATTAAAAATATCCAAATGGAAGCGAATTGCAAGAGTTTAGAAAGGTAGATTCCAAGGCTAGGTTTCCGTTGATTACTAAATTTAGTCGGGATTGGTTTCAAAAGGTTCTAAGTGCGTTTCTAAAACGACGATCACAACAATATTCTAAAGTCTCTCTCGAGATGCATTAAAATGTAGATTAACCAATCTATAACAACGTCTCCGTCTATTATAAATTATCTAACTCCAAAAAATGATCATAAGATTAGATATCATCATAGTTCATCACCGATTTCTCAATCTCGTAATTTACTACGTCAAATACTCGAAACCTATTAATGCCCTCTTCTCTCAAATTATGAGCAATTAAGTTTAACATGTAAAAACATTGATCAAGTGTCTAAACATGAATCAAACCAAGTATTTGATAAAGAAATCACACTAGATAAATATAATTATCAATCCCTCAAAATCATAGCAAATCAACGTACTCCCATACCCGGAATCCAAAGAGTTTAGCCGGACATGGTATTGAAAGGAAGATTAATAATCATCATGTTCATGCTAATAAAAACAACAAAAAGAAGAAAAGATAGGAAGAAGATAAAACTCGTGGTGTGTCTTGATCGATCCCGGTTGAAGCCTTCAAATGTTCTTGAAGTGTTCTTCAAGAATTTCTTCAAAACCCCTTCTTTTTGGAATGAAAAACACTTAATCTTTTGTTATTCTCTCTCTCTAATCTCCCAAAATTCAGCATATCTCCTATCATGCCACATATCCTCCTTTTATAAAGATAAAACAATCACTTTTTCCACACAAATCTTTCAAAAATGTCAAAAGATGATATTTCCACCGAAAAGTGACACGGCCCGTGTCAAATGACACGGCCCGTGTCATAGTATGCTCAAAAAGCCAAAACCCGTTGGACAGGGAACTCGACCGTGTCAAATGACACGGCCGAGCAAATGACACGATCGTGTCAAATGACACGGCCCGTGTCATACTCGTCTAAATAAGCAAGAAAGGCCCTGGAAGATAGACCTGACCGTGTCGATATGGCACGGCCGGGATAATGACACGGCCCGTGTCGATTGACACGGCCGGGCTCGTGTTGACTCGTTTTGACACCGTTTTGACTCCTCTTTAAGCCCGATCTCTCGTTTCCGCATTGCTTGATATGTATTGGGGTTGGAGACTTCGTTCTTGCTTGATTTATGTCCATAAAGTACCTATAAAATCAATAAAACGTACCCAAGCGTGATCGAGTCCAATAAACATAATACGAGTATAAACGACACAGTTCTACACATTTTAGGATCTTAAAACCCGGAAAATCGATGTAAATATATGTGTAAAAATGAGTGTTATCAGCTACAAGGGATATCCGTAAGACGATGCTACATGGGAAAAATATAAGAAGATGGTAGACCAAAAATGTTAGGCGGTTGAATTGTAAGAAAATACTATACCGGGAATGAATAAATATCATCCTGATGCAACAATAACAACATTCTATGATCATCTAAGAAACTTATTCTTTTACTAATTTTGTAGTGTACTTGATCAACTCTATAATAATTTTTCTTATTAACTACCGTAATAGCGTGAACTTTTTATTTTAAGTATAAAAAATTAGTCGTTGGGATGAGCATCTAAGATATTTTTTCTTTTATCAATTTCTGTATTGTGCTTGATTAGCTATTTAACAATTTTTCTTCTTACCTATCGTCATACTTAGCATAACCTTTTGTTTTAAGTATAAAAAATTTTTATAGCTTAATTTATAAACTAAACGAACCATTTATGCCCGTCGAATTTCGACGGGTTACACACTAGTATTATATAAAATAGAATCCCCGGGAGCTCTAATATCGTCCGGATCATATTTATCTATTTTTCTAGAGTTCCTGAATTTTAAATATTAAAATAATAACTTCCTTCTTTAAAATTATAAAGATTAAAATTATTTTATAATATATTACAATTATTTTATAAAATATTAAAATTATATTTTCTTTATAAAGATTAAAATTATTTTATAAAATGTAATACTATTTCTTTCGTAAAAATTTAAAATATACTATTATTCAAGATCGAATTTGTAATGTAAGTGGTTGAAGTTTGAGACGGTGTTTATAACGAGTGTCGGCCGAAGAAGTCGTGGCACAAAATCAGTATAAATAAAAAGATATACAAATAGTTAATCTCATTGTCTATGTAAATTCAGTATTGTGTTTAGTAATTTATATGATACTAGCTTATAACCCATGTGATGCACGAATGTTTTTTTAAATTTATGTAATTTTTTATTAAAATTTTAATATTGAAAACATTGGAGAAAAAATAATTAAATTATAATTAAAAAATTTTAAAGATTTCATTTTTTTTTTGAAAAAATAAAGAGTTCATATTTACTACCCCATTTTTAGTTCTACAATGAGATTTGAACGATTATACAGCCCACACAAAACTCATAAAATAATTTTAATTTAGTGATGGTTTGACAATTACTATCTAAATGGAATTGCCTAAAATCTAGAAAAAAAAGTACGATTTATGTTTCTATTTAAAGTAGAAAATCTACTTATATTTGGTATAAGAGCTGATCCTTATAAAGCGATTGTTGCCAACTAACTATCCGCTATAATTTTCCGCATATAGGCAAAAACCTTAGACCTTAGGAGGGGTGGATTAAGTATGGGCGTTCATCAAACCGCGCAAATCGCAACCGCTCGTCCTGTGACGACCCAAACTCGCTTACCTGCGAACTTGAGCTATCACGGTACCAAACCTGTCAATCCGCGCAGATAGAGTATATATACTAAAATAGTTAAGCATAATAGAAGCTAGTGGGTACCATGTACCACAAGCCCAAAGATCCAACTCTTACAATTCCATATATACTTAAGAAACACTTAATTACAACAACAGAAATATAATAAAGTCTTCCCAATCTAATCCGATTAACACGTACTTCCACCAAACAGAAACTAACTTTCTTCGCCCTGGCCATAGACTTTTCCTTTCCCCTTGGAACGATGCGCTTCCTGGCAGTTCGACTGGTCGCGCCATGTTCGCCTTTCACTGTTTGAAATTCAATTTATAGCAAGAGTGAGCAATCATATGCCCAACAAGTACTTTAAATAGATCAAAAATAGAAACAGAACTATATCCATTCACATAAATAGATAAATATGAGATGCAAGAGATGTTGAACTTTCACTTATCGAGAATCTGACAATGCTTCAACATTCGAAAGATCAATTCTCATCTTAATCTGACTGCAAATTCTCTTGAATCAATTAAATTGTAGAAACTGGTCATTCCAACCCCGATACCCTCATGATGCGATCAACTATCATGAATGATACCGTCCTCCGGTGATACCCTGGCTAGCCCGATCATGACTATTCCGGTGCATCACCTAAACTCTTTCTCTTTGCTAGCAACTAAGGAGACTTATTCTCTGCCCCGGACCCCACCTAGGAGTCTCTATCATCTTTCTGACATATCTTGTCAGTGTTTCGCACGCAGCTCCATGAAACTTATCCATGTTGACCAGTGAATATATAGAAGTCCTCCGAGTACAAGCGTAAGATAAAAAAAAAAACTTTCTATGCCAACCCGGTCAATGAGTTGGGTATTTAGAGCAAAAGAACTTTCATTGAGCGTATGCGAACAAATGCATCGCTAAGTTTAGAAGAAACTATGATTATCTCGAACAAAAGAGAATAATCTTGTAGAAAAATTTTATGTTATTTGAGAAGTAGAAGAAATTGACATATGATTGATTGACGAAATCTTCTAATATATCGAGCTAAAATTGATTTTTGTGATAATAATCATTGACCAATTATTGTTGATTTGAATGGTAGATCAAACAAGTATGAAAGAATATTTAATAGTGTATACGAAAGATGAACACACTGTATTTTGAAAAGAATAATTTTACTTGATTCGAGTCGAATGAAGTTATCTATTGCCATCTATTATTGGAAGTATAACTATATTTTTAAACGATTCTAATTAGCATCTAATTCAGAAATTATCAAAGAATAACTGAAATTCATGAAATAAATACAGAACGTCAAACATTGATAATATTCCAAGATAGGAAGGGATGTCACTTGCCTTGATCTCCACCTCCTTTAGGGTCACCAATTTATCAACTAAACATGCATCAAAATACAATTTCAGTATCTATTTAATCACCAAATACTTTATCGATATTAATTCTTACATTTAATCCCTTTTATAATCATTTTCAATTAAATCTCTACACTTATGAATTCACATCTCAAATATCCGGTATTCTATACTTGCACTTTCTCTTAATGATTAGAACATATGGAAAAATATTCGTCTTTTTCCTTATCTAGTTTCTTTATTTAAGAATAAACATTATAAATTTTAACGAGAAATTCCACTATTTTCCTCTTCCTTCTACTATTCTCGTAAATTTTTAATTCTGAAATTTTCACCAAAATTCTTACTTTAATACTATCTTTCCCAATAAAATATCCATTTTATTAATTATTCATACTTAATTGCATAAACTAACTCTATTTTTCCCTATTTTAATTCTCCTTTTATTTCATTTTTTAAAGAAACAATTCAATTCATACCCATTTATTAAATTACCAAACTGCCCTTACATCATCTTCCACCTCTTTCCCCCATCTTTCTTCCCCACCGGATTCAACTATTAACTCCGGTGGGTTCGCCGGATTCCGGCGACTCTCTCTCCCTCTCTCTCGTTCACCTCCTCCCTCTCTCAACAGTCTCTCTCTCTCTCCCTCTCCCGCTGCTACAACCACCACCACCTCCACCACCACTCGGTGGTGGTTCATTTTTTCCGGCCACCACACGGCCTCCCCCAAAACCCACTCATTCCTCTTCGTTTTCGACACCAAAATCATCCCCATTCTGTTAGGCGCATTTTTATGCGCTTATTTATCATTAATTTTATCCAGTTGAAGTCTAAATCTGCATAAATGAGCTTTTAATGAACTATTCTTATATGTTTTGTAGGAAATTGGAGTCCGGAAGCCTAAACGACGAAAAATAGGCAAAAACGATAATTTTTGGTCCGGGGCCGCGGCACAAGGAAAGCGAGCCGCGGCACACGAAGGTACCGAGCACGCTGTACCGGGGGCCGCGGCACGTTGAAGCTGAGCCGCGGCCCATGAGGAAAAATAGGCGCCCAGGCATGGGGCGCTGAACGTTGGGGCCGCGGCACATAATTACTGAGCCGCGGCCCGCGGAGCGGTCTTGCTGTTTTTGTCGCGTTTTTGGGCTGTTTTTAGAGCTGTTTTCGACCCAATCCCCGGACGCGTTTTGGGGGCTAATGATAGTTATAAATAGAGATTTAAGGTCTGAAAAAAGAAGGATGGATCATCAAGAGAATCAAGGAATCGAGAAGAAGCAGAAACACCAAGGAGAAGAGAGCGGAAGACAGAGAACGGAGAAATCCAAGTTCTTCGTCTGCGTTTGATTTCTATGCTTTCTTTAATTCTTTTTGTATTTTTATTTTCTAGCATGTCAGGCTAGAACCCTAGTCTAGGATTTTGAAGAAACCAAGGTTTTGATGAATTAACTTTTGATTTTGCATTATCAATTTAATTCCCTTTTCTATTGAGTTTTACCCAATTGTTCTTAATGCTTTCAATTGTGTGGCCTATAATTGAATTGTTTTGTTTACACAACTCGAATCGGGAGAGGAGAGTTGGTAGGAAATAATTGGTGAGAACCGTTTTATCTTGTGAGATAGGAATATACTCACAGGAATTACGTGGCCTTTCTGAAGTTTTCGTGCTTTTTGCCTATTGTCGAATTAATCCACCTAGGAATAGAGTGTATTATTCGCCTTAGATAATTCTATTGACCTCGGGAGAGGCGGTAGAGTATTTTAGCAACCTTCGCCTTCAATAAATTGGAAATTCATTAAATTCATATAATCAAGAGTAATTCGGATAAACCGAGGTGGATTCACAATCCTAGATTAATTCCTTATTTGATTTTCTTTCTTCGAACAATCGTTTTTATTATTTATTCTTTTATTAATTTTCTTTAATTATTCTTGCATCTCTAATTTCGATAGTTCATATAAAATTAGAATACTCATAAATCGGTAATTAGTAAGTCAGTCCTCGTGGAAACGATATCTTACTCATCACTTTATTACTTGTTTATGATAACGTGCACTTGCGTTCAAGGAAATTCGCAACAAGTTTTTGGCGCCGTTGCCGGGGACTGATTATTTTACTAATATCGATTTCAGTATTTCTAGTCTTAGTTTGAACAATTTTTTTTTTATTTTTGTGTAATTCTTATTATTTGTTTTCCTTTCAGGAATTTCTAGTTAGTGCATGAGAAAATTCGGTAACGAAGGCCTACTACCTTTGGATACCGAACTCGAGCGCACTCTTCGGAAAAACAAGAAGGAAAAGCGCGAGCTACCAGCAAAAGACACCATGGCCGATAATACGAAAAATCATGGAGGAGAAAATCCCATGCAGCAAGTTCAACCGGCATTAACACTCCGTGATTATGCCATGACACAAATCAATGCAAACTTTTCGGGGATTCGGCGTCCAACCATCCAAGCGAACAACTTCGAGATCAAGCCGGCAATTATTTAGATGGTACAAGCAAGCCAGTTTTGTGGACTGGCAAACGACGATCCTAACGCACATATCGCTTCATTTCTCGAGATTTGTGACACCTTCAAGAATAATGGTGTCACCGATGATGCTATTCGTCTGCGGCTTTTCCCTTTCTCTTTGAGGGACAAAGCCAAATTTTGGTTGAATTCATTACCGCCGGGCTCTATCACGACTTGGGCAGAATTAGCGCAAGCCTTCCTGGCTAAGTTCTTTCCACCATCAAAGACGGCGAGACTAAGGAACGAGATAACCACGTTCGGGCAATTTGATATGGAGTTGCTTCACGAAGTTTGGGAGCGATACAAGGATTTATTACGGAGATGCCCACACCATGGCTTACCGGATTGGCTACAAATCCAAACCTTTTATAACGGATTAAGTGCTTCTACACGCACTCTTGTTGATGCAGCTGCTGGGGGCGCCTTAATGGGAAAAACGATGGCCGAAGCCCACTCTTTATTGGAAGCTATGGCTGCAAATGCTTATCAGTGGCCTTCCGAACGAGTGATTCTGAAGCGAGTTATGGGAGTTTCCGACAACGATCCGATCTCTACATTATCAGCACAAGTCGCCGCCTTGACTCAGAAACTTCAAGCTTTTTCACATGATCCTACCACCATCACCACGGAATCATGTAATTGGTGTAATGGATCTCATCCTAGCGCAGAGTGCCAAGTCAGAAATCCTTTCGAGCAATCTCCAATGGAACAAGCTCAGTTTGTGGGGAATGGGAATCGGAAGAACAATTCGTACTCCAACACATATAATCTGGGGTGGCGTAATCACCCTAACTTTTCATGGAAAAACGGGCAAAACTCAAACCAACCTCAGTTTGCTCAACACCAACAGCAACCTCCTCCCGCTCCAAAAATTTCTCTAGAGGAAGCAATGGCAAAATTAGCAACAAATACGAGTCAGTTCATGACCCGTACGGAAGCGACCTTGCAAAACCATTCCGCCTCTATTCGCAACTTGGAAGTACAATTAGGTCAAATAGCAAATGTGTTAACAGCCCGCCCTGAGGGTACCTTACCAAGTACAACCGAGACGAACCCCAGAGAGAGTATAAATGCCATTAGTTTGAGAAGCGGGAAGGAAGTGTGTGAGCAGCCTGGGCAGAACAAAAAGAGAAGTGGGGATAAGGAGAAGAAAAATTCGGCGACTGAGGAATCACAAATTTCTAGATCCTCGAAATTGTTTCCAGATAATCCGACAGATGTACCACCCGTCCCGTTTCCGCAGCGATTGTAAAATCAAAAATTGGACAAAATTTTTTCCAAGTTTCTCGACCTCTTCAAGAAACTACACATCAACATCCCATTTGCTGATGCCTTGGAACAAATGTCGAGCTATGTGAAGTTCATGAAAGAAATCTTATCTAACAAAAGGAAGCTCGAGGAATATGAAACAGTGGCACTGACTGAAGAGTGCAGTGCAATTTTGCAGAGAAAGCTCCCGCATAAATTGAAGGACCCAGGAAGCTTCACTATACCGTGCACTATTGGGAACTTGTCTTTTGATAGAGCATTATGTGATCTCGGCGCTAGCGTTAATCTCATGCCTCTTTCTATTTTCAAGAAGCTAGGAATTGGGGAAGCGAAACCTACTACGGTCTCTTTACGACTAGCCGATAGATCAATCAAGTACTCGAGAGGGGTAATCGAGGATGTCTTGGTCAAGGTCAATAAATTCATTTTCCCTGCTGATTTCATTGTGCTTGATATGGAAGAAGACCATGAGATTCCGATTATATTGAGTAGACCGTTCTTAGCTACCGGAAGGACCCTTATTGATGTTCAGGAGGGTAAATTGATACTTCGGGTTGAAGATGACCAAGTCACATTCAAAGTGTTTCGATCTCTCCCGTGTCCGAGCAAGGTCGAGAAGTGTTCACAAATTGATATCTTTAAGAAAGACACACACCAGGAGAGTTGCCGGTTGAAATGTTCAAAATCCGTTTTAGCTGCTCCAACATCTAAGATAAATGAAGAACGAATCATGTATCATAATCATTTGAATATGTCGTCTTCAACATCCGTTCATCCACCATCGAAAAATTCTCATGCTGTCATAAGTTTGCCCGTGGAATTGAACACTAAGCCGGATGTCAAACGAGTACCAAGTCAACTGCAAAATGGGTGTTTTGGGAGGCTACTATTGTTAAAGCCATTTCGCAAAGAACGTTGGATATCCAAACCAAAAGTCGAACGGTTGAAATTTAATGGTCAACAATTTAAATCACGTAATAACGGTTCGATGGAATGTGCGGAGTCCAAATGGTCTTTGCGAAATGCGAACTGATCTTCAAAAAGTCCAGCTGAAGACTATAAACTTAGCGCTTCTCGGAGAGGCAACCCGAGTATTAGTTGTAGATTTTATTTTTTTAGTGTTTTCATGCATTTTAGGGTCTTTATTTTTCGTCATTTTTGCTTTGATTTACTTATCCATCTCGTTCTTGATGTGTTCCTTTGAAAATTCTGTGCAGAAATCACCCCAGGGGAAAATTCAGTATTGGGCCGCGGCACAAGGATAGTGAGCCGCAACACACACAAGTTGAAGGAAAAAGGCCAAATGAACTGTACTCTGTGCCACGGCACAACCTTAATGAGCCGCAGCACACCCGGTCCCTGATCCGCAGCACATATGTAGCGAGCCGCGGCACACCAAATACACCCAATGCGCCCAGGAACCTGTACTACGTGCCGCGGCACGGAACAAATGAGCCGCGGCACACTTACACGACGAGCCGCGGCACACACTTATTGAGTCGCGGCACATGGCGACCTAGAAAACACACCAAGGCATACTGTACTCTGGGCTGCGGCTCACTTAAGCTGTGCCGCGGCCCCTGTTGCGAAGATGAACAGCCCATCACCCCTTTTTAACATCAATCGGCCGGCACACACCAGGTAAGTTCCCTTCCTTTCTTCGCATAGCGCTCGGCCAAACCCCTTCTCAACTCTTCTTCTTCTTGCATACTTCAATCCAAGCAAGGTAAATCTCAATCTCTTAATCCTAATTGATACATGATTTGAAAAGGCTAGCCTTGCTTGTCGTGATATTATTTACATTCGTGAATTTTTCGTGCTTCTTTGTGTAAAACTGATGTTACGATACTGATTTCTTTTTGAAGAAACGGTTGACTTTTGGTCGAGTTGCAGTCAGCGATATCTGTTTCCGTTGAGTATTCATTTAGGTTCGAAATTTTTTTCGTTTTTGTAGAAATTTTAGCGTATAAGAAAGGAGACATACGTGTTTTCAAATCGCTGTCTATACGTTTGGTTATACTTTTCGCGTAGCTAGTCGTCCAGTAACATGAGTCTTGTGGGCACTTAAAGTGAGTTTAGAGTCGGACAGTTTTTCCCAAAAAGTCGAGAATTTATACATGTTCTGTAATAGGAAGTCTAGTAACCGGGGGTATTCACGTGACCCGTTGTTTACTCTCGCGTAAAACGACAACCCTAAATAGACTAATGGTTTAGAAATATCACATTACCGATGATGGAAAGCCTAGTAACTGGGGGTATTCACGTAACCCGTTGTCTACTCTCGCGTAAAACAGCAACCTTGACGTGCGGGAATTGCTATTCGATTTTTTTCTCCGCTGTAGAGGGGGACTTAGTAACTAGAAGCATCCATGTGCCCCATGAGTGTCTTTTACGTCAAACGGTTCCCCAATACATGAAAATGGAATTCCACCCTAGGATTATCCCGATGAAACATCCCGAGATACGAACCTAGTAGTTAACTCGAATCTTTATTATGATCATACATAAGGGAATGCTGTATGAGGATTATTTTCGTCGATGAAACTCTTAAATTTTGCCACTAGACTGTGGGACTGGGCGAGTTGGCTTGTTTACTCTAACCCTTCTATTGGCGGTCAGTTAAATTCACGCTTGTTAATCTTTGAGCTTGATTTTCCTCATGAACGATTGATTAGCACTAAAAATGGTTACTTTGTGGAATCAGTGTCCTTGATGTGACTCACTATTCCGATACTCGTATTATTCTTTGAGATTTTCAGGGTAGTATTGATTAAGTTGAGCACTATGAATTTGCATGATCATTCACGATACTTTTTATTTGAAAATTAATTTTTGCTTGAGGACAAGCAAAGGCTCAAGTTTGGGGGTATTTGTTAGGCGTATTTTTTTGCGCTTATTTATCATTAATTTTATCCAGTTGAAGTCTAAATCTGCATAAATGAGCTTTTAATGCACTATTCTTATATGTTTTATAGGAAATTGGAGTCCGGAAGCCTAAACGATGAAAAACAGGCGAAAACGATAACTTTTGGTCCGGGGCCGCGGCACAAGGAAAGCGAGCCGCAGCACACACACGGCACACAAAGGTACCGAGCACGCTGTACCGGGGGCCGTGGCACGTTGAAGCTGAGCCGCGGCCCATGAGGAAAAATAGGCGCCCAGGCATGGGGCACTGAACGTTGGGGCCGCGGCACATAATTATTGAGTCGCGGACCGCGGGGCGGTTTTGCTGTTTTTGCCGCATTTTTGGGCTGTTTTTGGAGCGGTTTTCGACCCAATCCCCGGACGCGTTTAGGAGGCTAATGATAGTTATAAATAGGGATTTAAGGTCTGAAAAAAGAAGGATGGATCATCAAGAGAATCAAGGAATCGAGAAGAAGCAGAAACACCAAGGAGCAGAGAGCGGAAGACAGAGAACGGAGAAATCCAAGTTCTTCGTCTGCGTTTGATTTCTATGCTTTCTTTAATTCTTTTTGTATTTTTATTTTCTAGCATGTCAGGCTAGAACCCTAGTCTAGGATTTTGAAGAAACCTAGGTTTTGATGAATTAACTTTTGATTTTGCATTATCAATTTAATTCCCTTTTCTATTGAGTTTTCCCCAATTGTTCTTAATGCTTTCAATTGTGTGGCCTATAATTGAATTGTTTTATTTACACAACTCGAATCGAGAGAGGAGAGTTGGTAGGAAATAATTGGTGAGAACCGTTTTATCTTGTGAGATAGGAATATACTCACAGGAATTACGTGGCCTTTCTGATGTTTTCGTGCTTTTTGCCTATTGTCGAATTAATCCACCTAGGAATAGAGTGTATTATTCGCCTTAGATAATTCTATTGACCTCGGGAGAGGCGGTAGAGTATTTCACCAACCTTCGCCTTCAATAAATTGGGAATTCATTAAATTCATATAATTAAGAGTAATTCGGATAAACCGAGGTGGATTCACAATCCTAGATTAATTCCTTATTTGATTTTCTTTCTTCGAACAATCATTTTTATTATTTATTCTTTTATTAATTTTCTTTAATTATTCTTGCATCTCTAATTTCGATAGTTCAGATAAAATTAGAATACTCATAAATCGGTAATTAGTAAGTCAGTCCTCGTGGGAACGATATCTTACTCATCACATTATTACTTGTTTACGATAACGTGCACTTGCGTTCAATGAAATTCGCAACACATTCTCTCCTCTACCTTCTTCCCTCTCTCTCCCACTCTCTCGCTCGCTCAATCTCTCTCCCGACCTCCACCACCGCCGCCCAAACGGTGGTGGTCGTCCTCCTATCTCCGGCTATCCCCAGCCCTCAAGCATACCACCAGTCGACTCCTCACACCCTCCTCGTTCTTTCCCCCCACCTCAAGCTCTCTCTGTCTCCATATCCACCCACTATAACACCCCCAATCCGCTCAGGGATATTACATGCCGTAGAACCTTTCCTCAATGATCTTCCAGGTTGGTAACAACGTTAAACATCTCGGCAATGCCTTTAAGGCTAAAATGACTCAGTAGACCGATTTGGTCTTTCAATAAATACATACAACTCAAACACATTACATACCCACGCAGGGGCCGAATACAACACACTCCCGTACAACGGGAAAGAATACTGCAGCGGAAATAAAATACAACTAAACAATGACATCATATGGATCCTCGTGTGATTAGTATCGTTCATCTTTCATCATCCTTCATGCCGACCCTGTGCTAAGCTCCAAAACCTGAATGCAATACAGACATCCACCCCCCGAATACTCGGGGGTTAGCAAAACTCCACTGTTTTGCTAGTGCAAGAACAAGTGCAAAAATACGAGCCATACAATACAAGTTCCAAGAACAATAATAATCAGGAATCCTCAAAGATTTAAACATAACGAAAATACTTCCCGAGGCAAGAGTTTAGGTAACGTTTTCCAAATCCGAAAGATCACAAATAACGAGAACGGTTTGTAAAATGGTTTAAAATACCCTCGGGAGTTTTGATAGAAACAACTTAGGATTTTCTAATCATTCTCTTTTCAAAATCAACAGGGGTCACAGCCCAAATGTTTCAATTTCACAAATAGAACCAACAACAATTCACAGGGCCAGAGCTCGCATCAAGTGTCCTCAATGGATATAAATTCAACACAACATAATCACATACAAGCATCGCCTAGGACCGGGACGAAGCCACAAATCCCACTCGAGGCCTCTAAGGACCCTCCCGAGCGGGCCACAATCATAAAACAAATCACACACATGCATCGCCTAGGACCGAGACGAAGCCACAAATCCCACTCGAGGCCTCTAAGGACCCTCCCGAGCTGGATAGCTAAACAAATCACACAGCATATCTCACGGTTGGATCAATCACTTATTGCATCCTGACCACACGATCACAAGCCATGTGTCACTGTAGATTATCTCAGGCTCTCGCGGTTGGATCAATCACTTGTTGCATCCTGACCACATGATCACGTGCCATGTGTCACCGTAGACCTTCAACCATATCCACACATTCACACAAATAACATATCACATCAATAATATCCAAGTAATTCACTCAATGGCAACAAACACAATGCACGACGTAATGGTCAAATCACAACGCACCGATATGAGATAATATATACATATATATTATCAAAGCACAACGACAACACCAAGTGTATTTATAGTAATTCACGTAACCATCCACGAACATAATGTCCACAAAACACATGCGTTTTGAAAGAGGGACTTTAACAAGGCTAACCAAATCTTTGAAAGTGAAATTCAAACGATCAAATAAACACAAGGAAACGATCACTAATTATCATATCCATAAGACAAGAATTGTATGGACAAGGTACTTGCCTCGAATAACCACAAACGCGAAGAACCGATCGAAGTAGGTTGGCACGAACCGATTACGAACCCGCCGACTCCACCGAGCGCTAACCCGCGACAATAAACTACGAACAACAATAACAACAATGAAAATGAATTCCATAGCACGACCTAAACTCTCTGAATCCAAAGAACAAACGACGAAAGTTCAAGGGTTTCCCCCAAAACTGTAAAACCCCCAAAACCATCCGGGATATTACAACGCCGTTGGTCCCGCGCCGGAACCCACCAGGCTAAAAATCATTTCAAAAACATTTAAAAATGCCAAAAGGCCGATGGCGGTAGTATTTTAAATACTCAAATATTTTCAAAAGCATAGTTCTCAAATACCGTCATAAAATACCAGCTGAAATACAAGGCGAAGTGCCAATTCTCGACAATTCAAAATGTACGTTAAGCTACCACTTATACGTACCGATAAAATAGTTTAGGAAAAGGGGTTTAACGAAATAACCCAAGTTCGCAAAATGCGAGAAGGCCATTTAAAAAATATACACAAGTTGGTAAAGGTACCGAAAAGCCATTTTAGAATACACACGCATCGGATAAAAACAAAGTTCAAAATACACATTTGCAGCAGAAATACAACCAGAAAAGAATACTCGATACTCAAATAAATGTCACAGCCAGTATCACCCGGGAAGCTCGCCCCTTCACGACCGCTACTAGCTCGATCTTCGAGTACCTAAAAATAAAACCCACGACGGGGTCAGCCACAATACTCAATAATGATATCGATCACATCATCATAAATAATTACATACCAATGTAATAATACTGTAAGAATACTACCAACGGAATCTTACCGTTATAACCTTACCAATTCATAGCAATCCATACTAAATCAATCCTTGACATATTCCACATTTCGTATTCTCAAATGACGAAATGAATTCAACAACAATCATCTCTACTGTATTCCAAAAATACCGATAATCCTCAAAACATCATCATAACTCATAAGTGCGGAAATAATCCAATATGTGCCAAATCCCGTCCGTCGGATTACACAATCAAATCTCAACATGTATAAACCAATAATACACAACATATCTGTAGATCAACTGCCACATGATAATGATAACAAATCCCGAACATCGATGTACAGTCCGAATGCTCATACGATCAATAACAATGATCAACCAATACATCATTGAGAATATCATCGACATGATAACTCCAATATGACCAACAAAGGATCAAATATAATCGAGAGTACCCTCAACATGGTAAAATCCCAACACGATCAACAATGGATCAACAATAACCGAGAATACCCTCAACGTGGTAAACTCCAAACACGATCAACAGAGGATCAACTATAACCGAGAATACCCTCAACATGGTAGACTCCAAATGATCAACAAAGGACCAACAATAACCAAGAATACCCTAAACAAGGTAGACTCCAAATGATCAACAATAATGGATCTCAAAGAAATAACTCTGACTGTCGAACATACCCCTCGGGCATATGAACAACCAGTCACAAACCGTCGAACATATCCAATCATACATGGACTATGAACGACCCAACAATATGGCTCAAAAGATGGACGTCACAGTGCACCCGATCCGAAGATGTGTCCGTGCACATGTCCACCCCGTATACGGAATCCAGGATATACATGGGACAATGTACCTAATTAGCCTCATGAAGTACGTCTCGTGTGCACGGTTCAATACGGAAATATCCACGCATAACCATCGTGTGCCCGGCTAAAAATCCTACACAATAACCAATTGGCACGCAGATATGACTCCAGATATGTCACGATTCAACATGACAACGAATCTCAAAGAATTACATATCTAATAAGGAACAAAAGACTCACCGAAGTGAACAAGGACAAACTGACAAAGAAAAGTCGACACGACTAATCAATATCCAAAATAACAATCCTGGGATCATCATCACTCAACGATCGATCAACACAACCATTAATACCAACGATAGTCCTGAGATCAACATCCCTCAACGAACAACCAGTACGAATCTCATTATCCAAAACCTCAACATACAACATAAACAACTCAACATATCAATAATCTCATGACTGAACAAATACTTAAATTACCTCAAGTCGACGATAATATACTTTCCACGAACCAACATCCCTGAATGAATACACAGTTATACGAATAATCCCGAAATAAGAATAGTCCATTTATACCAACAAACCACCGTCCCGACATCAAAGTCGACATGGTAAACCATTCCCGATATCCGATATTCCACATCACTGACCAAAGATAACTCACATATCCGTCCTTACTAAACACATTTAAACCATATACACTATGATTTAATCCAAATCAATGCATAATGTACACACCATCATCCCGACAATTCACATTTATAATATCATTGCTATATGAATTATAAATGAAATGAAAGCGAAATCATTCATTAAATATTATAACTGAACAAGTATAACTTGCCTCGATAATTGTTGCCAAAAGCTCCGACGAACACAGCTCACACGATCGATCGATTGAAATCCCAACCCTCATTTGTTCCCTTTTAATTTAATTGATCGGATCAAACGACCAACGATAATCAACCCAGATCCACAACTCGATTATTGCTCCGAACTCGGGCTCATTCCATATGTCTAAATACACTCAAACGATCGTAGACCAAATTATCAAATCTTCATCTATGTCTACATAATTTTTCTCATCCATAATTCCAATACAAATACATACGGACTACATAATTACACAGCCACACCCCTATATATATTGTCACACACATACAACTACACATACACATATATGTACATAACAAATATATACACCACATTCATTCACACACGCAGACACATCTCACACACACACACACTTATTCCAGTACACACACACTTACAACAACATATATATATATATACATACAAGACACACGCACAACACCCATCAACGCTGCCAGGCAAACTAACCCTGACGTCGTCTCCATCCATCATCGGAAC
Organism: Orobanche coerulescens; assembly: GCA_033398695.1. Classification (NCBI taxonomy): domain Eukaryota; kingdom Viridiplantae; phylum Streptophyta; class Magnoliopsida; order Lamiales; family Orobanchaceae; genus Orobanche; species Orobanche coerulescens. The sequence goes on along the minus strand of CM065802.1, from coordinate 143,330,901 downwards.
TTGGGTCACCGGAGACCACCATGGCCAAACCTTGCCCAGTCGATCAGACTCGAGCCACATCCCAGACACCAATCCGAGTTCGTTCCGCCACCAGGATGAGACGAACTGGCCGGAATCCATCGGAGCAAGAACTCCCGCCTAACAGTCCCCCGCCAAAACCACATCCACTGTCATCCACAAGCTCCCACCGAGAAGTCCTGTGGTCAGGGTGGAGTGACTCGTGTTCGATCTGAAGGTGAGCAAGTCAACGCCAGAAAGAGGGAGGGAGAGGATGTTTGTGCTTGGTGGAGTTAGGCAGGAAACAGGGGAGAGAGAGAGAGAGAAAAAAGACGTGGGGAAGAGAAATGAGGGGAGAGAGAGTACGGGATAAGGCCGAGTAAAGAAAAAGAATATCTTCCTTATATATATATATATATATATATATATATATATAAATAGAGAGTTGACTTAATCGACCCAAATTTTATCAAGTTATAGATATAATTATTCCATTAAAACGAATGAATCTCAAATTAGTTATTCACTATCCTACTTCGATTATCCGATTAATACACTGCGTCAAATAATACCAACACTAACTCGCCAATATATTAGTCTAATGTCTCCGTTCGATAATTTAATCAGTTATCTAATCGAAATAAAAATGAAATAAATCAATTAAAAAAAATAATACCATTAAAATTCCAATTTTAAATTTCCGGATATTACATACTACCCCCTTAAAATAAGTTTCGTCCTCGAAACTTGCAATCTGCCACATACAACAGATCAACCCAAAATTCCCAACTCATCACGAAAACAATCAATCGTCGCCATAAGCGAATAACCAAAACGACAATGATGTTTGTTCAACTTTTCATAAGGCGATACTCAAGATCAACTGGTGTTTCCAAACTGTTTTCAAAAGGTGGTTTTCACTTTTAAAACCCATCATTTCTTGCTTGTGGTCGGAGAAGGTGTGTATGATGTTGGTATTGCCGTTAGGATGTTAGCTCTCCGAATTGTGATTGAATTAGTGGCGTGAGCGTTGAGTCGTCACCACGCATTTGTTACGATAACCTCTGTGAGAGGTGTGATGTTGATCCATAATGTTGTCGTTTCGTGGTGAATTGCATGCTATCGCACCTATGCGAGCTGTTAGAGCTTGGGTTTATACGATTGTGTACATTTGTGATTTTAGTATGTGTTGATAAGTTATGCCAAATTGGCATCTCTGGTTTGTTGCTTTGTGATGTTATGTCCCATTGTATCTAGCATTTGTATATTCGGTATGCCGAGCCGGGGTGTTTCAACCGTGGTGTGCCGGGAGCATGCACGTACCAATTGTCCTTCTCGTCAGTAACGCATTTCAAGTGTGGACCCGAGAGACACAGGATCCAGTTTTGCGAGTTGGGTTCCGAGTCTTTCCGGGCACGAACTTCAGTACAGATATCAGGATCGGCTCTAAGAGGCCCATGGGAAATGTTTCCGTCGACTGCTTTTATGTTGTTGCCTTGTTTCCGTTATTGTGAGTTGCGGGGACGACCTTCTTTTATAAGAGGTCGAAGGTAATACCCGTATTGTTTTTAGACTTATGCATTTCCTCTTTCTCGGGTCTATCGACTCGCTCGTGTTCGTTGATACTTTCTGAACTTGTTCTGTATTTCAGTTTCATCGTTCGAACGAGTTGTGATCTTGTTTTGGGTCGATCTGGTTATCGCTGTGACTTTTCTGAGTTCGGTTCGATTCTTGTGAACCTTGTTCGGAAGTAACATCTTTTGGTTCTACTAGTTCTTTTATTTGAAGTGGATCGGATTTTGAACTTCTGTATTTTCGACTCTATCGACTCGTTTATGTTCGTTGACATTTTCTGAGCTTGTCCTGCCCCTTGCTTTTTTTGATCGAACGAGTGTGGTATTGTTTCGGAATAACTAGTTTGTCGTTGTGACTTTTCAATTGCTATTCCCTTTCATGTGGATCTTATGCGAATGAACATCTTGTTGTTTTCACCGGATCATATATTGTCTCGAGTCGAGATGTGAACCTTGGAGTTGTTGTTTGAATTTTATTGTTCTTCGTGATTCGAACATGATTGTTCGATTTTTGTTGTCTCGATCGTTGTGGTTCGATCGTTGATTGTTCGGTTTTTGTTGATCTCATTTCGTGATTGTTGAACAACCAGACTCCTTCGTAATTCCCTTAAGTTCGGGAAATTAGCCTCGTTTTCGATCTTCCAACCCTTGGGTGGTGGAATTCCGTATTTGTTTAGCGATTGGCTCGCGTTTTGATCGATGTACCGTTGGGTTGGTCAATCATATTGATTTTCGTTCGTTGTGTTTTGTGATTGTTCGGATAATCGACTTGATTGTATTATCTGTTCGATGACACTTATCACTTGTTGGTTTTATTATGTCTCTACTGGTGGCGTCGTGTTGGTCGTCATGGAGCGTGTTTTCACACCGTATACCCTTTGCGTTGCTTGTAATGTTTCACCATTGGGTGCGATTTTTTTTCGGTTCTTGTGTATCTCGTTGAGTTTACCTGGCGGGATATTTCTTCTCCCTACTTGATTTAAGTTTCGGGACGAAACTTCTTTTAAGGAGGGTAGAATGTAATATCCGCAATTTTGGATTTCGGTAATTTTCTTTTTTCCAGCGGAGGTCCGTTTCGACGACTCGCTTGAGACCGTTTCATCATTCTGAGAATGATTAATTCTGGACTTTTTGCCATCCGAGTTCGTTTCGGTATTGTTTTGTTGAGTTCCGTATTTCTTAACAACTTTTCCGCACTCGAGTTCGATTCTTGTGAATCTCGTTCGAAATTACTGTTTCGAGTTTCCTGTAAGTCCGTTTAACTTTGTTAGACGTGTTGTGAACTTCGATTTGGTTATTCGATCACGTATCGTGATTTTCGGACGTTTTGGGCCATTTTTGTAATTTCCCAAAGTTTGGGGTAATTACCTTCCGTTGTCGAATTTCGAGCCTTCGGGTGGTCGGAATCGTGTGTTCTCTTAGTGCCCGAATTCGCCTATGCGAATACTTCGTAACCGAATCTTCGATTCATATTCAGGTTCGGGTTTCGGGGTCGTTCGGATTGTCGTTGTGGTTCGGTCGAAATTTTCGGTTTGTGTCTCGAGGTGGCTGGCCGGACCTGTGCGAAACGGATCTGAAAACGGCGTTGCCGAGCGCCGTGTCTTGCGCTGGGTCGGCCAGGACCAACAAGCCTGCCGAGACACGGCCGAGAACCCGCGCAAGATTTGTGCCGGGTGATGCGCCGTGTCGGATACGACCGAGACACACGGCGCTGGTCTGGGCCGGTTGCTGCGCCGTGTTCGGCAGGCGTATAAATATGGCCGAGCAGTCATTTTTTTTCACTCGTTTTCATTTCCTATCTTCCCTGGTCTGCACCGTGTTGTTATACGGGATCGGTACGAGGGATGATGAAAGACGAATGATACTAATCACGCGAAGGCCACTTTTGGGTTAAGTTAGTCGAAGTCCATTGTATTGTCTTTTCCACTATCTTATTGTTCGTCGTTGCAAGTATTTTACCCTTGCGTGGGTATGAGTCTGGATGAGTTTATGTATTTTGATTTGTAAGTCAGTGACGAAAGACCAAATCGGTCTATTGGTTCGTTATTTTGATTCGTCGGTATGTAATGTAATGTGTTGTTTTGATGTCTAGCTTGGTGGATCCTCACGGAGAGGGTCTGCGGCGTGTAATATTCCCGGTTTGATCTGGGGGTGTTACAATGACTTGTCTTGAATGTATATGATTGATGATTGTAGGATTGTTGGTTGAATATTGTGTTGTTGCCATCGTGAATAAGTGCCTGTGTGGTTTGCCAATGTGAATATTTGCTTATGTGTTTTGCCGTATCCAAAGCCGAGGAGGGCGGGGATGTGTGCTCCGGCCTGTGTATGCTGGCGGCTCCTGTGTGATGGTGTAGCGACGGTGTTGCATAATGCGTGTTTCAAGGGGCGGCTCTTGTAGGAGTGACGCCGGCGCGCGACATGATCAAGGGGCGGCCACCACAGTGTAGTGAACGCTGGTGCATAGGTATTTCAGTGGAGGCTCCTGGCAGGCTTCAGAGCGGAGGATACTTGTGTGATAGTTAAGACCCTAATACCGAATGGAATTGTGCCTTTTAAATCACTTTCAAACATCTTCTAAAATATTGGTATCAGTAGAAAGAAACGACTATGAATTTCTGACGAGATCTCCAAGGGTTAGTTAACCATTGATGGTCTTAAGTAGGAATTCTCTGAGAAAACGCATTTTAGGTAGAGGACCCTGAGAGATTTTTTTGAAACGGAAGTGTTTCCGTATTTTGGGTTAAGGACCCCGATAGATTTTAGAAACGGAAGTGTTTCTGTTTATTGGGTCGAGGACCCCGAGATGTTTTGAATTTCTTTCTAGAGTGCCTATGCTCGGTTTTTAAAACTTTTTAAACCATTTACTTCGAGCCGGGTCAAAAAGGGTTTTTCCTAAACTATTTTACTAATGTATTGTTTGAAACCATTTTCACAAGTTTAAACTATCTCTCCCGACTCGTTGAGGCATTTTTAGAAAATACTGTATTTTTACTCCTCTTTTGAGAATGAATGATTTATATGAATGATTGGCATATTTGCGTATGTGAACACAATTTGGTGATATCGGTGGATCTTGTGATTTGTGCTGTTTTTGTGACTCATTCGGATTGGCGTAAATATTTTCCGTATGGCTTGTATATTTTGTACTTGCAGTAGCAAAATAGTGGAATTTTGCTAACCCACTAGTATTCGGGGGGTGGGTGTCTGTTATGCGCTCAGGTTTTGCAGGTCGGAAGCAGTCATTGAATCGGCTTGACAGAGAATGAAGGGCAACGATACTAATCACATATGAGTCAAAGTCTTTTCTTTCATTTGCTGTAATCAAGGGCTGTCCTTGTTATGTATTCACAAATTCGAACAACCCAAGTCAATCAATCACGAATCCATTACCACAATACGATTCCACAATCCGATAACTATATCAACTTATCTTGATAACAAGGATTACACAACATACTCTATTCCAAAATCAACATGATATGTTTGACCCCTTGTTCATACTCATCAACCTCATACCAAAACTGTACTTAAGATTATCAATAATTCAATCATCCGATCATTCGACTCGTATTAATGCATATACTTAAAGAAGGATAATACTCTTGCCAAATTCATACTCAAAATTCGTATGTCATCAAGACCATATGAAAATCATATCACCATTCACATAAATTGTCTCTTGACATCAACAATCATGATCACTTGTTCTAGATATTAACATTCCATGTTCCCATCAAAAGACATAAACACCTTAACAAAACTCATCATAATCGCCATATTTACTTCAAGGGATTCTCAAGAACATGAATCAACCCAACCACGTTTAAGTAATATCAACATGCTCATGATAATCAAGGCAACATAGTCCAATATATTATTTAATCATATAATTCGTAACTTTAACACATAAACCATTATATAACTTATCACATATTCCCCTTTGATGTGATATATACCAAGAACACCAATAACATCATAATTCCATAATCATTTTCATAACAAACAACATAATCAAAAACATATATCATCATATTCTCCAACATACAATTCATATAACCTCAAGAATCACAACACCACCACCATTGCCATCATCATATGAAGAAAACGTCAACAACCTCAAAATCTAAAGTTAAAGAGATTACCCAACAAAGCTCAAGAAGATGAACACCATCAAATACCTCAAGGACATCAAGGATTCCAAACCCCAAGCTTTAAATCAAACCATCATGGTCTTAACCAATGTATAAGGGTCTAGAATGAGCTTAGAAGTGAAGAGGGACGAAGCTTGGGGAGGAAAATCTGTTTCTTCTCGTGAAGAAATGAAAGACTGATCCTTATTTTATAATCTACACAGCTCGTTACGTACGTTAACACCAACCACTAACGTACGTAAGACCTCCTAATGTATGCTACATGTCTTGCATAGCGTACGTAATCAGCATCCAGAGCTCACTGCCTCATTTTGTCTCATCTATTACATACGTAATGTCCATGCCATAGCGTACGTAATATAGTTGTTGACTTGCTACAGTAACATACTCGTTTAACGTATGTAATAGTTTATTCTTAACATATGTAAATCCTTATGTCGACTCACCTGTCCACATTTGTGCCGAAAGTTGCTCAGCCTGGATCATGTTTGATTCCTCTAATAATGTACGTAATGCATGATAGATAACGTACGTTATGCTTACCATCTTAGCGTACGTTAGCCTCTCAGCTTAGCGTACGTAATGGCTTCTGCACTTAGCCAATTCCACCGTTCCTGTCTGTCTCGACATACTGGATATGTATACACACTGATAATATTCTCATACATTATATCCACCATCGAAAGTCATATCAAGCATGTAATATCCTAGAATTTAAAATAACCTCGATAGATATACTGGTACAACTGTCACAGTTCCCAAAATAATTCAACCATACTGTATCGGTCCCACGCTGTATAGTGCAACTCAGATAAAACAATGCGAAAAATTCGTAGCGAAATTCTAGGATATTACACTTCACATTCATTAAAGATATACCCTGATGTTGGAATCTTCACATCCATTAAAGATCCCGAAAAAATCTTAGTCCGTATAACCCTCTACTTTAAGTTCTCGAACGTTTCATGTTAGAACCAAGTCTTCCATCCTTTTAATGTACATCAAAATGTTATTTATAACAGTCCAATGTTCTTGTCGTGGATATAAATGATACCTACTTACCATGATCACAGCGTAAGCAATGTCCGATATAGTGTAAATCATAGCATACATGATGCTACCCACTACCTAAGCATAGGGCACCTTACATATTTACGTTCTTTCCTCATCACTTTGAAGACATATATCTAAAGAGAGTTTTATACCATGTCGCATAGGCAATAACCTTCTTTCAGAATCTTCAATCCTAAATAACTTTAGGGGCTTTGTATATAGTGTTGGGATTCAGTGCCTAAAACGAAGGCCCAACGGAAGCGATAAAATGAAAATTAATTCGATCCGAATCCCTATGAGGATCGATCGAGCTACGTATATACGAATATTAAATAAACAAAGGAAGATTCGAAATCATACCCTTGTCGTCCGTTGATTATATGGAGTTCCTTCTCTTGAGCTATTCCCAAACGATCAAAAGTGCTACAAGCCCTTGCATGATCTAACGCCGAAAAAGTGCGTCTCTACTTGTCACGCACCGGAGAAACGAGCGGAATAACAACACTCGATTAACCTCTAAGGTTATGGCTAGAATCAAGTGATGAAGCTTTTTATTATAACACTGTAAGTGTATAATTTATATCTCTCAATAAATTTTTTGATTTTCTCCAAGAGCAATAAAGAAGTAAAATGGAGAAAGATGAAGACTTAAAAGCAACTCTTTTCTCTCCTCTCTAGCTGAAATCACGTATGGAATGAATTGATTAGCCGGGAGAAGTCTTCCTTTATTCCTTTTACAAATCCCACAAAATCACATTTATCCTTATTTTAAGAGATATCTTATCTCTAAGGTCATAAGTCCTACACCAACCAAATCAAGACTAAGACCAAGGCAAGTCACCAAAGTGGGGCGGCCTCTAGAAGGAATCGGACGAGTTCGGTTCGTTTCGGACTCCCGTGAGTCCAAACAGATAAACTCCGATTCCGTTTCGATGTATTTATATCGATTAATTAATCTAATTAATTAATCATATCAAATATATAATGACATAATTAATTTCTCCAAGAAATAATTATATTCATGAATTAAATTAATCACCCGGTAATTTATTTACTTCATTAGGCCGTAAATTAATTTATCCAATAAATTAATTTAGACATCCAATGTCCCAAATTAGATATCCAATATCTAATATTCATTATGAGAGAATAAGCTTGATTCATTCCGTCGTCAATCCTATTGCGCGACTCGGTAGGTCCGTCTCAGTAAGCAATAGGAGGAACCAAAGAGTAGTAGCACCACCTAGCCAGCCTGTCGGCCTACACTGTACCCCAACTGAGAATGAATTATTGGGATCATTCAAGAACCATTCTGTCGTGAATACCAGTATAAGTATAAACCCTTCTTTCAAATGTCCCGATCAAGTTATAGGGTCACGGTCAGTCAAACCCTATCTGTTACTTGATGTTATGCATGCGTTAATGCAAATCGAGATCATCGAGCTCTCGTGTATCCAATACAACTAGCTCCAATGCTTTGGCCAAAGACTTATGATTTCATCTACCAATAACCGCATAGGACATATAACCCGCTCACTAACGGGAGAAAGAATTCTATCTTGGTATTCAGTAGGACCTGCTATTTGCCCGTCAAGATTCACGCCGAGGTTGACCCCCGCCTTCCGGTTCACAGGGTCGAACTACTCTAATGAAAATCTTGACATCACAAGCACATCCCTATTAAATCCTCAAGTCGAAGGTTCACGAATACCTATCAGAACCTTTCGATTCCGTCATTGACTGTCCCGGAGTGAAATCCGTGTGATGAATCGAGGGTGAGTCGGTTCGAGTATACTAATCCAATTATCATACCTATAACGTGTGCACCCACTAACCATTAGCGTTCGACAGGCACTCTCCATGTCAAAGAACACGTCATACAAGTATTCACATAAACTTAACGCCCAGTCAAGTTTCATCGACTTGCGAACGATTAAGTATTTGAGCTATAAATATTTCCAGTGCCGAACCCCTTATCCAATAAGGAGTGGAACGTTTTGCTCTCAAATACACAAACTAGTTTCTATATGTATATTTACGAGTTAGGAATGCCAGTAACTACTAGTAAATAGAAAAACATCCATTGCCTTATATTAGTGATTTACATAATAACAAGTACAATGCCCTCACTCAACATCCTCTGAGTGGCATTCGAGGGCATACTCCCAACGATCTCCCACTTGCACTCAATGCCACACACTACGGTATCTAATACCCATGTTCTCCAGATGATGCTCCAAGCTAATCTGAGAAAGTGGCTTGGTCAATGGATCAGCGATGTTGTCGGCTGACTCTACTCTATGCAACACAATGTATCTCTTTGCGAACAAATTCTCTTACGAGATGATACTCTCTCAATATGTTTGGTACTTTTGTGCAACCTCGGCTCCTAGGCCTGTGCTACCGCTCTTACAGCACAGCACAAGGTGTCACGAGAAGTTTACCTAGTAACTTCTTAACCCTTCCTTTGGAGGCCTCCGAGGCCGCTTTATACTCAGCTTAACTGGTGGAATCAGCCGTTGCGCTATACCTGGCACTATGCCATGATACTGCTCCTCTATTAAGAGTAAATGTAGCCAGAAGTAGACATAGAATCGTCTTTCTGTCCTTGGAACTCCAATACCGTGAATCTCATCACATTCAGTTCTCCACCACCATATATAAGAACCAGATCTCTAGTCCTTCTAAAGTACTTGAGAACGTTCTTTATGGCGCTCTAATGTTCCCGAACTGGGTTAGCCCGAAACCTACTTACCACGCTCCCAGCATGCACAATGTTAGGTCTCGTACACAACATAGCATACATAAGGCTACCCACGGCCGAAGCATATGGTATATTACTCATTTTCTTTCGTTGTTCCTCACTTTGAGGACACATCTTCAAGGAGAGTTTTATTCCATGTTGCATCGGTAGGAACCCTCTTTTAGAATCATTCATCTTAAATCGCTTTAATATTTTATCTATATAGAGGGCTTGGTAAAGACCTAGTGTTCTCTTCGCTCTATCCCGGTAGAGTCGAATTCTAAGAATATAGGTTGCTTCTCCCAAGTCTTTCATGGAGAAATTACTCGAAATCCAAGCTTTTCACAGAATTGGGCATTCCCACATCATTTCCTATTAGTAGAATGTCATCTATATATAGTACTAAGAATGTGATCTTGCTCCCACTAACCCTCTTGTATACATAAGGTTCCTCTTCATTTTGTACAAAGTAAAACTCTTTGACCGCCTCGTCAAAACGAAGGTTCCAACTACATGAAGACTGCTACAGTCCATTTCATGGAGTTTACATCCACCATTGCTAGGTCATTGGTCGCAGGTCGGTCTCTTGTTTATCACTTGGAACCTCAAGGAAACCCAGTTCCTCCAAGTGTATAAAACTATACCTCTCAGGTAAATGAGACACCCTACTAGACCTACGAGGTGGTTGTACTTGTGTTTCAGAAGGTTCGTTTCCAGTTTCTTGCACAGGTGTCTCCCGAGGAGTTTCATTATATTCTTCTAAAGAAATACTTCTACCTGCTCCGCCTTCCTGAATGAATTCATCTTCCAGGAAGTGTGCTTGTAAAGCAACAAGGACCTTTTGATCTTCAGGCATGTAGAATAGATATCCCATCGTCCCAGACGGGAATCCAATGAAACGTCCCTTCACGGACCTAGCTTCCAACTTCTCCACCTTAGTCTTCTTAACATAGGCGGGACATCCCTAAATCCTAATATGCCTCAAATTATCAAGAGAATGTCTTCTTACGCCGCCGCTCTTCGCCATCCCCATCCCCATCCTCATCCCCTACACAACCCTGGAAAATCCTTATCGTTAGCCACCCCTCAGAGCCTCAGGCTTAGGGAAACGCAAACTTCTCCCTACAGTTGCCGTCCCTGTAGTTGCTCCGTTGAGAGCGGTGGTAATAAGACGCCGTTTAGGGCTTGGGTGGTTTTAAAGGAAGTAATTATGGCGGTTTTGGTAGCCCCCACAGAGTTTGGTTCGACACAGAAGCCGATAATTTGGATAAGAGTGGTAGTGAGTTACTGACGGAGAATGAGGTGGGGGTTGATGGAGAAAATGTGAAAGGGAAGGTGCAGAGGCGGCAGAGAAGCACCAGCGGTGGTGGTGGGAAGCCCTGAGTTGTTGACAATACCAGGTGTGGGGCCGAGGAATTTGAGGAAGCTGGTAGAAAAAGGCTTTGAAGGTGTGGCTCAGCTCAAACAGCTCTATAAAGACAAGGTATGCAGATTTAGGCTATTGTAATTATCTTTATTTATTTGTTTATTTTTGTGTATATGTAAATTACATCGCAGTTTGGATTTTTTTTCGGGTGTATAATGCAAGACTTTTGCTTGTGATTTAATTGCTATTATACTGGGTTTATTCCATCGATAAAGATGAGAGGAAACAATCGTATGAATGGAATCTTGTTTAATGGCTGGATAGTTGGTGTTTGATATGCAGGATTAGTTTGAGTTGTAAATCGTCGGATGCTGTGGCTTGAGGTTCCATTTTTTCGAGTACAGTAATGTTGCCTATGGTCACCACGAAGATTTTCTTTTTTTCTTTTTTATATTTATGCTTTTCCTTTTTGAAAATATTTAGCATTCGATTCTAATTTTCTATACTTCAGCATTTCAAATAATTATGTGGTTAATTTTATATCACAAAGAATTTGTAACACGCTTGCTTTTCTTATCATATGTTTGCATATGTCTGATTCGCGGGTGACGGATACCCATGAATGGTGGGTTCGCGGGTATCCGACGTGTATCTGGTGATGGGTACCTAATGGATGGCGGGGTAGACCTAATTATATATATTCACTACGCATTCATTTGCTGCCCTCCTCTGCATATTTGTTCTACGTGCAGAGCGCCTGTCATACCTCCTGAAAATGGGGTGTCTCCTGCTGCATGAGGAGTAATGTTCATATGAGAGGTATATGATATTTGCATTTAGATAATTTTTTATTTTTTTAAATAAATGATGGAATCTGTATATATGTATAAAAAGTAAAAATAAAATTAGAGTGAGATGCTGATCACAATATTTTTTTTTAGCCTAATTACTCTTTATCTTTCATAGTATCAGAATTGAGAGATTTTATGTTTACCTGACAAATACTCCCCTCTTGAGGGTGAAATTACTCCAAGAGTAATTTTAAGGGATAATTACATTAGCCGTCTTGAAGTTCGGCCTAATTACAAAAAAAGAAAAAATCCGTGGCAGTTGGTCCTCAGTGGGATTTCGTGGTACAATTTGTCCTCAGTGGAAGTTGGTCTCATCGTAAGCAAGCTGTTCCTTCATTTTTTTAATACATTTCTTTTTCTTCCTTTTTTTCGTGTTTTTTCGCCTCTCTTCTTGTCGATTATACCTTCCCACATGCGTTTTTTGGTCTTCAATTTGTGGCAGACAAGTGGTTCATTGTACGATGCATTGACAGGCTCAATCCTGACATTTATGTTGCTGACTTTCTAGGTTAGTTAAATTCTGATGTTAGGATGACGATTGCAACTAGTAATACTAACTATTTATTTTCTAGTTGATTTTTAAATATTGAATACTGCAGGAAGAAGAAGGGATTGGTTCTTTCATCTGTCATGTACCTTGTTGGAGCTTTTGTAACAGCCTTGGCACTTACTTTTGCTGTCTTGGTGATTGTGCGCTTCATTTACGGTATAGGAATTGGATTGGTAAGAAATGGTGCTATGACAATTTTTGTTCTAGTTATAATCGATTTTATTTTTATTCAAATACACATACACCGACACATATATATAAAACATCATATATATATATATTGATTTTCTCTTTATTCATACACACAAAGAGATTTTTACTCATATACGTGAAATTCATCTATCATACTACCTCCGTTCCTTATTATCTGTCCGATTTTATCCAAAATAGTGTTCCTAATTATTTGTCAACTTGTTAATATGGTAATACCAACAAAAATCATCTTTTTTTTTCCAGCAATACCTTATAAATACTAAACACCTTCTTGCAAGTATAAGCTTATTAATTCATCCATTAGCAACAAATAAGGGTATAATAGTTTTTTGATAGTCTAACTTATGGGAAATTTTGGTTTGCTTGAATGGACATAATTGACTCATAATAAAGAATAAAGGTTGTAGTTATTTAATTTCAGGCCCGAATTGTCAGTTTATTCTATCTTTTACGACCTTGATAAAAGTCCTAAATTCTTTATGGACTTTTCACTACAACCAAATGCATATAACAAGAAATCTTCCAAATATGCACATTTCTTTCAATCAATCATCCTAATGTGCATTTTTTGAACAACATTTGGTAGGGTGGGAGAAGCTAATCCCAGCCTCAACTTGGATATCGGAGAATTTTGTGCAACGATATCAAGTGATCAAGATGATAATGTTACTCCTATGACTCAAGGGGACACCACTTATCAGTTATTCAATATGTAACTTTGTATCACTTGTATTGGTGGTGTTACTTGGTTTTGGTACATTTTGTACTTTTAAGTTAGATTGGTGGTATTACTTGGTTTTGGTACTTTTGAAGTTAAATTGGTGGTTTGTTGCTTCATATGAATTTAGGATTTTATATTTTGTATTGGCATCCTCGTTGGTTTTGTACTTCCGTGGTTTATTTTGGATGGTTGATGTAAGAATAAAATGGTTATTTCAAAATATTTCTATAAAGTGTTGCTTTTTACTTTAGCTGTTGTTATTTTATAAAAGTAGTATTACAAAAAAAATGATGATGTGGCATAGATGTGGGCCCATTGCTGACGTGGTGCAAATATAGAGCCACTGTTGATGTGGCATAAATGTGGGCCCCACTGCTGACATGGCATCAAGATGGGACCCGTTGATGACATGGCAAAAAGGTGGGACCCACTGATGACGTGGCACATGTGCACCCTATGTTTTTTTTGAAATCTTAGGCAACATCGTTTGTTGTTGCCTTACTTGGTTATGTTGTTGCATTAGAGGCGTAGTGCAATACTTTTCTGTTGTTGCAGTAGAGACTAAAAATGTTGCCTTAGGTGTCAAAGGCAACGGCCGTATTGGCAATAAGAGTTTGGTGTTGTCTTTGGCCTAAGGCAACACTTTTAGTGTCTTCTGCAATAATAAACAGGCATTGCCTATGAGCACTTATGGCGTAGTGTATGTTTCATTAAGTATACATAACCATACCTAGTATGATCATCTGTAAACGTAATGAAATATTGATATCCGTCACGTGTTGCTTCCAAAGCACCACAAACGTTGGTATGGATTAATCCCATTTTATCAGCGGCTCTTCCAAATGTCCCTGTGAAGGGGGACTTAGTCATTTTACTTTTAAGGCAGGATTCACAAGTAGGAAAGGGATCCGATCCCAATGGACCCATAAGTCCATCTTTTTCCATTTTGTAAACCTTGGTCTGACCAACATGACCAAGTCTAAGATGCCATTTCAAAACTTGATTGGTTTCATCCCTACCACGTTTTGTAGTCATAGTATTCACAACTACTTTGTTGCTGAGATTTAGATGATACAATCCATTTAACAATGTAGCAGTACCCACTAGTTTATTTCTGAAATAAATTTTGCAGGAACCATCACCAATAAAAAATGAAAAGCCTTTTCGGTCCATGACCGAAATGGATACAATGTTTTTGTGCCCCTTGGGCAAAACAAGTACATCTTCTAAAGTCAAAACAAAGCCATATTCTAAACCCAAAAGAAGTGATCCTATGTCGGTTGCCTCGACACTATGCCCGCTTCCGACTGTGATCATAACTTCTCCAGCTCCAAGCTTCCTACTTTGTTCCAGATCCTGATTCACGATACAAATATGAGAACTAGCACCAGAATACAATATCCAGGAAGTAGAAAAAACAGTAGCAGAACAATTTGTTTCCAAAACTAAAAGTTCTGTACCTGAAGTGCCATGAAGAATCGGACAGTCTCTCGCCCAGTGGCCCAGCTCACCGCACTTGAGACAAGCATCCTTCTTCTTCTTGTTCTTCGGAACCATCGGGGCCTTGCCCTTTCCCTTAAGGTCCTTAACTTGTGGTCCAGTTTACTTCTTGGTCTTTTTCTTCTTATTCTTAGACCTCCGAGGTGTTACAATATAAATCTTTTTTTCTTTTGAAAAACTGATTTAATTGTGTAATATAAAAATTAGAAAAATATTATTTTTGGATTCAGGACGAAAAAATGAGTCGTAAAATTGGCCGGACCACTGGCCTGGTCATCGGGAGCTCTGGCCGCTTCAGGGCCTTGGTTTTGCCCTGTCGGGCCGGGCTTGGCAGGCCTTGTTTTCCGACTCAATTTTTATATTTCGTTGGGTAAATTAATTTTCCGCAAATTAAATTGGATTTAATTTGACTAAAATATAATTATGGTAATTTTATTTTAAGGGAATTAATTTAATGAAATATTTATTTTGTCCGAAGCATATTAAAATTAACGGTTAAGTGAATTAATTGGATTAATTCTAATTATTGGATTAATTTTTGTTGATTAGATCAATTTTAGATTAATCATTATTGCTATTTATTTTAATGTAATTGTTGCATTAATTTTGAATGGGGATGTAGTTCACGGACCTAGTTTTGAATCGTTTGTTTTGTTCGATTGGGTTGTAATGGCCGTTTTGAGCCTATTTATTTTGCTAGAAAATTTGTATAGGATGCAATTTTTCAAATGTAAAATTTATATGTAATGACGAAGACCGGAGGAAGATCCACTCGAGAAGACGAAGATTCAAGACCGAAGACATGTAATTAGATTACGATGTTTTTGTTCAAGGAACGGTCCATGAACTGCATGTTGTTAGTTTTAGGTTGTGTATGTTTTCATATTGTATGACAAACAAACAAACCGACAAACCGCGCTTATAAACGGATTAATGTGCAAAGTGTAACATATAATCGCGTTAATACTTCCACTTACAAACACTAAGTTATAAAGGTTACGAGGTTTCCTACCCTCCATCAAACTTATGGAAAATTGAAATCTAAACCGGAATATTATTCTTCCGAGTATGTCGTGGTAATATTTTCGGGAAAAGTTGATAAATTCCTAGAGTACATTAGATGCCTTTGGTTGTGATAAATCAAACCCCTATAAACCGTATGGGTTGCCGGGTAAGATTCAATTGTCAGACTAATAGGAGTTGACGGTTTAAACTTAGATAGTTCAGCGAGCCATAGAAACCGAATGGGTTGAGGGCAAGTGAACTAGGGGTAAAAGAAGATCGAATCATCCATTATATGGGTTGGTATTAGACACCACTTTATAAAGAATAATATAATAGAAACCGTATGGTTGCCCTCTATTAAACTTTGTAAAGAAATCGATCACCACTATGAAGTCACCCAAGACTTCCGGATTTAACAAGAGAGTGTGTAAATGCCGATAAAATAGTGAGAGCCGAGCTATGAATAAAGAAAGTCCTTAAATTCTTTATTCGGATCATAATTAAATAATCACTAACGAATCTTAAATTATTCTCTGCAGTTAACAAAACTCTCAATATGACAATGAACCCACTCGCTATACTACTTGAAAAGAACGTCCTGACTGATCCGAACTATGTGGACTGCCTTCGGAACTTGAGGATTGTCCTAACTATAGAAATGCTGGGATACGTCTTGGAGGCGGACATCCCAGCGGCTCCTGCAAGAACCCGAGCCAATTAGGAAGATGTCGATGCCCATGAGAAATGGGTAAAAGACGACATAAGAGTGCGAGGGTACATGTTAGGCTCAATGACCAATGAGCTTCAACGTGCCCATGAAAAGATGACGTCTTCGAGAGCCATTTTATCGCACCTGGCTGAGCTTTATGGAGAGCATAGCCGAACTGCTAGATATGAGATATCGAAGCAATTATTCGGCATCAGGATGAAGGTAGGAGAGAGGGTTGGGGACCATGTCCTCAAGATGATCTAGATGATTGAGATATTGGAAGCTCTTGATTTTCAGATGCATGCATCTCTCCAAACTGACCTTATCCTGCAGTCACTTCGTGACTCCTTTTCACAATTTGTCATGAACTTCAACTGCAATGAGATTGCATGTAACTTAGCTGGGCTAATGAACAAACTGACGACTGCCCAGTCTCAGATGAAGACAAAGGGAAAGGAAGCTGCACCTGTGATTTCTTATGGGACTTGGAAGTCCAAGAATAAGAAGAAAAAGAACAAGAATCAGTTAGGTCCAATAGCCAAGATCGGCAAGGGCAAGGGCAAGGCCCCAATGGTTCAAAAGAGCAAAGGGGCCAAGAAAACGGATGTATGCCTCAACTGCGGTGAGCTAGGCCACTAGAAGAGGTACTGTCCAAAGCTTGACCGTAATGCGCCTTCAGGCACGGAACTACAGGTTTTAGAAACAAATTATCCTGTAACTGTATATTCTACTTCTTGGATACTTGATTCTGGTTCGAGTTCTCACATTGTACAATGAATCAGGATCCGGAACGAAGTAGGAAGCTGGATTCAGGGGAGGTGATGGTCACCGTCGGAAGTGGCTATAGTGTCGAGGCTTCTGATATCGGATCCCTTATGTTGGATTTAGAATCTGGTTTTATTCTTACTTTAGATGATGTACTTGTTTTGCCCAAGGGGCACAAAAATATTGTATCAATTCCGGTCATGGACCGAAAGGGATTTCACTTCTTTATTGGAGATGGGTCCTGTCGTATTTATTTTAGAAATAAATTGGTTGGTACTGCTACATTATTAAATGATTTATATCATTTAAATCTAAAGAATAAAACAATCGTGAACACTATAACTAGGAAGCGTGGTAGGGATGAAACGAAACAAGCACTTAAGTGGCATCTTAGACTTGGTCATATCGGTCAGACCAAGGTTCATAAAATGGAGAAAGATGGGATTACGGGTCCATTGGGATCAGATCCCTATCCAACTTGTGAATCTGGCCTTCAAGGCAAAATGACTAAGTTACCCTTCGCAGGGACTTTTGAAAGAGCTGCTGAAAAACTTGGATTGATCCATACCGACGTCTGTGGCCCTTTTGAAGTGGCATGAGACGGCTTTCAGTATTTCATTACATTCACTAATGACTATACCAGGTATGGATTCATGTACTTAATGAAACATAAGTCTGAAGCTTTTGATAAATTCAAGGAATTTAAAGCCCTAGTTGAAAACAAACAGGTAACTGTGTTAAGACTCTTCGGTCAGACCGGGGTGGTGAGTACATGAGTAACGAATTTGATGAGTTCTTAAAAGAACTAGGAATAGTGTCACAATTCACTCCTCCAGCTACTCCACAATTAAATCGTGTATCAGAAAGAAGGAACTGAACCTTGTTGGACATGGTTCGCTCCATGCTTAACTATACTGATCTACCGATTTATCTGTGGGGTTAAGCGCTCCTTATTGATGTGCATATCTTGAACAGATGTCCTTCCAAATCCATTCCTAAGACTCCCCATGAGATGTGGAGAGAGTTAGGAAACCAAGTCTTAATCACATTAGGATTTGGGGATGCCCTGCTTATGTCAAGAAGACTAAAGTAGAGAAATTGGAAACTAGGTCTGTGAAAGGTCATTTCTAGGAAATACAGGGGATTCCATGGGATATCTATTCTACATGCACGAAGATCATAGGATCATCTTTGCTATACAAACACACTTCCTGGAAGACCAGTTTATTCAGGAAGGAGGGGCAGGTAGAAATATTTCTTTGGAAGAAATAAAAGAAACACCAAATGAGACACCTATGCAAGATATTAGAACCCAACCTTCTGAAATACAAACACAACCTCGCAAGTCTAGTAGAATTTCTCAATTACCTGAGAGGTATGGCTATCTGCATCAAGAGGAACTGGGTGTCCATGAGATGACAGAAAGTAGTCAAGAGAATGATCCTTCTACATACGACCAAGCGATGGTAGATGTTGACTCCACCAAGTGGCAAGAAGCTATGGAAGCTGAGATAGACTCAATGCATGCTAATCAGGTCTGGAATTTAGTATCTAAAGGCATAGTGCCTATTGGAAACAAATGGATCTATAAAAGAAAGACTGATGGAGATGGCAAGGTTGATTGATACCTATAAGGCCAGACTTGTGGCAAAGGGTTATTCCCAAAGAGAAGGAATCGATTACTTCGAGACCTTCTCACCTGTAGCTATGATTAAGTCTATTCGCATGATGCTTGCCATAGCAGCCCACTTAGATTATGAAATATGTCAAATGGATGTGAAAACGGCATTCCTAAATGGATTCCTCGAGGAGGAGATTTACATGGAACAGCCTAAGGGATTCATATCTCAAACCAATATTCATAATGTATGCAAACTTCAGCGTGCCATTTGTGGACTGAAGCAAGCTTCACGGAGTTAGAATCTTCATTTTAACGAGACAGTTAAAGAGTTTGATTTTGTCCAAAACGAAGAGGAGCCCTGTATTTACAAGAAGGTTAGTGGGAGAAAAATTACGTTCTTAATACTATATGTAGATGACATTCTACTTATAGGAAACGACGTAGGAATGCTCGGTTCTGTGAAAACTTGGCTTTCTAAAGAGTTCTCAATGAAAGACTTGGGAGAAGCTACCTATATTCTGGGTATTCGTCTCTACCGGGATAGAGCGAAAGGAATGTTAGGTCGTTCCCAAGCCCTCTATATAGAAAAGATCCTGAAGCGATTTAGGATGTAAGATTCTAAAAGAGGGTTCCTTCCTATGCAACATGGTGCAAAACTTTGCTTAGAGATGTGTCCTCAAAGTGAGGAAGACAGAAAGGAAATGAGTAAGGTGCCCTATGCTTCGGCAGTAGGTAGCCTCATGTACGCTATGATTTGCACTAGACCGGACATTGCCTATGCTGTGAGCGTAGTAAGTCGGTTTCAGTCAAATCCAGGGCAGGAACGTTGGACTGCTGTAAAGAACATTCTTAAGTACCTAAGGAGGACTAAAGACTTGGTTCTTACATACGGCGGTGGAGAAGTTAGAGTGATGGGCTATACAGACTCAGATTTTTCGGGGGACATGGATGCTCAGATGTCCACATCAGGGTATATCTTCACTCTGAATGGTGGGGCAGTTTCTTGGAGAAGTGCCAAGCAAAGTTCGACTGCTATCTCTACATGTCAAGCCAAATATTAGGCAGCCACGGAGGCTGCTAAAGAATCTCTTTGGATTAAGAAGTTCACTGAGGAACTTCAAGTGGTTCCTAATGCGGAGAAGCCCGTGACGCTGTTTTGTGACAACAACGGAGATGTTGCACAGGCTAAGTAGCCTAGGGCTCACCACAATACCAAATATATTGCGAGAAAATATCATTTTGTGAGAGAAATGGTTCAGGAAGGAAATGTTATACTGTAGAGAGTAGACACAGCAAATAACATTGCTGATCCACTTACCAAGCCACTATCTCAGAAGGTCTTAGAGAGACATCTGGAGAATATGGGTATTAGATACCATAGTTTGTGGCATTGAGTGCAAGTGGGAGATTGTTAGGGATATACCCTCGAATGCCACTCAGAGGATGAGAGAGTGAGAGCATATGTATTGTAATTATGAATATTTAACAAGACAATAATTATTTCTATATTATTGTATATTACTGGCATTGTGATTTGCTATATAGAATAATAGTCCTTGTATTTGAGAGTAAACATTCTACTCCTTATGGAGATAAGGAGATAGGCACTGGAAGTGTTTAGAGCTCGAATGCTTAACTCGTTCACAAGTCGATAAAACTTAACTGGGCAATAAGTTTAGACAAGACTTGTATAATGTGTACTTTGACATGTAGAGTGCCAGTATTCACTAAGGGTTAGTGGGAGCACACGTTATAGGTATGCTAGTGAGATTAGTATACTCGAACACGACTCACCTCGATTTGGTCACATGGATATCACTCAGGTATTGTCAATGACCGGATCGAAAAGTTGTGATAGGTATACATGGACCTTTGACTTGAGGTTTCAGTAGGAGATGTGCTTGTGACATTAAGTTAGTCATTAGAGTAGTTTGATCCAATCGCCGGTGTGTGGGGCCAACCTCGAAATGCAACTTAGTGGGCAAGTAGCAGTCTCTACTGAATACCAAGATAGAATTCTTTCTCCTATAAGTGAGCAGGTAAATGTCCTATGCGGTTAATGGCAAATGAGATTATAAGTCTTTGGCCAAAGCATTTAGAGCTAGTTGTATTTGATACACGAGAGCTCGATGATCTCAGTTTGCATTAACAGAAAGCATAGAGTCAAGTTACAGTAGGGTTTGACTTTACCGTGACCCTAATACTTGACTGGGACATATGATTGAAGGGTTTATACATATACGGTATTCAAGACATAATAGTTTTGGAATGATACGATCATTCGTTCTTAGTTGGGTTACGGTACGAAGCACTAGACTGGCTAAGTGTTACCCATACTCCTTGGTTCCTCCCATTGCTGACTAAGACGGACCTACGGAGTCGCGCACAAGGATATTGGATGGATAAATATGTATTTATTATCTCTTCATTAATATTGGATATTAGATATCTAATTTGATTTATTTGATAAATCATGCGGTCTAGTGAATTGAAATTAGTTACCGGGTAATTAATTTAATTCATAAATAATTATTTCTTGGAAATATATTATTATAATTTTGTATTTGATAAAATTAATTAATTATATTAATTAATTATGTATAAATACATTTGGGATAAAACGAAATGTATTTAACGGACTAGACACGCGAATGTCCGGTACACGAACTGAGTGGCTCGGCTCGTTTTCTCACCTAAACTCAAGTGGGCCGCCCCCCTCTCATGCTTGGAAATTCACCATGTGTTGTGTGGGGTGTGTTAGTCATATTTTACAAAGTTGAGGACAAAATGCATGAGATTTGGAATCTAATCATTTTGATATCAATTTGTATTATATATTGAGATGTCTTTCACACCTCATTGATAAGTTGAAAAACACACCCCCACAAAAAGAGTGGTTCATCCGTGAGACAAGTGAGAAGGAGGAGAAAAATTTATTTTTATTTTTCTTGTTCATCTTAGAGAGAAAGAAAAGGAAGAATAGAAGAGAAGAAAAATATTGTGTCGATTCCTAGCCGTGTTCTTTGAGAACGAATTGACATACTATTTTTACGATCAATATCTGACGCGTGTGAAGTAGATACATTCGGCATTTTCGGTGTTGAATCATTCAAACAAGCTACAACGAATTGGATTCGTGTTCGTGTCGGTAATCGGGAAAAGGCTTGCTCGGGTTTTTCCTTCGAAGATTATATTATCAAAGGACTACGAGGGTAAGTATTCGTTGTTTTTCATCCTCGTTATTTATATTCGTTTATATGATGCTTGATCGGTCCGTTTTTGGGGTTTGGTTTTATCCGGTTGGACCGGTTTATTTTCCGCTGCGTTATTCTGATTTTATCACCGAATCCCAACAGGTCCAGAAGAAATCACAAGAGCAGACTCCTTCATCCACAGATTCTTCATCTCAGACTGAGCGGTCACAAGTTTGTTCATTAGCCCAGCTAAATTACATGCAATCTCATTGCAGTTAAAGTTCATAACAAACTGTGAGAAGGAATCAGGAAGAGACTGTAGGATAAGGTCGGTTTGGAGAGAAATATCCATTTTAAAATCAAGAGCCTCCAATCTCTCGATTATGGATATGATTTTGAGGACGTGTTCCCCAACCTTCTCACCTTCCTTCATCCTTGCACCGAACAGTTGCTTGGATATCTCATATCTAGCAGTTCTGCTGTGCTCACCATAAAGCTCGGTTAAGTGAGATAGAATCTGCTTAGCAGAAGTCATTTTCTCATAAGCTCTCTGAAGCTCATTAGACATAGAAGCCATCATGTATGCACGGACTTTTACGTCATCCTTAACCCACTTTTCGTGGTTTTCTATCTCTTCCTGATTGGCTTTGGTCCGCACAGGAGGCGTCAGAATGTTCGTCTCCAAGACGTATCCGAGTGCCTCCATACTGAGGACAATCATCAGATTTCGGAGCCAGTCCACAAAGTTAGGTCTAATCAGGGTGTTCTTCTCGAGTAGAATTGCGAGTGGATTCATTATCATATTGAGAGTTATGTCTGCATTAAGTATAACAAATTAATTAGTGACTTGTTATATTATGATCTGAGTATAGAATTAAGGTCTTTTCTATTCTTGTTACCCAGCTCCCACTATTTTTATCAGAACAACACACTCCCATGTGAAATTCGGAAGTATTGTCGCTCTACTTCATAGTGGTGATCAAGTTCTTTATAAATCTTAATAGAGGGCAACCGAACAGGTTTCTAGTCTATTAATTTTCATAAAGTGGTGTCCAACACCAACCCATCTAATGGATGATTCGATCTTCTTTTTTCCCTTGTTCACTCCCCTCAACCTATACGGTTTCTATGGTTCGTGAACAAGTTAAGTATATACCATCGACGCAAATCAGTTTCACAATTGAATCTTATCCGGCAACCTATCAGGTTTCTAGGGATAAAATTTGCTCCAACCGAAGGCATCCAATGCGCTCCCGGTAATTTATCCGTCCTCCCCGAATGACTACCCCGATAACTCGGAAGCATAGCACATCCGGTTTGGATTTCAATTTCCCGAAAGCTCGATGGAGGGAAGGAAAACCTTGAAACCTTATAAACTTAATAATTTGTTGGGGAGAATTTTCGCGATTAACGTTACACTTTGCACATGAATCATTTTAGCGCGTTTGTTGCATTCATACAATATGAAACAACCATTCACAACCTAGTTGCTACCAACATGTGGTTCATGGACCGTTCCTAGAAAACAAAAACTCCGTAATCTAATTACAAGTCTTCGTCTTGAATCTTCGTCTTCTCGAAACGGATCTTCCTCCGGTCTTCGTCATTATATATAAATTTTACATTGAAAAATTGCATCCTAGATACAAATATTTCTAGTAAAATAAATAGGCTCAAAACGGCCTTTACAACCTAATCGAATAAAACGAATGATTCAAACTAAGTCCATGAACTACATCCCCATTCAAAAGCATTCATCCAATAAATACTATATAAATGGAAAGCGAGAAGATTACATATGATCCAATCAATAATCAACAATAAATAGAATTGATCCAATCACATCAACAATAATCGACAATTTAATTTTCGTCTGTAGTATACCCTTAAAATATTTTCTTTGAATTTTCCCTCATAAAAAATTCCAAATTAATGATTTTAATACAGGAAAATTCAATAATTGAAAATATACTGAAAAACGAGACCCAGTGCCCGACAGCCTGGAAACTGCCAAGCAGCACCAGGCACCCTGCCCGGCAGCCTACAGGCCACGCCCGACAGCCTACAGGATGCGCCCGGCTCCAGACAGGAAAGGGGCCCGACCATGCCCGGACACGCCCGGCAGAATACAGCACGTACTCGGCCGGATACAGCAAGTGCTCGGCAGGATACAGCAAGTGCTCGGCTGGATCCAGCAAGCACTCGGCCGGATACAGCAACGCGCTCGGCCGGATCCAGCAAGCACTCGACTGGATACAGCAACGCGCTCGGCTGGATCCAGCAAGCACTCGGCTGGATACAACAAGTGCTCGGTAGGATACAGCAACGCGCTCGGCCGGATCCAGCAAGCACTCGGCTGGATACAGCAACGCGCTCGGCCGGATCCAGCAAGCACTCGGCTGGATACAGCAACGCGCTCGGCACTGACTCGGCAGAATACAGCAAGCGTCCGGCCACAAGCCGGACGTGTTCGGCCACACTCGGCAGTTGTATGGAAAATCGTCCAATGATTGGATACATCTCGTTTTCGGGCAGATTTCTAAAATCCTGTTATTCATGATCTATATATTATTAATATAAATTATATTTCCAAGAAAAACCTGAGTTATACCATAACATAAAATCACTAAAAAACGACACTACGACGAACAATAAAATATCTACGATTATCAAAACCAAACCAAACCAAACATACCCAGTATATCCCGCTCAGAGCAGGGTCTGGAGAGGGTAAGATGTACGCAGACCATGCCCCTACCTATTACGGTAGGGAGACTGTTTCCGTGAAGATCCCCAGCTTAGTGCACAACAGAAACTAGTGTGATAAATACAAAGGAAAACATATGATTCGAAAAAGCTCGAGACCATACCTGAGCCCATGGCTTGATCCACATGAGACTTACCTAAGCGGAATTTGGATACTTCACTCCCGATGAACGCTGCTCTAACAAAAGAGAGGTTGGCTCTGCGCACAGCTCCCTATCAAAAATACACCACACACGTAAAAATGCAATGCTCTAGGTCAAAGCTAACCGAGACAACCCAACCCTGAGGCTCTCAACTACAGCACCGCTCCCTACAATTGAATCCACAACTCTGATCTAGCGCCTCCAAGCGCTCCTATCAATAGCCATGGTCTCGGAAAGGTTTAAGGCCTTCAAATCTAATATCAGTTGCTCCTCCTACGTCCTCCTCGGTCTGCCTCTCCTCCTCTCCCCGACAACCATTAAACTCTCGACCCTCCTCACCGGAGCAGATGCATGCCTCCTGCGGACGTGGCTAAACCATCTCAATCTCCCTTCCCTAACTTTCGCTGAAATGGGCGCCACTTCCAGCGCTCTCCTGAAAACCCCATTCGTAATTCTATCTAACATTGTGCGACCACACGACCAACATAACATTCTCATTTCAGCCACTTCCAACTTGCTCTCAAGCGACTTCTTCATCGCCCAACATTCGGAGCCATACAACATTGCAGGTCGGATTGCCACTCTATAGAATTTACCCTTCAACTTTAGAGGGACTTTCTTGTCGCACAGGACCCCTGTCGCTGCTCTCCACCTTAGCCACCCCGCCTTGATGCGATGCGTGACATCAACTTCACACTCACCTTCCTTATGAATGATCGAACCCAAATACTTGAACTTATCCATACGGGGCACGATCTGATCCGCAATCATTACCTCAACATCTTCCTCGTTGTCCTCACCACTAAAGTTACACCAGAGATACTCGGTCTTAGACCGGCTCACACGCAAGCCCTGGGATTCTAACTTAGCCCTCCAAAGCTCCAACTTCGAGTTCACCTCCCTCCTCGACTCCGCCACTAACACAATGTCGTCAGCAAAAAGCATGCACCACGGGATGCCATCTTGAATCCCTCGCGAAATGACGTCAAGGATTAGAGCGAAGAGAAGAGGGCTTAGCGCTGACCCCTGGTGTAGCCCTATCTAAAACGAAAAATACTGGGTGTCACCAACTGGGGTCCTAACGCACGTCCTAGCTTGGGAGTACATGTCTTGGATCGCCCTAACGAATGACAACGACACCCTCCTCTCTACTAGGCTCCTCCAAATAACATCACGTGGAATGCTATCATAAGCCTTCTCTAGATCTATGAACACCATATGGAGGTCCTTACGCCGCTCTCTAAACTTCTCCACAAGGCGTCTGACGAGATGAATGGCCTCAGTCGTGGACCTCCCCGGCATGAAGCCAAATTGGTTCTCTGAGATTCTAAATCACAAAATAAGCATTCCAAATGCTAAATATCGTATATACGATCGCAAGACCTCGCTCCGATACCACTGTTGGGATTCGGTGCCTAAACCGAAGGCCCAGCGAAAGCGGTAAAACGAAAATTAATTCGATCCGAATCCCTACGAGGATCGATCGAGCTACGCATATACGAATATTAAATAAACAAAGGAAGATTCAAAACCATACCCTTGTCGTCCGTTGATTATATAGAGTTCCTTCTCTTAGGCTATTCCCAAACGATCCAAAGTGCTCCAAGCCCTTGGATCATCTAATGCCAAAAAACTGCGTCTCTACTTGTCACACGCCGGAGAAACGAACGGAATGACAACACTCGATTAACCTCTAAGGTTACGGCTAGAATTAAGTGATGAAGCTTTTTATTATAACACTATAAGTGTATAATTTATATCTCTCAATAAATTTTTTGATTTTCTCCAAGAACAATCAAGAAGTAAAATGGAGAAAGATGAAGACTGAAAAGCAACTCTTTTATCTCCTCTCTAGCTGAAATCACGTATGGAATGAACTGATTAGCTGGGAGAAGTCTTCCTTTATTCCTTTTACAAATCCCACAAAATCACTTTTATCCTTATTTTAAGAGATATCTTATCTCCAAGGTCATAAGTCCTCCACCAACCAAATAAAGACTAAGACCAGGGCAAGGCATCAAAGTGGGGCGGCCTCTAGAAGGAATCGGACGAGTTCGGTTTGTTTCGGACTCCCGTGAGTCCAAACAGATAAACTCCGATTCCGTTCCGATGTATTTATATCGATTAATTAATCTAATTAATTAATCATATCAAATACATAATGACATAATTAATTTATCCAAGAAATAATTATATTCATGAATTAAATTAATCACCGATAATTTATTTAATTCATTAAGCCATAAATTAATTTATCCAATAAATTAATTTAGACATCCAATATCCCAAATTAGATATCCAATATCTAATATTCATTATGAGAGAATAAGCTTGATTCATTCCGTCGTCAATCCTATTGCGCGACTCGATAGGCCCGTCTCAGTCAGCAATAGGAGGAACTAAAGAGTAGTAGCACCACCTAACCAGCCTGGCGGCCTACACTGTACCCAAACTGAGAACGAATGATTGGGATCATTCAAGAATCATTCTGTCGTGAATACGAGAATACGTATAAACCCTTCTTTCAAATGTCCCGATCAAGTTATAGGGTCACGGTCAGTCAAACCCTATCTGTTACTTGACGCTATGTATGCGTTAATGCAAATCGAGATCATCGAGCTCTCGTGTATCCAATACAACTAGCTCCAATGCTTTGGCCAAAGACTTATGATCTCATCTGCCAATAACCGCATAGGACATATAACCCGCTCACTAACAGGAGAAAGAATTCTATCATGGTATTTAGTAGGACCTGCTCCTTGTCCGTGAAGATGCACGTCGAGGTTGACCCCCGCCTTCCGGTTTACAGGGTCGAACTACTCTAATGAAAATCTTGACATCACAAGCACATCCCTACTAAATCCTCAAGTCGAAGGTTCACGAATACCTATCACAACCTTTCAATTCTGTCATTGACTGTCCCGGAGTGAAATCCGTGTGACGAATCGAGGGTGAGTCGGTTCGAGTATACTAATCCAATTAGCATACCTATAACGTGTGCTCCCACTAACCATTAGCGTTCGACAGGCACTCTTCATGTCAAATAACACGTCATACAAGTATTCACATAAACTTAACGCCCAATCAAGTTTAATCGACTTGCGAACGATTAAGTATTTGAGCTATAAATCATTCCAGTGTCGACCCCCTTATCCAATAAGGAGTGGAACGTTTTGCTCTCAAATACACGGACTAGTTTCTATATGTATATTTACGAGTTAGGAATGCCAGTAACTGCGAGTAAATAAAGAAACATCCATTGCCTTATATTAATGATTTATATAATTACAAGTACAATGCACTCACTCAACATCCTCTGAGTTACATTCGAGGGCATACTCCTAACCTCGAAGTGCAACTTTAGTAGGAAAGTAGCAGTCTCTACTGGATACCAAGATAGTGTTCTTTCTCCTGTAAGTGAGCAGGTAAATGTCCTATGCTGTTAATGGCAAACGAGATCATAAGTCTTTGGCCAAAGCATTTATAACTAGTTGTATTTGGTACATGAGAGCTCAGTAATCTCGGTTTACATTAAAAAATGCATAGATTCAAGTTACAATATGGTTCGACTTTACCTTGACCCTAATACCTGATCGGGACATATGATTGAAGGGTTCATACGTATACGATATTCACGACATAATGATTTTGGAATGATCCTATCTTTCGTTCTCAGTTAGGTTACTTTGCGGGCCACGGGACTGGCTATGTGGTGCTAACACTCATTGGATCCTCCCAATAATAACTGAGACGTACCTACAAAGTCGCGGCATATGAATTGACGATAGAATATTTTGAGCTTATTCTCTCTTGGTTAATATTGGACATTAGATGTCTAATTTAATTTATTAAATAAATTAATGTTATTAATATTGAAACGTACCAAAATTTATCTATTAGACTAGATACATGAGGTTACGTTTCACCAACCGAAATGGATAAACTCCTACATATCGTAGCTTTGGCCCCCGCCTTTGATCACTCACATGATCAATTATTTTAGTTGATTTTTTAATTAATGTGATAATTACGTGGGGAATATTTTATACATTAAGTGTATAAAATATACTTTTTAACATGTAGTGGAAATGAGTGGTGGACTTTCCTCAACATGCATGAGATGGTTATGTCGCGAGTATAAGGCAAAGAGGAAAAGAATTTTTCTTCAATTTTTTTTATACGTAGGTGATCCATACTCCGTATGATTAATTTAATGAGAAACAGTTTCGGCCCCTCAGGACAGCTTCCAGTTAAACCGCGAGATAATGTACCTGACTAACAATTAAATATACTCCACTTCCGCGTACAAGGAGTTATCCCACAAGTAATTGCTCCACGTTGGACCCCGATAGATTGGCATGCCGGGTCTTCACAATCCAACCGCAGGTTCCCACCGAGATCAGACCTCTCACACTGCCGTTTTAAGCACATGATATTGTAACTATTCGCCAGCTACCCCGGGGGCTAGGACCTAACCCATAGTCAAAGACTAAGGGATCATTGGGCCTTGAGAAATTCAATTCCAAAGTGTTGCCACTAGGAATTGAACCCCTGACCTCCAACTAAATTGAAGATCAGGTGGCCAACTGCACCAAGACGGTTGGTTAATTTTTCTTCAACTTTCAATACTTGTGCTCAAGTATATTTATTGAGAGAGAATTATATATTTATGCACTTAGAGTGTTATAAAATATATTCATACAAGGAGTGGAACATTTCGCTCTCAAATACACGGACTAGTTTCTATATGTATATTTACGAGTTAGGAATGCCAGTAACTACCAGTAAATAAAGAAACATACATTGCCTTATATTAGTGATTTACATAATAACAAGTACAATGCCCTCACTTAACATCCTCTGAGTGACATTCGAGGGCATACTCCCAACATATAGAGGGCTTGGGAGAGACCTAACATTCTTTTTGCTCTATCCTGGTAGAGACGAATAGCCAAAGTATAGGCACTTTGTAATATCCGGTTGTAATTCAGTCATTATCATTCAGTATTTATCATTCAGTAATTGTCACTCAGTAATTATTCACTCATCAATGATCATTCATCGTTCATATTGATTCGTTGTATTCACCGTTCAGAGTAATTTGTATCGTGTATCAGTTGTTATTCGTCATTTTACCTGGTTAGAGAATCGGACCGAGCATCTTATCATTGTCACCTTTGTAGCTGGCTGTGTGTGATGAGTAGCGCACGCTACGTACTCTTCATTAGCGCGCGCTAATTGAGTATGGGTAGCGCACGCCATCTCTCAGTATTAGCGCACGCTAGCATGGTTCATGCTGACAGTCCAGAAGGCACTGGACTGCAGTCGAGTTGATGTAGCACACGTTACCAATGGTAAGTAGCGCACGCTAATAAGTTTGGATAGCGCACGCTATGCAATCTGTGTAGCGGGCGCTAAGGCCGATCAGGCAGAGTCCAGTGGGTACTGGACTGATTTTGGAATAATTCGCGCTCGCACGTTAGGAGTAGATTTTAGCATACGCTAATGGGGCAGTAGAGCACGCTGATTTTTGGACGTAGCGCGCGCTATCGCGAGCAGGATAGAGGACAGGAGGTTCTGGACTTCAGTCACTGGACATCAGGTATTTAGCTAGCGCACGCTAACATTTGGAGTTAACGCACGCTATCGGGAGGGCGTTAGTTCGTAGCGTACGCTAACGAGACAGTCAGAGTTCACTGGACTGTCCGGTTAACCCGTTAGCGCACGCTAAATAATAGGTCGTAGCGTGCGTTAATCTGGGAATAGTATAAATTGGATAGTCAGCCCAGGTTTCGTCATTTCTCACTTCTCATTCGTTTTTGGGCGTTTTCGGGCGATTTCGGGCGATTCGGAGAGATCTTTTCGAGCTGCACTCACCTATCATCATCATTAAGCTTATCATTCGGATTAATCATCATTTCATCATCTCCATCTCATCAAATCAAGGTAATAATCTCTTGGATCTAGAATTTCGGATTTTGGGTATTTTCCTTCCGATTTCTTCGTGTAAGCTTGGATTGTTGTTGGAATATGTTAGATATGGATTATCTACCTTGGATAAATGTATTCCTACGGATTTAATGGTATATATTTTGTATTTCATGAATTGTTGGGGTTTGATTCAAGAACACATTAGAGTTGACTTTGATATTTGGGGGTTTTCGATTAGATGTTGTCGTTAACTCGATTTGTGGATTCCTATGGGATTATTGATATCATTGAAGGTGTTTTGTTGGTTTGAAATACTCATTTGGAGTTGGTTTCGATATATTCGGGATTGGATATTATCAAAGGATGTATGTTTGCTAAGTATTCGTTAGAACGCCTCAATGAGTTTGGAAATTGTTGTATCGACATTTGAGTTGGTTATAATCGTGTTTGATATGTATATTGAGCGTTTGTTGGTAATCATGTCATTCAAGGTTGTTCGAGCGACTGACATCTCTTTTAGGACGTTTGTTCGAGGAAGGACTTTTTTCACCGGTGTTGTGTAAGTTAATTCTTACTCGGTTAAAAGGATTTTCATTCCTTTCGTTGTTGTTCATTCATAATCATAATTCATTCATAATGTATTAACCGTATTGATATTTGTAATTGTTAAATAATCACTTCATTCACGAGGAACGACGGTTCCAATCATTTCATTGAGCTATCATTCATTTCACTATCATTTCATCTCGGTGAGTCATTCTCGACTTTGTCGGATTGTTATTCATTATTATTCTTCATGGTCATTCTCGTCCATATGACTTTCTGGGTTCATATTGCGTGACCGGGTGGGGATGTGTGGAATTTTTAGTCGGGCATGTGATAGTCATGTGATTGGGTTCACCGACACATTGGACTGTGCATACGGTAACGTACCTCCGTGAGACTAATTAGGTACAAGGGCGGGTGTGTCCGGACACTCATCTTGTGCACTTGCACATACCATTACGGGCGTACTATGATGCCCCTCTTCAGCTTAATTTCATAATTGAGATATATCATGATTGTGTTTATTCAACTCTTGAGGATTGTTGTTCTGTGTAACTGACCCTGTTGGGGGATGTTGTTTTCAGGTCATGGCAAGGCTAAGGCACGGGAAGAGAACGTTGACGGCGAGGAGTCCCAGTGATACTAGTAGGGGGCCCCAGTACTTTCAGTCTTCATGTTTTCTTCATTTGTATTTCCGCTGTAGACTTCCATTTAGATACTCATTTTAATTGGTGCTGTATATTTTATCTTCATATAAAATATACATGTATTCTGTTTTATCCTGGGTGTGTTGTACTTGAAACTCCTCATCGGAGTGATTAATGATATAATGTGGTTCGGTACTACAATTATATTATTTAATTCATCGAGTTTCATTTGCCTGGTGGGTCCTAGTTGGGGGTCCACGGCACTGTAATACCCGCCTAGTTTGGGGTGTTACAAGCTTCTCCCAATAACTCCATTGAAAAATCATTCGAAAAGCAAGCTTCCATAGAACTGAGCATTTCTACGTCGTTTCCTATAAGTAGAATGTCATCCACATATAGTATTAAGAATGCAATTTTTCTCCCACTAACCTTCTTGTAAATATAGGGCTCCTCTTCATTTTCGACAAAATCAAACTCTTTAGCTGCATTGTCAAAATGATGATTCCAACTTCGTGAAGCTTGCTTCAACCTATAAATGGCTTGATGAAGTTTGAACAATTTATGAATATTGGTTTCATATATGAATCCCTTAGGTTGTTCCGTAAAAATCTCATCCTCAAGGAATCCATTTAGGAACTCTTTTTTCACATTCATTTGCCATATTCCATAATCTAAGTAGGATTATATGTCAAGCATCATACGAATAGGCTTAATCATTGCTACAGGTGAGAAGGTCTCAAAGTAATCGATTCCCCCTCTCTGGGAATAACCCTTTGCCACAGGCCTGGTCTTATAGGTATCAACCTTTCTGCCTCCATCAGTCTTTATTTTGTAGATCCATTTTTTCCCAATAGGCACTATACCCTTAGGATGATCTACTAAATTTCATACATGATTAGCATGCATAGAGTCTATCCCAGCTTCCATAGCCTCTCCCACTTCTGGAATCCACATCTACCATCGCTTGGTCATATGTAGAGGGATCATTCTCGTGGCTACTTTACGTCATATCATGGAGACCCAGTTCCTCTTGATACAAATAGCCATACCTCTCAGGTAAATAAGAAACTCTACTAGACCTGTGAAGTTGTGTTTGTATTTCATAAGGTCCTGTTGAAATATCTTGTACAAATTTCTCATTTAGTGTTTCTTTTAGTTCTTGTAAAGAAACATTTCTACCTGCGTCTCCTTCCTGAATGCACTCCACTTCTAGGAAGTGTGCTTGTAAAGCAACAATGATCCTATGATCTTTGTGCATGTAGAATACATATCCCATAAAATCTCATGGCTATCGTATGAACCAACCTTTACAGACTTAGGTTCCAACTTCTCTACTTTAGTCTTCTTGACATAAGAAGGACATCCCCAAATTCTAATGTGATTAAGATTTGGCTTCTTACCTCTCCACATCTCATGTGGAGTATTAGGAATGGATTTGGAAGGACATCTGTTCCAGATATGTACAACAGTTAGAAGCACATAACCTCACAGGCAAATTAGTAGATAAGTATAGTTAAGCATGGAGCGAACCATGTCCAATAAAGTTCAGTTCCTTCTTTATGACACACCATTTAATTGTGGAGTATCTGGAGGTGTAAATGGTGACACTATTCTTAGTTCTTTTAAGAATTAATCAAACTTGGTACTCATATACTCACTTTCTCGGTCTGACAGAAGAGCCATAACACGGTTACTTGTTTAGTTTTTAACTAGGGTTTTCAATTCTTTGAATTTATCGAAGGCTTTGGATTTATGTTTATTAAGTACATGAATCCATACCTAGTATGGTCATCTGTGAATGTAATGAAATACTGAAAACCACCTCGTGCCACTTCAAAAGGGCAACATACGTCGGTATGGATCAATCCAAGTTTTTCAACAGCTCTTTCAAAAGTCCATGTGAATGGTAACTTAGTCATTTTGCCTTGAATACAAGATTCACAAGTTGGATAGGGTCCGATCCCAATGGACCTGTAAGCCCATCTTTATCCATTTTATGAACCTTGGTCTAACCAATATGACCAGGTATAAGATGACACTTAAGTGCTTGGTTTGTTTCATCCCTACCATGCTATCTAGTTATAGTGTTCATAGTAGTTTTATTCTATAAATTCAAATGGTATAAATCATTTAATAATGTAGCAATACCATCCAATTTATTTCTAAAATAAATAAAACAAGATCCATCTCCAATAAAGATATGAAATCCCTTACAGTCCATGACCGGAGTTGATATAATATTTTTGTGACCATCGGGCAAAATAATTACATCATCTAAAGTAATAATAAAACCAGATTCTAAATCCAACATAAGTGATTCGATGTCAGTAGCCTCAACATTATGACCGCTGCCGACTATCACCATCATTTCAGCTCCAAGCTTCTTACTTCATTCCAAAGATTGATTCATTATACATATGTAAGAACTCGCACCCGAATCAAGTATCCAATAAGTAGATAAAAAGTTATAGAACAATTTATTTCCAAAATTAGTAGTTCTGTATTGCGGTCAAGGTTTGGACAGTGCCTCCTCTAGTGGCCTAGCTCACTCTAGTTGAGGCATACATCTGTCTTCTTGGCCCCCTTACTCTTTGGAAACATTGGGGCTTTGCCGGATGGTCCTAAATCCAAAAATAATATTTTTTTTATTTTTTGAATTACACATATAAATCAGATTTTCAAAGGAAAAATAGATTTATTGTAACATAAAATAATGAAATATAAACTTTTAGACTAACATTTATACATTAACGAGTAAAACAATTATAATATTAAATCATAATCATATTCAATTAATTATTCGAAATGTGAATATCTTATATACGGTCTCATAGACCTCGCTCTGATACCATTGTTGATATTCATGGCCTAAAATCGAAGGCGCACTGGAATAATAAAATCGATCTTATCAAGCATCGTACATATGGATATAATCATTCAAAGAATGAATTTAGAGCTCACACCCTTGAAGTCCTTTGTTTAAACGTTGATTAAAAACGATCCAAGCTTTCGTAACATCCCCATCACTGAAAGTATTATGCCTCTGTATGTTCATCTCAGTTAGCATTAGGAGGATCCAAAGAGCGTTAGCACCACCTAGCCAGTCCCGTGGCCTACTACGTAATCTAACTGAGAAAGAATGATAGGGATCATTCCAAAAATCTTCACGTTATGAATATTGTATATGTATAAATATATATATATATATATATGTCTCGATCAAGTATTAGGGTCACGACAGTGTCAAACCCTATTGTAACTTAACTCTATGCTTTTGTTAGTGCAAACCTAGATCATCGAGCTCTCATGTATCAAAGACAACTAGCTCCAAATGCTTTAGCAAATACTTATAATCTCGTTTGCCACTAACCGCATAGGACATCTACCTATTCACTTACAGGAGAAAGAATCATATCCTGGTATGCAGTAAAGAGTTCTACTTGTCCACCAAGTTGCACTTCGAGGTTGACCCCACCAGCCGGTGATTGGATCATAGTGACTAACTTAATGTCACAAGCACATCTCATACTGAATCCTCAAGTGAAAAGTTCATGTATACCTATCACAATCTTTCGATTCAGTCACTAACTATCCCATAGCGAAATCTATGTGACCGAATCGAGGAGAGTTGAGTCCAAGTATCCTAATCACATTAGCATATCTATAACGTGGGCTCCCACTAACTCTTAGTGAAGACAAGCACTCTCCATGTCAAAGTACACATTATACAAATCTTGTCTACACTTAATTGCCAGTTAAGTTTTATCGAATTACAAACCAGTTAAGTATTCAAGCTCTAAGTGTAACACCCCAAATCCTATTGGGTTATTACAGTGCTGTGGACCCCACGCCAGGAGATCCACCAGGCGAACATGACAAAAAATCATTAAATGAAAATATTCCGAGGAAGAATTTTAACGACAATGATGGGCCTACATGGCCAAAAATGAAAATACAACCACACCCATGAGCCTTGCTCTAGTAATACATAATGACAATGACTGACAAACTAGAGAACACTCCAACTGACTGACCAACATGAACAACTCGGACTAGTATCACTCGAATGCCTCATCGCCATCATCATGCCCCTGAGTGTCAACTCTCTCCTCGCAAGCACCTAAAACATGAAAACATGTTCCACCCCCACGGGGTCAGTCATCCAGATAATGAACATCAAATACATATATAACATGATATGCATCCAAAGGCAGAATGAAACGGTACAATGATAATAATAATACGATATGCTCACAAACCAAGGTAAGAACCGACCATTCGTGAAACACTATGCCCATGACATACTATTAATACCTATTCAACAGGTTAGAAACATGAGTGCCCAACGGCGAATCATAATTATAGAGTACCATAATGAATTAAACGACATGAACCCAACCAAAACTGAATTAGATATGAGTCACGATTAATTACATTAAGATGAATCACAATGAATGAATTAAGTATTAGAGTTGAATGATGAGTATCGCAGTATGCCCGAATGAAATGTGTGAGTGCACAAGTAGCCGAGTGTCTGAAGCCCCATATATACACTCGCAACTTGGCCTAATTAGTCTTACGGAGGTATTTTACCGTGTGCACAGTCTAAATGTGTCCGGAGTCCTGCATATACACATGACCATAGTAGAGTATCATAGTATGCCCGAATGAAATGTGTGAGTGCACAAGTAGCCGAGTGTCCGGAGCCCCGCATATACACTCGCAACTTGGCCTAATTAGTCTCACGGAGGTATTTTACCGTGTGCACAGTCTAAATGTGTCCGGAGTCCCGCATATACACATGACCATAGTGTGCCTGACTAAAAATTCCTCACATACGCCACCGGGCCACAAAGCACAATCCCGGAAAGTCACAAAAACAAAAGCGACCATGATTACCGAGTTCACGAGAATGATAGTGTGCTGCCTTGAGTCAGCCAACATGATAATGATGACTCAGGGATGGGCACCGTCCTCGACAGTCCCAATTCAATACCTCGATTACTTTAGAATGGTTAATCGATAACAACGACACAACGGATGGGAACTATCCTCGACAGACCAAATTCAATTCCTCGATCGCCGTAGAATGAACAACCGATAACAATGATGCAACGGATGATTCAATACCTCAATTTCCTTAGAACGGCCAATCGATAACAATGATACAATGAATAATTGAGTACCTCGATTGCCTTAGAACAGCCAATCGATAACAATGATACAATGAATGATTGAGTACCTCGATTGCCTTAGAACGGCCAATCGATAACAATGATACAATGAATGCCTCAGCACCTTTAATCAGTTACCGACGACGAAGATGAGAAATGAATACGTCAATGCCTTCAATCGGCCAAAACAACATCAAGGATAAAACTCCAACATTAATAGCAATGATTACAATGACGTCTTAAATCGACATTAATATCAACAACAAAAATCGATACATCGATAGCGCGAACCGGCGATCGACAATAACATTAACAACGAGTATCCCAATGCTTTGAACCGGCCATTAATGATTAATAATAAACATTTGGCATAATTGTCGAAGAGTATCGTATCGAACGATCCCCTAATATTAATGAACTTATGAAGAGACTAAGTCTCGGAATGATACAACACATTCATACACATATATGATAACATTAATCTCATTGACTAGTACAAGTATAAAACTTGCCTCAACCGAAGGTGAGAAAGTCCTTCCACGATCAACGTCCTTGAAGAATATCGGCCGCTCGGACAACCTTGAACAATACAAATACCAAAAATTTGCTCAATATACGAATCAAGCATGATCACAACCAACTCAAAAGTTGAAACAGCACTACCCGAAACTCATTGGGGCATTTAAACAAACACGTTGTAAACAATCTCCAATTGTTTACAACAAAAACTCAATTATATCAAAAACCAACCTCCAATGGATGATTCAATCCAACAAAACCTCATGAATACTATCAATAATCCAATAGGAATACTAAAATCGGGATTTCAGCAACATCTAGTCGAAACCCCCCCCCCCCCCCCAAAAAAAATTCCAAAGTCAACACCAAGGTGTTCTTGAAAAATTCCTCAATAATTCAGAAATTCCGAAAATTACATAAATGAATCTGTAAGAATACAAGTATCCAAGATAGATAATCCATATCTAACATATTCCAACATAAAAGCAAGCTAACTCAAAGAGATCGAGAATAAAACCTTCAAATCCCGAAATTCAAGCTTCAATGAAAAATTACCTTGATTTGGAGTGATGAAACTGATTAAATGATGATTAATCCAACTTAGGAGCTTGAAGATGATGATAGGTGAATGCAGCTCGAAAAGATCTCTCCAAAACATCCAAAATCACCCAAAACCGACGGAAGGAGGAGGAGAAAATGAAAAATGACGATTCTGGATCGAACTGTCCCATTTATAGTAATCCAGCTTAGCGCACGCTATGTCCTGATGTTTAGCATGCGCTAGCGGTTTACTAGGCAGTCCAGTGAGTTCTGACTGCCTCGTTAGTGTGCGCTACGAACTTGGTAGCGTGTGCAAACACCTTACCGATAACGTGTGTTAATCCCAAATGTTAGCGTGCGCTAACTGATGTCTGATACTCAGAAACTGAAGTCCAGGACCTACTGTCCTCTGCCTTGCTCGCGTTAGCGTGCGTTACTAATATGACTTAGTGTGCGTTAGTAGCACAATTAGCGTATGCTACTTATCACTCGTAGCGTGCGCTACGAATTTCCCAAATCAGCCCAGTACCTTCTGGACTGTCTGCCTGACTTGCGCTAGCGTGTGCTAATACTGAACCATAGCGTGCACTACCTGCATCCCATTAGCGCGTGCTAACAAGAATACGTAGCATGCGCTACCTCTCAAACTGAATACCAAAATATGATAATGATGATGACAATAATCTTGGCTCGATCTCAAATAGTGATGAATGACAATTAACAACTGACATGCGATTCCAAAGTACGCCGAAAGGTGAACACAGTTGAATGAATATCAATGATGAATGATTATTACTGAGTGAAAAAAATTTCTG
This sequence comes from Orobanche coerulescens, assembly GCA_033398695.1. Classification (NCBI taxonomy): domain Eukaryota; kingdom Viridiplantae; phylum Streptophyta; class Magnoliopsida; order Lamiales; family Orobanchaceae; genus Orobanche; species Orobanche coerulescens. The sequence continues at coordinate 143,291,804 of CM065802.1, read as the reverse complement.
AGTGACCATTACTAAATGATAATAGTGAATCCAAAGCCGGGCATTACATACTCCCCCCTTAAAAGAGTTTCATCCTCGAAACTAAGGGTAAACATCTCGGGATATGAACCACCCATCATGATCTGAAAACAGTACTGTACAATTATTCCTCGGAACCATATTAATCGCATACCTAAGTCTCCGTGACTAGACGTCTCGAAACTCAATGAACGATTACCCAGATAATCACGAATTCTCGGTTACAATACCAAAGTAACGCATAAATCATCTCAAAATCTCAAGATTCTCAAATACGATCCTCATAAAATAGATCAACCATAAATGATTCACAACAACGATACACCACTACGGATTGGGTTACCCAGTCATCCGAAAAAACAAGGCCACATCTAAAATGTACCCAACATCGATATCATTCATATCATCGCTCTCCTCGATCCCAATGATTCAAGGAAGACTCAAATCTGAACTCACCGCTTAACACGACCCCGAAAGGTTACTAAAAACGAGAGTGACTATGATGAATGATAAATGATTAGAAAAAATACAAAGATCAAGAATGACTCACCGAGGTGAACTAACGCAATGAGTGATAACTCAGATGAAATGATTGGAACCGTTGTTCCCCATGAAATGAATGATTAGTTTGATAATTATAAGTCCCAACATGATTGATATATGATGAACGAATTATACGAATGCATGAACGACGATGAAATAAATGATTATCCTATTACCGAGCAAGAATTAACTTGTTCAAAACCGGTGATGAATGTCCTACCTCTGGCTCTCGAAGCCTGATAGGACCCCTAGGATGATGCATGGGCTGGAGTAACAAAATGTCTCGAGGCCCATGAACTCTATTGAGATATACTGGCATTAGAACTCCTGAAGTATTTCCGTAGATGTCCCGGGTTCCCACACAGAAAACAGACAATAGCTGGCACCATACACCGAGTACTTACGTGCCCTGCTGAATCACAATTAAAGCAAACAACAGTCGAACTCGTCGTCTGAGAAGAAAATGCTCTCCCAGCACAAAGACGACTAGAAAATGATCTCTTGGACGTCGGAGTCCGATGTCCCTCTGACAGCTCTTTCCATACCGAGGCAGGAAAGTCACATGATAATTATCGATCCCGTATGAAGATCGCATTATGATTACATTACGGAATTATGATAATGAGCATACATGCTCTTACATAATGGATGTATTAATAATGCGGTAAAATGATCGTCCATATGATGCCGGAATATGATAAGATCGCATGAAAGATCAAATGAGGTAACATGATTATCTGATGAAATTCCTGAAATGATTACCTTGAACATGTTAACAAGGTTCAAAATTCAATCCACAAGATCAACAACTGAACCGTGAGATGCACTGGATGATTAATGAATTAACTGAGCAATGAGATTGACTGAGTGATGAATGAATTAATTGAACGATGAGATTGACTCAGTGATGCATGAATTAACTGAGTAATGAGATTGACTAAGTGATGAATAAATTAACTGAACAATGAGATTGAATGAGTGATGAATGAATTAACTGAACAATGAGATTGACTGAGTGATGAATGAATTAACTGAACAATGAGATTGACTGAGTGATGAATGAATTAACTGAACAATGATATTGACTGATTGATGAATGAATTAACATGATCAACAAGATCAAAAATTATGATTGAGGATTGTTGACTGATGAATGAGTTGATCCTTATCGCTTGCATGGTCAAACGTTCTCCAAAACAATTAGTCATGAATCAATCGTAATACTAATATCACATATAGTTTCAACAAAGCATGTATAATTAATGACATGATGAATGTATGAACATAAAGAGAATCGAGTCCTTACACAGGTCATACGAAGCTTCGAGGTCTCACGATACTAGTCTTCACTGACGACGACTCGATGAATGAATGACTCGTGCAGTCGTACAAATTTTACGACTCACAAAACCCGACTGTCCAGATTATCATAACCTGACAGCCCCACTACTAACGCATCGGTAGAGCCACATAACCCACATATCAGGGTATCTCACAACCCAAATCTCTGATACCATCTTCTGTAACACCCCCAAATCTCATTGGGTTATTACAGTGCTGTGGACCCCACGCCAGGAGAACCAGCAGGCGAACATGACAAAAAAACATTAAATTAACCATAAATGGAAAATCATAGTCCTTACCATGATATCCGACACAATATTTTGAGGAGGAATTTTAACGACAATGATGGGCCTACATGGCCAAAAATGAAAATACAACCACACCCACGAGCCTTGCTCGGGTAATACATAATGACAATGATTGACAAACTGGAGAACACCCCAACTGACTGACCAACATGAACAACTCGGACTAGTATCACTCGAATGCCTCATCGCCATCATCATGCCCCTGTGTCTCAACTCTCTCCTCGCAAGCACCTAAAACATGAAAACATGTTCCACCCCTACGGGGTCAGTCATCCAGATAATGAACATTAAATACATGTATAACATGATATGCATCCAAAGGCAGAATGAAACGGTAAAATGATAATAATAATACGATATGCTCACAAACCAAGGTAAGAACCGAGCATTCATGAAACACTATGCCTACGACATACTATTAATACCTGTTCAACAGGTTAGAAACTTGAGTGCCCAACGGCGAATCATAATTATAGAGTACCACAATGAATTAAACGACATGAACCAAACCAGAACTGAATTAGATATGAGTCACGATTAATTACATTAAGATGAATCACAATGAATGAATTAAGTATTAGAGTTGAATGATGAGTATCGCAGTATGCCCGAATGAAATGTGTGAGTGCACAAGTAGCCGAGTGTCCAGAGCCCCGTATATACACTCGCAACTTGGCCTAATTAGTCTCACGGAGGTATTTTACCATGTGCACAGTCTAAATGTGTCCGGAGTCCCGCATATACACATGACCATAATATAGTATCATAGTATGCCCGAATGAAATGTGTGAGTGCACAAGTATCCGAGTGTCCGGAGCCCCCCGTATAGACTCGCAACTTGGCCTAATTAGTCTCACGGAGGTATTTTACAATGTGCACAGTCTAAATGTGTCCGGAGTCCCGCATATACACATGACCATAGTGTGCCCGACTAAAAATTCCTCACAAACGCCACCCGGCCACGAAGCACAATCCCGGAAAGTCACAAAAACAAAAGCGACCAAGACTACCGAGTTCACGAGAATGATAGTGTGCTGCCTTGAGTCGGCCAACACGATAATGATGACTCATGGATGGGCACCATCCTCGGCAGTCCCAATTCAATACCTCGATTACCTATGAATGGCCAATCGATAACAACGACACAACGGATGTGAACTATCCTCGACAACTTAAATTCAATTCCTCGATCGCCTTAGAATGGCCAACCGATAACAATGATGCAGCGGATGATTCAATACCTCGATTGCCTTAGAACGGCCAATCGATAACAATGATATAATGAATGATTGAGTACCTCGATTGCCTTAGAACGGACAATCGATAACAATGATACAATGAATGATTGAGTACCTCGATTGCCTTAGAACGGCCAATCGATAACAATGATACAATGAATGCCTCAACACCTTTAATCGGTTACCGACGACGAAGATGAGAAATGAATACGTCAATGCCTTCAATCGGCCAAAACAACATCAAGGACAAAGTCCAACATTAATAGCAATGATTTCAATGACGTCTTAAATCGACACTAATATCAACAACAACAATCGATACATCGATACTGCGAACCGGCGATCGACAATAACATTAACAACGAGTATCCCAATGCCTTGAATCGGCCATTACTGATTGATAATAAACATTTGGCATAATTGCCGAAGAGTATCGTATCGAACGATCCCCTAATATTAATGAAGTTATGAAGAGACTAAGTCTCGGAATGATACAACACATTCATACACATATATGATAACATTAATCTCATTGACTAGTACAAGTATAAAACTTGCCTCAACCGAAGGCGAGAAAGTCCTTCCACGATCAACGTCCTTGAAGAATATTGGCCGCTCGGACAACCTTGAACAATACAAATACCAACAATTTGCTCAATATACGAATCAAGCATGATCACAACCAACTCAAAAGTCGAAACACCACCACTCGAAACTCATTGGGGCATTTAAACAAACACGTTGTAAACAATCTCCAATTGTTTACAACAAAAACTCTATTATATCAAAAACCAACCTCCAATGGATGATTCAATCCAACAAAACCTCATGAATACTATCAATAATCCAATAGGAATACTTAAATCGGGATTTCAACAACATCTAGTCGAACCCCCACCCCCACCCCCAAAAAAAAATTCCAAAGTCAACACCAAGGTGTTCTTGAAAAATTCCTCAATAATCCACAAATTCCGAAAATTACATCAGTGAATCCGTAAGAATACAAGTATCCAAGATAGATAATCCATATCAAACATATTCCAACATAAAATCAAGCTAACTCAAAGAGATCGGGAATAAAACCTTTAAATCCCGAAATTCAAGCTTCAATAAAAAATTACCTTAATTTGGAGTGATGAAACTGATTAAATGATGATTAATCCAACTTAGGAGCTTGAAGATGATGATAGGTGAATGCAGCTCGAAAAGATCTCTCCAAAACATCCAAAATCACCCAAAACCGACGGAAGGAGGAGGAGAAAATGAAAAATGACGATTCTGGATCGAACTGTCCCATTTATAGTAATCCAGCTTAGCGCACGCTATGTCCTGATGTTTAGCATGCGCTAGCGGTTTATTGGGATGTCCAGTGAGTTCTGACTGCCTCGTTAGCATGCGCTACAAACTTGGTAGCGTGCGCTAACACCTTACCGATAGCGTGCGTTAATCCCAAATGTTAGCGTGCGCTAACTGATGTCTGATACTCGGCAAGTCCGTGACCTCGTCCTCTGCCTTGCTCGCATTAGCGTGCGTTACTAATATGACTTAGCGTGCGTTAGCAGCACAATTAGCGTACGCTACTTATCACTCGTAGCATGCGCTACGAATTTTCCAAATCAGCCCAGTATCTTCTGGACTGTCTGCCTTACTTGCGCTAGCGTGCGCTAATACTGAACCATAGCGTGCGCTGCCTACATCCCATTAGCGCGCGCTAACAAGAATATGTAGCGTGGGCTACCTCTCAAACTGAATACCAAAATATGATAATGATGATGACAATAATCTCAGCTCGATCTCAAACAGTGATGAATGACGAATAACAACTGACATGCGATTCCAAAGTACGCCGAAAGGTGAACACAGTTGAATGAATATGACTGATGAATGATTATTGCTGAGTGAAAAAATTTTTTGAGTGATCATTACTGAATGATAATAGTGAATCCAAAGCCGGGCATTACACTAAACACTTCAAGTGCCTATCTCCTTTTCTTCATAAGGATTGGAATGTTGGCTCTCAAATGCAAGGACTATTATTCTACATACCAAATTGATACCAATGATATACAAATAATATAGCAATAATAAATGCCTTATTCAATTGATGTTCATGATTAGAATACAATGCTCTCACTCTCTCATCCTCTAGGTGGCATTCGAAGACATATTCCTAACAACTACACAGTTGCGCATACATGATTAATTATGGATTAAATTAAGCATATTCTCTCCCAATGAATATTGGACATTAGATATCTAATTGAATTAAATTTATTGGATAAATTAAATTGGTGAGTTGAATTAAGTGTAATTAATTTAATTTAAATATAATTATTTCTTGGCAAAATTAATTATATTATATTTGATATAATTGATTAATAGGATTAATTAATTGATATAAATACACTGTGACAGATTAATATTTATCTAACGGAATAGATACACGAGGCTCCTGAACAAGGACTGAGTGGAGCTTTCACCTAGTCAACCTATATGGTCGCCCCCCCATGTTCCATTCAATGAAAACTATTCCAAAGTCTTTGGAAGACTTTTTATTAGCACATGCACTTTCCATGTGAACCTTCCTCATATGAAAAGATTTAAAATGGGGTTGACTTGGTGATATATAATGTTAGGCGTATTTTTATGCGCTTATTTATCATTATTTTATATCCATTTTGAGCCTAAATCTGCATAAATGAGCTTTTAATGCACTATTCATATATATTGTAGGAAATTAGAGTCCGGAAGCTCGAACGACGAAAAACGGGCGAAAACGGCAATTTTTGGCCTGGGGCCGCGGCACTAACCAAGTGAGCCGCGGCACACGAAGAGTACTATCAAGTGCCGAGCGGACTGTACCCTGAGCCGCAGCACAAGGATGCTGAGCCACGGCCCAGGAGGAAAATGCAGCACCCAGGCATCTCGCTGAGCAGTAGGGGCCGCAGCACAGATTAAGTGAGTCGCGGCCCACCGGGCGGTTTTGCTGAATATTCCGCGTTCCTGGGCCGTTTTTGGAGCCTATTCCCAACCTAATTCCCGGACGCGTTTTGGAGGCTGAGGACGGCTATAAATAAGCATTGTAGGTCAGAAAACGATGATCATCAAATCGGAGGAAGACATCGCGGGATCGAAGAACACAAGGAGGAGATTTGTGGGCGACGACAAGACCACGGATCCCTTACGGTTTTTCTTAATTTTTCCGCATCTTAGTTTCTTGATCTATTTGAGTAGGATTGTGATTGTAGCCAATTACATGACGGTTTGATTTATTTATTTTTATTTCAATTTACTCGTTATTCGTATTGAGTTGGATTTTTCTCATTGTTCTTAATGCTTTTTAATTGTCTGGCCAACATTTGAATTGTTTCGAATGTATTTATGGATTCGGGAGATGAAATTTAGGCATAGTTCTTGTGAGAATAATCATGATTTTCGTGAGATAGGGATATACTCATGGAAATTGTGAAGTCTATTTATTGTGGGAATTCTTGAACCGTTTTAGCTATTAATTATCTAATTCGAATAGGGATATATCGAGTTAATAATTCATAGTATTTTCTATCGACCTTGGGAAAGGCTTTAGAATAATTTAGGAATTCGTGGCTTACAATCAATTGAATAAAAGTGAATTGAATTGAATAAAAATCATTCCTGATTGTTTGAGGTGAAAATCATAATCCTACGCCCTTATTATTACTATTTTTATTATTACTATTAGTATTTTCTATTTATTTTTCTGCAATTAGTTTAGACATAAATTCCATATAATTGTTCTTCAAATAAAATTGCGAGTCGACTATATTTTGGTACTTAGTGAAATCAGTCCTCGAGGGAACGATGTCTTACTTATCACTTTATTACTTGTTGACACCGTGCACTTGCGGCATAGTGTGAGGGATTTCCTCACAACAAGTTTTTGGCGCCGTTGCCGGGGACTGATTTTTCGCTAATATCAATACCAAGCGACTCTAATTTTAGTTTGAAGTTTTTTTCTTTAGTCTCTATATTTTTATTTTTTTCATTATGTTTTCCTTTGATTATAGTGACCCTTGGCATTTCATAAATTTCGATGATCTTAATAATTTGCCTAATAGGATCAGTCAGCCCCCTCCCCCGAAACAAAAGACCATGTTTGAACATTGTGTAGACGCTCTCAAAAATCTTGATAGTACCCCTTTTGAGCGAGAATGTGCGAATCGTGGTCTTTAGATTCACTATGGTTATTTTCCAGCTCATATATTTAGTAGTGAAGTTGAGGGGGAGGTTGAGAAGAAAGACATGCTAAGTTTTAGGGTCGATCCCCCAGCACCTGATAATTACATAAAGTGTGATGAGCTTGTAGAAGAAGTTACCATTGATGATGTTTCCAAAGAAATTTCATTAATTGGTCATCAAACTTCGACTAATAAGGTGAACACTTTTGTGCCTAAAATTTTATTAACGGTGCCACGCATAATTTTTCCTAAATCCATAATGGGAGAGATTGACCCCATTACTTTTGATTTTGTTGAGGCTGATTCTTTGAATGAGGTTGTTCATGATATGTCTTTATTATCTACCCATTCGAACTCTGCTTATTTTTTCATACCTTATAAGTATTATATTCTTCCATTATTTTTTGGTTGTCCGCATAATTATTCTTACTCATTATTTTTGACAACCAGGCATGAACCAAAGCCTCCCTTATGGAATAAGAGGCTTATAGATTGCAAGAAGGGGGCATTTGGCAATCTCCCTAGAAAGAAGCCACGTTAATTTTTTGTTAGCCACGTCGTGCTGAAGACGTAAAATAGAGCGCTTGATGGGAGGCAACCCATCATTTTTACTTGCTTTCTAGTTAGTTGTTTTTATTTGATTTTTCGTTAATAATTTTTTTCTTTGTTTTGGTATTTCATTTGGATTCGTGTATTCTTGTTGGCCCTTATTTCTAACCCCAATGAGTTATTATCCTTCATATTCTAGTCTTTCTTGGCTTAATATCTATAGTTGTTTCATGACTAGAGACTAAGTTTGGGGGTCCTTGGTGATATTGGGCAATACTTGAAGTATGGACTGACAGACGATTCCACTCAGATATGTGCTGGCATTCAAGAAGACATTTGGAATAAGTTTCACTTTTCCTTATCTCTTTTATTTTTACATGAGTTTTATTGTTGATGAATTTATGTGTAGTGGAATAAATTGAAGCATGTGATATTTCCTTAATTGAGATTTCATTATTGCTTTATTTTGCTTGCATATTGTTGATGGTTTTTGCAAACATGAATTTTTCGTGAATTTGTCGTGCTTCCGTGTGTAAAACTGATGTTACGATACTGATTTCTCTTTGAAGAAACGGTTGACTTTTGGTCGAGTTGCAGGCAGCGATTTCTGTTTCCGTTTAGTATTCATTTAGATCCGAAATTTTTATCGTTTTTGTAGAAATCTTAGCAGATAAGAAAGGAGACATACGTGTTTTCAAATCGCCGTCTATACGTTTGGTTACACTTTTCGCGTAGCTAGTTGTCCAGTAACATGAGTCTTGTGGGCACTTAAAGTGAGTTTAGAGTCGGACAGTTTTTCCCAAAAAGTCGAGGTATTACATGTTCTATGATGGGAAGTCTAGTAATCGGGGGTATTCACGTGACCCGTTGTTTACTCTCACGTAAAACGACAACCCTAAATAGACTAATAGCTTAGAAATATCGCATTACCGATGATAGGAAGCCTAGTAACCGGGGGTATTCGCGTGACCCGTTGTTTACTCTCGCGTAAAACAGCGACCTTGAATCGGACGCGGGAATAGCTATTCGAGTTTTTTCTCCGCTGTAGAGGGGGACTTAGTAACTAGAAGCATCCATGTGCCCCATGAGTGTCTTTTACCTCAAACGGTTCCCCAATATATGAGAATGGAAATCCACCCAAGGATTATCCTGATGAAACATCCCGAGATCCGAACCTAGTGGTTAACTCGAATCTATATTATTGATCATACATAAGGGAATACTATCCGAGGATTAATTTTGACGATGAAACTCTTAAATTTTTGCCACTAGACTGTGGGACTGGGCGAATTGGCTTGTTTACTCTAACCCTTCATATGGGCGGTCGGTTAAATTCACGCTTGTTAATCTTTGAGCTTGATTTTCTTCATGAACGATTGGTTAGGACTGAAAATGACTACTTTTTGGAATCAGTGTCCGTGAATGTGACTCACTAATACGATACTCGTGTTATTCTTTGAGATTTTAAGGGTAGTATTGATTAAGTTTAGCACTATGGCTTTGCACGATCATTCACGATTCTTTTTATTTGAAAATTGATTTTTGCTTGAGGACAAGCAAAGGCTCAAGTTTGGGGGTATTTGTTAGGCGTATTTTTATGCGCTTATTTATCATTATTTTATATCCATTTTGAGCCTAAATCTGCATAAATGAGCTTTTAATGCACTATTCATATATATTTTGTAGGAAATTGGAGTCCGGAAGCTCGAACGACGAAAAACGGGCAAAAACGGCAATTTTTGGCCTGGGGCCGCGACACGAACCAAGTGAGCCGCGGCACACGAAGAGGACTAGCAAGGGCCGAGCGGACTGTACCCTGAGCTGCGGCACAAGGATGCTGAGCCGCGGCCCAGGAGGAGCGCCCAGGCATCTCGTTGAGCAGTAGGGGCCGCGGAACAGATTAAGTGAGCCGCGGCCCACCGGGCGGTTTTGCTGAATATTCCGCGTTCCTGGGCCGTTTTTGGAGCCTATTCCCAACCTAATTCTCGGATGCATTTTGGAGGTTGAGGACGGCTATAAATAAGCATTGAGGGTCAGAAAAAGATGATCATCAAATTGGAGGAAGACATCGCGGGATCGAAGAACACAAGGAGGAGATTTGTGGGCGACGACAAGACCACAGATCCCTTATGGTTTTTCTTAATTTTTTCGCATCTTAGTTTCTAGACCTGTTTGAGTAGGATTGTGATTGTAGCCGATTACATGACGGTTTGATTTATTTATTTTTATTTCAATTTACTCGTTATTCGTATTGAGTTGGATTTTTCTCATTGTTCTTAATGCTTTTTAATTGTCTGGCCAACAGTTGAATTGTTTTGAATGTCTTTATGGATTCGGGAGATGAAATTTAGGCATAGTTCTTGTGAGAATAATCATGATTTTCGTGAGATAGGGATATACTCATGGGAATTGTGAAGCCTATTTATTGTGGGAATTCTTGAACCGTTTTAGCTATTAATTATCTAATTCAAATAGGGATATATCAAGTTAATAATTCATAGTATTTTCTATCGACCTTGGGAAAGGCTTTAGAATAATTTAGGAATTCGTGGCTTACAATAAATTGAATAAAAGTGAATTGAATTGAATAAAAATCATTCCTGATTGTTTGAGGTGAAAATCATAATCCTACGCCCTTATTATTACTATTAGTATTTTCTATTTATTTTTCTGCAATTAGTTTAGACATAAATTCCATATAATTGTTCTTCAAATAAAATTGCGAGTCGACTATATTTTGGTACTTAGTGAAATCAGTCCTCGAGGGAACGATATCTTACTTATCACTTTATTACTTGTTGACACCGTGCACTTGAGGCATAGTGTGAGGGATTTCCTCACAACATATAACAAGGCAATACACACACAACCCCATTCAAATGATAGAAAACCTAAAATGTAATAAAATAAAAGAGAGAGGAAGAAAGTTTTAAATATAGCTTGCTTCTTGTTAAGGCTTACTCTTTCTTTATAGCCGTGTTCTTGCAGAACTAGAAGAGTAGAGTTTTATTCCATGCATTTTTCTTACGCGTGAATCATAGAGACGTTTGGCATTTTCGATGTTTGAATTCGAAATGCTTCACGCATGGGATTCTTGTTTGTCATCATCATATAAAGAAGTCGAGTCTGCGGGTGTATGATTTTGATTCTTTTATTTATTCATTTATATGATCATTGATCGATCCTCTTTAGGAGTTCGGATGAGCATGGTTTGTGTGACTTTTATTTCCGCTGCATATTCAATTTATGGCCAGATCATATAAATAAGGAGACTTTCTAAACAAATCCATCATTGAATACAGTGGTCAGAATCAACACGAACCTTCAGCTTCAAGAACACCACAACAAAATTGTGTAGCTGAAAGAAGGAATAGAACCCTCAAGGAAGTAGCCATGACTTTGATTGCTGAAATTTAGCTTCCAAAAAATTCTGGGTTGAAGCTGTGAACACAGCATGTCATACATAAAACAAAAGTATGATAGTAGGAGACTGTAAAACCGGAATGGCATATTACCAAATGTTGGATGTAAGTGTTTTATCTACAACAATTGCAGAACTCAAATGAATGTCTTTGATGCAAAAACTGAGGATGGTCTCTTTATGGAATACTGTCCAATAAGCAAGGCATACAGAGACTTGAATAAAAGAACACTAGTTGTGGAAGAAACACCCCATTTTGTATTTGATGAATCTACTGGTGAGTACAGGAAACGGGTGAAACAAATTGTGAAAAAGCTAAAAGCCACCACTGAAGAAATCATTGTCAATGATACATGAATGATAGACTCTGCTAATAAAGACTCAACTGCAAATCAGTCAGTATCTCCAGTTGCAGCTGTAACTGTCACGGCTGATCCAGATGCAGCTGAACCAAAGACGGTTGTACCAGACGGAGCTGATGCAGACAAATCTGAACTAGACAAAGTTGCTGATCAGCAAGACCCAGCTGAATCACAGACGAATACAACAAACCCTCCAAACAACTCATCAGGGGGAATAAACAATGATGATCTTCAACTAAAAGCATAATATGAAGATGAAAATCCCAAATGGCTAAAAGAACATCCCATATGATCAATCATTGGGACTTAACTTATGGAGTCAAAGCCAGGAAATCAAAAGACCCAATGGGAATGGCTATATTCTCATGTTAATGTCTCAAATGGAACCAAAAATAACTAAACAAGTCCTGGATGATTACACTTGGGTAAATGCCATGTAAGAAGAACTAAACTAACTAGAAAGGAACAAAGTATGGGAGATAGTAGACAGACCATACTACAAGAAAGTCATTAGCATCAAATGGGTCTACAAGAACATTGTGATGAAGATGGAACTGTTATTATGAATAAAGCTAAATTAGCTGCCAAAGAATATGCTCAATGTGAATTAATAGATTTTGATGAAACTTATACACCGGTAGAAAGATTGGAAGCAATAAGGCTATTTCTATGCAACCTTCAAGGATCTAGAAGTATATCAAATGGATGTGAGGAGTGCTTGCTTATTGTAGTTCTGGAAGAAGAAGTATATGTAGAGTTGTCCCCTGGATTTGTCAAGGGTGACAAAGTGTACAAACTGGTGAAAGCACTTTATGGACTCAAACAGTCACCTAGAGTCTGGTATGAGACACTTTCCATATTTCCTGAGAAAAATGGATTCAGCAAAGGAAAATTGGACAAATTTGAGGATTGAACATGAAGACCACGTATTGCTGGTTCAAATATATGTTGATGATATTATAATTTGGGTCAACCAATCCGAAACTATGTGAGAAATTCTCAAACCTTATAGGAGAATTTGAAATGAGTATCATGGGTAAACAATTTCTTTCTTGGTTTACAAGTTAAACAAGTTGACACATGTATCTTTATCAATCAACCTAAATACACAGAGGAGCTAATCAGAAGATTTGGCATGGAGATATCCAAGCCTTTGAGAGTACCAGTTAGCACATCTCTACACATTGATACAGATGAAGAAGGCATTCCGGTGGATCCAAGCCACTACATAGGACTAATTGGATCACAGATGTACCTGATTGCAAGCAGGACGTACATATATTATGCAACTGAAGTATGTGCAAGATTATAATCCAAACCAAAGCAGTCCCACCATGAAGTAGCAAAGAAGATAATAAGATATATAAAATCTACAATCGATGTTGGATTGTGGTATCATAGAAATGGCAACTTTAAACTATCAGGTTATTCTGATATTGAATTTGCAAGTTGTAAGATCAACAGAGAAAGAACAAGTGGGACATGTCACTTTCTTGGAGCCAAGTTGATCTCATGGTTCAGTAAGAAGCGGACCTCAAATTCAATATCCATAACTGAATCAGAATACCTGGCTGCAGGCAGCTGTTGTGCTCAAATATTGTGGATCATACAATAACTATGGGACTACAACATCATTGCAAACAATGTCCCAATATGGTGTCACAGCAATAGTGCAAATGCTAGTACAAACAATCCATTGTTTCACTCTAGAAAAATGCACATCGATGTCAAGCATCATTTTAGCAGAGACCATGTTATTAACAAAGGAGTTCGTGTGTCAAGAGTCAGCACTGAATATTAGATAGATGATATATTCACCAAGCTCTTGCCAGAAGAGAGATTTCAGGAGCTAAGCAGGGATCTTGGACTCTTATACTGGAAAACAAATGACTAGCCAACAATCGAGCTGACAAGCTACCTAGCTGATGACAAATCAAAGAACGCAACTGTCAACCTAGCTGATGCGGAGACCCAGCCAGGATCAAGAACCTAGCTGATGCGGAGACCCAACCAGGATCAAGAACCTAGCTGATGCGGAGACCCAGCAAGGATCAAAGACCAAGATGATGAAGAAACTCAGCAAGGATCAGACCATAGCTGGATCAAAAGTCAAACCAGTCAAACCAGCTAAGTTCTTAATCCCAGTAATATTTTTTTATTTTATTTAAAAAAACGTGGACAAATGGACACAATTTTAAAATGACCATGTCTACCCCATGTTGTCAAACCACAACCACATGATGACCTATGAAACACGAACCACCATTAAAATATTAATTATATTGAGACCGACTATAATCAAATCAACTATTTAAAGCGATCGAAATTAATCGATATCATCTCCAGACTTCCTGAACAAGAACCCTAATTTTTTGGAGCAAGAACCTTTCGAACTGCTTTCTACACTAAAATACTTTTATACTGCATAATGGCCAAAACATAGTTCAAGGACATCAACATCAGATCCGTGAATGGACAAGTCACCTTCATCCCACAAGGCTATATTTTTCTAAGCCTATTATAGGGGGAGAGGGTCTCTCTCGCACATCGCGCACACGCGACCCTGCATGCCAGCGCGCTCGACATCCCACGCCCACATCCGATCGCCCAACTCGAGTCTTGTTCCCCGACTTGTCTTAGACCCATCGTCGTGCCACACGACCTTTGCTCATCCGGCCTTGCCCGCGCCCCCTGCGCTGCCGGACATCCCGCACTTGTCCCGATCATAATGTCCCTTGGGCGGTCCGCTTCCCATAGCGATGTCCATGGTCCTCCCATGGTTTTCTTGCGTGATTCTCTGTCCGATCACGCTGTCCCAAAGGCTGAACCTCCACATCCAGCCCGATGCCATTCATGGCGTCCTACTCGTGCCGATGCAGGCTGGGACGGGCCGGGGTGCCCGGATGGAAGAGGAGACTTCTAAGAACCTCCTAGAAGGATGGAGCTACTTGGAGACTTCTCGAATAGTCTAGAAATGTGTTGTAAGTATTGTTTATGAGTAGATGAGTATGGATGTTTCTAGAGTGTACTAGAATATTGTAAAGTTGTAGGGAGTTATAGAATCCTCCAAATAAGTAGGTGGAGATGGAAGTTTCTAGGGACTTAGTGGTAGTATATATAGGCAAGGGGTTGGCTCATTTGCAACCAACCCTCAGAACTCAATATTCTTGTACTTGTAAAGTGATTTCTTTGATAGTGAAGTGTTTTACTCTCAATTCCCAAGTGTTAAACCCCTTCTTACATACTTAGCAACCGATTGAGTTAGGCTTACTAGCTAGAGATCGAGGCGATTTTAGTCTAGTGTCGCACGGGTCTGAAGAGCATTCGAGTGCTCAAACCCCACCCCGTGACAGTTACTATGTCCATTATGAACTTGCATTCTTTTTTAATGTCAGGTTTCTTAGCATCATGGCAGGCCTAATCCTAAAGATGAAGAAAAATGGAATTTACCACTATGTCAACATCAACCCGACTGAGATTTACAAGGAAGATATGGTTTTCTTCTTCAAGGAAGCATATGTTACCGAGTTGGGCATACAAAGCCTGATTTTTGGTATGAAGAAACAAAGCATTGCTCATCATCAACCACACCATTACTGATGCTTTCGGTATGTAGAACTGTGGAATAGCAGTTGAGGCGCTAAAGATGAACCATCAGGAGATTTGGCAGTAGATTGTTGGAATATTATATTCCACATAATTTTAAAATGGTTTTGATGATGAGTTGTTGAACAAAGAAAAACGACAAAGGATCAACAAGAAGACGAAGACACAAAATCTGGATAAACAAACAAAAGCATATAGCCCACGCTCTAGTACAAGCTAGCGCATGCTAGTCTTCAAGACAGTAAGGACTGCATTCTGCATTGAAGTAGATTAACGCATGCTAGTACATAAACTAGCGCACGCTAAATGACTGAGTTAGCACGCTAAGAATGAAGCTAAGGCATGCTAATGAAGAAATATATTCATTGTGTAAAAGAGAAGACTTCCAATACGGATATCACGCATATGGTTAAAGAATCTGAGAAGTGAAGTTTAAACAGATAGCACACTCTATGAAGATTACTTAGCACATGCTAAGTTTGAATTATGTCGGTTGGACAGAAGACTTTCAGCATCAGACCGTTGTAAACGAAGACCAGATAGCGCATGCTACAATGTATATTAACGCACGCTAAAGAAAGTGGCAGAAAGCTAGTAGACTCAACCGATCAACATTTAACGTATGTAACCACGCAATATTAACGTACGCAATATGGATTAACGCACGCTAAAGGTGGTAATAGCGCATCCTAATGAAGACATCTAGTAATGGCTAGTTTAGGACTTGCAGCCTATAAATACCACTTCACATGGTATTCACCATACAACAACTTCAAGCAAACCTTATATACTTCAGATATTGTTATCTTCATTATTTTTGTTGTAATCGAGCTTAATTGTTAAGAGTTCGAGTGTTTGATACACTCAAACATACACGAGAGGAAAGAAAGGATTGTAGATTTGATTCGTTCTTATTAGGATCGTGGATTCGGGATTATTAGAATCACAATCTAAATCCGAGTGAGGTTTTTCTAGTACTGATAGAAAGATAGAAAGGTTGATTCCTTGTCCGATAGAAAAGGAGTACGGTTTAGCTTGGACCGACAAAAAGACCAGAGCATTATAGTTTATCTTGGACCGATAGAAGACAAGATTGTAACAGTTTACCTCAGACCGATAGAAGACAAGGCGGAAAGGTTTATCTTAAGCCTATATAAAAAGATACAAAGAGAGGACATATGCATATTTGGTCGAACCTCTATAAATCTTGTGTCATTTATATTCCACAATCTGAATATGCTTCCGCAAATGCAAAAGAGTTTGAAAACTCTACGTCGCATTATTCAAGTGGCGGTACCAAATCTCAACATAGATCAAGATGTCTGGCCATCCCAACAAGCTAAAAATCAACGGTATGAAACCTGACATTCAAAAGTAATGCAGGATCATAATGGACATCACAACTAATAACGTGATGGGCATATCCAGAAGCTTTGGTCAAATATCTACATCTAAGTTCACAGTGATGGGGGCAATGACCTAAATGCAAAGAATCAATTGGACTACATCTTCAGGCAGCTAGTAAAAAAAGTGAACAAAGATAGTTGGGACAGTGAGGAAAATAATTTTAGCCAGGAGTTGTATCATGGAACACAAATCAGCTAGCTGTTGGAATACCTGAAAGTGGCAAGGGCAAAATAGAGAAGTTACACACCAATTGGTCACTTGGACCCTGCTGCATCCAAAGTCTTAGCGAAGCAACAACCTCAAGCGAAAGACATGCTGGCAAAGATGACTTCAAACACCTCATCTTCTAAGTTGGAGTTTGAATCAGAAAAAGGAGACGAGGTGGATTCTATGGTAGGTACATTGCCCCCAGTTGAGATCCCACCTACTGGAGAAATAAAAGAAGTTCCAGCAACCAAGGTGACCTCAGACGAGATCTATCCAACTAAGATTCACACAGCTGAGTTGTCTGTGGCTAGGAACAACCAATTCATGCACCTGTACCTCTACTGATGGATGAAGATAGCGACAATATACCATTGTGTCGTCACTTCAATAAGAGAAAATATGCTAAAAAGCAGGATGCTAACACCATCACCATGTAGGTCACAAGTTGTCCGGAATAAGTTTATGGGGTGAATAGACTTATTAAATCTTTTCCTGAATCTCAGATGAGTAAACTCAACTGTTAAATATGCAGCTAATAAACCTTGGCTACAGATGAGTAAAGTACAACTGATGACAATGCAGAGGTGACCTATGTCAATTGTAAAATTAAGTTATGCGGAAGACAGTTGACTGCTAAATGGAACTGTAAATATGAATGCAGCAGATAAGTATGATGGAATGCTGTAAATCACACAAGCACTTATAGTGGTTTCAGAGGTAGGATAATCTTCTACTTGTCCACTTCTCTCCAAACCAGTTGGAGATAAATTCACTATAACTGTCAACCAGTGATAAAGGTTACAATGAATTCTCTAGTTACAACAGCTTCCAACTAGTGGAGACCTATGGTCGTTGCAACTCCCTTGACTGCCTAGCACCTCTTGACTGAAACCCCGTGGATGCCTCAAAAACTCGCAAGCTCTCTATCACCTTCCAATCAAGAACCCATGGATGCCTTATCAGCCTCTTTACTTTCAAGAACCTTGATCAAGAAAGCAACCCCGTACTCAAACTTTTAAGACAAGAGTGTTTGTCTTGTCCAACTTAAGAGCTTCTCACTATATGAACTTTAGAACTATCTCTTCACGATGTTATAGATTGCTTTGATAGCTTTGATTGCTTTGTTCGCTTGAATGTATTGTTCGCATTGTTCTTTGATCAATCTATTCTTCAGATATTTATAGTACTAATCCTTGAGCTTCCTTCATAGCCATTGCAACTCTTGTAACAATTTTGCCCGTTGGAGAGTGGACTTCATTGTTTATCTTTTTATTCCATTGCACGACTTGTCTCTTTCTTCAAAACTGATCATTTGAAGATGTACTTCCCGTTGCGCCGCTTTCTTTGATTACTATATTTGTAAAGTCCGCCTGGTGCAAATCTCTAGGAATAAACTATCCCTTAACATCCGAGAATCATTCACTTTGTCTCTTACTTTTACGTCCGCGTGTTGCTTGTCGTTATTGTTGACTTTTCAAAGCTTGCTGATGTGGACTGAGCTTCTATTATGATACTCATACTTGGCTTTCAGATAAGTTTAGTCAACCTCCTCTGATATTCTGTTTGGCCGAAAACCTTGACTGATATTCTGTACTCGTCTGTAGTCAACCTACAGCTGATGTTCCTTTTGACCAAATCTTATCTGATGATATCTCATCTGTGGTCAAACCTTTGCTGATATATTGTGTTGACCAGACCTTATCTGATAATAAGTCGTCTGCAGTCAAACTTCTCTGATATGTTAAGTTGACCAGAGATCTACTGATGTCTCGCCTGATGTTAACTTGTTGAACCTCAGCTGCTACAGTGTTTTGGTCAAACCTGTCTGATACTTTCGTTGACCAGAACCCAGCTGATAATCTGTCTATTTTGTACTTAGCTGATTTTCTAAGTAATCAACATTTGATCAATACTTAGCCTAATTTTTAAGGCCTATAGAAGATATTCATTTGGTTCTTCTTTACAATGTCAAGTACTTAGTGTATACATTTGAATTAATCATGAATAGAGGGATGACATCATCAAAATCTAAAATATTATTACTGACAAATTCCCCCTATTTTGATGATGGCAAAACTTAAACATTCAAATGTAAATAAGTCTGCACAAAAATTAAGGTGCAAGACACAGATCAAACTCAGTCTTCTTGAGATAACTAGTGGTTGTCATTCAAGTTGACTGTTATAAACTTTCAGAGTTTGCATATTACATTACAATTCTTGAATGAAAAATACAAGTGAAAAATGAAAATTACAAGTACCATAAAAATTACAAGTAAAATTAAAAATTCATCTCCCTCCTTCTCTTCCTCTTCCTCTAGTCTTGGATGGAGGGACTGACTTCAATGTTTTGGCTCCAATTGGTCTATTTGTTACTGGAACTAACCCATATTTCTTTTTGATGACCAGGGAGGCAAACTCTTGTTGTTCTGGAGATTAAAATTTGTTCTCAATGCATATTTTTTTAATTTCTTCCTGAAGAGCAGTCTCATCCAGTTCTCCATTCATGAGAGTAGGTGCTTCTTCAGGACTAAAGTTTGGGATCATTGGGTATGTATTGAATTCCCTCTCAGCATGCCTCTTTAATACTTCCCAAAGGTTGGGGTAATTCAGCTCCATGTATTTTATGAAAATTTCTTGTGGGGAGCAGACTTTATCTTGAAGTATTTCCCAGAGGTAGTACTTCTCAATGAACAGTTTTCTCGATCTTACCCACATAGGATCATCTTCAACAGGCAAGAATTCCTCTACAAAATAGAGCTCCTTTACTTCCCATTGTAATGGTACAATAGGATCTTGCCTGGTTCTTTTTCTTTTGGCTGCAGGTTCTTCAGATGATGCAGTTGTCTCGTTTATCTTCAGACTTGAGGTTCCTGCCTGAAGTAGTGGAAGGTCTTGCTTTCTTTTTGTTCTTAGTTCTTCTCTTTCTTCCACCTTATTCATTTCATTATTTTTGCCAGCATCAAGAATCTTGGCTAGCTGATCCTCCACCCTGATCATAAAGTCAGACATGCCAATAGGCATTCTGGAGTTTGAGGGTGGTGGGGAGGGTTCCTTCTGGTTGATCAAAGTGTCCATTTTTTCATTAATAGACCTCAGCTCTGGTTTGACATCAGTTGCCAAAAGCCTAGCAACTTTCTCTTCAATAATTTCTCTGATCAGGTCAGTGAAGTTTGGAGGCAGGTGATACACATGTGCCTCTGCATGAGCATTGTTTTCACCTGAGCCTTCCTGTGCATCTAATTTTCTGGCTGTTGATTTGTCTGATGGTAAGCTTATATCAGCAGCTCCTTGATCAGATTGGGTCTTTCCAGGAGTTCCTGATTTTTCTGATAAGTCCTCAACTGCAGGGGACTTTCTATTCTTTTCTGCAGAGGACATTCTCTCTGGAGTTGACTTCTTTTTGGAGGGGGTTTCCTTGGGATGTTCCCCCTAATTATCTGCTTCATCATCTTCAGGATTTTACGAACTAGGAGCATGGTCAGGTGACTGTTGATCATGGTCCTTTTCATCATATTTACTGTCCTTTTTCTTTTCTTCTTCATCCTCCTTGTCATATTCCTTCTTTTCTTCTTCCTCATCCTTTTCATCTTCCTTCTTTTCAACTTCTTCAGTTTCAGATTTTTCAACTTCAACATTTTCTTCAGCCTTCTCCTTTTCAACTTCAGCTGTAATTGAGCTTTGGTAAGTCCCAAGGGATTGTTTGTCTGCAAGTTGAAGGAGTAATATGAAGTTGGCACTTCAATGGTTTCCTCTACTTATTCTTCTTCCGTAACACTTGGAAGTGTTAGGAGGGGAATCACATCTGCAATCAGCTCAGATGGATGCTCAGGTTGATCTTCGATTGGTGCAGGTGCAGGTGAGACCACAATCTGCATATCTTTCTCAGGTGTCTGCACTTCCAACTCCTTGATCTTTTTGGGTGTGGAATCAGGTGAGGAGGTGACGTGGACAACTTCTTCAGGTTAATGTGACTTCCTTTTTAAGAACTTGGATATAGGAAGATTGTCGTCATCAGAGTTATCTGCAGGTAGGATCTCATGAGCATGTGACTTTTGTATCTTAGCTGTAGAGGTGGCTGATGTCATCTCCTCTACAATTACCTCAGGTGGGTTTTATGCAGATGCATCAGAGTGAACCTCGTATGAGTCCGTAGGTCCTCTGTAAGGTGAAGTTCCACTTGTCATCTCTTTAAGAATCTCACCTGCTTTCCTCTGGTTACCAAGTTTTTTCAGTGTTTCTTGGTCCAAGTGACCAAGTCGCTTGCTTGCGTGGAAGGTGTCTGACCTTCCTTTGGCCTTTCCAAGGAAATCTAAGATCCAACTGATCTAAGTCCCATATGCCAACTTCTATCTGAACTTTTTCTCATTATTATCCCAGCTAGCTTTGTTGGCCTCCCGGACTAACTGCATGTATATATAATCAGGCCAGTTAATCCTCTTCTTTTGTATCAGGGCTCCCATCACAACATATTTGGCAGATGAGATTTGATCGAAACTTCCTGCCATGTCCATGACAATTTTGTTGGTGATGTCAAGGACATACTTGTATTCTTTCAACAGGTATCCCTTTTCTGCCATGAATTTAACCCTCATCGTCTGTTCTGATAACTTAATTTCATACCAAATATCGACCGGACTTTGCTTCAGGACCTCGACTGTTATGCCCCTATTTTTCAGTTTGCAAGAGTCGGTGATGGTTTGCTGGGTGATGGTAATTTCTTCTTCGAAAATGGAGCTCTTGATGCCATGCTCCATGACACTTGCTTCTTTAAAAAAACCTATGTTATCTTCCTTGAAAAGCTGCGACGGGTTGATGTCCAGGAAATGGTAAATTCCATTCTTCTTGATCTTTCACATTACATGAGCCATTTTTGCCGTGTTGTTCGATTCAAGCAAACCTTCAAAATCGACAATAATGTTAAAATGATTTGATCCTTCACCGGCTTGAGATTGACACCTTCGAAGTAAGTGATTGAGTCCATTTCGGAAAAATAAGATTTTCGATTGGGTGTAGTGAAGGTTCTAGGGTTCTTGGCTTTCTCGGAAAAATTAGGGTTCTTAGAGTTTGAAGACGGTAAAGCTTTGTTAAATGATTTCGACCGTCTTATATAACCATTCGAAGAGACATTTTGGATTTAATAATAAAATAAATAATGACATCTCGAATAATTGAGTGGACATCATGGAGGTAGACATGGAAGTAGTGTGGTCGTGTGATTTTAGCCACGTGTAATAAATTTAAGCATTTAAAGAACTATAAAACTTAGTTGGTTGACTCTTTGACTTCTTGTACGCTATGTATGAGGTGAGGTATGTCGTTTGTGGTTGATGTCAGCTTGCTTTCTTTGTATGTGCTTTGGTTCCTCGTTTGGTCTGATCAGGTTGCTTCCTCGTCTGGTCTTCGGATCATATGACTTTTCCTTATCTGTTCTCTGAGTCAGGTGATACTCCTTGTCTGGATCAGATCAGATGAGTTTTACTCCTTGTTTGTGCTTTACTTGACTGTTTCAGGTCAGATGAGTTTTCTCTGGACTAGTTCAGGTCAGATGACTTTTCTTATCTGAGATAGGAACTTCATTTGCTATGATGTTGTAGTCCCTTAGCTGTTGTTTGATCCATAGTATTTGAGCGCAACAGCTTCCTGCAGCTAGATATTCTGACTCAGTTGTGGATATTGAGTTGGACACCTGCTTTTTACTGAATCAAGATATTAGTCTCGTTCCCAGGAATTGGCATGTACCACTGGTGCAATCCCGATTGATTTTGCATCCTGCAAAGTCTGCATCTGAGTATCCTGACAGCTCAAAGTTGTCATCCTTGGGATACGATAGTCTAACATTAATTGTAGACTTAAGGTATCTGATTATCCTTTTAGATGCTTCCTGGTGAGACTGCTTTGGTTTGGACTGGAATCTTGCACACACTCCTACTGCATATGAAATATCAGGTCTGCTTGCAGTTAGGTATAGAAGTGATCCAATTAGTCCTCTGTAGTGGGTTGGATCCACTGCAATGCCTCCTTCATCTGCATCAATGTGTAGAGATGTGCTCATTGGGACTCTTAGTGGTTTGGCTGTCTCCATGTCAAATCTTTTGATTAGTTACCTTGTATACTTAGCTTGGTTGATGAATATTCCGGTGTCCATTTGCTTGAATTGTAAACCAATAAAGAAGTATATTTTGCCCATCATACTCATCTCAAATTCTCCTTGCATGAGTTTAGAGAACTTGTCACATAGCTCAGCATTGGTTGAGCAAAAAATAATGTCATCCACATATATTTGAACTAGTAATATGTGGTTTTCATGTTCAATTCTGAAGAGAGTTTTGTCCACCTTTCCTTTTTGCAAAACCCCTTTTTCTCCAGAAATACAGATAGAGTTTCTTACCAGGCTCTTGGTGCTTGCTTAAGTCCATATAGAGCTTTTAGAGGCTTGTATACTTTGTTTCCTTTGACAAATCCAGGGGGTTGCTCCACATAGACTTCTTCTTCTAGAACTCCATTGAGAAATGCAGTTTTTACGTCCATTTGGTAGACCTCGAAATCCTTGAATGCTGCATATGTAAGGAATAGTTTGATTTCTTCAAGTCTTTCTACTGGTGCATATGTCTCATCAAAATATATTCCTTCATATTGAGCATATCCTTTGGCAACCAATCTGGATTTATTCCTAACAATAGCTCCATCTTCATCACATTTGTTTTTGTACACCCATTTGGTGCCTATGACTTTCTTGTGATTTGGTCTGTCTGTTAGTTCCCAGACATTGTTTCTCTCCATTTGGTTTAGCTCCCTTTGCATTGATATCACCCATGTGTAGTCATCCAGGGACTGTTCTATTGTTTTGGGCTCCATTCGAAACATGAAGCAAGAAAACATTGCCATTCCTGCTGGTTCTATGGATTTCCTGGTCTTGACTCCATCAGTTAGATTTCCAATGATCTTTTGGATAGGGTGATTTTTAGCCATTTTGGAATTTCATTGTCATCTTCAGCTTTTGAAGGTTAATCTTCAAGATTTGTTCCCCCAGTTGAGTTGCTTGGATGAACTGCGTCTGATTCTTCTTCAGGTTGGATTTGGTGATCTGCAGCTGTAATAGGTTCAGCTATGATTTGTCAGCTGCAGTTGGGTCTTGAGGATCTTCATCAGCTGTGGTTGGATCAGTTGTGACTTTATCAGCTGCAGGTGGATGAGCTACAGTTGAATCAGCTATGATTGGAGATCCTATCTGATCTGCAGCTAGGTTTTCATCAGCTGTGTCCACCATTCATGTGTCATTGATGATGACTTCTCCCAATGTGGCGGTTTTGAGCTCTCTCAATTAATTCCACCTGCTTTCTATACTCAACAGTAGATTCATCATAAACAACATGAGGTGTTTCTTCCACAACTAAGGTTCTTTTGTTAAAAACTCTGTATGCCTTGCTTATTTGTGAGTATCCCATAAAGAAACCATCATCAGTTTTAGCATCAAGGCATTCAATTTGGCTTTACCATTGTTGTGAATGAAACACTTACAACCAAATACATGAAAATATCCAACAGTTGGTGTTCTACCGTTCCAAACCTTATAGGGAGTTTTGTTGTGTCTCCCTACTATCATACTCCTATTCTGAGTATGGCATGCTGTGTTGACGGCTTCAGCCCAGAAGCTCTTTGGCAGGTCAGTTTCAGCAATCATTGACCTGGCAGCTTCCTTCAGGGTTCTATTCCTTCTTTCAGCTACACCATTTTATTGTAGTGTTCTTGCGGCAGAGACTTCATATTGAATTCCATTCTGACCACTATATTCAGTGATTGCCTTGTTGAGAAATTCTCCACCTCTGTCTGATCTTATATTAATGATGGGGAGGGATTTCTCATTCTGAATTGTTCTTTACAGCTCAAGTAACTTGGTCAATGTTTCACTCTTCTTATAGAGGAATATTATCCAAATGTATCTTGAGTAGTCATCCACAACTACTAGAGCATGCTTTATTTCACTTAGAGTTCTTGGCTTGATTGGACCAAATAAATCCATGTGAAGTAGGTCCAAAATCCTGTGGAATATAGTGGTATGCTGAACTGATTTGAATGAAGCTTTGGTTTGCTTTCCCTTTTGGCATGCATCACGGAGAACTTCCTTCTTGAATACTTCATATGGAAGTCCTCTGACTAATTTCAGTGAGCTTATCTTGTTGAGAGCTTGGAAGTTCAGGTGACATAGTCTTTTGTGCCAGAGCCATCCATTTTCAGCTATGGTTCTGGATATAAAGCATGCGCTTGGTGTTCCTGACTTCTAATCTATCATGTAGACATCCCTTCTCTTGTATCCTTGTTTTTTCACTTCTCTAGATAGGATATCAATTACCATGCATTTCCGAATAGTGAAAACTACTAGGTTCTTTTGATCACAGAACTGACTTATGCTCAACAGGTTGTATTTGAGTCCTTTGACATACTGCACTTTTGAGATGGCAATGTTTCCTCTGTGTAATTCCCCATAACCTTTTGTTTGTCCACGAGAACTATCTCCAAAGGTTACATCTGTTCCTCTTTCTTTGATATAATTTGATATGACCTTCTTATTTCCTATCGTGTGCCTTGATCATCCTGAATCTACAAACCATTCTTCACTTCCTCCTATTGAACTTGAGGTGACATGGTAGTAGTCCTTATTCCTTTTTTGCAATCAGACAAGTAGAGTTACCCTAATTATAATGGGTCCTTTGGGTTTAGTGGGTTTCCTGGGAATTGGTTTCTCCTGGTGTTATGGAAATTATATTGATTAACCCTATAAGGTGCATATTGTCTAGGCCTGGATCCCTGGTTAGAATTGTATATAGGATATGCCTTATATTTTGAGTGGTATGGGCCATTGTAAAATCTTGGCTGGGACCTATGATGAAAGCTTTGAGGTCTCCATACCTGATCATTTGAAAGTTTGGATAACCTTGAGGTTTCCATTTACCTCTCCCATTTTGAAATCTGTTTTTGGGGAGTCTTTGGTAATAAGCAGAATAATGTTTTGACTGTTGCTTCTGCCTTGGCCATTGCCTAGTCTCTTGTCTAGGTGACTGCCTTGTGTACCTTGGTTGCAGCCTAAACCTTTGATTGGATTGTTGCCCATTTCTAAATACGGGTTTGTTTATAGGCTCAGCAGTCTCGACATAAGTTTCTCCCTTTATAAATGTGGTTTTAGAAGTGGAGGGAGTGTTGGGGTCATATCCAAGGCCTTATTTTAAATAGAGTGGCCTTTGGTTTATACATAAGACATCAATAGTTATATATGCTTTTAGAGACGTAATCTCTTTAGCTTGTGCACTGTTTAGCTGTTTCAATTTTTAAAGATCAGTTTTGATATGAGCAAGTGCAGCTGACTTTTCACTGTTCAAAATAGTCAGCTTATGAACCTCAACTGTGGTATTTTCAACTGAGTTTTTCAAAGTATTTTCAGATTGTTTTTCAAACTCCACTATGATGTTTTTAAACTTTGCTGACTCTTGGCTGAGTTTCTCAAAATCATTTTTCCACTGGACTTTCTCATTCTTGAGCTGTGCATTCTCAGTTGCAACAGTCGGGTGGGCTGTTTTTAAAGTTTCAAAATCTTTTAGCAACTGATTGACAGATTTATGAAGATCAATGTCTTCGGATATATCTGAACTGAAACCTTCTATAATATGAGGTTTAGATGTTACCTCTTCATCAGCTAGGTTGGCCATCAAGCATTTGTAGTCATCATCATCATCAGAGAAAAATCTACCGCTTGATTCAACTCTCTCTTGAGTTTGGTCTTCACCGATGAGGGCTTTCCTCTTGTCTTCTTTTTTGCCCATGTCCTTTTTGTCATCATCCTTTTTGAGTTCAGGACAGTCAAACTAGATATGTCCTGTTTTACGACAGTTGTAGCATTCTATTTTCTAGTTTCCAGCTTTTTGATTTCTTCTTTGGTTCTCCTTGAAGTTCTTCTTATATTTTGAGTAGTTTTTCCTGAAATTGTTGAACCTCTTCATGATAAATGCCATTTCTTCCTCAAAGTTTAGAGGGTTTGGAGGATTTAATTCAGATAGGCTCTTTGCAGAGGACTACGCTACAAATGCCATTCCTTTCTCAGCTGGCTCAGTGGATGATGAGTAGGACAGCTCGACCTCAAATACCTTCAGATCAGAGAGCAGCTCCTGGATCTTTATTTTGTTGATATCCTTTGATTCTATCATAGCTACAACTTTCATACTCCATTCAGGATTGAGAGATCTTAAAACTTTTAGCGGACACTGCGCACGCTACGGCCGGTAGGTAGCGCATGCTACGGCCAGAAGGCTGCGCACGCTACCTGGCCGAGCAGTCTAGTCTAGGAAGTCTCTGGATTTTGGCCTGGGCCAATAGCGCACGTGTCCAGCGCATGATGGCGGGCCCCGGCCAAACATTCTCGACCATGACCGCCCGTTAGCGCACGCTAGCTCGGCAGCCCAGCGCACGCTAGGCTGCACCAGTATAAATATGGCCGAGCAGTCCAGTTTCAGTCATTTTTCCCATTTCTCTATTTCTCTTCCGCGGATGGAGCCTTGGGGATCTTGGATCCATGATGTTTGTCAATCAATCCATGAAGTTCTGGAGTTCATATCATCGATTAATCATCACATAACATCCTTCAATCCAGCGAATCAAGGTTAGTTTTCCTAAAACCTTAGTTTTTGGGAAATTGGGGGCTTTGCTTGATTTCGCCCGTTTGATCCGTAATAACCTAGAATAGTGATGGATTGATGATAATTAAGTTGTATTATATCGAATCCCTTGTTTTTCCATGGTTAGTTTGTCGAGGATTCATCGTTTTATTGAGTTTCTAAGCGACGCCTTGAAAGTGTTCGATAAAATATCACAAAGGGGATTCGGGCATTCTACAATTATTCTTCCTCGTACGATCGTCAATTTATTCATGGTATGATATTAGGGTCCGGTTCCTTGTGAAGAACTTTAGTCGGAACCCTTCCATTCACCATTTCCCGATTGGTTGTGTTACCGTCATTTCCGCCAGAGAGTTGTGGGTGTTAGAGGTTTTTCGGTTGAGCCATGTTCGTCGGAGTGTCCGAAATCGACTCTCGAGGTAAGTATATTTCTCATACATTATGTGTTTTGTGTATATAATGGTTGGTAATCAACGATATGTGCTAAATGAATTGTTTACAACCATTTTTCAAAAGAATCGGTATATTTACAATCATGACTTTCTTAAAAGATGATTCGTGTATTCGGGAATTAATGTGCTTAATTGACTATGAGTGTTAGTGTCGAGTATAGGATCACCTTATTTTCGAGTGATGACATTATGTGTGATTTTGTCGCCGGTAAATTTAAAGTTCAATCCTTTTGTTAAGATTGTGGGTGGAGTCATGCGGATGTGTGTGAATATGTGTGCTTATGTGATATTGGTTGTGTCGTTTGGTGCTATTGAGATAGTGTGCTTCTTTGTTGTTTGTATTAGTTCTGGTTCAGGAGTATGTGTTAGATAATTTGGCCATTCTAGCAAAATACCTCGACTATATATATTATGATTGACTCTTGAGGATTTCGGTTTTGGAAATTGCGAATTGATGAGAGTTGTAAGGTTGTTCTCAGGTACTCTCACTCGGGGATTGACTCGACGGGGTCACACGGAGACCTGGTGGCTTAGCGGCTGGATCGGGTCGCAAGGGTTACTTCGAGGGGGCCTTCTCACATGGGGATTGCTCGACGGGGCACATAGAGACTTGGTGGCTTGAGGGCCGGACCGGGTCGCGAGAATTGCCAGAATGTTTATACTGATGATTAATTGTGATATGTCCGGAGTATCACAATACTTGGTGCTCGGGTTCGAGAGACATTATATATCAAGTCGTGGTGTTTGGCTAGAATGGCATAAGAATAATGTATTATGTGTAATATGTCTTTGGAAGTGAATTGAAGTTGATGATCGGGTCGTGGACCCTGTGTTTTGTGACTGGAATGGTTGGGTCGTGGACCCTGTGCTTTGTGACCGTAATGGTTCGGTCGTGAACCCTGTGTTTTGTGACCGGAATGGGTGGGTCATGGACCCCGTATTGTGTTAGTAGATTTGTATTTTGGAAAATGAACTTTGGGGCTATGACCCTAAGTGGCTGTCCAGGAATTAAGAACTTTTCAATCACAAATGTTTTCAAAAATCCCGAGATTTGGAAGTGTTTTCAAAGTGCTTACTTGTTTCGTTTTACTTTCAAGACTTAAACTATTTTAATTAAACAAAATATCTCGGGAAGTCTTTCGTTGTATTCTCAGAATGTGTTATGTATGGCTCGTATTTGCACTTTATACTTGTACTAGAAAAACAGTGGAGTTTTGCTAACCCCCCGAGTATTCGGGGGTGGATGTCTGTTTTGCATCCAGATACATGCAGGTTTGGGAGCAAAACACAAGATCGGCGCGAAGGATGATGGAAGGAGAATGATACTAATCACACGAAGGCCAGTGTTGGATGCAGTCAGTCGGAGTTCGTGTATGGTCTTTTCCACTGTCGTACTTTTGGGTTATGAGTGTATTTTACCCTTACATGGGTATGAGTCGAGATAGAAATGTGTACTTTGACTTGCATGTTAGTGATGATAGACCAAGTTGGTCTATTGATTTGGTATTTTATCATGTCGGTATGTAATGTATTTTGTTGTTTGGATGTCTAGCCTGGTCGATCCTCACGGAGAGGGTCTGCGGCTTGTAATATTTCCGGTTTGATTCTGGGGGTGTTACATCTCTTCCGCTCAGACTTCTTTGAGATGTTTTTCGATGTTGATGACTTAGGCGCACTTAAGATATTTTCTGAATTTCATGTGAGTATATGCTTGTGATGACAGGAATCATTAGTTGATTCAACACTAGGAAGGACCAACTCAAGACCTTTGATGAAAAGTCGGATGAAGGTATTTTTGTAAAGTACTCCTCTGTCAGCAAAGCTTTCAGGATATTTAACAAAATGAAGCTGACAATAGAGGAATCCATCCATGTAGTGTTTGATGAAATCCATTATGACCCTATAGGAGTAGAAGACATAACCCATAATATCAAAACACTCTCTATTGATGATCCCCAAACTCCAGTAGAACCTATCGTAGACATAAAAGTCTATCACACTGCTGTAAGAACATAAGCAGTCGAAGCTGATGTTGTACAAGCTGAAGATGAGGCTAAAGTACCACAAGATACAGTACGGGATGCTGAGTTAGAACCTGACAGGAGGTGACTAGAGATCACCCCCAGGAGTTGATAATAGGAAATATCGATGCCGGAACCACTCATATGAAAATACAGAGTACACAAGGCACTGTACTTTGTGAATAGGAAGAAGCAGCTTCTGAGAAGTCTCAAATTCCTATATGGAAATCTCAAGCCGAACATAGGAGACTATCTATGTGTACCCTAGCCATATTTTAGCCCAGTCCGGACCCATTTTGACAAATGAAGCTCGAATAATTCTCACTGGGTCACTTCAATGAAAGAAGAGCTCAACGGTTTCGAAAGAAACAATGTATGGTATCTAGTACCCAGACCAACTCATCAAGCTGTAATTGGAACCAAATTGGTATTTAAAAATAAAAAGGATGAAAATGGACTTATCATAAGAAACAAATCCCCACTAGTCGCTCAAGGTTACAGGCAGGAAGAAGGCATAGACTATGATGAATCTTTTGCCTATGTATCCAGACTAGAAGCCATGAAGATATTCCTAGCATTCGCTGCTCAAAAGAAATTTATAGTTTATAAAATGGACGTTAAGAACACATTCCTGAAGAGAGACCTAGTCGAAGAAGTTATGTTGAACAACCACCAGTGTTTGTTAACATTGAAGGTGAAGACCTAGTATACAAGCTAAGGAAAGCACTCTATGGACTTAAGCAAGCGCCTAGAGCCTGGTATGAAACCCTGTCACTGTATCTAATGTACGGTGGCCGTGAGTCTCGTACTAATGGTTAACTTTGAAATGTTTTGTTGGAGAAGTGTGTTTTGTGCTTGTGCACCGTAAATATTCCGGAATATAAATTATTTCTAAAATGAATTTTGGTGCATATTTCATCTGATTAGAATGGTAGTTCAAATGGATTGTACTTGCACTAGCAGTTGTCGCCAACCCCTTAAATGGGGGAAATACATTTGTATTTCAGGTATAGGTCATGGAACCAAACGAGCATGCGAGCCGTACGAGGATGATGGGCAAGCGTGATTCTGTTCAATGGTTGTCTATTGGTGTCTTGTTTTTGGAATTTATTTACTATGTCATTGGCTTAAGTACTCGATTACTTCTTTTTTTAATTTATTAATGTTGTGTACCCGTTTTGGGAATGGATTTGATGTCGAATAGTATTGTCGAATTTCAATCTTTTGTTTTAAATGTCGTGGATTGAGAAATTGTCTGTTTATTGATGATGTATGTCTTTGTCATATGTCGGGTCGGTTTGTTAGCCTGGTGGATTCCAAAGTGTGGGGTCCACGGCGCTGTAATATGCCTTGATCGTCTTGGGGGTGTTACATATGTTGTGCTAGATATTTGTTGTCTCTGGGTGAATTTTTGGAATATCCTTGGGGTGATATGTTATCTGTGTGAATGTGTGGATATGGTCGAGGTCTACGGTGACACATGGCATGTGATCATGTGGTCAGGATACAACAAGTGATTGATCCAACCGTGAGAGCCTAAGACAATCTACGGTGACACATGGCTTGCGATCATGTGGTCAGGATGCAACAAGTGATTGATCCAACCATGAGATGATAAGAATACCTGCGGTGACACATGGCATGTGATCATGTGGTCAGTAGACAACAAGTGATTGATCCAACCGTGAGATGTCGTGACATGTGATCACGCTGGTGTGTATATGATTTGTGAATGTGTTTTGCCAGGTCGAGTACCTTGGATGAGTTACCTAGATTACGTATCTTGAGTAGTTATGTTTTGTTGATTTTATGTTCGTCGAGGACACGTGACGTGGGTTTTGAACCCTGTGAATTGTTGTTGGTTTTATTCGAGAAAGCAAATCTTTGGGCTGTGACCCCTGTTCATTTTGGAATGAGAAGTATTCGATAATCCTAAATTGTTTTCTATTAAAACTCCCGATGGCATTTTAAACCATTTTGTAAATTGTTTCCCTTGAATTATGATCTTTCAATTTTGAAAAGTTTTACTCAAACTCTTGCCTCGGGAAGTACTTTTGTTATGTTTGAATCTTTGAAAATTCTTGGTTATTGTTATTCTTGGAATATGATTTGTATGACTCGTATTTGCACTAGAAAAATAGTGGAATTTTGCTAACCCTCGAGTAATCGGGGGGTGGATGTCTGTTTTGCATTCACGTTTTGGGGACCATAACACAGGGTTGGCATGAAGGGGGATGAAAGATGATCGATACTAATCACATGAGGACCCGTACATTATTATATTGGTTTGGTTGTACCTTATTTTGGCTGCAGTATTTTCCCCGTTGTACGGGAGTGTGTTGTATTTTGACCCCTGCATTGGCATGTATTGAGATTGAGTTGTATGTATTAATTGAAAGACCAAATCGGTCTACTGAGTCATTTTAGCCTTAAAGGCGATGTTGAGATGTTTGATTTTAGTTACTAGCCTGGTAGATCCCTGAGGAAAGGGTCTATGGCATGTAATATCCCTGAGTGGATTGAGGGTGTTACAGATTTAATCCTCCTAATTTTAGGAGCAATATTACTGGCCTCTTGTTTGAGTGAGACTATGAAATGCACGGCCGTGCTCAAATGTTGATTTGATTTAATAGTCTACTCATTGATCAAGAAAATTAAGATTAAATTATGAAGAGGATGACGCATTACATGCCTCGAGTTTAATCTATAATATCAAGGTTAAAGGGTGTAATATCCGGGGATAATTTTTTTTTGTGTTACTGTTAAGTTGTACGTATCTTGGAATTGTACAAGTGTCGTTGTGATACAATGTATATTGTATTGGAATATTTCGGGATGAAAATATTTATACTTGTCGTAGGTTTGGTTTCGTCGTTTGGATGTTGCTTGGAGAGTTTGGATTTTTGGCTATGTATACTAGCCTTAACGTACGCTACATGTGTAGACTTATGTACGTTATGGGGTGAGTATTACGTACGTTAGACCTGTATGGTTACGTACGTAATGCATGGTCAGTGGTAGGAACCTTCCTCGATGGCAACTTTCGGCTCGTAGGGCCAGGAATCTTTAGATCCGATATTACTATTGCAGTCAATGGATCTTTACGTACGTTAAGAAGTGAGCTTTACGTTTGTAATCCATGTAGCTTGCTAACATACGTAAATGGTTACTCTTTACGTACGTTAATGTCTTCGTATTTTGGGTCAGTGGGTTCTGGAGTTAGCATTACGTACGTTAATATTTTGGCATAGCGTACGTAAGGCCCTTGCATACGTTAACCTTGTTGTATAACGTACGTAATGTGTTTGACAGATTATATAACTTGGTTTCATATTTCATTTCTTTACGAACCAAAATCATTTTTCTCTCCCTAGAATCGTCCGTTTGAACTTGTTCTTGATGCTTAGCCTCTTCCAACTCGATCTTGATCATCCTAGTTTGGATTGAAGCTTGAAGTTGGAAGCTTGTTGGTGCTCCTTTGGTGTTTGGAGGCTTCTTATTGTTTTTCTTTGGTAAGTTCCCTCAATCTCTTGTTCTTCAAGTGATTTTTGAGTTTTTGTTGTTATTGTTTGATTGATGGAGTATATCATGATTCTTCATGGTTTTGATAAACTCTTGATGAAGAACATGTTGGTATAGCTTGAGTATGATTGTGTTCTTGATGTTTTAGATTGTTTGGAGGTTATAATCATGTCTAGGAAGGATTATGTTAAGATTGTTATACGATTAACATAGTCTTGAGATGATTATTGTTGTTGGTGGTGTTCTTGAAAGATTATAACCATTTTAGTAAGGATTTATGATGATTTAAGGGGTGATTATCATAATTTGGAAATGGTTGAGTGAATCTTGTTGTTCAATCCGAATTCATGAGGTTATGATGAAGGATTTTTGTTTAGACATCATGTTTGTTGGAATGATGATGTTCTTGAGGTGATTGTGATGATGTTCATGATATTATCATTGTAGAAGAACCAATTTGATGATGATAGTGATATTGTCATTTTGGAGATGTTGTTTTGATGTTGTTCTTAAGTGATTCTTGTTGAATTATTTTCACAAGTGTTAAGAACACTTGATCATGTCAATTTTGAGGTGTTGGAGATGTTAGAATTCATAGTTGAGAACTATGATATTCGTTGGTAGAGTTTAACCAATTCGGGGTTGAATTGGTTTTGTCCTTGGTGTTGTTTTCTATTGATTTTGTGTTATTGAATGAATCGTTTTTCATTCAAGGTTGTTCGAGTGTTTGTGATCATCGGTAGGTGCCGTTCGTCGTTTCGTGCCAGGACGTTGATCGTGGAAGGACTTGCTCGCCTTCGGTTTGAGGCAAGTTTTATACTTGTACTGTTCAATGAGATTAATGTTGTCATATATGTGTATGAATGTGTTGTATCATTTCGAGACATAGTCTCTTCGTGATTTATTGATATTTGGGGATTGTTTGATGCAACACCCTTCGGTGATTATGCCAGATGTGATTATTATTCGTTAACGGCCGGTTTAAGGCATTGAGATTCTTGTTGTCGATAGCCGGTTCGTGGTATCGATGTATCGATTATTATTATTTACGTTAATGTCGTCTTGAGGCATCGTTGGATCGTTGTTAACGAATTGGTATTGTTGCTAATAATGTTGTACTGGCCGATTGAAAGGCGTTTGATATATTTGTTTATCATCTCTGTTTCGGTGGCCGGTTTAAGGCACCGGGACATCTATTCTAAACGTATCATTGTGTATCGATTGACCGTTCTAAGGTAATCGAGGTATTTAATTGGGATTATCGAAGATAATTCCCATCCGTTGTATCATTGGTTATTGATTAACCGTTCTAAGATAATCGATGTATTTAATTGGGATTATTGAAGATAATTCCCATCCGTTGTGTCATCGTTATCGATTGACCGCTCTAAGGTAATCGACGTATTGAATTGGGATTAGTGAAGACGATTCCCATCCGTTGTGTCGTGTTGTCGATTGACCATTATAAGGCAATCGATGTATTGAATTGGATCTGTCAGAGACATTTCCCATCCGTTGTATCATTGTTATCGATCAGCCGTTCTAAGGTAATCGATGTATTGAATTGGGAATGTCAAGGATAGTTTCCATACGTTGAGTTGTTGTGCTCGATTGGACATTCTAAGGCAGTCGAGGTATTTGAATTGGGACCGCCGAGGACGGTGCCCATCCACGAGTTATTGTTGTCGTGTTGGCCGACTCAAGGCAGCACGCTATTATTCTTGTGAATTTGGTAATCTTGGGATCGTTACTGCTGTGATTAATTGTGTTTAGGAGGCTAGTCTCGGCTAGTGCTCGATGGGTAAGCTTGGGGCTTGAACCTTCGCGGCTGGTTTCCAAACACCTACAGTTCAGTAGGTCACGGTCATGTTGATGATCTCATTATGGGTAAGCTTGGGGCTTGAACCTTCGCGGTTGGTTTCCCAACACCTACAGTTCAGTATGTCACGGTCACTGGGTGATCTCATTATGGGTAAGTCTGGGGCTTGAACCTTCGCGATTGGTTTCCCAGCACCTGCAATTCATCAGGTCACGGTCATTGGATGATCTCATTGTGATACGGCTTCGTGCCGTGGATTCGGCCCTCATTGATACAGCTTCGGGCTGTTTTAGTTTCGGGCCACTGTGGTGATTGACAGCTTCGGCTGAGTGACATTCAGGGTATTGTGATGATATACAGCTTCGGGCTGTTCGGCTTTCAGGCCATTGTGATGTATCGGTATTCCTGTTGGAGCCTTCGGGCATTGTGATTTATATATATTTCAGTGTGGGCTTGGTTTACCTCTGGGTGATGTATTGTTGTGTTCTGTATTTATGATTCACCGTTGGGCACTTGTGTTCTAACCTGTTGAGCAGGTTTTGATCGTATGCCGTGGGCATAATATTTCACGAATGCTCGATTCTTACTTTGGTTTGTGAGCATCTCGTATTACCATTACTATACTGTTCATTCTGCCCTTTGGATGCATATCATGTTGTACAAGTATTTGATATTCATTATCTGGATGACTGACCTCGTGGGGGCGGAACATGTTTTCATGTTTTAGGTGCTTGCGAGGACAGAGTTGAGACACAGGGGCATGACGATGGCGACGAGGCATTCGAGTGATACTAGTCCGAGATGTTTTGGTGTTTATATCGGTCACACAGTTTGGAGTACTCCAGTTTTGACATTTATTGCCATTTTGTATTATCTGAACAAGGCTCGTGGATGTCGTTGTATTTTATTTAGGCCATGTAGGCTTACTATTGTCATTGAAATTCCATATCGGAATATTATGTTGGATGTCAGTGTAGGGATTTTGATTCCCCTTTTGGTCAGTTAGTTGTATTTTTGGTCGTGTTAGCCTGGTGGATCTCCGGGTGTGGGGTCCACGGCACTGTAATGACCCAATGGGATTTGGGGGTGTTACAGAAGATGGTATCAGAGCGCTTTGGGTTGTGAGATACCCTGACATGTGAGTTATGTGGTTCTACCAATGCGGTAGTAGTGGGGCTGTCAGGTTATGACAATCTGGACAGTCGAGTTTTGTGAGTCGTGATAGTTGGGCGACTGTATGAGTCTTTCTTTCATCGACTCGTCATCAGTGAAGACTAGTATCGCAAGACCTCGAAGCTTCGTATGACCTGTGTAAGTACTTGATTCTCTTGTATGTTCATACATTCATTATGACATTGATTATACATGTTTTGTTGAAACCTGTATGTAACATTTGTGTTACGATTCATTCATGATTATTTGTTTTGGAGCATGTCGGCTCAGTATTGGCTATAATTAGTATGTTTGAGGCGATTGTTTATTTGTTGAGTATGTATACTCGTGTTTGGCTATTGACTTAGCATTGTGGATTGGCCGTTGAGGCATATTTGTGCTTTGTTCATGATCGAACGTTATTCTTTCAGTATGGAAAGAGGAATCTGAGGACGTGGCAGAGGGGGTAAAGGCTGCAGAGCAGGCTGAAACCCAGAACCTCATGTTTATATCCGTATGGATGCCGAGATGGATCAGAATTCGGCCGGAGATGTGACTTATGCAACCGGTTCTCCTTTGGGATGTCATACTCGAGGAGTTGATCGGACTGACATCGACCCTTTCTTGCTTGTGGCCCAGATGACTCAGATGACACAGATAATGGAGACCATGCAGACCTCAGTGGTTCGTGGTCCACCGCAGCATGGATCCCGGGTGCCGTTTTATGGATAGGCTGGGAGAGTGAGTCAGATTATCGGTGATATCACTCGTCA
Source organism: Orobanche coerulescens (assembly GCA_033398695.1). Classification (NCBI taxonomy): domain Eukaryota; kingdom Viridiplantae; phylum Streptophyta; class Magnoliopsida; order Lamiales; family Orobanchaceae; genus Orobanche; species Orobanche coerulescens. The sequence continues at coordinate 143,254,179 of CM065802.1, read as the reverse complement.
GAGGCCGCCTACTTTTGAGGGTTCGTCGGAACCAGCTGATATTGTTCATTGGCTTGAACATTTTGATAAACTCTTCGACATGGTTCAGTGTCCGGAAGAGAGTAAGGTGGCAGTAATGGCTTAATATATGAGTAAAGGCGCTTATTCTTGGTGGCTTTCTGTGAAACCCACCGATCATGATTGTGCTTGGAGTGAGTTTAAGACTCTCATGTTAAAGAGGTATTACCCGGCTCCACTTCGTGAAGCCAAGTTGTCAGAGGTTTTGAACCCCGAATCCGTCGAGGACGAGGGTGTTATTGTTATCGCTGAGAAGTTTCAAGGACTTCTTCAGTTTGCTTCTTCTGTTATCCGTACTGAGGCAGATAAGATCAAGTATTTTAGCAAGAGGCTAAACCCGCAGTTGAGGATGTAGTTGTTCAACCATAATTGTAACTCACTTGGCAAATTCATCGAGAACTAGGATTTGATCAAGGAGCTTGCTCAGAAGAACCCTTCAGTTTCCTCTGGTGAGAGAACTAGGATGCCGATTCGTTCAGGCTCCGACGTCCCAGAGATCATCTTCTAGTCGTCTTTGTGCTGGGAAAGCACCTTCTTCTCAGGCGACGGGTTCGACCGTTGTTTTCTTTAACTGTGATACAATAGGACATCGCAGTACTCAGTGCTCGATGCAGTCTATTGCCTGTTTTCTGTGTGGGAGGCAGGGACACCTTCAGAAATACTGCAGGAATTCTAGTGCCAGTAGGTCTCGAGAGAGCTCATGGGCCTCGAGAAATTTTGTTACTCCAGTCCGTACTTCATCCAAGGGGTCCTATCAGGCTTCGAGAGCCAGAGGTATGGACAGCTGAGGAGGAGCAGCGAGTTCAGGTCTGGGTTTTCCTCGAGTCGGCGAGATCAAGGGGATCGATGATCTGTAGGATGTTGATTTCGGGTACATTTGAGATGTAACCTTGATTTGTATTTTCCTTACTTTTCGGATTGATGTTTGACTCAGTCTTTGTTGTAGTATTGTGGTTGTGAACCATTTATTATTGATCTATCTTGTAATGATAGCTTTCGAGAATATTGAGAATTGAGGTCATGTGATGTGTTTGTCTTTCCTTTTGGTGTTGTACCCGAGATTTTGTGATAATCTGGGTAATTCTTCATTGTGATTCGAGACGTCAAGTCATGAGGACTTGGGTGTGCGTTTGATATGGTCCCGAGGACTATATGTGCATGTTGTTCTCCCTGGTGGCGTGAGTCAGTTTTTTGCATGGGTGTCCTATGCTTACGAGAATGGGGAAATATACACTGATGACTGTAGGCATGTACAATGGGCGACTCCCGCGGGGTGTGTACGCCGGTGTTACTAGTCATGCTGTTGGTACGACTTCCTGGATAGTCTCTAGTGGGAGAGTCATGATTCGGCTGATCTCGCAGTTGGTTGAGTGTTTTTATCTCTTGTTTTTTTTGCCGTGTTCGGGCAGAGGAGATGCGGGGACCCGTGGGGTTGGCCCTATTACTCAGGTGAAGTGGTTTGCAGTGAGGAGTATTCCTGGAGATTTTGTTTTCTTATCCTTATGGATAGTCTTTATCCCTTGTTGTGCATCCTGAGTTTCGGGGACGAAACTCTTTTTATGGGGGGAGTATGTAATATCCCGGGATAATTTTTTTTGTGTTACTGTTGAGTTGTACGTATTCACTTGGAATTGTATAAGTGTTGTTTTGATACAATGTATATCGTATTGGAATATTTCGGGATCGAAATATTTATACTTGTCATCGGTTTGGTTTCGTCGTTTGGATGTTGCTTGGAGAGTTTGGATTTTTGGCTAAGTATACTAGCCTTAACGTACGCTACATGTGTAGACTTACGTACGTTATGGGGTGAGTATTACGTATGTTAGACCTGCATGGCTACGTACGTAATGCATGGTCAGTGGTAGGAACCTTCCTCGATGGCAACTTTCGGCTGGTAGGGCCAGGGATCTTTCGATCCGATCTTACTATTGCAGTCAATGGATCTTTACGTATGTTAAGAGGTGAGATTTACGTACGTAATCCATGTAGCTTGCTAACGTACGTAAATGGTTACTCTTTACGTACGTTAATGTCTTCGTATTTTGGGTCACTGGGTTCTGGAGTTAGCATTACGTACGTTAATGTTTTGGCATAGCATACGTAAGGCCCTTACGTACGTTAACCTTGTCGTATAACGTATGTAATGTGTTTGTCAGATTATATAACTTGGTTTCGTATTTCATTTCTTCACGAACCAAAATCATTTTTCTCTCCCTAGAATCGTCCGTTTGAACTTGTTCTTGATGTTTAGCCTCTTCCAACTCGATCTTGATCATCCTATTTTGGATTGAAGCTTGAAGTTGGAAGCTTTTTGGTGCTCCTTTGGTGTTTGGAGGCTTATTCTTGTTCTTCTTTGGTAAGTTCCCTTAATCTCTTGTTCTTCAAGTGATTTTCGAGTTTTTGTTGTTGTTTTCTTCGGGTATTGTTTGATTGATGGAGTATATCATGATTCTTCATGGTTTTGATAAACTCTTGATGAAGAACATGTTGGTATAGCTTGAGTATGATTGTGTTCTTGATGTTTTAGATTGTTTGGAGGTTATAATCATATCTAGGAAGGATTATGTTAAGATTGTTATACGATTAACATAGTCTTGAGATGATTATTGTTGTTGGTGGTGTTCTTGAAAGATTATAACCATTTTAGTAAGGATTTATGATGATTTAAGGGGTGATTATCATAATTTGGAAATGGTTGAGTGAATCTTGTTGTTCAATCCGAATTCATGAGGTTATGATGAAGGATTTTTGTTTAGACATCATGTTTGTTGGAATGATGATGTTCTTGAGGTGATTGTGATGATGTTCATGATATTATCATTGTAGGAGAACCAATTTGATGATGATAGTGATATTGTCATTTTGGAGATGTTGTTTTGATGTTGTTCTTAAGTGATTCTTGTTGAATTATTTTCACAAGTGTTAAGAACACTTGATCATGTCAATTTTGAGGTGTTGGAGATGTTAGAATTCATAGTTGAGAACTATGATATTCGTTGGTAGAGTTTAACCGATTCGGGGTTGAATCGGGTTTGTCCTTGGTGTTGTTTTCTATTGATTTTGTGTTATTGAATGAATCGTTTTTCATTCAAGGTTGTTCGAGTGTTTGTGATCATCGGTAGGTGCCGTTCGTCGTTTCGTGCCAGGACGTTGATCGTGGAAGGACTTGCTCGCCTTCGGTTTGAGGAAAGTTTTATACTTGTACTGGTCAATGAGATTAATGTTGTCATATATGTGTATGATTGTGTTGTATCATTTCGAGACATAGTCTCTTCGTGATTTATTGATATTTGGGGATTGTTTGATGCAATACCCTTCGGTGATTATGCCAGATGTGATTATTATTCGTTAACGGCCAGTTTAAGGCATTGAGTTTCTTGTTGTCGATAGCCGGTTCGTGGTATCGATGTATCGATTATTATTATTTACGTTAATGTCGTCTTGAGGCATCGTTGGATCGTTGTTAACGAATTGGTATTGTTGCTAATAATGTTGTACTAGCCGATTGAAAGGCGTTTGATATATTTGTTTATCATCTCTGTTTCGGTGGCCGGTTTAAGGCACCGGGACATCTATTCTAAACGTATCATTGTGTATCGATTGACCGTTCTAAGGTAATCGAGGTATTTAATTGGGATTATCAAAGATAATTCCCATCCGTTGTATCATTGGTTATCGATTAACCGTTCTAAGATAATCGATGTATTTAATTGGGATTATCGAATATAATTCCCATCCGTTGTGTCATCGTTATCGATTGACCGCTCTAAGGTAATCGACGTATTGAATTGGGATTAGTGAAGACGATTCCCATCCATTGTGTCGTGTTGTCGATTGACCATTATAAGGCAATCGATGTATTGAATTGGAACTGTCAGAGACATTTCCCATCCGTTGTATCGTTGTTATCGATCGGCCGTTCTAAGGTAATCGATGTATTGAATTGGGAATGTCAAGGATAGTTTCCATCCGTTGAGTTGTTGTGCTCGATTGGACATTCTAAGGCAGTCGAGGTATTTGAATTGGGACCGCCGAGGACAGTGCCCATCCACGAGTTATTGTTGTCGTGTTGGCCGACTCAAGGCAGCACGCTATTATTCTTGTGAATTTGGTAATCTTGGGATCATTACTGTTGTGATTAATTGTGTTTAGGAGGCTAGTCTCGGCTAGTGCTCGATGGGTAAGCTTGGGGCTTGAACCTTCGCGGTTGGTTTCCAAACACCTACAGTTCAGTAGGTCACGGTCATGTTGATGATCTCATTATGGGTAAGCTTGGGGCTTGAACCTTCGCGGTTGGTTTCCCAACACCTACAGTTCAGTATGTCACGGTCACTGGGTGATCTCATTATGGGTAAGTCTGGGGCTTGAACCTTCGCGATTGGTTTCCCAGCACCTGCAATTCATCAGGTCACGGTCATTGGATGATCTCATTGTGATACGGCTTCGTGCCGTGGATTCGGCCCTCATTGATACAGCTTTGGGCTGTTTTAGTTTGGGGCCACTCTGGTGATTGACAGCTTCGGCTGAGTGACATTCAGGGTATTGTGATGATATACAGCTTCGGGCTGTTCGGCTTTCAGGCCATTGTGATGTATCGGTATTCCTGTTGGAGCCTTCGGGCATTGTGATTTATATCTATTTCAGTGTGGGCTTGGTTAACCTCTGGGTGATGTATTGTTGTGTTCTGTATTGATGATTCGCCGTTGGGCACTTGTGTTCTAACCTGTTGAGCAGGTATTGATCGTATGCCGTGGGCATAGTATTTCACGAATGCTCGATTCTTACTTTGGTTTGTGAGCATCTCGTATTACCATTACTATACTGTTCATTCTGCCCTTTGGATGCATATCATGTTGTACATGTATTTGATATTCATTATCTGGATGACTGACCCCGTGGGGGCAGAACATGTTTTCATGTTTTAGGTGCTTGCGAGGAGAGAGTTGAGACACAGGGGCATGACGATGGCGACGAGGCATTCGAGCGATACTAGTCCGAGATGTTTTGGTGTTTATATCGGTCAGACAGTTTGGAGTACTCCAGTTTTGACAGTTATTGTTATTTTGTATTATCCGAGCAAAGCTCGTGGATGTCGTTGTATTTTATTTAGGCCATGTAGGCCCACTGTTGTCATTGAAATTCCATATCGGAATATTATGTTGGATGTCAGTGTAGGGATTGTGATTCCCCTTTTGGTCAGTTAGTTGTATTTTTGGTCGTATTAGCCTGGTGGATCTCCAGGTGTGGGATCCACGGCACTGTAATGACCCAATGGGATTTGTGGGTGTTACAAAGGGATTATATTACATGGAACATTATTCACAAAAGGCTTAATCTAATCACCGATTTAATTATTATTACTTGGCTAGCAATGATGTATCAGTATTACTAGATGCCGCTCATTGTTTACAATTTTAATTAGATATTAAAGTTGTTGCCAACTTGATAATAACCTACAGGGTCACAAACAAAGAACGCTTGAAGGAGAAATAATTTAAATTAAATAAGTAATTTATTCTCTTTATAATATTAATTAAGTATGACTTAATTAATTATTTAAATAGAAAATAGAATTACTTAAACTAATTCTGAAATTAGTTATTAAATAATTAAGTGCGACTTAATTATATAAAAAATTGGAATTTCAGATTAGTATTAATTATAATTGGATTATAATTATAAAACTAATTTTCTTCTCTCTATATGTATATATCATTCTGGCTGATTTTATTTGATGATACAACTTTTACAAAACCCTAGCGGTTTTTTCAGAAAGAGAAAGAGAGAGAGAGAGAGAGAGAAGCAGTTTTCGGGTGCTAGTACACATCAATCCTTCGAGAACAAGCGTTCGTGTGGATACCGTAGAGCGTAGATCGCGAGAGTGGGATACGTGGTGATTGAAAAAGCTTTGGACCTCCATTAATCTTCCTCTTCTCCATTGTTAAAGCGTTTTAAGGTAAATCACTAATCTCCGAATTAAATCTTTGTTTTTGCATGGATCCTGGTTTGGGTTTCGACTTCATCGTTTTAATTTTTAGTTTTTTACGAGTTTTCCGCTGTGTTTATGTGCTCGAAACCCAACAATGGCATCAGAGCTACTTGCGAAACGTTTTAATTCGTTTAACTGTTTTGAATATGTAAAAGCATGTATGATTTGCCATGTTTTCTTGGTGATACAAGATGTTATATACATGTATGTATTGTAATAACCGTGTATTTTGCGTGTCATTTTGGATTTATCTTGATGTATTGTAACTAGTTGAATTTGAGGGACATGAGGACTATTATTGATATATCCATGGTTGATAATCACGGAATTTAGTGATTTTCGGATTTTCTTCGTTTTGGCCGATTTTCGTGAATTTTGTGCTGGAAGCAACAGTAGCGCGCGCTAGACTGTATTTCTAGCGCACGCTATCAGCGGGTAAGTAGCGCATGTTACCCTTGTGAGTAGCGTACGCTAGGCTTGCTGGGCAGTGAGGCCTGGAGAGTTTTCTGGACTCTGGAGTGGGGCGTTAGCGCACACTATGGTCAGACTAGCGTGTGCTATTTCATCGCTCTAGCGCACACTATTATTAGGTTAGCGCGTGCTGAGTCGGCAGGGCAGTGAGGACAGCTTGTTCTGGACTGCGGGCGATAGCAGGTAGCGCATGCTATGTTCCGGGCTTAGCGCGCGCTAGTCATGCTCGATAACGCGCGCTAATATTTCTGGGTAGCGCGCGCTACCGAAGTCAGATAGTAGGTTCTGTACTACCTGTCTAGCCCGTTAGCGCACGCTAACTTTTAGCCTTAGCGCGCGCTAGTTTCTCCCCAGTATATATATACGCTGGGCATGTTCAAATCGTCATTTTCATTCCCTTCTTCTCCTTCTCCGACGGCTGAGCAGTCTTGGGCGTAGAAAGTGCAGATTTTGGTCGGATTTCTTCATCCAACAATAACTTTGAGTTCCTAACACCAAGTTATCAACATCTCATCAACTTTCACAGTCCAAATCAAGGTAAAATCCGCTGGAACCCTAGTTATTCATATTTTGGGAGTTTTGTTGAGATCTTCGATTTTAATCTAGTTTATCTCAGATCTGTGCTAGATTATGATGTTGTAATCATAATCCTTCATTTTTCCCCAAGATTCACGGATTAAATCCTTAATTATCCTCCGTATTATGGATTCGAGCTATGTTGTATTCGTAGTGTTTGAATAAAGGCCCCTAAGGGCAAAACTTAGGCTGAATCCTTCCATATTCATAGTATGGTATTTGATTCGGTATTTTGTTGAACTATGATCGAATCGTTGAAAGGGTTTGGACCGTTCACATTTTCGTTCATTATCCTCGTGTCGTTTCCAACCAAGGCAAGTACTTTGAATTCGTTTATTGTACTTCGTTTGAATATGTACAAATATGATTTTCGTGAAACTGTGATTTGTGCCATATGTTTATTGAGTGTGTGAGAGCCGAGTAAAACCAGCGAGGGTCCCCAGGGATCCGTTAGACTTCGAGTATCTTTGGATCACTCGGTTGGGTTGTACACCGGGGAGGGCCTGACGAGAACTCTCTGGGGTGTGTATCCCGTGTGGGTACAGGGCCAGTACAACTCGGGAGGCTATCTTGTGTTTATGATTATGGCATTGTATTCCGGAATATTTGGATTGGCACTGTGATTTATATTGTATATCATTTGTAGTACATATTCTAGAATCGTTGTACTTGCACCGGCTTCTTGCTGACCCCTTCTGAGGTAGATATACTTTTGTGTATTCAGGACCAGGTCCAGTGGGAGAACTAGCACAGGGCGGACACGAGCTTGGTGGGCAGCAGTGATATCGTGTGCTAAATTGAGTTGGTGGTTGTTTGGTCATGGTTAAAGTCATGTTTTGGTTTTGTACTCGCGCGGGTACTGTCTGTTTTGTATGTCGTCTCAGATTTGATGGTTAATGATGTTGTTGTACTACCGTTGAAATGGTTGTGTTTTATGATCCTACGGGACGATTTGTTATTTAGTATTGTGGTGTACAACTTAACGAGTTGAATTTGGTGTCTTTTAAATGGATGAATGTCCTAGTTTTGTTATCGTTTAATGTATTTTGTGTTGGTCTTAGCCTGGTAGATTCTCTAAAAAGAATCTACGGCGCCGTAATATCCCTGTAAATCATGGGGGTGTTACAGAATATGGTATCAGAGCCGTAGGTTTATGGATACCTAGGCTGTCGGCGTTTTTGGGTCTGTTAAATTGAGTCAGTTGTTGTCTACGATATCATTGGCATGCTACCACCTCGTGTTTCCTGTGCTGGAAGACTCTTCGGATGTTGGTTGTTTCTTTCCTTTGGAAATAATTACCTTAATATTGTGCAATCTATTATTGTAATCGTTTCCTTGTTGAACCATTCTTATTCCTCAGTATGCCGAGAGGTATAGCTATCCGCCAACGCGGTCGTGGTCGAGGCCGTGGCAGAGTAGTAGTGTCTGAATCCGAGAGGTCCGTTTCAGAATCGACATCTCGTTCTGCGACTAGATCAGACCCGATCCCTTCGGGAGGTTCAGACGGAGGTTCGGAGGCCGAAGTACCTAACATTCTGCAACAAGTCGTCACACAGGTGCACCAACTGGCCCAAGTGGTGCAGAATATTAATACTGGCAGGACGATTGAAGATCGGTGGCTTCAAGAAGTTATGAAGATGAACCCTCCCAGATTCGATGGTTCCAGAGATGAGAACCACTGGGATCATTGGTTAGTCCAGCTGGAAAAGATCTTTGACGGTATTGGCTGCCCTGAAGCCAAAAGAGTCCCGATTGCTCAATATCTGACGGTTGATGACGCGTCGGACTGGTGGAGGGTTGTTAAGCCCAGAGACCGTGACGTCACTTGGGAAGAATTTAAGGAACTAATGGAAGATCAGTATTGTCCAGCGCCGGTACAATTAGCAAGAGTCAGTGAATTTTTCAGAGCACAACCCGAGGACGTTCCCATTTCCGAGGCAATCAAGACATACAACAAGTAGTTAGTGTATGTCCAAGATCGAGTTAAGGATGAGATAGACAAGATACTGCACTTTGACGCAAGGATGAAACCGGAGGTCCGAAAGTATATGGCGGGCCTTGGGTGTACTACTCTGAGGGAATATCAGGACAGAGTGCTTGCTTCTGAGATGGTGTCAGTTCCGACTCCTACGGTTTCGAATGCGAAGAAACCAAAATTTTCTGGTAGTTTTCGAGGCAGCGGATCGCGTAAACCTCAACCCTCTGTGCAATCTTCCGTTGGTCCTCCGCAACCCAGTGGAGGAGCGCCGAAAGTTTGTTTTAATTGTGGAGTTCCTGGCCATATCAATTCCCATTGTGCATCACGCCCTGTTATTTGTTTCACGTGCGGAAAGCCGGGACATCGGGCATCATATTGTGAGAGAGCGAGTAGAATCCTTACCAAGTCACCCCCAGTTCCTGCAAGCACCATCTCGAGTCAGCCAACTAAGAGTGTTGGACGTGGTAGAGGCAAGACCGAGCATAAGGATGCGTCTAGCATTGGATCAGCCCCACCCCGATTGTATGATATGAGGCGGACTAATGACGTGGGGGCTGCAACTACGTCACGTATTGTTTATATTCGTGCGCACCCGGTAGATGTATTATTTGATTTTGGAGCTACACATTCCTTTATATCATTGTCTTGTGTGAATCGTTTGGGTCTTATTGGCCTCTCTGCATGTGAACCTTTTGTCGTTGGATTACCGAGTGGGGAAAGGATAGTTGGGGATCGAGAGATTGTCAATTGCCCTGTAACCATCGGTGGTAGAGATTGGCCATCTGACTTGATTGTTATTGATATGAAGGGAGAAGATTTAATTCTAGGTGATAACTGGTTAGATCATCATGGAGCAGTAATGGATTATCGTCGAAAGATGATTTCGATCATTGATCAGGATGGCGCGGAATATGTTTTTGAAGGACATAAACCCGGTAGTACTGGGAACATTATTCGAGCTATGAAAGCTGTGAAATTGTTGAACCAAGGTTGTACCGGTTATTGGTGTTACGCAATGAAGACAAGAGTCATGGAGTTCAATTAGCTTCTATTCCAATTGTGAAAGAATTTCCAGATGTATTTCCGGATGATTTGCCAGGATTGCCACCACATCGTGAAGTAGAGTTCGGCATCGAACTAGAGCCCAATGCGGCGCCAATATCCAAGGCACCATACAGAATGGCCCCATCGGAAATGTTAGAATTGAAGAAACAATTGGGTGAATTGCTAGACAAAGGTTATATTCGGCCTAGTGTGTCGCCATGGGGTGCACCAGTATTGTTCGTATGGAAGAAATATGGATCCTTACGGCTATGTATTGACTATCGTGAGTTAAATAAACTCACTATCAAGAATAAGTATCTATTTCCAAGAATCGATGATCTATTTGATCGATTACAAGGGGCTACGGTTTTCTCCAAGATTGATTTGAGGTCAGGATATTACCAACTGCGAATTCGAGATTCGGATATCCCCAAGTCAGCATTTCGAACGAGGTATGGGCATTACGAATTAGTAGATATGCCATTCGGTTTAACAAATGCTCCGGCGGCCTTTATGCAGCTTATGAACAAAACCTTTATCGAATATCTCGATAAATTTGTGGTGGTGTTTATTGACGATATATTAATCTATTCCAAAAGTGAGACGGAACATGCCAAACACTTGAGGATCGCGTTGAGTATTTTGAGGGCTGATAAACTTTATGCTAAATTTTCTAAGTGCGAGTTCTGGCATAGAGAAGTTGCTTTTCTGGGGCACATCATATCAGTCGATGGTATTCGGGTAGATCCTCAGAAGGTTGAAGCGGTTTTGGCTTGGGAACCCCCAAGGAATGTTAAGGATGTTCGGAGTTTCTTGGGGTTAGCTGGTTATTATCGTCGATTTGTTGATGAATTATCGAAAATTGCTCGACCACTCACCCGACTTTTGCATAAGACACAAAAATTTGAGTGGAGTGATAAATGTCAGAAGGGTTTTGATGAGTTGAAAAAGCGGTTGACTACGTCACCGATCCTAGCCTTACCACAAGGAACGGAAGGTTTCGTTATCTGTAGTGATGCTTCTAAACAAGGATTGGGATGTGTATTGATGCATAATGAGAGAGTAGTGGCTTATGCATCTCGACAATTAAAGCCATACGAGATGAATTATCCTACTCATGATCTTGAGTTAGCCGTTGTGGTGTTTGCGTTGAAAATTTGGAGGCATTACTTATATGGTTCTTCTTGTCGAGTGTATACGGATCATAAGAGCTTGAAGTATATATTCACACAGAAGGAGCTAAATATGCGTCAGCGGCGATGGTTGGAATTGCTTAAGGATTACGATCTTGACATTATTTACCATCCAGGTAAAGCGAACGTCGTTGCCGACGCATTAAGTCGCAAGTCAGTCATGTTGCAGAAGTTGGAACTACTTACCATTCAACCGAAGCTCAGACGAGAGTTGATTGGTTTGGAAATTGAAGTTTGGCCTCATAAAACTCAAGGACAGTTGTGTTTCCTAGAGATTTCTTCCTCCGTAATGGAAGATATTAAGTCTAAACAGTTAGATGATCTCTCAATTGTGCAACTTCGGGAAGACAGTGTTAAAAAGCTCCAGGATTTTTAATCGATGAAGACGGAGTTCTTCGATTTCGAGGTAGGACTTGTGTACCTAATCGGGCTGATCTCAAACATGTGATTTTGAATGAAGCACATTCTACTTTGTACTCGATTCATCCGGGTATGAGTAAAATGTATAAGGACTTGAAGAAAAATTTTTGGTGGCCGAACATGAAGAAAGATGTAATGGGGTTCGTGTCGAAATGCTTGACTTGTCAGCAAGTTAAAGCGGAGCATCAGAGACCTGCCGGTAAATTGCAACCGCTACCATTTCCGGAATGGAAGTGGGAAGATGTAACGATGGATTTTATTGTGGGAATGCCAAAGACGCGAACTCGAGTGAATATGATTTGGGTAATCGTTGATCGGCTAACCAAATCCGCACACTTTCTGGGCATTAGAGATACTTGGGGACCAGAGAGGTTGGCTCGGTTATTCATTGCGGAGATTGTGAGACTCCATGGTACCCTAAAAAGTATAGTGTCTGATCGCGATGGGTGTTTTGTGTCACATTTCTGGAAAGCAGTACATCGAGCACTCGGTACCAAACTGAATTTCAGCACCGCTTATCATCCCCAGACAGACGGACAGTCGGAGAGAACGATCCAAACGCTGGAAGACATGTTGAGGGCTTGTGCGTTGGATTGGAAAGAAGATTGGGAGACTTATTTACCATTGATTGAATTTGCGTACAATAACAGTTGGCATAGTTCGATTGGGATGGCTCCGTTTGAAGCATTATATGGAAGACGGTGTAGATCGCCAATCTGTAGGGACGAACCGTACAAGTCACTTGGAGTAGAACCGGACTTGGTGGTTCATACTCGGGAAAAAGTCGCAATTATTCGGCAAAGGTTGTCGACCGCTCAGAGTCGACAAAAGTCATATGCCGACATTCGTCGTCGACCGACAGAGTTCCAGGCGAGAGACCATGTGTTGTTAAAAGTATCGCCGACTCGTGGAGTTCTCCGGTTTGGTAAGAAGGGGAAACTTAGTCCTCGTTATATTGGCCCCTTCGAGATCCTGGACAAGGTAGGTGATGTAGCTTATCGACTAGCGTTGCCTCCAACGCTTAGCCATGTTCATAATGTATTCCATGTTTCTCAATTACGCAAGTATGTTCCAGATCCCAGCCATGTTATTGACTATCAAGAGATTGAAGTTAATGAAGATGTCACATATGAAGAACAACCGGTATCCATATTGGAGCGCCGAGTGAAACAGTTGCGACAGAAAGTGATTTTGTTGGTTAAGGTCTAATGGTCTAAACATGGAGTTGAGGAAGCCACCAGGGTGACTGAAGAAAATATGTGTGCTCGTTACCCTAAGCTTTTCGAATCTTAAGTTTCGGGCCGAAACTTCTTTTTAGGGGGTAAGGGTGTAATAACCGTGTATTTTGCGTGTCGTTTTGGATTTATCTTGCTGTATTGTGACTAGTTGAATTTGAGGGACATGAGGACTATTATTGATATCCATGGTTGATAATCACGGAATTTAGTGATTTTCGGATTTTGTTCGTTTTGGCCGATTTTCGTAAATTTTGTGCTGGAAGCAACAGTAACGCGCGCTAGACTGTATTTCTAGCGCACGCTATTAGCGAGTAAGTAGCGCACGTTACCCTTGTGAGTAGCGTACGCTAGGCTTGCTGGGCAGTGAGGCATGGAGAGTTTTTTGGACTCTGGAGTGGGGCGTTAGCGCACGCTATGGTCAGACTAGCGTACGCTATTTCATCGCTCTAGCGCACGCTATTATTAGGTTAGCGCGCGCTGAGTCGGCAGGGCAGTGAGGACAGATTGTTCTGGACTGCGGGCGATAGCAGGTAGCGCACGCTATGTTCCGGGCTTAGCGCGTGCTAGTCATGCTCGATAACGCGCGCTAATATTTCTGGGTAGCGCGCGCTACCGAAGTCAGACAGTAGGTTCTGTACTACCTGTCTAGCCCGTTAGCGCACGCTAACTTTTAGCCTTAGCGCGCGCTAGTTTCTCCCCAGTATATATATACGCTGGGCATGTTCAAATCGTCATTTTCATTCCCTTCTTCTCTTTCTCCGGCGGCTGAGCAGTCTTGGGCGTAGAAAGTGCAGATTTTGGTCGGATTTTTTCATCCAACAATAGTTTTGAGTTCCTAACACCAATTTATCAACATCTCATCAACTTTCACAGTCCAAATCAAGGTAAAATCCGCTGGAACCCTAGTTATTCATATTTTGGGAGTTTTGTTGAGATCTTCGATTTTAATCTAGTTTATCTCAGATTTGTGCTAGATTATGATGTTGTAATCATAATTCTTCGTTTTTCCCCAAGATTCACGGATTAAATCCTTAATTATCCTCTGTAGTATGGATTCGAGCTATGTTGTCTTCGTAGTGTTTGAATAAAGGCCCCTAAGGGCAAAACTTAGGCTGAATCCTTCCATATTCATAGTATGGTATTTGATTTGGTATTTTGTTGAACTAGGATCGAATCGTTGAAAGGGTTTAGACCGTTCACATTTTCGTTCATTATCCTCATGTCGTTTCCAACCAAGGCAAGTACTTTGAATTCGTTTATTGTACTTCGTTTGAATATGTACAAATATGATTTTCGTAAAACTGTGATTTGTGCCATATGTTTATTGAGTGTGTGAGAGCCGAGTAAAACCAGCGAGGGTCCCCTGGGATCCGTTAGACTTCGAGTATCTGCGGATCACTCGGTTGGGTTGTACACCGGGGAGGGCCTGACGAGGACTCTCTGGGGTGTGTGTCCCGTGTGGGTACAGGGCCAGTACGACTCGGGAGGCTATCTTGTGTTGATGATTATGGCATTGTATTCCGGAATATTTGGATTGGCACTGTGATTTATATTGTATATTCATTTGTAGTACATATTCTAGAATCGTTGTACTTGCACCGGCTTCTTGCTGACCCCTTCTGGGGTGGATATACTTTTGTGTATTCAGGAACAGGTCCAGTGGGAGAACTAGCACAGGGCGGACACGAGCTTGGTGGGCAGCAGTGATATCATGTGCTAAATTAAGTTGGTGGTTGTTTGGTCATGGTTAAAGTCATGTTTTGGTTTTGTACTCGCGCGGGTACTGTCTGTTTTGTATGTCGTCTCAGATTTGATGGTTAATGATGTTGTTGTACTACCGTTGAAATGGTTGTGTTTTATGATCCTACGGGACGATTTGTTATTTGGTATTGTGGTGTGCAACTTAACGAGTTGAATTTGGTGTCTTTTAAATGGATGAATGTCCTAGTTTTGTTATCGTTTAATGTATTTTGTGTTGGTTTTAGCCTGGTAGATTCTCTAAAAAGAATCTACGGCGCTGTAATATCCCTGTAAATCATGGGGGTGTTAGATGTATACGTTTTGAATATATGATATTCATGAGGAGTGTATAATCATGAGATGATTGTTGTATGTATGTGATACATATTTGTTCTTATTATGATTTATGGGGATTGTATGCGATATGATTTCTGAATACGCTGCGCAGATTTGGTGAAATCTATCCGGTGTCCGAATCTGACGAAACAGTACCCTTTTCGAAAGGGAAACGAGCGTCTGAACAAAACTGATAGCAAAGCTATCACCGACTCGTCTGTAAGGCGTTTAACGCCGTTTAGAGCCTGTGATTAGCGATTTAATGTTATCAGATTTAATTTCAATTTTCCGAATTATGCGTTATATGAATTTTGTGACTGGAACCATTTTTGGACTTCAAACGGGTGGGATCGATCCAAACTTCTCTCCGTCATTCCCTCAGATCTTGGGGATTATGTTATGACCTTTCCCACTCATGTTGAGTCGGGCCTTATCGCTAATAAGGCCGTCTGGAAACTTACCTCCCACGGCGGTTTTTCCTTTAAAAGTGCGTGGGAGGCTATCCGCCAACGTCATGATACTCATCTTATTTTAAAACATTGTTGGAATCAAATTATTACCCCTACTATGTCTTTTTTCATGGTTAGACTTTTGAAAAAATGGATTCCCACTCCGGACGGCCTTAGAACGAGGGGCATTATTGCTGATAATTCTTGTTTTTGTTGTGATAGCACCGAGGACCTGCCTCATCTTTTTCTTAATGGCCCGATCGCATCTTCGGTTTGGGCCAACTTTTGTACCTTATTGGGCATCCCTCTTTTACAAACCAGATCTATTACTTTAGTTTTGTCCCATTGGTTTAATAAAGTCTCGGGTGCTATCCACATTTTACGCATTATTCCTATACTCATTCTGTGGTTTATTTGGTGCTGTAGGAACGACATGCGGGTCAAGAAGATTCCGTTCACGGCTCAGCGTGTGTGCGATCGTATTTGGGACTCCCTGTTCATGATTAAAGGCCACAAATGCATTCCGCCGCGGGCCTGGCTAGGCGCCCCGGCTGTTTCAGATATTTTGGGTCTTCATTTCCGCCCCTGCAATTTTATTAATAATTTTGCATGTAATTGTATAAACAAAAAAAAGAAAAAAATCTACATAGTGAGATGGGTCAGGCCTACTCCTGGGACAACCAAAATCAACACAGACGGGGCCTCAAAAGGCAACCCCGGGGAGTCGGCGGTGGGGGGGATTGCTAGGAATTTTTTGGGCGAACCTATCTTTGCTTTTCACGAATTTATCGTCAACCATTCTAATAATTTTGCCGAACTTTTTGCTATTTGGAGAGCGCTGGACCTTTGCCACGACAGAAACATTCGTAAGGTTTGGGTTGAGATGGACTCGACCATTGCCCTTTCTCTAGTCAACTCGCCTAACAAGGGTAATTGGCAAGTGCTAAACATCTGTCACAAAATTGCATCTTTCAGGCGTGTCATGGATATCTCATTCTCTCACATTTATCGGGAAGGGAACACCATTGTGGACCACCTGGCTAATGAAGGATATAAGTTCAGAAATTTTCAGCTTTATAGCCCGTCTGATCTGCCCGGGAAGATTAATGGCTTGATTAGGCTCGATAAAAATAATTTTCCGTATGTTAGGTTTAAATAATCTCCTCGGCTGTTATTGTCGTTAATTGGGGCGTGTAGAGGGGCTCGTCCTCCCTCAATCTCTTTGGGCGTGTAGTGGGCCTCGTCCCCCCACATTTCTGGTCCATTTAATAAATTTCGGTTTTTAAAAAAAAAAAAAAATATGATATGATATAATATGGTCATATAATATATGATGTTATTTGAATGTTATATGAGCATGATGGATGGTTATGGTCCTAATGACCCTTAGGATAGTGGTTTTGAATTATGGTTTGGGTTTTTAAATACGACTTGCATGTCGTTTATTCTTGTAATGATTAAATCTCGAATGTAACTCGAGCTTCACTTGTAAGCTCATTAGATTAGCTTGTTTTTATTATGTAATGTAATTGAAGACAAAGAGGCATTCCAAGAAGACACGGAGGTATTACAAGGAAGCATGAAGACATGTAAATTTCTTTTTTTGTTGTAATGTAATACCTCCATAGTTTGACCTCGATTTTTCCATTAGCTTGGAAATATCATATAGGATGGGCCATAACCAAACACGTTTATTTTACGTACTTTACATATATAATGCATGTGATGATGATATGTATGCGTAGTTATAAAGATGCATGTCTTAATTCGATTAAACATGTATGTATTAGATACGACACTCATACCATGCTTGCTTAAAAAAGATAAAATCTGTAACGATTCAAGATTTTAAAATTAACCAAACGATCATGAGATTCCTGTGTTTATGAAACACGGAATTAAATGAATTTTCTTTATGCTGATATGAGGAGATTTTGTCAACAACGGGTTATTGGACCTGTCAGGAAGTTGGTTATTAAGTGAGACCACTTGTGTAGAGGTGCCCAAAACGACCCAACCCGCCGGGTCGACCCGCCGACCCGGACCCGGCTGACTCGTGCAAGACCCGGACCCGGCCGACCCGTGCGACCCGCCGACCCGGACCCATGGTATACACGGGTGGGGTCCGGGTCGAGCTTCCCCCAACCCGTCGACCCGCCGGGTCCGACCCGTCGACCCGGCGGAAATTAAAAAAAAAAACAAAAAAAAAAAAATTCAAAAATGGCCGTTGGACCCGGCGGGTGGACCCGGACCGGCGGGTCGGACCCGGACCAGCGGGTCTAACGGCTAGTCCGATTTTTAAAAAAAAAAATTTTTTTCCTAACTATAAATACCCCCTCCCCAACACAATTTTTCCACACCTTCAATACTTTCTCTCAAACTCTCATTGTTAATTCTATACTACTTAATCTCTCTTTTTTTCGCATTTTATCATTATGTCGAGTTCGACAAGGAAAGGGTATTGCTACATCTCCCAAAAAATCCAAAATGTCCAAGTTCGAAGCGAATGGGTCTTTGGGGCAAATCGAAGAAACCATCCGAATAATTATTCGGGAGCCCCAAAACCAAACTCCACCCGATTTTGAAAATGAAAGTCAAGATCCACGAATATGATGTTACACATGAAAATATCTATTACGGTAGTACAACAACTACCGGTGAAGAAGAAGTTGATCTCAGGGGATTTCGACGTGTCCCGAATCGTCAACAAGCGCAAAACATCGACGAAGAAATGGACCATGAAATCGATGAAGCTATGTTAAATCAAACATATGCAACATTCGAGCGCACTCTTCATGGCGTACCAACTCCGACGCAAAAATCAAAGTCGAGCGTCTGCGGCAAGCCAGTGAAGAAGAACCTCCTTATGTTGAGGAGTTATCGTCAGGAGGAAGAAAATGTGAAAGGCGGAGGAAGCAAGAAAACTAAAGCAAGAAACAAGCCCGCCTGTTGCGAGAAAGGAGACCGGTATCCGTACTTTTTCAAAACACTTTAAGAAGGAAAAATGCGGATGGTTCGATGAAGGTATCTTGCAACTCTTGCTCGAAAAGAGTATCCGTATAAAGCGGGGATGGATATGGAAATTTTAAAAGGCATTTTGAAAATAACCATGCCTCGGTCCACGGAGAACAAAAGTCACAAAGTCAACTCAACTTCCAACCTTCTATGGAGCGGGCAGACGGCAATCAAGGTATGTCCGAATCTCAACTTTATAAATATAATGAAAAAATTGCTAGAGAACAAATGGCAAAATTATGTGCACAAGAATCTTTACCTTTTAATTTTGCGGATAGTACGGGTTGGGAATACAGGATGCAAAATGCCTATAATCCTGCTATTAAAAGAATTCCACGTACCACAATGACTAGACAAGTAGTATACTTAGCCAAACAACATAAACTTGCACTACGAGCTTATTTTAGATCTATAAATCATAGAGTTTCTTTAGTCATGAGATACTTGGCAGATTTTAAACAAAAAATGATTATATGGGAATAACTATACCTGGATTGATGAAAATTGGAACTTAAACAAAAGATTACTTGCGTTTAAAAATTTAATTGTACACATAGTGCGAGATAATATAGCTAGAGCAATTATTAAAATTTTAACTTTTTATTGCTTAAAAGATAAAATTTTCACAATTGGTTTTGATAATGCTAGTTCTAATACTGCAAGTGTACCAAAGATTAATACAAGCTTGCAATCCTGTTTTAGCGGGTCGATTATTTCATACTAGATGTATATGTCATATTCTAAATTTATGTGTACAAGATGCATTAAAATTTGTAGATGAAGCAATAGAACCAATTAGAAAATGTGTCTTGTTTTTACATAATCGCACTAAGTTAGCTAGACAATGGGTAAAATTTTTAAAGTCAAAACAAATTCAACCCAAATTTTTTACTCCAGACGTCAAACATAGATGGAACTCAACTTATGAGATGTTAAATTCAACTAATGAATATAAAGAATTATTGTGTGAATTTTTGATACGTATTTTCACGTAGAAGGATTTTATTTATTGCCAACGTATTGGGATGAAACTAAAGATTTAATAAAACTATTAAGGGTTTTTGAAAATGCAACTAAAGATTTAAGTGGTTGTTATTATCCCACGTCTCCCAAAGTTTTATTTCATTGTTGTTTTATTGTATACGAAATGGATGCTTGTAGTAAATCCGAAAGATTATCGAATGCTATTTACAATATGTGTTTAAAATGGCTAAAATACTTTAATCGTATTCATGATGTTTTCTTGATTAGTCTTGTTTTATCTCGATTTAAATTTAGCTCAAGTAGAACAATTACTTGATATATATTATAATATTCTTAAAAATTTGGGTTTTCCTAATATTGAGGATCTTGTTGAAAGTCAAACTTTATTTGAAAATATTCTGACGTTGAACAAGTAAAAATTGATTTGAAAAATAGTTTAGAAAGCTGTTTTTAAGATATTCTTCTAAATACGGTGATAAGATTCAAACTCAAAAACAAGAACTAAGACTACAAATACATTTAACATGGAATTGACAGAACTCCCACTAACCCATTTCAACAACAACTCTATAATATAGCAAGAAATAGGGGTGGTAGTAACGTTGGTCAAAGAAATGACCTTAGTAGATATTATGCAACTAGTTTTGTCTTGGGAGGATGACAATGCAGTGCCTTTGATCATTGGATTGGTGGAAAGAAGGGGAACCGAATTTCCCACACTTTCCATTATGGCACAAGAAATTCTTGCGGTGCCGCATCCACGATCCCGTTGAGAGTGCTTTTAGTGAAGGAGGCTATATCTTTGGACGAGCGGAGATCCCGAATGACGCCAAAAATCTCGAGGCTCAAATGATACTTAAAGACGCAACAAAAGCCGAGTTACGAGATCAAGAAAATAAATGGGATGACCTATTAGCGGACCAAGATGCCTATCAAGAAGGCACTCGAAGGAGAGTCTAGTCAAATGAGTCAAACCGACGATCAAGACGACGACATCGACTAAAGGTAAGTAAGGTAAGTCGTAAGTAAAGAACTACGTAGGGCTTTGATTCCTCACGAGGATACGTAGGCAATTTAATTTTAAGTGAAAACTTAAAATTAAATACAAGCCCATTTTTTTAACTCTTATCAAGTAAAAGAACTACGTGGAGCTTTGATTCCTCACGGATACGTAGGCAATTTAATTTTAAGTAAAAACTTAAAATTAAATACAAGCTAATTTTTTCAAATGATTTCCTTTTCATTTATAGTTATTTTTCGTGTATAAAATGATATGAATAAAAGTTTTATATATATTTTTTAAAAAAAAAAAAAAAAATTAGATGGGTCGACCCGTGACCCGGCGGGTCGGACCGGACCGACCGTGGCCGACCCGTCGACCCGCCAACCCGTACATTTCGTATATGCGGGTGGGGTCAGTCTGTCTGCCGACCAGCGACCGGCGGGTCCGACCCGGACCCGGACCCGGACCCGTGGTTGGGCACCTCTACACTTGTGTCTTCTACGACGACCTGAAAATCAATCCATTGATGAGTTTTGATTTCAAGTATTTAATTCAAGGAAAAATTGGGAATCTCTTTATGATGGGATCATGATTGTTTTATGTATTAAAAAATCCCTAAATAAATATTAAGTTAATCAAATGCCTTCCAATGAATGAACATTCATCAAGGCCTAGATCGATAGGGGTGGGTTCGCCAAAGCGAAGTGCTTCTATTTATCGTGGTTAGGTGTGATGAAGTAAATGTGATACTCAAATCTTGGATCATTGGGCCTAACGTAACTAAATCATCACAATAAGATTGTGGATTTAGAGGCATAGAGTTTGGTGCGATTTATTGGATAAATGAGTACAGAAATTGTTCCGCCAAACTATCCAAGAGTTATATATGATATAATTGATAAATGTTGTCTACTTAAATAATCATGTTTTGGGGGAAAAGCCAAAGCTGACCTAACGCATCACGAAATATAGATCTCGGCTCGCTAGAAAGATTTAAGAGAAATACTTTCCGAATTAATAGTTAGGGCTATTGATTTGATAAAAATAGTGGGAGGTATATTATGATATACCATAATCACTTAAACATAATAATTAATAAATCTGCAATCTAGATTAATTTATGCACTTCAAGTATTATCCAACTGGCAATTAACACAAACAACTTCTCTATACAATCAGTCCTTGAGAAGGACAAGCTGGCAGGAACTTATTCCCATGACTGACATAAGAGCTTGAGGATCGTCCTCAGGCATAAAGATGTCGTTCAAATCTCATTCCCTGCTACTCTAGTTGAGAATGCAACATGTGCTAAACAAAATGCATATTGGAAGTAAATTTATGATGCACCTGATGTTTCATGTCTCTTATTTGCTACTATGAGTGCTAAGCTTAAGAAGCAACATGAGCATATGGATGCTTATGAGATGATTTAGCACCTTCAAAGGATGTTTGAGGGATAGGCTTGTCAAGAAAGATATGATATTAATTGGACACTATAATATTATAAGTAGGGAGAGTGACATACGGTTGGACCACATGTTCTAAAGATGATAGGGTATATTGAGTGTAATATCCACATTTTTCTTTTCTGGTATTTATCATTTTGGTGTGTTTTTCATTTTTAGTTACTCGCTTGTAACCGTATTGGTATTTCGAGAATATTTTATAAGGAACTTTTTGTCTTTCGAACTAGTTTCGGACTTGTTCTACTCCACGTTTATGGTCATTTCTATCGCTATTTAGTTCGATTCTCGTAATCGTTGTTCGGAACTGCCATTTCGGGGTTGCCGTAAATTCATCTTATGTTATTATGCATGTTGTGAGTTTTTGTTTGATGTTTTGATCGTGTATCGTGTGTTTCGGGTGTTTTGGGCCGCTTAGTAATTCTGTTGTCTAGCGCGCGCTATTTCTGTTGTATAGCGCACGCTAGTGTCGTTGAGTAGCGCACGCTACGATCGTCCTGTAGCATGCACTATTGACTCGAGCACAGCAGTGGCAGTAGGTTTTTTCTGTTCTCCACTCTCTGGACGAGCAGTTTAGCGCACGCTAAATTTGTATATTAGTGTATGCTATGATTTAGACTTAGCACACGCTGGGTGTCTGGTGGCGCGCACTAATTCGGTAGTACAGACTGGGCAGAATGCTTCTGGACTCGGTCTGGTGAACAGGTAGTGCACGCTATGGCCCGATAGCTGGCGCTATCAAGGGACTGTTAGCGCACGCTATTTTCTGGTAGCGCACGCTAACGGGTCAGAACTGCAGGTTTTGGACTAGTTTCTGTAACACCCCGAAATGGCGGCTATTATAGTGCCATAAATCCTCACCGGGACCCACCAGGCGATATCAAAAACATAAGTCAATCATCTTATAATTATGATACCGAATCACAATATAAGTCATAGCCCCGAATAGGAGCTTATACCATATATATATATATATATATATATATATATATATAGTGTAACTTTATTTTCAGAACCCTGTTAAGTGCGAGAACTGCGAGAACCACCTTTTGTACTCCTAATAATACATAATGTACATCATGTCAATGCATACAACCCCTACTGATCATAACCCCTATTATATAGTAGGGGTTATAGATATAGTAGGGGTTATCATCAGTAGGGGCTATTATATTTAATAAAAAATTCAAAAATAATATAAAATTTGTATTTTACTATAATACCCTTTGAATTAAAAATATTTTTTAATATTTAAAAAAATCTCATTGGTTTAGAGGAGTTCTCGCACTTAAGAGAGTTCTGAAAATAAAGCTCCCCTATATATATATATATATATATATATATATTTGTATCAGCTTACATAACAGTATACATGATCCACAACAGGTATAAACCATATGGAGATGGAGTATACCTAAATACATTCATCCAACTTTATAAATTGAAAATGACATAAAATTACACAGGTTTAAATAACTGACAAAAAGACTCGGGGCCTCCGAACTAGAATCCTTCAATAACCTTCGTCGCCATCGTGCTCTTCCTGCGTCTTGCCCTTTCCTCGCCCTCAAATACAAGTATTTCGCCCAAACCACAGGGTCAGCTATACATGATAATAATTCTCATGGCATTATACAATTCATATACATACGGATCTCAAATAAACAACCGACTACTGAATATACCCCTCGGGCGTATAACAGTCAGTCCCAAACTGTCGAACATATCCAACTGTACTCGGAATATGAACGACTAAACAATATGGCTGAAGACGGACGTCAAAGTACGCCCGATCCGGAAATGTGTCCGTGCACATGTCCACCCCATTTACGGAATCCAGAATATACGTGGGACGATGTACCTAATTAGCCTCACGAACTACATCTCGTGCGCACGGTCCAATGCGGAAACATCCACACATGACCATCAAGTGCCGGACTAAAAATCCTACACATAACCAATCGGCACGCAGATATAACTTCATAGATGTCACGATGCAACATGACAACGAAACTCAATAAATTACACATTTATCTAAGAATCGAACAACTCACCGAAGTGGCAACAGGGCTCAACGAGACCAACGGTATCAAAGGCGATAAAGTTGGAAAACAATCCCACCACAAGGTGGTAATACGATCAAGAACGACATCACATCATCAACCTCAAATCCATAGAACATTACATATACATGAAACGGATAATATTCACAGGAATTCAATCATCATTATAACCAAGCAAGATAACTTGCCTCAATACGGAGACGAGAATAATCCTCCCTTGACGAACGAACAGATGGTCCTCGACTAATATCACTTACTCGAACAATCGACCTTGAATGAAATACATTTCACTCAATAACACATCATTATAATCATCGATATCGAATTCAATGAGGCGACACCCTAAATTCAATTTGAATAGTTCAACTATCTTGAGATATCAAAATTCTATTCCTAGAACTCTATTAACCTCAATTCATTCTTATTATCGGTTTACAAGATGTTCCCAAATACTCGCATGGTTCTTATGAATAAGAGTATATCAAGAACATTGTTATACAATCATTATGTTCGTCAATATCATCTTATATCATTTAAAGTTTCCAATAATATCACCAATGTAGTAATATGATGATTAACACACTCTTAATTCACCAATACATCCGATTAAAGTTATAGTTGTGTTCATCAATATCCTTTATCATCTCTCAACGATTATGCTAGGCCAAACCGGAAATGAATTTATGACTTTAGGATTTTCAGAACAATAAGAACATCATCCAAATTCTCATCAAGTTCTTCCCAAGGTAGGTTAATACCTAACATGGTGTTCTAATACATCCTATGACATCAATTCATCGAGTCTAATGTAATTAGAATGAAACTTAAGATTATCACTGCCCTAATGATGTCAATAAATCCGGCCAGATGAGTAGGACTATGACAAATGTGATTATATTCATTGAAACATCAAGAATGTCTTCATTTTAAGCCTTAATCACTATATCCTTCAATAAGTATTTAAAAAGTTTAACCACAATCATGTTTTCTTGGATTTATTCCATTCTAGCTGTAATATTCCATATCAATACCATCATACCTACGAATTTATAGATCATAAGTGTATAACATACCTCAAGAAATGAAGAAGAACTACCAAAGACACAAGAATGCAATCCAACTACAAGAACACTCCCCGAACTTCCAATCAATAAGCTCCGAATCCAAGTGATGAAGCTCTAACATAAGTTTGGAGGGGCAAAATATGATTTAACAGGGAAGGGGATCAGTTCTGAGAGAGATGATGAGATAGGGTCGTGCAGAAATGAAAGGCAAACCATGACTTTATAATCTGCATTAAGCATTACGTACGCTATAGCCAACGTTTAACGTACGTTAAGCAGATTATGTACGTAATCCTACGGGAATTACGTACGCAACGAATCCCCAAAGGCTACTGCCTCAAATCAGATATGCTATTACGTACGTTTTCATATTAATGTACGTAAGGCCCAGGCACATTACGTACGCTAAAACATAGCCATTATGTACGTAATGGATGTTGACAAGGCTGTCACGATCGGATCACCGACCACTGCCTACGTCTAGCCCACCCGCCAAAAGGCGAGATGCTATCTGATACACCACATTATGTACGTTAACATAGGAGTGTTATGTATGTAATGTTACATACATAGCGTACGTAACAATAACATGGTAGCGTACGCTAAGGGCAACACCTAGTCAAATGAAATTCTCCAAACAACATCTAACAATCAATTATAGTGTGAACGACAAAGATAAACAATTTGATTTAACATATCTCGACAATATACTCATAATAATATATACGGATATGGTATGAAAATACTTGAATTATCCAGAAAATACAACAGTAAAGACGAGAGTTCAGGCAGGTATTACATACTCCCCCCTTAAAAGGAGTTTCGTCCCCGAAACTAAGGGGTAAACAACTCGGGATATCTCTCTCTCTCATGTTATCCTCAGTCTCCCACGTAGCCTCCTCGATTCCGTGTCTCAATGAATAACTCCAAATCCTCATCCACCCCGATGATCACTTCCACGCCGATAACTGCTGACGAAGCTGGAAAGCCGGTTGATCAATCACTCTACAGGAAGCTAATAGGCTCACTCATGTACCTAATAGCCAGCAGGCCCGATATCTAGTTTGCTGTAGGAGAGTGTGCTCGATATCAGGTAGCACCTAAGGAGTCACACTTCGCCACATCCAAATGAATTCTTAAGTACGTAAAAGGAACAATCGATGTAGGATTGTGGTATCCTAAGGAAGGAGGATTTGATTTGGTAGGCTACAGTGACTCGGATCTCGGAGGCTGTAAGTTGGATAGGAAGATAACAAGTGGAACTTGTCACTTCCTTGGACCTAGACTTGTGTCTTAGTTTAGTAAGAAGCAATTGGCCAACTCGCTTTCTACAGCTGAATCGGAATATTATGCTGCTGGAAGTTGATGTATGCATATTCTCTGTATGCAACAGTAGTTCAAATATTATGGAATCAGCGCCAGAGAAACTCCAATCATGTGTGGTAGCACAAGTGCAATTGCAATCACGCACAACCCTAGATTGCACTCGCGAACTAAGCATATTGATATGAAGGTTCATATAGAATGGGAAAGGGGCACATTCATCAGGAATCATGTTGAGAATAAAGATGTTCGGATTGAAAAAGATTCATACAGACATCCAGTTAGTTGACATCTTTACAAAACCTCTCAACACCACCAGATTCTG
Organism: Orobanche coerulescens; assembly: GCA_033398695.1. NCBI lineage: Eukaryota > Viridiplantae > Streptophyta > Magnoliopsida > Lamiales > Orobanchaceae > Orobanche > Orobanche coerulescens. The sequence goes on along the minus strand of CM065802.1, from coordinate 143,227,445 downwards.
CATGCTTCACCACGAATTAGGACTCCCTGTAAGTTTTTACATTTTACTCATCAGTTGATGGGGAATGTTGTAAGACCCATGAATACAGTATCCACTTTAATAAACTATACACTCAGAACATCAAGTTGTATCTTTATTGTAGGAAGAAGAAGGCATATAACCTTCCTACAGATGACGTGTGCATTAATTAAGTGGGAATACAGTATGACCCATGAATATAGTATTAATCCAATATGGCGGTAAGAATTGAATCCTGTAGGTACCTTTTAAGGGGGAACACTATATTTTTATGGATATAACACATACACTGTAGTATATCAATTAATATTTTAATCGTATTCAATTTCATACATTTTCACATAGCAAAGCACGTGCTCTGTCTGAATTTAAAATGATTTATCTTCCAATACTATTAAGAGACCAGGACTTTACTGCCTCAAATATCGCGATTTCAAAATTCGAACCTCCACTTCGTGCAATAGTGGAAGACGAACTGTGTCAGAAGTGGGACCGCTCATGTAATGCCCCAAAATAAACCAGACGCCACAATGCAGTGAATCTGGTATGGGACCCACAAGGCGAGTTTTAAAAGATGTTGCAAAACGATTTATTCAACAAGTAGTTTGCGAAAATCTTCTAATGAAAGCGTTCGTACAATCGAAATACAAAAGGTATTAATGTCTGTTCATACGGTTATTACACAATGTGGATTATTCAAATTTAGTTTAAGAAATTAACAGGCTTCTCCCCAACACTGCTCAAGCCTGACCGGAACCTTCGGGAATGTCCTGCACATATTCAACAAATTTGCCTGACACGACGTATCGCATCAGTCATCCCAGGTCACACAAATCGAACCAATTTCATTGATAGAATCAGATAAATTCAAAAAACAAGGTTATCACCGAATATTCAATGTCGTTTCTTTTATCAGCACATAAACTCCCAAGGTCACAACCAAGGGTCACGGAAGTATCTACACAGGAATACTCCGGACGTGGGTACCATTCAGGTTTTATCCTGCAACACAGTTCCGCAAGATATATCAACATATAAACTCCCAGGGCCGCAGCTAAGGGTCACGGAAGTATCTACACAGGAATACTCTGGACGAGATAGATAAGATGAGCACCATTCCATAGATAGTAACACATGCAATATTTTGAAATTTTAAGATGTAAGGTCCGAGCAAGATTTACTTGCCTCAAATCCGACGAGAGTTACTCCCTTGATAACACAACGACTCGAACGACCACACCCAAAAGCTCAACCTATTACATGTTCATCGATTAACATCTTATGGTAACAATGATGATTAATGACAATTCCGCCCCATCCCATTAGGATTCTAAACCTGGTTGTTCATGTCGCCGAAATCGAAATTCTCTATTTTTGACCATAATGCATATTACTAAATTCCTCGGTTCGCCATTTTACAATTTATCATCTCGTTGATCAATGTTCTAATACAACATTCCTACGTCGTGATTATCGCTCAAGGAAAACGTAATTACATCACTAACTTTAGTTTAAATTTCTAGAATGGAACGATTAATCACTAATTCTCCAAAATCCTAATACGTTTGAACACTTATCCGAATTGATAGTCGTTAGTTAGTCCATCAAGGAATTATTAACGTTTTTATGATATGGTAATAGGATTATAATTTAAATCTTCAACAAGATGATTCTAAGGTGTTGGTGATTAACAATTTCGGTTATGAGTTCCCATCCAACTACGAGTACTACCATCATCCATTCCAATTACTAGCTAGATAGGCATCGATTAACAATTGTGATAGTTTTTCACCGGTCCGATCATTAACGAAAGTTCTAAACTACCCAAGGCATTCGAAATTTAGTATGACTCGTATAACAACACTGAAATGAGTTCAAGATTCGATAAACTTACCTTAATTGAAAAAAGAGGATGAAGAACGACGACGAAGAATAAGAGGGTAGCACCTTCAAAACCTTCTCCGGAGCTTGATCAACTCACTCCAATAGGATAACACTTGATAAGGGAAGCTAAAATCGATTTAGGGAAGATGGAGGATAGTATACAAGAGCAAGGGGTGAGTTTTAGGTCGGAAGAAATGAAAGGGAGGGTGTCCTTTTATAAATTCAGAATGACTTTACGTACGTTAGGCCTGAAGCTTTACGTACGTAAGCCATGTTACGTACGTGATTGTAGAAAACTTAACGTACGTAAGGAAAACTCAGAGCTAACTGGACTAAATCACACACATCATTACGTACGTAACGAAAGTCGGCTAACGTATGTAACACCCGTTGACTTGCCTGTCGCTATCACGCCGAAAGTTGGTCGGACAATGCGTACCATCCGACGAAGATTCCCTATCTGAAGACCGAAGACTGTGTTACGTATGTAAGGTATAATCTTTAGCGTACGTAATGTCATACACTTAGTGTACATATTCCTTAGCTTATAACGTACGTAAGGTTCAGTTTGTTCACTAAGTTATTATCACATTGATTCCTTATAACGCGACTCCCTCTCAATATCGTCGAGTAATCTCTCGGGGACAAGACGTTGGCACCGTCATATTCGCACCAATAATTGCCCAACGACATCAAGGAATGTCACCGACAAATCATCAACCATCACACGATCACATTACAAGAACAACAGGTGCGGACAAGCTTTATTCATGATAATACAGTACGAGCATATCATTCAAAAATATGTTTATCGCGATGGAGTACATTTATTTATTAAATAGTATAAATAGAAATGATCGCTCAACGTGAAACAGCATGTAATACTGGTGGTATTACATACCACCCATTTTAAAAATAGTTTCGTCCCGAAACTAATAAAATAACTCGGGATGATTCTACCTCATGCTCGACTCGGTCTCCCAAGTCGCTTCTTCTATGCCATGGTGCAACCATTGAACTTTTACAAGAGGTATGGCCTTATTCCTTAGTGTCTTTACGCGTTGATCCAAAATCGCGGTTGGGACTTCTCTAAAGGTAGCATCATTAAAAATCTCTACCTCTTCGAAATTAATCTTGTGGCTTGGGTCATACACGTATTTCCTCAGCTGGGAAACGTCGAAGACATTATACACTCCGTCTAATGAAGGTCGCAACGCCAGTCGATAAGCGAGTTTACCAAATCTTTCCAGTATTTCGAACGAGCCAATAAATCTCGGGCTCAATTTGCCTTTCTGGCCGAAGCATCAAACACCCCGCATCGGTGATACTTTGACCCAAATGTGGTCCCCGACCATAAATTCCAACGGTCGCTGGCGGTCCGTAGCATATGACTTTTGGCGGCTCTGAGCTGCCAACATGTGTTTTCGAACGATGGAAATCTTCTTAATATATTCCTGGATCAGATCCAATTTGGTAGCGACGACATCGGACGCATCATCCCAACACAAGGGAGACTTGCACCTCCTACCATACAAGGCCTCGAAGGGTGCCATGCCTATGCTTTCATGCCAGCTGTTGTTTTTTGAAAATTCCGCCAAGCAGAGGTGTCTGGCCCAATCCTTACCCTAATCGAGTATACACGCTCTTAATATATCCTCCAGGGTCTGTATAGTACGTTCTGTCTGTCCACCTGTTTGAGGGTGATAGGCCGTGCTGAAATGTAGTTGAGTACCCATATCCTTGTGGATAGCCTTCCAGAAGCGGGACACATTTCTAGTGTCTCTATCTGATATGATTCCCGAGGGAATGCCATGTAGTCTCACGATTTCCCGGATAAAGATGGTAGCCAGCTGCTCTGTCCCGGTGGTCTCCTGAATTGGAATGAAATGTGCCGACTTTGTCAGTCGGTCTACAACGACCCATATCGTGTCTTTTCCTCCCGCCGTCACTGGTAACTTGGTGGAAAAATCAATTGATATGCTCTCCCATTTCCATTCCGGAATGGGTAAGGGCTGCATGATTCTGGCCGCCTGCGGTGTTCAATCTTCACCTGTTGACATGCCATACATCGAGCAATGAACCTCACTACCTCCTATTTCATGTTCTTCCACCAGAAGCTCTTCCGCAGATCCTTATACATTTTGCTCACCCCGGGATGTACCGAATAGGGAGTAGAATGAGCTTCCTTTAGTATAGTTTGTTTAAGCTCGGCATTTGGTGGAATACAAACTCTGTTCTTAAACCTCACCAAGTTCTCTTGGATCCTATAGTCTGAAATAATCCCCCCTTCGGCCCTTGCGCTGATCGTACGAAGTTCCAGGTCTTCCATTTGTGCCAGGCGTATCTCGTCCAATAAGGATGAATGGATATTAATTGAGCACAACTATCCCTGGCGGTGTTGTATCCATACTTCAATGCCATTACTCCTTAGATCTTGTTGCAATTCAAACTGTACCGGTAAACCGGATAGTGTCATCTCCTGCGCAGTTTTCCGACTCAGTGCATCTGCTACGACGTTGGCCTTTCCAAGGTGATATAAAATCTCCTCATCGTAATCCTTGATTAGAACTAGCCAACGCCTCTGCCTCATGTTTAACTCTCTCTGGGTGAAAATATATTTTAAACTCTTGTGGTCCGTAAAAATCTTACAGGTAATCCCACAAAGGTAGTGTCTCCATATCTTAAGGGTGTGGACCACTGCAGCTAGTTCCAAGTCATGCGTCGGATAGTTCACCTCATATGGTTTAATTTGTCGAGAGGCGTGTGAAATAACTCTGTCATTTGGCATGAATACACATCCAAGTCCATGCTTAGACGCATCGGTGTATATTACGAATCCTTCCGTGCCTTGCGGTAGTACCAGTACTGGCGCAGTAGTCAGCTTCCTCTTCAGTTCGTCGAATCTCTCCTCACAATCTATTGTCCAGACAAACTTGGTACTTTTCCTTAGTAGATTCGTCAACGTCCGAGCAATACTAGAAAAAGCTTCAACAAACCGTCGATAATATCCTGCCAATCCCAGAATACTCCACACTTCCTGGACGTTTCTTGGTGGTTCCCAACTCATAACTGTCTCGATCTTTTGGGGGTCCACCTTAATGCCTTCTGCTGAAATTACATGTCCCAAAAAGGTCACCTCCGGCATCTAGAACTCGCATTTATAAAGTTTGGCATAAAGTTGGTCTTGCCTCAAAACACTCAAGACCTGCCTCAAGTGTTCCTCATGCTCCTGTCGGCTCCGGGAATAGATCAAAATGTCGTCAATAAAAACTACCACACACTTATCGAGAAATTCTATCAGAACCTTCTTCATCATTTCATAAAAATGGTTGGGGCATTAGTCAAGCCAAATGACACCACCATGTACTCATAGTATCCGTATCTTGATCGAAATATGGTCTTTGGAATATCCTCCTCTCGAATTCTCAATTGGTGATATCCAGAACGTAAATCGATCTTTGAAAACACAGTCGCTCCCTGTAGTTGATCCAGTAAATCATCAATCCTCGGAAGTGGGTAACGGTTCTTAATAGTGCTTAATTTAGTTCTCTGTAATCAATACACAGACGCAGGGAGTTGTCCTTTTTCTTTACAAAAAGGACCGGTGCATCCCATGGCGAAGTGCTCGGACGAACGAGCCCCTTCCTTAGCAATTCTTCGAGTTGTAACTTTAATTCTTTCATCTCGGATGGTGCCATCCTGTATGGTGCCTTGGAGATAGGCGTCGTTCCTGGCTCAAGTTCAATCGAGAGATCGACCTCCCGTTGTGGCGGAAATCCTGGTAATTCATCGGGAAAAACATCCGGAATTCACTCACCATGGGAATATTAGCGACCGACAGTTGTGATGTTCCCTCCTGAAGAATATAACACAAATAATATGTTCCCCGATCATCACAAGATACTCCTGCTGTAAGGAGACTAAGGGACCCCTTAGTACTAAAGTGTTCTCGGCCTCTAATTATGTGAGTGGCACTATCAAGAGTTGTAATGGAAACTATCAGGTAATAGGTGTCTAATATACCGTCCTGTGCATTGTCATCCAGTCCATACCCAAAATAACGTCTTCGTTCTGGAGTGGAAAAACCATGAGATTTGCTGTCCAGACCTGATTATCGATCTGGATCGGGCAGTTTCGAACTTCCAAATTACCCCCCACCCTGCTACCCTCGGGTAGCTTAATAGTAAAAGATTCACAAGGTACACGAGGAAGATTCAAACGGTTAACACATTCCACGGATATGAACGAATGGGTCACTCCAGTATCAAACCGTACATGAACAGGCTGGGAATAAATGAGAAGTGTACCTGAGACAGCAGGCGCAGTCTGGCTATCAGTAGCTCTTAGTTCGAACATTCAGGATGGCAGTGTTCCCGAGGAGGGTGCAGTGCCTCTCCCGCGCCCACGTCCTCTTCCAGCACTGTATGGAGGAGTTTGGTAAGGTGGGGATCGATAGTCGGGCATGGAGGATACTCTGGATATCTGAACCGAGCCTTGCTGACTCTGAGGAGCTGAAATTGGTGTATGTTTGATCCGTGAACAGTATCGAGACATGTGCCCACCCTTTCTGCATAAAAAACCTTTTGTAGACGCCTTACGACACTGACACATGGTATGCCCTGCTATGCCACAATTGAAATAGCTCCGGCGAGAGGGCCCATCAGATACTCCTTTCTGCTGGGACGAAGCTACTGATTTAGAGGAGAACCCAATTCCCGAGTTCATTCTGATGGTGCTCCCGGACTGATTAGATGTCTTCTGCTTCTTTTGGTTATGCCCGGCATCCGAACTGAAAACCGTACCGGCGTATGCTGTGACTACGTCCTCATATGCCCTCAGAGTGGTGCAGTGAAACCTATCCGCATAACGTTGAACATCTTCCGGCAACCGTTGAGCAAGGTGGCAAATTCGTTGATCTTTCGATGGAACCATCTGTGCGACATAGCTTAGTTCGGTCCTGTAATCTCAAATGATTTAGTCTTTAGTAAGTTCGAGGTCTGCCTTTGAAGAAACTCGCGCCCGAGCGATCAGCTGGCCAAGAGGCGTACTCATCTCTCAATAGTTTGGAAAACTCGGTCCATCCGACTACTTTGTCCTCCGGCTTATAGGTCCTCCACCATTAGGCTGCGGTGTCGCGGAGCTGGTTGATTCCGAGCGGTACCTTTTGGTTCCCTGGGCAACCTATCACCTCGAAGGCAGTCTGCATCTCGGAGATCCAATCGTCCACGTGCTTATCCCCTGATCCATTGAATAATGGCGGTCTGGCCTTCAGCATCTCTCCCAGCCAATGGTCCTTCCCAGTGTTCTCTTCTATGTCAATGACCGATACCTGTTCTGCCCGGTTGACCTGAGCGATCCCCATAGCAATGGCCTGGGCGAGGGTCTAGACAAAGGCTGGATCCAATCCCCCATTTTTCTAGTTTCCCACCTCCTGTTCATTGTGATTAACGGGCGGTGGCTGATTTCTGTCAGGATTAGTTTCACCGGGGTTCCTGTCTTCCAGTTGATTCATAGCGGAACCCTGTGCAGCGTTTACGTTCCTTCTAGCTCCACGACATGCCATTAGTGATGATTGTTCGATCTAGAAGGTTAGTTTAGTACAAACATTCTCTGAGTTCTTACTGAATTCAAACATTATACCTGATTCTCAAGAGTTTACGTGTATTTTACCTCGACATTCCTCGAGGAGTTACGGTCGCCAGGAGTGTTGGACTTTTGAAGACAAAACGTTTTCAAAATATTTTGATACAACTTTCCACGTAAGTTTTCAGCTCTGATACCATTTTCTGTAATGCCCTAAAATAAACCGGACGCCACAGTGCCATGAATCCCCTATGGGACCCACAACGCGAGTTTTAAAAGAGGTTTCAAAATGATTTATTTCACAAGTAGTTTGTGGAAATGTTCTAATGAAAGCATTCGTATAACCGAAATACAAAAGGTAATAATGTCCGTTCATACGGTTATTACACAACGTGGATTATTCAAATTTAGTTTAAGAAATTAACAGGTCTTCTCCCCAACACTGCTCAAGCCTGACCAGAACCTTCAGGAATGTCCTGCACATATTCAACAAATTTGCCTGACACGACGTATCGCATCAGTCAGCCCAGGTCAGACAAATTGAACCAATTTCATTGATAGAATTAGATAAATTTAGAAAACAAGGTTATCACCGAATATTCAACGTCGTTTCTTTTATCAGCACATAAACTCCTAAGGTCGCAACCAAGGGTCACGGAAGTATCTACACAGGAATACTCCAGACGTGGGTACCATTCAGGTTTTATCCCGCAACATAGTTCTGCAAGATATATCAACATACACTCCCAAGGCCGCAGCCAAGAGTCACAGAATTATCTACACAGGAATACTCCGGAAGAGATAGATAAGATGAGCACCATTCCATAGATAGTAACACATGCAATATTCTGAAATTTTAAGACGTAAGGTCCGAGCAAGATTCACTTGCCTCAAATCTGACGAGAGTTACTCCCTTGATAACACAAAGGCTCAAACGACCACACCCGAAAGCTCAACCTACTACATGTTCGTCGATTAACACCTTATGGTAAGAATGATGATTAATGACAATTTCAACCCCCCCGTCCCGTTACGATTCTAAACCTAGTTGTTCTTGTTTCCGAAATCGAAATTCTCTATTTTTGACCATAATGCATATTACTAAATTCCTCGGCTTGCCATTTTACAATTTATCATCTCCTTGACTAATGTTCTAATACATCATTCCTACATCGTGATTATGGCTCAAGGCCACAGTAATTACATCACTAACTTTAGTTTAAATTTCTAGAATGGAATGATTAAGCATTAATCCTCTCAAAATCCTAATACGTTTGAACAACTATACGAATTCATAGTCGTTAGTGAGTTCATCAAGGAATTATTAACGTTTTTACGATATGGTAATATAATTATAATTGAAATCTTCAACAAGATGATTCTAAGGTGTTGGTGATTAACAATTTCGGTTATGAGTTCCCATCCAACTACGAGTGCTACCATCATCCATTCCAATTACTAGCTAGATAGGCATCGATTAACAATTGTGATAGTTTTTCACCGGTCCAATCATTATTGAAAGTTCTAAACTACCCAAGGCATCTAAAATTTAGTATGACTCGTATAACAACGCTGAAATGAGTTCAAGATTCGTTAAACTTACCTTAATTGACGAAAGAGGATGAAGAACGACGAAGGACGACGAAGAATGAGAGGGTAGCACCTTCAAAACCTTCTCCGGAGCTTGATCAACTCACTCCAATAGGATAACACTTGATCAGCGAAGCTAAAATCGATTTAGGGAAGGTGGAGGATAGTATACAAGAGCAAGGGGTGAGTTTTGGGTCGGAAGAAATGAAAGGGAGGGTGTCCTTTTATAAATTCAGAATGGCTTTACATACGTTAGGCCTGAAGCTTTACGTACGTAAGCCATGTTACGTATGTTATTATAGAAAGCTTAACGTACGTAAGGAAAACTCAGAACTAACTGGACTAAATCACACACATCGTTACGTACGTAACAAAAGTCAGCTAACGTACGTAACACCCGTTGACTTGCCTGTAGCTATCGTGCCGAAAGTTGGTCAGACAATGCGTACCATCCGATGAAGATTCCCTATCCGAAGACCGAAGACCGCGTTACGTACGTAAGGTATAATCTTTAGCGTACGTAAGGTCACATACTTAGCGTATGTAATCCTTAGCTTATAACGTACGTAAGGTTCATTTTTTTCACTAAATTATTATCACATTGATTCCTTATAACGCGACTCCCTCTCAATCTCGTCGAGTAATCTCTCGGGGAACAAGACGTTGGCCACCGTCATATTCGCACCGATAATTGCCCAACGACATCAAGGTATGTCACCGACAAATCATCAACCATCACACGATCACATTACAAGAATAATAGGTGCGGAAAAGCTTTATTCATGATAATACAGTACGAACATATCATTCAAAAATATGTTTATCGCGATGGAGTACATTTATTTATTAAATAGTAGAAATAGAAATGATCGCTCACTGTGAAATAGCATGTAATACTGGTGGTATTACAGCTCATTAATTTCAAAACGGGTGGATTAGACGTACAAGTTACATCTAAGACCATCATGTAAGTTCATTAAAAGACGGTCCACATTCCTTAAATCTGACCGTTCACTGTATACCTAATCTTCCCTGCACCTATAAAAGGACAGCACATTGCTCTCACAGACTCTTTACGCTTTCTGCTAAGTAAACATTCTACAGCAATCTGTCTACATATTTTATTAGCACTTTCACTTAATTTGTTGTTCTTTTGTTTGAAAATGTCTTCCCAAACTTCATCGATCTCCTTGAAGAAGAAAGAAACCATCATCTATGGACGCATTTTTGCATAATTCGTGCTCTTGGAAAGGATTGCTTTTGAAGATGAAGATACTATCGGGATGAACTTGGTTGTTGCTCGTGTGAAGCAACAGGGTCTGCACCATTTAGGTAGCCATTATTCTGATAACTATGACGAACAAATCATTGAGGAATTTTATCTGGATGCAACGTTCAAATATGCATCATAGAGGAAAGGCTCGGAGATCACTAACATCATTGGAACCGTGCAAGGGATTGAAATCCCTGTGAACAAGGAACTTCTGGAGACGATCGACAAGTTGCCTTCTGACGGGCTGAAAATGAAAGAACTAGAGACTTTCGTGTTTGAAAGTTTGCTGTTGGCCTACTTGAAGCTTTTTACTGGCACTACCATGGCCAAAAATGTCCACCCTTCTTGCCATAAGAAGAACTTCACCATCCCCTACGTTTATCTTCACAATTTTTGTTGCAGGGTGATTGAGAACCGCATTGGTGCCTTCTAAATGTGCACCAATCTAAGATACAGAATGATAGCTGCTATCATGTCTTGTGAGAAAGTAAAACTAGTGCCAAATTGTTCTGAAGCACATTCAGGAGGAGGCATCCAAGCCTGAGACTGCGAATAAATATTTTGGCCTGATTCTGAACCACATTCTCATTCGCTGCAGAGTACAGCAGACTGCAGAGGCCAAGAAGATTCTGACCAAAAAGTTCATCGGTGGATTCAAACCCACTGTCTACAACAAAGACACCATTATTGCTGACAAGCATAACCCTTACAGCATGCCAACCTCGAGTGATCCTTGGTATGCTACTCTCAAGAGTTTCAGATGATAGGAATAAGAAGAAGAAGAAGAAAAGAGCCCTTCCCAACAGCAGCTCCCCCAAAGTTGTTGAGAAAATGAGAAAGAAGATGAAGTCTTCAAAAGCTGTTGCTATAGTCATTACAGCGGTCACTGTAGAAGTCCCATCTGTTGAACCCATCCCACAGGGCGAAACCCATATGGAAGAAATCTTTGCTACTCCTACAGCAGTTCCTGAGCCTGTGGCGGCTATGACGGAAGAACAATTGTTTGCCAAAATTAAAGGGTTTGGCGAATCAGCTGCCCCTTTGGAGCCGAAAGCCACAACTCCCAACAGGGCACCCACCCCAGTAAGGAGTCCCTATCCCAACAGGGCACCCCACCCTGTTAGGGATCCCTCTCCTCAACAGTCTCCCACACTTGTTGAGGGTCTCCATCGAACTGTAGAGCCATCTGTTGTTCGGAGTCCCTACCCAATAGCTATAGTAAATCAAACAGTCCTCTAAGTACAAATTAATGAAGCCTTCGAGCGCTTCAAAATCTGGAAGTCATACAGGGTCGCCCCTTATGACACCCTGTATAATTGGGAAGAATGGAGAGAAGGGGGACTGTTTGCTCTGGAGGTTACGGGCACCCAGAACGTTGAGGTCTTGATCAAGTGGAAAGATCACTTTTGCCTAGAGCTTACAACATCTTACTTCATGGCAAAAGAAAGGCCCGAATAAAAGGGAAATCATAGTCCGGTGACAAAGCTCCGTCACCAAGTCATCACTCCGATGACGACGATGAGGCCCTATAGGTTGGACTTCGAATGAGTCGTGAAGAGGCTCGGGAAGGAGAATTTCCCATCATTCAGGATCAACAGAGCCAGGGGACATCCACTGACAAACATCAGTCCCCTGCCCCGCAGGAAGAAGTAGCCCACGAAGAAAATAAACAAGAGGAATCAGTCCCTCCTGTCAACAATGAAGAAGATGCTACTTCCACCCGACATGAAGCATCTCCTGTATAAGAGGAATCTTTCCAGTCGACAGAGGAAGATTCTACCTGCGCCGTTTGAAAAGAGGAATAAATCCCTCTACAAGAACAGGCGAAAGCTGAGAGTCGGTGGGAGGAATTAGTCTCTCCTGTACTTCCAACTACCGAGACCCAACAGAGGCAGGAGGAATTAGTCCCTTTTGTCTCCCAGACAGAACATGCAGCACAACCTACATAAACACCAGCTTCTGAATAGGTTGAAATTCCTATCTCTACAGGATCCCCGTCTGGATCAGATGACGGTTTCCTTGCTGATAACGAGCCATGCAAGCCTCGTCACAATATGGTTATCAAAGAGTTTGGCAAACCATCTGACTCCAAGATAGCGCACCCCACTCTCCGCGCACATAGGCACGTATCGAGGAACTCGAATCCATCGGTCGCCAAACCATATTCTTGCAAGATGCCATCAAGGCCCTATACGATGTCGGGAAGGAACTGGACTAGATGAGGAAAACAGCTCAGGATGAGCTCCCAAAGCTGCAAAGGGCCATTACATATGTGAAAGAGGCTTTCCGCCTCATTCCTACTGCATTAAATGAACCGGCATTAGGAGCGAATTATGAACCAAGAACAAAAGAAGCTACGTGTCGTTGAAGCCAAGAGTGTTGCTACCCTAGAATTCACAGGACCAAAGCTCGCTGACCATGATCATAAGATCAATGATCTAACAGCAGTGGTTGTGAGACTGGTGGAAAGTGTCATTGATCTAAATGACAAACAAGCTGAATCTACGGAACTCCTTCAGGATGTTCACGGCAAAGTCTCAGATATTGATACTACCAAAAAGTGGGAAGAGTGGAGCGAGGCTGCTAGAAAGTGGAGACTAGAGAAAGAGAAGGAAATGGAGTTTGCTTGGGAGGAAAGTGTTGCAACTGCCATCGTAAGACTGGCCGGACCCAGGCCAAGTCAAGGAGCGAAAGGATACAGGGTAACTGGTTCTCGACCTGAGTTCCAGGATACCAATTTTTTGTGGAAAATTACAGTACGCAAGCCTGTCGAGTTATTGCTCCCAACGGATCGACAGCCTACAGCAGAGGAATTGAAGGCATGGAAAAAATGAGAATTGAGAGAGGGAGATTAGATTATAGTAATGAGAATTGAGAAAGCGAGATAGATTGATTAGATTGATTGAGTGTGAGATACGAGGGAGGTTGGATGGGCTATTTATAGGTTTAAAATATGATTTATTTTTTATGAAATGTAGCGGTTGGACCAGTCGGGTCACGGGTCCGAGCCGACGGGTTCTAAAAGTCGGAGTTTATTTTTTCCTTGAATTTTGAATCTAGCCGCGGGTCTGACTTGATTGGTCGCGGATCAAAAATGTTGAGATCCGGACCCCACCTATGTGTACCATGGGTCCGGATGCATGAGTCTCATGGGTCTGCGGGTCATAGGGGCCTGGGTCGCCAGCGGGCTATATGGGTCCGAGTCGATGGGTCGACCCAGTGGGTCCCGATCCTATGGGCACCTCTACTCGCTGATGCAAAAGTTATCCACATTTAGATATGTCCACATTTTTTCATAAGAAAATATTTGAGGAAATGACCCAGCACTACAAGGTGAATATGTATTTTTTCCGAGAACACAATTGTTTTAATTTTTTTTTACTTAAAACACAATTTTTGTACATACCACTCCAAATACCCTTGCTGTATATATACTTAACCTTATACCTTTTCTATTTCTCTCCACTTCATCGCTTCCTTTTTTTCTTTCTCCCCCCCCCCCCCCCTCTCTTTCTTTCTTCTTCCCTCTTTCTCCCGATTTGTTCTCCCCCCTATGCCTTAACTAGAACTAGAATATATGTGGTTTGATATTGTGTAGTAAATAGGTGATTGCATTTATCATTGTTAGACCAAGGATCAAATATCGGTTGTCTCCTCCTGTTGGCCACAGAGTATATACAGTAAACAGCTTAGCAGGGGGAGTTGAATAAGTTGTATCTTTCTCGAAGTTATTTGCGTAGCGGAAGACTGATATTAAGTTGCTGTAAATACCTCAACTAGGTAATCTCATATTTGCTTGGTGCGTACAGGGTCTTTGCAATATATATACTTTGAATCACACACGCTGATATGAAAACTGTAAATGATAGAATGTAAATGCATACAGATATAAGTGGTTCGAGGTATATCCTTCTACGTCCACTGGTCCTCCACATAGGAGTAAGATGTTTATTAAAATCACTACGTACACAACTACATGACTTTAACTAAACCTATCGTTGTATCGTTCACACAGATTGATATAGACGACAATAGCTTGAGCCGTTCACACAGATTGGCTAGGCTCTTTCGACTTGCTTCTTCTCACACAGATCGAAGCTTCGTCTTTAAGGCTATTCTTCCCACATAGGTCGAAACTAGCAAGGGCTTAGTCCACACAGGACTAAGTTGATCTCAACATAAGGTTTGGGTAGATCAGGTTCAAACAGCAGATGTATGCTTTGATGAGCGTTCGCTGTACGGTGTGCTGTTTGCATTGAGGACTGTATATTTCTTTCCTTTGATAATTGTATGCTCAAGAAAATATATTTCGGTTTGTTAGCTTGATATTCAGATTGTCAGAGCTAATGTGTCAGATGTATTTCGCGAAGTAATATCTCTTGCGTTCAATGTCCTCTTGCTTAGGGTTATTTATAACTTTGAAGATAGATCATTATAAATGTAGCCATTTATCGGTTGGTGAGATTGAGACGGATCTGATTGGCTGTTGCAGAATGTTTGAATTAAAGACACTCGCATTTAATGCTTCAGACATTCTCTTTGACTTAGCATTAAATGCTCTTCAGCGTGTTCAGACTGTAGTGTCTTTCGGCCGAATTAAATGTTTTCCTATCAGCATTAAATGGTACTTTAACCGTGAATACTGTATGAATAAACAATATTTCTTTCACAACCGTTTAAATATTTTCCTCGGCCCTGTTTGATATGTGTTTTATTTTTCCCAAGTAAAACACCTACAATAAGATTGTTGTATCCAACTTTCTTCGTCTCTGCTGTATAATAATGAAAGCGTTGTAGGAACGGACTTCTGACTATGCTGGAAGATCTCTTGCTGTATGGAGAGGTTGTATGAAGTTTCCTTACAACTTCCATACTTAGAGCGAAATGCTAACTTTAAAGACCTTATGCTGTATGGGGTAATTATCAAAACAAGGTTGTATATTTTCCAATAATTTCCCCCTTTTTGGTAAAGTTAAAACATTCTTGATATGGAGAAGTTGTCTTCAAGTCTTCTGTAGAAAGATCTAATCTTCATGACTTAGTCAAAAAATTTGAACTGCTCGTAGGCAAGTTCTAAAATGAAAGATCCTACAGGACTAAGTGTATTACAACTTAACTTATGACTGGCGTACAGGCACAATCTTACATGATGTAATTTTAATTGAATACTACTTAATCTATGAACTGTTCTCACATAAGTTCTTACAACTTGAGGATTATCAAGTTTTTATACTTGTTGAATATGTCAATATTTAATCAAAATCAAAGCAGTCAAACAGTAAGAGTAGATTACGAGCTGTAATCTTTCAAGACAATGAAGTTTTATTTATACTTGGAATTACAGTGCTTGAAAGAAATGAAAATACTGCATCGTAGAGCATAGAGTGGGATAAAACACAAGTACAACTAACAGAAGCTAGTCCCTATAATGTTGATACTTCCAAGTCTTGCGAGAGGGATCATTCGGTTCCTTTCCACCAGTTGATTAGTGAATGTCTACCTTGGTCCCTGTGGATGTTTCGTCCTTCGTAGGAGACATCATAGGCGAGAAGCCAATCTTCTAGGTGAGTTATTCGATCACGCTTCTGATGCTTATACTTCATTTTAAGTTGCAAGGGAATCTTTCCTTCTGCTATGAGCCTCGAGAACTCAGTATGTCGAGCTCTTAGAAGAGAGATAGTATTGATACTTTCCCCTGAAAAATCCAAAATGTCCAAGCTAGAACGAATGGCACTTTGGAGAAGATCTGTGAAACCATCTGGCATAACTATTCGAGAGCCTGAAAATTAACTTACACCTAGATTTGAAAATGAAAGTCAACATGATGAAGATGATGCTATGATACTTGAAGATATCTATTATGGTAGTACCACAACTACTAGTATGACACTTGGAGAATGCTATTTATAATATGTGTTTAAAATGATTAAAATATTTTAATCGTATTCATGATGTTTTCTTGATTAATGCTGTTTTGTCTCCCGATTTGAATTTAGCACAAGTACAACAATGACTTGAAATTTATTATACTATTCTTTCTAATATGGGTTTTTCTAATATTGAAGATAGTGTTGAGACTCAAATTTTGAAAATATCCCAAATATTGAACAAGTAAAAATAGATTAAAAAAGAGTTGTGAAACTTTTTCTCCTGAATATATAGCTAATATGGAGATATGATCCAAATTCAAAAACAAGACCTAAGACTAGCAATACATTTAACATAGAACTAGAAAGAACTCCCAATAATCCATTTCAATAACAAATCTATAATATAAAAATAAATACAGATGGTACTAACGTCAGTTAAAGAAATAACCTTAGTTGATATTACACAACTAGTTTTGTGGCCGGGGATGATAATGCAGGAACATTTCATCTATTGGATTGGTGGAAGAGAAGGGGAACAGAATTTTTCATGCTCTCCATTATGGCATGAGTGATTCCTGCAGTGCCCACATTCATTGTCCCCGTGGAGAGCTCTTTTAGTGAAAGACATTATATGTTGGATGAACGGAGATCCCTAATTACGCCAAAAAATCTCGAAGCTCATATGATGCTTAAAGACGCAACAAAAGTCGAGCTACGAGATCCAGAAAATAGTTGCAATGACCTATTAGCGGACCAAGAGGCCTATCAAGAAGGTACGGAGAGTCTAGTCAAAGGAGTCAAACTGCCATGTCTATCAGTGAGTGACTAATAATATATTACATATGATTACATATTCACATGTCATAATTATTTGCTCATTTCAATTATTAGTGGTGATGTAACCGAGCTGATCGGTTAGCAAGAACTGGGTCAATCTCATAAGTTTATCTAAGAAAACACGAATATGTGATGAAATATCTCTCTTAGTGATTCTGATTACTTATGTAACACCCCCAATCCGCTCAGGGATATTACACGCCGTAGAACCTTTCCTCAAGGATCTACCAGGCTGGTAACGACATTTAACATCTCGACAATGCCTTCGAGGCTACAATGACTCAGTAGACCGATTTGGTCTTTCCACAAATACATACAACTCAAATACAACTACACCCGTACGACGGGAACAATACAGCAGCGGAAAATAAAGTACAACTGAACCAACACACGATGTACGGTTCCTCATGTGATTAGTATCGATCATCTTTCATCATCCTTCATGCCGACCCTGTGTTATGCTCCAAAACCTGAATGCAAAAACAGACATCCACCCCCCGAATACTCGGGGGTTAGCAAAACTCCACTGTTTTGCTAGTGCAAATACAAAGTGCAAATACGAGCCATACAATTCACATTCCACGAATAACAATAACCGAGGATCCTCAAAGATCCAAACGAAACGAAAAGTACTTCCCGAGGCAAGGGTTTGAGAAAACATTTCAAAAACGAAATATCATAAATCAATGGAAGTAATTTATAAAACAGTTTAGAATGCCATCGAGAGTTTTAATAGAAAACAATTTAGGATTATCAAATCCTACTTTTTGAAAACCAAAAGACAAAAGGGGTCACCGCCCCAAAGGTTTACTTTCTGAAAAATGACATTAACCAACCGTTGGGATTTTAGCCCCAAATCCGTAAAACGACTTTTACAAAACCATTGGGATTTTAGCCCCAAATCTCATCAACTCACAGTACACAAGAACGACCAGGAGGTTCGTATCCCAACATCAAAATCCACAAATAAAGGATTTAAAACAAACAACAAAATACTCCGGTGCCATCCTAGCCAAGTAAGCCAAACGAACACTTACCTCTTACACACTTAGTCAATGCATGCAATCATGAAAACCGTTCAAACGCACTCATGTCCGGAAATGAGCAGTCCACAATTAGCCTCGAGAACGGGCGGCAGATACATTCTCGCTCGAGGCCTCATAGGGACCCTACCGAGTTGGCTACAATTACAAAAAAACAAAACCACGCACACGCTAAGCCGTGAGAACAGGCGGCAGATACATTCTCACTCGAGGCCTTGCAAGGACCCTAACGAGTTGGCTAGCGATGCACGAAACTCGTGAAATCCAGGCGCGGCATAGATTTCCCTCCTTGACCCGTCAGCCAACACAAGGTGAGTAAATTACACACAATACACGTTACTCATGCAATACTAACATGCTAAGAATGTAAGTTCATTAAGAATACCCACTAGAGATGGCCATTAACTCGACACCATTACCAAACTCTTCAAAAATACAATAACAAGCTTAAATACGGAATACACGATTCCATAACTTTAAACAAGAGGAGTATCCTCATAAAATCCTTCAACGTTCAAAATAATCAAATCATAATCAATTCTCAAAACACCGTTCACAAAACTCACGCGTTTTGAAAGAAAGCCTTTAACGAGGCCAAATCAAATCCTTTTGAAACTTCATTTCAAATAACCAAACAACACACTAATACGATCACCGATCATCATATCCACAAAATAAGAAAAGTATGGGCAAGGTACTTGCCTCGATACCACGAGCACGGAACCACGAACGGATACGGCTCAACCGGGAAGCTTCGGAACGCCCGATGCTAACGAAAAGGAATACGACAACGAACGGAACGGAAGAATCAAGCACGACCACGAGGAATCGACGAAAATGAACCTAACGATTCGAAGAATACAATCACAACCACTTCTAAACGATTACGGAAAAGGAATACACCCGGAAACCCGCCTACGATTCATGTATATTCATACAAAAATAACAACGAGGGCGGACCACAACCAAACCCTCTCGATTCCATAAAAATCCACAAAATATCCATGAATCCGTAGGAAAACTAAAGATACTAACAATATCAATCGTATACACCATGAATCCACCAACGAAACGGAACGAATCGGAAGAAAACCCAAAACCCCCAAATTGATCGAAATAGGGTTTTAGAGCATTACCTTGGAAGATTCGAGTACTAAGATCCGTAGAACGCGCGTTAGATTGATTATCCGAGCCTCACAACCGAAAAGAAATGATGAAAATCGACCCCCGGATGAAGAACTCTCTCCCTCTCTAACTCTCTCTCGCGACTCGGTGGAAAGAATGGGAAGAATGAGCTGTTCACGCTCAAAACCACATTTATAGTGCAACACAGCAGAACCTATCGGCCGGCCTATCGGCCGATAGGCCCAACCGATACCCCTACGGGATGCCGGCAGTAGAGTCTATCGGCCCCCCCTATCGGCCGAAAGGCTCCTGGGAGTGCTCGGCCAAAAACTCAAACGACCATAACTCTCTCGTCCGGACTCCGATTGACTCACCGTTTGAACCATTGGAAAGCTAATTCGATGTTCTATAATATTGCAAGATTTATAATTTTGGAGTTACCAAAAATTAATGGTGATCTAACAAAGACGAACTCATACTTAGAAAAGTCGTTTAGAAATCCCGAATTCAACAAAACGACACCGAAACCCGAACACGAATACGAACCGAAGATACGGTTACGAAGTACTCACAAAGACGAATCTAAGAGCTAGTAGGACACACGATTCCGACCACCCGAAGGCTCGAAATTCGACAACGGAAGGTAATTACCCCAAACTTTGGGAAATTACGAAAATGGCCCAAAGGCCCGAAAATCACGATACGTGATCGAATAACCAAACCGAAGTTCACAACACGTCCAACAAAGATAAACGGACTTGCGGGAAACTCGAAACAACAGTTTCGGATGAGATTCGCAAGAATCGAACTCAAGTGCGGAAATGTCGCTAAAAAGCACAGAACTCAACGAAACAACACCGAAACGAACTCGGATGTCAAAAAGTGTAGAATTAATCATTCTCAGAATGATGAAACGGTCATGAGCGAGTCGTCAAAACGGACTCCGACCGAAAAAAAAAAAATTTACCGAAAATCGAAAATTGCGGATATTACATTCTACCCTCCTTAAAAGAAGTTTCGTCCCGAAACTTAAAACAAGTAGGGGAAGAAATATTCCGCCAGGAAAACTCAACGAGATACACAAGAATGCGTAACTAACGCCCAACGGCAAAATGTTACAAACAACGCAAAGGAACATACGGCGTGAAAACACGCTCCACGGCGACCAACACAACGTCGCTGTTAGGGATATAATAAAACCAACAAACGACAAGCGTCATCAAACGGATAATATAGCCAAGTCAATTATCCGACAATCGCAAAACACAACGAACGAAAATCAATATGATTGACCAACCCAACGGCACATCAATCAAAACGCGAGCCAACCGCTGAACAAACACGGAATCCCACCGCCTAAGGGATGGAAGATCGAAAACGAAACTAATTTCCCGAACTTAAGGGAATTAGGAAGGAGCATGAATGCTCAACGATCACAAAACGAGAACAAAAACCGAACGAACAAACGATCGAGACAACAAAGATCGAACAATCATGTCCGAAACACGAAGGATAATAAAACTCAAACAACAACTCCCAGGATGATCTGGTGAGAACTACAAGGAATGCATTCCCATAAGATCCACAGGATAGGGAATAGCGATTGAAAAGTCACAACGACGAACGAGTTATTCCGAAACGATACCACACTCGTTCGATAAACAAAAACAAGGGGCGGACAATCTCAGAAATGTCAACAAACATAAATGAGTCGACAGAGTCGAAAACATAAGAGTTCCAAATCCGATCCACTTCGAATAAAAGAACTAGTAGAACCAGATGATGTCACTCCCAAACAAGGTTCACAAGAATCGAATCGAACCCGAAAAGTAACATCGATAACC
The DNA here is from genome assembly GCA_033398695.1 of Orobanche coerulescens. NCBI lineage: Eukaryota > Viridiplantae > Streptophyta > Magnoliopsida > Lamiales > Orobanchaceae > Orobanche > Orobanche coerulescens. Next base: position 143,206,378 of record CM065802.1, on the reverse strand, counting down.
AGATCGACCCACAACAAGACCACAGCTCGTTCGGACGATGAAATCGAAATACAGAACAAGTTCATAAAGTGCCAACGAACATGAGCGAATCGATAGACTGGAGAAAGAGAAAATACAGAAGTCAAAATAGTACGGGCATTACCCCCGACCTCGTCCACGAAATTCACAAAAACGGGAGCAAGGTAACAAGACATTAAACAATCGACGCATAACGGAACCATCACCGATGCACACGGTCATACCAAACCAAGCTCTAACAGCTCGCACATGCGCGACAACGCAGAAATTGCCATGAGGCGACAACATTCAATACCAACACTCCGCCTTTCACAGGGGCTAGTACAACCAATGTGTGGAAAGCGTCTCAACGCTCACACAGCCAATTCGGTCATACTCGGGAGAAAGTATCAAAAGGACAACGCGAACATCACACATACATACCCAGCCCTCAAACGGGAATGGATAGGTTTTAAAAACGAAAACCTCATTTTGAAAATAATTTAGAAGAACACCGATTGATCTTGAGTATCATCTTTCAAAAAAAAGTACAAACGTGAAACATCGTTATCGAGACATTGGAGAACCATTTCGCATTTGATAAAAATGAAGACACTTTCTCTTAGTGAAAACTTTCAAATTATTCGACCCTCGGGTCTAAATAAAAGTGTTGAAAATATCTCAAAACATTTTGATCCTCGAGGTAGAAAATTTTTGAAATACATTGTGGCATCTAGGATGTACCACAAGAAAATAACTCATTTGAAAAGTATGTCTCGAAATTTATTTTTTCTAAGATACTCAAGGTTTTCAAAAATCCAATAGGCCAGAATGCCCAAAACTCACACATACCGACGTTCAATAAAACAACTCCTAGCACACGCATCAAAACGTTTAAAATCAAGACAATACATGTCTTTAAACGAAAATAAACGATAAAATACCACATTCAGAACAAAACCACTGATAAAATACCCTCCCGCACTGGCTAGTGAACAAGTCGAATGTGTATAAGCACAAAGCTTCCACAAGAGACTTGTAAAACGTGCAAATCTATTCGAAAATCATCAACAACGGAGAAAAAAAAAAAAAAACAATAAACAGACATCACAAACGACGACATTCCTCGTATAAATCAAATACGAGAGTCGACTAAATACATATCGTGAAATCAAAATTCACATAAAATTCCACCACTTAACAAATAATCATAAAAATAGCTCGTGTCACACGAGGCACAACACAAAGAAGGGAGACTTACTTCCACAGGTCGCACGAAGATGATGATCGCCCCACGATACTAATCACGACCAACAAACTCAAACGACGCGTCGCGACACGACTCAGTCAGATAAAAATCCAACGAAACAAGACTCAAACAACACGACTTGACCCGACAGCCTAGGTTCCCTCAACCTAATCTCTGATACCATTTATGTAACACCCCCAATCCGCTCAGGGATATTACACGCCGTAGAACCTTTCCTCAAGGATCTACCAGGCTGGTAACGACATTTAACATCTCGACAATGCCTTCGAGGCTACAATGACTCAGTAGACCGATTTGGTCTTTCCACAAATACATACAACTCAAATACAACTACACACCGCATTTAATGGAACAATACAAAGAAATGGAAAATAAAGTACAATCGAACCAACACAAGATGTAGGGTTCATCATGTGATTAGTATCGATCATCTTTCATCATCCTTCCTGCCGACCCTGTGTTATGCTCCAAAACACGAATGCAAAAGCAGACATCCACCCCCGAATACTCGGGGTTAGCAAAACTCCACCGTTTTGCTAGTGCAAATACAAAGTGCAAATACGAGCCATACAATTCACATTCCACGAATAACAATAACCGAGGATCCTCAAAGATCCAAACGAAACGAAAAGTACTTCCCGAGGCAAGGGTTTGAGAAAACATTTCAAAAACGAAATATCATAAATCAATGGAAGTAATTTATAAAGCAGTTTAGAATGCCATCGAGAGTTTTAATAGAAAACAATTTAGGATTATCAAATCCTACTTTTCGAAAACCAAAAGACAAAAGGGGTCACCGCCCAAAGGTTTACTTTCGAAAAATGACATTAACCAACCGTTGGGATTTTAGCCCCAAATCCGTAAACGACTTTTACAAAACCATTGGGATTTTAGCCCCAAATCTCATCAACTCACGGTACACAAGAACGACCGGAGGTTCGTATCCCAACATCAAAGTCCACAAATAAAGGATTTAAAACAAACAACAAAATACTCCAGTGCCATCCTAGCCAAGTAAGCCAAACGAACACTTACCTCTTACACACTTAGTCAATGCATGCAATCATGAAAACCGTTCGAAAGCACTCATTTCCGGAAATGAGCAGTCTACAATTAGCCTCGAGAACAGGGCGGCAGCATACATTCTCGCTCGAGGCCTCATAGGGACCCTACCGAGTTGGCTACAATTACAAAAAAAACAAAACCACGCACACGCTAAGCCGTGAGAACAGGCGGCGGCATACATTCTCACTCGAGGCCTTGCAAGGACCCTAACGAGTTGGCTAGCGGTACGAAACTCGTGAAATCCAGGGCGGCGGATAGATTTCCCTCCTTGACCCCGTCGGGCCAACACAAGGTGAGTAAATTACACACAATACACGTTACTCATGCAATACTAACATGCTAAGAATGTAAGTTCATTAAGAATACCCACTAGAGATGGCCATTAACTCGACACCATTACCAAACTCTTCAAAAATACAATAACAAGCTTAAATACGGAATACACGATTCCATAACTTTAAACAAGAGGAGTATCCTCATAAAATCCTTCAACGTTCAAAATAATCAAATCATAATCAATTCTCAAAACACCGTTCACAAAACTCACGCGTTTTGAAAGAAAGCCTTTAACGAGGCCAACCGAAATCCTTTTGAAACTTCATTTCAAATAACCAAACAACACACTAATACGATCACCGATCATCATATCCACAAAATAAGAAAAGTATGGGCAAGGTACTTGCCTCGATACCACGAGCACGGAACCACGAACGGATACGGCTCAACCGGGAAGCTTCGGGCGCCCGATGCTAACGAAAAGGAATACGACAACGAGCGGAACGGAAGAATCAAGCACGACCACGAGGAATCGGCGAAAATGAACCTAACGATTGAAGAATACAATCACAACCACTTCTAAACGATTACGGAAAAGGAATACACCCGGAAACCCGCCTACGATTCATGTATATTCATACAAAAATAACAACGAGGGCGGACCACAACCAAACCCTCTCGATTCCATAAAAATCCACAAAATATCCATGAATCCGTAGGAAAACTAAAGATACTAACAATATCAATCGTATACACCATGAATCCACCAACGAAACGGAACGAATCGGAAGAAAACCCAAAACCCCCAAATTGATCGAAATAGGGTTTTAGAGCATTACCTTGGAAGATTCGAGTACTAAGATCCGTAGAACGCGCGTTAGATTGATTATCCGAGCCTCACAACGGATAAGAAATGATGAAAATCGACCCCGGATGAAGAACTCTCTCCCTCTCTAACTCTCTCTCTCGCGACTCGGTGGAAAGAATGGGAAGAATGAGCCGCTCACGCTCAAAACCACATTTATAGTGCAACACGGCAGAACCTATCGGCCGCCTATCGGCCGATAGGCCCAACCGATACCCCTACGGGATGCCGGGCAGAGAGTCTATCGGCCCCCTATCGGCCGAAAGGCTCCCGGGAGTGCTCGCCAAAATCGAAACGACCATAACTCTCTCGTCCGGACTCGATTGACTCACCGTTTGAACCATTGGAAAGCTAATTCGATGTTCTATAATATTGCAAAGATTTATAATTTTTGGAGTTACCAAAAATTAATGGTGATCTAACAAAGACGAACTCATACTTAGAAAAGTCGTTTAGAAATCCCAATTCAACAAAACGACACCGAAACCCGAACTCGAATACGAACCAAGATACGGTTACGAAGTACTCACAAAGACGAATCTAAGAGCTAGTAGGACACACGATTCCGACCACCCGAAGGCTCGAAATTCGACAACGGAAGGTAATTACCCCAAACTTTGGGAAATTACGAAAATGGCCCAAAGGCCCGAAAATCACGATACGTGATCGAATAACCAAACCGAAGTTCACAACACGTCCAACAAAGATAAACGGACTTGCGGAAACTCAAACAACAGATTTGGATGAGATTCGCAAGAATCGAACTCAAGTGCGGAAATGTCGCTAAAAAGCACAGAACTCAACGAAACAACACCGAAACGAACTCGGATGTCAAAAAGTGTAGAATTAATCATTCTCAGAATGACGAAACGGTCATGAGCGAGTCGTCAAAACGGACTCCGACCGAAAAAAAAAAAAATTACCGAAAATCGAAAATTGCGGATATTACAACTTAACCCCTTGACGAAAAGCTTTTCCCTTATTTTTAGAAGGGAGGAGAAGCCCCTTCCTGAGACCCTGTTCCTAGCTTTACGGGAAATCCACGATATTCAAGGATTCTGGCAGCGGCCACCAATACCCTGGATATTTGGGATTCAGTTGTAGCTGTCAATCCCTGGACATCTGGGATTTTGTCAGGAAGATAAAATCCTGGCTTTTCAGGAGTTTTATCTTCATGAGCCCGGACCCTTCCCATCTTGGGGTAGGGTCACGTAGGTCGGACTCTTTCATGAGGGAACTCCTTTGGCCATGGCCTCCCTTTCTTGACAAGAGGTCAGTAGGTCAGCCAGTCTTCGCTGACATTCGCATTATGTCTACTGAGCTTTGGATAAGGTTTGTCAGGCTGGACTCCTTTTGTCAGGGACTCCCTTTATGACAAGAGGTCGATAGGTCTGCCAGTTCCCCGGATCCTTAGACCAGGTTCTTGGGAGGCCACATTTATCATCCTATCAACCAGTCCCCCTACTCTAGTCGAGCTGTAAGACCGATTAGAGTAAAACTATGTGGCTTTCGGTGACCTCGGTATGATAATCTCTTGGGGTCTGGCTCCCGGGTAATGATGATTTGTCTCTAAATTCATGCGCATTTATGACCGCGACGATTCTTCTCTCAAGTCTCGCTCCCCAACCGTCACTACTTTATACCCAGGTCCAAGTGTCAATATGTTATAGGTCTTCCAGGGCGGTATTGGACCTGGTCCATTCTTTTAAAAAGATTATCGGACGCTCCAGATCGTCCCTATACTTCTAGGTTTTCGTCCCTCTTTCCTATAAAATGAGGTATTCATACCTCTTGCTCATTTCCGCATCCTTGTCTTTATCATATTTAGAACACAAAAATTCTCCGGCGACTTTCGATCGTAGCTACCATTTTAGGCGACGTCCTCCCTCTCTATCTCCGGCGATCTTCTTCCTACCCATCTCATGGGTATGTTCTTCTAAGTTCCCTGCTTTTTTCCTCGCCTCTTCCTCTCTTTTATATTTGGTGTGTTAGAGCTTGTTATACACGCATACACACACACAGACACACACACACACACACACACACACATATATATATATATATATATATTTGTTTTTTTTCCTCTTTTTTTTACGATGTCATCTGCTTCCGACTCCCAAAATATCTCCGGTCAATTGTCCGTGGATTCTTTTTTGGAAGGTATGTCTTCTTCCGAAGGGGATTCAGGTGGTAGGTCGGAGCAGGCTGTAGGTTCTTCCATTTGTCTTGTAGACGAGCCTATCGGCAATATAGATTGGTCATAGCTAGGTGATATACCCCCTAATCTTCTTTCTGGAATCCCTTTAGTTAGTGTAGATCCACCGTCCCCTCCTTCTTCTGGCGAGGTGATGATTACCGGCATATTAGCCGACCCTAATCAAGCAAGCACGGGGGCTACATGCGTCCTTCCTATCTATCCTTTATCTAGAACCAGCCCGACCGCACTAGAGAGCTTTGTAAGATTTCTTAGGCTCCCTCCGGGGTGGGATTTTTGTCACCCCCCAGTCTTTTGACATCCCTGATCACCCTCCTCCAGGCCACATCACTTGGTTTGTGGACAGGTGAACAGTGGCCTTCGCTTTCCTCTTCACCCGTTCCTTGTTTCTATTCTACTAAATATAATCTTCCTCTCAATAAATTTTCCCCAAACTCTTTTCGTTATACGGTCGATTTTCTTGTGCTTTGTCATTATAAGAATGAGAAACCCAACCTAGATTTATTTTACTTTTGTTTCAGGATGAAGAGCTTTAAGGTCTCTTTTTATTTGACTTCTCATAACGATGCCCACTTCTTTACTCACCTCCCTTCTAGTGAAGGATTGGAGGACACGCTTCTTTTTTCTTTGTCTTCCTTCTAGCGAATATTGGGGCTTTCTAAGGGAATGGGTGCAAGCCACCCCAAGTGAAGCTCCAATCCCTAGATGCAGCTCTATCCGAGCTAGGTAGGTTAGTAAGGTTCAGGAATAGAATGTCGTTTCCAATAATGCCTTCCAGCTGACGCACTTTCATGACCTGTTATTTCATTGCACGTTGAGTTCTAATCCTTATCCGGCCATTCCTGATATTGGTAGGTCTTCCCCATTTTGGTTATTATATTTCTCCATTTTTCTTTTCCGTATGTTGGGGTGCGAGGATGATATGATGACCTGTTATATTATTTTTGCAGATCGTTTTATGCAGACCTGCCAATCTAATGCTACCAAGCCTACCGAGCTTGCGAAGGACAAGGTTCCTAAATCGGTGAATCCTTCTAAAGATAGAGCGGGGGGCTCATCTATATAAAAACAGAAGTCTGCTTCCACCAAGGTGGCCAAGGTCGGGGTAACCTTGCCTTCTGACCTAGCTCCCCCTCCAACCACTAGGCGGGATCCGGTGAGCTCTTCTCTACAGCTGCAGGTCACTAAGCGAGCCCGATCCCCAAGCTCCTCAGCTCCTGCTAAGCGGTTCAAGGCTGCGAGTTCTTCCAGTTCGGGTATGGATACCCTGCTGAGCTATAAGGAGTTGTAGAAGTTCCTTCCTTTCTTCAGCTCGATGGTCCCTGATATGGACAGGGAGATTCTACGGAATTCTTCGAAGGATACCCGTATGGACTTGATGATGATGTATTTTGGGAAGGTAATTACCTTTGCTTATTTTTCTATCCCTACTGTATATTGTTTTTTAGGGCTGGGCACTTGAACCCAAAATCCCGATCCCATTCCGATCCCGTCCCGAAAACTAGCGGGACAGGATGGGATAGTTTCTTAAAATAGCAATCCCATCCCGTCCCGTCCCGCTCTGTTACTATTCAAATGGGACGGGATGGGATCGGGACCATCCCGATCAATCCCGTTCCATCCCGTAATATTTAATATTATCAATTTTTTTATATATCATTTAATCATGTAAACCCTAAATTGATGTATGATGTATGAAACATCAAAGTTTCAGTAGTAGTTTTCAGTTTTAAGTTGATGTTTCCTGCACTTTCAATTTTAATTTGATCTTCACGTGTTGATGTTGATGTTGATGTAATATGCACTATATATGCAGTTGAATTATTGATCTATTGTCCTTTATGCGTGTTTACGTTACTATCTATTTTGTACTGTGTGTTTTTTAAGTTTCTAATGGATATTGGGGGTCACTTTTTTTTTGGAATGACTAGTTTGGATTGTTTTTTAAATTTCTACCTCATTCATTTGATAATTCCAAAATTTATAGCTGTCTCATTCGTTTTTTTCACAGTTTCTGTCAAGGTCAATAAATGTGCGGGAAATCCCGTCCCGTCCCAGTCCCGACCCGAACCCGAACGGGATCAGGACGTGCGGGATGAATTTCAAATACACAATCCCATCCCGTACCGTCCCGATAATTTATTTGGGATTCGCCCAATCCCGACCGAGCTTAAGGCTGCCCTGGGGGCGAAAGAAGATCTTGAGTTGAGGCAAGCTGAGAGGGAATATCGTCTGGATATTGCCCTAGGGAAGATTTCTGAGCGGGAAACGGACTTGGAGCGAGCCCAGATGGCTAATGTCCAGCTGAATCAAGAGCTAAAACTTACGAACACTCAGGCTCCGGCTGAATCTGAGAAGGTTCTCCAGCTCGAGGCTCAGCTTGCAGAGGCCAAGGCTGCATCTGAGAAGATTGTGCAGCTCGAAGCTCAACTTGTGGAGGCTAGATCCAAGGGGTCGTCGACTTATGAGCAAGGAGTTTTGGACGGCCAGTGCCGCTTACTGACCATAGATGTTGGGAAATCCTTATTGGGAGCCTACCGTTAAGCCCTCCTTGCTCGCTATCATAATTCAACTGCCTACCTGGTCCGACTTGCTCCGGCTGCGACGCAGTACTTTGATTTTACTTTATCCCGTGCCCGGGAGTAGCTAGCAGCTTTGGGTTTTTAGGGCGAGCTCAATAGGGAGGATACCTTGGAAGGAGCTCCTGTCTCCTCGGGTTGGTCGGACGACGTGAATAAGTCCCCAAATGCTGCCTGGTGGGAAGCCGCTCTTGGGGAATCTATAACCAAATCCGATCTGGATTTGGAGTGTCCAGCTCATCTTGGATCATCTGACAGGACTGATGTTCCTGATGTTCCGATTGGGGAGGGGGGGTTGACCCTGAGGCCTCCCCCTCATCTTTTCCCCGATCTCCTGAGCCCGTAGTTTAGTTTTGTTTATATGTATATTTATTTTATTTTTTGTCTTTGTACTGGCACAGATGTCCGTTTTTAATGAAAACTTTTTAATGCTAATGTAGCTCGGATATGTACGATATCGATATGCAAGTTAATGTTACTCAGCTATGAAAACAACCTCTTTTTAATATAGCTCGCCCGCAAAACCACCTCTTGAAGTTAACATAGCTCGGCTTCCTCAAACAGCCTTTTAAAGTTAACAACCTTTCAAAGTTAATATAGCTCGCTTTAACAACAACCTTTTAGAAGTTAATATAGCTCGGCAATTTAAAAAAACTTTTTAATGTTAACGTAGCTCAGCTCTTACAACAACCTTTTAAAAGTTAATATAGCTCGGCTACTTCAAACAACTTTTTGAAGTTAACATAGCAAGGATCTTACAACAACCTTTTAGAAGTTAATATAGCTCGGCTACTTCAAATAACTCTTTGAAGTTAACGTAGTTCGGCTCTTACAACAACCTTTTAGAAGTTAATATAGCTCGGCTACTTCAAACAACATTTTAAAGTTAATGTAGCTCGGCTCTTACAACAACCTTTTAAAGTTAACAGCCTTTTAAAAGTTAATATAGCTCAAACAAGTTTTTAGGACAGTTTTTCTTTGTTTTTAGGGCAGTTCGCCCTTGTTTGAATCTGAGGGCATTTCACCCATTCATATTTTAAGGGCAGTTCACCCTTGTTTGAATCCGAGGGCGCTTCACCCGTTCAGATGTTTAAGGGCAGTTCACATTTGTTTGAATCTGAGGGCATTTCAGCCATTCAGATTTTTAAGGGCAGTTCACCCTTGTCTGAATCTGAGGGCGTTTCACCTAGTTAGATTTTTTATTTCGTTCGAATTGCACATTTGGATTTATTTGGTAATGGATTTTTATTAAAACATCACAGACTTTTTCTGACATTTCTTCACACAAAATATTTCTTCAAATGGCATATGTTCCAAGCTCTCTTAATGGGATGTCCTTTCATATCATCGAGTTCGTAAGCTCCCCTTGTTAGGGTTGTATACTACAAAGCATACTTTATGCTTGTATACCTTATTTCCCTGTAACTACCTATGAAAATATTAATTACGTTTAATCACATGTTTTGCATATCTATTCACATTATGGTTATGCAAATGAAATGTCTACTTATTTTATATTGTAGAAAATGTAGTGTGTTGGTGTCATACGGAAGATCATATTATCGGTGCCTTTTAAATTAATAAAATAGTTCACAACCTATATAATTATTAGACAAATTATATGAAAGGTTGTAGTGTATGTTTGAGATTAGTTGGTCTTGACTATTAGCATACAGTAGCGTATTTGCATATGTTGAATTGGACCGATGTGAGATAGTATCTTCTGTACTGACTGTAAGAAGAGTGTAAATATCGGATAATTATTATTCATTAATTCTAAATATATAATATTTAATTGTGTATTTATAATACTTATTGCTTTGATTTACCATGGGTGAGAGTCAAAATGATCGACTCAATAAGCTTCGTATCTTGGGCAATAATGTTATTTATATGACAGTTATAATTATTACTAGAAATCGTGTGCCGACTCATGCAGTTTGATGATGTCCCCTTGAGGAGCTCGATAATGATTATTATATTAAACCCTACAGGTCGATTTAATTTCGATGTAATAATAAGGTTCGAGTGGTACTACTCTTGGATAAGATATTAATTAATTAAAGCTATCAGTAGCTTATAATTAATTAATGGATATTTGATATCTTAGACACGAGAAATAATATATTTAAATAAGGAGCCCGGTTTCGTAAATTGAGATTTGAGTTGGAAGTGCAATATTAATTATTTAGTGGATTGAATTGATATTAATAGACTCGATATATTAGGAAAGGTCCTAATAAGGAAATTTGAGGTTTATTAGGAGTCCTTCCCTAATCCTCCTTAAGATCACTAGTAGTACTCCAAAAGCCTATATATAGGACTTATGGGGTGGCCGATTTTTGTACTCTTTTGCAAGGTTATGGGATCAAATTTTCTTCTTGTGTTTAATTGTAGATCTAGACTCGTGTCTTTGATTCTACAATTTAGATAACACATCAACTTTTCTAAGAGTGCTCATGCAATACTATAAAATAAAGAAAAATCGAGTGACCACATACAAAAAGGGTTCGGCCGATCCATAGAAGTCCAAGCAAGGTCCGGTAGTTCGTTGCCCACACAACTTCCGGGTTAAGGCGGATCATACTTTAGAAGGTCTAAAGGTAGAAATACAAGGTGATCAAGACGAAAGCAACCACTTCACTTCGAAGGTAATATCCTATGATCTTTTAGATCTAGATTAGGATAGCTCAACTATAACATATTTATTTAATAAATTTAAATAATTAATTGATCAAAATGCCTAAATAGATCTTATGCTCATGGATGCGTAAAATGTGTTTATCAAACTTTTCCAAACTTCACTTCCGCTGCATTTTATATTCTAACAATTGGTATCGGACACGGAATTTTAGGTTTTGCTATTTTAGTTAATTTTGGTGATTAATTGATAGCAATTTAAATATTCATGTAATTTGATATTGGTGTATTTTGCTAGATGTGTTCTTGAAGTAAATATGATCCAATTATCATGGTTTATGTGAATAATTTATTTATTTATTTTTATAATTTATGCAATTGTTGATTTTGGCCCGGTTTGAGGCATGTAATGGTTTTTCCCGTGAGAAAATCCGCGGGTAGATCTAGGTGTTTTATTTTTTTCGTGTAATCTTGATGTAATTTCGATGTATTTTATTTTGTGTAACATTTTAATCGAATTCGGAAAAGACAGGATCACGAAGAAATAGAGCAGAACTGGATCGCTGCAGCATCTACGGCCGACAAGACGGCAGAAGCGCCGCGAGCACGATCTTGAGGGCCGCGGGAAGCCTGGTTCGGGTCGGGTCATCCAGATTTGGTCCACTCCGTTTCGTCGTCGTTTGTTGCGTCCGCTGGAGAGTCGGGATTTAGAATTAAGTTTTTTTATGTAAATTTGCATAAAAGTGAAATCTTAATTTTGGAAATCAACGACCCGGTCGGGGAGGAGTGACGAGATGCTTGATTTAGTGGGAGAGATCGAGTCGAAGACTTCCTCGGATTCAACTCAAGGAACAAGACCATGATAATTGGATAATTTAATTACCCATGCTTTATTTTGGTTTTTATTGTTTTGATGTATGGCATGTATGAATGTATGCGTGATATGTTTTCTGCATGTTAAGACAAGAAAATTAAAAACCTTTAGGCTAAAATAACTAAGTGATTAAATTGATTTAATTTTATCAAATTGGCATCCATAATTAATTTAAATTGTGAAGTAATTAGCATGCGTGTTGACATTAGGGTCTTCCTCCATATCGGATGTGCTAGTTATAGGTTCACTGGTTTTAAATTTCAAATGATAACATAAGGTAAATATTCTTTTTTATGATAGGACCTCTCCATCTGTAAGACTATTATTTAAAAGATAATATTTTAAAGATGTTAAATTATGGTATTCACTTAGGTGTATTAATTAATAAGCTCCCCATCGGAATCTATGTTAATTAATACATGGCCAAGAGGAACCAACTATTACTTTTACTTGTCATAACGTAAGTTGACTAGATAATAAAATTAAAGACGTAAAACTCTATTTGAAAAATATGTGTGTAAACGTCCACACAATCGTGGCTTGCATATGTGGGTTTTTCAAGGTGTTGGCTGCTAGCATATATATTGTGTTTTGAGGTTTTTCGATATATTTTGCTATGCATTATGTGATGTATGTTTCTAATTTTTATCTCATATGTCTTTCAATCTACTTACTGTTATTCTCAAAGAAAATAAACTTGATGGCACAAACTTTGCGGATTGGAAAAGAAATCTTGACATTGTCCTAATTGTCAAGGGGCATAAATTCGTGTTAACTGAGGAGAGCCCTCTGGATCCAGAATCGGATGCCACTCCTGGAGAGTTAGATGAATTCCAAAAATGGAAGAAGTCTGATGAGATGGCTCGCTGTTACATTTTGGCTTTACTGGCAAATGTATTGCAGCATCAGCATCAGACGACGGGCTCAGCCGCGGAGATGATGAAAAATCTCACCGAGATGTTTGGTCATCAAAACCGGGCAGCTAGGCAAAATGCAATGAGGGTATTGATGACAACCCAAATGTCTGAAGGGACCCTATTAAGGGATCATGTTCTGAAAATGATGTCTAATTTGAACGAACTGGGCATACTGGGGGCTACTATTGATTCGTAGTCACGGATCGACATTATCTTGGGCAGCTTACCAAGAAGCTTTGAGCCGTTCCGCCTTAACTACAATATAAACCGTAGGACATATACTTTGGCGGAACTTTTGACAGATCTTCAATCTGTTGAAGGTCTCTTCAAACAAGGTTATCATCAGATTCTTGCGGAAATCGGTGCTACTTCTTCGAAACCCAAATGGGGAAAGAAGAAAAAGCAGGTTGTCCATAAGCAAGTGGCAACTCTCAAAGTGAAACGCAAGGCTCCTCACCCCGAGGCGCACAAAAAGCCAAAGGGAAAGTACTACAAGTGCGGTCAGGAAGGACATTTTAAAGTGGATTACCCTGCTATTAAGAAAGGTATGTCTCGTGCACTAGTGGTCAAACCATGTTTGGCACCTTGTTCTTCCACTTCGTGGATAGTTGATTCAGGCTCCATGAACATGTTAGCTTTGACTTGCATGGTTTTCAGGTAACTAAGCAGCTTAGTGCGGGCGAGATTACCATCAACTAAGGCTATTATTCCAGGCTTATGGCTGTTGCAGTGGGAGTCGTGCAGTTAAAGATTAATGATAAATTATTAGTCCTTAATAATGTATTATTAGCACCGGATTTTAGAATGAATCTAATTTCGGTTTCTAAATTAAAATGCGAGGGTTATTCAGTTTCTTTTGATGATGCTATTATTAGGAAAAAAAACGGTGAATATATTTGCAAAGGTATTTTTAATGATAGACTGTATGTCGTTAATACTGCATAAATTCCCATGCACAAATCACTTAACTCTTTGTCTAAACCTAAAAGATAAAATAACCTTCAAGCATAAACCAAACATATCTATGGCATTTACGGTTAGGGCATGTAAACTTTGGGAGAATTCAAAGATTGGTAGATGATGGCCCATTGGATGATCTCCAAGTTGAGTCATTTTCAATTTGTGAATCCTGTCTCGAAGGTAAGATGACCAAAAGGGTTTTTAAAACCAAGTAAAATCGTGCTCAGAACATGTTAGAATTGGTTCATACGGATGTATGTGGTCCAATGAATATCCAGGCTAGGGGTGGTTTCTAATACTTCATCACATTTATAGATGATTATTCGAGATATGGATACATCTATTTGATGCAACGTAAGTCTGAAGCCTTTGACAAGTTCAGAGACTTCAAGGCTGAAATGGAGAAGCGTCATGGGAAGAGTATCAAGTCACTACGATCTGATTGTGGTGACGAATACCTTAGTGGAGAGTTTTTGGATTTCTTGGTGAATAAGGGGATTTCGTCCCAGCTCACTGCGCCGGGAACTCCACAAAAAAATGGTGTTGCTGAAAGAAGGAATAGAACTCTTTTAGAAATGGTTAGGTCAATGATGAGTTATTCGTATTTACCTATTTTGTTTTGGGGATACGCCTTAGAAACGGCGGCGTACATTCTAAACCTGGTGCCTTCAAAATCAGTTCCAAAAATACCCACAGAGCTGTGGAGTGGGCGAAAGCCCAGTCTAGGACATGTTCGGATCTGGGGAATTCTAACACGTGTGCTGAATAAGGAAGCTGATAAGTTGGCATCTCGCATAGAAGTATGAGTGTTTGTAGGTTATCCTAAGAGAACGAAGGGTGGCTTGTTCTATAGTCCCCATGATCAGAAGGCCATTGTTAGCACCAATGCCCGATTCCTGGAAGAGGATTATATGATTAGTCACAAGCCCATAAGCGATATATTTCTAGAAGAGCTGAGGGGCGAGACTCTGTCTATACCCATCGTACAAGCACCAACTAACACTGCACCACGTATCGATTCTGAGACTTTTACACCAACTCAGGATTTGCCTCATTGTGGTGGGAGGGTTGTTCGTCAACCGAAATGATTCATAGGCGTGGGAAAGTCTTCAGACGCAATCCCAAGCGAAGATGAATCAGATCCATGGACCTACAAGGAGGCAATCCAAGATAAAGATGCTGACTCCTGGCAAGTGGCAATGGAATCAGAAATGGGATCTATGGATTCCAATCACGTGTGGGAGCTAGTAGAGCTACCTAATGGGGTACAAGCCATTGGGAGTAAATGGGTCTACAAGAAAAAGAAAGGAGGTGACGGGAAGGTTGAAACCTTCAAAGCGAGGCTTGTTGCGAAAGGTTACACTCAGAAAGAGGGTATCGATTATGATGAAACCTTTTCGCCGGTATCCATGCTTAAGTCAATCCGAATTCTTTTAGCTATAGCTGCGCATTTGGATATGGAGATTTAGTAAATGGATGTCAAGACTTCATTATTGAATGGGAGTCTAGACAAGTAAATCTATATGCGTCAACTAGAGGGATTCATTGCTGAAGGAGAAGAGCACTTGGTGTGCAAGCTTAAGAGATCCATTTATGGACTTAAGCAAGCATCTAGATTTTGTAATACTCGTTTTGACGAGGTTGTCTAGTCATATGGATTCATCCCATGTCCGAGTGAGAGCTGTGTGCATAAGAAATGCTATGGAAACATGTTGGTGTTTTTTGTACTGTATGTAGACGATATCCTTCTGATTGGAAACAACGTGAAGGAATTGTCAGACGTACGGGTATAGCTATCTGAGCAGTTCGATATGAAGGATCTGGGAGAAGCAAGACATATCCTTGGAGTCAGGATTTTTCGTGATCGGAAGAAAAAGATGTTGTGCTTATCCCAGATATCCTATATCAATACAGTGCTAAAGCGATTTAGCGTGGAGAATTCCAAGAAAGGTTTTCTACCTTACAGACATGGAATTTAACTATCTAAGGATATTTGTCCCAAGACATAAAAGGATATAGATGACATGAAGATGGTCCCATATGCGTCAGCTGTGGGAAGCCTCATGTATGCTATGCTTTGCACTAGACCAAATATCTGTCATACTGTAGCATGGCTGCTAGATATCAGTCAAACCCAGGACCAGGAAACTAGATTGATGTCAAGAACATACTCAAGTACCTGAGAAGGACTAGGGAGTACAAGCTTGTATATTAATCAGACGACCTGGGTCTGGTGGGTTACACTGACTCAGATTTTTCATCAGACAAAGAAAAGTCCAAGTCTACTTCAGGTTATGTGTTTAGCCTGGGAGGTGGAGTCATTAGTTGGAGGAGTGTGAAGCATAAATGCATCTCAGACTCTACCATGGAAGCCGAGTACATGGCAGCCTCTGAGGCGGACAAGGAGGTGGTGTGGCTCAAGTACTTCCTGTAGGACTTAGATGTGATTCCCGATTTGCCAAGGGGTATTACACTTTATTGTGATAATACTGGTGCAGCCGCAAATTCGAGGGAACCACGAGCCCACAAGGCAAGTAAACATATCAACCGCAAGTACCACATCATATGACACTTCGTAAACAAAGGAGACGTAGTTGTAGCCATGGTTGCATCGGAAGATAATCTTGCTGATCCTTTCACAAAAGGCTTACCTTCAAAAGTTTTTGAATGGCATGTGGAAGGAGTGGGATTACAGTGTATGGCAGCATTGCTTTGAGTATAAGTGGGAGAAATGAGAGTATATGTAATAGAGTAGTATACTTAAAATCATGCTTTGAGTATAAGTGGGAGATTGTTAGGGTTGTATACTGCAAAGCATACTTTATGCTTGCATACCTTATTTCCCTGTAACTACCTATGAGAATATTAATTACATTTAATCATATGTTTTGCATATTTATTCACGTTATGATTATGCAAATGAAATGCCTAATTATTTTATATTGTAGATAATGTGGTGTGTTGGTGTCACACAGTAGATCACATTATCGGTGCCTTATAAAATAATATAATAGTTCACAATTTATATAATTATTAGACAAATTATATGAAAGGTTGTAGTGTATGTTTGAGATTAGTTGGTCTTGACTATTAGCATACATTAGCGTATTTTCATACGTTGAACTGGATCGAGGTGAGATAGTGTCTTCTGTACTGATTGTCAGAAGAGCGTAAATCTCGGATAATTATTATTTCTTAATTCTAAGTATATTATATTTAATTGTGTATTTATAATACTTATTGCTTTGATTTACCATGGGTGAGATTCAAAATGATCGACTCAATAAGCTTCGTATCTTGGGCAATAATGTTATTTATATGACAGTTATTATTATTACTAGGAATCGTATCCCGACTCATGCGGGTTGATGATGTCCCCTTGAGGAGCTCGATAATGATTATTATATTAAACCCTGCAGGTGGATTTAATTCCGATATAATAATAAGGTTCAAGTGGTACTACTCTTGGATAAGATATTAATTAATTAAAGCTGTCAGTAGCTTATAATTAATTAATGGACATTCGATATCTTAAACATGGGAAATAATATATTTAAAGGGCGATTTACATCTGACTACCTTTTTAGATGGTCTAATTACAGTTTGATCCCTATTGTTTCAGATATTACAATGAAGGACAAACTTTGCACTGTCCAGAAACTATATTTACAACGAAGGACAAAAGTCAAATTTTCAGATGATGTCACTGGAGAGAGAATCGATATTCCGAATTTGCCCTTTTATTTTTCCTTTTCTTGTTTACCCATTTATTTTTCGCCTCACGTGGGTGGCACATCTTTGGAACTCATTGTAATATATATAACACTTTTGGACTTGATGTAATAAATTTTCAAGCTTTCTAGAAAAATATTTTTCCAAAAAGAAAGTATTTTACGGAAAAAAATTATATTTCGAAAAATAAAAAAATTATTTTACGGAAAAAAATTATCTTTTGAAAAATTAAAAATATTTTAAGAGAAAAATTATTTTTGGCAAAATAATATTTTTTTTAAAATAAAATTATTTTCTGGAAAAAATATTATTTTCTGGAAAAAATAAAATTATTTTCTGGAAAAAAATAAAAAAAATATTTTTTCGAAAAAATTAAAAAAATATTTTATGGAGAAAAAGGTATTTTTTGGCAAAATAATATTTTTTTCGAAATTAAATTATTTTCTGGAAAAAATATTATTTTTTCGAAAAAATAATATTTTTTTCCAGAAAAAAATAAAAAAAATAAAAAAAAATATTTTTTTGAAAATATTAAAAAATATTTTCTGGAGGAAAAAATATATTTTGGCAAAATAATATTCCAAAATAAATTATTTTCTTGAAAAAATATTATTTTTTTGAAAAAATAAAATTGTTTTCTGGAAAAAAAAATAAAATAAAATATTTTTGAAAAAAAAATATATTTTCTGGAAAAAATTATATTTCGAAAAAAAAATTATTTTCTGAAAAAAGAATATTTTTTAAAAGAAATGTATTAGCCAAACACTTTAATAACTTATAAGCTATTTGTTTAATATGAAATATATTTTAAAAGAAATGTTTTATTCAAGTAAATAGGGGGGCATTTTCGTCTTTTTAATAGAAGTCAACACCAATTCAGATTTTTGTCATTCGCTGTAATTTATGAAACAATAGGGACTAAAGTGTAAAGAGGCCATCTAATCGGGTAGTTGGTTGTAATTTCCCCTATATTTAAATAAGGAGACCGATTTCGTAATTTGGGATTTGGGTTGGAGGTGCAATATTAATTCTTTAGTGGATTGAATTGATATTAATAGACTCAATATATTAGGAAAGGTCCTAATAAGGAAATTTGAGGTCTATTAGGAGTCATTCCCTAATCCTCCTTAAGATCCCCAGTAGTAGACCAAAAGCCTATATATAGGACTTATGGGGTGGCCGATTTTTGTACTCTTTTGCAAGGTTGTGAGATCAAGTTTTTCTTCTTGTGTTTAATTGTAGATCTAGACTTGTGTCTTTGATTCTACAGTTTAGATGACACATCAAATTTTCTAAGAGTGTTCATGCAATACTAGACCTTAGAAGGCCCCTCCCAGTTTGGTTCCAGCTTTCCTGTTTCTTTGAGAGCATCAGCTCGCCTGATTACCAAGTCGCCGACTTGGAACTATATTTTCTTTAACTTCTTTCATTAGCTGCTTTTGTCAAATTCTTGTATCTCCCAGTTCGTGCCACAGCTATTTCCCTTCTTTCTTATATGGTATCCAGTGCCTCCTTCATCATTTCTTCGTTTTCTTCTTCATTGAACCATCGAACTTGGTGTGACATTTCCCCGACCTCTGCCAGGATTACTGCTTCGAACTCATACACCATACTAAAAGGCATTTCCCCCGTTGATGACCTAGGTGTGGTTCTGTAAGACCATAGCCCCGAGCCGAGTTCATCAACCGATCCTCCCACTGTTTTTTCCAGGCGGGTTTTAATCCCTTGTAAGATTGTTTAATTTGTGACTTCTACTTGTCCGTTAGTCATTGGATGGACTACCGCAGCGAATCGTTGTTTAATGTGCATTCCTTCGCACCAGGATTGTGTTATTTTCCCTATTCAATTGCATCCCATTACTCGAGATGAGTATTTTGGGCGCCCCATACCTGCAGCAGATATTGTTAAACAAAAAACTTATGATCCTTTGCTCGGTGATGGTGGCCACTGGCTCGGCCTCCACCCATTTACTGAAGTAATTGATGGCCACCACCAAAAACTTCCTTCCTCATGAGCCAGCTGTGAATTGTCCCAAAATGTTGATCCCCCATTTAGCGAATAGGTAGGGTGCTCCATAGTAATTATGTTTTCTGCTGGGAAGTGTATTAGCGATGCGTAAATTTGACACTTTTGGCAATGTTTAACCATCTCGACTGCATTCTTGCTCATCGTTGGCCAGAAAAAACCAGCCCTTAATATTTTACTGATCAATGCTCTTTCTTTGGTGTAATCACCGCAGCATCCTTCATGAATTTTCTCTAATATGTTCCGAGACACACCTCAGGTATGGTCGGAGGTAGGATCTTTTGTATAGCTCACCATTACTGCAACAAAATCTAGCTGCCATGTGCACAATTTTTGCTTTCTCCTGCTTGTCATCTGGCAGCTCTGCTCTGTTCAGATATGCTAATAGGGGAGCTCGCTAATCCGCTATTTCGTTTATTTCCATCACTTGCCTCACGATGCTACTCCAAGTTGCTCCCAAAATTGTTATTATTCACGAGCGACAATCTACCAAGGAACTTCCCATTTTCGCCAAATAATCGGCTCTTACATTCTCTGCCCTGGGAATATGAATCAGTTCCATTTCTCCTAGCTTCTTAGCGACCTCTATCAGCTCCTAGACGTACCTCTTTATCCTTTGTTCATTTATTTCAAATTTTCCTCCTACTTGTTGTGTGATCGGGTCAGAGTCGGAGTAGGTGATAAGTCGTCGCGCACCTAAATCTATCCCTAGATGCATTCCCTTAACTAGGGCTTCATACTCGGCCTCATTGTTGGAGGCTTTAAAATAAAACTTCACAACATACTCCAACTACTCCCCCTCCGGGGTAGTGAGAATTATCCCTGCTCCATTGCCACATGTCGTGGCTGATCCATCAACATGTAAAATCCATTGACCTTCCGGTAGTGACCTCCGCACACCAAAATCTATCCCTAGATGCATTCCCTTAACTAGGGCTTCATACTAGGCCTCATTGTTGGAGGATTTAAAATAAAACTTCACAACATACTCCAACTACTCCCCCTCCGGGGTAGTGAGAATTATCCCTGCTCCAGAGCCACATGTCGTGGCTGATCCATCAACATGTAAAATCCATTGACCTTCCGGCAGTGACCTTCTTGAATGAAATTTGCCAAAGTTTGGGCTTTGATCACTGGTCTTAGTTCGTACTCTATGTCATACTCCCCCATTTCTACCGCCCATTTTACCAGGCGGCCTGATGCATTGGGTCGCCCTAGTGTTTCTCTCAAGGGTAAGTTAGTTCGTAGTTTTATGCGGTGGGCAAGAAAATACGGTCTTAGCTGTCGAGCTGTAACTACCAACGCTAAGGCCCCTTTTTCAAATCGGAATAGTTCCGTTCTGCTCCTTGTGAAATTCGGATGGTACAATAGATAGGCTTTTACTGGTTCGCTTCTTCTCTCAACAAGACCGAGCTAACCGCCCCCTTTCCAATGGATAAGTATAATACTGGATCCTCTCCTAGTATTGGTTTGTTGAGCAGGGGTAGTTCAGCTAAATATTCTCTTAATTTGTCAAAATCTACTTGTGCTTCGGGGGTACATTTGAATTTATTTCCCTTTCTCAAAAGCTTGAAAAATGGGAATCCTTTCTCTTCCGAGCGAGAGATAAATCGGCTCAGCCCGGCTATCCTTCCTGACAATATTTGGATAACTTGTTATTTTTTGGAAGGTTCATTTGCAATACTGCTTTTACTTTCTCCAGGTTGACTTCGATTCCTTGCTTCGTGACCACATATCCCAAAAACTCTCCCGATTTCACCCCAAAAGAACATTTCGATGGGTTGAGCTACATCCCATATGTGCACAGATTTTTCAAACATTTTTTCTAGATCTCTTATATGTTCCCCTGTCTTTATACTTTTTACCAGCATGTCGTCCACATAGACCTCCATATTTCGATCGATTTGTGACTTAAAGATTCTATCGACCATCCTCTTTAACCCTAAAGGCATGCGTACGTAACAAAAAGGTCCCTTTGTTACTACAAATCTGACTCTCTTTCTATCTTCGGGTGCTATGGGGATTTGATGATATCCTTGAGAGGCATCCATCATGCTGAGCAACTCGCACCCCGAGGTTGAGTCGACCAGTTGATCTATGCGAGGCAACAGATAGTGATCCTTAGGGCATACCTTGTTTAAGTATCGAAAATACATGCACATTCTCCATTTTTCTTGGCTCTTTACTACCATGACAGCTTGGATAGCCACTATGTGAACTGGATTTCCATTATGTGTCCAGCTCGGAGGAAGATTGTCAACCTCTTACCCAATAATTCCATCCATCTCCGGTCCAAAGTGCCTCCTCTTCTGCTTCACCGGCCTTACTGTTGGGTCGATGTTTAATCTGTGCTCGGAAACTGTTGGACTTATCCCTACCAAGTCTTCGGCCATATATGCGAAGACGTCCACAAATTTCCTTAACAAGTGAATAATATTCTCTCTCAACCCGTTATCCAGTCAACTTCCCACGCGATTTTTTTTTTTCTGGCTTTCCTGTGACTAATTCGATCTCCATTAACTCTTCATTAGGATTGACACCCTCCTCTTGAGCTTCCTCCGCCGCTTTTAACTTCTTGTCCTTTTTTCGTTCTGGATCCGAGCCTCTTAGCTCGAGTGTTCTTTTATTGTTTTGCACCCCATGTTTCAATGTTTTTTGGACCGTGAAACGAATTGGGCTCCAGCTACCTCCACCACCTCGCTTCCCATAGGAATTTCACTTTCATGTGGGAAGTAGACGCTACTGCCTCATATTTGTTGAGCCCAGGACACCCTAAAATGGTGTTACAGACGGATTTAGCATCGACTACTAAAAACCTGATTGTCTTAACCTTCCGGTGAGGTACCCAGCCTAATGCCACCGGAAGCACCACCTCTCCTACTTGTTGTACCTCAGTCATACAAAACCCATAAAGTTTCGTATCCACCTTTCTTAATTCCACCTCGAGGTTCATTTGTTTGAAGCAGTCATAAAATAGTATATCCGTCGAGCTTCCCGTATCAATGAAGACCCTTTGTACGTCATAACTGGAAATGTCTGTTGTGGTGACAAGTGCGTCATTGTGGGGCACGTGTATCCTGTTACAGTCTATAGGAATAAATTGGATTATGGGTCCCCTTCTTACCGAGGCGACCTCTTTAAACTGACTATATTTTGCTTTTTGTGTATGAGATTTTCTAGCCTGATTGGAACTTCGATCGGTCGGTCCCCTTGATATCATATGAATCACTCTTTTCTTAGTCGGGGGGTTAGGGGCCTCTAGGAGCCTCCCTCTTCATCCCTGTACCTTCCTGGGGTACGGGCTTCTTCCGACCTCCGCTCCTTTGCTGGTGCGTGAACTTCATTAGATGCCCTGCTTGAACCAACCTCTCGATCTCATCCTTGAGGTGCTTGCGTTCGTCCGTTTTATGTCCATAATTGTTGTGGAATCGACAATAGAGTTCTGACTTTGGTTGGGTGGGTCCACTGAAATGAGATGTAGGCCAATCAATAACCCGGCCCATCTTACCTTCCACCACTTCTAGGACCTGCGCCCTTCTCATTATCAGTGGGATATATTGGTCGAACCTTGGTCACTTCAGATTGATCTCGTTCTTCCTTCGATCAATGTTTCGATCTGTCCTTCCACGGAGTACTGCCACCCGAGAAAGATTTCCTCGGAAGGTATACACCTCATGTTGCACCACCCTACTGGTTCCTCCTTCCCCTTCTTCGGGCTTTTCTTGTGATTCCTCCATGTCTTTCTCGAATTCTTCGACGTTGATGTATTTGGAACATCGAGCTAGAACCTCGTCACATGTTCGGGCCATCTTTTTAGCGAGAGATGTACGAAGTAGTCCTACCTGTAATCCTTGTGTCAGGGCACTCGCTTTCACTTCTTCAGACGACGAGGGTACCTCTAGACATGCTTTTGTAAACCGAGTTACATAAGTCCTCAACGCATCTGCGAAATATTGCTTGACACTGAATAAAGACATGAATGTTTTCTAGTGTGCTCTAGAGCTTGCGAAGTGGGTCACAAACGCCGAGCTGAAAACTTTGAAGCTGGTAATCATCCCTGGCGGTATCTGGTGGAACCAATCTTGAGCTTATTCTGTCAATGTAGCCAATGCTCTGCAGCTTACGGAGTCCAAATATCGATGTAGTACCACGATGTTTTCGAAGCGATACATATGTTGGGTAGGGTCCGAGAGCCCATCGTAGGTAAAAGTGACCGCTCTGAACCCATACGGGAGTTCCGCCTGCAGTATCTCTTCTGAGAAGGGATGACCTGGATGGATTTCTGAACCCTTCCCTGCGACCTTTTGTCGCAACTCCTCTAGCTCATCCTGTATGCTGGATATGATGGGATCTAGTGTTTTTTCTTATTTAGATCGTTCCCACGCCCTTTGGTGGCTTTCTCCGTGTTCTTCCTGCCTGGCCTATCCGAGAGGATGGGTATTATTTTTTGAGGCATTTTTTGTTTTTCGACCTCTTGACTCTTCTGGATTACGCTAGCGATGATGTCGGCTAGTGCTTCCTTCCTCAAGTTGATTGTGTTGGGTGCAGGTTCTTCTCCGGCGGCGGTGATGGGTGTTTTTTCTGGAATTGCTCCTCCACCCGCAGCCGCTAGTTGCTCTTCCAAATTTCTGGGCACCAGTTCTTCGATTTTCTTCTGGATTGTCTTTTCTATCATTGTTAATCTCACGTCTCAACTCTGGTGTGACTCGATGTCACTTTTCTCGCAGACGGCGCCACTTGATGTAACTGAGCTGATCGGTCACCAAGAACCAGGTCAATCTCAGAAGCTTATCTAAGAAAACCAGAATGTGTGATGAAATATCTCTCTCAGTGCTTCTGATTATTTAACCTCTTGAAGAAAAGATTTTCCCTTATTTATAGAAGGGAGGAGAAGCCCCTCCCTGAGACCCTGTTCCTACCTTTAGGGGAAATCCACGATATTCAGGGATTCTGGCTGCGGCCGCCAATGGATATATGGGATTTCGGCTGCAGCTGTCAATCCCTGGATATCTGGGATTCTATCAGGAAGATAAAATTCCGACTTTCCATGAGTTTTATCTTTATGAGTCCGGACCCTTCCCATCTCGGGGTAGGGTCATGTAGGTCGGACTCTTTCATGAGGGAACTCCTTTTGCCAGGGCCTCTCTTTCTTGACAAGAGGTCGGCCACCAGTCTTCGATGACATTCACATTATGTCTACTGAGCTCGGGATATGGTCAGTGAGGTCGAACTACTTTTGTCAGGGCCTCCCTTTCTGACAAGAGGTCGATAGGTTTGCCAGTTCCCTATCTCCCTAGATCGGGTTTTTGGGAGGTCACATTATCTTCCTGTCAAGTGGTGTCATATTTTTATTCATTCTCAATTTAGAAGTTTACTGTTAATCATCAAATTTTTAATTATTTTATTAAAACCAAATCAAACCAAACATGCCCAGTATATCCCGCTCAGAGCAGGGTCTGGGGTGTAATATCCGCAATTTTCGATTTTCGGTAATTTTCTTTTTCCGGCGAGAGTCCGTTTTGACGACTCGCTTATGACCGTTTCATCGTTCTGAGAATATTTAATTCTACACTTTTTGACATCCGAGTTCGTTTCGGTGTCGTTTTGTTGAGTTCCGTGCTTTTTGGCGACTTTTCCGCACTTGAGTTCGATTCTTGCGAATCTCGTTCGAAACTGCTGTTTCGAGTTTCCCGTAAGTCCGTTTAACTTTGTTAGACGTGTTGTGAACATCGGTTTGGTTATTTGATCACGTATCGTGATTTTCGGGCGTTTTGGTCCATTTTGTAATTTCTTATAAATTACGGGTATCCGTATCTGTAATTGTTGTCTCGACCCGTTTTTTGGTCGCGTATGATTAATTATGGTATTATGTTTTTATTTCGGGTCGTTGATGTTGTCCGCGAACTTTTCGTCGTGTTCGTTCCGTACGTTTTCGGAAATCGAGTCGTCGAGCCCTGGTGTTCGAGCAGTGGCCGGACGGTTGCAGGACTGGCCGGACGATTGCGGGCACCGGCCGGACGGGTGCGGCAGGAACCGGCATAGCGCACTCTATGGCCGGAAGGCTGCGCGCGCTAACCGGAAGGTGTAGCACACGCTATCGGCTGGCCTAACGCACGCTATCGGGTCTGGACAGTAGAGTCCTGGAGTTCTCGAATCGGTCAGGCTCGGCAGGTAGCGCATGCTACTGTCGGGCATTGCGCACGCTACGACCGGCAGGTAGCGCGTGCTACGGCCAGAAGGCTGCGCCGCGCTACGGCGGCGATCTAGTCCGATGGAGTCATCGATTGCGGCACAGGCCGATAGCGCACGCTAGCTTGGAAGCCTAGCGCGCGCTAGTCCCGCCCAGTATAAATGTGACAGAGCAGTCACATTTCATCTCGTTTTTCATTTCCTTCCTTCTTCGTCTGCGGCTGGCGATTCAGGGGTAACGAAGCCATATTGTTTAACAACAAATCCATAAAGTTCTTGAGTTCATAACATCAATCAATCATCCGTTATCATCCTTTGATCCAGCGAATCAAGGTAATCTTCCTTAGAACCCTAATTTCGTGAATTTGGGGGTTTTTGCATTTTTGTCCGATTCGTTCCGTGTTGTTGATTAATTCATGATGGGTATGATTAATCTTGGTAGTATTCTTGTGTTTAACATCATTTAATCCATTGTTCTT
Organism: Orobanche coerulescens; assembly: GCA_033398695.1. NCBI lineage: Eukaryota > Viridiplantae > Streptophyta > Magnoliopsida > Lamiales > Orobanchaceae > Orobanche > Orobanche coerulescens. The sequence goes on along the minus strand of CM065802.1, from coordinate 143,180,295 downwards.
CGTCGAATCGAAGTATATCCTTCGAATTGACTTTTTGGGGGATTTGTCCTCAATCTCGTTTTTCATCCGTTTTTGATGGATCGATTGTGGTTAAATGATGTTGTTAAACATATTCTATGGATTATATATCCATATTTCATCTTGGAATTCCATTTTCGGGTTTTGACGGGACGAATCGTGTTCTTGGCCGTTTTGGGGGAAACCCTTGAACTTTCGTCGTTTGTTCCTTGAATTCAGTGGCTTTGAGTCGTACTTTGGAATTCATTTTAGTTGTTATTGTTGTCCTTCCTAGTTTATCGTTGCGGGTTGTCATTCGGTGGAGTCATCAAGTTCGTAGTCAGTTCATGCCAACCAACTTCGGTCGATTCTCCACGTCGTGGTTTCGAGGCAAGTATCTTATTATACGACTTGTATCTTGTGAATAGTAATTACGTATGACATGTATGACGATTTTGCTTGCCTCCGTAAATATGTTCCGTTTGAGTTGGTTGTGTTTTCCGAAATTTGAAGGCTTTGTGATAATAGTGATATATTGGTATACGTGTTAGGCGTTGTGCCATTTGTGCAGGATTGCGATGTACATATGAGATGGTTGTACACGTGTTTGTTCAATGTATTGTGTACCGAATGTGTGTTATGTTGGTTAAGAGTCGTTGTGCTGATCATGATGTTTGTGTTGTTTTGGTTTACATACTTGATTGTACATTTCGGTGTAATGTGGAATGGCTTTACATTTAATGATTATGAATTGTGTCGTGTCGATGTGTGTGTGTTCCAGGTAGGGTCTGACGAGGCCTCTGGAGTTCGTTACATGATGTGTACGAACAAAGTGTGTGATCCGGGTAGGGTCTGACGAGGCCTCTGGAGTCTGGTACATGACGTGTACGGACAAGGTGTGTGATCCAGGTAGGGTCTGACGAGGCCTCTGGAGTTCAGTACATGATGTTTACGAACGATGTTGTGGCCGGGTAGGGTCCGTTGAGGCCTCCGGAGTTCGGTACATGATGTGTACGAACAGTGTGTGTGGTCCGGGTAAGGTCCGTCGAGGCCTCCGGAGTTCGGTACATGATGTGTACGAACAATGATCGTGTAGCAGTAATTGTTCGGGTAACATTTTAAATATGGATATCGGACTCATAATGATATATTATTTAGTATGCTTTGAAACGAGAATCGGGCTAAGGCCCTAATGTTTACGAAAAGGTTTTGTAAATTGGGACTCGAGGTCCAAAAGAATTTCTGCTTTAAAAATCCCCGAGATGATGTGTTCCTTTTCAAATATCTCTTACTTGAGTTCGAAATTCTAAAACTTCTCGGGAACATTTTGATAATTGATTTCCGTATTAAATTCGTAGTTGCTATTTGCTTGTTACATTTCGTATGGTTTGATACTTGCACTAGTAAAACAGTGGAGTTTTACTAACCCCCGAGTATTCGGGGGGTGGATGTCTGTTCTGCGTCCAGGTAAATGCAGGTTCAGGGGAGCAGTCACAGGATTGGCACAAGGGGATGACGAGCTGCGATACTAATCAAGACTCGAGAGTTGGTAGAGTTTGGTTATATTAAAAGAGTTGATTCAGTCTTCCGCTGTATTGTGTTTCGACCCCTGTGTGGGTAATGTTGTTAGTCAGTTCTGTTGATAGAGTTGTGTGACCTCATCGGTCTGTGTGTTTATGTGTAAGTGACCTTAACGGTCTCTATTATTATATTGCTTGGCCCTGGCCGGGCAAGCATTTGGTTGTTTATGGATGTTTAGCCTGGTAAATTCTTGTGGAAAGGGTCTACGGCGTGTAATATTCCCATACGGTTTTGGGGGTGTTACATTTATGGTATCAGAGATTAGGTTGAGAAAAACCTAGGCTGTCGGGTCAAGTCGTGTTGTTTGAGTCTTGTTTCGTCAGATTTTATCTGGCTGAGTCGTGTCACGACGCGTCGTCTGAGTTTGTTGGTCGTGATTAGTATCGTGGGGCGATCATCATCTTCGTGCGACCTGTGGATGTAAGTCTCCCTTCTTTGTGTTGTGCCTCGTGTGACACGAGCTATTTTTATGATTATTTGTTAAGTAACGGAATCCTCTTATGGATTTTGATTTCTTGATATGTGCTTAGTTGACTCTCATATTTCGTTCATGTGGGGAGTAGTGTTGCTGGATTGTGCATGTTGGACGGTATTTCTTTTTTCCGCTGCGTGAGTTCTTTTGTAATGGCTTTCGGTATTTTACCGACTTAGTTCTATTTCAAAAACCGATTTCCTTAACCGAGTTTGTGGCATTATGGCCTTGATCGTTTTGGCGAAATTCTTATGATGGTATTTAGTATTTTGTAAATGGCTTTTGTAAGTTTTTGAAATATTACCGTCATCGGCCTTTTTAATGTTGTAAATGGTTTTTAGCCTGGTGAGTTCCGGCGCGGGACCCACGGCGCTATAATGTTTTGCGTAATTACCTGAAGTTTTTGGGCATTCTAGCCCATTGAATTATCTTTGAAAACCTTGAGTATCTTAGAAAATTAAAATTCGAGACGTACTTTTAAAACGAATTATTTTCTTGCGGTGTTTTCAAGGTGCTTTCTAATGCCGCAATACATTTCAAAAAAATTTCCAGTTGAGGACCAAATCATTTTGAGATATTCTCAAATGCAGTTGCTTAGACCCAAGGGTCGAATATTTTTGAAAGTTTTTTCACTAAAAGAAAGGTGTCCTCATTTTTGTTCAAACGCAAGATGGTTTTCAAAGTCTCGAAAATGATGTTTGATCAACTTTTTGTAAAATGATACTCAAGATCAACTGGTGTTTCAAAACTGTCTTCAAAAGGTGGTTTTCGTTTTAAAACCCATCATTTCCTGCTTGAGGTCGGAGAAGGTGTGTATGATGTTGGTATAGTTGTTAGGGTGTTATCCCTCCAAATTGTGATTGAATTGGTGGTGTGAACATTGAGTCGTTCGCCACGCATATGTTTTTGTTGTCCCTTTGTGGGAGGTGTGATGACGATCTTTAATGTTGTCATTTCGTGGTGACTTGCGTGTTATCGCACCTGTGTGAGCTGTTAAAGCTTGGGTTTGTACGTTTGTGTACATGTGTGATTGTTTCATGATGTTTGTAATTATGTGCTGGTTATTGTTCGGGCCGTTAAGGTTGTCGAACGATACCATCGTTGCTGTATTGTTTGTGTGTGTATTACTTTACGATGGAAATCATTGTATATGATATGTGTTATGATTCTTTGTTGTGCTGAGTTGGCATCTCTGCTATGTTGTTTTGCGACGTTATGCCCCATTATATCTAGCATTTTGTATTTTCGGTATGCCGAGCCGAGACGTTTCAACCGTGATGTGCTGGGGCATGCACGTGTAAATTGTCCTTCTCGTCGGTAACACATTTCGAGTGTGGACTCGAGGGACACCGAATTCAGTTTTGCAAATTTGCCACCGAGACTTTCGGAGTTCACGCTTCAGCACAGTTATCAGAATCGTATTTGAGAGGCCTTCGAAGGATGTCTTTGTCAGTTTCTTGTTGTGTCGTCACCTTGATTTCGTTGTTGTGAGTTTCGGGGACGACACTTCTTTTAGAAGAGGTCGAATATAATACTCGTATTATTTTTGGCTTCTGCATTTTCTCTTTCTCAATTCTATCGACTCGCTCGTGTTCGTTGTTACTTTCTGAACTTGTTTTGTATTTCGGTTTCATCGTCTGAACGAACTGTGATCTTGTTGTGGGTCGATCTGGTTATCGCTGTGATTTTTTTTTTTTAGTTCGGTTCGATTCTTGTGAACCTTGTTCGGGAGTGACATCATCTGGTTCTATTAGTTCTTTTATTCGAAGTGGATCGGATTTGGAACTCTTGTGTTTTCGACTCTGTCGACTCGTTTATGTTCGTTGACATTTCTGGGCTTGTCCTGCCCCTTGCTTTTGTTGATCGAACGAGAGTGGTATTATTTCGGAATAACTCGTTTGTCGTTGTGACTTTTCAATCGCTTTTCCTTTTCCGGTGGATCTTATGGGAATGCATGTCTTGTAGTTCTCACCAGATCGTCCTGGGAGTTGTCGTTTGAATTTTATTATCCTTCGTGTTTCGGACATGATTGTTCGCTTTTTGTTGTCTCGATCGTTTGTTTGTTCGGTTTTGTTCTCGTTTTGTGATTGTTGAGCGTTCAGGCTCCTTCCTAATTCCCTTAAGTTCGGGAAGTTAGTCTCGTTTTCAATCTTCCAAGCCTTGAGCGGTGGAAGTCCGTATTTGTTCAGCGGTTGGCTCGCGTTTTGATTGATGTACCGTTGGGTTGGTCAATCCTATTGATTTTCGTTCGTTGTGTTTTGTGATTGTCCGGATAATCGACTCGATTGTATTGTCTGTTTGATGACGCTTGTCACTTGTTGATTTTATTATGTTTCTATCGGTGGCGTTGTGTTGGTCATCGTGGGGCGTGTTTTCACGCCGTATGTCTCTTTGCGTTGCTTGTGGCATTTCGTCGTTGGCGCGAGTTTCGGTTCTTGTGTATCTCGTTGAGTGTTTTCTGGCGGGATGTTGCTCCTCCCTACTTATTTTAAGTTTCGGGACGAAACTTCTTTTAAGAAGGGTAGAATGTAATATCCGCAATTTTCGATTTTCGGTAATTTTCTTTTTTCAGCGAGAGTCCATTTTGACGACTCTCTTATGACCGTTTCATCGTTCTGAGAATATTTAATTCTACGGTTTTTGACATCCGAGTTCGTTTCGGTGTCGTTTTGTTGAGTTCCGTGCTTTTTGGCGACTTTTCCGCACTTGAGTTCGATTCTTGCGAATCTCGTTCGAAACTGCTGTTTCGAGTTTCCCGTAAGTCCGTTTAACTTTGTTAGACGTGTTGTGAACTTAGTTTTGGTTATTCGATCACGTATCGTGATTTTCGGGCGTTTTGGGCCATTTTGTAATTTCTTATAAATTACGGGTATCCGTATCTGTAATTGTTGTCTCGACCCATTTCTTGGTCGCGTATGATTAATTATGGTATTATGTTTTCATTTCGGGTCGTTGATGTTGTCCGTGAACTTTTCGTCGTGTTCGTTCCGTACATTTTCGGAAATCGAGTCGTCGAGCCCTGGTGTTCGAGCACTGGTCGGACGGTTGCGGGACTGGCCGGACGATTGCGGGCACCGGCCGGACGGGTGCGGCAGGAACCGGCGTAGCGCACGCTACGGACGGAAGGCTGCGCGCGCTAACCGGCAGGTGTAGCGCACGCTATCGGCTGGCCTAACGCACGCTATCGGGTCTGGACAGTGGAGTCCTGGAGTTCTGGAATCGGTCAGGCTCGGCAGGTAGCGCACGCTACTGTCGGGCATTGCGCACGCTACGACCGGCAGGTAGCGCGCTACGGCCGGAAGGTCGCGCGCTACCTGCCGGCAGCGTCTAGTCGATGAGGTCACCGATTGCGGCCTGGGCCGATAGCGCACGCTAGCTCGGCAGCCTAGCGCGCGCTAGTCCGGCCCAGTATAAATGTGACAGAGCAGTCACATTTCATCTCGTTTTTCATTTCCTTCCTTCTTCGTCCGCGGCTGGAGATTCATGGGTAACGAAGCCATGTTGTTTAACAACAAATCCATGAAGTTCTTGAGTTCATAACATCAATCAATCATCCGTTATCATCCTTTGATCCAGCGAATCAAGGTAATCTTCCTTAGAACCCTAATTTCGTGAATTTGGGGGGGTTTTGCATTTTTGTCCGATTCGTTCCGTGTTGTTGATTAATTCATGATGGGTATGATTAATCTTGGTAGTATTCTTGTGTTTAACATCATTTAATCCATTGTTCTTCGTCGAATCGAAGTATATTTCTTGATTTCCTTCGAATTGACTTTTTGGGGGATTTGTCCTCAATCTCGTTTTTCATCCGTTTTTGATGGATCGATTGTGGTTAAATGATGTTGTTAAACATATTCTATGGATTATATATCCATATTTCATCTTGGAATTCCATTTTCGGGTTTTGACGGGACGAATCGTGTTCTTGGCCGTTTTGGGGGAAACCCTTGAACTTTCGTCGTTTGTTCCTTGAATTCAGCGGCTTTGAGTCGTACTTTGGAATTCATTTTCGTTGTTATTGTTGTCCTTCCTAGTTTATCGTTGCGGGTTGTCATTCGGTGGAGTCGGCAAGTTCGTAGTCAGTTCATGCCAACCAACTTCGGTCGATTCTCCACGTCGTGGTTTCGAGGCAAGTATCTTATTATACGACTTGTATCTTGTGAATAGTAATTACGTATGACATGTATGACGATTTTGCTTGCCTCCGTAAATATGTTCCGTTTGAGTTGGTTGTGTTTTCCGAAATTTGAAGGCTTTGTGATAATAGTGATATATTGGTATACGTGTTAGGCGTTGTGCCATTTGTGCAGGATTGCGATGTACATATGAGATGGTTGTACACGTGTTTGTTCAATGTATTGTGTACCGAATGTGTGTTATGTTGGTTAAGAGTCGTTGTGCTGATCATGATGTTTGTGTTGTTTTGGTTTACATACTTGATTGTACATTTCGGTGTAATGTGGAATGGCTTGACATTTAATGATTATGAATTGTGTCGTGTCGATGTGTGTGTGTTCCAGGTAGGGTCTGACGAGGCCTCTGGAGTTCGTTACATGATGTGTACGAACAAAGTGTGTGATCCAGGTAGGGTCTGACGAGGCCTCTGGAGTCCGGTACATGACGTGTACGGACAAGGTGTGTGATCCAGGTAGGGTCTGACGAGGCCTCTGGAGTTCGGTACATGATGTGTACGAACGATGTTGTGGCCGGGTAGGGTCCGTTGAGGCCTCCGGAGTTCGGTACATGATGTGTACGAACAGTGTGTGTGGCCCGAGTAAGGTCCGTCGAGGCCTCCGAAGTTCGGTACATGATGTGTACGAACAATGATCGTGTAGCAGTAATTGTTCGGGTAACATTTTAAATATGGATCTCGGACTCATAATGATATATTATTTAGTATGCTTTGAAACGAGAATCGGGCTAAGGCCCTAATGTTTACGAAAAGGTTTTGTAAATTGGGACTCGAGGTCCAAAAGAATTTCTGCTTTAAAAATCCCCGAGATGATGTGTTCCTTTTCAAATATCTCTTACTTGAGTTCAAAATTCTAAAACTTCTCAGGAACATTTTGATAATTGATTTCCGTATTAAATTCGTAGTTGCTATTTGCTTGTTACATTTCGTATGGTTTGATACTTGCACTAGTAAAACAGTGGAGTTTTACTAACCCCCGAGTATTCGGGGGGTGGATGTCTGTTCTGCGTCCAGGTACATGCAGGTTCAGGGGAGCAGTCACAGGATTGGCACAAGGGGATGACGAGCTGCGATACTAATCAAGAGTCGAGAGTTGGTAGAGTTTGGTTATATTAAAAGAGTTGATTCAGTCTTCCGTTGTATTGTGTTTCGACCCCTGTGTGGGTAATGTTGTTAGTCAGTTCTGTTGATAGAGTTGTGTGACCTCATCGGTCTGTGTGTTTATGTGTAAGTGACCTTAACGGTCTGTATTATTATATTGCTTGGCCCTGGCCGGGCAAGCATTTGGTTGTTTATGGATGTTTAGCCTGGTAAATTCTTGTGGAAAGGGTCCACGGCGTGTAATATTCCCATACGGTTTTGGGGGTGTTACATTTATGGTATCAGAGATTAGGTTGAGAAAAACCTAGGCTGTCGGGTCAAGTCGTGTTGTTTGAGTCTTGTTTCATTAGATTTTATCTGGCTGAGTCGTGTCGCGACGCGTCGTCTGAGTTTGTTGGTTGTGATTAGTATCGTGGGGCGATCATCATCTTCGTGCGACCTGTGGATGTAAGTCTCCCTTCTTTGTGTTGTGCCTCGTGTGACACGAGCTATTTTTATGATTATTTGTTAAGTAACGGAATCCTCTTATGGATTTTGATTTCTTGATATGTGATTAGTTGACTCTCATATTTCGTTCATGTGAGGAGTAGTGTTGCTGGATTGTGCATGTTGGACGGTATTTCTTTTATCCGCTGCGTGAGTTCTTTTGTAATGGCTTTCGGTATTTTACCGACTGAGTTCTATTTCAAAAACCGATTTCCTTAACCGAGTTTGTGGCATTATGGCCTTGATCGTTTTGGCGAAATTCTTATGACGGTATTTAGTATTTTGTAAATGGCTTTTGTATGTTTTTGAAATATTACCGTCATCGGCCTTTTTAATATTGTAAATGGTTTTTAGCCTGGTGAGTTCCGGCGCGGGACCCACGGCGCTATAATGTTTTGCGTAATTACCTGAAGTTTTTGGGCATTCTAGCCCATTGAATTATCTTTGAAACCCTTGAGTATCTTAGAAAATTAAAATTCGAGACGTACTTTTAAAACGAATTATTTTCTTGCGGTGTTTTCAAGGTGCTTTCTAATGCCGCAATACATTTCAAAAAAAATTCCAGTTGAGGACCAAAAACATTTTGAGATATTCTCAAATGCAGTTGCTTAGACCCAGGGGTCGAATATTTTTGAAAGTTTTTTCACTAAAAGAAAGGTGTCCTCATTTTTGTTCAAACGCAAGATGGTTTTCAAAGTCTCGAAAATGATGTTTGATCAACTTTTTGTAAAATGATACTCAAGATCAACTGGTGTTTCAAAACTGTCTTCAAAAGGTGGTTTTCGTTTTAAAACCCATCATTTCCTGCTTGAGGTCGGAGAAGGTGTGTATGATGTTGGTATTGTTGTTAGGGTGTTAGCCCTCCGAATTGTGATTGAATTGGTGGTGTGAACATTGAGTCGTTCGCCACGCATATGTTTTTGTTGTCCCTTTGTGGGAGGTGTGATGACGATCTTTGATGTTGTCATTTTGTGGTGACTTGCGTGTTATCGCACCTGTGTGAGCTGTTAAAGGTTGGGTTTGTACGTTTGTGTACATGTGCGATTGTTTCATGATGTTTGTAATTATGTGCTGGTTATTGTTCGGGCCGTTAAGGTTGCCGAACGATACCAACGTTGCTGTATTGTTTGTGTGTGTATTACTTTACGATGGAAATCGTTGTATATGATATGTGTTATGATTCTTTGTTGTGCTGAGTTGGCATCTCTGCTATGTTGTTTTGCGACGTTATGCCCCATTATATCTAGCATTTTGTATTTTCGGTATGCCGAGCCGAGACGTTTCAACCGTGATGTGCTGGGGCATGCACGTGTAAATTGTCCTTCTCGTCGGTAACACATTTCGAGTGTGGACTCGAGGGACACCGAATTCAGTTTTGCAAATTTGCCACCGAGACTTTCGGAGTTCACGCTTCAGCACAGTTATCAGAATCGTCTTTGAGAGGCCTTCGAAGGATGTCTTTGTCAGTTTCTTGTTGTGTCGTCACCTTGTTTTTGTTGTTGTGAGTTTCGGGGACGACACTTCTTTTAGAAGAGGTCGAATATAATACTCGTATTATTTTTGGCTTCTGCATTTTCTCTTTCTCAATTCTATCGACTCGCTCGTGTTCGTTGTTACTTTCTGAACTTGTTCTATATTTCGGTTTCATCGTCCGAACGAACTGTGATCTTGTTGTGGGTCGATCTGGTTATCGCTGTGATTTTTTTTTTTTGAGTTCGGTTCGATTCTTGTGAACCTTGTTCGGGAGTGACATCATCTGGTTCTATTAGTTCTTTTATTCGAAGTGGATCGGATTTGGAACTCTTGTGTTTTCGACTCTGTCGACTCGTTTATGTTCGTTGACATTTCTGGGCTTGTCCTGCCCCTTGCTTTTGTTGATCGAACGAGTGTGGTATTATTTCGGAATAACTCGTTTGTCGTTGTGACTTTTCAATCGCTATTCCTTTTCCGGTGGATCTTATGGGAATGCATGTCTTGTAGTTCTCACCAGATCGTCCTGGGAGTTGTCGTTTGAATTTTATTATCCTTCGTGTTTCGGACATGATTGTTCGATTTTTGTTGTCTCGATCGTTTGTTTGTTCGGTTTTGTTCTCGTTTCTTGATTGTTGAGCGTTCAGGCTCCTTCCTAATTCCCTTAAGTTCGGGAAGTTAGTCTCGTTTTCAATCTTCCAACCCTTGAGCGGTGGAATTCCGTATTTGTTCAGCGGTTGGCTCGCGTTTTGATTGATGTACCGTTGGGTTGGTCAATCCTCTTGATTTTCATTCGTTGTGTTTTGTGATTGTCCGGATAATCGACTCGATTGTATTGTCTGTTTGATGACGCTTGTCACTTGTTGATTTTATTATGTTTCTATCGGTGGCGTTGTGTTGGTCATCGTGGGGCGTGTTTTCACGCCGTATGTCTCTTTGCGTTGCTTGTGGCATTCCGTCGTTGGCGCGAGTTTCGGTTCTTGTGTATCTCGTTGATTGTTTTCTGGCGGGATGTTGCTCCTCCCTACTTATTTTAAGTTTCGGGACGAAACTTCTTTTAAGAAGGGTAGAATGTAATATCCGCAATTTTCGATTTTTGGTAATTTTCTTTTTTCGGCGAGAGTCCGTTTTGACGGCTCGCTTATGACCGTTTCATCGTTCTGAGAATATTTAATTCTACACTTTTTGACATCCGAGTTCGTTTCGGTGTCATTTTGTTGAGTTCCGTGCTTTTTGGCGACTTTTCCGCACTTGAGTTCGATTCTTGCGAATCTCATTCGAAACTGCTGTTTCGAGTTTCCCGTAAGTCCGTTTAACTTTGTTAGATGTGTTGTGAACTTCGGTTTGGTTATTCGATCACGTATCGTGATTTTCGGGCGTTTTGGGCTATTTTGTAATTTCTTATAAATTACGGGTATCCGTATCTGTAATTGTTGTCTCGACCCGTTTCTTGGTCGCGTATGATTAATTATGGTATTATGTTTTCATTTCGGGTCGTTGATGTTGTCCGCGAAATTTTCGTCGTGTTCGTTCCGTACGTTTTCGGAAATCGAGTCGTCGAGCCCTGGTGTTCGAGCACTGGCCGGACGGTTGCGGGACTGGCCGGACGATTGCGGGCACCGGCCGGACGGGTGCGGCAGGAACCAGCGTAGAGCACGCTACGGCCGGAAGGCTGCGCGCGCTAACCGGCAGTGTAGCGCACGCTATCGGCCGCCTAACGCCTGCGCTATCGGAGTGCAGACGGTGGAGTCCTGGAGTTCTAGAATCGGTCGGGCTCGGCAGTAGCGCACGCTCTTTGCCGGACATTGCGCACGCTACGGCCGTGAGTAGCGCGCGCTATGGCCGGAAAGGCTGCGCCGCTACTGGCGGCGATCTAGTCGATGGAGTCATGGATTGCGGCCTGGGCCGATAGCGCACGCTAGCTCGACAGCCTAGCGCGCGCTAGTCCGGCCCAGTATAAATGTGACAGAGCAGTCACATTTCATCTCGTGTTTCATTTCCTTCCTTCTTCGTCCGCGGCTGGCGATTCATGGGTAACTAAGCCATGTTGTTTAACAACAAATCCATGAAGTTCTTGAGTTCATAACATCAATCAATCATCCGTTATCATCCTTTGATCCAGCGAATCAAGGTAATCTTCCTTAGAACCCTAATTTCGTGAATTTGGGGTTTTTTGCATTTTTGTCCGATTCGTTCCGTGTTGTTGATTAATTCATGATGGGTATGATTAATCTTGGTAGTATTCTTGTATTTAACATCATTTAATCCATTGTTCTTCGTCGAATCGAAGTATATTTCTTGATTTCCTTCGAATTGACTTTTTGGGGGATTTGTCCTCAATCTCGTTTTTCATCCGTTTTTGATGGATCGATTGTGGTTAAATGATGTGGTTAAACATATTCTATGGATTATATATCCATATTTCATCTTGGAATTCCATTTTCGGGTTTTGACGGGATGAATCGTGTTCTTGGCCGTTTTGGGGGAAACCCTTGAACTTTCGTCGTTTGTTCCTTGAATTCAGCAGCTTTGAGTCGTACTTTGGAATTCATTTTCATTGTTATTATTGTCCTTCCTAGTTTATCGTTGCGGGTTGTCATTCGGTGGAGTCGGCAAGTTCGTAGTCAGTTCGTGCCAACCAACTTCGGTCGATTCTCCACGTCGTGGTTTCGAGGCAAGTATCTTATTATACGACTTGTATCTTGTGAATAGTAATTACGTATGACATGTATGACGATTTTGCTTGCCTCCGTAAATATGTTCCGTTTGAGTTGGTTGTGTTTTCCGAAATTTGAAGGCTTTGTTATAATAGTGATATATTGGTATACGTGTTAGGCGTTGTGCCATTTGTGCAGGATTGCGATGTACATATGAGATGGTTGCACACGTGTTTGTTCAATGTATTGTGTACCGAATGTGTGTTATGTTGGTTAAGAGTCGTTGTGATGATCATGATGTTTGTGTTGTTTTGGTTTACATACTTGATTGTACATTTCGGTGTAATGTGGAATGGCTTGACATTTAATGATTATGAATTGTGTCGTGTCGATGTGTGTGTGTTCCAGGTAGGGTCTGACGAGGCCTCTGGAGTTCATTACATGATGTGTACGAACAAAGTGTGTGATCCATGTAGGGTCTGACGAGGCCTCTGGAGTCCGGTACATGACGTGTACGGACAAGGTGTGTGATCCAGGTAGGGTCTGACGAGGCCTTTGGAGTTCGGTACATGATGTGTACGAACGATGTTGTGGCCGGGTAGGGTCCGTTGAGGCCTCCGGAGTTCGGTACATGATGTGTACGAACAGTTTGTGTGGCCCGGGTAAGGTCCGTCGAGGCCTCCGGAGTTTGGTACATGATGTGTACGAACAATGATCGTGTAGCAGTAATTGTTCGGGTAACATTTTAAATATGGATCTCGGACTCATAATGATATATTATTTAGTATGCTTTGAAACGAGAATCGGGCTAAGGCCCTAATGTTTACGAAAAGGTTTTGTAAATTGGGACTCGAGGTCCAAAAGAATTTACCTTTAAAAATCCCTGAGATGATGTGTTCCTTTTCAAATATCTCTTACTTGAGTTCGAAATTCTAAAACTTCTCGGGAACATTTTGATAATTGATTTCCGTATTAAATTCGTAGTTGCTATTTGCTTGTTACATTTCGTATGGTTTGATACTTGCACTAGTAAAATAGTCGAGTTTTACTAACCCCCGAGTATTCGGGGGGTGGATGTCTGTTCTGCGTCCAGGTACATGCAGGTTCAGGGGAGCAGTCACAGGATTGGCACAAGGGGATGACGAGCTGCGATACTAATCAAGAGTCGAGAGTTGGTAGAGTTTGGTTATATTAAAAGAGTTGATTCAGTCTTCCGCTGTATTGTGTTTCGACCCCTGTGTGGGTAATGTTGTTAGTCAGTTCTGTTGATAGAGTTGTGTGACCTCACGCATGTGTTTATGTGTAAGTGACCTTAGCAGTGCAGATTATTATATTGCTTGGCCCTGGCCAGGCAAGCATTTGGTTGTTTATGGATGTTTAGCCTGGTAAATTCTTGTGGAAAGGGTCTACGGCGTGTAATATTCCCATACGGTTTTTGGGGGTGTTACATTTATGGTATCAGAGATTAGGTTGAGAAAAACCTAGGCTGTCGGGTCAAGTCGTGTTGTTTGAGTCTTGTTTCGTCAGATTTTATCTGGCTGAGTCGTGTCACGACGCGTCGTCTGAGTTTGTTGGTCGTGATTAGTATCGTGGGGCGATCATCATCTTCGTGCGACCTGTGGATGTAAGTCTCCCTTCTTTGTGTTGTGCCTCGTGTGACACGAGCTATTTTTATGATTATTTGTTAAGTAACGGAATCCTCTTATGGATTTTGATTTCTTGATATGTGATTAGTTGACTCTCATATTTCGTTCATGTGAGGAGTAGTGTTGCTGGATTGTGCATGTTGGACGGTATTTCTTTTATCCGCTGCGTGAGTTCTTTTGTAATGGCTTTCGGTATTTTACCGACTGAGTTCTATTTCAAAAACCGATTTCCTTAACCGAGTTTGTGGCATTATGGCCTTGATCGTTTTGGCGAAATTCTTATGATGGTATTTAGTATTTTGTAAATGGCTTTTGTAAGTTTTTGAAATATTACCGTCATCGGCCTTTTTAATGTTGTAAATGGTTTTTAGCCTGGTGAGTTCCGGCGCGGGACCCACGGCACTATAATGTTTTGCGTAATTACCTGAAGTTTTTGGGCATTCTAGCCCATTGAATTATCTTTGAAAACCTTGAGTATCTTAGAAAATTAAAATTCGAGACGTACTTTTAAAACGAATTATTTTCTTGCGGTGTTTTCAAGGTGCTTTCTAATGCCGCAATACATTTCAAAAAAATTTCCAGTTGAGGACCAAAAACATTTTGAGATATTCTCAAATGCAGTTGCTTAGACCCAAGGGTCGAATATTTTTGAAAGTTCTTTCACTAAAAGAAAGGTGTCCTCATTTTTGTTCAAACGCAAGATGGTTTTCAAAGTCTCGAAAATGATGTTTGATCAACTTTTTGTAAAATGATACTCAAGATCAACTGGTGTTTCAAAACTGTCTTCAAAAGGTGGTTTTCGTTTTAAAACCCATCATTTCCTGCTTGAGGTCGGAGAAGGTGTGTATGATGTTGGTATTGTTGTTAGGGTGTTAGCCCTCCGAATTGTGATTGAATTGGTGGTGTGAACATTGAGTCGTTCGCCACGCATATGTTTTTGTTGTCCCTTTGTGGGAGGTGTGATGACGATCTTTAATGTTGTCATTTCGTGGTGACTTGCGTGTTATCGCACCTGTGTGAGCTGTTAAAGCTTGGGTTTGTACGTTTGTGTACATGTGTGATTGTTTCATGATGTTTGTAATTATGTGCTGGTTATTGTTCGGGCCGTTAAGGTTGCCGAACGATACCATCGTTGCTGTATTGTTTGTGTGTGTATTACTTTACGATGGAAATCGTTGTATATGATATGTGTTATGATTCTTTGTTGTGCTGAGTTGGCATCTCTGTTATGTTGTTTTGCGACGTTATGCCCCATTATATCTAGCATTTTGTATTTTCGGTATGCCAAGCCGAGACGTTTCAACCGTGATGTGCTGGGGCATGCACGTGTAAATTGTCCTTCTCGTCGGTAACACATTTCGAGTGTGGACTCGAGGGACACCGAATTCAGTTTTGCAAATTTGCCACCGAGACTTTCGGAGTTCACGCTTCAGCACAGTTATCAGAATCGTCTTTGAGAGGCCTTCGAAGGATGTCTTTGTCAGTTTCTTGTTGTGTCGTCACCTTGATTTCATTGTTGTGAGTTTTGGGGACGACACTGTTAGGAGTATGCCCCCAAATGCCACTCAGAGGATGTTGAGTGAGGGCATTGTACTTGTTATTATGTAAACCATTTATATAAGGCAAATGAATGTTTCTTTATTTACTGGTAGTTACTGGCATTCCTAACTCGTAAATAAACATATAGAAACTAGTCGGTGTATTTGAGAGCAAAACGTTCCACTCCTTATTGGATAAGGGGGTCGGCACTGGAAAGGTTATAGCTCAAATACTTAATCGTTCGCAAGTCGATGAAACTTGACTGGGCGTTAAGTTTATATGAAGACTTGTATGACGTGTTCTTTGACATGGAGAGTGCCTGTCGAACACTAATGGTTAGTGGGAGCACACGTTATAGGTATGTTAATTGGATTAGTATACTCGAACCGACTCACCCTTGATTCGTCACACGGATTTCACTCCGGGACAGTCAATGACGGAATCGAAAGGTTGTGATAGGTATTCGTGAACCTTCGACTTGAGGATTTAGTAGGGATGTGCTTGTGACGTCAAGATTTTCATTAGAGTAGTTCGACCCTGTAAACCGGAAGGTGGGGGTCAACCTCGACGTGCATCTTGACGGGGAAGTAGCAGGTCCTACTGAATACCAAGATAGAATTCTTTCTCCCGTTAGTGAGCGGGTTATATGTCCTATGCGGTTATTGGCAGATGAGATCATAAGTCTTTGGCCAAAGCATTGGAGCTAGTTGTATTAGATACACGAGAGCTCGATGATCTCGATTTGCATTAACGCATGCATAGCGTCAAGTACAGATAAGGTTTGACTAATCGTGACTTTATAACTTGATCGGGACATTTGAAAGAAGGGTTTATACGTATACTGGTATTCACGACAGAATGGTTCTTGAATGATCCCAATCATTCGTTCTCAGTTGGGGTACAGTGTAGGCCGCCAGGCTGGCTAGGTGGTGCTACTACTCTTTGGTTCCTAACATTGATGACTGAGACGGACCTACCGAGTCGCGCAATAGGATTGACGACGGAATAAATAAAGCTAATTCTCTCATTATGAATATTAGATATTGGATATCTAAATTTGAGACATTAGATGTCTAAATCGATTTATTGGATAAATTGATATACGGCCTAATGAATTAAATATATCACCGGGTGATTAATTTAATTCATAAATATAATTATTTCTTGGAGAAATTAATTATGTTATTTTGTATTTGATATGTTTAATTAATTGGATTAATTAAATGACACAAATACATCGGAACGGAATAGGAGTTTATCTGTTTGGACTCACGGGAGTCCGAAACGAACCAAACTCGTCCCGGCTCCTTCTAGATGGCCATCCCATTTTCCCTCCTCTTTCCTTTGGTCATAGTCTCCACCTTAATTGGTGGAAGACTTGAAGTATCAAGGGAACAAGATCTTTTAATTAATTCATTTAATTATTTAGTCTTGATTTGGAAAAAGAGAGATAGACTTTGAGTTTAACACTCATTCTTCATCTTCTTCATTCACTTCCTCTTCATTTTTCTTGGAGAAAAATTGAGAGAAAATTATTGAGAGATATATTATACACTTAGAGTGTAATAATAAAAGCTTCATTATTTGATTCTAGCCATAACCTTAGAGGTTAATCAAGTGTTGTTATTAGGTCATTTTTCTAGCGTGGCAAGTAGAGACGCGGTGCTTTCGGCGTTGGATCGTTCAAGGGCTTCGAACGGATCGGACTCGTAGAGATCAAACTAAAGCTTGGGGAATAGCTCAAGAGAAGGTTTCCATTTAATCAACGGACTTCGAGGGTTAGTTTCTTACGACTCTTGATTTTCGTTTATATATTCGTATATACGTAGCTCGATCGATCCTCGTAGGGATTCGGATCGAATTAATTTTCGTTTTACCGCTTCCGCTGGGCCTTCGATTTAGGCACCGAATCCCAACAGTGGTATCGGAGCGTAGGTCTTGCGATTGTATATACGATATTGGCATTTGGAATGCTTGATTAGATGGTGAATGATTTGGAATCATTTTAGTCATAATCGTGGTATATTTTTTTACGTTCGTTGTAGTTATATTTTTCGTAAGTTTATATCTAAATATAAATATTAATTTCTTGGAAATATGATTTATATTGAAGATATGAATGTTGAAAAATATTGATATTGGATATCCGGTCGAAAATCGAGCTCCGAATCGTCGTCGGACGATTTTTCGGACAAAGGCGGATTCTTTGCCGGGGTGACTCGGCCGTGTGCGGTGACACGGGCCGTGTCAGCGATCCCAGGCCCTTGCCAGCGGGACCCGACCGTGTCGGAGACACGGGCGTGCCGGCAGCTGCCGAGCGTGATCGGCCATGCCAGGCATGTCTGCCGGCATGCTGCCGGAAGTGACTCGGCCATGGCAGGCCAATTTCGCCCCGGCTCGATTTTTTCGTGTATTCTTGAAAATTAATCTCCCGCATGTTAAATTGGATTTAATATGATTAAAATGATTTATGGTATTTCATTTTATAAGGGAAATTTGATTAATTGGAATATTTATGGTCGACCGAATTATTTTGAACGTTATCATATTACCGATTGTGTGAATCGATTTGATCGGTTCGTATTGTTGATTGGATCAATGTATCTCTACGCTTTCCATTTATTTAGTATTTATTGGATGAATGCTTTTGAATGAGGATGTGGTTCGTGGACTTAGATTTGAATCGTTCGTTTTATTCGATTGGGTTGTAAAGGCCGTTTTGAGCCTATTTATTTTACTAGAAATATTTGTATCTAGGATGCAATTTTCGATGTAAAATTTATATGTAATGACGAAGACCGGAGGAAGATCCATTTCGAGAAGACGAAGATTCAAGACGAAGACTTGTAATTAGATTACGGAGTTTTTGTTTTCTAGGAACGGTCCATGAACCACATGTTGGTAGCAACTAGGTTGTGAATGGTTTTTTCATATTGTATGAATGCCACAAACGCGCTTAAATGATTAATGTGCAAAGTGTAACGTTAATCGCGAAAATTCTCCCACAATAAATTATTAAGTTCATAAGGTTTCAAGGTTTTCCTTCCCTCCATCGAGTTTTCGGGAAATTGAAATCCAAACCGGATGTGCTATGCTTCCGAGTTATCGGGGTAGTCGTTCGGGGAGGACGGATAAATTACCGGGAGCGCATTGGATGCCTTCGGTTGGAGCAAATTTTATCCCTAGAAACCTGATAGGTTGCCGGATAAGATTCAATTGTGAAACTGATTTGCGTCGATGGTATAAACTTAACTTGTTCACGAACCATAGAAACCGTATAGGTTGAGGGGAGAATGATGTGAATCAAGAAGCAGTCAGTCAGTCAGAAGAAGAACTATACATTCCTGTGGGACCAATAACAAGATCACGAGCAAATGCGATAAAGAATTCATTAACAATGCTCGTGCAAAATCATTTTAATCATACCGGTGATCATAAATATAATAACATATTAATTTGTGTTATTGAAGCCGTCACATGTTAGATTAAAAGTGTTGATGTCATCATTCCAAGCAATAAGCCTAACTGAAGATGCGATACAATTGAAAGCAGGCGTTGGAATTTCAGATACGATACATGTTCGTATTTTTATCATAACTTTCACGTCCGATATCCAATTGAGACGATTCAGGTGGATTTGGAAAGCTAAGAGGCAGTACTACAATTATCTAGAAGACATCAAGATCAAAATCCGAAGTCTAGGATCTGTTATTCCACTAAAACGACAACAGCATATTTTTCTTTAACTTTGTTTTCTTATTTTCAAAACTCAAGTCTTGGTCCTTGATTTTTGTCCCCTAAAAATGTGTTGACTCTTTAACTTATGGGTTGATTTGTCATGTTCAGATTTTAGGAGCTTTGAATGTTGAATTTATATTTTTAGTCTTTATTTTATAATTTTATATTGTAATAGTTGTAGGAATTTTGGCTATAAATAGCCCTCATTTTCATTTGTAAGGACACCTTGAAATTTATAAAAATTGTGAGTGTTTGTGTTAACAAACTTTCTTCTTATTTTGTTGAGTGTGTCTCCAAAATATAAATCGTGATTTCAATTCACTTATCGAGGCGTTAGAAACCTCGTGGCGTGTTTGAATCGCACCTTAGGTTTGCTACGGCGCGTCACGTAGAGGGCTTGAAGTAAAACAATCATTTGCTTAATATTGGAACGATCTTGGGAACTAAAATCATACTAGCGATAGCGGTTACCACGGCACGTCGTGTGGGTCGCATCAGTTGGCTTGAGCTCGGTTTTTCCATTACTAAGTGGTATCTATTTTCCTTCATTTTCATAATCTTCTTATCTTACCATCCTATTCTTTCTTTCTATCTTCTAAACCTTCCGTCTTCTTAATATAAAAAAAAAGTATAAAAAAAAAGTATAAAAAAAAAAATAAATACAAAAAAAAATTATAAAAAAAAGTATACAAAAAAAAAGTATACAAAAAAAAAAGTATTCAAAAAAAAAATATAAACAAAAAAAATGGTATACAAAAAAAAAGTATACAAAAAAAAAAGAAAACAAAAAAAAATTTAAACAAAAAAAAAAGTATAAAAAAAAATACCTATATATATAAATATACCTATTTATCACAAAGGTCGGTTCTACCACCACAGTGAATATATATACATATACATATCTATCACGAAGGTCGGTTCTACCACCACAGTGAATATATATACATATACATATCTATCACGAAGGTCGGTTCTACCACCACAGTGAATATATATATATATATATATATATATATATATATATATATATATTATATATACATATACATATCTATCACGAAGGTCGGTTCTACCACCACAGTGAAATATAAAATAAATATAAAGTTGGAGTGCGGATTACCGCCCCTGTAAAATTAAATACTTGTCACAATACTAGCCTATATAATCACCTTGTGCGTTGTGTGATATTTATATAAAGCCGAGTGATTAAAGGCAAGAACAGTGCAAAAAAAAAAAGAAAAAAAAAAAAAGAGTGATACACGAGCGTTGAGTGATCGAGCGATATACGTGAGGATCTTGTGAGGACTAATTTGTGTGTGTGTGTCAAAAAAAAAGAGAAAAAAAAAGGGCAAAAAAAAATAAAAAAAAGAAAGGCAAAAAAAAAGGAAAAAAAAGAAAGGGCAAAAAAAAAAAAAAAAAAAAAAAAAAAAAAAATGTCGAAATCCGATATTGAGAAAAATGAAGGAAACGAAGCCCTTCAGAACATACAAGAAATGCTCACCCAATTAATTAGAAGACAAGATCGACAAGAAGAAGCGATCAAAAATTTACAAAAAAATAAAGAGGATGAGCATCACCGTAGAAGAAGGAATCCGAGTCCCATCTCATATAGAGAGTACGAGGATGAAACATTCTCTGAGGATGGAACTTACCAAAATCGAGGAGGAAGTGGTCGAGGAGGTTGGAGAGAACAAGGTAGACGGTATGAAAGGGAAGGACGAAACGAGGAAGACCGAAGTATGGGAAATATAAAAATGAAAATCCCGGCCTTCGAAGGCGGAGTGATCCCGACACATACCTTGGTAGGGAGAGGAAGTTGGAAACTATATTTGGCGCCACAACTATGCTAGTACTAAGAAAATGAGGTTAGCAATAACCGAATTTTCAGTATGCCTGACATTTGGTGGGACCAACTTGTGACGGATAGAAGGAGGAATGGAGAGAGGCCAATTAATAGTTGGGAGGAATTAAAGATTGTAATGCGTAGAAGATTTGTTCCTAATTATTATCATAAGGAACTATTTTCTCGCCTTCAATCCTTAAAACAAGGTTCAAGGAGCATAGAAGATTTTCGAAAGGAAATGGAGATGTTAATGATCCGGGCCGATGTGAGGGAGTCGAGGAGGCCACAATGGCAAGATTTCTACATGGCATGAGGCGGAAATCTCTAAAGAAGTTGATAAACAATACTATGTTGAGTTCGAGGACATGGTATATGCGGCGATCAAAATTGAGAGGAATTTGCGAAAGGGAGGCAACAATACTTACTCCACGGGTACACAACTCCTTGGAAGACTCAAGCGGGAAATCGAGACGTATCGAGGCGGTTTTGATAAAAGCACCATGAAGGGGAAGTTTGAGGTGTGGAGTACTAGTCGAACAAAACCGAAGTCAAATCTACATCCGTAGAAAATACAAACACGAGAAAGCAGGGACATCAAGTGTTTTCGATGCCACGGACGAGGACACATTGCATCCCAATGCACTAATAAACGAGCAATGATACTTAGGGAGGACGGAGAATATGAAACGGATGATGAAGATGAGGAAGAAGTGAAAGAAGAAAGTGATGAAGGGGAGCTAGAATTCGCACCCGCACTTGTCATTAGGAGGGTGTTGAATGTGAAGGCAAAGGAGGAAGAGAGCAACGATAACGAACAACGAGAAAATCTTTTTCACACTAGATGTTTTGTGAAAAATAAAAATTGTAGTGTGATCATTGATAACGGAAGTTGCACCAATGTGGCTAGTGCGATGCTAGTCGAGGGGTTAGAATTACCAACAAGGCGACATCCTAAGCCTTATAGACTTCATTGGCTAAGCGATTGCGGAGAGGTTCGGGTGAATAAGCAGTACTCATAACCATCACAATTGGAAAATACCATGATGATATCCTATGTGACGTTGTACCAATGCACGCTTGCCATATTTTGTTGGGGAGACCATGGCATTACGATCGAGATGCCCAACTTAGCGGGAAGAAGAATCGTTACTCATTTGAGAAAGATGGGAGGAAAATCACATTAGTTCCCATGGTGAAAATACAAGTCCATGAAGATCAAATTCGACTCCAAAAAGAAGTTGAAGAAAAGAAAAAGAAAAGGAAAAGAAAGAAAACCAAAAGAAAAAGGAAAAGAAAAGAGAAAGAAAAGGAAAAGAAAAGAAAGGAAAAGAAAAACAAGAGAAAAAGAAAAGAAAAGAAAGAAAAAGAAAAAATGAAAAATCAAAAATGTTTATTTATAAGTGCAAAGGAAGTCGTTAAAGAAGTTGAGGAGGGGCAACCCGTATACTTACTTCTTACCAAACGAATTTGCACTCTTGATGATGATAAAACCGGAATGTTCAGTACTATAAAAATTCTATTGCAGGACTTCAATGATGTTTTTCGGAAGAGCTACCACCGGTTTGCCACCAAAAAGAGGATCGAGCACCAAATCGACTTTGTGCGAGCCGTCATTCCAAACCGACCGAGATACCGAAATAATCCTGAAGAAACTAAGGAGATTCAGCGGCAAGTCGAGGAGTTATTAAGTATTGGGTATATCCGAGAAAGTTTGAGTCCTTGTGCCGTTCCGATAATTTTCGAACCAAAGAAAGACGGGACTTGGAGAATGTGCACCGATGCGAGCGGTGAACAATATCACGGTAAAGTATCGACATCCAATTCCAAGGTTAGATGATATGTTGGACGAATTACATGGTTCGCGTGTGTTTAGTAAAATTGATTTAATGAAAGGTTATCACCAAATTCGTATGAAAGAAGGGGATGAATGGAAAACGGCCTTTAAAACTAAATACGGATTATATGAATGGTTGGTAATGCCTTTTGGTCTTACAAATGCACCGAGCACTTTTATGCGGCTAATGAATCATGATTTGCGTGCTTATATTGGAAAATTTGTTGTCGTATACTTTGATGATATTCTCATTTATAGCAAGAGTACAGACGAACACGTTGAACATTTAAGATTGGTTTTAATTACCTTGAAAAAGGAACAATTATATGCTAGTCTTAAGAAATGTACTTTTTGCATGAGTGATGTTATATTCCTTGGGTATGTCGTTAGTATTGACGGCATAAAAGTTGATGAAGAAAAGATAAGGGCCATACGTGAATGGCCTAGACCGACTAATGAAACTGAGGTAAGAAGTTTTCACGGTTTAGCAGGTTTTTATCGACGCTTTGTTAAAGATTTTAGCACGATTTGCCGTTAAATGAACTTATAAAGAAACATGCTAAATTTCATTGGGGTGATGATCAAGAAAATGCCTTTAACACATTAAAGGATAAATTATGCGGCCCTTTGTGTTAGCATTGCAGTTTTCTAACACTTTTGAAGTTGAGTGTGATGCTTCAGGAGTAGGAATTGGAGCAGTATTAATGCAGGAAAAGAGGCTGATTGCTTACTTTAGCGAAAAACTTGGAGGAGCGATGTTGAACTATCCTACATATGATAAAGAATTGTATGCTTTGGTTAGAGCTTTACGTACGTGGCAACACTACTTATGGCCTAAGGAGTTCGTGATTCACACGGATCATGAATCATTGAAGCATCTCAAGGGACAAAATAAGTTGAGTAAAAGACATGCCAAATGGTTAGAGGAGATCGAATCGTTTCCTTACATCATCAAGTATAAACAAGGTAAGGAGAACATCGTTGCCGATGCATTGTCGAGAAGGTATGTATTACTTAATACGCTTTCTTGTAAAATGTTGGGATTTGAGCTCTTGAAAGGATCTTACGTGGGAGATAAAGATTTTGGCGAAACATATGTTGCTTGCGAGACAAAAAGTGTGGATAAATTTTATCGGGATGATGGATTTTTATTCCGTGAAAATAAACTTTGCATTCCTTTTTGTTCGACACGGGAGTTGTTAGTAAGGGAAGCACATAGTGGGGGATTAATGGGACATTTCAGAATTGCCAAAACTTTTGAAATATTGCATGAACACTTCTTTTGGCCTAAAATGAAACATGATGTTTATAAAATTGTCAATTCATGCATTATTTGTCGAAGGGCAAAATCACGAGTGTTACCGCATGGTTTGTACATGCCACTCCCGATTCTAACGAGCCTTGGGTTGATCTTTCTATGGACTTTGTGTTGGGGTTACCAAAGGTAAAATCTGGATGTGATTGGATATTTGTCGTTGTTGATAGATTTAGCAAAATGGCACATTTCATTGCATGTCACAAACCGACGATGCCACTCATATTGCAAATTTATTTTTCAAAGAAATTGTCCGTTTACATGGAATGCCAAAAGTATAGTGTCCGATCGGGATACTAAATTTCTTAGCCATTTTGGAAAGTTTTGTGGGCGAACCAGGAACAAAATTACTTTATTCGACAACTTGTCATCCCCAACCGATGGACAAGCGAGGTAGTTAACCGAACACTTGGTCAATTATTCTGACATTGTTAACAAGAACTTGAAAAATTGGGAAACAACTTTACCGTTCATTGAATTTGCTTACAATGTAACTGTTCATTCTACCACTACATTTTCTCCATTTGAAATTGTATATGGGTTTAATCCGATAACTCCTTTAGACTTGTTGCCTATTCCTATAGATGACATGGGGAGTATCGATGGCAAGAAAAAGGCTGAAATGATCAAACAACTGCACGCAAAAGTTCGAGAACAAATTAAAAAACGCAACGAACATAATGTCCGAATAAAGAATAAGGGACGGAAGCAAGTATTCTTTGAACCAGGTGACTGGGTTTGGATTCACTTAAGGAAAGAGAGGTTTCCCGCACAAAGGAAGTCTAAATTGATGCCAAGGGGAGACGGACCATTTCAAATTTTAGAACGCGTCAATGATAATGCCTACAAAGTGGATCTACGATAAATATAATGTTTCGCTACCTTCAATGTTGCCGACTTAAGCCCTTTTGAATTTTCAGATTCGAGGACGAATCCTTTTGAGGATGGAGGGAATGATGTGAATCAAGAAGCGATCGATCGATCGGAAGAAGAACTATACATTCTGTGGGACCAATAACAAGATCACGAGCAAATGCGATAAAGAATTCATTAACAATGCTCGTGCAAAATCATTTTAATCGAATAGGTGATCATAAATATAATAACATATTAATTTGTGTTATTGAAGCCGTCACATGTTAGATTAAAAGTGTTGATGTCATCATTCCAAGCAATAAGCCTAACTGAAGATGCGATACAATTGAAAGCAGGCGTTGGAATTTCAAATACGATACATGTTCGTATTTTTATCATAACTTTCACGTCCGATATCCAATTGAGACGATTCAGGTGGATTTGGAAAGCTAAGAGGCAGTACTACAATTATCTAGAAGACATCAAGATCAAAATCCAAAGTCTAGGATCTGTTATTCCACTAAAACGACAACAGCATATTTTTCTTTAACTTTGTTTTCTTATTTTCAAAACTCAAGTCTTGGTCCTTGATTTTTGTCCCCTAAAAATGTGTTGACTCTTTAACTTATGGGTTGATTTGTCATGTTCAGATTTTAGGAGCTTTGAATGTTGAATTTATATTTTTTTAGTCTTTATTTTATAATTTTATATTGTAATAGTTGTAGGAATTTTGGCTATAAATAGCCCTCATTTTCATTTGTAAGGACACCTTGAAATTTATAAAAATTGTGAGTGTTTGTGTTAACAAACTTTCTTCTTATTTTGTTGAGTGTGTCTCCAAAATATAAATCGTGATTTCAATTCACTTATCGAGGCGTTAGAAACCTCGTGGCGTGTTTGAATCGCACCTTCCGGTTTGCTACGGCGCGTCACGTAGAGGGCTTGAAGTAAAACAATCATTTGCTTAATATTGGAACGATCTTGGGAACTAAAATCATACTAGCGATAGCGATTACCACGGCACGTCGTGTGGGGGTCGCATCAGTGAACAAGGGGAAAAAGAAGATCGAATCATCCATTAGATGGGTTGGTGTTGGACACCACTTTATGAAAATTAATAGACTAGAAACCTGTTCGGTTGCCCTCTATTAAGATTTATAAAGAACTCGATCACCACTATGAATTAGAGCGACGATACTTCCGGATTTCACAAGGGAGTGTGTTATTCCGATAAAAATAGTGGGAGCTGGGTAACAAGAATAGAAAAGACCTTAATTCTACACTCAGAACATAATTGAATGAGTCACTAATTAATCTGTTATACTTAATGCAGACAAATCTCAATGACAATGAATCCACTCGCAATTCTACTCGAAAAGAACACCTTAATGGGACCTAACTTTGTGGATTGGCTCCGCAATCTGATGATTGTCCTCAGTATAGAGGCATTGGGATACGTCTTGGAGACGGACATTCCGGCGCCTCCTGTGCGGACCCGAGCCAATCAAGAAGAGATTGAAAACCATGAAAAGTGGGTTAAGGATGACGTGAAAGTCCGTGCTTATATGATGGCTTCCATGTCTAATGAGCTTCAGAGAGCTCATGAGAAAATGACTTCTGCTAGGCAGATTCTATCTCACTTAACCGAACTTTATGGTGAGCACAACAGAACTGCTAGATATGAGATATCCAAGCAACTGTTCGGTGCAAGGATGAAGGAAGGTGAGAAGGTTGGGGAACACGTCCTCAAAATGATATCCATGATCGAGAGATTGGAGGCTCTTGATTTTAAAATGGATACTTCTCTCCAAACCGACCTTATCCTACAGTCTCTCCCTGATTCCTACTCACAGTTTGTTATGAACTTCAACTGCAATGAGATTGCATGTAACTTAGCTGGGCTAATGAACAAACTTGTGACCGCTCAGTCTCAGATGAAGACTCCGCGGATGAAGGAGTCTGCTCTTGTGATTTCTTCTGGACCTCGGAGGTCTAAGAACAAGAAGAAAAAGACCAAAAGGCAAACTGGACCACAAGTTAAGGACCTTAAGGGTAAGGGCAAGGCCCCAATGGTTCCAAAGAACAAGAAGAAGAAGGATGCTTGTCTCAAGTGCGGTGAGCTGGGCCACTGGGCTAGAGGCGTCCAGATTCTTCATGGCACTTAGTGCAGAACTTTTAGTTTTGGAAACAAATTGTTACGCTCGTATTTTCTACTTCACGGATCTGGATTACGGTGCTAGTTCTCATATTTGTACCGTGAATCAGGATCTGGAACAAAGTAGAAAGCTTGGAGCTGGAGAAGTTATGATCACAGTCGGAAGCGGGCATAGTGTCGAGGCGACCGACATAGGATCACTTCTTTTGGGTTTAGAATCCGGCTTTGTTTTAACTTTAGAAGATGTACTTGTTTTGCCCAAGGCACAAAACATTTTATCCATTCGGTCATGGACCGAAAGGCTTTTCATTTTTCATTGGTGATGGTTCTGCAAAATTTATTTTAGAAATAAACTAGTAGGTACCGCTACATTGTTGAATGGATTGTATCATCTAAATATCAAGAACAAAGTAGTTGTGAATACTATGACTAGAAAACGTGGTAGGGATGAAACCAATCAAGTTTTGAAATGGCATCTTAGACTTGGTCATGTTGGTCGGACCAAGGTTTACAAGATGGAAAAGATGGACTTATGGGTCCATTGGGATCGGATCCCTTTCCTACTTGTGAATCTTGCCTTAAAGGCAAAATGACTAAGTCCCCTTCACAGGACATTTCAAAGAGCCGATAAATCGGGATTAATCCATACCGACGTATGTGGTGCTTTGGAAGCGGCACGTGACGGATATCAATATTTCATTACGTTTACAGATGATCATACTAGGTATGGTTATGTATACTTAATGAAACATAAATCCGAGGCTTTTGAGAAATTCCAGAATTCAAGGCCCTAGTCGAGAAACAAACTGGTAATCATATCAAAGCACTTGGTCGGACCGAGGTGGCGAGTATATGAGTACGGAGTTTGACGAGTTCCTAAAGGAACATGGAATAGTTTCACAACTAACACCTCCAGTACTCCTCGGTTAAATGGTGTGTCGAAAGAAGGAACCGGACCCTGTTGAACATGGTACATTTCCATCTTTGGGCTATCTTGACTTGCCGATTTACAGTGGGGTATGCACTCTGATTGCCGCATATATCTTGAGCAGATGTCCTTCCAAATCCGTTCCTAAAACTCCACATGAGATGTGGGAAGGAAGGAAACCAAGTCTTAATCATATTAGGATTTGGGGATGTCCCGCTTATGTCAAGAAGACTAAGGTGGAAAAGTTGGAAGCTAGGTCTGCGAAGGGACGTTTCATTGGATTCCCGTCTGGGCGATGGGATATCTATTCTACATGCCCGAAGATCGAAGGATCATTGTTGCTTTACAAGCACACTTCTGGAAGATGAGTTCATTCAGAAGGCGGAGCGGGTAGAAGTATTTCTTTAGAAGAATACAATGAAACTCCTCGAGAGACACTGCAAGAAACTGGAACCGAACTTTCAAACGCAAGTACAACCACCTCGTAGGTCTAGTAGGGTGTCTCATTTACGAGAGGTATGGGCTTGTGCACTTGGAGGAGCCGGGTCTCCATGAGGTTCCAAGTGATAGCCAAGAGACCGACCCAACAACCTATGACCAAGCGATGGTGGATGTAGACTCGTGAAATGGCGTGAAGCTATGGAAGGCTGAGATAGACTCGATGCATGTCAATCAGTGCGGACTCTAGTAGACCGCCCCAAGGGCATAGTGCCTATTGGGAACAAGTGGATCTACAAGAGAAAGACCGATGGTGATGGCAAGGTTGATGCCTATAAGGCCGGGCTTGTGGCAAAGGGTTATACCTGGAAGGAAGGGATCGATTACCACGATACCTTCTCGCCCGTAGCCATGATCAAGTCTATTCGCATGATGCTTGCTATAGCCCTACCACGATTATGAGATATGGCAAATGGACGTAAAGACGGCTTTCCTTAATGGATTCCTCGGAGGAAATCTATATGGAGCGGCTAAAGGCTTTGTGTCCGAAGTCGATATTCGAAAGTGTGCAAGCTTGACGTTCCATTTATGGGTGAAGCAAGCGTCGCGTAGTTGGAACCTTCGTTTTGACGAGGCGGTCAAAGAGTTTGACTTCGTGCAAAATGAAGAGGAACCTTGTGTATACAAGAAGGTTAGTGGAAGCAAGATCGCATTCTTAGTACTATATGTGGATGATAGTCTACTAATAGGAAATGATGTGGGAATGCTCGATTACGTAAAGCTTGGCTTTCGAGTAATTTCTCCATGAAAGACTTGGGAGAAGCAACCTATATTCTTGGAATTCGACTCTACCGGGATAGAGCGAAGAGAACAATAGGCCTTTCCCAATCCCTCTATATAGATAAGATCTTAAAGCGATTTAAGATGGATGATTCTAAAAGAGGGTTCCTACCAATGCAACATGGAATAAAACTCACCTTGAAGATGTGTCCTCAAAGTGAGGAACAACGAAAGGAAATGAGTAATATACCATATGCTTCGGCCGTGGGTAGCCTTATGTATGCTATGTTGTGTACAAGACC
The DNA here is from genome assembly GCA_033398695.1 of Orobanche coerulescens. Lineage (NCBI taxonomy): Eukaryota > Viridiplantae > Streptophyta > Magnoliopsida > Lamiales > Orobanchaceae > Orobanche > Orobanche coerulescens. The sequence goes on along the minus strand of CM065802.1, from coordinate 143,150,966 downwards.
TGACATCGCGCATGCTGTAAGCGTGGTGAGTAGGTTTCAGGCAAACCCAGGTAGGGAACATTGGACTGCCATAAAGAACGTTCTCAAGTACTTAAGAAGGACTAGAGATATGGTTACGATGTATGGCGGTGGAGAATCGATGTGGTGGGATTCACCGATTCGGACTTCCAGGCGAAGGGCGACTCGATGTCCACTTCGGCTACATATTTACTCTTAATGGAGGAGCAGATCTTGGCGTAGTGCCAAGCAAAGCGCGGCTCTTGATTCCACCTGTCAGTGAGTATCAAGCGGCCTCGGAGGCTTCCAAGGAAGGGTTACGGATTAAGAAGTTTCGGGAGAACTTCAAATGATACCATGTCTTGAGTGCTGTTCCGCTATTGTGCGACAACGACGAGCCGTAGCGCAGCCAAGGAGCCGAGGTTTCACAACAAAGACTAAACATATTGAGAGGAAGTATCATCTCGTAAGAGAATTTGTTCGCAAGGGATACATTGTCTTTGCCAGAGTAGACTCGGCCGACAACGTCGCCGATCCACCGACTAAGCCACTTTCTCGGACTAGCTTGGAGCGTCATCTGGAGAACATGGGTATTAGATACCATAGTGTGTGGCATTGAGTGCAAGTGGGAGATTGTTAGGAGTATGCCCTCAAATGCCACTCGAGAGGATGTTGAGTGAGGGCATTGTACTTGTTATTATGTAAACCATTTATATAAGGCAAATGAATGTTTCTTTATTTCTTGGTAGTTCTTGGCATTCCTAACTCGTAAATAAACATATAGAAACTAGTCCGTGTATTTGAGAGCAAAACGTTCCACTCCTTATTGGATAAGGGGGTCGGCACTGGAAAGGTTATAGCTCAAATACTTAATCGTTCGCAAGTCGATGAAACTTGACTGGGCGTTAAGTTTATGTGAAGACTTGTATGACGTGTTCTTTGACATGAAGAGTGCCTGTCGAACACTAATGGTTAGTGGGAGCACACGTTATAGGTATGTTAATTGGATTAGTATACTCGAACCGACTCACCCTTGATTCGTCACACGAATTTCACTCCGGGACAGTCAATGACGGAATCGAAAGGTTGTGATAGGTATTCGTGAACCTTCGACTTGAGGATTTAGTAGGGATGTGCTTGTGACGTCAAGATTTTCATTAGAGTAGTTCGACCCTGTAAACGGAAGGTGGGGTCAACCTCGACGTGCATCTTGACGGCAAGTAGCAGATCCCATCAATACCAAGATAGAATTCTTTCTCCCGTTAGTGAGCGGGTTATATGTCCTATGCGGTTATTGGCAGATGAGATCATAAGTCTTTGGCCAAAGCATTGGAGCTAGTTGTATTAGATACACGAGAGCTCGATGATCTCGATTTGCATTAACGCATGCATAGCGTCAAGTACAGATAAGGTTTGACTAATCCTGACTTTATAACTTGATCGGGACATTTGAAAGAAGGGTTTATACGTATACTGGTATTCACGACAGAATGGTTCTTGAATGATCCCAATCATTCGTTCTCAGTTGGGGTACAGTGTAGGCCGCCAGGCTGGCTAGGTGGTGCTACTACTCTTTGGTTCCTCCCATTGCTGACTGAGACGGACCTACCGAGTCGCGCAATAGGATTGACGACGGAATAAATAAAGCTAATTCTCTCATTATGAATATTAGATATTGGATATCTAAATTTGAGACATTAGATGTCTAAATCGATTTATTAGATAAATTGATATACGGCCTAATGAATTAAATATATCACCGGGTGATTAATTTAAGTCATAAATATAATTATTTCTTGGAGAAATTAATTATGTTATTTTGTATTTGATATGTTTAATTAATTGGATTAATTAAATGACACAAATACATCGGAACGGAATAGGAGTTTATCTGTTTGGACTCACGGGAGTCCGAAACGAACCAAACTCGTCCCGGCTCCTTCTAGATGGCCATCCCATTTTCCCTCCTCTTTCCTTTGGTCATAGTCTCCACCTTAATTGGTGGAAGACTTGAAGTATCAAGGGAACAAGATCTTTTAATTAATTCATTTAATTATTTAGTCTTGATTTGGGAGGATTTTATGGAGCATAAAAAGAAGACTCTCTTCACTTGTTTGAAAGCCTTCCAACGTGAGTATTGAAAAAGAGAGATAGACTTTGAGTTTAACACTCATTCTTCATCTTCTTCATTCACTTCCTCTTCATTTTTCTTGGAGAAAAATTGAGAGAAAATTATTGAGAGATATATTATACACTTAGAGTGTAATAATAAAAGCTTCATCATTTGATTCTAGCCGTAACCTTAGAGGTTAATCAAGTGTTGTTATTCCGGTCATTTTTCCGGCGCGTGGCAAGTAGAGACGCGGTGCTTTCGGCGTTGGATCGTTCAAGGGCTTCGAACGGACTCGTAGAGATCAAACTAAAGCTTGGGGAATAGCTCAAGAGAAGGTTTCCATTTAATTAACGGATTTCGAGGGTTAGTTTCTTACGACTCTTGCTTTTCGTTTATATATTCGTATATACGTAGCTCGATCGATCCTCGTAGGGATTCGGATCGAATTAATTTTCGTTTTACCGCTTCCGCTGGGCCTTCGATTTAGGCACCGAATCCCAACAGACACTTCTTTTAGAAGAGGTCGAATATAATATTCGTATTATTTTTGGCTTCTGCATTTTCTCTTTCTCAATTCTATCGACTCGCTCGTGTTCGTTGTTACTTTCTGAACTTGTTCTGTATTTCGGTTTCATCGTCCGAACGAACTGTGATCTTGTTGTGGGTCGATCTGGTTATCGCTGTGATTTTTTTTTTTTTGAGTTCGGTTCGATTCTTCTGAACCTTGTTCGGGAGTGACATCATCTGGTTCTATTAGTTCTTTTACTCGAAGTGGATCGTATTTGGAACTCTTGTGTTTTCGACTCTGTCGACTCGTTTATGTTCGTTGACATTTCTGGGCTTGTCCTGCCCCTTGCTTTTGTTGATCGAACGAGTGTGGTATTATTTCGGAATAACTCGTTTGTCGTTGTGACTTTTCAATCGCTATTCCTTTTCCGGTGGATCTTATGGGAATGCATGTCTTGTAGTTCTCACCAGATCGTCCTGGGAGTTGTCATTTGAATTTTATTATCCTTCGTGTTTCGGACATGATTGTTCGATTTTTGTTGTCTCGATCGTTTGTTTGTTCGGTTTTGTTCTCGTTTCGTGATTGTTGAGCGTTCAGGCTCCTTCCTAATTCCCTTAAGTTCAGGAAGTTAGTCTCGTTTTCAATCTTCCAACCCTTGAGCGGTGGAATTCCGTATTTGTTCAGCGGTTGGCTCGCGTTTTGATTGATGTACCGTTGGGTTGGTCAATCCTATTGATTTTCATTCGTTGTGTTTTGTGATTGTCCGGATAATCGACTCGATTGTATTGTCTGTTTGATGACGCTTGTCACTTGTTGATTTTATTATGTTTCTATCGGTGGCGTTGTGTTGGTCATCGTGGGGCGTGTTTTCATGCCGTATGTCTCTTTGTGTTGCTTGTGGCATTCCGTCGTTGGCGCGAGTTTCGATTCTTGTGTATCTCGTTGAGTGTTTTCTGGCGGGATGTTGCTCCTCCCTACTTATTTTAAGTTTCGGGACGAAACTTCTTTTAAGAAGGGTAGAATGTAATATCCGCAATTTTCGATTTTCGGTAATTTTCTTTTTTCAGCGAGAGTCCATTTTGACGACTTGCTTATGACCGTTTCATCGTTCTGAGAATATTTAATTCTACACTTTTTTACATCCGAGTTCGTTTCGGTGTCGTTTTGTTGAGTTCCGTGCTTTTTGGCGACTTTTCCGCACTTGAGTTCGATTCTTGCGAATCTCGTTCGAAACTGCTGTTTCGAGTTTCCCGTAAGTCCGTTTAACTTTGTTAGACATGTTGTGAACTTCGTTTTGGTTATTCGATCACGTATCGTGATTTTCGGGCGTTTTGGGCCATTTTGTAATTTCTTATAAATTACGGGTATCCGTATCTGTAATTGTTGTCTCGACCCATTTCTTGGTCGCGTATGATTAATTATGGTATTATGTTTTCATTTCGGGTCGTTGATGTTGTCCGCGAACTTTTCGTCGTGTTCGTTAAAATGCGTTTTGAAATCGAGTCGTCGAGCCACAGTGTTCGAGCACCGCCGACGGTTGCAGGACTAGCCGGACGATTGCGGGCACCGGCCGGGCCAGGTGCGCGAACCGCGTAAGCGCACGCTTCTGGCCGGAAAGGCTGCGCGCGCTAACCGGCAGTGTAGCGCACGCTATCGGCGCCTAACGACGCTATCGGGTGCAGACGGTGGAGTCACGGAGTTCGAATCGGTCGGGCTCGGCGGGTAGCGACGCCATCGCCGGGCATTGCGCGCCTTCGACCGGCAGTAGCACGCGCTACGGCCGGAAAGGCTGCGCCGCTACTGGCCGAGCGGTCTAGTCCATGGAGTCATCGATTGCGGCTCGGGCGATAGCGCACGCTAGCTCGGCACTGGCGCGCGCTAGTCCGGCCCAGTATAAATGTGACAGAGCAGTCACATTTCATCTCGTTTTTCATTTCCTTCCTTCTTCGTCCGCGGCTGGAGATTCATGGGTAACGAAGCCATGTTGTTTAACAACAAATCCATGAAATTCTTGAGTTCATAACATCAATCAATCATCCGTTATCATCCTTTGATCCAGCGAATCAAGGTAATCTTCCTTAGAACCCTAATTTCGTGAATTTGGGGGGGTTTTGCATTTTTGTCCGATTCGTTCCGTGTTGTTGATTAATTCATGATGGGTATGATTAATCTTGGTAGTATTCTTGTGTTTAACATCATTTAATCCATTGTTCTTCGTCGAATCGAAGTATATTTCTTGATTTCCTTCGAATTGACTTTTTGGGGGATTTGTCCTCAATCTCGTTTTTCATCCGTTTTTGATGGATCGATTGTGGTTAAATGATGTTGTTAAACATATTCTATGGATTATATATCCATATTTCATCTTGGAATTCCATTTTCGGGTTTTGACGGGATGAATCGTGGTCTTGGCCGTTTTGGGGAAAACCCTTGAACTTTCGTCGTTTGTTCCTTGAATTCAGCGGCTTTGAGTCGTACTTTGGAATTCATTTTCGTTGTTATTGTTGTCCTTCCTAGTTTATCGTTGCGGGTTGTCATTCGGTGGAGTCGGCAAGTTCGTAGTCAGTTCGTGCCAACCAACTTCGGTCGATTCTCCACGTCGTGGTTTCGAGGCAAGTATCTTATTATACGACTTGTATCTTGTGAATAGTAATTACATATGACATGTATAACGATTTTGCTTGCCTCCGTAAATATGTTCCGTTTGAGTTGGTTGTGTTTTCCGAAATTTGAAGGCTTTGTGATAATAGTGATATATTGGTATACGTGTTAGGCGTTGTGCCATTTGTGCAGGATTGCGATGTACATATGAGATGGTTGTACACGTGTTTGTTCAATGTATTGTGAACCGAATGTGTGTTATGTTGGTTAAGAGTCGTTGTGATGATCATGATGTTTGTGTTGTTTTGGTTTACATACTTGATTGTACATTTCGATGTAATGTGGAATGGCTTGACATTTAATGATTATGAATTGTGTCGTGTCGATGTGTGTGTGTTCCAGGTAGGGTCTGACCAGGCCTCTGGAGTTCGTTACATGATGTGTACGAACAAAGTGTGTGATCCAGGTAGGGTCTGATGAGGCCTCTGGAGTCCGGTACATGACGTGTACGGACAAGGTGTGTGATCCAGGTAGGGTCTGACGAGGCCTCTGGAGTTCAGTACATGATGTGTACGAACGATGTTGTGGCCGGGTAGGGTCCGTTGAGGCCTCCAGAGTTCGGTACATGATGTGTACGAACAGTGTGTGTGGTCCGGGTAAGGTCCGTCGAGGCCTCCGGAGTTCAGTACATGATATGATCGTGTAGCAGTAATTGTTCGGGTAACATTTTAAATATGGATCTCGGACTCATAATGATATATTATTTAGTATGCTTTGAAACGAGAATCGGGCTAAGGCCCTAATGTTTACGAAAAGGTTTTGTAAATTGGGACTCGAGGTCCAAAAGAATTTCTGCTTTAAAAATCCCCGAGATGATGTGTTCCTTTTCAAATATCTCTTACTTGAGTTCGAAATTCTAAAACTTCTCGGGAACATTTTGATAATTGATTTCCGTATTAAATTCGTAGTTGCTATTTGCTTGTTACATTTCGTATGGTTTGATACTTGCACTAGTAAAACAGTGGAGTTTTACTAACCCCCGAGTATTAGGGGGGGGGATGTCTGTTCTGCGTCCAGGTACATGCAGGTTCAGGGGAGCAGTCACAGGATTGGCACAAGGGGATGACGAGCTGCGATACTAATCAAGAGTCGAGAGTTGGTAGAGTTTGGTTATATTAAAAGAGTTGATTCAGTCTTCCGCTGTATTGTGTTTCGACCCCTGTGTGGGTAATGTTGTTAGTCAGTTCTGTTGATAGAGTTGTGTGACCTCATCGGTCTGTGTGTTTATGTGTAAGTGACCTTAACGGTCTGTATTATTATATTGCTTGGCCCTGGTCGGGCAAGCATTTGGTTGTTTATGGATGTTTAGCCTGGTAGATTATTGTGGAAAGGGTCTACGGCGTCTAATATTCCCATACGGTTTTGGGGGTGTTACATGGGGAGGGTAAGATGTACGCAGACCATGCCCCTACCTATTACGGTAGGGAGGTTGTTTCCGTGAAAACCCTCAGCTTAGTGCATAACAACATATTGAGTGACAAATACAAAGGGAAGCATATGATACGAAAAAACTCAATACCATACCTGAGCCCATGGCTTAATCCACATGGGACTTATCTAAGAGGAATTTGGCTACATCACTCCCGATGAACGCTGCTCAAACAGAAGAGATGTTGACTCCGCGCACAGCTTCCTGTCAAAAATACACCACACGCAAAAGGCAATAGGATAAAATATACAATAAATGTGAAAATGCAATGCTCTAGGTCAAAGTTAACCGAGACAACCCAACCCTGAGGCTCTCAACTACAGCACCACTCCCAACTAAAGAATCCACAACTCTGATCTGGCGCCTCCAAGCGCGCCTATCAACAGTCATGGTCTCGGAAAGGTTTAAGGCATTCAAATCTAATCTCAGACGCTCCTCACACGTCCTCCTCGGTCTGCCTCTCCTCCTCTCCCCCAACAACTACTAAACTCTCGACCCTCCTCACCGGAGCAGATGTCTGCCTCCTGCGGACGTGGCCAAACCATCTCAATCTCCCTTCCCTAACTTTCGCTGAAATGGGCGTCACTTCTAGCGCGTTCCTGAAGACCCCGTTCAAGATTCTAGCGCGCCCATCTTAATTATTTTATTACATTTTTTAAATAAAAAACATTTTAATATTTAATTCTTCTTATTCAAAATAAAAGATACTGATAGTACCGCAGGCCTAATTTTGATTATTAATATATTGAAAAATTTTATACATAATTTTGTGAATCGTACATAATCTAATTTTATCAAGTTTCTGAAAACTTGACTGGTGAAGCGGTCATCAGACCAGTGAAATCTACATGTTAAATGGTCTGCATATTCGATCATTTCCGAAATGTGGTCGAACCAATGGTAACAATCATACTTCTAAACATAATGTAATATTATATGTAATAAGTTAACTTAAAACCATTATAAAGGAATATTTAGAAAATTAGAATTAATATAATTGAATAAAATAAGGGAAATGACTCAAGACTATGAGAGACGTTTTTCTCTACTGATAAGATATCACCTTTAATTTTGTGATGCAAAGCAGAAAAAAAAAAATGGACCAGAAAATACTCTCACACACTCGTTTTTTCTCCCTTTTTTCTCCTCTCTCTACTATCTTATGGGTCTATTTCTCTACTCTTCTCTTAGATCTAGTATTTTTGGGAAGGAGCTTCTCCAATCGTACACTGCATGAAGGTCTTCACTAGATAAGCATGTGGACTTTGACATGCTCTCTCACTATGTGAAAATCATGCCAATGGGTAGGGCTGTAAACGAACCGAGCCGAGCCGAGCCGAGCTTTAACCTAAACGAGCCGAGCTCAATTTTTTTCCCTGACGAGTCGAGCCGAGCCGAGCTTTGTTATCGCACAAAAAACGTGTTCGAGCTCGAGCTCGTTAATAAAACGAGTCGAACTCGAGCTGTTCGCGAACAACTCGAGCTGAGTCGAGCTCGAGCCGAGCTCGAGCTGTTCGCGAATAATTATATATTTTTAAATTATTTAAATAATATATTTGAATTATTTAAAATAAATATTTTAAAATAATATTAAAAATTATATTTTTGTTTTAAATATATATAAAAATTAATATTTTAATATATGAAAATTATTTAAAAAATTATTAATCTATAATATAATATATAATATTATTAAAATAAATTTAATAATATATTTATTAATCGAGCTTAACGAGCTGTAGAAGCCTTCAGAGCATACGCCAAGCTCGCTCGAGCTCGTTTTCTTAACGCACGATTTTTGTGTTCGAGCTCGAGTTCTTATGACAGGCGAACCCAACTGAAACTTGGCCGAAGAAACTTTGTTCGAGCAGCTTTGTTCGCGAACAGCTCTGTTCGTTTACAGCCCTACCAATGGGATTTACTGATGGATATTTTCCACTGGTAACGGATTACGACCAAAAAACTCTATATTTTATGATTTCTTTATTTTATTATTTCTCCAATGGGAAAAAAAATCCATGTGTGATACCGACCAATTTCCCATGTAACAAAATTTTGGTCAATTCTTTTCTCTTTCTTTCAAATTTAACAGTAGAAAGTACTTTCATTGGTAAATACAATTGGGTTTTTTCAGCAGGGATTTATCAAATTCTAAAAAAGTAGTTACGGATAGAAAATACTTCCTTCGTTGATTCAACGGATTCTTCCCTAAATAAATTTCAAGAGCTAGACATATTTCTTCGTATGTAGTTCTTTTTTTATTATCAGAAGGAAAACATGTATTTTAAATATATCAACACAATAATTTTGATATATCTGATAAATATGATTATTCCATAATATAATGTCCATTGTTATTTTAATATAGTATAGTATATAATTTAATTTTTAAGATGTAGTACATATGAAAAACTAAACTATACATAAAAATGATATAAATTAATAAAAATAAATTGATAAAAAAGCTATTATCTTTAGTTTCAGCAAAATTCTATTATAATTCTATTGTTGAGCATTATATACATTTGCTTCTTTTTGTAGCCTTTTTAGGTATCTTCCTAACATTTTGAGGACTTAAAGGAGTAATAAAAGACTGGAACCCCAGGTCATATCAATGGACACGGGTTGTGTCGGACTACTCCGACCGTGTTAGAGGCAATACCAGGTTCCCGTAGGAACTGTTCACCAAAATACAGTCGAATGTTTTTTGATTTTCTGTCGGTATTTTCTGGCAAAAGTTTTTTCCCAATGATTTAACAGCAATGATTTTGCAGGTGGATATATTCCATATATATTAAGTTGGTAAATCAATTTGCTGATGGATTTTTTATGTTTGCCGACAGGAAAGTCCATTAGAATTACCGAATTTCTTATAGTGTCCGACTGTCTACCTACTCCCTTGTTGGTCATGTCTCTCTAGCTCTACTATTTTTGTGAGATCCTATATTTTCGGCGTACTAGATCTGCACATAACTTTTCCGCTTTGCTCACGTGAATTTACAAATATTTTAGAGTTGTCATTAAGATGACTTGAACATAATGTGTAATAACAATACCATTGAGCGTTAAATTCTATATGTTTTTGGACCAGATTACGCTTGCTTGTTTCTGTGATTTTTATGTATTTTCTTGCACTTTGAGGGCTTGAACGAGTAACGAGGGATCCTTTAGAGTTAGGCAAATGTATAATATATGGAAGAGTGGTGTAATATCTTAGATTTCGGTACGAATTTTTCGCGTTATTTTATCCAAGATATATTGGACATCATGGTAACTGTACAGTATGAATAAAATAATTTGAGAACTGAGACGGTTATATTGGTATAATTGATGTAGTTGGTCGACAATTACTTTTGAGGATAACGTGTATAAGGTCGTCTTAATTTTGATATCAGGTATATCATATGAGAATATAATTGGGATGAGTATACGTATTCAGTAGATGATAGACAGGAACAGTTATAATTGGTTAAGTACGGAAACCATAACGTACGCCACGTTGAGAAGGTAAAGTACGCTACTATGCAAAGTGTAGCGTATGCTACATGGCATGCATTATGTATGCTGTGAGAAGAATTGAACAGGGGAATCTATACCTGACATGTGGAGACTAGAGAACAGTTGGCGCGCGGAAAAGGTCAGGTGCTTTCGCCGTGAATACGACAGGCTAGTCAACGGGCCTAACGTATGCAAGCAAGACAGGATATCGTACGCTAGGTGAGGGAGGTTACATACGCCGTATTTTGCTACGTACGTTAAATGGTTCACGAAATGAGGTAGTAGCCTCTGGATACGCAATTAAGATCGGGTAGCATACGCAAGGTACTGTTACGTACACTCCGGTTGAGCAGTAGTGGGTGTTAATAATTCTGCAGGTTATAAAGTGAGGTTTGGTCTTTCATTTTCTCACGAACCAAGTTGAGTTTCTCTCCCAATTAACCGTCCTCTACACTTCAAATGATTTCCAGACCCTCTAAACTTGATGGTGAGCTTGGAGGCATGGATTGGAGTTTGGGACTTGAAGTTATTGTTGATTCTTGTGGTGTGTGATTGTATTATTCATCTTCAAGAGGTATGGTTGTTAATCCCTCGATTCATTCTCGGATTTTGATGTTGTTATTGATGATTATTTCGTATGATGATAGATTATGGAAGTATTGTTATTATTATTGGTGTTCCATGTAACACCCCCAGATCCGACCGGGAATATTACAGCGCCGTGGGCCCCGAGACGGAACCCACAAGGCTAAAAGGCATTTTCGCAAATATTTACAAACGCCCAAGCGGCGGTGATGGTATTATCTATTAAAAGTATTCGAAGACTTTATAAAACTCGTTTACAAAAACCGTCGTAAAATCTCATTTGAAAGGACAAGGCCAAATAGCCGATACTCAATAGTTTAGAAAATGATTTTCCAAAGTAACTCAAGTTAACGAATAACGAAAGATCATATAAAAATACTCAGGCAGCGGAAAAGACAAACAGATAAAAATACTCTAGCAGTGGAATACAACAACTGATCAGGAAACTCAATACACAAATACATGTCCTAGCCAGTATCCTCTGAGAAGCTCATCTCTTCACGACAGCTACAAGCTTGATATTCCAAGAACCTAAAAAGAAAGCCCACGACGGGGTCATCCATAATACCCAAAAATGATATCAATCACATCACGTCAATAATTACATAACAACGAAAATACTAAGTAAGAATACGTCCAATATAATCTTACCGCCGTAACTTTACTAACTCGTGATAATCCTTACCAAGAGTCACATTTCGTATCCTTAATAACACAATAAACCCATACCCAAACAGTTGTACGGTGTCTTAGACAATACCCAATGTTCTCAAAACATCATGATAACTCACTGTTACGAAAACTACTAACTCTGTCCAACCCAATCCATCGGGTAACCTCATCACATCTCAACATGATAATCGATTGTCCATCAAAAGACAATTACCAAAGGAAAAATATGGAACATACCTCGAGATGCATAATACCAAGATAATCATGTCAGTCTAATCCGAGATCAGAACAATACATCATACGGACACGGTCTTAACACAAGACCTACAAATGCATACTCATATGACCACGTCAATATGCTCAACACAATAACAACAATGTATACTCAATGGAAATCCCATGATCCAGGGCCCATCAGCATAGATCCCAAGATGATCCTACTAGATCAATACGAGGTGGATAACCAACAATATACATATGCCCAACAACAACACATGGTAAAACCAACGATGCGAATCCACATAATTCCATCGACACAACACAGGGTAATCCAATGATCCAGTGCCCTCAGCATAGATCCCAAGATGATCCCGTCGGACCAACACAAGGTGGAAAAACCTGTCCAATGATCAAGCGCCCTCAGCATAGATCCCAAGATGATCTCGTCGAATCAACACGAGGTGGAGATCTGATCCAGCGCCCTCAGCATAGATCACATGATCCCATTGGATCAACACAACACACACAATACGACTATGCATACATATATGCAAATCAATATGTTCATCAACATGAACAACATATGAATCAATAACATGAACGACATTATGCATGATCGAAAATATCCACATTAAACCAAAATCAAATTAAGATACTTGCTCCGAGTCCTTCGGGAGCAATCTCGATGTCAAAACATCACCGACGATTATCCTCAATGTTCGATGATTCAAGATGCCACGGACCATAGATAACTCATATCCTCGTCTTAGCATAACGTGTCCTCGATACCCAAGTATACCAATAACAATGTAAATCATATACATTATGATTTAACTCCCAAAAATCGGAAAACCACATACAATCCAAATCTCCAGAGTTCACAACAATAATCATTGCTATATGCATCATAAACGAAATAAAACTGAAACCATTCATTGAATATTATAAACTGTGCAAGTAATAACTTGCCTCGATACCGATACAACGATGAGGAAGCCGTTACCAATTCCATTGCCTTTGTCTACGAGCTCCTCAGCCCCGACCAAAGCAATCTACGAACATCCTCGAACACGACCGCAAAGCATGGTTCTAATCACCGATTAATAATCTCAACCTATTACAATAATCGATTAACACATATTTGATAATAATCAACAACCGATATAACCATCAACAAACCCAACGGTTCTACAATACCTCGGTTAAACATAGTCTGAACAATCCAACTCAAACCAGCACGAATTCATAACCATAACACGATATACTACACTGCATGTCCACTTAGCGCATGTTAATCATATACCGTAGCGTGCGCTAAGTCACTTCAGTTAGCGTGCATTAGTCAGTCGGCTAGCGTGCGCTAATGTTATACAATTGCATGCCTTACAAGCACCAGTCAGCACATTGTGATTACGAATACGAATGTAAAGGAAATTATACTCCAAGATCAATCACATCCTTTCCAAATTTAATCTCATCATCATGATCCCTATCTTATCAATAACACTAAGTAATTTGAAACCATATTTATAATCATCAAAACAACATAATCTGATATCCTTTAACATATAGATAATCATCCAACTCATAATCTAAGTCATATATTCATATATCATCTTCTTCCTCAATATCAACACCATGAACACCAAGAACCATAGCAACACTTACATAATTTATCATTACAGAGAGTAATCATCAACAATAATATCAATATCTGAAAATGAAGAGAAGGATTAACCCATTTATCTCAAAAAGGTGAACAACACAATTCAAACCATAAGAATTATATCAATATCCATATATCAACAACAACATCATCATAATCTAGTAATCTATCTCATAATCATGCTTATCAACTTGTTTATGTGATAATCATCAACTCAAAAACATCAATATTCAATCCAAAACGAAATCCAAAGGTGAAGAGTAATTACCTCTTTGAAGGAATGGATTGAATCCCAAGGTTGAATCCATTCTCAATCACTTCCAAGCTCGAAATGTTGTTAGGAACGATCAACTCAAGTGTTTGGAACCTCAACTTCTCTCTAAGAACTCTCTCTATCGGTTCACATGAAGAAATGAACGAAAATGACGAATAATGCCCTACTGCACATATATATACTGTACATTATTAGCGTATGCTAAAACTTGTATTTAACGTGCGCTACAGCCCTAGCGTGCGCTATCCTTCCTTGATAGCGTGCGCTATCGAAGTCCATAGGCTACTGCCTTACTTCGTACAATGATTTACGTACGCAATGCCCATACAATAGCGTATGTAAATGCCTCTATTTAGGGTACGCAAGTGTCCGACCATAGCATGCGCTACTCATAGTTGACTCGTTGTCTGCATACTCTGAAGATGGGCCACACGCCGAAAGCACCCGACAAAGTCGAGATTCCCTTTGACCGATCTACAACTAGCGTGTGTTCAGCCTCATGCTTAGCGTGCACTAATCCTTCGTCGCAAACATCCGTTGCCCTTATCGGAACATGCGCCGAAAGTAGTCGGGTCCACACGTAGATTCCCTCTGATTTGTTCTGCACTAGCGTGCGCTATCCTTTGCCTTTAGCGTGCGGTAAACCTGCACGATAGTGTGCGCTATGCTTGAATATTAGCGTGCGCTAATAAGGCTATACTTAGCCATTTTCAGCTATTCTTGTTCAGCATCTCAACATACAGAATACGAACATACGGCATATCGAATACATATACTTATCCCAATAACATTCTCATACGATACCCAATACCCTCAAATGCAGTTATTGACCAAGTACGACAATTACACAAATACAGATGTCTCAGTCCTTCAATTATTTTACCATACTGTACAGGTTCCATACTTTACAATATAATTCGGATAAAATAATATTAAATAATCATAGTAGAAATTCAGGATATTACATTTCATGAATTTCGTGTTGAGGAAAATGATGATATGTTGATATTTGTTGTATTATGAGTTAAGATGGTGGTTTAGATGTTAGAACACATATTGGATTATGTTGTGTTTATGATTATATGAACAAAATAATGTTAATTGAACATGGTTAAGGATGAATTCATGTTCTTGAATAAGTTCCTCGTGTATATGACATGATTAAGATGATTATATGTTGAAGTGTTATAGGAAATAAGATTTGGATATTTTCTGGAAAGTGTTGTGCATAAGGTTCGACTTTAAAATATTACCACCAATTATTGGAAACTCCAAAAATTTCGAAACTTAACAGTATGATAGAGCATCGAGTTAGCTTTCTAATGGTTCAAATGATGAGTTAATTGGAGTCTAGCTGAGTGATTTATGACAAAAATGGCAAAAACTATACAGTTAGTATTCGAATAACTAGTTACGACCGTTAGGGTTGAAGTTAGCGGCCATTAACATGCCTGGACGTATAAATATGTTCAATAGTCAGGAATTTCACTTCTCAACCCTTCCTACCCGATCCCTTTTCACCCCAAGGCACCCAAACTCGACTTTTAACCCCTAAATCTCATATTTTGAGTTGGTTTATCAAGTGTAATATCTAAGAAAGCTGGGAACAAGGATTCTAACATCGTTCTTGATTCTTTTGTCGTACTGAGGTAGTGGTTTGAACTCCCATATTTTTGAATGTTTTAGAGTCTTGGCATATGTAGGTTGTTTAGTTCGTATCGATGGCTAGAATCGTATTATGTTGAAGGATATATATATATATATATATATATATATATATATTTGTGATCGTGTTCTTCGTGTTCTCGATGTGGTTTGTGTTTATTAATTGATGATTTGAATATACCATTAAATTATGCCTTCAAGGTTTTTGATTAGAGATTTGAAAGAGAAATTGATTGGAATTTTTTAGTTAAGTTTGTATATTCGGCTTATTGAATGGATATATGGATTTTCCGGAATCGTGGGAAAATTAAAAAGAAGTGTATGTTGAATTTGAATTCGGTATTGATATATTCAAAGATACTAATTTTATGCTTATGGTTATTTGGATAGATTGATGTTGTTTAGATCGTGATTGAAGAACTATCAAGTTCCGAGTATTCGTGTATCCGAATTGGCTTGTTGGCATATTGGTTTTTGAGGCAAGTTTATACATATTCAGTTCATGATATTTAATGAATGGTTTTAATTTCATTTCATTTATAATTCATATAGCAATGATATTATAAATATGAATTGTCGAGATAATAGTTTGTATGTTGTACTTTGATTGGATTATATCTTAATGTATATGATTTAAATGGACCGGGACGTGGGACCGACTCTGGATGGTCCAAGCCAGCGCTGTTTTCTCAGCTTTTCCCCTGCCTCCAAATCGTTCAAAACCGATATGGGGGGAGGCAGTGTGTTTCCGGGATGGATAGGGACTCTCCCCGTGACCCTCCATCTCTTATTTGGAAATCAGTTAAACGGCCATCTTCTTGTCCCGTCGGGGGGCGGTCGGACGAGTCGTATGGGACGGGCCTCAATCTGATCTTCGGGGCCTTTCCCCCGAGGATTTTCGCTCTGGGTGGCCCGCGCCATGATGACGTGCATTCCCTGGACGAATGTGGGGTGCTTGAAGCATTCCGCCACTTTGATCAGATTTTCTTCCTCCGTGGCGCGTTGGGGATCTGCCTCCCCTCGATGTTGGTGCTTGGAACTTCCTTTCGACATGGTAATAGCAAATGGATAAAGTTTCCAAAAGTCGGGCGAAAATATCAATTTCTGTAGTTGCTGGCAACCAACCCCTCCTTCTAGCGCCAATTTGTTGATGCCACATTTGGTCAACAAAACGTGTGCTGATTTGGAGTAAGTAAATCGAAACCACATAGTAAATAAGGCTCAGAAACAAAAAGCCAACAGGATATGAGAATATAAAATATTACTGATTCTTGCTTTTACACAAAGGGTCGAGCCGGTTTTTGAGGTCGGTCTCTAGCACTTGGCGTATTACAATGTAATATGATTTTCTTCATGGAACTTTTCAAAAGTCCTTGTCTATTGTACATGTCGTCTATTCATAGAGAACCCTGAATAGATGATAGCTGGGGAATGTTTGAGATGCCTCCAAAACACTTGTCATAATGAGGGAATATTGCAGGGACGCGTGGCAGCCTCTAAGGAGACTTGGAAAGAGACGAGAAAGGTTGCTATAACCTTCCTGTATGCCTATTCTGTACGTCTGAGCAAAGTTTGTCCGCTGCTCGGTCGGCTCGGGTTTATAACCAGGGCCGACTGTCTACCCCATATTGATCTGCCCGGTCATGGTTTACCGGAGTTCTCGAACCTGACCAGTCCGACTCCTGGTCGGACCTCCACGTGGCACCCTTGCTGGGTCAGTCGACCCGGGCTTCCGCAATTGCCTTCCAGCTCGGGTGGACCAGTCTGAACCGATCGAGAAGGGGTGAATGGGTTCCAGATCGTCTCGGCTATCATCAGTGATTTTCCGAATATCCATACTTATTCAGATTCTCAACTCGCTGTGCAAGCGATCATGGAGCTTCAAGGTCATATCGACCCAATTGGAGTCATTATTGAGGCAATACGAGGCTTACTAGAACTAGGTTGTTTTCCTAGCACCAGACATTTTCTTAGAAGATTTAATAGTGTGGCTCATAGACCAGCTAGTTTTCTTTTTTCCCCTAATTCGCGTGTTTAAATTGAAGATGTTTTCCATGAGTGGCTTATAAATCTTGCTTGTAAAGACGTCTCTGATGAATAAAATATAAGCGAATATTCCGCCTAATAAGTAAAATAGTCGGACAAAGTAACTAATCAACTCCCCTACATAATAATATGAACAATCTACAAATACAACATCTGGTTTGGTACAAAGGAGGATAAGCTCAAATAGATATAGTCTCCCGATCTCTGCACTTTCTGATTCTAATGATCATATTTCCATGTCCTGAACTACCCTTAATCTCGCAACACTGTCTCCGTGGCCTCTGCATATTCATCAACGAAAAGATTCAGTTTACTAGCTTTGCCACAAGCAATAAAAAAGGTACATCATGATAATCTCAAAGCATATATATATATATATATAGTGTAACTTTATTTTCAGAACCCTGTTAATAATACTAGAACTACGAGAACCATCTTTTGTACTCCTAATAATACATAATGTAAATCATGTCAATGCATACAACCCCTACTGATCATAACCCCTACTATATAGTAGGGGTTATATATATAGTAGGGGTTATCATCAGTAGAGGCTATTATAGTAGGAGTTATCATCAACAGGGGTTATCTCCCGTAATAAAAATTGTATTTTACTAAAATACCCTTTTGAATTAATAATATTTTTTAATATTTAAAAAATCTCATTGCTTTAGAGGAGTTCTCGCAGTTCTCGCACTTAAGAGAGTTCTGAAAATAAAGCTCCATATATATATATATATATATATATATAATATTCATCATGATAATCTCAAAGCACACCCCCTTAAGTTGCAATGCCATTAAAAATAAGTTTTCTTATGATAAAATGGGAAATATAATAAAAACTATTTTTGATATTTGGAGTATCAATAAAAAAGAAGAGTAAAAGTGAGAAGCTCTCTGGGGGACGACTCCTTGTGCGCGGTAGTTGAGGATATTTAAGAACCTGGGAGTCAGATACACATCTCGCGATTTAACTGGTAGCAGTACTGTAGGGCCGGAGCTGTTATCCCGAGGACTAGTCAGGTGTAAGCTTGGAACCTCGGTATCAAAAAAAAAAAAAAAAGTGAGAAGCTCTCTAATTACCAAAAAAAAAAATCCAAATTTGATTTTGTTTCTAAAAAAATGATCAAAAAAACTGTGACGTTTCTATAAATATATACAAAGGGAAATTTCTGTAAAATGACATGAGAATTTTTAAAATTTCTGTATGAACTCAAAGTTTTCTCTTTGAATATATATATATATATATATATATATATATATATAATGTGTTGGGTTTATTTGGCCCAAATGATTAAAATTATGAGGGCTCAAATTAAATCTCCTGCAGCCCACCTCAAAAACGGACCGGCCCGGAACCTTTGGAAGCAGCCCATTATCATGAGATTAATCCTGGCCATTTATTTGGCATCTTTTAATCTCGGCCGTTGGTTTTATATTTGCCCTAATATAAAACCCTTACCCCTGCTAACCCTACCCCTCATTTTCTCCTTTTCACTGTCCGCCTCCACCCTCCCTTATCTCTCCCGATTTTCTTTCCTATTCTCCTCGATTGACCCTGTTCTTCCGATATGGAAACTAAATCTTTTCCGATTTCTTCTCTTCGTTTGTTGTTCCGATTCTCCTATAAATTTTATTTCCGTGTGAGATGAAAGCACAACAAAACGAAGAGAGAACAAGTGATATTTTTTGATTACCTCGATTTTTCTCTGTGAAATAATTGAGTGTCTTGTGGGTGAGGCTTGTGAGAATTCGGGATCTGAGGTTTCTGGGGTTCGTTTCGGTTGAATCTTCCTGAGTGCTTTGATTCCTCCGGTGGTTGCTTGCGGTTCAGTGGTAGGTTTTTCGTTTTCTGGTGCTGGTCGCGGGTCTTGTGAGTCCTGGACGTGGCTACGGAGACGGAGGACTGAGCCGGGCTGTTTCTCCGACAGTGACATCACTTCCGATCGGCTACGGCCGTTTGGTTTGTATTTCCTTCACTCACTGTTCTTAAATTTTTCAGTTTTTGTTTGATTCATTTTAATTAGAAGTTGTGTAATCCCTAATCCCTATCCCGAGTAGATTCATGTAATAGTTATATTTGTTATAAGTATTGTAATAATTTGCCACCCGATTCGGACCAATACTCAACATTGGTATCGGAGCTTTGGTTCGGATCTGTCTGAATCGGGTCAACCCGGATCGCTCAGGTATATCGGCTTAACCCTCTCCTTATTTTCTGTTTTTCTCTTGCTCGTTGTTATTTGTGATATTTTTTCCGATCGTTGTTCTTGGTGATATTTTTTCTTTGTGATATTTGTTCGGGTCTTGCTGCCCTTCGTGTTGCTCTCGGCCCACTGTTCTTCGTGATAATATTTTGGGTTAACTGTCTCGGCCCTGTTGTTATTGCTTCTGCTGCGTATGTTAGTTGACGCATTGTTGGTAATATTCTTTGTGTTTATTACTGCGATATTACTTCGTGTTTATTTTGAATCTGGAATTTTACATAATCGGGCATTTAAACCCTCCTGCCTGGACCGCTTAAGTGTCCTCGGATCTTGTAGGGGCCTGGAATTGAATTTTTCAGATTCGTTTAATTTTATTTATCTGTGTGATTTTATTGACTACTTTGTGTTTCTGAGTTTTGATAAAATTAACCGTTTCCTCCTTGTTTGTGTTTTTCACAAATTTTCAAAAACTTTGTTCATTTTGAAAATTAAAATGGGAACGATCTCTGCCTTCTCTGTGGCCCCATTTGATGGAAAAGGTGATTTTTCCATTTGGCAACAGAAAATGAAAAGCATACTCATTCAACAAAAATGTTTCAAAGCTATTGATAATTCTTTCGCTTCTAATGTGACGGCGGATAAAAAGGCTGAACTTGATGAGTTTGCTTATTCTGCGATTATCTTGAACCTTTCTGACTCTGTGATAAGAAAATTAGGTAAACATGGTTCGGCTAAAGAATTATGGGAAAAATTAGAAGAAATGTATCTTGAAACTTTGCCGATAAAGCTGTTTCTTCTTGAAAAATTTTTCCGCTACAAGCTTGATCTAAATAAAGACATCGATGCTAATTTAGACGTGTTTACAAAACTGGCTCAAGATATAAAGTTAACGGGAGATAAAAACATCGATGATTACACTCTGATTGTTCTTTTGAATGTTATTCCTGATTCTTATAGTGATGTGAAATCTGCCATTAAATATGGTAGAGATCAAGTGACCTTGGATATTGTTGTAAACGGCTTGAAAAGCCAAGAGTTAGATTTGAAAAACAACAAAGGTGCTGCCCTTAGAAATCTGGGCGAGGTTAATTTTGTCAAAGGAAGACCACAAAAGCGTTTTCAAAATAAAAAGTCTTCCAATAGTCAAAATAACCAAGCCAACAAGAAAAAGGGCAATGAAAAATTTCGGTTTAAACCTAGACCTACTAATCGTAAATGTTACAATTGTGGTGAATATGGTCACTACATTCAAGACTGCACTAAACCTAAGAAGAACCAGCAATCTGAACAGGCTAACTTAGCTGTCGGTGAAAATCTAGGTGATGTGTTTATGATTTCTGATGCTATGCTCTGTGAACTCTGTGTTAGCTGACCTTGGTGAAAATGATTGGCTGGTTGATTCTGGATGCACATTTCACATGACTCCGCACAAACAACTTTTTTCTAGCTATCGTGATTTGAAAAATCGATATGTGTCTATGTCTGATCATGTAAAACGGGATGTTGCTGGAATAGGAACTGTGTGCCTTAAATTCGAATCTGGAAATTCTATTACTTTGGAGAATGTTAGGCATGTTCCTCACATAGCTCATAATTTAATGTCGTGTGCATGTCTTGAAGATGATGGTTTTGAAGTTACATGGGGTAAGGGTGCAATGAAAGTTACGAGAGGTCCAAAAACCTTTTTTGTCGCCATTCGTAAACTGAACTTATATATTTGTTCCACTGTAAGTAACTTTTCCGTTAATGCAGTCCATGGAGATAAAACTGAAATCTGGCATAAACGGTTGGGTCACATTAGTGGTAAAGGTCTTGAAATACTGCACAAAAATGGTTGTTTTGGGAATGATATAATATCTGACTTGCCATTTTGTGATAACTGTGTGTATGGTAAGCAACATCATGCGAACTTTCCTCATTCACCTTCCCCAAACCCCCCTAAGAGTTCAAATGTGTTTGAGTGTCTACATGCTGATGTGTGAGGGCTGCCGGTGTTAGACACATGGCGGAAACCGATATTTTTATGCGTGATTGATGATTGTTCCAGGAAAGTCTTTGTGTTTCTCCTTAAGAACAAATCTGATGTGTTTGACACGTTCAAAACGTGGAAAATTTTAATTGAAAATCAGACCGGTAAGAAAATTAAAATTTTGAGAACTGACAACGGCCTGGAATTTTGCAATAATTTGTTTGATACTCTGTGTGCGGAAAGTGGTATTCAAAGGCATAGGACAGCACCCTACACCCCCCAACAAAACGGAATCGCTGAGCGCATGAACCGAACCCTCCTTGATATGGTAAGGTCTATGCTCGTCAGCTCCGGATTGTCAAAACGTTTTTGGGGTGAGGCTTTATCTACATCTGCCTATATTATAAACAGATCTCCATCTGTCCTTTTGAATGGAAACTATCCAGAATCTGTGTGGACTGGTAGTAATATTGATTTCTCAAATCTTCGTGTATTTGGGTGTGCTGCATATGTTCATCATAAACATGATAAACTAGAACCTAGATCGATAAGATGTGTGTTCTTAGGCTACCCGGAGGGAGTTAAAGGATTTAGGTTATGGCTTAAGGGCGAACCAGGGTTTAAGGTGCTAATTAGTAGGGATGTTATATTTAATGAAGATGAATTTCCTTGTCTTGAACATCCTGCACCCGCACCCGTGCACATGCCTAATCCAGAATTAATTTCTAACTCTCCTACCTTGAGTGAGGTGGAGCCTGAAAATGATGAAACTTTGCATGCTGAAAATGAAAATCATTCCGAAAATTCTAGTGATGAAATAATTGAGAATGTTGATGAAAGTGCTGATCTGACCAACTATCAATTAACTAGAGATAGGCCTAGAAGAGAGAATGTTAGGAGGCCTCATCACTTTGATGATTTTCATATGATGTCTCATGCTTGCAATGTGTTTGAATCTTTAGATAATAACGAACCTAAAAGCTACAAAGATGCTTTAAAATCTGAAAATGCTTCTGATTGGTTAAATGCTATGAATGATGAAATGAATTCCCTGCATGTTAACCAAACCTGGACTCTTCTTCCAAAACCTGATCGTTGTTCTCTTGTGGACTGTAAGTGGTTATTTAAGGTTAAGAATGAAGTAGAGAATATCAGATTTAAAGCTAGGTTGGTTGCTAAAGGTTTCACTCAAAAGGAAGGAATTGATTATACTGAGATATTTGCTCCTATTGTGAAATTCACCACCGTGCGTATCATGCTTGCTTTAGTTGCTCACTTTAATTGGGAATTAAAACAAATGGATGTTAAAACAGCCTTTCTTCATGGTGAATTAAATGAGAAAATTTATATGAGACAGCCAGAAGGTTTTGTCGACTCTAAGAAACCTGATCACGTTTGCCTTGTTAAAAAGGCTCTTTATGGCTTGAAACAGTCTCCAAGGCAATGGAACAAGAAATTTGACTCTTACATGCTTTCTTTAAAATTCAAACGTAGTTCGTATGACCCTTACCTCTATTTTAAAGAAAACTCCATTGTTCCTATCTTCTTGCTTATCTATGTGGATGACATGTTAGTTGTGAGTCCGTGAATGAAATTGATTGATCATGTTAGATCGTGTATTAGTGAGCAATTTGACATGGAATACCTTGGAGATGCCCAGAAAATTTTAGGCATGAACATTGTTAGAGATAGGAAAAACTGTTCTTTGTTTCTAAATCAGTTTTCCTACATTGAGAAAATACTTGAAAAATTTTCTATGACTGCTGCAAAACCTGCTTCTGTGCCTCTTGCTGCTCCTTTTCTATTATGCAAAGAACAATCTCCGAAAACTAGTGAAGAAGAAAAATCAATGGAAAAGGTTCCCTACGCTAATGCTATAGGATCTGTCATGTATCTTATGGTTAGTACCAGACCCGATATAGCCTATTCGGTTAGTTGCTTGAGTAGATATATGTCTAATCCTAGTATGCCACATTGGGAAGCCTTGAAGTGGCTTCTCCGTTATCTGAAATCCTCTGTGGATATTGGTATTAAGTTTTCTAAATCTGGTGATGGTGTTAAACTTGTTGGATATGTAGATTCTAACTTTGCTAATGATCGTGACAATCGAAAATCCACGACCTCTTATGTGTTTACCCTTTGTGGCTCTTGCATTAGTTGGAAATCTCAGTTACAGAATGTTGTTGCTTTATCTACAACTGAATCTGAATATGTTGCTACAACTGAGGCATTTAAAGAAGCCATATGGCTACAGGGTCTTTTATCCGAAATCGGTTTTCTGAAAGAAAAAGTCGTGGTATTTTCGGATAGTCAATCTGGAATTCAGCTATGCAAAAATCTTGTCTTTCATGACCGCACTAAACATATTGATGTTAAATTTTATTTTATTCGTGACATTGTTGAAAAAGGTGAACTTGAGCTTGGAAAAATTCCTTCAAAATTCAATCCTGCAGATATGGGCACCAAATGCTTGCCTTTGGAGAAGTTCGTGTCCTGCACCGACCTTCTGAACTTGGGAACTCAAGACAACTCTTAGTCTTTGCCTTCTTTGTGATGGCTTTGCATTCTTAGTGAATTATTTTTTTGCTATCTTTGTGATAATCCTGTTGTCTTAGTGATTGCTACCTTTCTTTGTGATTACCTGTACTTACTTTGTGTTTTGTGTGCAGGTGATGTCCTACGACGATGATGACCTCTGTCTCCCTTATGTACCCCGATGACTCATTTGGCCCAGGTGGAGATTTGTTGGGTTTATTTGGCCCAAATGATTAAAATTATGAGGGCCTAAATTAAATCTCCTGCAGCCCACCTCAAAAACGGACCCGGCCCGGAACCTTTGGAAGCAGCCCATTATCATGAGATTAATCCAGGCAATTTATTTGGCATCTTTTAATCTCGTCCGTTGGTTTTATATTTGCCCTAATATAAAACCCTTACCCCTGCTAACCCTACCCCTCATTTTCTCCTTTTCACCGTCCGCCTCCACCCTCCCTTATCTTTCCCGATTTTCTTTCCTCTTCTCCTCGGTTGACCCTGTTCTTCCGATATGGAAACTAAATCTTTTCCGATTTCCTCTCTTCGTTTGTTGTTCCGATTCTCCTATAAATTTCATTTCCGTGTGAGATGAAAGCACAACAAAACGAAGAGAGAACAAGTGATATTTTTTGATTACCTCGATTTTTCTCTGTGAAATAATTGAGTGTCTTGTGGGTGAGGCTTGTGAGAATTCGGGATCTGAGGTTTCTGGGGTTCGTTTCGGTTGAATCTTGCTGAGTGCTTTGATTTCTCCGGTGGTTGCTTCCGGTCCGGTGGTGGGTTTTTCGTTTTCTGGTGCTGGTCGCGGGTCTTGTGAGTCCTGGACGTGGCTACGGAGACGGAGGACTGAGCCGGGCTGTTTCTCCGACAGTGACATCACTTCCGATCGGCTACGGCCGTTTGGTTTGCATTTCCTTCACTCACTGTTCTTAAATTTTTCAGTTTTTGTTTGATTCATTTTAATTAGAAGTTGTGTAATCCCTAATCCCTATCCCGAGTAGATTCGTGTAATAGTTATATTTGTTATAAGTATTGTAATAATTTGCCACCCGATTCGGACCAATACTCAACATAATGCATAAAACTTTTTATATGAACTCAAAAGCTAAGATCAAGACTTGCTTCTTCAACATAAAATTAGGAGATACGAACCTGCTTCCAATCATGAGGATCCATTTTCGGCACTGAAACGATGATCTTGTTAATAGCCGTAGCACGAGCATAATGCCTGTTGCAATTCTTTACTGGCTTCTTGACAAACTTTATATAACTCGACACCGTCTCGCTAGCGGGGCCCTTCTTGGCTGAGTTTAAATAAAAGACAACTGGATTTTTACACGGATCAGAGCTCAATGGACGAGTATTGAACGTGAAAGGTCCCTCTTTCCAACTCCTCCACGTTTGGAAAGTTAGTAGTGGTATTTCCAGCTCCCTGGCCGTCAACAAAGTCGGGTATATTTGTACAGTATAGCCCCATGCAATTGAAACTGACCATTTATTCCTATGATGGTAACAAAAACATTGTTGCAAGGTCCTGGAAGGATCAAGATCATAAGCTTCCATTAAGGCTCTCAACGTGTCGAGCTGAGTCTGGTTTGTAAATAATGGCTCGACGTAGTCGAGGTGATGAAGAGAAACTAAAGGTGCCAATGGATGTGCCGCCAGGACACCGAAAGGATTGCCTCTTATATCAATCTAAAAGAAACATAAAAATCTCAGGAACAACCCCACTGATTTCTTTTTGTAGCTTTATGAAATAAAACAGAAACTTCAATGAAATAATGAGTAAAGTGCCCTCAGCATATTGCCAAAATTGGCAATGGAAATTAACCTCTCCACTTCTTGAATGTGAGATGGAAAAGGGTGCGCTAAATGGAAGCGACATGAATCTAGGATTTATGTATTCTATTTGTGTTTGTTCCATATTTCGTATAATATGTACAAGACTATATAAATATCAACATTCAATATAATTTTTTTGACAGTAAATACATCAAAACTATCACCAGGTGAGGCAAATCAAAAGACTTCGTCAACAGTCAAACAAGCAAAGGAAATTTCTCTAAAAGAGTACATAATATTGGAGAAACCATATAGAAGTTGGACTCCAACCCACATATTATAGCAATATTACAAGTGAAAGGCATATATTAATTAATCAAATTATATGAGTTGATGTATTTCACTGGCCTCACCCACTAGACCCAGGTGTGGATCGCTGTCGGTGAGTTTAAGGCGATACGGGTCGGACCGGTTTCCAGGTCCTGTATGTTAAATGCCAGCAGAAACATGTCCTAAAGCACACAGGTCAGGCCAAATGCGGGAGAATAGCAAGTTTGGTCCAGAATTATGGTAGGAGTGAGACGTTGAGTCCCGCGTTTGTTCCACGTGTGATTTTTAGTCCACAACTTTCAAAAATTGGCAAAGATGGTTCGAAATTGTAATTTTGTAGACTAAATCTGCTTAGTTGGCAGATTTTTGCTTAGGTGGCCAAAATACAGATTTTGTGAACTTAATTATTTTTATTTAAAAAATATGCAAAATTAAATAAAAAATTCTGGACTATATTAATATTAAAAAATATTAAAAATCAGTAATTTTATTTTTAATCCAGGAATATTAATATTGAAAAATAAAAAAAAGTTCTTTTAAATTCGGAAATTAGAAAATCTAAAAAACTCTGAATTATTTAAAAATGGAAATTAGTAAATTTATTAAAAAATATTAAAAAAATTCGAATATTAATATTAATATTAATATTAATATTAATATTGGAAAATATTAAGAAATTAGTAATTTTATTTTTAATTCTGGAATATTAATTTAAAAAATTAAAAAATATATTTTAAATTTAGAAATTAGAAAATCTAAAAATTTTGAGCGATTTAAAAAATTATTAATATTCGGATAGCATCGAGTTAAAAATTTCCAAGTTTAAAATAATTTTTTTATTTTTAATATTAATATTCCAGAATTAAAAATAAAATTACCGATTTTTTAATATTTTTTAATATTAATATTAATATTAATATTAATATTAATATTTTTTAATAAATTTGCTAATTTCTGATTTTTTTTAAATAGTTCAGAATTTTTTATATTTTCTAATTTCCGAATTTAAAATAATTTTATTTTATTTTTAAATATTAATATTCCAGAATTAAAATAAAATTATCGATTTTTTAATATTTTTTAATATTAATATTAATATTAATATTCGTAAATTTTTAATATATTTTAATAAATTTACTAATTTCGGAATTTTTTAAATAGTTCAGAATTTTTTAGATTTTTTAATTTCCGTATTTAAAATAACTTTTTTTTTTCAATATTAATATTCCGGAATTAAAATAAAATTACCAATTTTAATATTTTTTTAATATTAATATAGTTCAAAATTTTTTTGTTTTTTTTAATTTTGCAGATTTTTTTAAATAAAAATAAATAACTTAACAAAATCTGAATTTTGGCCACCTAAGCAAAAATCTGCCAGCTAAGCAGATTTAGTCCACAAAATTACAATTTCGGACCATCTTTGCCAATTTATAAAAGTTGTGGACTAAAAATCACATGTGGAACAAATGCGGGACTCAACGTCTCACTTCTGCCATATTTTTTGACCAAACTTGCCATTCTCCCGACCAAATGCCATTGGCGGCTATAAAGAGGATCTCCAACAAGGATTCAAGATTCAAGATAATGTCTCTTATATCGATCCAAGAGACGGAAAGAAGCAATGGCATAAAGAGGATCCACAACAAAGATTCAAGATTGATCAAGAGATCTATCCACCATCCAAGTTTTTCTCTTCTTCTTCTTACTTTGCACTTAAAATTTTGTTGGAACATTCTGATAATTAATATGTTTTCCTATTACTATTTGGGATCTCTCTTTTTTAGTACCAAAGCATAAAAGTAACAAGTTATATATCCCCATTCATAAAACTATAAGTTTTTGATACCAAAATGTGTTAAAAGACTTTATTACCCTTAAAGTCTACCACTAAAAGAAAAAAAAACCTAAAAAAAGAAAAAGGAAGATTATTAAAACGAAACAACAATAAAAAAACGGTCCCACAACTCAATATTTTCCTCTGCCAAAAAACTCTCCTCCTCTCTGCAAAAAAACTCTCCCGTCGTGAAACCCTTCGCCGGCCAGAAAATGTCGACCTCCGACTACCACAGTCGGATCTGAAGACGCCAGAAGTTCCGCTAGTGACACTCCATCTGAAGAGCAATTCGTCAATGAGCCGTCGGTTAGTGTATTTTCATTCACACACAATCGTGCCACGACGGTTGTTCATCTTCCCACGATCGTGCTGAAGAAGATGAGACCACCGTGTACACGATGGTCTTTCGTGGGCACGATGGTTACACACGACGGTCGTCGATCGTGTGTGCCGTCGTGTGCTAGAAGAGCAAAAGCTCCTGCCTTGCACACGATCGCAGGCACACGATCGTTGCCCGTCGTGTGAACCGTCGTGTGGCACACGATGGTCTTCACACGACGGGCATCGATCGTGTGCATGCGATCGTGTGCAAGGCAGAATTTTTTTTTCGTTCTCTTAAGCATTTTATCATATTCTTATGAGTTGTATGTCCATATTGCAGACTGGTTGCGTATGGCAGAGACCTACATTGCGTTTTGTTACACGTCAAGTGAATCTTTACATACAAGAGGCGGTATTTAAAGAGATCATTGAGACATTAAGAAGTATGGGCCGCAATTCTGCTGTTGCTGATCGAGCTATCGAGAGCTTGACCGAGGGGGTCATGGGGCGCTTGATTAAAGTTAGGAGGAATGGGAGTTCAAATACTGCCCTACATCACTTGATTGCTCGTCAATTGGAGGGTGATCAAATCCCCCCGGATGAGTCGTGGTTCCAGGTTTGCGGGAGGACCATTCGTTTTACGGCCCGTGATTTTGCCTTGATCACGGGACTCCATTTTGGAAACTCTACCTTCCATCCCCAGGATGACCATCTCCTTCCATCTGACGGTATTTTCCACAGAATACTCCATGGCAAAAATATTAAGGTTAGTGTTCTGCGGAAGAGGTTCAATGCTCGAGATTTTGGTAGAGACATAAGAGATTATGTCAAGGTTGCCAATTTGCTTATATACTACTACTTTATCCTATGCCGTGGCGACATGATGGTCGAGACATGGGCATGGGCATTAGTGGAGGATTTCGAGCAGTGGGATATGTTTCCTTGGGGTTCTTATGCCTTTGGGGTTTTATCTTACTACATAGGCAACGTTGCCATGAAGGAGGGACAAGAGCACAAGGACTATCACTTATATGGTCCTGTTTGGGCTTTACAAATATGGTCGTATGAGATGATTCCTGCATTGGGAGCATTGTGTGGTATTTGAGATAAAACTGTCCAAGTCCCCCGGTGTTTGATGTGGACTACGAGGAAGATGTTTTGTGATTTCACTCATTTCTTCGACGATAAGGTACATAAATTTGTAAACGTATTTTCTCCTAACTTCACTCATCTCTTCAACATTATGTGATTGCCCATCTAATGGTATGCTTTAATGACTATTGTTGCAGCACAAAGTATTTCCCTCTTTACCGCATCTGGAGGAGGATGAGGCTGAGTACTACTACCTGAGCTTTGAGAATGGCTCGCCATATGACGTTAAGTTCATTAAGCCTGTAAGAATAGCTGTGAAGAATAAGGAGGATGAGCCTGCGCCGATCCCGAGGAAGAAAGTTATGGATAGGTTGAAGAAGAATTTCTTTGGAAAATTGATTACATATGAGTCGGCACATAAAGTGTCGAGCGACGCGGCAGTACCCCACCGGTAGATGGTGCGAGACATCGGACCGGAGAGGCGGCGAGAGAGGGTGTGTTGTGTCCACGGACTTCCTTGTCGGACCACACCGAGGACACGGCGAGGATGAGTACTTGATCGCCTTTTGAAGGCGATCTTGTCTGGCGATTCCAGTCGGTTATTGCTCGTGTTTCTCGCCGGGTGCTTTCTGGGATCGTGGATTTCTTCGGATCTATGCATAGACGTTCTAGGAGCCCGGTACACTACTCAGCTGGGAGCCATGATAGGCCTCGTCATTCTGCATCTGTTAGCAGCGCCCAGCGGAGGATTCCTGACCCTCCACGTCACTCAGTCTCTGGCGCAGCACACAGTTACCATTCTCATCGTCAGCCTAGTCATCATTCTCAGTGTCAGCCGAGTCACCATTCTCAGCGTCAACCGAGTCACCATTCTCAGCATCCGCCTACCCACCATTCTGAGGTCCAGCACAGTCACCATTCTCAGATTCATCATTACATTGGCGGACTCGGCGGCCCTTGACTACGAGCATCGGTATGAGCCATTTGAGGCGCCGTTTGATATGGGACGATGTTCGATGGTTTCGGGGCGAGCATCATTACGGTGCGATGTTTGAAGTGAGGGTGGTGGTCTGGCGGCAACCTCCATTTGGTCGAGCAACGATTTTGAGATCGAGCGGCCGGTATGTCTGACTCTCTGATCGTTATAGTTGTGAGAGGGATCTTTGAGGGTGACGAAGATGGTGAGAGTGCGGGCGCGGCATTTGGGTGAGCGTAGTCTTCCACCGCGAGTGAGTCGACCATCTCTGCTCTTCGGGAGCCTTTTGTGGTTGCGCCTCCAAGAGATAGCGAGGCTCAAGAAGTTGTACCTACGGTTTAGGAGGGAGCAACCACGTGATGCTATTGTCCGGTGTTTGGAGACTGGGCATGCTCTCACCCGGGCGTTATTTGACCGGATAGAGTCTATCCGTGAAGACTTTGATGCCAAGGTGATAGGCTATGTGCTTGCGACTCGGCGAGGCTTCGGAGGAGTCCGTAGTGTTGGTGTCGGTAGAGTTGGCCTTTGTACTTGCGGCTCCCTATTTTACGTAAGTTCTATAACCTACTCACTTGTATATCATTGGTTTGATATCGATTTTTTTAATTTTGTGGTTTGGCTTTTTGTAGTTAGTTTTGGCCGAGTTTGCAAGACTCCATCCGGATGATCCACTTGGTATCAAGGTGACGGGAAGCCGGTTTACAAGGAGTGGAAAATTCCTAAATGCATCGAGGACTACATGACGGGTCTTGATACACCACATGCGGTTCCATGGTTAAATTGCAACGAAGTAAGTTTGAAATTTATATTTATAAATAATTGACGATTTGTTGCCATTTGAAATTTATATTTATAAATGATTCGCTATGTTTGATGTGATGATCTTATATGATTACATATTTTGTTTGAGCAGATCATTGCCATTTGTTGCCTCGACCAAAGCCACTGGTGACTATCAAGATTGACATCATAGCATGGACCGTGGAGTTGTGCGATTCCTTGTCACACCACCACGAAGATGGTCGATACCGATTCAACCAAGCTGCGACCGATTATGCGTCGATGCCTCGTGTGCTAGCTCAATCCGGGTATTGGATGAACAACCAATCGAAAACGAAGTATGACACGGAGATGAGTTTCAAAATTATGCCACGAGCTACGGTTCATACAAAGCGACAATCACGATTTGTGGCCCCTTCGCGTGCATGTACTTGGATCGACTCGTCTCTGCAAACCCAGAGCAAGGCACCAAATCAAGGAACTTAATGAAAAATATATTAAGAAATATCGATATGGTTTAGCTGCTAAAATCTTTATGTTGTCTTTAGACATGTAGAATGGTTTATGGTGTGTTGTTAAATATTTATGTTGTATTTAGACAGTTTTGGCAATATGAATGTGTCAGTGTTGTTAAATCTTAATGTGTTGGCTCTGTGTTACACACGATGGATGCACACGATCGTGGCCATCGTGTGTTACGATCGTGTGCAACCTACCCACGGTCATGGGTTGATCTTTGTCGTGTGCGCACGATGGTGGCATGCCCGTGTGCAAACGACCGTGAGTACCATCGTGGGCACGGCCGTGCACACGATCGTGTGTTCCATCGTGCACACGGCTGGACACGACCGTGTATACGATCGTGTGCATATGAACTTTTGGTATTTTTGCAAATTTGAACTATTGTGTTATCTAGAATGATGTTTTGTGATTCAAACATCGCTTGTTCAAACATTAATTACTATATAGCTTCTTATACAAACTCCTATTTGTCATTTCGTTATAATTCATTAGTATATGAGGTAATTCATCCAGATGATTGAACTTATTAAATGCGTACTAATACAATGAGAACAATTGGACGACACATGATATGCAATATATTATGTTAATTCAATCAATAACTTTTTAGATAAGTGTATCATTAACAAATAATTGTTAATATATAAGTAACAACACCTAAATTGACGAGTAATTTGAGAAATTGGTGAAAATTCTTGATGTTCTTGTGCACACGATCGTGTGTTCCATCGTGGACACGATCGTGTGCATATGAACTTTTGGTATTTTTGCAAATTTGAACTATTGTGTTATCTAGAATGATGTTTTGTGATTCAAACATCGCTTGTTCAAATATTAATTACTATATAGCTTCTTATACAAACTCATATTTGTCATTTCGTTGTAATTTATTAGTATATGAGGTAATTCATCCAGATGATTGAACTTATCCGTACGTACTAATACACTGAGAATAATTGGACGACACATGATATGCAATATATTATGTTAATTCAATCAATAACTTTTTAGATAAGCGTATCATTAACAAATAATTGTTAATATATAAGTAACAACACCTAAATTGACGAGTAATTTGAGAAATTGGTGAAAATTCTTGATGTTCTTGTGTACACGATCGTGTGTTCCATCGTGGACACGACCGTGTACACGATCGTGTGCATACGTGGATACAGCGCCAATTTGACACCAAAGACAACGCGATACCTGGTTGCCAACGTGTCACACGATTGGAACACGCGATCGCGGCGATCGTGTACACGATCGTGTTTACTTCAAAGGTCAAATTATTTTATTATAAAATCCCATCGTGGGTCGGTCCCCCCCTCCCTTTATTATACAATCCCATCGTGGGTCGGTCCCCCCCTTTTTCACTTCAAACCCTAATCAATTAACATCAGTTAAAATTCATTAAAATCAAATACGCGAAATGAGCGACCGATTACGAGAAACCGATTTAGGAGGAAGCGAAGCACCACCACCAAAAAGAAGAAGGAGGATACCTACTCCCAACCCACCATACAGAACTAGGCCGAGAGGAAGATACTCAATGCTCAGAGTAAGTTTTTTGATTTTGTTGTATGTGTAGTGACTATCATTGCAAATTAATGTGTTCCATGAAACAGGGCCTATTTAAAAATACTGCGAGCACTCCAGTCATACTAGATGGTGATGATGATAATGATTTGGAGATTTCTGAGAATAAAAGAAAAAAAGTTATTTTGGAAGAGGAAGTTCATGAAGACGGTGATACAAGACTAAAGATACTGATTGGGGAAAAGGGATCCAATTGATTGTTTTTTTTATGTTATTATTAGATATTTTTGTGTGATGGTGATTAAATTTTGTTTTGTAAAGTTATATGCTTTGGAACTGTAAACTATTACTCTTTGAAGTGAGTTACTTTGTTATGGTTAATGTTTGGCTCCATAATCACCTTTATTTGCTTTACCTTACTGAACAAGTAAATTTCAATTCAAAGGTAAAGAAAATAGACACAAAATTATGCATTTCAACTAATAATCAGAATACTGAATCAATACATGGTCCATCGAGGATCAAAATATCAGCACATGATTGTTGCTAGTAAGTCACAAAATATAAAAATACATAAGCAATTTAAGTTTCACGGTATGGACATCCCCTTATGTCATGGTCATCATTACGGCAAATGCTACACCTCTTCTTCTGCCGGCGCCTTTGCCTCGTTTGTTCATCGATTTCTTGAGTTTCTTGAGGGATATTCAAATCCACACCACCTATGGGAATGAATGCTTTGCAAGATTTTCTATTGTGGCCGGTTCCTTTACACCTACCGCACACCTGAGGTCGTCCACCTGCGGGCAAATTTTCAACAGCGGACCGTGCGCGACTCATCCTTGGTCGGCCGGCTTGTCGTACCCCCTCTGGAGGTACGCAAACGATGGATGAGATCTCCGGTGGGACATTCCACTCATCAGGATGTGGGATGGGACTAATATGCTCCTTATAAGTCTCTCTAAGGCCTTGTTGCTTGAAATAACGACTAACAAAATCATACACGGACAAACCATTGCCGGCGCGCCTGTTACAATAAGCAATTATGTCAAGGATGTTGTATAGGATAATGTACTTTTGATATTGATGAGGTGATAAATCCAGACCATCCCTGTTTTACAAACGATGGCAAAACACGATCGTGCCGATCGTGTGTTACGATCACGGTGATCGTGGGGTTACGATCGTGCCCATTGGGTTACGATCGTGCCCATCGTGTGTCCCATCGTATGTTACGATAAGGGCGATCGTGGGTTACGGTCATGGCGACCGTGGGGTTACGATCGTGCCCATCATTGGTTACGATCGTGCCCATCGTGGGTTACGATCGTGCCCATCGTGGGTTACGATCGTGCCCATCGTGGGTTTCGATCGTGACCATCGTGAGTTACGATCGTGACCATTGGGTTACGATCGTGCCCATCGTGGGTAACGATCGTGCCCATCGTGGGTAACGATCGTGCCCATCGTGGGTAACGATCGTGCACACAACAGCATAGACATGTACCTTATAGCGGCAACGGCATGACGACATGGAATCTGATCCAAATCAAACTCACGACAACAACATGTCCATGTTCGAAGGTCGACCTCATAAGAAACTTTGTTTTCTTCGACTTTATAAACAAGTGGGGTGGTAGCTCGAACGGTAAGAGTCAGACTGGCTTGCCCA
Source organism: Orobanche coerulescens (assembly GCA_033398695.1). Lineage (NCBI taxonomy): Eukaryota > Viridiplantae > Streptophyta > Magnoliopsida > Lamiales > Orobanchaceae > Orobanche > Orobanche coerulescens. The sequence continues at coordinate 143,116,071 of CM065802.1, read as the reverse complement.
GAGTTAGAAAGCTTTTCAAAAGTGTGCATTGTCAACTCATGGTCTCTTGACGTAGCTTCTCCCCGCTTCTCATCAAACCAATTCTCTAAAATTAGGCGAAATATCTCAAGTAACGAGCAAACAGGTAAACGCCTAGCCCACAACATACGATTATTAAAGCATTCAACAGCATTGGATGTCAAGAAGTTATAGCGTCGTACCGGACACTTCGACCTAGCCCACCTCTCTGGCCCAATTTCAGAAAGGCGCATGTGCGCCCCATTAGGGCTTTCGATATGTAGTTTCGAAAAGTAGTTTTCAAAAACTTCTTCTCGATGCGTGTAGGCAGCAGTTCTAAAGAGTCCTATGGTGATAGCAAAACCCGTGGAATGCATTCGGATAGACGGCTCAAACAGCATTCTGAATGCTCTTATGTTGGTCACTCACAATCAGTAAATCTTCCGTCGGATTACAGCATCTGCGCAGGTTATACAGAAAATAAGTCCATGACTCGTCGTTCTCTATCGGACCGAGACCAACAGCAAGAGGAAAAACTTGCTCGTTCCCGTCAAATGTGACGGCCGCAAATAGAGTTCCTTTATTCCTTCCCTTTATGTGGGTCCCATCAACTATAATCACCGGTCGAAGGCACGTATTAAATGCCCTAATACTCTGTCCGAGTGCAACGAACATGTGGCGAAACACTCCCTCACGAGTCGTCTGCAAATCATAAATTGTCACTGGATTACGCTGTTTTAACAAATACAGATAAGATGGGAGCCTCTGATACGACTCATCGAAGCCGCCATATGTATTCTCTATCGCTATATTCCTCGTCCGGAGAGCAAAACTGTAACATCCCCAAAACCGTATGGGAATATTACACGCCGTAGACCCTTTCCACAAGGATCTACCAGGCTAAACATCCATAAACAACCAAATGCTTGCCCGACCAGGGTCAAACAATAAAATGATACAGATCGATATGGTCACTTACACGTGAATACACAGACCGATGAGGTCACACAACCCAATCGACAAAACTGACTTAAATAACATTACCCACACAGGGGTCGAAATACAATACTGACGGAAGATCAAATCAACTCGACAACACAACAAAATCAAAATAACTCTCGACTCATGTTTAGTATCGCAGATCGTCTTCCTCTTGTGCCAATCCTGTGTTGCTCCCTGAATGCATGTACCGGACGCAAAATGCCATCCACCCCCGATTACTCGGGGTTAGTAAAACTCCTTTGTTTTACTAGTGCAAGTATCAAATCATACGAAATGTAACAAGCAATTAATAATCGTGATCAAATATAATAATCAAGTATCAAATATTCCGGAGATTTTCACAAGAGAAGATAAGCTATGAAGCATTGAAAATAAGATTATCATCTCGAATTTTAGAATTTCAAAACCTTAAGACCTCAAGTCCTGATTCACAAAACCTTTCGAAAAACTTAAGGGCCTTAACCCAAAACTTGTTTCATAATTCAACGATTTACAATACCGGAAACATTTCCATAAATCTCGTGGGGCTCGGCCCAACATTCTTTCTTAAAACTTTTCCTGTAAAAACTTTGATTTGAAAAGTATCATGCTCATGACACCGTGATCCACTGTCACGTGTTTCCGTAGGTTCAACAACCCGCACGGACTACATCACGCACAATTAAACAAACATAATCAATTCCGACACCGTGATCCACTGTCACGTGTCTCCGTAAGTTCAACAACCCACACGGACTATTAACCAAACATAACCAATTCCGACACCGTGATCCACTGTCACGTGTCTCCGTAGGCATAACAACCCGCACGGACTATATCAATCACAACAATCACACACACAGTCCTGACACCGTAGTCCACTGCCACGTGTCACCGTAAGCCCCGTCGAGCTCACCCGGTTGGACGCAATGTGTCCGAAACTCATGGTCCACTGTCATGCGTTATCGTAGGCCTCGTCAGACCAGCACGATTGGACCTCAGTACCTCACTAAGTTTTGATCCCGTAGTCCACTGCCACGAATCCTCGTAGGTCCCGTCGAACCAACACGAGTGAACTTAGCGGTCACACACATATTCACATTCACATTACATACAACAATGAGCACAATTAATCAATCACCTTGATCACCACAAAATCGTACATTGCACGCACATAACACAACCTCGACACTCGCAACAACTATCATCAATCAACGACATTTAACCAACATAACACACATTCGGTACACAATACATTGTACAACCAAGTGTACAACCATCCCATATGTACGTCGCATTCCTGCACAAATGGCACAACGCCTAACACGTATACTGATATAACACTATTATCACAAAGCCTTCAAATTGCGGAAAACACAACCAACTCAAACGGAACATATTTACGAAGGCAAGCAAAGTCATCATACATCTCATACGCAATTACTAGTCGCAAGATACAAGTCGTATAGTAAGATACTTGCCTTAATAACCACGCCAAACGCTCAGAAGAACACGGTTTGGCCAGGAAGCTCGGACCCCGAAGAAGACAATGAACGGAAGGGTTTCGACTCGAGTTCTTCACAAGAATTCGACCCTAACAACATAAATTCAATAAATCATCGATCATATGAGGAAGAATAATCGTAGAACGCCCGAAAACCCCTCTATGACATTTCTGGGACACCTTCAAGGCGTCGGTCAAGAACTCGACCAAAATAACGAATCGATACGATCCGACCATGGGTTAACAAGTGAAATGATACAATACATCCAAATAATCATCAATCCATCACAATCTTAAGTTAAATCGGATTAAGCGGGCGAAATCGAACAAAATACCCAAAATCCCCAAAATTAGATTTCTAGAAAATCGACTGATTCGCTCGATCAAGGGATGTTATAGGATGGATGATTGATGATATGAACTCCAAAACTTCATGGATTTGTTGACAAACAACATCTCTCCATGATAGGAACAACTCCGGACCGGGAGAGAAGTGGAAGAAGGAGAAAATGGCGAGAAAACGTCGATGGGCCTTAAATAGCCGCACGGTGTGCCGCGGCCCATGGAGTGTGCGCGACGAGCCCAAAAATGGCTCCCGGTGGTCGGCGGTGTGCCGCGGCTCGGCCGAGTGTGCCGCGGCACCGGTGCGATCGGTTTGGCGAAAAATGCCACAGAGTGTGCCGCGGCCCCGCCAAAGATGTGCCGCGGCCCTACGGCCGCTTTCGGCCGGAAGCCGCCGATCACTACCGGCCGTGACTCGCCAGAGCCGCCGATCACTACCGGCCGTGACTCGGCGATCGCCTGGGCCTGCATTGCGACCATGTCGGCCGGGGCCAACTCCGACGGCCCGAACGACCCCGAAACCCGAACCTGAATACGAATCGATGATACGGTTACGACGTACTCGCAAGGACGAATCTAAGAGCTAAGAGAACACACAATTCCGACCACCCGAAGGCTCGGAATCCGACAACGGAAGTAATTACCCAAAACTTTGGGAAATTACGAAAATGGCCCAAAACGTCCGAAATACCTGATACACGATCGAAACACCAAACCGAAGCTTACAACATGAATAATAACATTAAATGAACTTCCGAGAAACTCGAAACAACAGTTTCGGACGAGATTCGCGAGAATCGAACTCAAGTGCGGAAAAGTCGTTTAAGGACACGGAACTCAACAAAACGATACCGAAACGAACTCGGATGACAAAAAGTGCAGAATTAAATATTCTCCGAATGACGAAACGGTCAAAAGCGAGTTTTCGAAACGGACCTCCGCCGAAAAATGAAAATTACCGGAAATCCGAAATTGCGGATATTACAAAAACTGTATAGCATGTCAATGCCGTACTCCCTACACATCTATGCAATCATCTCCTTTGGCCTCAAAGTGACCCCCTCACCGGTCAATCTTTTAGCAAAATAATGGGCGGCAACCTCAGAAGTGACCGATCGTGCAAAGACGGTTCAAATCGGGTGGCAATTTGTGCTCCAATGTCAACTTAGTAATTCTCCAAATAGTTGCACCCTCAATAGCACACAACCTAAACTGACAATTTCTTCGCCCACTCTTACAGACAAATACTATACGTTTATCGGCGGAACGATCAGTGATACACTATAGCATGTTTTCCAAATGATACATTCCTACAGTTATCCTCAACTCTGTCTTCAAACGAAAGGTGGACCCCACCTCTAGCCGTGCTTAGGTGGAGGCTGCTCGACCTAACCCAAAGTCCCGGCACTACCGGGGTCCGGAAATGGAATGATCCAGTTACGCATTGATTGTAGATGCTCATGCTCGCTCGCAGATTGATGGTCGGATGAGAAGTTCCGACGACTCATAATCCTATACATTTGGGCCGGTTGGCGAACCCAAGCAAGAAATTCCGCAGATAGTGACTCAAGCAAGTCTTTACAACAATCTTCATCTTCGGATGTATGCACCTCTTCATCTTCCTCATCTTCCTCGTATTGATACTCTTTGGAAGGCATGTCATAATTTATGTTGCCGGGCTCTACTCTCGAGCTGCTACATCCCATATTAACCTCGGGAGTGGAGGAGCTGCTGTTCTCAACATAGACCTCAGGATCCTCCTTGTATTCTACAAGTAATCGAAGTATCTCGGTATCGCCCCGTAATAGGATACTTTGTTTCCTTTGGCCATGTGTGTCAAGTACCATAATTTGTAATCGGACTCATTTGGACCACCCAAACCCTCTCTGATAACCCCCACGAGGTTTGCACAACTAACTTTGCTCGTGTCGATATAGACAAAAAAGGAGTCCCCGTCTACATATGTCGATCGCTCCCAATGACCACCGTGATGTATCAAAATACGCTGCCACGACATCTGATTACAAAAGGATGATTAACTATTCAGAAAAATGAGCGAACAATATTATAAAACTGTCTGCCTTGGACACGACCGATGCACACGGTCGTATACTACCGTGTGCAGTGATCGTGTGCAAGTTTCTGTCCATGAACACGATCGCTGCACACGATTTTAGACGATCGTGTTAAACGATCGTGTACACGTTAGTGTTGCACACGATGTTAAGGTCGTTGCGTACGATCGTTGCACACGGTGGCTTCCCATCGTGTGCAGCGATCGTGTCCGTAAGAACAGATCTGGAATTTTTTTTTCATCGTTCAAATAATGATGCATACCTTCTTTATGAACTCAGAAGCACGACAAATGAAGTCCTATTTCAACGTCAACTTTTATTTTCGAACAATCTTGTGATTTCTATAAGATTTTTTGAGAGACCCTTTGTCAAAAATAAAATGGTTGTGTTGTTTTTATGTATATGTTTGTAGTTAAATTTTGGTTCTTGGACATTAATATCGATCGGAGGAGGAAAGTAAAAAAGAAAAAAGAGAAGAAAAGTAGTTTAAATTAAATAAATAAAAAAAAGAGAGAAGTCAACAATACAACAAAAGAGAGGACATTTTAGTCTTTTTAATCAAAATGGTACCAAAAACTTATAATTTTATGAATGAGGATATAGAACTTATCAATTTTATGCTTTGGTATTAAAATGGTACCAAAAACTTATAGTTTTATGTATCTCATGGTTAGTACCAGACCTGATATAGCCTATTCGGTTAGTTGCTTGAGTATATACATGTCTAATCATGGTATGCCACATTGGGAAGCCTTGAAGTGGCTTCTCCGTTATCTGAAATCCTCTGTGGATGTTGGTATTAAGTTTTCTAAATCTGGTGATGGTGTTAAACTTGTTGGATATGTAGATTCTAACTTTGCTAATGATCGTGACAATCGAAAATCCACGACCTCTTATGTGTTTACCCTTTGTGGCTCTTGCATTAGTTGGAAATCTCAGTTACAGAATGTTGTTGCTTTATCTACAACTGAATCTGAATATGTTGCTACAACTGAGGCATTTAAAGAAGCCATATGGCTAAAGGGTCTTTTATCCGAAATCGGTTTTCTGAAAGAAAAAGTCGTGGTATTTTCGGATAGTCAATCTAGAATTCAGCTATGCAAAAATCCTGTCTTTCATGACCGCACTAAACATATTGATGTTAAATTTCATTTTATTCGTGACATTGTTGAAAAAGGTGAACTTGAGCTTGGAAAAATTCCTTCAAAATTCAATCCTGCAGATATGGGCACCAAATGCTTGCCTTTGGAGAAGTTCGTGTCCTGCACCGACCTTCTGAACTTGGGAACTCAAGACTAACTCTTAGTCTTTGCCTTCTTTGTGATGGCTTTGCATTCTTAGTGAATTATTTTTTTGCTATCTTTGTGATAATCCTGCTGTCTTAGTGACTGCTACCTTTCTTTGTGATTACCTGTACTTACTTTGTGTTTTGTGTGCAGGTGATGTCCTACGACGGTGATGACCTCTGTCTCCCTTATGTACCCCGATGACTCATTTGGCCCAGGTGGAGATTTGTTGGGTTTATTTGGCCCAAATGATTAAAATTATGAGGGCCCAAATTAAATCTCCTGCAGCCCACCTCAAAAACGGACCCGGCCCGGAACCTTTGGAAGCAGCCCAATATCATGAGATTAATCCTGGCCATTTATTTGGCATCTTTTAATCTCGGCCGTTGGTTTTATATTTGCCCTAATATAAAACCCTTACCCCTGCTAACCCTACCCCTCATTTTCTCCTTTTCACCGTCCGCCTCCACCCTCCCTTATCTCTCCCGATTTTCTTTCCTCTTCTCCTCGGTTGACCCTGTTCTTCCGATATGGAAACTAAATCTTTTCCGATTTCCTCTCTTCGTTTGTTGTTCCGATTCTCCTATAAATTTCATTTCCGTGTGAGATGAAAGCACAACAAAACGAAGAGAGAACAAGTGATATTTTTTGATTACCTCGATTTTTCTCTGTGAAATAATTGAGTGTCTTGTGGGTGAGGCTTGTGAGAATTCGGGATCTGAGGTTTCTGGGGTTCGTTTCGGTTGAATCTTGCTGAGTGCTTTGATTCCTCCGGTGGTTGCTTCCGGTCCGGTGGTGGGTTTTTCGTTTTCTGGTGCTGGTCGCGGGTCTTGTGAGTCCTGGACGTGGCTACAGAGACGGAGGACTGAGCCGGGCTGTTTCTCCGACAGTGACATCACTTCCGATCGGCTACGGCCGTTTGGTTTGCATTTCCTTCACTCACTGTTCTTAAATTTTTCAGTTTTTGTTTGATTCATTTTAATTAGAAGTTGTGTAATCCCTAATCCCTATCCCGAGTAGATTCGTGTAATAGTTATATTTGTTATAAGTATTGTAATAATTTGCCATCCGATTCGGACCAATACTCAACATAATGCATAAAACTTTCTATATGAACTCAAAAGCTAAGATCAAGACTTGCTTCTTCAACATAAAATTAGGAGATACGAACCTGCTTCCAATCATGAGGATCCATTTTCGGCACTGAAACGATGATCTTGTTAATAGCCGTAGCACGAGCGTAATGCCTGTTGCAATTCTTTACTGGCTTCTTGACAAACTTTATAGAACTCGACACCGTCTCGCTAGCGGGGCCCTTCTTGGCTGAGTTTAAATAAAAGACAACTGGATTTTTACACGGATCAGAGCTCAGTGGACGAGTATTGAACGTGAAAGGTCCCTCTTTCCAACTCCTCCACGTTTGGAAATTTAGTAGTGGTATTTCCAGCTCCCTGGCCGTCAACAAAGTCGGGTATATTTGTACAGTATAGCCCCATGCAATTGAAACTGACCATTTATTCCTATGATGGTAACAAAAACATTGTTGCAGGGTCCTGGAAGGATCAAGATCATAAGCTTCCATTAAGGCTCTCAACGTGTCGAGCTGAGTCTGGTTTGTAAATAATGGCTCGACGTAGTCGAGGTGATGAAGAGAAACTAAAAGTGCCAATGGATGTGCCGCCAGGACACCGAAAGGATTGCCTCTTATATCAATCTAAAAGAAACATAAAAATCTCAGGAACAACCCCACTGATTTCTTTTTGTAGCTTTATGAAATAAAACAGAAACTTCAACAGAAATAATGAGTAAAGCGCCCTCGAAAACGCAAACTTCCAAAATTGGCAATGGAAATTAACCTCTCCACTTACTGAAGGTGAGATGGAAAAGGGTGCGCTAAATGGAACAGCAACAGATACCGGATTTATGTATTCTATTTGTGTTTGTTCTATATTCGTATAATATGTACAAGACTATATAAATATCAACATTCAATATAATTTTTTTGACAGTAAATACATCAAAACTATCACCAGGTGAGGCAAATCAAAAGACTTCGTCAACAGTCAAACAAGCAAAGGAAATTTCTCTAAAAGAGTACATAATATTGGAGAAACCATATAGAAGTTGGACTCCAACCCACATATTATAGCAATATTACAAGTGAAAGGCATATATTAATTAATCAAATTATATGAGTTGATGTATTTCACTGGCCTCACCCACTAGACCCAGGTGTGGATCGTTGTCGGTGAGTTTAAGGCGATACGGGTCGGACCGGTTTCCAGGTCCTGTATGTTAAATGCCAGCAGAAACATGTCCTAAAGCACACAGGTCAGGCCAAATGCGGGAGAATAGCAAGTTTGGTCCAAAATTATGGTAGGAGTGAGACGTTGAGTCCCGCATTTGTTCCACGTGTGATTTTTAGTCCACAACTTTCAAAAATTGGCAAAGATGGTTCGAAATTGTAATTTTGTAGACTAAATCTGCTTAGTTGGCAGATTTTTGCTTAGGTGGCCAAAATTCAGATTTTATGAACTTAATTATTTTTATTTAAAAAATATGCAAAATTAAATAAAAATTTCTGGACTATATTAATATTAAAAAAATATTAAAAATAAGTAATTTTATTTTTAATCCAGGAATATTAATATTGAAAAATAAAAAAAAGTTCTTTTAAATTCGGAAATTAGAAAATCTAAAAAACTCTGAATTATTTAAAAATGGAAATTAGTAAATTTATTAAAAAATATTAAAAAAATTCGAATATTAATATTAATATTAATATTAATATTAATATTAATATTGGAAAATATTAAGAAATTAGTAATTTTATTTTTAATTCTGGAATATTAATTTAAAAAATTAAAAAAAATATATTTTAAATTTAGAAATTAGAAAATCTAAAAAATTTTGAACGATTTAAAAAATTATTAATATTCGGATAGCATCTGACCGTTAAAAAATTTCCAAGTTTAAAATAATTTTTTTTTATTTTTTAATATTAATATTCGAGAATTAAAAATAAAATCACCGATTTTTTAATATTAATATTAATATTAATATTAATATTTTTTTAATAAATTTGCTAATTTCTGAATTTTTTAAATAGTTCAGAATTTTTTATATTTTCTAATTTCCGAATTTAAAATAATTTTATTTTATTTTTAAATATTAATATTCCAGAATTAAAAATAAAATTACCGATTTTTTAATATTTTTTAATATTAATATTAATATTAATATTCGTAAATTTTTAATATATTTTAATAAATTTACCAATTTCGGAATTTTTTAAATAGTTCAGAATTTTTTAGATTTTTTAATTTCCGAATTTAAAAAAACTTTTTTTTTATTTTTCAATATTAATATTCCGGAATTAAAAATAAAATTACCAATTTTAATATTTTTTTAATATTAATATAGTTCAAAATTTTTTTGTTTTTTTTTAATTTTGCAGATTTTTTTAAATAAAAATAAATAACTTAACAATATGTGAATTTTGGCCACCTAAGCAAAAATCTGCCAGCTAAGCAGATTTAGTCCACAAAATTACAATTTCGGACCATCTTTGCCAATTTTTAAAAGTTGTGGACTAAAAATCACATGTGGAACAAATGCGGGACTCAACGTCTCACTTCTGCCATATTTTTTGACCAAACTTGCCATTCTCCCGACCAAATGCCATTGGCGGCTATAAAGAGGATCTCCAACAAGGATTCAAGATTCAAGATAATGTCTCTTATATCGATCCAAGAGACGGAAAGAAGCAATGGCATAAAGAGGATCCACAACAAAGATTCAAGATTGATCAAGAGATCTATCCACCATCCAAGTTTTTCTCTTCTTCTTCTTACTTTGCACTTAAAATTTTGTTGGAACATTCTGATAATTAATATGTTTTCCTATTACTATTTGGGATCTCTCTTTTTTAGTACCAAAGCATAAAAGTAACAAGTTATATATCCTCATTCATAAAACTATAAGTTTTTGATACCAAAAATGTGTTAAAAGACTTTATTACCCTTAAAGTCTACCACTAAAAGAAAAAAAAACCTAAAAAAAGAAAAAGGAAGATTATTAAAACGAAACAACAATAAAAAACCGGTCCCACAACTCAATATTTTCCTCTGCCAAAAAACTCTCCTCCTCTCTGCAAAAAAACTCTCCCGTCGTGAAACCCTTCGCCGGCCAGAAAATGTCGACCTCCGACTACCACAGTCGGATCTGAAGACGCCAGAAGTTCCGCTAGTGACACTCCATCTGAAGAGCAATTCGTCAATGAGCCGCCGGTTAGTATATTTTCATTCACACACGATCGTGCCACGACGGTTGTTCATCTTCCCATGATCGTGCTGAAGAAGATGAGACCACCGTGTACACGATGGTCTTTCGTGGGCACGATGGTTACACACGACGGTCGTCGATCGTGTGTGCCGTCGTGTGCTAGAAGAGCAAAAGCTCCTGCCTTGCACACTATCGCAGGCACACGATCGTTGCCCGTCGTGTGAATTGTCGTGTGGCACACGATGGTATTCACACGACGGGCATCGATCGTGTGCATGCGATCGTGTGCAAGGAAGAATTTTTTTTTTCGTTCTCTTAAGCATTTTATCATATTCTTATGAGTTGTATGTCCATATTGCAGACTGGTTGCGTATGGCAGAGACCTACATTGCGTTTTGTTACACGTCAAGTGAATCTTTACATACGGGAGGCGGTATTTAAAGAGATCATTGAGACATTAAGAAGTATGGGCCGCAATTCCGCTGTTGCTGATCGAGCTATCGAGAGCTTGACCGAGGGGGTCCTGGGGCGCTTGATTAAAGTTAGGAGGAATGGGAGTTCAAATACTGCCCTACATCACTTGATTGCTCGTCAATTGGAGGGTGATCAAATCCCCCCGGATGAGTCGTGGTTCCAGGTTTGCGGGAGGACCATTCGTTTTACGGCCCGTGATTTTGCCTTGATCACGGGACTCCATTTTGGAAACTCTACCTTCCATCCCCAGGACGACCATCTCCTTCCGTCTGACGGTATTTTCCACAGAATACTCCATGGCAAAAATATTAAGGTTAGTGTTCTGCGGAAGAGGTTCAATGCTCGAGATTTTGGTAGAGACATAAGAGATTATGTCAAGGTTGCCAGTTTGCTTATATACTACTACTTTATCCTATGCCGTAACGACATGATGGTCGAGACATGGGCATGGGCATTAGTGGAGGATTTCGAGCAGTGGGATATGTTTCCTTGGGGTTCTTATGCCTTTGGGGTTTTATCTTACTACATAGGCAACGTTGCCATGAAGGAGGGACAAGAGCACAAGGACTATCACTTCTATGGTCCTGTTTGGGCTTTACAAATATGGTCGTATGAGATGATTCCTGCATTGGGAGCATTGTGTGGTATTCGAGATAAAACTGTCCAAGTCCCCCGGTGTTTGATGTGGACTACGAGGAAGATGTTTTGTGATTTCACTCATTTCTTCGACGATAAGGTACATAAATTTGTAAACGTATTTTCTCCTAACTTCACTCATCTCTTCAACATTATGTGATTGCCCATCTAATGGTATGCTTTAATGACTATTGTTGCAGCACAAAGTACTTCCCTCTTTACCGCATCTGGAGGAGGATGAGGCTGAGTACTACTACCTGAGCTTTGAGAATGGCTCGCCATATGACGTTAAGTTCATTAAGCCTGTAAGAATAGCTGTGAGGAATAAGGAGGATGAGCCTGCGCCGATCCCGAGGAAGAAAGTTATGGATAGGTTGAAGAAGGCTGCTAGAAAATTGATTACATATGAGTCGGCACATAAAGTGTCGAAGCGACGCCGGCAGAGTACCCCACCAGTAGATGGTGCAGAGACATCGGACCGGGAGAGGCAGCCAGAGAGGGTGTGTTGTGTCCACGGACTTCCTTGTCCGGACCACACCCAGACACGGCAGGATGAGTACTTCGATCGCCGTTTGAAGGCGATCTTGTACGACGATTCTGAGTCCGGATTTATTGCTCGAGTTTCTCGCCGGGTGCTTTATGGGATCGTGGATTTCTTCGGACCTATGCATAGACGTTCTAGGAGCCCGGTACACTACTCAGTTGGGAGCCATGATAGGCCTCGTCATTCTGCATCTGTTAGCAGCGCCCAGCGGAGGATTCCTGACCCTCCACGTCACTCAGTCTCTGGCGCAGCACACAGTCACCATTCTCATCGTCAGCCTAGTCATCATTCTCAGCGTCAGCCGAGTCACCATTCTCAGCGTCAGCCGAGTCACCATTCTCAGCATCCGCCTACCCACCATTCTGAGGTCCAGCACAGTCACCATTCTCAGATTCATCATTCTGACTCAGCAGCCCCTTGATTACGAGCATCAGTGTGAGCCATTTGAGGCACCGTTTCAGCAGTATGGGACGATGTTCGACTGGTTTCAGGACGAGCATCATTACAGTGCGATGTTTCGAAGTGAGGGTGGTGGTCCTGAGCAGCAACCTCCATTTCAGGTCGAGCAACCAGTTTTTGAGATTGAGCAGCCGGCTGTACAGCTCTCTGATCGTTATAGTTGGGAGAGGGATGCTGAGGGTGACGAAGATGGTGAGAGTGCCGGAACGCAGCATTTGGGTGAGCGTAGTCTTCCACCGCGAGTGAGTCGACCATCTGCTGCTCTTCGGGAGCCTTTTGTGGTTGTGCCTCCAAGAGATAGCGAGGCTCTGAAGAAGTTGTACCTACAGTTTAGGAGGGAGCAGCCACGTGATGCTATTTTCCGGTGTTTGGAGACTAGGCATGCTCTCACCCAGGCGTTATTTGACCGGATAGAGTCTAGCCGTGAAGACTTTGATGCCAAGGTGATAGACTGTTATGTGCTTGCGACTCGAGCGAGGCTTCGGAGGGGAGTCCGTAGTGTTGGTGTCGGTAGAGTTGGCACTGTACTTGTCGGCTCCCTATTTTACGTAAGTTCTATAACCTACTCACTTGTATATCATTGGTTTGATATCGATTTTTTTTAATTTTGTGGTTTGGCTTTTTGTAGTTAGTTTTGGCCAACGAGTTTGCAAGACTCCATCCGGATGATCCACTTGGTATCAAGGTGACGGGGAAGCCGGTTTACAAGGAGTGGAAAATTCCTAAATGCATCGAGGACTACATGACAGGTCTTGATACACCACATGCGGTTCCATGGTTAAATTGCAACGAAGTAAGTTTGAAATTTATATTTATAAATAATTGACGATTTGTTGCCATTTGAAATTAATATTTATAAATGATTCGCTATGTTTGATGTGATGATCTTATATGATTACATATTTTGTTTGAACAGATCATTGCCATTTGTTGCCTCGACCAAAGCCACTGGGTGACTATCAAGATTGACATCATAGCATGGACCGTGGAGTTGTACGATTCCTTGTCACACCACCACGAAGATGGTCGATACCGATTCAACCAACTGCGACCGATTATGCATCTGATGCCTCGTGTGCTAGCTCAATCCGGGTATTGGATGAACAACCAATCGAAAACGAAGTATGACACGGAGATGAGTTTCAAAATTATTCCACGAGAGCTACAGTTCATACAAAACGACAATCACAGTTGTGGCCCCTTCGCGTGCATGTACTTGGATCGACTCGTCTCAGCAAACCCAGGAGCAAGGCACCAAATCAAGGAACTTAATGAAAAATATATTAAGAAATATCGATATGGTTTAGATGCTAAAATCTTTATGTTGTCTTTAGACATGTAGAATAGTTTATGGTGTGTTGTTAAATATTTAAGTTGTATTTAGACAGTTTTGGCAATATGAATGTGTCAGTGTTGTTAAATCTTAATGTGTTGGCTCTGTGTTACACACGATGGATACACACGATCGTGGCCATCGTGTGTTACGATCGTGTGCAACCTACCCACGGTCATGGGTTGATGCTGTCGTGTGCGCACGATGGCTGGCATGACCGTGTGCAAACGACCGTGAGTACCATCGTGGGCACGGCCGTGCACACGATCGTGTGTTCCATCGTGCACACGGCTGGACACGACCGTGTACACGATCGTGTGCATATGAACTTTTGGTATTTTTGCAAATTTGAACTATTGTGTTATCTAGAATGATGTTTTGTGATTCAAACATCGCTTGTTCAAACATTAATTACTATATAGCTTCTAATACAAACTCCTATTTGTCATTTCGTTATAATTCATTAGTATATGAGGTAATTCATCCAGATGATTGAACTTATTAAATGCATTTCAATACACTGAGAACAATTGGACGACACATGATATGCAATATATTATGTTAATTCAATCAATAACTTTTTAGATAAGTGTATCATTAACAAATAATTGTTAATATATAAGTAACAACACATAAATTGACGAGTAATTTGAGAAATTGGTGAAAATTCTTGATGTTCTTGTGCACACGATCGTGTGTTCCATCGTGGACACGACCGTGTACACGATCGTGTGCATATGAACTTTTGGTATTTTTGCAAATTTGAACTATTGTGTTATCTAGAATGATGTTTTGTGATTCAAACATCGCTTGTTCAAACATTAATTACTATATAGCTTCTTATACAAACTCCTATTTGTCATTTCGTTGTAATTTATTAGTATATGAGGTAATTCATCCAGATGATTGAACTTATCCGTACGTACTAATACACTGAGAACAATTGGACGACACATGATATGCAATATATTATGTTAATTCAATCAATAACTTTTTAGATAAGTGTATCATTAACAAATAATTGTTAATATATAAGTAACAACACCTAAATTGACGAGTAATTTGAGAAATTGGTGAAAATTCTTGATGTTCTTGTGCACACGATCGTGTGTTCCATCGTGGACACGACCGTGTACACGATCGTGTGCATACGTGGATACAACACCAATTTGACACCAAAGACAACGCGATACCTGGTTGCCAACGTGTCACACGATTGGAACACGCGATCGCGGCGATCGTGTACACGATCGTGTTTACTTCAAAGGTCAAAGTATTTTATTATAAAATCCCATCGTGGGTCGGTCCCCCCCTTTATTATAAAATCCCATCGTGGGTCGGTCCCCCCCTTTTTCACTTCAAACCCTAATCAATTAACATCAGTTAAAATTCATTAAAATCAAATACGCGAAATGAGCGACCGATTACGAGAAACCGATTTAGGAGGAAGCGAAGCACCACCACCAAAAAGAAGAAGGAGGATACCTACTCCCAACCCACCATACAGAACTAGGCCGAGAGGAAGATACTCAATGCTCAGAGTAAGTTTTTTGATTTTGTTGTATGTGTAGTGACTATCATTGCAAATTAATGTGTTCCATGAAACAGGGCCTATTTAAAAACACCATGAGCACTCCGGTCATACTAGATGGTGATGATGATAATGATTTGGAGATTTCGAGAATAAAAGAAAAAAGTTATTTTGGAAGAGGAAGTTCATGAAGACGGTGATACAAGACTAAAGATACGAAGAAATTGGGGAAAAGGGATCCAATTGATTGTTTTTTTATGTTATTATTAGATATTTTTGTGTGATGGTGATTAAATTTTGTTTTGTAAAGTTATATGCTTTGGAACTGTAAACTATTGCTCTTTGAAGTGAGCTACTTTGTTATGGTTAATGTTTGGCTCCATAATCACCTTTATTTGCTTTACATAACTGAACACTTAAATTTCAATTCAAAGGTAAAGAAAATAGACACAAAATTATGCATTTCAACTAATAATCAGAATACTGAATCAATACATGGTCCATCGAGGATCAAAATATCAGCACATGATTGTTGCTAGTAAGTCACAAAATATAAAAATACATAAGCAATTTAAGTTTCACGGTATGGACATCCTCTTATGTCATGGTCATCATTACGGCAAATGCTACACCTCTTCTTCTGCCGGCGCCTTTGCCTCGTTTGTTCATCGATTTCTTGAGTTTCTTCAGGGATATTCAAATCCACACCACCTATGGGAATGAATGCTTTGCAAGATTTTCTATTGTGGTCGGTTCTTTTACACCTACCGCACACCTGAGGGCGTCCACCTGCGGGCAAATTTTCAACAGCGGACCGTGCGCGACTCATCCTTGGTCGGCCGGCTTGTCGTACCCCCTCTGGAGGTACGCAAACGATGGATGAGATCTCCGGTGGGACATTCCACTCATCAGGATGTTGGATGGGACTAATATGCTCCTTATAAGTCTCTCTAAGGCCTTGTTGCTTGAAATAACGACTAACAAAGTCATACACGGACAAACCATTGCCGGCGCGCATGTTACAATAAGCAATTATGTAAAGGATGTTGTAGAGGATAATGTATTTTTGATATTGATGAGGTGATAAATCCAGACCATCCCTGTTTTGCAAACGATGGCAAAACACGATCGCGCCGATCGTGTGTTACGATCACGGTGATCGTGGGGTTACGATCGTGCCCATTGGGTTACGATCGTGCCCATCGTGTGTCCCATCGTAGGTTACGATAAGGGCGATCGTGAGTTACGGTCATGGCGACCGTGGGGTTACGATCGTGCCCCTCATTGGTTACGATCGTGCCCATCGTGGGTTACGATCGTGCCCATCGTGGGTTACGATCGTGCCCATCGTGGGTTACGATTGTGCCCATCGTGGGTTTCGATCGTGACCATCGTGAGTTACGATCGTGACCATTGGGTTACGATCGTGCCCATCGTGGGTAACGATCGTGCCCATCGTGGGTAACGATCGTGCCCATCGTGGGTAACGATCGTGCACACAACAGCATAGACATGTACCTTATAGCGGCAACGGCATGACGACATGGAATCTGATCCAAATCAAACTCACGACAACAACATGTCCATGTTCGAAGGTCGACCTCATAAGAAACTTTGTTTTATTCGACTTTATAAACAAGTGGGGTGGTAGCTCGAACGGTAAGAGTCAGACTGGCTTGCACAGAGTTAGAAAGCTTTTCAAAAGTGTGCATTGTAAACTCATTGTCTCTTGACGTAGCTTCTCCCCGCTTCTCATCAAACTAATTCTCTAAAATTAGGCGAAATATCTCAAGTAACGAGCAAACAGGTAAACGCCTAGCCCACAACATACGATTATTAAAGCATTCAACAGCATTGGATGTCAAGAAGTTATAGCGTCGTACCGGACACTTCGACCTAGCCCACCTCTCTGGCCCAATTTCAGAAAGGCGCCTGTGCGCCCCATTAGGGCTTTCGATATGTAGTTTCGAAAAGTAGTTTTCAAAAACTTCTTCTCGATGCGTGTAGGCAGCAGTTCTAAAGAGTCCTATAGCATGCGCACCATAGGAGGTCAGATTTTTTTCAAGATGGTGATAGCAAAACCCGTGGAATGCATTCGGATAGACGGCTCAAACAGCATTCTGAATGCTTTTATGTTGGTCACTCACAATCAGTAAATCTTCCGTCGGATTGCAGCATCTGCGCAGGTTATACAGAAAATAAGTCCATGACTCGTCGTTCTCTATCGGACCGAGACCAACAGCAAGAGGAAAAACTTGCTCGTTCCCGTCAAATGTGACGGCCGCAAATAGAGTTCCTTTATTCCTTCCCTTTATGTGGGTCCCATCAACTATAATCACCGGTCGAAGGCACGTATCAAATGCCCTAATACTCTGTCCGAGTGCAACGAACATGTGGCGAAACACTCCCTCACGAGTCGTTTGCAAATCATAAATTGTCCCTGGATTACGCTGTTTTAACAAATACAGATAAGATGGGAGCCTCTGATACGACTCATCGAAGCCGCCATATGTATTCTCTATCGCTATATTCCTCGTCCGGAGCAAATCGTATAGCATGTCAATGCCGTACTCCCTACACATCTCTCGCAATCATCTCCTTTGGCCTCAAAGTGACCCCCTCACCGGTCAATCTTTTAGCAAAATAATGGGCGGCAACCTCGAGTGACCGATCGTGCGGCAAAGACGGTTCAAATCAGTGGTGACAAATGTGCTCCAATGTCAACTTAGTAATTCTCCAAATAGTTGCATCCTCAATAGCACACAACCTAAACTCGACAATTTCTTCGCCACTCTTACATAAACACTATACGTTTATCGGGAACGATCGGTGATACACTGTAGCATGTTTTCCAAATGATACATTCCTACGCTATCCTCAACTCGTCTTCGAACGAAAGGTGCACCCCACCTCTAGCCGACTGCAATCGGTGGAGGTCCGCTCGACCCAACCCAAAGTCCCGGCACTACCGGGTCCTAAATGGAATGATCCAGTTACGCATTGATTGTAGATGCTCATGCTCGCTCGCAGATTGATGGTCGGATGAGAAGTTCCGACGACTCATAATCTTATCCATTTGGGCCGGTTGGCGAACCCAAGCAAGAAATTCCGCAGATAGTGACTCAAGCAAGTCTTTACAACAATCTTCATCTTCGGATGTATGCACCTCTTCATCTTCCTCATCTTCCTCGTATTGATACTCTTTGGAAGGCATGTCATAATTTATGTTTCCGGGCTCTACTCTCGAGCTGCTACATCCCATATTAACCTCGGGAGTGGAGGAGCTGCTGTTCTCAACATAGACCTCAGGATCCTCCTTGTATTCTACTAGTAATCGAAGTATCTCGGTATCGCCCCGTAATAGGATACTTTGTTTCCTTTGGCCATGTGTGTCAAGTACCATAATTTGTAATCGGACTCATTTGGACCACCCAAACCCTCTCTGATAACCCCCACGAGGTTTGCACGACTAACTTTGCTCGTGTCGATATAGACAAAAAAGGAGTCCCCGTCTACATATGTCGATCGCTCCCAATGACCACCGTGATGTATCAAAATACGCTGCCACGACATCTGATTATAAAAAGATGATTAACTATTCAGAAAAATGAGCGAACAATATTATAAAACTGTCTGCCTTGGACACGACCGATGCACACGGTCGTATACTACCGTGTGCAGTGATCGTGTGCAAGTTTCTGTCCATGAACACGATCGCTGCACACGATTTTAGACGATCGTGTTAAACGATCGTGTACACGTTAGTGTTGCGCACGATGTTAAGGTCGTTGCGCACGATCGTTGCACACGATCGTTGCACACGGTGGCTTCCCATCGTGTGCAGCGATCGTGTCCGTAAGAACAGATCTGGAATTTTTTTTCATCGTTCAAATAATGATGCATACCTTCTTTATGAACTCAGAAGCACGACAAATGAAGTCCTATTTCAACGTCAACTTTTATTTTCGAACAATCTTGTGATTTCTATAAGATTTTTTGAGAGACCCTTTGTCAAAAATAAAATGGTTGTGTTGTTTTTATGTATATGTTTGTAGTTAAATTTTGGTTCTTGGACATTAATATCGATCGGAGGAGGAAAGTAAAAAAGAAAAAAGAGAAGAAAAGTAGTTTAAATTAAATAAATAAAAAAAGAGAGAAGTCAACAATACAACAAAAGAGAGGACATTTTAGTCTTTTTAATCAAAATGGTACCAAAAACTTATAATTTTATGAATGAGGATATAGAACTTATCAATTTTATGCTTTGGTATTAAAATGGTACCAAAAACTTATAGTTTTATGTATCTCATGGTTAGTACCAGACCCGATATAGCCTATTCGGTTAGTTGCTTGAGTAGATACATGTCTAATCCTGGTATGCCACATTGGGAAGCCTTGAAGTGGCTTCTCCGTTATCTGAAATCCTCTGTGGATGTTGGTATTAAGTTTTCTAAATCTGGTGATGGTGTTAAACTTGTTGGATATGTAGATTCTAACTTTGCTAATGATCGTGACAATCGAAAATCCACGACCTCTTATGTGTTTACCCTTTGTGGCTCTTGCATTAGTTGGAAATCTCAGTTACAGAATGTTGTTGCTTTATCTACAACTGAATTTGAATATGTTGCTACAACCGAGGCATTTAAAGAAGCCATATGGCTAAAGGGTCTTTTATCCGAAATCGGTTTTCTGAAAGAAAAAGTCGTGGTATTTTCGGATAGTCAATCTAGAATTCAGCTATGCAAAAATCCTGTCTTTCATGACCGCACTAAACATATTGATGTTAAATTTCATTTTATTCGTGACATTGTTGAAAAAGGTGAACTTGAGCTTGGAAAAATTCCTTCAAAATTCAATCCTGCAGATATGGGCACCAAATGCTTGCCTTTGGAGAAGTTCGTGTCCTGCACCGACCTTCTGAACTTGGGAACTCAAGACTAACTCTTAGTCTTTGCCTTCTTTGTGATGGCTTTGCATTCTTAGTGAATTATTTTTTTGCTATCTTTGTGATAATCTTGCTGTCTTAGTGATTGCTACCTTTCTTTGTGATTACCTGTACTTACTTTGTGTTTTGTGTGCAGGTAATGTCCTACGACGATGATGACCTCTGTCTCCCTTATGTACCCCGATGACTCATTTGGCCCAGGTGGAGATTTGTTGGGTTTATTTGGCCCAAATGATTAAAATTATGAGGGCCCAAATTAAATCTCCTGCAGCCCACCTCAAAAACGGACCCGGCCCGGAACCTTTGGAAGCAGCCCATTATCATGAGATTAATCCTGGCCATTTATTTGGCATCTTTTATTCTCGGCCGTTGGTTTTATATTTGCCCTAATATAAAACCCTTACCCCTGCTAACCCTACCCCTCATTTTCTCCTTTTCACCGTCCGCCTCCACCCTCCCTTATCTCTCCCGATTTTCTTTCCTCTTCTCCTCGGTTGACCCTGTTCTTCCGATATGGAAACTAAATCTTTTCCGATTTCCTCTCTTCGTTTGTTGTTCCGATTCTCCTATAAATGTCATTTCCGTGTGAGATGAAAGCACAACAAAACGAAGAGAGAACAAGTGATATTTTTTGATTACCTCGATTTTTCTCTGTGAAATAATTGAGTGTCTTGTGGGTGAGGCTTGTGAGAATTCGAGATCTGAGGTTTCTGGGGTTCGTTTCGGTTGAATCTTGCTGAGTGCTTTGATTCCTCCGGTGGTTGCTTCCGGTCCGGTGGTGGGTTTTTCGTTTTCTGGTGCTGGTCGCGGGTCTTGTGAATCCTGGACGTGGCTACGGAGACGGAGGAGTGAGCCGGGATGTTTCTCCGACAGTGACATCACTTCCGATCGGCTACGGCCGTTTGGTTTGCATTTCCTTCACTCACTGTTCTTAAATTTTTCAGTTTTTGTTTGATTCATTTTAATTAGAAGTTGTGTAATCCCTAATCCCTATCCCGAGTAGATTCGTGTAATAGTTATATTTGTTATAAGTATTGTAATAATTTGCCACCCGATTCGGACCAATACTCGACATAATGCATAAAACTTTCTATATGAACTCAAAAGCTAAGATCAGGACTTGCTTCTTCAACATAAAATTAGGAGATACGAACCTGCTTCCAATCATGAGGATCCATTTTCGGCACTGAAACGATGATCTTGTTAATAGCCGTAGCACGAGCGTAATGCCTGTTGCAATTCTTTACTGGCTTCTTGACAAACTTTATATAACTCGACACCGTCTCGCTAGCGGGGCCCTTCTTGGCTGAGTTTAAATAAAAGACAATTGGATTTTTACACGGATCAGAGCTCAGTGGACGAGTATTGAACGTGAAAGGTCCCTCTTTCCAACTCCTCCACGTTTGGAAAGTTAGTAGTGGTATTTCCAGCTCCCTGGCCGTCAACAAAGTCGGGTATATTTGTACAGTATAGCCCCATGCAATTGAAACTGACCATTTATTCCTATGATGGTAACAAAAACATTGTTGCAGGGTCCTGGAAGGATCAAGATCATAAGCTTCCATTAAGGCTCTCAACGTGTCGAGCTGAGTCTGGTTTGTAAATAATGGCTCGACGTAGTCGAGGTGATGAAGAGAAACTAAAGGTGCCAATGGATGTGCCGCCAGGACACCGAAAGGATTGCCTCTTATATCAATCCAAAAGAAACATAAAAATCTCATTAACAACCCCACTGATTTCTTTTTGTAGCTTTATGAAATAAAACAGAAACTTCAACAGAAATAATGAGTAAAGTGCCCTCGAAAACGCAAACTGCCAAAATTGGCAATGGAAATTAACCTCTCCACTTACTGAATGTGAGATGGAAAAGGGTGCGCTAAATGGAACAGCAACAGATACCGGATTTATGTATTCTATTTGTGTTTGTTCCATATTCGTATAATATGTACAAGACTATATAAATATCAACATTCAATATAATTTTTTTGACAGTAAATACATCAAAACTATCACCAGGTGAGGCAAATCAAAAGACTTCGTCAACAGTCAAACAAGCAAAGGAAATTTCTCTAAAAGAGTACATAATATCGGAGAAACCATATAGAAGTTGGACTCCAACCCACATATTATAGCAATATTACAAGGGAAAGGCATATATTAATTAATCAAATTATATGAGTTGATGTATTTCACTGGCCTCACCCACTAGACCCAGGTGTGGATCGCTGTCGGTGAGTTTAAGGCGATACGGGTCGGACCGGTTTCCAGGTTCTGTATGTTAAATGCCAGCAGAAACATGTCCTAAAGCACACAGGTCAGGCCAAATGCGGGAGAATAGTAAGTTTGGTCCAAAATTATGGTAGGAGTGAGACGTTGAGTCCCGCGTTTGTTCCACGTGTGATTTTTAGTCCACAACTTTCAAAAATTGGCAAAGATGGTCCGAAATTGTAATTTTGTAGACTAAATCTGCTTAGTTGGCAGATTTTTGCTTAGGTGGCCAAAATTCAGAGTTAGCCCCACACCGAGTTCCCCTACACAAGCCCACACTCTCTGATCTGAACCGTAGAAATAGTGGTACCTATTCAGACAGCCGTCCATCTTGGCGAGCAGCTGCGCGGCTAATGGATAACTGATCGCGAATCCACCGCCACCAAACGCCATATCGTACGCATGCAACACGTCCTGCTCCACGCTCTCCGAGTTCCCGCCGACGTAAACCATTTTCCGATGGTCGTACTTCGCCAGCACCGCCACCAAGTTATCCGGGAAAAACACTGTATCGTCGTCTCCCATAACAAACCACCGCACGTTCGGCAACCCGACCCGGAACAGATCCACCACAACCCGGGCTATCCTAACCGCCGACTCCGACCCGGCAGAGCGCTTGAACCTCCTCCAATCGGAGGAAACGCGGTGTTGGATTTTAAACCGGGTTCTCGGGTTCGGGTTCTTCTCGAGAAAGACAAACCCGCGAGTCATGTTGGGTTTCCACCAGAGATCGAAGTACTCGCCCCGTCTTTCCCAAGTCTGGGTCGACCCTCCGATGCCGAAGGCTATGTGGGAAATGTTTGTGGGGTATTGGTCGGAGTTGAGTTGCTCCATCTCCATGTACAAGGCTGGGTCAGGAAGCTCGGGCCATCCGAAGAAAGCGGGCCGGGTGGTGGTGTGGAGAGTTGAGTAGAAAACGAAGGAAATCGATAAGGTTAGGACGATGGCAATAGAAGACCTTAAGGACGTCGTAAGGATGTCGACGGTTTTCTCCTTTGATATAACTTTCACGGCCTTCAATGTGTCCTCACTCGAATTCTCTCGGGTCGTGCACATATCTCTTTTAAGGAAGCCGGAAGGTGAAAATACCAGAATTATTGGGCATTTGAACTGTGGGGTTCGGGTTTTTTCATTTCACATGGACTTCTTCCTTGGTTTGGTCGGTGAAACGTTCTGCTGTTCATAGAACCCACGAAACAGAGAGAGTAGAGAAGTGTATTTTCTGTTTAAAGTATGATTTCCGATGGTGAAACAGATGATCAATTATCACCGTTTACAAGAACCAAAAAAACCAATGGAAAATTATAAGGCTTTGTCTGTTTTCTTTGACCGAATCAATTGAATTGAACCGAAAACTGAACAGAGTTGAACTCAACTGAAATATATATTAAGAGTATAATAATAATAAAATAATAATAATATTATAATAACAATTAAAAATAATAAATATGATAAATAATAGTAAAAATAATAAAAAAACAGTAATATAATTAATTACAATCATAATAAGAAAAATAATAATAATAATAATAAATGTGCCCCAAATGTCCTGAATGCCCCAAATGTATCAAATGTCACAAATAATAATAATAATAATAATAATAATAATAATAATAATCGAATCGAACTAAATGAATGGAAATTTCAATCGAATCGAAATGAATGAATCAAAATCGAAAAATAACTCCAAAAGAACAGGGTCTAACTGTATTAACCATTTATATCCCAGAATTTTATATAATATATGCTAATTATTTTATATATTCTAATTTATATAATTTAAATAACTAAATATAAATTGTTATAGTAATTGGTTAGTACATCTCAATAAAAACTCAACATTGTAAAGTAAAGATTAAGAATAATATTATAAATGATAAAAAATTAAAAATTATATTTCTAGTATAAGTTTGGAATTATACAACTTAAAAAATCATTTACAATTTATATACATATACTTTGATGTGGGATTCAAGATTTTAGATAAATAAAAATAAAAAATAAAAAATAAAAAAAATCATGTAGGAGAGAGAGTCACTACCAAAAAAAGGACTTTAGCCGACGACCCGAAAAAAAACGACCGACGACTTTAAAGTGTCGTCGGCTAAACTTTGCACTTTAGCCGACGACTCGGGATATCGTCGGCTAAACAGTTTTAGCCGACGACTTGATCTAGATCGTCGGCTAAAGTACAACATATTCGTCGGCTATAGTAAAGAGGTTTAGCCGACGACCTAGAAAATGTTTAGCCGACGAAAAAAAAATGTTTTAGCCGACGACTTGATCTGGGTCGTCGGCTAAACCCCTTTCGGCTAAACCCCTTTCGGAAGGGGTTTAGCCGACGACATTTGTAAATTCGTCGGCTAAACCTCAAAGTTTAGCCGACGACTACCAAAAAAGTCGT
Organism: Orobanche coerulescens; assembly: GCA_033398695.1. Classification (NCBI taxonomy): domain Eukaryota; kingdom Viridiplantae; phylum Streptophyta; class Magnoliopsida; order Lamiales; family Orobanchaceae; genus Orobanche; species Orobanche coerulescens. The sequence continues at coordinate 143,091,008 of CM065802.1, read as the reverse complement.
TGGCTAAACCTTGGCCGACGAATATCGACCGACGGTTTTTTAGCCGACGACTGGGGGTTTAGCCGACGACTTTGACCTTTAGCCGACGACTTAGAGTCGTCGGCTAAACCCCCGATTTTGGTAGTGAACATGGTACTTTGAAATCGTGTTGCTAGTAATAATTTACATATATATTTGAAAGTGAAGAAAATCGGCTTATTAAAAAAATAATAATAAATATTAGAATAATATTTATGCATATATAAATTTGATATTAAAAAATTTAATACGTATATATTTGAACCATTGAGGTTTACTTAATAATTTGCTAAATTAAAATTTCTAATAAGAATAAAATAATTTATTTGACCAACTCAATAGATGACCAAACTAAAGTGGTGATGTAAATAATTATCGATAGTAAATACATTTATTTTTAGATATTTATTTAGTTATTCGATCAGTAGAGTGTCATGAAAAATAGAGGTGGAATAGAAGATTTAAATAAATAAGAATCAACAAAATAAAAAATGCCACGTATGAGAAAAAGTTGCTCTAGATGCGTGCCAGTATTTTATTAATGCAAAAAACTCGCCAGTGATACATTTTCTTAGGTTCAGCCACTTGGAGTTCCTCACCGTGGCAGAGCATAACGAAAAACCGAAAATATGAGGCAAGGATTCAACTACTCGAACCAGTTTATAATTTATATAACTGTACCCGTTCGAAATCTGACTTAAAGATGAATTTACTACGCGTTTTCATCCCAAATACATATAGTGATACCCGAAATAATATAGCTAGGATCCAACCATCTGAAACCTATTTAGGTATTATGTATTTATACCCGTCTCAAACTCGATTATAAGATAATTTTAGTACATATTCTCCTCGCAAATCTATATAGTTATATGCACTAATTACCCAAATTTTTTAAAGTATATAAAATCTAAATAATTAAATATAAGTTGTTCTAATAATTGAGCAAATTAAATTTTCACTAATAAATTAAACTATATATTTGTTCAACTTAATAATTGGCCAAATTAAACACAATAAAAATAAAATTTTTAAGCTTGTGTGAAATAACTATGGGGTTGAAAAATACACATTGAATCATAAGTATTTATTTAAGTTCTTCATTGGTGGAGTTCTATTTTAAATCGATGTGGTCAAGATATTTAATTCTATTTATTTAAGTTATCCATCGATTAAGTACTATTTTAAATCAATATGTGATTCAAATATTTAGATAAATAAGAATCCAAAATTAAGAGAATGCCACATAGGAGAGAGAATCAATGTGTGCTTATAATCCGTAACGCTATTATATATATATATATATATATATATATATATAAATCCAGAGTGATTTCAATGCCTATCCCCCAAACATACTACTAGATTGCTATTTTATCTACTTTATTTCTACTGAAAAATTTCAGATTGATACTTACTGATTCAATTGATTGTTAGTAATTGAAACTACTTTCTATTGACTAAAATTAAATTTTGATGATTAAGAAATTAATTCACTGCTATTATTATTAGATTATTATTATTATTATACAAGTTATTACTATAGATTCAATTTCAATGGGTTATTAAAAAGATCATTTATCTTTATAAGGAAATAGTATCCTAATATTAGCTGTTATAATATCTAAAACTAATAAACAATGTTCAGTTGGAGCTAAACCTGAATAAACTCTAAAGAATTCGAGCTAGAAATTATAGAGAGTACTTGGAACAGCACAAGGATAGGTCCCGACTAGACAATCCAACGTTCGATGTCAGATATATTTCTTGAGAATATCCAGTAAAGTAACAGTATAAATTTTGGGTTTTGAAACTACAAAGATAAAACAAAGTGACTCAAAATCTAATTACTTTAAGTTTTTGCCCCATAACCCAAATCTGTTGCAACCTACCGAAATGTTCCCTAAATAATATTTGGCCTGATTGTGCACTCAATCCCATCAACTGACGACTCGGGTAGGATGTTTCTGGAAAAAGCAGTGTTAACCTCAGACGTCTTTTCCCCTCCATTTACTTTTCTCGATGTCACTGAGAACATAAATTTGAAATCCTTGGAGTTAGGCGGTGCGAGGCAGACGGTGAAGAAATTTGTCCGCCTTTTTGGGTAACTTTCTATTTCAACGTGACTGAAAAAGATTACTAGCGCAATCGTATCGGCATGTAAGAGTGTTCATGAGCCCTATTTTTGGTCGCCGAAGTTTATATGTTTTCTGTTTGTATTTATTTACTATTTTGAAGATAATGATTTCAGATGACGATATGATAATTTCAGATTTGGGGTATTCTCTCGTCCGCATGTGAATTGAGAAGGTTCATTACACAACCGTATCGACATGTAAATAAGGCTGGCAATTTCCGACACGACATGATAACCCGACACGAACACGCACGAAATTAATGGGTTAGTGTTTGGCCTTATCGTGTTCGTGTTCTTATCGTGTCGACACGATAAGAACACGCTAATTTCGTGTCGAGTTCGTGTCGGGTTCGTGTCGTGTTCGTGTAACACGATAACTTTCGTGTTCGTGTCGTGTCGTGTCGTGTTCGTGTAACCCGATAATATTTATATATTTTTAGCATTAATTTTATTATCATTTTAAATATTTTTAGTTTATTTTCTAATTTTTTTATTTGAATTTATCGATTCGTCTCGTATCGTGTCGTTATCGTGTCGTGTCAACACGAAAAATATCGTGTCATATCGTGTTCGTGTCGTGTTCGTGTTGTGTCCGTGTTTCAACCTTTCGTGTCGTATTCATGTTAATGTCGGGCATATACTTAACGGGTCGTGTTCGTATTTGGCCTTATCGTGTCGACCCGATAACGACCGACACGCACGAATTGTCATCCCTACATGTAGGATTAGTTCTCATCCCTATTTTGTTCGCTGGAGTTTATATGTTTATCCTTTCCTGCTCTTGAAGACGACTTATCGCCTAAAAACTCGGTTATTTCTGTAATATAATGCTTGTTTATTGTTAACAGAGCCCTATTTTTGTTCGTCGGAGTTTATATGTATTTTGTTACTGTTTTTAATCTGGTCTACAGAAAATAATTTAAGCTTACCATGTTGTAATTCCGGAATGGCACATATATGGAAATCTAAAATTACCGTATGGTAATAAATAATTAGTAGTTCTCCTTATCAAATTACTAGATAGTAATAATATCATATATATTTGATTAGTCAGGCTACGGTAATTATGGTAATTATGCTCAACTATATGCTATTTATAATAACCATAATGTAGAAATCATAACCGTATAACGATTTACTTGGGTAAGTAAAATTACCATCTGGTAATACGAAAGTACAATTTAATCAGTATACTGAAGTGCTTCACGTCAGGTTAAATTTATAACTGTTGGCTCCCTCCGTCCATGATCTGTTGACACTATTGTCTTTTTCGAACGTCCACAATATGTTGAACCTTTCTATTTTAGAAAGTAGACCCCACAATAAAATATATTTTTATCCCTTCAATTACATAAATTATTACTAAAATACATGATGGTTCCACAAATGGGACCCAAAAGAATTACTTTAACACATCACCCAACAATTAAAATAGCTAATCTACTCTAAGAAATGTGATCCAAAAGAATCACTTTAAGACATCATCACAATACATTAAATATCGTGCCTATCAGTTTGGGTCAAGAGATCATGGACGGAGGGAGTACTATTTTAATGATTGAGGAATGCATGTGTATCTAATGATTTAGGAATGTATATCATAAGGTATTTAGAAATACCGACATGTAATATGAATTCCCATATGTTCTTTAGGAAAGTATATAAATTGTAAATTATGTCATGTTTATTTGGCTCATTTTAAATCATGTGTGATGGTCTTGATATAGTGTTTTCTGTTTGTACTTTACTTACTGTTTCGAACATAATAATTGTTAGGGTTGTATACATCAAAGCATACTTTATGCTTGTATCACCTAATTTCCCATCTATGAGAACATTTAATTCATTTATCCCATATTTTGCATATTTATTCATGTCATGGTTATGCAAATGTAGTCTAAATTACTTTAGATTGTAGATAATGTGGTGTGTCGTGTCACACGGAAGATCACATTATCGGTTCCTTATATGAGAATATTTAGTTCACAACCTATATAATATTAGACCGTTATGTGAGAGGTTGTAGTATATACTTGAGATTGGTTGATCTTGACCATTAGCATATATTAGCGTATTCGCTATACGTTGAACATGATCGAGGTGAGATAGATTCTTCTGTACTGACTATAAGAAGAACGTACATCTCGGACAATTATTATTTCTTAATTCTTGTGATTAATATTTAATTATATATATTTAATATTTATTGCTTTGATTTATCATGGTTGAGAGCCACAATGATTGACTCAATACGCTCGATATTTTGGGCAACATTATTATTTATACGATAATTAATATTATAGCTAAAAATCGTGTCCCGACCAGTCGGGTTGATCATGTCCCTTGAGACACTCGAAAGGATTATTATATTAAACCCTACAGGTGGAATTAATTTTCCGATATAATAATAAAGGTCGAGTGGTATACTCATGTATAATATATTAATTAATTAAAAGTTATCAGTAGTTTAAATTAATTAATGGACATGGAATATCTTAAACACGGGAAATAATTAATTCGAAAATGAGCCCAATTTCGTAATTTGGGATTTTTGGTAGGAAGTGCAATATCAACTTGTTGGCCACTAAGTGTACTGGATACAGCTTGGAAGGTGTTTTAAACAACAAGCTGTACTGATTTTAAATCTGAGTGCGTAGCGGAAGTCTTAAATAGTAAGTTGTTGTGGATACAACAACTTGATGTGCAGTGTATACTTAAATAATCACAGTTAAATGAAACAGTAAAAGTTGAAGGTAAATAACACAGTATTTAAAGTGGTTCGAGGTAAACCCCTCTACGTCCACTGGTCCTCCACACATGAGTAAAAGTTTATTATAATTACTGCGTACACAACTACGTAATTATAATAACACACAATCAATATATCGTTCACACAGATTGATATAAAGATCTTAGCTTCAATCGTTCACACAGATTGGTTTGAGCTAATGCTTTGACTGGATTCTTCACACACAGTTCTGAAGCTTCGTCTTCTTCGATGCAAATCCTTCACACACAGTTTGGGAGAAGCAAAGATTACTCAGTCCACACAGGGCTGATCTGGGTTTGTTCAGGGATAGAACAATATATGAACAACAGCTTTGACTTTCTGAGCTTCTAGCTGATGATGTGTTGTTCACTGGATATTAGGAAGAGTCCTAATATTGGAAAGAAGATATCTATTGGAAGTCCTTACCATATCCTCCTTAAGGTCCCTAGAGTAGCTCAAAGCACCTATAAATAGGATATGAGTGTTGGCCGATTTTCAAACCTTCATTGTCCAAGAAAAATCGATTTTTGTGTATGTGTTTAATTGTGGATCTTGACTTGTGTCTTGGATTCCACAATTTAGTTAACACAATATTTTTCTAAAAATACCAAAATATTCAAGAAAAATAGAGAGAACAAAAATCATGAGTTTCTTGAGAAGAAAATTCGGCCGACCCCATTGCAGTCCAAGTTTAGTCCGGTAGATTGTTGCCCACACGACATCCGGAGATAGGCGGGATATACTCTAGAAGATCTTGAGGTAGAAATACAAGAAGATCGGAGAGGAGTACGAAGAGTAGATAAATCAATCAAAAGGGATCTTCTACCACTTCGATTCAAAGGTATAAATTACCGACTCCCATGCGTAAATATATGTATTTAATTATTTATTAATTTGTTTAGTTAATTAATTGACAAGCCTAAATAGATTCGGTTTTTATGTTGGTTAGTTTATAAAACCGTTTATAAAATATTTTCACCAACTAGCTTCTGCTGCGTTTTATATTCCAACAATTGGTATCGGAGCCGGTCTTTAGGTTTTGTTTAATTTAATTAATTTGGTGATTAATATGCTAGCAATTAAATAATCATATAGTATGATTTTGGAATATTTTGCTAGAATTTGTCTTGCAGGAGAATATGATCCAATTATCATGGCTATGTGATGTTTTTTTATTTACGCGTTTTTGGTAATTTGGCTCGGTTTTTGTGGCATGTATAAGTTTTTCCCATGAGAAAATTCACGGGTAGAATAGGATTTATTTTTCTTGTAATTTGCTGTAAATTCGATGTATTTTATTTCGAATAAAATTGTAATCGAATTGGAATACACAAAGTACGAAAGAGAAAGAAGTCCAGTACAAGAGGAGTCCGTCGGACGAACCGACCGAGACCAAAGAGTTGCCGTCGGGACTCGGCCAGAATATCTCGACCGGGGCTGCTGCGCTCGGCCGACAGTGGTTGGGCAATCGGGCGTGGTCGGGCGATCAGCGATGGGTCGGCGATTCAGCGGCGGGTCGGGCAAGGCGGGTGGTCGGGCGATGCAATGAGTCAAGTTGTCCGGATTCGGGTCGTTCGATTCATTTTTCCGCGAGATGCTTGAAGCAGTGAGGGCAAACGAGCTGAAGATTTTCTCGTTATTCAAAACGAGGAATAAAAGCCATGATAATAGGATTTAATTATCCAATTTTTTATTTATTTTGTTAGTTTTTATTGTTTTGATGTATGGCATGTATGGATGTATGCGTGATATGTTTCCTTGCATGTTAGGACGAGAAAATTAAAAACCTTATTTTTCAAAATAACTAAGTGATTTTAAATTGATTTTTCAAAATCAAATTGGCCTCCATAATTGGTTTATGCGCGTTGACATTAGAGTCTTCCTCCACATCGGATGTGCTAATTATTGGCTCACTAGTTTTTAAACTTCAAATTTGATAACAAAAAGGTGAATATTATTTTTTATGATAGGACCTCTCCACCTGTAGGACTATTATAATTAAATGATATTATAAGGTTTGTTAAATTATGGTGTTCACTTAGGTGTATTGATTAATAAGCTCCCCATCGGAGTCTATGTTAATTAAATACATGGCCAAGAGGAACCCACTATTAATTTTACTTGTCAAAACGCATCTTGGCTAGATAGTAAAATTAAAGACGTTAAAATCTACTTGAAAACATACGTGTAAACGTCTACACTATCGTGGCTTGCATGTGCGGTTTTTCAAGGTGTTGGTTGATTGCATATATATATATATATATTATGTTTTAAGGTTTTTCAATATATTTTGCGTCGAATTATGTGATGGATGGTATTTTTAATTTTATTCTCAGATGTCTTTCAATCCACTAGCTGTTATTCTCAAAGAAAACAAACTTGATGGCACTAACTTTGCCGACTGGAAAAGAAATCTTGATATTGTCTTGACCGTCGAGGGGCATAAATTTGTTTCAACTGAGGAGAGCCCTTTGGAACCAGAAACGGATGCCACTCCTGAAGAGTTGGCTGAATTCCCGAAATGGAAAAAGTCTGATGAGATGGCTCGCTGTTACATTTTGGCTTCACTGACAAATGTATTGCAACATCAGCATGAGACGATGGGCTCGGCGGCGGAAATGATGAAAAATCTTACTGAGATGTCTGGTCATCAGAACAGGGCGGCTAGGTAAAATGCAATGAGAGTTTTGATGACAATCCAAATGTCTGAAGGGACCCCAGTAAGGGGTCACGTTCTTAAAATGATGTCTCATTTGAATGAACTGAGTATACTGGGGGCCACTATCGATGCCGAGTCACAGGTCGATATTATCTTGGGCAGTTTATCAAGAAGCTTTGAGCAGTTCCGCCTCAACTACAATATGAATCGTAGGACTTACACATTGGTGGAACTTCTGACAGAGCTTCAGTCTGCCGAAGGTCTCTTCAAACAAGGTTATCATCAAATTCTTGCGGCAACTGGTGCTATTTCTTCAAAACCCAAATAGGGAAAGAAGAAAAAGCAGGTTGGCCAGAAGCAAGTGGCAACCTTCAAAGCTAAGGGCAAGGCTCCTTAGTCAAAGGCTCCTCAGTCCGAGGCGAACAAAAAGCCTAAGGGCAAGTGCTTCAATTGCGGTCTGAAAGGGCATTTCAAGAGTGACTGCTCTAAGAAAGGTACGTCTCATGCACTAGTAGCCAAAACATCTTTAGCTGCCTGTTCTATCACTTCGTGGATAGTGGATTCGGGCTCCACTGATCATGTTTTTTATGACTCGCAGGCATTCCAAGTAACCAAGGTACTTAGTGCAGATGAGATTACAATAAGCTGGGGCGACTATTCCAGGCTGAAGGCTGTTGCAGTGGGAGTGGTGCAATTAAAAGTTGATGATAGGATTTTAGTTCTAAATAATGTATTATTGGTACCCAATTTTAGAATGAATTTAATTTCAGTTTCTAAATTGCGTCGTGATGGATATTCAGTTTCTTTTAAAGATAATGCAATTATTAAAAGAAATGGTGAATATGTTTGCGGGAGTACTTATAATGAAGAACTTTATATCATTAATGCTGCACCAGCTCCCTTGCATAATTATAAATTGCTTAATTCTTTGACTAATCCTAATAAAAGAAAAGAACCTTCGAGCATAAATCAAACATATTTGTGGAATTTACGATTGAGTCATATTAACCTTAGAAGGATTCAAAGATTGGTGAGCGAAATCCCATTGGATTCGCTCCAAGTTGAGTCGTTTCCAACATGCGAATCCTGTCTAGAAGGTAAAATGACTAAAAGTGATTTCCAAAGTAAAGGAAATCTGCACAAAATGTATTGGGATTAGTACACACCGATGTATGTGGTCCAATGAACATCCAGGCTAAGGGTGGTTTCGAATACTTCATCACGTTTATAGATGATTATTTGAGATATGGATACATCTATTTGATACGACGTAAGTCTGAATCTTTTGATAAGTTCAAAGAATTCAAGGCTGAAATAGAGAAGCGTCATGGACAAAGTATCAAGTCACTGCGATCTGATCGTGGTGGCGAGTATCTTAGTGGAGAGTTTCTGGATTTCTTGGCACATGAGGGGATTACTTCCCAGCTCACTGCGCCTGGTACACCACAACAAAATGGTGTTGCTGAACGAAGGAATCGTGCTTTATTAGAAATGGTTAGGTCAATGATGAGTTATTCTGATTTGACTATTTCATTTTGGGGATACGCGTTGGAAACAACGGCGTACATTCTAAACTTGGTGCCTTCGAAATTAGTTCCAAAAACACCCCAGAACTGTGGAATGGGCGCAAGCCCAGTCTAGGACATGTTCGGATTTGGGGTTCACCAGCACACGTGCTGAATAAGGAATCTGATAAGTTGGCATCTCGTACAGAAGTACGAGTGTTTGTAGGATTCCGAAGGGAACGAAGGGTGGCCTATTCTACAGTCCTAATGACCAGAAGGTCATTATTAGCACCAATGCCCGGTTCTTAGAGGAAGACTATGTAATAAGCCACAAGCCTAGGAGTGAGATCATTCTAGAAGAACTTAGGGGTGAGATTTCGACAATACCAATTGTACAAACACCTAGTGAACCACGTATCGACACTATTGTGGATACACAAACCAAGGACACGCCTCATCATAGTGGGAGGGTTGTTCGTCAACCTGAACATTTCATCGGCGTGAGAGCGTCTTCGGACCAGTCCCCTGACCAGGATGAAACGGATCCATGTACGTATAAGCAGGCAGTTGAAGACAAGGATGCTGAATCCTAGCAAACAGCAATGGAATCCGAAACGGAATCTATGGATTCTAATAAAGTGTGGGAGCTAGTAGAGCTACCCGATGGGGTAAAACCCATTGGAAGTAAGTGGGTCTACAAGCGTAAGAGAGGATCGAAAGGGAAGGTTAAAACCTTCAAAGCAAGGCTTGTTGCGAAAGGTTACACACAGAAGGAGGGCATCGACTAGGATGAGACCTTCTCGCCGGTAGCCATGCTTAAATTGATCCGGATTCTCTTAGCTATAGCTGCGCATTTGGATATGGAGATTTTGCAGATGGATGTCAAGACTTCATTCTTGAACGGGAGTCTTGATAAGAAAATATATATGCGCCAACCTGAGGGATTCATTGCTGAAGGAGAGGAGCACTTAGTGTGCAAGCTTAAAAGAGCCATTTATGGTCTCAAGCAAGCATCAAGGTCTTGGAACATGTGATTTGATGAGGTCATTCAATTGTATGGTTTTGAACAGTGTCCTTAAGCATCAGTCTGAATCGTCAGCTTCGACTGTCTGTCAGTCTAAGGATGGTAGGATGTATTGAGTCTCAATTCAGTCCCCAAAGCCCGATGAACAGCCTGCCAAAAATGCGATACAAACCGGCCATCTCTATCAGAAATAATACTTTTAGGAGTCCCATGCAACCTCACGATCTCTACAATGAACACCCGTGCTAGACTCTCCGGTCCCCAAGTACCCTTAATACCCAGAAAATGAGCAGACTTGGTTAGTCGATCGAGAATGACACAAATCATGTTCATTCAAGTCCGAGTCCTAGGCATACTGGTAATGAAATCCATCAAAATATCCTCCCACTTCCACTCCGGAATAGGAATTGGTCGCCATAACCCTGCGGGTCGCTGATGCTCGATCTTAACCTACTGATAGGTCAAACACTTTGACACAACTCGCTAACGTCCGTCTTCAAATTGCTCCACCAGTAGTTACTCCTTACATCCTTGTACATTTTGCTCGTACCAGGATGTATGGAATAAGGCGTAGTATGATCTTCTCTCGATATTTTCTGTCTCAACTCGTCATCACACGGTGCACACAATCTGCCTAGAAACCTCAGAATTCCATTATCCGGAACCACAAACCCAGGAGCTTTCCCTTTCTTCACATCCTCCCTCAACTGGACTAAAAATGGATCATCATACTGTCTCGCCTTGATATCATCAACCAAAGACGAAGTGATTTCTAACGCACATAATTGACCCCGAACTCTATGAACCCAAACTTGGATATTCTAACAAGTCAAATACCGCTGGATTCTGCTTTGAGGCGAAGTACCTCTAACATATGTAGCAGCATCGGCTTACGACTCAATACATCTGCCACTACATTGGCGTTGCCCGAATGATAAAGAATCTTGAGGTCGTAATCTTTAATTAACTCTAACCACCTATGCTATCTTATGTTCAACTGCTTCTGACTGAAGATATACTTCAGACTCTTGTGATCCATGTAAATCTTACACGATGACCCATATAGATAATGCCTCCAAATTTTTAGTGCGAAAACAACCGCAGTTAACTCCAAATCATGTGTAGGTTAAGTTGCTTCATGAGGAAGAGACGCATAAGCAATAACCCTATCTCTCTGCATCAAAACACATCCGAGTATGAGGCTCAAAGCATCACTATAAACCACAAATCCTCATTCTCTTGGGCAAAGCTAAAATTGGTGTGGTAGTCAACCGTCTCTTCAACTCATCAAAACTATCCTGCCTATCTACGTTCCACTCGAACTTCTGAGTTTTCTGAAGTAACTGAGTGAGTGGTCGAGCGACCTTGAAAAATCCTTCAACGAACCTACGGTAATAGCCCGCAAGTCCTAGGAAACTCCTCACTTCTTTCACATTCTTAGGCGGTTCCCATGCCAGTACCGCCTCTATGTTCTGTGGATCAACACGATCTCCCTCCGCTAATATCACATGCCCGAGGAATGTTACTTCCTTGAGCCAAAACTCACATTTAGAAAACTTCGCATATAACTGCTCAACTCGCAAAATATCTAACATAATACGAAGATGTATAGTGTGCTTCTCCTGACGTTGGGAATATATAAGAATGTTGTCGATAAAGACGACTACAAATTTGTCCACATACTCGATAAAAGCATTGTTCATCAACTGCATGAACACTTATGGGGCATTGGTTAGCCCGAAAGGCATAACCACAAACTCGTAATGGCCATATCTCATCCGAAAGGCAGCTTTCGGTATGTCTCTATCCCAAATCCTTAACTGATAATAACCCGATCGAAAATTAATATCGAGAAGACGGTCGCTCCCTGAAGCTGATCAAACAAGTCGTTAATCTGGGGCATAGGGTATTTGTTTTTGATGATCAACTTGTTTAATTCTGGGTAGTCGATGCATAAACAAAGCGATCCATATTTCTTCTTAACAAAAAGAACAGGCGCACCCCAAGGTGACGCGCTCGGTCTAATATACCATTTATATAGCAATTCCCACAACTGTTTCTTCAACTCCAACATCTCCGACGGTATCGTGCTCGAGAAATAAGAGATGCATTCAGCTCTAGATCTATAGGAAACTCAACTTCTCACTGTGGTGGTAATGCCGGCAAATCATCCGGAAATACGTCAGGATACTCGTTAACAACTAAAATTGACGACATGTCAACTCCACCATTTTCTGTCTTCAAAGCGTAACACCAATAGCCTATGCAACCCTGGTTTAGAAGTTTCATCGCCTTCAAGGCACCGATCACATTCCCTGATCTACCCGGCTTACAACCCACATGAGAATGCTCAATGCCATTATCTACCACTATGGAGATAGTACGAGTCCGATAGTCCATGATAGCATCGTGACGATCCAGCTAATCGTCTCCGAGGATCAAATCCTCACCCTTTAAGTCTACAACAATGAGGTCCAAGGGCCAATCTCGGTTCCCAATCCTCACTGGGCAATCTCTAACTTCCCGGTTCCCAACCATATGATTCCCACTAGGCATACCCAATACGAACGGCTCACATGCAAACAAGCAGTCAATACCGATACGGCATACACAATCCGAAGTAATAAAAGATTGAGTAGCCCCCAAATCAAAAAGCACTGAAACTGGATGAGAAAGGATCTGAGTGGTACCTGATGCCCCTGGAGCGTCTGTCTCCTCCGTGCATCTCATTTGATATAACCATGGGTGTACTGAGCTCGAACTCGATACTGTACGGCGATCTGGATGACCCCGACCCCTACCACGGCCCGAACTTTGAGGGACCTGAGTTACTGGAGTTTTCTGATCAACACTATGCTATTTATAAACGACAGTGGTAGTCTGAGATCTGGCGGCCCTGGTAGCCCTCTCGTAATGAATTGCTCAATGCCCGGTCTGCCCGCAAGTAAACCAATTAACTAACGGAAATGGACAATCCTTCACCAAATGCTCGTACTGATTGCAGTTAAAACAAACTATGCCGCCAGGTGTAGTGGACTGGACTGAGCGGTTACTCCAAGACCCTACATCCTGGTGAAACGGCTTCTTCACAGATACTGGAGCAGACTGTGACCTAGAAAACCGACCACCCTTACTGGCTGAGAAACTGCCAGTAGTCTTCTGTTTCTTAGCCTCGAAACCTGACTTTGACTCCGGTACTGCCATCTCAATTGCTAGAGCGCGATCCTGGTATTCCTTCAATGTGGCACACATGAGTGGTTCCATGCTCTGCGTGATATGAGGCTGCATGCGCATATTAAAGTAGCGAATCTTATCAGCCTCGGTCCTCACTTGCTCTTTCACGTATCCCAACTTCTGGTTATAAGTGATGATGCCCTGAGAGATCGGTACATCCTGAGGCGTAGTAGTAAGGAACTCCACGATCCTACGCCCCCAAACTAGCGGTGGGCAGTATTCTGCTTCCATAGCGGTCTTAAATTCCTCCCAGGTGGCTAAACGGTCCATGGGCATCACGGCCTCCCACCACTCCGCAACTTCCTTATCTATGAGGTACTGAGCAATAGGTACCCTCCCGTCGTCAGGACAAGATACAGCATCAAATGTCCTTCCCAACTGAAAAAGCCAATTCTCCCAACCTAGGGAGTCAGTAGAGCCAGCAAAATGAGGGGGTGCATCTTAGTCACTTTCTGAAGCCATTTACTAGCTTCGTCTTCTAGAGTCGGGGGCGGACTCTGATGCCACCTTGAGCAATCTGAGCTAACTGAGCTACTAACTGCTGAAGTATAGCAGTATTTCTTGGGTCGACGTTATTACCCGACGGTTGGTCCTAACTGAATGATAAGTCTTGTTGCCCGTCAGAACTCAGGGGCAGAGTATTCGGCACTGAATGAGGGTCCGAATCAGCAGACGACTGAGAAAGTGGAACTTTCTCATTATTCGCACCACGACCACCACCTCGGCCGTCCCCTAGCTGGTCTACCACGACCTCTCAACATACTGAAGAATAAGAGTAGAAGAAATAAGATCAGCATAACTCAAAATTTCAAAGTTGGTATCCCAACTCTCAATTCCAACTCACGTAAAAGAAATAACACAGAAACGTAATAATTGAGGAGACTTACAGCCACGTGTCGCATGAAGAGATGGTAGCACGACGATATTGGGCTCAACAAATGAATTTTACGACACAACTGACAGACCCAATTTAACCGGCAACCTAAGTATTCACAATCGAAGGCTCTGATACCATAAATGTAACACCCCAAATTTCATAAGGGACATTACACGCCGTAGAACCTTCAACAAGGTCTATCAGGCCAGCACATGACACGTAATTCACAATCTTTATCCCATTAAGACATTAATATTAATAAATAAGGCTGTGGCCTCAGCCAAAATATTTTAGTTCATTTATAGAAAGCATAAAGTAAAATGAGTTCATTGCCCACGCAGGGGACTTTTCAACTTCCTCAAAATAATAGTAAGTTTGCTCGACTACTCCAACAATCCACGTAAACTTAAAACAACATAATAAACATAGACTCGAGCCTTATCATCATGCTTGATCATCCTTTGCATGCGGTTCCCATGCTGGCTCCTCAGCTCGCCCGATACCTGAAATGCATGAAACGCATTTCCCCCACTTAAGGGGAGTGTTGGGATTCCGGATACAAAAACGAATATGCAGCGGAATAATAATACACAATAAAGAATCCCAAACAAGATCAATCAAGTAACGTATATATGAAAAAAAACAACGAAGATAAAAGGATCAATGTCCCATACTTTTGAAGCCTTTGATAATATGTCCGTATGTTGATGATGATCACGAACCCGAACACGAGCACGAAATCCCTTCGTTGCAAACACCGAAAGCCCGATTTCTCTACTTCACATGTGCGGAACTTGACCGAAAAAATATACAAGACTCCGTTCTATGAAGAACACGGCTAGGAAGTGTCGTAGGAATTTTTCTCTCTTATTTTTCTTGCTTGTTTTTCACTTCTAAAATGATGGACAAGTGGAAAAAAAAATTCTCCCTCCTCTCAATGATGGTTCGGCCGTAGCATGCTTAGTGGTGGTGGTGAGATGTGTTTTGTTATATAATGTGATTAAGTGATCCCACCATATCAAGTGATATTTGGCACCATGTGTTGACATATCATGGTGGGATTTATTTATCACAAAACAACAAAATAAAAACTACCAAGTAACGTGAGTGTGGGGGGGGGGGATATGGAAATTTCTAGGAAACGAGCCGAGTCACTCGGCTCGTGTACCGGACGTTCGTCAAACGACTCCATTAAATACACTTCATTTTATATTCAATGTATTTATACTAATTAATTATATCAAATACAAATATATTTCTTTAAGATATATTATTTATGAATTAAATTAATTACCCAGTAACTTAACTTCAATTCATAAGACCGCTATTTGATTTATCCAATAAATCATAATTAGATATTCAATATCTAATATTAATAGAGAGATGATAAATTCTTATTTATCCGTCAATGATCCTGATGCGCGACTCTGTAGGTCCGTCTCAGCCGGAATTGGGAGGAACCAATGAGTGCGGGCAGCACTTAGCCAACCTAGCGGGCCCCACTGTAAACCCCGACTGAGAACGAATGAAGGGATCATTCCAGAACCATTATGTCGTGAATATCATATACGTATAGACCCTTTATCAGATGTCCCGGTCAAGTCTTCTGATCACGGTAAAGTTAAACATTACTGTTGACTATACACTATACATGTGTTAATGCAAATGAAGACCGATTGATTACTAGTGTATCCAACACGACTAGATCAGAATACTTTGGCCAAATACTTAGGATCTCATTAGCCATTAACCTTATAGGACATTCGCCTGCTCACTAACAGGAGATAGAATCCTTTCTTGGCGTACAGTAAAGACTGCTACCTGTCCGTATAGTCCGTACTTCGAGGTTGACTCAGGGATAAAGCAAATGAGTCTAACTACTCTAATGACAAACTAAACATCACAGGTACATCTCCTACTGAACCCTCAAGTCAAAGGTCCACGTATACTATCACAACCTTTCGATTCGTCATCGACTCTCCAAGAGTGAATACCATGTGACTGAATCAAGTATGAGTCGTTGTTCGAGTATACTGGTCCCACCAATATACTTATAACTATGCTATCAAGACATTGTTGCGAATTTCGTTTAACGCAAGTGCACGTTATCGTAGACAAGTAATAACATGATGAGTAAGATATCGTTCCCACTAGGACTGAATTACTAATTACCGATTTATATGTATTCTAATTTTATTTGAACTGTCGAAAGTTGAGTTGCAAGTAATAATTAAGGAAAACCAATAAAGAATAAATAGTAAAAACGATCGATTGAAGAAAGAAAATCAAATAAGAAATAAATCTAGGATTGTGAATCCACCTCGGTTTATCCGAATTTACTCTCGATTATATGAAATTAATGATTTCCCAATTTATTGAAGGCGAAGGTTGCTAAAGTACTCTACCGCCTCTCCCGAGGTCAATAGATTTTTCTAAAGGCGAATAACATACTCTATTCCTAGGTGGATTAATTCGACAATAGGCAAAAAGCACAGAATCTTCACAAAGCCACGTAGTTCCTATGAGTATATTCCTATCTCATAAGATAAAACGGTTCTCACCAATATATCCTCACCAACTCTCCTCTCCCGATTCGAGTTGCGTAATTAAAATAATTCAATTATAGGCCACACAATTGAAAGCATTAAAAACAATTGGGAAAACTCAACAGAAAAGGGAATTATATAGATAATCAAAGTAAATCCGTCAAAACCTCAGTTTCATCAAAATCCTAGAACAGGGTTTTAGCCTGATATGCTAACGAATAAAAATACAGAATTAATTAATGAAAGCATAAAGATCAAACGCAGATGAAGAGCTCGGATCCCTCCGTTCTTCTGCTTCCGCTCTCTGCTCCTTGGTGTCTTCTGCTTCTTCTCTTTGATTGTGATCGATCCTGCGATGATAATCCCCTCAATTATGACCTTAAACCCTTATTTATAACTCTTATCAACCTCCAAAACGTGTCCGTGTGATTGGGTCGAGAACAGGCTCCAAAACGGCCCAAAACCGCGCAGAACACACCAAAACCGCCCTGTGGGCCGCGGCTCACATAATCTGTGCCGTGGCTAACGGTGCTCAACGCCTATTGCCTGGGCGTCTATTTTCCTCCTGGGCCGCGGCTCAGCATCCTTGTGCCGTGGCTCATAGTACAGTGCGCTCGGTGCTTGCTGGTTGCCTTCGTGTGCCGCGGCTCACTTGGTTCGTGCCGCGGCCCCAGGCCTAAAATCGCCGTTTTCGCCCATTTTTCATCGTTCGAGCTTCCGGACTCAAATTTCCTGCCAAACATAAAAGAATAGTGCTTTAAAGGCTCATTTATGCAGGTTTAGACACAAAATGGATAAAGAATAATGATAAATAAGCGTATAAAAATACGCCTAACAAATACCCCCAAACTTGATCCTTTGCTTGTCCTCAAGCAAGAAGAATTGATTACAACTAAAAGAATATCGTGAATGATCGTGCAAATCCATAGTGCTCAACTTAATCAATACTACCCTGAAATCCTCAAAGAATAATACAAGTATCGTAATAGTGAGTCACATCCAGGACACTGATTCCACAAAGTAACCAATTTCAGTCCTAATCAATCGTGCATGAAGAAAATCAAGCTCAAAGATTAACAAGCGTGAATTTATCCGACCGTCAATATGAAGGGTTAAAATAAATGAGCCAACTCGCCCAGTCCCACAGTCTAGTGGCAAAAATTTCAAGAGTTTCATCATCAAAAATAACCCTCAGACAGTATTCCCTTATATATGATCAATAAGATGATTCGAGTTAACCACTAGGTTCGGATCTCGGGATGTTTCATCGGGATAATCCTAGGGTGGAATTCTATTCTCATGTCTTGGGGAACCGTTTGACATAAAAAACACTCATGGGGCACACGGATGCTTCTAGTTACTAAGTTCCCCTCCACAGCGGAGAAACAACTCGAATAGCTATTCCCGCATGTCTGATTCAAGGTCGCTGTTTTACGCGAGAGTAAACAACGGGTCACGCTACTAGGCTCCCCATCATCGTCACATGCGAAATCTCTAAGCCACTAGTCTAATCAGAGTTGTCATTTTACACGAGAGTAAACAACGGGTCACGTGAATACCCCCGGTTACTAGACTTCCCATCATAGAACAAATAATATCTCGACTTTTTGGGAAAAACTGTCCGATTCTAAACTCAATTTAAGTGCCCACACGACTTATGTTACTGGACGACTAGCTAACCGAAAAGTATAACCAAACATATAGACGGCGATTTGAAAACACGTATGTCTCCTTTCTGATCTGCTAAGATTTCTACAAAAACGAAAAATTTCAGACCTAAATGAATACTCAACAGAAACAGATATCGCTGATTGCAACTCGACTAAAACTCAATCGTTTCTTCCGAGAGAAATCAGTATCGTAACATCAGTTTTTCACAAAAAGAAGCACGAAAAATTCACGAATGCAAATAATATCACGACAAGCAAGGCTAGCAACAAAAAGATAACAAAAAAATAACGAAAGTGCAAATGAATAAGTACAGCAATAAGTATAGCAACAGAAAGTAAACCCCCCCAAACTTGTTGCGAATTTCGTTTAACGCAAGTGCACGTTATCGTAGACAAGTAATAAAATGATGAGTAAGATATCGTTCCCACGATGACTGAATTACTAATTACCGATTTATATGTATTCTAATTTTATTTGAACTGTCGAAAGTTGAGTTGCAAGTAATAATTAAGGAAAACCAATAAAGAATAAATAGGAAAAACGATCGATTGAAGAAAGAAAGTCAAATAAGAAATAAATCTAGGATTGTGAATCCACCTCGGTTTATCCGAATTTACTCTCGATTATCTGAAATTAATGATTTCCCAATTTATTAAAGGCGAAGGTTGCTAAAGTACTCTACCGCCTCTCCCGAGGTCAATAGATTTTTCTAAAGGCGAATAACACACTCTATTCCTAGGTGGATTAATTCGACAATAGGCAAAAAGCACGGAATCTTCAGAAAGCCACGTAGTTCCTATGAGTATATTCCTATCTCATAAGATAAAACGGTTCTCACCAATATATCCTCACCAACTCTCCTCTCCCGATTCGAGTTTCGTAATTAAAATAATTCAATTATAGGCCACACAATTGAAAGCATTAAAAACAATTGGGAAAACTCATCAGAAAAGGGAATTATATAGATAATCAAAGTAAATCCGTCAAACCTCAGTTTCATCAAAATCCTAGAACAGTGTTTTAGCCTGACATGCTAAAGAATAAAAATACGGAATTAATTAATGAAAGCATAAAGATCAAACACAGATGAAGAGCTCGGATCCCTCCGTTCTTCTGCTTCCGCTCTCTGCTCCTTGCTGTCTTCTGTTTCTTCTCTTTGATTGTGATCGATCCTGCGATGATAATCCCCTCAATTATGACCTTAAACCCTTATTTATAACTCTCATCAGCCTACAAAACGTGTCCGTGTGATTAGGTCGAGAACAGGCTCCAAAACGGCCCAAAACCGCGCAGAACACACCAAAACCGCCCCGTGGGCAGCGGCTCACTTAATCTGTGCCGCGGCTCACGGTGCTCAGCGCCTATTGCCTGGGCATCTATTTTCCTCCTGGGCCGCGGCTCAGCATCCTTGTACCGCGGCTCACAGTACAGTGCGCTCGGTGCTTGCTGGTTGCCTTCGTGTGCCGTGGCTCACTTGGTTCGTACCGCGGCCCGAGGCCAAAAATCGCCGTTTTCGCCCATTTTTCATCATTCGAGCTTCCGGACTCCAATTTCCTGCCAAACATAAAAGAATAGTGCTTTAAAGGCTCATTTATGCAGGTTTAGACACAAAATGGATAAAGAATAATGATAAATAAGAGTATAAAAATACGCCTAACAAATACCCCCAAACTTGAGCCTTTGCTTGTCCTCAAGCAAAAAGAATTGATTACAACTAAAAGAATATCGTGAATGATCGTTCAAATCCATAATGCTCAACTTAATCAATACTACCCTGAAATCCTCAAAGAATAATACAAGTATCGTAATAGTGAGTCACATCCAGGACACTGATTCCACAAAGTAACCAATTTCAGTCCTAATCAATCGTGCATGAAGAAAATCAAGCTCAAAGATTAACAAGCGTGAATTTAACCGACCGTAAATATGAAGGGTTAAAAATAACGAGCCAACTCGCCCAGTCCCACAGTCTAGTGGCAAAAATTTCAAGAGTTTCATCATCAAAAATAACCCTCAGACAGTATTCCCTTATATATGATCAATAAGATGATTCGAGTTAACCACTAGGTTCGGATCTCGGGATGTTTCATCGGGATAATCCTAGGGTGGAATTCCATTCTCATGTCTTGGGGAACCGTTTGACATAAAAGAAACTCATGGGGCACATGGATGTTTCTAGTTACTAAGTTCCCCTCCACAGCGGAGAAACAACTCGAATAGCTATTCCCGCATGTCTGATTCAAGGTCGCTGTTTTACGCGAGAGTAAACAACGGGTCACGCGAATACCCCCTGTTACTAGGCTCCCCATCATCGGCACATGCGAAATCTCTAAACCACTAGTCTAATCAGGGTTGTCGTTTTACGTGAGAGTAAACAACGGGTCACGTGAATACCCCCGGTTACTAGACTTCCCATCATAGAACAAATAATATCTCGACTTTTTGGGAAAAACTTTCCGATTCTAAACTCAATTTAAGTGCCCACACGACTTATGTTACTGGACGACTAGCTAACCGAAAAGTATAACCAAACATATAGACGGCGACTTGAAAACACGTATGTCTCCTTTCTTATCTGCTAAGATTTCTACAAAAACAAAAAATTTCGGACCTAAATGAATACTCAACAGAAACAGATATCGCTGACTACAACTCGACTAAAACTCAACCGTTTCTTCCGAGAGAAATCAGTATCGTAACATCAGTTTTACACAAAAAGAAGCACGAAAAATTCACGAATGCAAATAATATCACGACAAGCAAGGCTAGCAACAAAAAGATAACGAAAAAAATAACGAAAGTGCAAACGAATAAGTACAGCAATAAGTATAGCAACAGAATGTAAACCCCCCCCAAACTTGTTGCGAATTTCGTTTAACGCAAGTGCACGTTATCGTAGACAAGTAATGAAATGATGAGTAAGATATCGTTCCCACGATGACTGAATTACTAATTACTAATTTATATGTATTCTAATTTTATTTGAACTGTGGAAAGTTGAGTTGCAAGTAATAATTAAGGAAAACCAATAAAGAATAAATAGGAAAAACGACCGATTGAAGAAAGAAAGTCAAATAAGAAATAAATCTAGGATTGTGAATCCACCTCGGTTTATCCGAATTTACTCTCGATTGTCTGAAATTAATGATTTCCCAATTTATTAAAGGCGAAGGTTGCTAAAGTACTCTACCGCCTCTCCCGAGGTCAATAGATTTTTCTAAAGGCGAATAACACACTCTATTCCTAGGTGGATTAATTCGACAATAGGCAAAAAGCACGGAATCTTCAGAAAGCCACGTAGTTCCTATGAGTATATTCCTATCTCATAAGATAAAACGGTTCTCACCAATATATCCTCACCAACTCTCCTCTCCCGATTCGAGTTGCGTAATTAAAATAATTCAATTATAGGCCACACAATTGAAAGCATTAAAAAAATTTGGGAAAACTCAACAGAAAAGGGAATTATATAGATAATCAAAGTAATCCGTTAAAACCTCAGTTTCATCAAAATCCTAGAACAGAGTTTTAGCCTGACATGCTAAAGAATAAAAATACGGAATTAATTAATGAAAGCATAAAGATCAAACGCAGATGAAGAGCTAGGATCCCTCAGTTCTTCTGCTTCCGCTCTCTGCTCCTTGGTGTCTTCTGCTTCTTCTCTTTGATTGTGATCGATCCTGCGATGATAATCCCCTCAATTATGACCTTAAACCCTTATTTATAACTCTCATCAGTCTACAAAACGTGTCCGTGTGATTAGGTCGAGAACAGGCTCCAAAACGGCCCAAAACCGCGCAGAACACACCAAAACCGCCCCGTGGGCAGCGTCTCACTTAATCTGTGCCACGGCTCACGGTGCTCTGCGCCTATTGCCTGGTCGTCTATTTTCCTCCTGGGCCGCGGCTCAGCATCCTTATCTGCGGCTCACGGATGCTGATGCGCTCGGTGCTTCTTTGGTTGCCTTCGTGTGCCGTGGCTCACTTGGTTCGTACCGCGGCCCCAGGCCAAAAATCGCCGTTTTCGCCCGTTTTTCATCGTTCGAGCTTCCGGACTCCAATTTCCGGCCAAACATAAAAGAATAGTGCTTTAAAGGCTCATTTATGCAGGTTTAGACACAAAATGGATAAAGAATAATGATAAATAAGCGTATAAAAATACGCCTAACAAATACCCCCAAACTTGAGCCTTTGCTTGTCCTCAAGCAAAAACAATTGATGACAACTAAAAGAATATCGTGAATGATCGTTCAAATCCATAGTGCTCAACTTAATCAATACTACCCTGAAATCCTCAAAGGATAATACAAGTATCGTAATAGTGAGTCACATCCAGGACACTGATTCCACAAAGTAACCAATTTCAGTCCTAATCAATCGTGCATGAAGAAAATCAAGCTCAAAGATTAACAAGCGTGAATTTAACCGACCGTCAATATGAAGGGTTAAAAATAACGAGCCAACTCGCCCAGTCCCACAGTCTAGTGGCAAAAATTTCAAGAGTTTCATCATCAAAAATAACCCTCAGACAGTATTCCCTTATATATGATCAATAAGATGATTCGAGTTAACCACTAGGTTCGGATCTCGGGATGTTTCATCGGGATAATCCTAGGGTGGAATTCCATTCTCATGTCTTGGGGAACCGTTTGACATAAAAGACACTCATGGGGCACATGGATGCTTCTAGTTACTAATTTCCCCTCCACAGCGGAGAAACAACTCGAATAGCTATTCCCGCATGTCTGATTCAAGGTCGCTGTTTTACGCGAGAGTAAACAACGGGTCACGCGAATACCCCCTGTTACTAGGCTCCCCATCATCGGCACATGCGAAATCTCTAAACCACTAGTCTAATCAGGGTTATCATTTTACGTGAGAGTAAACAACGGGTCACGTGAATACCCCCGGTTACTAGACTTCCCATCATAGAACAAATAATATCTCGACTTTTTGGGAAAAACTTTCCGATTCTAAACTCAATTTAAGTGCCCACACGACTTATGTTACTGGACGACTAGCTAACCGAAAAGTATAACCAAACATATAGACGGCGATTTGAAAACACGTATGTCTCCTTTCTGATCTGCTAAGATTTCTACAAAAACGAAAAATTTCGGACCTAAATGAATACTCAACAGAAACAGATATCGCTGAATGCAACTCGACTAAAACTCAACCGTTTCTTCTGAGAGAAATCAGTATCGTAACATCAGTTTTACACAAAAAGAAGTACGAATAATTCACGAATGCAAATAATATCACGACAAGCAAGGCTAGAAACAAAAAGATAACGAAAAAATAACAAAAGTGCAAACGAATAAGTACGGCAATAAGTATAGCAACAGAAAGTAAACCCCCCCAAACTTAGGACGTACATTGACCTCAATGTACACAAAATGTAATATGCAATAAAAGAAGAAGGTCAAGTACTCCCCTCCTGTCCGCTCATGAACTGGTTCCGGCGTCGTCCGGCGAGGAGGGTGGCGTGGCTGGCCGAACTAGTGGGATGAATGGCCCGTCCGGGTGCATAATGTGGGCCATCCATGCAGCAAGGTGCTCCTGGTGGTAAGCATCTCTCGCTGCCAGGCGCCTCGTCTCACGTCGGTTGGCCCGGCGGGCCTGCTCTCTCATCTCATCTCGGACGGCTGCGATGATGCTCTCTCTCCGTCTGAAACTCCTCTCTCAGGGCATCCAGATGGCTCTCTCTCACTCCTCATCTCCTCTCTCCAAGCAGCCAAGTGACTCTCTCTCTCTCCTCATCTCCTCTCTCAGGCCGTCGAACATTGTCTGCAAGTGCTCTCTGTCGGGCGGCGGGCTGGACTCTGCCTGCCCATGCGTCAGAAGAAGAGGCACGGGGGACTGCTCCTGTGCCTCATCAAGAATAAATCCTCGCCCCCGAGCGTGTGCCGGCGCTCCTCCCCACTGGTCGAAGTGAGAAATGATGCGATGATCAATCGGACCCTGGGGGGCCAGCATCGGCTCATCATCCGACCACGTCATGCCCGACTGGCGGCATAGAGTGCATATGAGAGAGGGGTGCTTCAGCCCCGTCTTGGCCCCTCCCTGAATACACTGGAAGATAGATCGGACCAGGAGAGGGGCCACATCGAATCTAACCCCTGAAGTGATAGCATATAATGTACGGGCACGAGAGCGTAAAACAGAGCGGATCTGCGATGTAGGATCAATACGTGCGCAGATGAAATACAGCCAGGCTCGCCCGAGCCGACTGAGGCACGAGCTCTTAAAGTAGAAGGACGAGGAACCCGGGGCGCGCATCTCTCATATGGAGCCGGGCTGTGTAAGTGTCTCAAGCAGGGCCTCCCTCGTGAGGCCACTCATTGCTCGCGTATAAGCCGTCTCATCCACCACAGGCAGCTCGAATAATCTCCGGATGGCGGCTACTGAAAAATCCACCATAATGCCTCGGACAACGACCTGCGTCCGAGTATCTGACTGCTATATCATCTGCCCTCCTCGGATATGCTTCAGCAGAGCACTAGCATAAAACTCCTGTACAATGGAGATCACCGCCGGCTCGGGAGGCGCAGCGAAACGGGCCCACCCCATCTCATCGATCATCATCAGAAGCTCCCCGTCCTGGGGGGCTGGAGTGAATCCCCAGTCCGAAATCAAAGGTCGAGGACGAATCTTTTCATTGAATATTTTATGGATTTCCGGGTCAGAGAATTGGTGCGACTCCAACTCGGCTCGGCTCTGTGAAGTTTCCCCTCGTGTGGGGGATGATTGCGTCCTAGCCCTTGTGCTAACCTTTCTTTTTCTGGCCATGGCGAGTTTCTGAAAAGATAAAGACCGGAATTTACTTACGCTATAAGGAAAACACCACCATTTGACTAACGATATGCAAAATGTGAATAAAGAGTTTAACGAGCTAGCACTGCTGTGAGAGATCATTAGAATTAAGCTTTCCTTTTAAACTTGATGTAAGGGTTGGGGTGTGCTGTAAATCCATAAACAATTTCGGTTGCACATAGTTTCAAAATATTGACTTAACAAAGAAAAAATTTCATTCATGCATTTCATCAAACACCTTGAATGCATGAGTTCCAATGAAGAACAAACATTGTAATAGCTTGATTCAATCCCCAAAAATAACATCCTCAAATCGATCATCATGACAAACGATATATAACATACACAAATCATTCATAATCGACAGATAATATCCATAATCAATCAAAAACTTCTTATTCCCAACTCAATTCTTGATAGGACTTTGAAAAAGAAAAACTAACAATATAATCATAACCATACCTCACTTCTCAAATCATGTATGAACAAGGATTAAGGGATTGAGGATTACCTGATTTGGATTGTAGTATGCAAGAGGAAGATGAGGATGAGAAGATGTTCTCGGCCGATCGCTTGTGCAAAGAAAGGAAAAAATGTTACCTGGTGTGCCGGCCGATCGTGTATAAGAAGGTACCTGGGCCTTTGAACTTCCGAACGGGGGCCGCGGCACAACTTAAGTGAGCCGCATCCCAGAGTACAGTCCGCCTGGGTATGTATGCTATGTCGCCATGTGCCGCGGCTCAGACTGCGGGTGCCGCGGCTCAGCATGTTAGTGTGCCGCGGCTCATTTGGTCTGTGCTGCGGCTCAGAGTACAGCCTCCTGGGAGTTTCTTGGACATTTGGCGTACCGCGGCTCAGTGAATATGTGCCGCGGCTCAGGGACGTGGTGTGCCGCGGCTCAGTAAGGTCGTGCCGTGGCACAGAGTACAGTTTGTTTGGCCTTTTTCCTTCAACAGGTGTGTGCCGCGGCTCACTATCCTTGTGCCGCGGCCCAATGCTGAATTTTCTCCTGAAGTGATTTCTGCACAGAATTTTCAAAGGAACACATAAAAAACGAGAGAGATAAGCATATCCAAGCTAAAATGGCGAAAAAATAAAGATCCAAAAATGCAAGAAAATACTGAAACACAAAAAATCTACGACTAATACTCGGGTTGCCTCCCAAGAAGTGCTAAGTTTATAGTCTTCAGCCAGACTTTTTGAAGATCAATTCGCTTTTCGCAAAGACCATTTGAACTCCGCCCCATCCGTCAAACCATTAATATGTGTTTTAACTTTTTGACCATTGGTCTTTAACAATTCGATTTTCGGTTTAGATAACCAATGTTCTTTGCGAAAAGATTTAAACAAAAATAATTTTCCAAAACACCCATATTGCACACGGCTTGGCACCCGTTTCACTTCCGGCTCATTCTCCTTTTTCATGAACGAACTTATGACAGCATCAGCACCATTTTTCGTTGGTGGGTGAATGGTTGATGACGACGACATGTCCAAATGCCTAAAATATGCGACTCGTTCTACACTTTTCTTCGACGTCGGAGCAACTAACATGGATTCTGAACATTTAGGCCGACAACTCCCCCGGTGTGTGTCTTCCTCAAAGATGTCAATTTCTGAACACTTCTCGACCTTGCTTGGACACGGGAGAGAATGAAACACCTTGAATGTGACTTGCTCATCTTCAACCCGAAGTATTAATTTCCCCTCCTGAACATCAATAAGGGTCCTTCCGGTAGCTAAGAACGGTCTACCTAATATAATCGGAATCTCATGGTCTTCCTCCATATCCAGCAAAATGAAATCAGCAGGAAAAATGAATTTATTGACCTTAACCAAGACATCTTATATTACCCCTCTCGGGTATTTGATCGATCTATCGGCTAATTGTAAGGAGACAGTCGTCGGCTTGGCTTCCCCAATTCCTAGCTTCTTGAAAATAGAAAGAGGCATGAGATTAACGCTATCGCCGAGGTCACATAATGCTCTATCAAAAGACAAGTTCCCAATGGTGCATGGTATGGTGAAGCTTCCTGGATCCTTCAATTTAGGCGGGAGCTTTCTCTGCAAGATTGCGCTGCACTCTTCAGTCAGTGCCACCGTTTCATATTCCTCGAGCTTCCTTTTATTTGATAAGATCTCTTTCATGAACTTGACATAGCTCGGCATTTGTTCCAACGCATCAACAAATGGAATATTTATATGCAGTTTCTTGAAGACGTCAAGAAACTTGGAAAATTGCTTGTCCAATATCTGCTTTTGCAAACGCTGTGGAAACGGGACGGGTGGCACATATGCCTTTGGATTGTCAGGAAATAGTATTGAGCGTCTCGAATTTTGTGATTCCTCGCTCACCGAGTTTTTCTTCTCCTCATGCTCACTCCTCTTCTCGTTCCTCTCGGGCTGGTTACACACTTCTTTCCCGCTTCTCAAACTGATGGCATTAATACTCTCTCTGGGATTCATTTCAGTCGTACTTGGCAAGGTACCCTCCGGGCGAGCTGTTAATACATTAGCAATTTGGCCCAATTGGACCTCCAAGTTGCGAATAGAAGTGGAATGGTTTTGCAAGGTTGCCTCCGTGCGGGCCATGAACTGACTCGTGTTTGCTGCCAATTTCGCCATTGCTTCCTCTAGAGAAATTTTTGGAGCAGGAGGAGGTTATTGTTGGTGCTGAGAAAACGGAGGTTGGTTTAAATTTTGTCCGTTCTTCCATGAAAAGTTAGGATGATTACGCCATCCCGGATTATAAGTGTTGGAGTACGGATTATTTTTCCGGTTCCCATTCCCCACGAACTGAGCTTGTTCCATCGGAGGTTGCTCGAAAGGGTTTCCGACTTGGCACTCTGCGCTAGGATGGGATCCGTTGCACCAATTGCACGATTCAATGGTAACGGGGGAAGGAGCGTGTGAAAAGGCTTGAAGTTGCTGAGTTAATGCGACAACTTGAGCTGATAATGTAGAGATCTGATCGTTATTGGAGATTTCCATAACTCGTTTTGGGTTTACTCATTCGGACGGACATTGATAAGCATTCACAGCCATAGCTTCCAATAGAGAGTGTGCTTCCGCCATCGTTTTTCCCATTAAGGCGCCTCCAGCAGCTGCATCAACAAGAGTGCGTGTAGAAGCACTCAATCCGTTATAAAAAGTCTGAATTTGTAGCCAGTCCGGTAGGCCATGGTGTGGGCATCTTCGTAGTAAATCCTTGTATCGCTCCCAAGCTTCGTGAAGCGACTCCATATCAAATTGCCCGAAAGTAGTGATTTCGTTCCTCAGTCTCGCCGTCTTTGATGGTGGGAAGAATTTAGCTAGGAAGGCTTGTGCTAATTCCGCCCATGTCGTGATAGATCCCGGCGGTAAAGGATTTAACCAAAATTTGGCTTTGTCCCTCAAAGAAAAAGGGAAAAGCCGCAGACGGATAGCATCATCGGTGACACCGTTGTTCTTGAAGGTGTCACAAATCTCTAGAAATGACGCGATATGCGCGTTGGGGTCATCATTCGCCAATCTACAAAATTGGCTTACTTGCACCATCTGAATAATAGCCAGCTTGATTTCGAAATTGTTCGCCTAGATGGTTGGACGCCGAATTCCCGAAAAGTTTGGATTGATTTGCGGCATAGCATAATCGCGGAGTGCTAATGCCGGTTGAGCTTGCTGAATGGGGTTTTCCGCTTCGTGATTTCCCGTGTTATCGGCCATAGTGACTTTTGCTGGTAGCTCTCGTTTCTCCTTTTTGCTTCTCCAAAGAGTGCGCTCGAGTTCGGTATCCAATGGTAGTAGGCCTTCGTTACCGAATTTTCTCATGCACTAACCGGAAACTCCTGAAAGGAAAAACAAATAAATAAAATTACACAAAAAAAATGTTCAAACTAAGACTAGAAATACTGAAATCGATATTAGTAAAATAAATCAGTCCCCGGCAACGGCGCCAAAAAATTGTTGCGAATTTCGTTTAATGCAAGTGCACGTTATCGTAGACAAGTAATAAAATGATGAGTAAGATATCGTTCCCACGAGGACTGAATTACTAATTAACGATTTATATGTATTCTAATTTTATTTGAACTGTCGAAAGTTGAGTTGCAAGTAATAATTAAGGAAAACCAATAAAGAATAAATAGGAAAAACAATCGATTGAAGAAAGAAAATCAAATAAGAAATAAATCTAGGATTGTGAATCCACCTCGGTTTATCCGAATATACTCTCGATTATCTAAAATTAATGATTTCCCAATTTATTGAAGGAGAAGGTTGCTAAAGTACTCTACCGCCTCTCCCGAGGTCAATAGATTTTTCTAAAGGCGAATAACACACTCTATTCCTAGGTGGATTAATTCGACAATAGGCAAAAAGCACAGAATCTTCAGAAAGCCACGTAGTTCCTATGAGTATATTCCTATCACATAAGATAAAACGGTTCTCACCAATATATCCTCACCAACTCTCCTCTCCCGATTCGAGTTGCGTATTTAAAACAATTCAATTATAGGCCACACAATTGAAAGCATTAAAAACAATTGGGAAAACTCAACAGAAAAGGGAATTATATAGATAATCAAAGTAAATCCGTCAAAACCTCAGTTTCATCAAAATCCTAGAACAGGGTTTTAGCCTGACATGCTAAAGAATAAAAATACGGAATTAATTAATGAAAGCATAAAGATCAAACGCAGATGAAGAGCTCGGATCCCTCCGTTCTTCTGCTTCCGCTCTCTGCTCCTTGATGTCTTCTGCTTCTTCTCTTTGATTTTGATCGATCCTGCGATGATAATCCCCTGAATTATGACCTTAAACCCTTATTTATAACTCTCATCAGCCTCCAAAACGTGTCCGTGTGATTAGGTCAAGAACAGGCTCCAAAACGGCCCAAAACCGCCCAGAACACACCAAAACCGCCCCGTGGGCCGCGGCTCACTTAATCTGTGCCGCGGCTCACGGTGCTCAGCGCCTATTGCCTGGGCGTCTATTTTCCTCCTGGGCCGCGGCTCAGCATCCTTGTGCCGCGACTCACAGTACAGTGCGCTCGGTGCTTGCTGGTTGCCTTCGTGTGCCGCGGCTCACTTGGTTCGTGCCGCGGCCCCAGTCCAAAAATCACCGTTTTCGCCCGTTTTTCATCGTTCGAGCTTCCAGACTCCAATTTCCTGCCAAACATAAAAGAATAGTGCTTTAAAGGCTCATTTATGCAGGTTTAGACACAAAATGGATAAAGAATAATGATAAATAAGCGTATAAAAATACGCCTAACAGACATGCACATGCCCTAGAATCAGTTATACAAGTCTTACTCAAAACTTAATGCCCAATTAAGTTTATCGCCTTGCGAATGGTTTACGTAAATAAACTTTAAACACTTCCAGTGTATTTTCTCTTATCCGATAACGAGAGTGGGATGTTCGCTCTTATTTACATGGACTTCACTTCAATGTTTTCCAAATCAAGAATGCATTTGAAATACAATAAACACTGAATGAATCATATTGTCTTTTATTAATTATTCCATAATTACAAGTACAATGCCCCTACTCTCTCATCCCCTGAGTGGCATTCGAGGGCATATTCCTAACAGGGAGATGATTGATGCATCCTCCAGATCTGAGGAGGAAGACCCCGAGGAGGATCTAATGGATCCCGGGGAGGACTGAGTGATTTATTTTATTTTATTTGATTAATATGTGTTGTACTAAACTATGTCTTGATGTTTCGAGTTGAACATTAATAATTGATAGTTGGCAAGAAAAACATACTATTTCTTATCTAATGCTGTAATTTTCCATGACACATCATTGCAAATGTAATAATAAGGTTGTGTAACGATAATCTTTCTTGATATTTAATAACCCAATATGAGTATCTTTAGATTTCACAATATAACGTTCACTTTAATAATCACTAACTATAGATGGTTGAACACCATGGACGTGGAAGTCCTCATGGCCATCATGATGACAATGAAGAACCACACAGAAGAGATTCAAGCCCATTCCAAGGGGATAATAACACTGCTCAGGCAATCGCCCAACTAGTAACCTTCATGCAACAACATATTGCTCCAAACCCGAATGGACCGGTACCACATGATCGGGTCCTATAACGGTTTCTCCTATTTAATCACCCTACCTTCCTCGGTGAACCTGATGACCAGAAAGCCAAACACTAGCTTGAGAGGATAGAAATCATCTTCGTTAACCTTCAACACTTAGTGGAACGGAAGTTAACACTGGCGGCTTTTTTATTGGAGTCGACGACTTACGACTGGTGGAGAAGTGGACAAGGGAAGCTACTGACCAAACATGGGAGAACTTCATAAAGGCTCTTCGTGACCAGTACATATCTCAGGCTGCTCGTGAAGCTCGACGCGACGAGTTTTACCATCTTAAGCAAGGGGCAATGATTGTAGCAAAGTATGAGTCCCAATTCAATCGACTCTCCAAGTGCGCACCAGCACTAATGAGCACGAAGGAGGACAAACTTTACAAGAGGTTTGAGGTGACTAGTCAGCAGAGGTTGCTGCTAGTGAGAGTGATGACCATGATAGAAGCAGTTGAGGCTGCAAGCCAAATGGAGAGCGGAATGACTTAGTCAGGACAGGCAAATGATTGCACGACTAGGAAATTTAAGAGATCTGCATCAAATCAAATCATAGACCACCACAGAAATTCCAATGCAAGACTGCTGTATATAACTTCGGAAAGAGACCTGTGAACAACCTGCCACCATGTCCCCACTGCAATAAAATGGGACATAAATCTGAGGACTGGTGGAAGAAGCAAGGGAGATACTTACATTGTGGAGATAATCAACATCCAACCAGGGAATGCCCAAAGTGGGAGGCACCGGGCAACAACCAGCAGAGCAATGTGGCTAAGCAAGATAATCGCAAGGGCATCAAAGGGAAGGCACCAGCAGGAGTTTTCGCCTTAGCCGGACAAGAATCCCCTAACGCAACCGACATGGTGGAAGTTATGTTTCTCGTGTCAAACCACTCTGCTCATGCATTGTTAGATCCAGGATCATCACATTCTTTTGTTGCACCTCATTATGCACAAAAATTGAACTTCTGCATGGAATCACTACCTGTAAGCCTAGAAGTATCCACACCTCTGGGTGCAAGCCAAGAAACAGATTCAGTATTTAAGGATTGTGAAGTAATAGTTGAGGGTCATTGTTTTCTTGCCGACCTAATTCTTCTTCCCATACTCGAGTATGACCTCATACTTGTGATGGATTGGCTATCTAAACACTATGCGCAACTCGATTGCCATTCTAAGATAG
Organism: Orobanche coerulescens; assembly: GCA_033398695.1. Lineage (NCBI taxonomy): Eukaryota > Viridiplantae > Streptophyta > Magnoliopsida > Lamiales > Orobanchaceae > Orobanche > Orobanche coerulescens. The sequence goes on along the minus strand of CM065802.1, from coordinate 143,058,474 downwards.
TGTGATTCTGCAAACTCAACCACCGAATAGTTGAACTACATGGGAATGCTAGAATCAATTTGGCCCCAACTATATTAGCCACGAAGGCGAGAAGGGCTATCTTGAAGGGAGCAAGGGATATTTGACATTTGTCATCAACAAACCCAAGACCAAAATGGAGATTGAAGTTATACCAGTAGTATCAGAATAACCTGATGTATTTCTTGTGAAACTTACTTCCCTACCTCCTGATAGGGAAGTTGAATTTAGCATTGATATCTTGTCAGGAAAGGCATCTATGGCTAGGACATCGTACCAAAACCCACTGGAACTACAAGAGCTGAAGGTTCAGTTACAAAGATTGCTAGAGGTTGGATTTATCCAACCGGGCATATCTCCTTGGGGAGCACCACACTACCAAAAATAACACTTTAGCCGACGACTAGCCGGAGAACGGTCGACGGCCGACAGGAAAAGTGATATTATTACCTGTTTTTTTATTTTGTTATATATTCATTGTTCCATTTATAATAAAACAAGTATAAATATACAAACTATTAATATTATATAAAAAACAAGTATAAATTTATAAAATATTAGTTTATAAAAACTGTATAAATTAATATACTGATATATAATCATGTCTAAATATTTATAAGATATATTTATAATTAAATTCAAATATATATAAAATATTATTATATAAAAACATGTATAAATATATAAAATATTATTATATAAAAACTATATAAATATATCGTCATATTATATATATATATATACATATATTTATAATTAAATTCAAATATGCAAAATATTATGTTATATAAAAGACATATATAAATATAAAACTGGGTTAAAATGTTTGAATGACAAACATGACCCAGTGGCAACATGCCATATTACTTACATAAATGGCCCGGGTTCGAACCCCGACACCCACTGGGTCATGTTTTTGTTTATTGAATTAAGAATAGCCGACGGCGTTAGTCGTCGGCTAAAGTACATGGCCTTTAGCCGACGACTGTCGTCGGCTAAAGTATTGTTTTTTTAATTAAATTTAAATATAATTCGACCGTGTCGATAGACACGGTCGAGTCGTTGTGGTCTACATTCAAAAAAGATTCTGGATGGATAACCCGACTGTGTCGATCGACACGGTCGAGTCGGGCTGGTGTTTTGGCCGACGGTGGTGTCGGCTAAAGTCCTTAAAGTTTAGCTGACGACGACTTTGTCGTCGGCTAAAGTATTGTTTTTTTAATTTTTATTAAATATATTCACAATTAAATTTAAATATAATCTGACCGTGTCGATCGACACGATCGAGTCGTTGTGGTCTACATTCAAAAAAGTTTCTGGACGTATAACCCGACCGTGTCGATCGACACAGTCGAGTCGGACTTGTGTTTGGCCAACGGTGGTGTCGGCTAAAGTCCTTAAAGTTTAGCCGACGACGTCCTTTGTCGTCGGCTAAAGTTCCCTTATAAAAAAAAACACGACTTTCTTCCCCATTTTCCCTTTCTTTCCCAGAACCTCCTCCGCCCGAAAACTCCGAAGCCGTTCCTCCTCCGCAAACTCCCGACCACCGCACCCAGCACCGAAAACTCCAAAGCCGACCGCCGCACCCAACACCGAAGCTGTTCCTTCTCCACCACCGGCCCCCGACCGCCGCACCCAGCACCCAGCACCGAATCCGACCACCTCCGAAGCCGTTCCTCCTCCACCGCTCCTCCATAAGATAGCCGCCGCTCCTCCTCCATCGGCCCCGAAGGGTAAGAATATCCAATGAACAAACTATTTGCTGTTGCTTTGAAATTTTGGAAAAAAAATTATAAGTAGGTTTTGATGTTGAATGACAGTTTTGAATTCTGATTTTGACTAAAAATGTGAGATAATTGGTATCATGAAGAATTTTATGTCTTGTTTGTATACATCTTGGATAAGGAATATTGCTCCCTGTAAAGGGGAGAGAATACAATATCTCACTGCCTAGAACTAAGGAAGTAAAATGCAGTTATGAAACACCAGTAAAACCTGAATCACACTGAAGAGCACTCTATGAAAATAACTTACATATTAAAAATTACCTTCACAATTTGTTCCCACTGGTTTGCGGACAAGAATTTTATGTCTTGTTTGTATACAATTATGTCTTGTGTTGGAATGATTATTGAATTTATTGGGATAATAGTGTTGATTGTTGAGTTTATTGATTGTTGAATTTGTTGTTCTAGTGAGTATATTGGTATGTGCGAATTTAGTTAATGTGATAGTTTTCGAATTTGTACAGGTTAAATGGATAAAATTAAGAGACTAGCATGTGGTAAGAAAAAATCGAAGACTCCAGAGTCGGGAGATAGTTCCGCAGCTTCCAATCGTGCGGATCCTGTCGGTAAATATTTGGATCAGAGTAACGCTGGCATACGTAGACTAGTAAAGAATAGTGGACTGAAGTTTAAGGATGGGAACTTGTACCCGGCAGATGACGCACATACTATTGCGAGGCGCTTATCGTATCAGACTACCAGATCGCGGATGACCCCCACTACTGTCGAGACGACTCAGCCTCGTATGCCTCCTATACACCGCATTCCCTCCCCTCCTACTACATCTGGGAGCGGCTGATCTACACCGAGCACGTCATCCGAGGTGCCTTCCGGTCCGCCGTCGACTCTATTTATGCCCTTTATGGTACCATCGATTCCAGGGGTCGATGAGAATGGAGTCCGCCGGCTATATAGCTTGGTTAACCCGACAGAGGCGTATGTGTTCCAGGCGTGGCCTGAGAAAATGATTTGGCGGACATGTCGGATATCTAAGACGAAGTTGTACGCGTCACTTGCGGAGCTTGAGAATGAGGAGGGTCGTATCAAAGACGAACCGAAAAAGAAGAAGAAGACTCGTGGCCCATCGAAGGGTCTAGCACTTGACGCATATGTTTCAAAAAATGGCCATCACAAGATAGAAGTAAATGAAAAGTATCGACGACCCATTTTGGCTGCGGATGCTTGTACGGCATATTGTCATAATGTTGGGTTTGTCATACGCGATAGAGTTCCGGTACTGTGGGCTGAGTGGAAGGATGTGCCACAAAGTGTGAAGGATGCATTGAACAATACTATATCGGTAAGTTTATCTCAATTTCGAAAGCTACTTTGTGTATTTAAATTTAGAAAAAATTTAGTAATATATATTATATGCTAATTGTAGGTTTGGTTTGAGGTTCCTTCTTTCCTACTACATACTTGGTGTGATGAGGTGCAAACAACCAAGTAAGTACTTTTCACAATACGTAGTTGAGTAATTACTCGAGATTTTTTTGCATTATTTTTGTTATTGTTAAAAATATGTATTTGTCAAATGCTTTAATAATATATTTATTAATACAAAACAATTTGCAATTTAAAATTCACAACTTGTATAAATGGAAGGTAATTTGATTGATAAATTTAAACATGGTAAACATTCTAATTTACTTATAATTATGAGTATTATAACATACACTTTTAGAATATACATAAAACATTATAATATTAATTATACATAAAAATAATAAAACTAACACATTAACATTATATACTCATACACAAACAATAAATATAAAATGACATGTAACATAATCACTAAACGTAAATCTTGACATTCAACTGCATAATAACAACTGTATACACACATGTTTTGGTCATTGTAATACCCAGTTGTAATTCATTCATTTTCATTCAGTATTTATCACTCAGTAATTTTCACTCATTATTAATCACTCATCATTCATGATTCATTCATTTGTGTTCACTGTTGGCATGTTGTAACCGTATATCAGTTACCGATCATCATTTCATCTCCGTTTATAAATCGAGAAGGGAGTATTATCATTTTTCATCGTGATTGGTAGTCTTGTACTGGAAGTATCATCTTTGGCATGTGTTGGACTTGTTCACTTTCACATACGTATGGTATGTCGGATCATTCATCAATCGTAGCGAGAAATCGCAGTTATCGTATTTTCACCTTGGCCAACAATGAGTTACGGCCGTAAGGATTGTTGGATACGGCCGTAACAGGCGTTCGTTGATTTCAGGCCATTTTGGACGAACGGGACTTACGGCCGTAAGGTTGCGGCATACGGCCGTAAGTTGAGCATGTACGGCCGTAAGGCTTGGCCGGATACGGCCGTATGTGTCGAGCAGGGTGCCCAGGCGTTTTTGGCTGAAGACGAGTTACGGCCGTAAGATGGGCAGGATACGGCCGTAAGGGGTATTCGTATTTTTTTCAGGGTGTGTCGGACGAGAAGGACTTACGGCCGTAAGGGTTGCGACATACGGCCGTAAGGCTTGGCCGGATACGGCCGTACGTTACAGGCGAGGTGCCTGGTCAGTTTCGACGAAGGGGGCTTACGCCCGTAATTTTGGCCAGTTACGGCCATATCGGTCGAGTTACGCCCGTAAGGTGAGCGGGTACGGCCGTATGGGTGTCGGCAAGTGTTTTGGACGAGGGCGAGTTACGCCCGTAAGTCTGGTGTGGGTATGGCCGTATGGCCGCTGGGCAGCTCGGACGGCCGAGTTACGGCCGTATTTAGCCGGGCCGTTACGGCCGTAAGGCCGTTGACCTGGGGATGTTACGGCCGTAAGTAGGCCGAGTTACGGCCGTAACTTCCGGCAGTTTATAAGGACTTGGCCGGGACTTTTTCATCATTTTCACCTTTTCTTCATCCTACTTCCGAAAGAGAGGGTTTGTGGGAGGAATTTTCATCATCACTCACTTGAGTGTTAGATTTTCATCATCTTCATTCGTTTGGGAAGCTTGGATACTCGTTTTAACTCGTGTTCATCGGATCGAAGTGGTTGGATCTTCAAGAGGTAATTTCTTCAACATCTTGGATTTTGATTTTGTATTGAGATATGATGTTTTGGACGTTAAAATCATGTTGTATGAAGTGAAGTACGCATGATTATGGATATGTATGATTATTCAATGGATTATTGAAGGATTATTCAAGAACACTTTGAATATTGAGTTGGATTTGGGGGTTTTCGATTAATTGTTGTTGTAATCACGAATTTGGATATTCATTTTGGATTATTGATCATATTGAAGATGTTTTGTTGGTTTGAAACACTTCTTGGGGATTTGATATCGGTATAATTGAGGTTTGGTTGTTAACAATCGAAGATTGGCCACAACATATTCGATATAATGCCCCAATGAACTTGGTTTAGTTGTGTTGATGTTTTGAGTTCGTTATAATCGTGTTTGATTCGTATATTGAGCGGATTGTTGGTAATTGTGTTATTCAAGGTTGTTTCGAGCGACCGACATCTCATTTAGGACGTTGTTCGTGGAAGGACATTCTCCATCGGTGTTGTGTAAGTTAATTCTTACTCGGTTAAAAGGATATTCATTCCTTTTGTTGTTGTTCATTCATAATCATAACTCATTCATCATTGTATTAATCGTATCGAGACTTGTAATTGTCGAATAATCACTTCATTCACGAGGAAAGACGGTTCCAATCATTTCATTGAGTTATCAATCACTTCACTATTATTTTCATCTCGGTGAGTCATTCTTGACCTTGTCGGATTTTTATTCATTGATATTCATTGTGGTCATTCTCGTTCATATGACCTTATGGGTTCATATTGCGTGGCCGGGTGGGGATGTGTGGAACTTTTAGTCGAGCACGCGATAGTCATGTATTGGGTTGACCGATACATTGGACTGTGCACACGGTAACGTTTACCTCCGTGAGACTAATTAGGTACAAGGACTGGTGTGTCCGGGCACTCGTCTTGTACACTTGCACAGAACATTACGGGCGTACTATGATACTCCTCTTCAGCTCAAATTCATAACTAAGGATATTTCATAACTAAAGATATATCACGATTGTGTATTTTCAACCCTTGAGGATTGTTGTTCTGTGTAACTGACCCCGTTAGGGGATACTGTTTTCAGGTCACGGCAAGGCAAAGACACGGGAAGAGCATGTTGACGGCGAGGAGTCCCAGTGATACTAGTAGGGGCCCCCGATTTTTTCAGTCATTCATGTTGTTGCCATTTATTTTCCGCTGCAGATTTTCATTTGGATACTCCGTTTCATTCAGTGTTGTGTATTTTATCTTCATATAAAATATACTAGTATTCGGTATTGTCCTGGTGTTTTGTAATTAAACTCCTCATCGGAGTATTTGGTAATATAATGTGGTTCGGTACTACAATTATATTATTTAATTCATCAGTTTTCATTCGCCTGGTGGGTCCCAGTCGAGGATCCACGACACCGTAATATCCGCCTAATTTGGGGTGTTACAGAGTTGGTATCGGAGCGTGGTTTTGAATACTACCTTCCGAGTCATGTCTCATTTGAAATCATCGTCATCGGACTAGTATCATTGGACTTTCGCGTCACGCGTGACCTGTGCAAATGCCGAGCCAATCAGACCGAAAGAACTGTAAGATTTCTAACGCCGTGGTATAATTTCTGGCAATAAGAATCATTCATTCATCATTCATTAGTCAACAATCCTCATCATCATTCATTTTGATCAGGACGATCATGTTAACTCATTAATCACTCAGTTCATTTCACAATTCAGTTGTTGATCTTGAGGATCATATCATTAATTTGGTTAACTTGTTCAAGATAATCATTTCGAGAATTTCATCAAATAATCATCTCACCTCAGTTAATCATTCATGTAATCACTGCGCTAGAGCGCGTATGCTCATTTTCATCATTTCATGACGTAATCATAATGTGATATTCATGCGAAAGATATAATCATCATGTGACTTTCCTACTTCAGTATGGAGAGAGCAGGCAGAAGACGCGGAGGACAAGGCCGTGGTGCGGGCCGAGTCCCGAGAGCTCGCATTAATACACGTGCGAACGCGAGGAATAATGCTAACTCATCAAGCAGCAACGCTGCCACTCATTCACCTGGGCGTGATCATTCACTATCGGGGAGTCGTACCCGAGACACAACTCAGTCAGAAGGTGTTCGGATTGACCCACTCGCTTTTATGCAGGGCATGATGGTTCAAATGACTCAGATGACACAACTGATGGAGACGATGCATAACTCAGCTAATCAAAATCAACAGGCTCCTCCGCCGCCACCTCAGAGGCAAGAGAGGAGTGTGGGCAGTATCATTGGCGACATCTCTCGCCAAAGGCCACCCACATTTGAGGGCTCATCTGAGCCGGCGGATATTGTTCATTGGATCGAGCATTTCGAGAAGTTATTTGCTATGGTAGAGTGTCCCGAAGGACACAAAGTTTCAGTTGCGGCTTACTATCTGGGTAAGAGCGCTCATTCTTGGTGGTTGTCGTTGAAGCCCACCGACGGATCATGTACTTGGGATCAATTCAAGACTCTCATGATGGAGAAGTATTATCCGGCCCCACTCAGAGAGGCCAAGCTATCAGAATTACTCACTCCCGACCCCTCAGCAGACGAGGATGTTCTCGCCATTACCGAGAAATTTCAGGAACTTCTTCCGTTCGCCTCATCTATCATTCACTCCGAGGCAGATAAGATTAAGTATTTCAGCAAGAGGCTGAAACCCCGGATGCGGATGCAGTTACTTAATCATAATTGCACCACTCTGGCCGAATTAACTGAGAAGGCTCTTACTTATGAGCTCATTGCTAAGGAGATTGCTAAGCAGCAACCTTCATCTACTAGCAAGAAATTGAAGAATCGTAATCAGTCTGAAGGCGGTCAGACAACCTTCAAGAAGCCTCGTGTGGGCACTACTTTCTCTGAGCGACCTCCTGTGGCGCCCAGACCGGCGGAATCGCAGTCCCGAGCGGCCAGTTCGGCCATCACCTGTTTTAACTGCGGGGATCTTGGTCATGTCAGCACCAAGTGCCCGAGGCAGACTGTCACGTGTCATAAATGTGGGATTGCTGGGCATAAGGCCCGTTTTTGCCGAAGGGACTCCAAACCTACTCTGGCGTCATCTCAGGCCCCGAAGTAGTCAGCTGTTCATAATCAGGCCACTCATTCTGCGTCGTTCAAGATGACTGGATTGAATAAAGGTGGAGCCTTTAGTCATCAGATGGGAGCGTCCGGTGCCGGGACTAGCAAGCCTCGAATTTATGAGATGAAGAAGACCGACGATTTAGAGGCCCGGATGATCTCAGGTACACTCGATATTCTATCTCAACCTGTGTGTACCCTTTTTGATACTGGTGCATCGCATTCATTCATTTTCGAGTCATGCTTGAGTAGACTATGTCTAGGTAGTGCTACTAGTTGTGAGCCTTATGTCATTGTTCTACATGATGGTAGAAGAATTATTGGGAATCGTGAGATTCAGAATTGTCCGATTCAGCTTCATGGTCCTGTATGGCTAGCAGACCTTATTGTGATAGATTTGCCAAGAGACGACGTCATCTTGGGTATTGATTGGATGGATCTTCACGATGCCATCATTAGTGTCCGTAAGCGTATGGTCACTGTCATTTCAGACGATGGGGGCGAATGTGTTTTTCAGGGGAGTAATCCTAGTTGTTCCGGGAGAGTCATCAACTTGATGAAAGCAGTGAAATTACTCAGTCAGGGGTGTATTGGTTATTGGTGCTATATGACCAAAACCGAGAAATCACCAATAATGTTGACGGATATTCCGGTAGTGAGGGAATATGCCGATGTATTTCTAGACGAGTTACCCGGTTTGCTTCCACAGAGAGATGTGGAATTCAAGATTGAGTTGGAGCCTGGTACGTCTCCAATATCGAAGGCACCGTACCGGATGGCCCCGACCGAAATGCAGGAGTTGAAGAATCAACTTGAGGAATTGCTTGAGAAAGGTTATATCCGACCGAGTGCGTCCCCGTGGGGAGCACCAGCGTTGTTTGTCAAGAAGAAGAATGGTTCATTTCGCTTGTGTATTGATTATCGGGAGTTGAATAAGGTGACGATCAAGAATAAGTATCCTCTACCCCGTATTGATGATCTCTTGGATCAAATTCAGGGAACTTCAATATTTTCCAAGATCGACCTAAGATCTGGATATCATCAGTTCCGAATTCGAGAGTCGGATATCGCAAGGACAACTTTTCGTACACGCTATGGTCATTATGAGTTCGTGGTAATGCCGTTCGGGTTAACTAATGCACCTGCGGTATTCATGGAGTTAATGAATCGGGTTTTCATCGACTTTTTGGATCAGTTTGTTGTTGTCTTCATCGATGACATTTTGATTTATTCTCGTGACCGAGAGGAGCACGAGGTTCACCTTCATCAGGTTCTCGACGTGTTGAGATGAGAACAACTTTATGGAAAGTTTTCCAAATGTGAGTTCTGGATGTCCGAAGTGACGTTTCTCGGGCATGTAATTTCATCAGATGGAGTGCGTGTTGATCCTCAGAAGACGGAGGCTATCCAAGATTGGTTACCTCCGAATAATGTTAAGGAAATCCAAAGCTTTCTCGGATTAGCTGGTTATTATCGGCGGTTTGTGGAGGGATTTTCTAAAATTGCTCAACCTTTGACGAACCTTTTGCGAAAGGATAAGAAATACACGTGGTCCGACGTGTGTCAGCGGAGTTTTGAGGAACTCAAGAGCCTGTTAATTTCAGCACCTGTACTTTCCTTGCCACACGGGACAGAATGATTTGTGGTTTATAGTGACGCGTCCGGACACGGTCTCGGATGTGTATTAATGCAGAATGGGAAGGTTATTGCCTATGCTTCACGGCAATTGAGACCTTACGAGGTTAATTATCCGACCCACGACCTGGAGTTAGCAGCCGTGGTTTTCGCGTTGAGGATTTGGCGTCATTACCTTTATGGCGTTACCTGTCAGATATTCACCGATCACAAGAGTTTGAAGTATATATTTACTCAGAAGGAGTTGAATATGCGACAGAGGCGGTGATTGGAACTAATCAAAGATTATGATATCGAGATCCTATACCACCCGGGTAAGGCAAACGTGGTTTCCAATGCCTTGAGTCGTAAGTCCGTTCAGGAGCAAATGCTTGCTCGTTTAACAGTTCAGAAGGAGCTTCAGCAGGAATTCCTTAGACCCGAGATCGAGGTCTGGCTTCAGCGAGTGTAAGGGCAACTTTGCATGTTAGAGATTTCATCGCCACTTGAGGAGGCAATCAGAGAAAAACTCCAAGAGTAAAGTAGATTCAATATGTCGAAATGGTTATAAGTGAGTCGATAAAAATAGACATACACCAAAACTGGAAACTGCTAAAAATGAAAAGTTACGGATATTACAGGCGTCGAGTGATAGGCCGGAGGAAGAGTTGGAGATCCCCACCAATTTTTGGGAGAGGAATCCGAGTAAGGATTTTAACTCTCCCTTTGATCGGATACGTCTTTGACTGATCTAATTTCGTTTCCTTTTTGCAGTCTCCCATGTTCCAGCGATCGGCGACCTTCCTTTTGACTTTCTGATCATCTGGGAGCGAATTCGCAGCCTGCCGGACTCCTTCATTAATGTTCGTTCAGTCAACCAAGAACTTCATTGGCTGGGAGCTCGATTGTTTCACTACACTCGCCATCTTAAGGTTCCAAGTATGAAGCCTTACTTCCTTGTATGACGATCGTCTTATTTGAAGTAGATGCTAACTTGTTTGAATTTCTTCTTTGACAGAGATCCATTTTCCCCGCTACGCCAAGCCACCGAAAGAGATCCTGATGTCCAAACCCGGACTCTTGGGTCGTCTTCACCAGGGAAAGAAGACGGGTCGTGCCCCTGCGACTGTTAGGAGTATGCCCTCGAATGCCACTCAGAGGATGTTGGGTGAGGGCATTGTACTTGTAATTATGTAAGTTCGGAGCAAGCAGAGTTTGGTAGTGCCTACCGCCCGCGCACGAGCAAGGCGGACAGACCTATGCTCGTGCGACACTGGCCTGCCTGGAGCAGGCGCACACGAGCGGTGCTCGTGCTGGTGCTCATGTGGTGCGGCAGAGGCCTGGCATTGCGGTGCACGACCCGGCACACGACCGGACGCCCGAGCATCATGCTCATGTGACTAATGAACTGAGTGATTAATTAGTTAACATGATCGATATGATCAAAATGAAAATGATGATTGATGATTGTTGACTGTTGAATGATGAATGAGTGATTCTTATTGCCATATATTATACCATGGTGTCAGAAATCTTTCTGTTCTTTGGTCTGAGGGGCTTGGCTCTTGCACAGGTCACACGTGATGCGAAAGTCCAATGATACTAGTCTGATGAACGATGATTTCAAATGAGACATGACTCGGAAGGTAGTATTCAAAACCACGCTCTGATACCAACTATGTAACACCCCAAACTAGGTGGATATTACAGTGCCGTAGACCCCCAACTGGGACCCACCAGGCAAATGAAACATAATGAATTAAATAATATAATTGTAGTACCGAACCACATTATATCATTAATTACTCCTATGAGGAGTTTCAAGTACAACACACCCAGGAAAAAATATAGAGTACGTGTATATTTTATATGAAAATAAAATATACAACACTGAATGAAAATGAATATCCAAACGAAAAATCTGCAGTGGAAATATAAATGAAGAAGCATGAATGACTGAAAACAACACTAGGACTCCTCGCCGTCAACGTTCTCTTCCCTTACTTTAGCCTTGCCATGACCTGAAAACAACATCCCCCAAAGGGGTCAGTTACACAGAACAACAATCTTCAAGAGTTGAATAAACACAATCATGATATATCTTAATTATGAAATTAAGCTGAAGAGGGGCATCATAGTACGCCCGTAATGGTATGTGCAAGTGCACAAGACGAGTGTCCGGACACACCCGCCCTTGTACCGAATTAGTCTCACGGAGCTACGTTACCCTGTGCACAGTCCATTGTGTCGGTGAACCCGATCACATGACTATCATGTGCCCGATTAAAAGTTTCACATACCCCACCCGGCCACGCAATATGAACTCAGAAGGCCACAAGAGCAAAAGTGACCAATGAACATTAATGAATAACAATTTGGCAAGGGTCAAGAATGACTCACCGAGATGAGATAATAATGAAATGAATGGTAGCTCATTGAAATGATTGGAACCGTCGTTCCTCGTGAATTGAATGATTAGTTTTATAATTACAAATCTCAACATGATTATTTCACTATGAATGAATTATGATTTATGAATGAACAACAACGAAAGGAATAATTATCCTTTTAACCGAGTAAGAATTAACTTACTCAACACCGGCGAAGAATGTCCTTCCTCGAACAACGTCCTAAAAGAGATGCCGGTAGCTCGAAACAACCTTCAATAACATAATTACCAATAATCCGCTTAATAAACGATCCAAACATGATCACAAACCACTTTAAAAGTCGATACAACAATATCCAAACTCACTGGGGCATTATGACAAACACTTAGCAAACATTCATCCTTTGATTTATAACCAATCCCAAATATATCGAAACCAAACTCCAAAATGAGTAGTTCAATCCAACAAAACACCTTCAATGATATCAATAATCCAATAGGAATCCGCAACTCAAGGTTACGACGACTATAATCGGAAATCCCCAAAATAACCAAAGTCAACATCGAGGGTTCTTGATTAATTCTTCAAATATTCATCAAATCCGAAAAACACATCAATAAATCCATAGGAATACATGTATCCAAGATATATAATCCATATCTAACATATTCCAACATAATAGCAAGCTTACACGAAAAGATCGGAAGGAAAATACTCAAAATCCGAAATTCTAGATCCAAGAATCATTGCCTTGATTTGATGTGTTGGACAGGATGAAATGATGATTAATACGAATGATAAGCTTGAAGATGATGATATATGGATTCAGATGGAAGAAATCTCTCCAAAACATCCTAAATTGCCCAAAACCGACGAAGGAATGAAGTGAAATGAAAAATGACGAATCTGGACTGCACTGTCCAATATATACTGGTCCCAGCTTAGCGCACGCTATGACCTGATATGTAGCGTGCTCTAACGGGTTAACTGGACAGTCCAGTAAGCTCTGACTGTCCCGTTAACATACACTACGAACTTGGTAGTGTGCGCTAACGTCTTCCCGATAGCGTGCGTTAACCCAAAAAGTTAGCGTGCGCTAACTGATATCTAATGCCCAGTGACTGATGTCCAGAGCCTCCTATTCTCTGATCTGCTCGCGATAGCGTACGCAACACTGAAAACTCAGCATGCGCTACTACACCATTAGAGTACACTAATATCCACTCATAGCGTATGCTATGAATTATTCCAAATCTGTCCAGTACCCACTGGACTCTGCCTGATCGACCTTAGCGCGCGCTACACTGCTAGCATAAGATGCGCTATCCGAACTCACTAGCACGTGCTACCTACCATTCGTAGCGTGCGCTGCTACAACTCAAATGTAGTCCAGTGCCTTCAGGACTGTCTGCCTGAACCACGCTAGCGTGCGCTAATGCTGAGAGGTAGCGTGCGCTACCCGTACTCAATTAGCGCGCGCTAAAGAGAGTACGTAACGTGCACTACTCATCACACACAACCCACTATGAAAAAGACAATGATGATAACCACGGCTCGATCCTCCAACCAGGTAGAAAGACGAATAATAACGGATACACGATACAAATTACTCTGAATGGTGAATACATTGATTGAATATGAATGATGAATGATTATTAATGAGTGAAAATTATTGAGTGACAGTTACTGAATGATAATGACTTAGTTACAACCGGGTATTACAATGTATAAATCATGGCATGCATGATCGATCCAATGGCCAAAGCATATGGAATCTTGCTCACGCGGGCTCACTCATCAGGAGTTGAAGGACTCTGAGTCATACGTATTTGAATGCCCTGTAACATTGGCAGGAGTCCTCCCTTAGAGTCCTGTAAATTGAACCTCTTCACTATGTTGTTAATGTACTCTAACTAAGATCAATCATTCTCTTTGACCTATCTCTATAGATTTTTATCCAAGATCGTAAGCAGCATTTCCTAAGTCTTTCATGTAGAAACAACTTCCCAACCAAGTCTTGACTGTATGCAAGATGGGTATGTCATTTTGCAGCCGCATCTGCAATATCATCACCTAGATGAATTTTTGCACTCCCGAAATCCATTCTTCGTCCCCTCTTGATTTACTCTATCTAGATGATGGAGTACGAAGGATTGCACCAAATAACCTCCAAGTGGCCTCTTTCTTGATCCTTGTCAGTTTAGGGTTATAACAATGAGAAAAGTGCTGAAAAAGCTAATGTCCGCACGTATGTATATATATATAGATGGATTAGCTTTCACTACTGTGTTAGCATGCTCTAACGTGCCTTGGATTATGAGGTCTTTGTCTCGGTTCAATGGTGTGTGCTAACATATACATTAGCATGCACTAATGCTGTCGAGTAGCGTGCGCCAACCTACTTCTTAGCATGCACTAGACATCCTGTATAGGCAATAGGGCTGCTCCAAGAGCTTGACACAACGATGAAACTCCTCGACAAAAATAACAATTATGTAAAACGCAACGAAGCTCTAATGACCAAAGGGGAAATAATCACATGACGAAACACGATAGAAATAAATATTGTACAATCTCAAAAACAATTCCGAATAATCATCCTCAAGAAAATACCCTACGCAAAATGACAAATAATTCAAGACAACTAGAATGAAAATCTCGGGTATTACACCTGTCATGTGTCTTGAACATCTAGAGTCCACAAACCATGCTTCACCTCTTACTGGTGATTTTGTGGCAGCTTCATAGTTGTCATCCCATTTCTTCTGTAATCATTAAAGAAAGAATTAGGTACCCAGATCTGAGTGGGTCCTCTAAGGTTGGCAAATTTCCTGGAGAATTGATTTCTCCCAGTGTTATGAAAGTTATTCTTATATCCATTTTTATATGCATGGTTATTATTTTGATATCCTTGTTTGTGTTGGGTTTTCTATGCATCGAATACAAAATAATCGGAATAAAAATGCAGCGAAATAATAAATATGAAAACCCAATTTATGATATCATGCAGTAATTTAATTGTTTGATTAAAGGGTTAATCGAATTACCTTAATCCGATTGAACAGTTCTAGATGCGGACTAGAAGTAGATGAATATCTCCCCCGTTCGTGTCGTTGTCAATTACTCAAGGCAAGTATTCTTGGAAAACTTTATGCTTAACATGAAATGGTGATGTATTTGTGTGTGCTTTGATCACTTCGGGAGGGTATGAAGAGGCCTCGGGGGAATCCGTGACTTCACTTCATATTCACGAGCTTGTTTCCCTAGCCAGTTCGGGAGGGTCCTTAGAGGCCTCGAATAGGATCAGTGGCTTCACCCCGATCCTACGCGATTCCTGTGCGTGATTTATTTTATGATATGGCCAGTTCGGAGGGGTCCTTAGAGGCCTTGAATGGGACCAGTGGATTCACCCCGGTCCTAGGCAAATTGATTATTGACTGTTTGTTTCCGAAAAAGACATATCTGGTTTTGGTTTTTGAAATAACTTGATGCATGTACTATGAAATGTGTAGGTGAATGGGTTGCCTTGATTACTTATACTAGCGTAATTGCTATCCCCCCTGGGGACCCGTTTTGGGGAAATTCTTGCAATGAATTTCAGGTTATGTTCAATGGACGAGCGGCATCGGGACAAGATGAGGATGTCGCTGTGGTTGTTGACGTGTGCAAATGAGTTTCTTTATTTCCGTTATCCATTTCGATATGGTTGTTTTCCAACTTGTGAACTTATAGATAGTACTCGCGCTTAGGCATTTTAATTGACAGTGATGTCTGCGTTGCCGGTTATAACGGGCGTTTTATTTAATTGACGTCCTGGTGATGTGTGTCTTCTCGCTAATTGTGATGGTTAGACGAGTGGTATTTATTATTTAGCTTAGTGTGTCCCAGGTAGAGGCCCACGGCGCTGTAATATACTCTGAATATCTTGGGGGTGTTACAACCTCCTCCCCTGAATCTACCCCAAAGAAGCTTAAGGAAATGGTGGTTCAAACACCAAAGAAAGAAATGCAGATTGTGATATCACCTGCAACTGCACCTGTTGAAGAACAACCAGAACATCCCTCTGAACTGGTAGCAGAAGTGATCCCCCTTCTCACTCTTCCAAACATTACTGAGGAAGAAGAGGCAGAGGAAACTATTGAAGTGCCAAATGTAGATTACTCTTTCAATCTTAAGGAAAACAATTCCCTGAGACTTACCAAAACTCAATTATAGTTGGTAAGACAAAAAGCCCTGAAATTCTCTTTTATCAATATTTATGAAGAATGGAAGGAGTTGAAGAATCTTAGCTTCCCTCAGCTTAGAGAATTTGTTGAAAGAAGTGGATGGGATCATCCAATTGCCATAGAGCAACTCACTATGCACTTTTGTCACGAGACAGATATAAAGTTGCTACTGGAGGAGAACTGTAACACCCCCAAGTTATTCAGGGATATTACAGCGCCGTAAGCCCCGCCGTGGGACCCACAAGGCTAAACATACGCGGAACCATAAATTTTGACCGATAAGGTCTACACACAATGGAATGAAAAACGATACAAAGGTATTCGAAATGTAACCAATGTATTCACAAACATCACAACTCAATTCAATACTTCGGCAAACACAGGCCGGAACATCAAGGAAAAAGGAAAAACAATACTCGAGTATTCAATAGCCAATCCAGTACAACAACACTGAACGGGAAACTCCAAACATAACTGGAAGAAAGACACAGTATCACGCTTGCCCACCATCTTTATGCCGACCCGATACCTGCCCGTCCGCTCTCCTGGAACCTGAAATACATGAAACGTATTTCCCCCATAAAGGGGTTAGCCGTCGAATAGCTAGTGCAAGTATATCAATATGAAACACAATACTCCTCGACAATAAAGTAAATGTAACCGTCAATTCATCAATTCAAGACTAGTATTCTGGAATAACTAAAATCTCATAAGACGTATGTGAATGCCGTAGAAACGGTTCGTTCACCTCATACGCCGTTACGTATGTGAATGCCGTAGAAACGGTTCGTTCACCTCATACGCCGATACATGTAGGAATGCCGTCAAAACGGTTCGTTCATTACATGCCAACAATATATCTATGAATGCCGTAAAAACGGTTCGTTCATGATATGCCATCAATATTTCTTACTTTCAAAGTCGAGAACGTACAATCATAAATGTATACTTGCCTTTGAGACATCGAGAAATCGAACGGAGGAAAGGTATGAGTTCGGTAGGTCCGAGAACGCGCTTCCGGCACCTAAACGATTCGCAAGGAATATGACAATTAATTATCCATACTCAAATTATACGAAGAGACTCCCGAAACTCGTCTACGATTCAAGAAAATATACGGGTGGATAACTAAAGGTTGGGAAATCGCCCAAACTCCCCACAAGTCCGAAAACGGCACAATCCAACCCGTAAAATCGGAAGAAAACACTCATACGGTATAGATATATCAAAATCTCAAGGTTCCCAAGCTTCAATCGGACAAAACGGACGATTCTACGAAACCCCAAAACCAACACAAAAATCAAAGTGTTCTTGAATAATCTTTCAATAATCCGATGAATACCCAATCATGTCCATAATCACGCATATATCACATCATACACCATGATTTTATCATCCAAAACGTCAAAACCCACACAAAATCGAGAAGTCAAGATGTCGAAGAAATTACCTCTTGAATATTCAAGCGCTATGATCCAAGGAATACGCGATAGATCGACTATCCGGCTTCCCAACCGAGTGAAAGTGGTAAATCTTCAACACACAAGTGATAGATATGAAAAGAACTCCTCCCTCAAACTCTCTCTCTCGCGATGGAAGAAGGAAATGGAGGAAAATGGCTGAAATCTCGCTTAAAAGCCGAATTATGCAGTTGACCGCATTGTGTGCCGCGGCTCAGCCCAGGTGTGCCGCGGCACAGGCCTAAAAATTGCTCCCAGGTTTCGAAAGTGTGCATGGCTCGGCTCAGTGTGTGCGGCACCGGGTCTGGCGGTTTTGGCCGAGGATGCAACACAAGTGTGCCGCGGCTCGGTGTAGGTGTGCGCGGCAATGACTCAGCAGGTGTGCGGCAGCCTGCCGGAGTGTGCCGCGGCACCGTGCGATCCGCTCGGCCAAAATTTAGGAAATGTGTGTGCCGCGGCGCACACTCCTTGTGCCGCGGCTCACACCCCCTTCGGGTCCTAAAATGGTGGGAAATGACCCGGGAAGAGAATAAAAGTAATATGATTCAATGTCCGGGCAACAATAACACGAAAATAGAAGTACAGAACCCTAAAACGGTGGTTCCAAGCAATGATTACAAGGGTTCGCTCAACAAATCACGATTCGAAGAATATGAAAAGGTTTGAAATGACATGACTTTCGACCGGGTATTACATTCTCCCCCTCTAAAAAGAAGTTTCGTCCCGAAACTTAAGGAATAAATAGTTCGGGGTATTCCACCCGCATCTTCTCTTCCGTCTCCCAAGTCGCCTCTTCGACTCCATGCCTCGACCATTGTACTTTAACCAGTGGAATGGTCTTATGCCGAAGCTGTTTCTCGCGACGCTCAAGGATCTTCACGGGTCTCTCCGGAAAGGTAATATCCTCGGCTACATCAATCTCACTGTAGTCGATAATGTGGCTCAGATCCGGTACGTACTTCCTCAACTGGGACACATGAAAAACACTATGGACGTGACTCAAAGCTGGAGGCAATGCCAAGCGATAAGCTAAGTCCCCAACTCTGTCCAAAATCTCGAAAGGTCCGATATACCTTGGACTAAGTTTTCCCTTTTTACCGAAGCGGAAAACTCCTCTGGTCGGCGATACTTTGAGCAAGACGTGATCCCCCACTTCAAACTCCAAGGGTCGAAGACGAGTATCGACGTAAGATTTCTGACGACTCTGAGCAGTCAGTAATCGATCTCGGATAATAGAAATCTTTTCCTTGGTCTCCAACAACATATCCGGTTCCGTCCCAACTAGCTCAGAAGCCTCGTCCCAACATAATGGCGACCTACATCGCCTACCATAGAGTGCCTCGAAGGGTGCCATTTTGATCGACGCATGCCAACTATTATTGTAAGCAAACTCGATCAACGGCAAGTGAAGCTCCCAATCATTACTCCAGTCTAAGGCACAAGCCCTCAACATATCCTCCAACGTCTGAATCGTCCTCTCTGTCTGACCGTCCGACTGAGGATGAAAGGAGGTGCTCAATATCAACTCAGTACCCAGAGCCTGATGAACGGCCTGCCAAAAATGCGATACGAAACGGCCATCTCGATCAGAAACAATGGTCTTGGGGGCACCGTGTAACCTCACGATCTCAGCGATAAAGGTTCAAGCCAATCTATCCGGTCCCCAAGTATCCTTAATACCCAAGAAGTGTGCAGACTTGGTCAATCGATCGACAATTACCCAAATCATATTCGTTCCAGCCCGAGTTCTCGGCATGCCAGTGATAAAATCCATTGAGATATCTTCCCACTTCCACTCGGGAATGGGAAGTGGTTTCAACAACCCCGCCGGTCGTTGATGTTCGATCTTGACTTGTTGACACGTCAAGCACCGTAATACAAACTCCGTAACATCCTTCTTCATGTTATTCCACCAAAAATTTCGCTTCAAGTCCTTGTACATCTTACTCGTCCCGGGGTGGATTGAGTAAGGCGTAGCATGGGCTTCTCGGAGGATTCTCTGTCTCAACTCTAAATCGTTCGGAACGCAAAGTCTGCCCTGAAATCTCAGAATACTATCCTCGTGTACCATAAAGCCAGGAGCTTTTCCTTTAATCACGTCTTCCTTCAGTTGAGAAATCATCGGGTCACTCCACTGCTTCCCTTTGATGTCGTCAACTAAGGACGAAGTAATTTCGAGAGTACACAACTGTCCCTGTACTCGTTGAAACCAAATTTCTATCCCTTGCTCAATTAGATCTTGACGAATTTTCGTCTGGGACGTAAGAACTTCGAGCATTTGAAGAGATGCTGATTTGCGGCTCAGAGCATCCGCAACGACATTGGCTTTCCCGGGGTGGTAAAGAATTTCCAGATCATAATCCTTTATCAACTCTAGCCAACGTCTCTGTCTCATATTCAGCTCCTTCTGGCTGAAAATATATTTCAGGCTCTTGTGATCGGTATAAATCCGGCACGGTGAACCATACAAATAATGCCGCCAAATCATGAGTGCGAAGATAATTGCGGCCAATTCTAGATCGTGAGTAGGATAATTCATCTCATAAGGCTTTAATTGTCGAGACGCAAAAGCTATCGTCTTATCATGCTGCATAAGCACACACGGCCCGACCTTGACCGGCGTCACTATAAACTGCAAAGCCCTCGCTACCATGCGGTAAAGTTAAAATCGGCGCTGAAGTCAATCGTCTCTTCAGTTCATCGAAGCTCTGTTGTCTCTCATCCGTCCAGATAAACCTTTCGGTCTTCTGGAGTAATTTTGTAAGCGGTCGAGCGAGTTTCGAGAACCCCTCGACAAACCGACGGTAATACCCAGGAAGGCCCAAAAAGCTACGAACCTCCTTAACATTTTTAGGCGGTGCCCAACCTAGCACTGCCTCGATCTTCTGCGGGTCTACACGAACCCCTTCGGCCGAAATCACATGGACGAGAAACATAACTTCTTCCAACCAAAACTCACATTTCGAGAATTTTGCATAGAGGTGCTCGGTTCTCAAAATGCCTAAGACCAAACGCAAGTGTCGGGCATGTTCCTCCTTATCCCGAGAATAGATCAAGATGTCGTCAATAAAGACGACTACACACCTGTCGAGGTACTCGATGAATATTTTATTCATTAACTGCATGAATACTGCCGGCGCATTCGTCAACCCAAAAGGCATAACTACAAATTCATAATGCCCATATCTCGTCCGGAACGCCGTCTTTGGAACGTCGGACTCCCTCACTCTGAGTTGATAATACCCGGATCTTAAGTCAATCTTCGAGAAAACCGCAGCTCCTTGCAATTGATCAAATAAATCGTCTATACGCGGTAGAGGGTACTTGTTCTTGATGGTTACTTTGTTCAGCTCGCGGTAGTCGATGCACAAACGTAGTGAACCATCTTTCTTCTTCACGAAAAGAACAGGCGCGCCCCAAGGCGAAGCGCTCGGTCTGATGTACCCTCTTTCCAGAAGTTCTCCCAACTGATTCTTCAATTCTTGCATTTCGGAAGGTGCCATCCGGTAAGGTGCTTAAGAAATCGGAACCGTGTCTGGCTCTAAGTCTACGGTAAATTCTATCTCTCGATCTGGCGGTAATCCCGGAAGATCGTCAGGCGCTGTCGGGATACTCATTAACAACCGGAATTGAAGAGAAATCGACTTCGCTTCCTTCCGTTTTCAAAGCATAGCACCAATAGCCCGTACAACCTTTATTTAAAAGTCTTACGGCCTTCATGGCACTGATAAGTAACTTGGATTGGCCCGACTTACGTCCCAAAAATGAGTACTCAGATCCATCCTTAGTCATCATAGTGATAACTTTGGTACGGTAATTCATAATCGCCTGGTGATTATTAAGCAAATCCTCGCCGAGGATTACGTCCTCGCCTTCCATAACAACTACAATTAAATTTGATAACCATTCCATACCGGATATAATCACCGGAAATTCTCTAATCTCCCGATTCCCCACAATCCTATCCCCGCTAGGCAGTCTCACGATAAAGGGATCGCAAGCAGTTAAACAAGTTATATTCAAACGGCGTACACACTCCAAAGAAATAAAAGAATGTGTAGCACCCGAATCAAAAAGTACACGGACTGGATAGGATAGAATATGGATGGTACACAAGCCACCGCCGCATCGGGTTCGTGCATTCGACGCATCTCATAAACCCGTGGTTGCACCGAACCGACGCTAGAGTTCCCCCTCCAGCGTCTGTCCCGACCAGGCCCACTGCCAAAATTCTGCTGAGGTTGTCCGAAAGATTGCCGCTGATTAACACCTTGATCAAGGGGTGTTGAGGCAGAAGCCCGAGTGTCCAAAGTCTGGTTCGGCTCGGAACAATAAACCGCTCTATGCCCCATCTGACCACACGTGTGACACTTTAATAGTGGAAAGTAGAATAAATAAATAAAGTGCCATGGACGACCACAATTATATCAAGACACTATGCGATTTGAGGTACCCAGAGTGGGACGGTAACCCCTCTTCCATTTATTAGAACGTGACGATCGGCAAAGCGGTTAGTAAATGCGTGACTTCAAAGTTGCCACCCTTAGAGCGAGAAAAATTTCCCCGACTTTACGCTTTTCGGTTCTTCAACGGTATCATTGTCGGGGCTCAACATATCATGGGCTAAAGCTCTGTCCTGATACTCTTTCAGTGTGGTACAAGCAAATCCGGCCATGTACCGCCGTAAGTCCAAATTCATCCGCATATCAAAATAACGGATCTTATCACGCTCGTTACGTACTTGATCCTTCACATGGATCAATTGTTGGTTATACTCTACGATCGCCTGTGAAATGGGAATATCTTGTGGTTTAGCCTCGAAGAAGGCTCGGATTCGGCTCTCTCGTACCGGCCAAGGACAAAACTCGGCCTCCAAGAGTTCCTTAAATTCATCCCACGAGGCAATACGATCCTGTGGCTTGATGACCTTCCACCAAGTAGCGGCCTCCTTAGTGAGGAAATACTGAGCAATTGGTACTTTCCTCACCTCGGGGCAATCAACCGCCTCGAAAATCTTCTCTAATTCCGCTAGCATCTTTGACCCTAGCAGTGCAGGCACCGCCAAATTGTGGAGGGTGCATACGGATTACATTCTGAAGCAAGGCATCCGTGTTTGGGTTCGGGTTATTCAGTTGAACAGTTTGGGCTAAAATGGTCATCTGAGTAGCCAATTGTTGAAGTGCATTCGCCACTCCAACGTCTGCGTTGTTCCCCTGACCGTCTGACTGATCGTGCTGACTCTCGGTGTCGGGATGCACCGAGTTTGACAAACTGGGGTTGGTCGACCCCGCAACTGAACTGATGGAAACGGCCGCGCCACGACCTCTTCCTCGCCCACGGCCACGACCACGGCCACGGCCCCTACCAGCTGACATACTGAAGAACACACAAGCCACGTAAGCACAATTCAATCACGCATCAACAAAGTGTCCGGTTCTCAAGAATACCGATAAAAAAGGAAGCAAAACGAATAAGGAAACACCAGAAGAGTGAGAGGTCTTACAAGTACTGGTTGCACTGTGATGATGGCAGAGTAGTGATACTGTGGACAATTAACGACTCGATCGACCCAAAAGACCGACAGCCTAGGTATCCATAGACCTAAGCTCCGATACCATATTCTGTAACACCCCCAAGTTATTCAGGGATATTACAGCGCCGTAAGCCCCGCCGTGAGACCCACAAGGCTAAACATACGCGGAACCATAAATTTTGACCGATAAGGTCTACACACAATGGAATGAAAAACGATACAAAGGTATTCGAAATGTAACCAATGTATTCACAAACATCACAACTCAATTCAATACTTCGGCAAACACAGGCCGGAACATCAAGGAAAAAGGAAAAACAATACTCGAGTATTCAATAGCGATCGATCCAACAACCTTTGAGCGGAAACTCCAAACATAACTAGAAGAAAGACACAGTATCACGCTTGCCCACCATCTTTATGCCGACCCGATACCTGCCCGTCCGCTCTCCTGGAACCTGAAATACATGAAACGTATTTCCCCCATAAAGGGGTTAGCCGTCGAATAGCTAGTGCAAGTATATCAATATGAAACACAATACTCCTCGACAATAAAGTAAATGTAACCGTCAATTCATCAATTCAAGACTAGTATTCCGGAATAACTAAAATCTCATAAGACGTATGTGAATGCCGTAGAAA
This sequence comes from Orobanche coerulescens, assembly GCA_033398695.1. Lineage (NCBI taxonomy): Eukaryota > Viridiplantae > Streptophyta > Magnoliopsida > Lamiales > Orobanchaceae > Orobanche > Orobanche coerulescens. The sequence continues at coordinate 143,034,645 of CM065802.1, read as the reverse complement.
CGGTTCGTTCACCTCATATGCCGTTACGTATGTGAGTGCCGTAGAAACAGTTCGTTCACCTCATACGCCGATACATGTAGGAATGCCGTCAAAACGGTTCGTTCATTACATGCCAACAATATATCTATGAATGCCGTAAAAACGGTTCGTTCATGATATGCCATCAATATTTCTTACTTTCAAAGTCGAGAACGTACAATCATAAATGTATACTTGCCTTTGAGACATCGAGAAATCGAACGGAGGAAAGGTATGAGTTCGGTAGGTCCGAGAACGCGCTTCCGGCACCTAAACGATTCGCAAGGAATATGACAATTAATTATCCATACTCAAATTATACGAAGAGACTCCCGAAACTCGTCTACGATTCAAGAAAATATACGGGTGGATAACTAAAGGTTGGGAAATCGCCCAAACTCCCCACAAGTCCGAAAACGGCACAATCCAACCCGTAAAATCGGAAGAAAACACTCATACGGTATAGATATATCAAAATCTCAAGGTTCCCAAGCTTCAATCGGACAAAACGGACGATTCTACGAAAACCCCCAAAAACCAACACAAAAATCAAAGTGTTCTTGAATAATCTTTCAATAATCCGATGAATACCCAATCATGTCCATAATCACGCATATATCACATCATACACCATGATTTTATCATCCAAAAAGTCAAAGCCCACACAAAATCGAGAAGTCAAGATGTCGAAGAAATTACCTTTTGAATATTCAAGCGCTATGATTCAAGGAATACGCGATAGATCGACTATCCGGGCTTCCCAACCGAGTGAAAGTGGTAAATCTTCAACACACAAGTGATAGATATGAAAAGAACTCCTCCCTCAAACTCTCTCTCTCGCGATGGAAGAAGGAAATGGAGGAAAATGGCTGAAATCTCGCTTAAAAGCCGAATTATGCAGTTGACCGCATTGTGTGCCGCGGCTCGGCCAGTGTGTGCGGCACGAGCCTAAAATTGCTCCCGAGGTTTGAAAGTGTGCCGCGGCTCGGCTCGGGTGTCGCGGCACCGGTCTGGCGGTTTTGGCTGAGGATGCAACACAAGTGTGCCGCGGCTCAGTGTAGGTGTGCCGCGGCAATGACTCGGCAGTGTGCCGCGGCACTGCCGGAGTGTGCCGCGGCACCCGGTACAGTCCGCTCGGCCAAAATTTAGGAAATGTGTGTGCCGCGGAGCACACTCCTTGTGCCGCGGCTCACACCCCCTTCGGGTCCTAAAATGGTGGGAAATGACCCGGGAAGAGAATAAAAGTAATAGGATTCAATGTCCGGGCAACAATAACACGAAAATAGAAGTACGGAACCCTAAAACGGTGGTTCCAAGCAATGATTACAAGGGTTCGCTCAACAAATCACGATTTGAAGAATATGAAAAGGTTTGAAATGACATGACTTTCGACCGGGTATTACAAGAACTAGTTCATCTCCCATTTTAGACAGAATATGGACCAGTTCATCCTTCATATCATGGCAGGTGTAGCACAAGGACAGACCCTTGGTGAGGAGAAAGAAGAAGAAGAAAAGAATGGAGGAGAGACAGAAAAGAAAGGAGTTACAATTGAAGAAGTGGAAAAAGAGAAGAAGGAGTTGAAAAAGAGAACGTAGAAGTTGAAAAGGAAGATAGAGAAGAAGAAGTCAAAAAAGAGAAAGAAGAAAAAGGTGAAAAAGTAGTTGAAAAGAAAGAATAATAAGAAAATGAGGATGAGGAGTAAAAAGAAAAAGAGGAGAAGGACGAGAAGGAAGAAGGAAGAAAAGAAGATGAAGATGAGGACCATGATCAGAAGTCACCTGATCAGGCCTCTAGCTCAGATCACCCTAAGAAAGCAGAGAAGCCAGGAAATCATGGGGAACAACCTGAGAAAAGTCCCTCTCAACAGAAGTCATCTGCATAAAAGAAATCTATGTCACCTGCATATGAGGACATATATGAAAAATCAGGAACCCCTAATAAAACTCCATCTAATAAGAGACCAGCTAATAGGCAAGTCTCATCTGAGAAATTTATTGCTCAGAGGCCAACTGCAGAGGAGGAATCAGGAGAGAATATTGCTCATGCAGAGGCACATGTATATCACCTGCCTCCTAACTTCTCTGAGATGGTTAGAGGTATTGTTGAAGAGACAGTCGCCAAACTCTTGGCAACTGATGTTAAACCTAAACTGAGGTCTCTACATGAGAAGATGGACACCCTTATCAACCGAAAGGAACCCCCTCCACCACCTTCAAGCTCAAGGATGCCTATTGGTATGACAGATTAATGCTTAGGGTGGAGGAACAGCTAGCAAAAGTTATTGATGCTGGAAAAAAGGGGAAGAGAAGGAAGAAGCTGAAAAGAGAAAGGAAAAAGAACTAAGATCAAACAGGAGACAAGAAATACCATTGATCCAGGCAGGTACTTTAAGTTCCTTGAAGAGGAAAGATCCAGATGCACCATCAGACCCACCTACAGCTAAGAGAAAAATAACTGGACAAGATCAAATGGTGAGGCTCCAATGGGAAGGTAAAGAGCTTCAATATGTTGAGGAATTCTTGCCCGCTGGAGCTGGATCCTTGTGGGGAACAGCAAAGAAGGAATTTATAGAAAAGTATTACCTATGGGAAATACCTTAGGATAAAGACTGTCTCCCCAACAATTTTTCATTGATTTCATGAAATCAACTATCCAAATATATGGGAGATCTTGAAAAAGGTGGCTGAAGAAGATTTCAATGCATATCCTATGATTCCCAACTTCAGGCCAAAATATCCCCCAATTGATATCAATGGAAAGCTGGATGACATGGATCTTTAGGAGGAGATCAAGGCCATCTGTATCAAGAACAAATACACAACCCCTGAAGGCCAAGAATTTGCCTCCTTGATTGTCAAGAAAAAATATGGATTAGCCCCTGTTGCAAAAAGACCCATAGAGCAAAGCCTTTGAAGACACTCCCTCTAGCAAGGACCAGAGGAAGAGGCAGATGAAGAGGGAGATGAATTTTCATTGTAATTTTACTTGTAATTTTTCAGCTTACTTGTAAAATTTTTTATGGTACTTGTAATTTTCATTTTTACCTGTATTTTCATTCAAAGACTGTAATGTAATATGTAACTCTGAAAGTTTAAAATAGTCAACTTGAATGACAACCAGTAGTTAGGCATGTAAATGAGCCGAGCCGAGTAGAGCTTTCACAAAGCTCGGCTCATTAAGCATTAAAACATAGTGGCTCGAACTCGAGTTCGAGCTCGATCGAGCTTCACCACTCGAGTTCGAGCTCGAGCTCGACATAAATTTTTCCTATCCGAGCTCAGCTCGTGAGCTCGAAAATTACCAAGCTCGAATTAGCTCAGCTCGTGAGCTTGAATGGTTGCTACTTATTTTTTAGGGTTAGGGTTACACACACACACACACACACACACACACACATATATATATATATATTAATAAATATATATTGATAAATATATTAATAAATATCGAGCAGCTCGCCGAGCTTTCGAGCTGAGTATATATATATTCAGACTCGTCTCAATTAATATATCGATCTATACTATATGCTCGGGTTCGAGTTCGAGCTCGAGCTTGAATTATTGAGTATCGAGTCGAGCTTTTTTCAAGTCGAGTCTGAACTGCTCGAAAAAACCTCGAATCGTTTACAGGCCTACCAGTTGTTATCTCGAAAAGACTGAGTTTGGTTTTTTTTCTTGCACTTTACTTTTGTGCTGACTTAGTTACATTGAGTGCTTAAGTTTTTGGTATCATCAAAATAGGGAGAAATTGTTAGGAATACTTTTTAGATTTTGATGATGTCATCCCTGTATTCATGATCTATTCAAATGTATGCACTAAGTACTTGGCATTGTAAAGAAGAGCAAAATATATATCTTCTATAATCCATTGAATAGGCTAAGTATTGATCAAGTGTTGATCAGATAGAAAATCGGTTAAGTATAGAACTGTCAAAATATCAGATAAGATTTCAGCCGAGTTCTGAAGAAAGTATAATATGAGGCGAGCTCTGGTCAACTCAACATATGATAGAAGGTTGACCGCAAACAAGATAATATCAGGCGATATATCAGGCAAGTTCTGGTCAACATAATACATCAGAGAAGTCTTACCAGAGACGAGTTATTTTCAGACGAGATTTAGTCATCACAAAGTATCAGCTGAGGTCTGACCACATATGAGATATTAACAGGCGAGCTATCAGGCGAGTTTTCAGGTCAAAAGAAATATCAACTGAGGTTTGACTACAGATGAGTTCCTTATCAGTCGAGATTTTCGGTCAAACAGAATATCAGAGGAGGTTGACCAAACTAATTCTGCAGTCAAGTTTGAGTATCAGAAAAGAAGCTCAGTCCACGTCAGCAAGCATTTAAAAGTCAACAATAACGGCAAGACACATGCATATATAAAAGCAAGAGACAAAGCGAAGATTCCTGGAAGTTTAGGAATAAAATATTCCGCGAGATCCACGCTCCGAAGACTTATGAATATACAAATCAAGAGAGCGGTGAGGAAAGAAGAATATCTTCAAATGTTCGGAATTGAAAAGGGAATCAATCCATGCAACGGAATGAAAAGATAAACAAATAAGTCCACTCTCCAACGGACGGATTTGTTACAAGAGATGCAACAGCTATGAAGAAGCTCAAGATTCATACTATAAATATATGAAGAACATATTGAGCAAAGTACGATGCGAACAACACTTACAAAGCAAGCGAGCAATTAAAGCAAACAAAGCAATCTATAGCATCGTGAAGAGCAAGCTTAAAAGTCATATTCAAGAAAATCTCTTAAGTTGGAGAAGACAACACTCGTGTCTTAAAGATTGAGTATGCGGTACTTCCTTGAACGAGGTTCTTAGAAGTTGAATGTTGTTTAGGCATCCACGGGCTCTTGATTGGAAGGTGATACACAACTTGCGAGTTGTTGAGGCGTCCATGGGTATTCAATCACGAGGTGCTAGGCAGCCAAAGGGAGTTACGACGGCCTGGGTTTCCACTAGTTAGAAGCTGTTGTAACTGAGTATTCATTGTAACAATAACGTTATAGTGAATATATCTCCAATTGGTTTGAAGAGAAGTGGATTAGTAGAGGATTACCCCACCTCTGAAACCACTATAAGTGTTTGTGTGTTTAATTGCATTTCATCATACTTATCTGCTGCATTCATATTTGTTGTTCCATTTCTAGTCATATGTTCTTCCGCATATTAACTGAGAGTTGACATAAGTTACCTGATCAGACGAGTACCTCATTTGATCTGACTACAGCTTTGTTTTTGTAAACAGTTGATTTCAGTAAAAATTTTAATAAGTCTATTCACCCCCTCTCCCCTAGACTTATTCCTGACGACTTGTGACCTACATTTTATACATGTATTTGGTATTCATTATATGGATGACTGGCATCGTGTAGGCGGAATATATTTATATGTTTTATTAGGTACTAGCGAGGAGGTTGTTAAGACACAGGGGCATGACGATGGCGACGAGGCATTCGAGCGATACTAGTCCCGTGTTGTTTCAGGATTCATGTTGGTTAGTTAGTATTATTGGAATATTTCGAACTTGTCGGTTGTTGTTACTTTGTTTTGAGCAAGGCTCATGGATGTTGTATTTGTAATTTTTGCCATGCATCCCATTGTGTCGTTGAAATTTCATATCGAAATATTTTGTTGGATATCACAGTAAGGAGTGTGATTTTCCTTCTTGGTTGTTAGCCTGGTGGATTTTGTATGGTGGGTCTATGGTACTATAATAACCCAATGGGATTTTGGGGCTATTATAGAAGATGGTATCACTAAATAGATTGTGAGATACCTTGACTTGTGTGTTATTTGGCTCTAGAGATGTGGTAGTAGCGAGACTATCGGGTTATGACAACCTGGACTGTAAGGTTTTGTGCGTCGCCAGAGTTATTCGGTTGTATGGGTCATTCTTTAATTGAGTCTTTGTTAGTGAGAACTAGTATCGAAAGACACACCTTCATATGACCTGTGTTAGAACCATGTTCTCTTTTTATGTTCATAACATTCATTATGTCATTCATTATGCATATTTTGTTGAAAACTTGTATGTGGCACTTGTGGTGTGACTAATTCATGGTTATTTGTTTCGGAGCTTGTGGCCTATGTATCATCTATGTTAACGCGATTGATATAACTGTTTATATATTGAGCTTGTGGGCTCGTGTTTGGCTATTAACTTAGCATTCTAGATTAACCATTGAGGCGTATTTGAGCTATGCTCATGATTGGATGTTATTCTTTCAGTATAGAATGAGGAACCAGAGGATGTGGCAGAGAGGATAAAGGCCACATAGCGGGCCGAAACTCGGGACCTCATGTTAATATGTGAAGCAACACAAGGATGGATCAGAGTTCAGCAGCATTTATGCTACCTACTCGCCTGATTATGTCACCAACACTCTGATGGATAGCAAATCTCCTTCTGGACGTCGTACTTGAGAGGCCGAACAGACTGAGGGTTGACACATCGACCCTTTCTTGTTTGTGAGGGACATGATGGCCTAGATATTGGAGACCATACAGGCCTCATTGGCTCATGGTCAACTGCAACAGGGTCCCAGATGCTGTCTCATGAGCAGGCTAGGGGTTTGCGTCATATCAATGGCGATATCTCTCGACAGAGATCGACTACTTTTGAGGGTTTGCTTGAACCCACTGACATTGTTCATTGGCTTAAATATTTTGATAAACCATTCGACATAGTTTAGTGTTCAGAAGGGAATAATGTGGCAGTAGCAGTTTCTACTTGAGTAAGGGTGCTTAATATTAGTGGCTATCTATAAAGCCCACCAATCGTAAATTATATGTAAGATAGGTATTATCCGGCTACAATTTGTGAAGCCAAGTTGTCAGAGGTTTTGAACCCCAAATCTATCGAGGACGGGGGTGTTGCTGTCTTTGTTGAGAAGTTTCATGGACTTATTTATTTTGCTTCATCTGTAATCCATACTGAGGCAGATAAGATCAAGTATTTTAGCAAGAAGCGAAACTCGGAGTTGAGGATCCAGTTGTTCAATCATAACTGTAATTCAATTGGTGAATCTGCCATTTTCCATCATAAAGGTGAACGCCATCAAAGTCTTTCATGAGCATTCGTTCATATGGACCCATGGACTCAATTGGGCTATGATGCAATGGTTGGGCGTTTATGATGAGATACGAGCCTCCATTTCGCGGATCAAGTGGCACAAAAATTTTCAAGTGTGTCAATGGGGTGTAAAGAGCTAGTCCTCGAATGGTATTCTGCCATGCGGTTTGGGATGATATTCTGAGTGGTTTTATGTGTCATATAGGTGGATGGGATGTGTTTATTGAAGATTGCATGTTTGAGGATATCTTGAGCTTTGACATATATTTTGGCAGGCCAAACAAAGAGTCCTTGGAGTATAATAAAAATGAATTTTGGGATTCTCTTATTGAGTTGTCGGCCCTGCTAAAGAAAGGGACTAACAGCTAAAGCTTCTACGATCGAGGACTCATCATTTGGCACAAGCTCATTTTCTACCTCGTTTGCGGGAAAGACGAGTCCAACAAGTTTGCCAAGCTGGACTTACATCTCCTTTAGTGCTTGCTTATCGGTCGAGACGTCAAGACCTTGAGTGCTGGTCGCAGTATACTATTATACAACTTAGAAGGGAGTGAATAAGCTGTAATCTTTTTTAGAAGTTTAAGTTTCCATATCGGAAGTCTTAGACTAAGTTGTTGTAAGTACATCTACTAAATAATCTCTTGTAGCGTGGTGCTGACAGGGTTTGAAGACAAGTATACTAAAATCACATGCAGTAGGAAAAAGGATAAGGATATAAAGTAATAACACACATTTTAATATGATTTGAGCTAATCCCTTCTATGTCCACATGTCCTCCACAAGGAGTAAGAAGTTTATTAAAATCAAGGCGTACAAACTGTAACGTTCACAGAGATTAATACAGCTGATTGTAGCTTGAGCCGTTCACATAGATTGGATGTAGGCTTCTTCGACTTGCTTCTTCTCACATAGACTGAAGCTTCGCCTTAAACTCAGTTCTTCCTGCACAGTTCGGAATAGCTTGACTTAGTCCACACAGGGCTAAGGGTCTCAATGGTAGATTTTTGAAGTATCACGAATTCAAAACCGGATGTAGACTTTGTAAGCTTCATTATAGTTGTGTTGTTCTTTGTTAAGGACTTTGATATTTCTTCACTCAAAATATACGATGTATGCTCGAATAAATATATTTCTCTTAGATGATAATCTCGGTGTTCAGAATAACTCTTGTGTAAGCAACTCTTGTAAGTGAGCAATGTCCTCTTGCTTGGGCTATTTATAACCTTGGAAATAGATATGTTATAAATATATATGTTGGCCGGTTGGTGACATTTAGACAGCTCCAATTGACGGCTTCAGAATGTTTGAATTAAAGATGTTTCGCATTTAATACTTAAGACATTCTCTGTATTAGCTCTTATTTCGGTAGTCTCTCCGGCTGCATTAAATGCTACTTTAAAGTCGTGAATACTCTATAAATAAAGAAAGGTTATTTCACAACGGTTTAAATTTTAGTCCATCTCGTGTTGGATTTGTGTTTTTACTTTTACTAGGTAAAACACCTACAACATTTTTTGTTGTAGCAAACATTTCTTCTTTTGTTGTATTCCGGATCTTAACTGTGGGATATGTCTTGTTTGGGCACTTCTCAAATTACTTTGTAGGGACAGGCTGTATGGTGCATTTATCAAAACACTTTGGGGTATTATTTTTTCCAATAATTTCCCCCATTTTGATAATGCCAAAACCATCTTAAGAAAATACGAGGTTGTCTTCATGTCTTCTGTCAAATGATCTGATCTTTGAGACTTAGACTAAAATTTGAACTACTCGCAGGCAAGTTCTAAAACTTTAAATCCTACAATATTAAGCATTTTACAATTTAAATTATGATTAGCTCGTACACACAATCTTACAATAAGTAATCTTACTTGAATGCAACTTAATCTATGAACTGTTTAGAGACGAGTTCTTACATCTTGAGACTTTAGTAAAAATTATACTTAGTAAATATTTCAATTTGAATCGTTATCTTTTGAGGTAAAATAAGATTTTTATTGATAATCTGGATTATAATACTGTTTACAAATTGACATATCACATCGGATAACATAAATGAATTAAAATACATCTGTCATAAGTTATCCTCTATAATGCTGATGCTTCCAAGACTTTCGAGAAGGGTCATGCTCAGTTCCTTTCCACTAATTGACTAAGGAATCTCTGCCTCGATCCCTATAGATGATTCTTCCTTCCTGGGAGACATTGAAGATGCGAATCCAGTCTTCTGGCTGAGTCATCCGATCACCCTTCAGGTGTTTAGATTTCAGTTTAATTTGTAAAGGTAGCATTCCTTCTGACATGAGCCTTGAGATCTTCTTTGCAGCATCCTTCAGTGTCTTGAAGTGGTTCAACATGGCAGATTCTCTGATGAGAGTACAGAAGTTTCTCAGCAGTTCATTATTCTTCCATGCCTTCAACTCTTCTGCTGATGGTTGTCTGTATGTAGGGAGTTAGAACTCAACGGGATTCTACACTATATTTTTTCAAGGAAAATTGGGATCTTTGAACTAGGGACGAGAACCAGCTAGACTGTAACATGTTGCTCTTTGACCTGGCCCGAGTCTGGCCAGTCTTTCGATGGCTGTAGCAACATTGTCATTAAGTATTACTTCCATCTTCATTTCTTTCTCCATCCTCCATCTTCTTCCAGCCTCACGGGCCTCTTCCCCCTTTTTGGTATTATTAAGCTCTGTGACTTTACCATGAATATGCCTATGAATATTCATTGATTCAGCCTGCTTGTCTTTAATATCATTCATCGGGTCCACCAGAATGGCGACCACTGCAGTTAGGTCATCAATTTTCTGATCATGGGCAGTAAGTCTGGATTCGTTGTATTCGAGGGAGGCAACCATTTTGGCCTCCACAACTCTCAAATTTTCCTTCTCCTGCTTAAGGATCCTCTCTGATGTTCATTAAGCTGGTTCATTGCCTGCCATAAGGCGTTCGGCATGAGGCAGAATGCTTTTTCAACATCCTTCACAACTCTTTAAAGTTTGGAGAGTTCAGCTTGGGCCGTTTCTCGCATCTAGTCGAGTTCCTTTCTGACATAATATAGTGCTTTGATAGCATCCTATAAGAAGACGGTTTGGCGACCGATTTGCTGCAGTTGCTCTGTTCTTGCTTCGATGCCAGGAGTGAGGATGATCAGGTTCTGAATCGGGGGGCTCTCCTAACTTTTTGATGAAGACATTATGGTTTGGCCTTTTAGGACTGTCGTCAGCTATAAAGTCCTCATCGGGTTCAGTTAACCTGTAGGGATTGGAGTTTATACCTGCTCAGTGGCTGGAATCTCTGTCGGTTCGTTCGGTGTTACTGTATGGGAGACAGAAGAGACTGATTCTTCCTGCCTTGTTGCGGTTTCTGTAGATAGTTGTACAGGAGGGACTGATTCCTCTTGTTGGCTCCCAACTTCAGCCTGTTAATTAGAAGGGACTGAATCCTCCTATTGGATGGCGTGGGATGCATCTTCCTCACTCGGAGGGACTGATTTCTCCTTAACGGGAGATGCTGGTTTCTCTAGCTGCTGGTCGGGTGCAGCAATTTTAGTAGTCACGAGAGGGACTGATTCCCCATATACCTTGCCATTCCGTCCTGCTTTATTTTGAGGGGTGGGGAACTTGGGTTGATCATATGATGTCTCATGGCCCTCGGCAGCCTTGGCCTAAGCAAAATCTGTCTCGTGATCAACTTTATGGCTCATCCTCAAACCTGCCTGTGGCGCATTTATCATCCCCATCTGAGTTGGGATCTGAGTGATGGATTGAGCTTCAAGTCCTATCTTCAGACTGTTTATTCCTTTTCAGTCGGGTCTTTTCGTTTTCCATATAATATATTGTGATCAGCTCATGTCAAAAGGGATCATCCCATCTAATTAGGACCTTGACATTTTGGGTGTCTGTAACTTTCGAGACAAACAATTATTCCTCCTTCCAGTCCTCCCAGTTATAAAGAGTGTCGTATGGGGTGACCTTGTAATCCTTCCATACATTGAAACGTTCAAATGTCTCATCGACCTAGCCCTAGAGAAGTGTTTTATTAATAATGTCAGTGGGGGAGGGACGAACACTAGAGGGTTCCAATATTCGGTTGGGATCCTCTACAAGTATGGTAGCCTATTGAAGAGAATGATCCCTGACAGGGTGGGGTGCCCTATTGAGAGGGGGACCCCTTACAGGGGTAGGGGCCCTGTTAGGAGTGGTGGCTGTCGGCTCCAAATGGACATTCGATTCACCAATTCCTTCCAACTTAACAAACAACTGGTCATCCATCATAGCCGTACCAGGCTCAGGATCTGCTGTGGAAGCATCCAGTGTTTGTTTCATAGGAGTTGCGTCTTGTGGGTCTGCTACTGCGGCAGATGGTGCAGTAGGCGGAATTACCTCAATGACCGATGTAGTCACCTGAGGTATTGTAGGAAGTTTCCGACTTTGAAACTTCATTGTCTTCTGCTTTTCCTTATTCTTCTCGACAGCTGCAGGAGAGCTACTGTCGAGAACAGATATTTTCTTATTAATTTGCTTCTTCTTGCTACCACCAGTCTTGGCCTTGGATGAGTGATCGGTAACGTCTCTTGGTTTACTTGAAGTTGGCAATGAGAAGGGGTTGGGTCTGTTGGCAAGAAGTGTTGCTTTGTTGAACATGTTGGGCTTGGAACTAGATAAAAATTTCCAGCATGAATCTTCTTTGCAATGGGAGATTACTTTATGCCAGAGCAAGTCAATAAATAGATCAACATCAGGCCGAAGTACTTCCTTGCCGAATCTGGCTTGAAAGCTTCCTCCTGTAGGCGCTTGATGATCACTTGGCACTAATTGACTTTCTATCCAGACATGAGGGTGACCATCATATGGAACCTCAGATTTGTGCATATCTCAAAGGCTCCGGTGCGGTTCTCTACAGCCCTGCAATGGAATTCATGAAGATAATAGTAGGGGAGGGTGAAGTCCTCATATGGCATGACAGATGGATTTGTGACGGCATGGAATTGCCGATGAAGAGATTTCAATAGGCTTCCAACAAACTGTTAGAGCCAAAATTTTCCAGCTCCTCCAAAGTCAGACCATCGGAGGGTAACTTATACAGTTTCTCAAGGAGCTCCCTATTGATGGGGATCTCCTTCTCGTGCACAGTGCTCACATTAGCAGTTAAGGCATATCACTATTTTAGGTGCATAATTGAATTCGGCATCCAAATAAAATTCCTCCACGATCTGTTCATAATAGTTTTCAGGGTGAAGACAACCCAGTTTATACAGACCTGATTGCTTGACACGAGAAATGACAAGGTTCATCCCAGTCATGTCTTCCTCCTCAGAGATGATATGCTCTTGAAGAACAGAGCGAGCGAAGATATGTCCGTCAATAATTATGTCCTTCTTCTTCATAGAAAGTGATGAAGTTTGTGAAGAAGACATTTTGTAGTAGATAGAGAAGATTTAATGAGCTTGACAGAAAGATCTTAAAATATATAAGTTGCATGCTGTAGGCTCGTTTAATATGCAGAAAGCGTAAAGAGTCTGTAGATCAGCATATTGGCCTTTTTATAGTGTGCATGAAGGCTAGGTTACAGCGAATGGTCAGATTTAAGGGATGGGAACCATTTTTGAATAAACATACAGAATGAATTCAGATGTAACTAGTACATCTAATCCATCATTTTTCAAAATTAATGCTCGGTCCCACATCTGACACATTTTAGCTTCCACTATTGCACATTTAGGCAGTTTGAGATTTTAAAATCATGAGATTAAAGTCCAGCTGTCGTTAGGGCCGGCCCTTAGGGTAGGCCATCAGTGCGTCGGTCCTGGGCCCAACCCAAAAAGAGGCCCGAAAGAATTTATTTTTACCACTCCTACTCAATACATGGCCCAAAACTGAAAAAAAAAATACCTACCCATTTAAGATTAGCGTGTTTTCTATGAAAAACAATATTGAAAGGGCAAGATTGTTTCTACTTTTCAATTTTGTAATTTAAAGATTAAAGTGGGGCAAGATTGTTTCCACTTTCCAACTTGGCAGCAACTCCAAATTAATTTTGTTACTCTCTTCTCTTTCCACCAATTCCATTCAATTAGTTATATAATATGCAAGTTTAGTAGTTTATATGACCTTAAATTGTGCCTTTAGTTGTGTTTATTCCTCTAATGCCTTTATTTTGAAAGAAACAGAAAAAATGGATTAAGAGAAAATGAGAAACTAGGAATCAGGGACGTTTTAATGCTAGGGAATTAGGAATATGTGGTTTTGTTTCTAATTCTATGCTAATGGTAGGGAAGATTATTTATTGGTTGGTTGTTGCCTTGTCATGTTCTCATGTTAGGATTTTGTCGTTTTGTTTCTATTAATCCACTTCGTTTGGTTTTATCATCCAAGTGTTTGTACTTTTCATTATTTCTTACAATGAATTAGGATGGAGTACTATTTCCTTGATGGTGTTACCCTTTGGGAGGATTTTGCGCCACAAAATTTTAATGAGACTCATTAAACATTACTCCATTTTGCTTTAAAAATTAATTTGGAATATTAAATTAAATAAAAGGGCCTATTTATTAGACTTCGCCTAAGGCCAACCAAATGTCAGGACAGGCCCTGGATGTCGTTTCAGTATTGAAAGATAAATTGTTTTAGATTCATATGATGCACGTGGACTAAAACTGTTTTGAAAAAGGTTAAGTGTGTGAAATTTGATACGCTTAAAATATTAATCGAGATCCTACAGTTCTTGTGTTTTATCCACGAAAGTACAACGTTCTCCTTTAAAAGGTACATGCAGGATTCAAGTCTTAAAGCAATTGATGATTAATACTGTATTCTCGGGTCCTACTGTGTTCCCCCTAAATTAATGCACGCGTCATCTGTTGAGAGGTAATTGTATCTTTGTCTTCCTACAGTAAGGGTATAATTTGTAGTTCTAAGTGTACGATTAATTAAAGTGGACACTGTATTCATGGGTGTTACGGCCTTCTCCCTTAATTGATGAGTGAAATTAAAAACTTACAGGGAGTTTAATCAAGTTTTAACATTCCCAATTCCTGGTGGAGCATACAGAACCTTGTTGTGTTAAGAGGCTTTGTAAAGATGTCGCTACTGAATGTCTGTATGAATTTTCTCGATCCGAACATCTTTATTTTCCACATATTTCCTAATGAAATGATGCTTCACATCAATGTGTTTGGTCTTCGAGTACAATATAGGATTGTGCGTGATTTCAATTGCACTTGTGCTGTCGCACATGATTGTAATTTCTCTTGCCTCTATGCCATAGTCCTGTAGTTGTTGCTGTATCCACAAAATTCGCATGCGGAAGATTCTAGTAGCATAATATTCTGATTCAGATGTAGAAAGCGAGTTGGCCAATTTGTTTCTTACTGAACCATGACACAAGTCTAGGTCCAAGAAAGTGACAGGTCCCGCTCATACTCTTCCTATCCAACTTAAAATCTTCGTCGAGTCACTTTATCCCACCAAATCTAATCCTCCTTCATTAGGATACCACAATCCGACATTGATTGTTCCTTTAACATACTTAAGAATTCGTTTGGCTGCGGTGAAGTGTGAGTCTTTAGTGCTACCTGATACCGAGCACACCCTTCTACAGCAAATTGGATATCGGTCCTGCTGGCTGTTAGGTATAGTACTGAGCCTATAATATTCTTGTAGAGTGATTGATCTACTGGACTTCAAGCTTTGTCAGCACTTATTAATGCGGAAGTGATCATGGGGGTGGATGACGACTTTGAAGTGTTTATCCCAAACTTGTTGAGGAGATGCTTATTGTATTTCTCCTTGTTGATGAATATCCAAGCAGGAAGTTGTTTAATCCGCCACCCTAAGAAATAGCTAAGTTCTCCCATCTTACTCATTTCAAATTTGCTTTGTATGAGATGAGAGAACTTTTGACATAGATCAAGGTTAGTTGAACCAAAAAATAATAATCTACATAGATTTGCACCATAAGAAGATCACCGCATTCCTAGATTTTAAAGAGGGTTTTGTCACGACACCTTTCTCAAATCCATTATTGTTGTGGTACAGTGACAGGGTTTCATACCATGTCCTGAGTGCTTGCTTAAGCCCATACAACGCTTTTCTTATCTTGTATACATGATCTCCTCCTTATGTGTTGGCAAACCCTGGAGTTTGTTCAACTTATACTTTTTTGGCTAGGTCTAGATTAAGAAATGTACTCTTTACATCCATTCGATATACGATAAAGTTCTTATGAGCTACAAAAGCTAGAAATATCCTAATGTGTTTTATTCTGGCTACAGGCACAAATGTTTCATCACAGTGTATTTTTCCTTCCTGTCTGTAGCCTTGGGCAACTAATCTAGACTTGTTCCTCATGACAAGGCCATTTTCATCCTTTTTGTTTTGAAATATCCATTTGGTTCCTATGGCAGTTTGATGGGTTGGTCTAGGGACTAGGTACCAAACATTATTTCTCTCAAACAATTGAGCTCTTCTTCCATAGAAGTGATCCAGTGAGAATTAGTAAGAGCCTCATCGGTCAAAACTGGTTCAGATTGTGCTAAGAATACATCTAGAGTGCACATGGCAAGTATCCTAAGTTCAACTTGGGATTTCCATATAGGGAATATAGACTGTTGAGAACTGGATTTTGTATCTTCTTGTGCACACGTACAGTTCCTTGTGTACTCTGTATTCTTTTTCTGGTGGACACACCAGAATCCATATCACCAATTATTAACTCCCGAGGGTGATCTCTTAACCACCTTCTGTCGGGTTCTAGTTCATCATCCCTTGCTGTATCCTATTGAGTTGTAGTTTTAGCTTCAGCTTCTACAGCATCAATTTCGACTAGATTAATCTCTAGATTTACAAGAGGTTCATCCTGAGTCTATGGGATTCCATTAAGAGATAACTTCTGGATGCCTTAGATTAGGTTTTCTATTCCTATATTGTCACAATGGGGTTCATCTAAGTTGCAATAGGGTTCATCGAAGACCACATGAACTGACTCCTCTAGTGTTAGCTTTGTTGAATATCTTAAATGCCTTGCTGACAGAGGAACATCCGATGAAGATACCTTCATATGACTCTTCATTGAAGGTCTTGAATTGATCCTTCCCATTGTTAAGAATGTAACACCTGCATCCAAAAATATAAAAATCCGCAACCATTAGAGTTTTATTATTCCATTCCTCTGATACTGTTTTGGTGTGGTGCTTGTTGATGATACAGCAATTTTGTGTATATCATGTTGTATTTGTTGGTTCTCCCCAGAAACGATGTGGCAACTTGCTTGCAGCTAACATTTTTTTTTGTTGCTTCCTTCAGCATCCTATTCTTTCGCTCGGCAACACCATTTTGTTGAGGAGTGTGGGATACTGAGTATTCATGTTATATATCATTGTCCGCACAGTATTGCTCTATGAAGCGATTTGTAAATTTTCTGCCTCTATCGGAACAAATAGATACGATACTCACCCTTGTTCATTTTAAAGCTTTTTAGGTGTTCCGACAGCTTTATGGTTGTGCCTTTATTCTTTCTCAGAAGATGGTCCAAGAGTACCTTCAAAAATCATCAACAATGACAATACAATATTTCTTACCTCCTAGGCTGAAAGGGTCCACAGGTCCATAAAGATCCATATGCAGCAAGTCCAGGACCCTGTGGGTTGAAAGATATGATTTGATCTTCAGAGACGTCTTGACTTGCTTGCCTTTCTGACAAGGTCCACAGACGGTGTTTTTATGAAGTGAAACACTACACCAAAATTAGGATTTTATGACATTAAAACTCACTGGATTTGTGACTGTCAATGACAGTCACAACTTTATGACTGCCAATAACAGTCACAAAGACCAAATAGTAATAAATCCAAATGTTTGTGACTGTTAATGACTATCACAAGTCTTCTGACTGTCTTGAGCAGTTAGAAATCCAAATATTTGTGACTATCTTGAGCAGTCATAAACTTTTCGGTTTTATGTATAAATACATTTTGGCAAACCCTATCTTCTCTTCCTTTTTCTTCTCTTTCATTCATATTTTCTTCTAGGCTTACACCCGATCTATCAAAAGCAAAAGAAAAAAAATCTTTAGGTTACAAATCGCGATCTGCCCAAATTTTTTCTTCTCTGCCAACATCTTCAGATTGCAAAATACCTCTCATTCTCTCTCTTGAACTCCAGCAAATTAAATCCTTCTTAGAGAACACATCTTTCCTTGGTTCGAGTAATCTTATAACCCTAGTCATTCCCCAATTTTACTGTATAACTTCCATCCCCGTTCAGTCTCATATGCTCTCCCTGTTAGAGGAAAGAAACAAATCCCTTATTGTTCTTGATGAGGTGGTCTTGAACTCTACCAATTTTGTTCTAAATTACACTATTATGTTGTTTCTTGTTGCATATAGCTAGTGAATATCAACTGGGCTTGGCTTGTTAACAATGGTTTTTGAATTTCCGTGCAGATGCATCGATCTTTGAAGGTGAGGTTATCTGCAGCAGTGAACAAATTAAAATTTGCAGAGCATGAAAATTTAGAAAAGGAAAAGGCTGCAATGAATACCCTTGCTGACCACGAATTGGTTATGTAAAAAGTGATGCAAGAGTTGAAGATCCTAAGACATCAGGCAGAAGAAAATTCCAAGGTAACTTCTCCCCTATCTACTTGTGAATTATTCGTATAATGTGATATTGATTTTTGAGTCAATGTATTTAATTATAGAGAGTTGTTTGCCTATTGATGTTGCATCGACCTGGCTCTTTTACGCTTGTACTGTACTTTGCTGCTGAAGTAATTATTTTAGGTCAATAGTAAATATTTTGTTCATGTTCTGGTGCAGTTGCAGGAATTTCTTGTGGATCGTGGCCGTGTCGTGGATATGTTGCAGTAAGTTCTACAAGTTTTTGACTAATTTTTCTTTTTTCTCTTCTTGTTAATTTTGGTTTTACTGACCATCCGTACCCTGAAAATTTCAAAAACAATTGGTGGCTACTTTCTTGCACATAAAAAACCATTTTCGAAATTAGCAGATATTTCAAATGCAGAGCAGTACTTTTGGTATTCACTCACTATTTACAATGCAAAAAAAATAATAATAAGAACACTACCTTTGAATTAAGTAAGATTTCTGGGTTGATGTCACCCATGCATCTTTCTCTCCGCCTTTGTTAACACTATATACTACCTCCGATTTTTAATAGCTGTCGTTTGACTTTTTCAATATTGAACTTCGACCATATTTCTTTTTAGATATTGTACTGATAAATATAAATATTATATCATTATACTCATTTTTTCAAAATATTTTCATAATATTATTTTCGATAGTTTTCATAATATAATTAAAAAGTTGTGTATGATCAAAGTTCCGTCTCGAGAAGTGAAAATGACATTTATTAGAAAAACAGTGGTAATATTTATTATCAAAAACCGAAAAGATATCAACTTTGTATTTCTAAGACTTTCTTGAAATTAGCGCCTATGAAGCATCACAAGCATGTCCTTAGGATCTTGCTCGTTACTAGCTACTCCCTCAGTTGCATATTATTTGCCGTTTTGATTTTCTAGGTTGAACTTTGACCATAGATTATTTATCAAAATGTAGTAAGACAAATAGGTTCTAAAAATATTTTTAATACAATCCGAGAGGTATAATTTTTGTAGTTTTTAATTATCTTTTATGAATCAAAGTGATAATTATTATGAAACGGAGGGAGTGTCTCATAAATTCCTCTTAGAGGAGGTTTTAAATCCTGTCGTATCCATCATATAGACGTAATTCATGTGTCATCCATTGTGTTCAATGACTTCCTTTTTACATTATTGTGCGAATGAGTAGTGCTTTTAAACTGTAATATTGCCTTTTGATGTACCCCCTCCCTCCTCTCCTCCCCCTCTCAAACCCATCATCCAGAGGAGAAATAGCTGTAATATGTGATGATGTGAAGCTGCTGAAGGAGAGATTTGATGAGAATGCCCCGTTTAGCAAAGCGCTCTCTTCCGGCCAGACGATCTGCATCTTGGCTTCTTCAACTTCAACTCCGATGGCCGCGCACCCACCCTAGCCGCCCAAGCAAACCCAGAAAATCCCGGACAAGCAATGGTCAATCTCTGATTTCGAGATATGCAAGCCCTTCGGCAAAGGGAAATTCGGCCGAGTGTATCTCGCCCGCAAAATTAAGGTAAAACCGTGGATGGTCTGAGTACTAATAATTTTGCAAATTTTTTTTGCTGTTGAACAGAACCTTCTTCTGAAAGTCAGCAAGTGGATCTTTTTGGGCAAGATTTTACATAGGTAATAAAATCTTGGGTGTTGGTTTCCAAATCGAAAAATCGGGTTTCACGTCAACAGCAGCAACAATCAAGAAACTAATTTTTTAATCACTGCATCAATTCACTTTTTAATGTGCACTACTCCATGCACATCATGCTTGTTTTTATACCAAATGCTAGATATGCTGTGATCTCTTTTTGCTGTTGTTGTTGTTGTTTTCTCATCTTTCACAAACTCCAAATTTGATCAGGCAAGAAATTCCAAGACATTGTCGGTAGTGCATATTATGTTGCCCCAGAGGTCTTGAAACGTAAATCTAGCCCTGAATCATATGTGTGGAGCATTGGTGTAATTACTTACATTTTACTCTGCGGCCATCGGCCATTCTGGGACAAAACTGAGGATGGCATCTTTAAGGAGGCGCATCAGATGCTGCATATATGTTCATGTTCTGGAATGTTTTATGTTGGCAATCTTTTCTGTATCTGGAAATCGCATGTTCTGATATATAAATTGGTTGTAAGATAAAATCCTTGTTCAGTTATTTTATTTCTTCCAACTGTGATCCTCCCCCACACTGTTCCCAAAAAAAACATAATACAGTAAGTTTGAAAATAGATCGATATGAAAATGGGATTTGGAAGCCTCCTCATTTGTTTCTAAATATTGACTCACTACAAAAATTTGGATTCTATAGCATGGTGATACATCATATATGTCTGATTGCGTCTTCAGACATAGTGTAATGCTGCAGTTAGTTTACGACTGCATCTTTGGCGTTTGTAGGTTCTGAGGAACAAGCCTGACTTT
Organism: Orobanche coerulescens; assembly: GCA_033398695.1. NCBI lineage: Eukaryota > Viridiplantae > Streptophyta > Magnoliopsida > Lamiales > Orobanchaceae > Orobanche > Orobanche coerulescens. The sequence goes on along the minus strand of CM065802.1, from coordinate 143,014,464 downwards.
AATCGCAAACCATGGCCAGGAATTAGTAGTGCTGCTAAGGATTTTGTAAAGAAGTTACTAATGAAAGATCTGGTGAGATAACGGGAGTTTTTCTTGTGGACAGTAGAATTGGAGTTACTTACCGAGGAAAATAATATTCATGAATTTACATTATTAAGGTTTTTCTTGTGGACAACAGAGAGCCGTAGGAGGCTGACAAGTTACTTGAAAAGGCAGGTTACGTTCAAACACATGGATACATCTGGATCCCTCCTACCTTGTAGAAATCCTTACTACAGAAATGCGACTACATGTGGATTACATTGTGACTTTTATGTCTTGTAAAAATTAATTGGAGTATTGTGTGAATACTTTGAGAAATATGTTTGTATTGTATTATGAATCCATTGTGAAAAATAATTAGATGGCATTCAGAGAAAAGTAGGGTTTTACTATTTTTTTTTGTATTTTTTTTCAACATTTGTGACTTCTAAAAACAGTCACAAGACAGTCAAGAAAAATGATATTTGTGACTGTCCATGGAAGTCACGAAAGTTGAAATTAGTGACTGCTAATGACTGTCACAAAAGTGGAAATTCGTGACTGCTAATGACAGTCATAAATGATATTTGTGACTGCCATGGAAAGTGGTATTGTAAAGTCATATAAATGAGGTTTTGTCACTGTTTTGTGACTGTTTTTGATAGTCACAAAAAAACTTGTGACTGGTGATTTTATGACAGTCCTTTGTGACTGTTTTTGTTATCTGTGACAGTTTTTGACAGTCACAAAATCGTGATTCTGGTGTAGTGAAACATCAGGCAAGACTCTGACCATTCCCTATCGAGCTAATTTGTTGATGGTCTTAAAGTTGATGTGAGACATCCTTTTATGCTATAGCCAGCTTTGATCTGCAGTGCCTTTGGCAACAAGACAAGGAATTACAGTACAAATGGGTTTCCATTCAGTAATATACATGTTACCTGACCGGCTTCCCATAACGACAATTTGTTTGGTCTTTATGTCCTTCACCCTACAGTGATTTATATATATAATTTGACCGAGAACTGTTTGTCACAAACTTGGCTAATGCTAAGAAGATTATACTTTAGTCCTTCTACGTAGGCTATGTCGGTGACCTTAAATTTTCCTACAAGTAGGGTTCCGTTCCCTCTTGTTCTTCCTTTTGATTTGTCACCGAAACGCACCTTTGTACCACGACCTTCTACATAATATGTTATCTTGGATATATCTCCTGTTATGTGGCGAGAACATCCACTGTTGTAATATCAGATGTCCTTCTCTTTGATATCCTGTAATCAAAAGATAAGTAGATTTAGGTCCCCTTTGATTTTTAGATCCTTGATTATTAGTGCCTTTAGGTACCCATATTTGCCAAACAGCAATGGGTTTGCTGTAGGTTGTATTTGGCCCTCTTTTGCGAGGTTTACGTGGGGCAGACACTTAATCACTGTAAGCGTTGTTATTTTGCATGTAAAATTTGAAATTTTGGCTCCAGTAAGGTTGTTGTCTAGGAGGAGGAACAATATTTCTCTGCTTTTCAGTCTGCCTTCTGGGTTTCCAGTTAGATTCCCAGACCTGCTATAGGTAGAATTGCGCAGCAGCTTGATTACGAGACAAATACTTGGTTTCTTGTACCCAGTACCTATGAGCATTGTACTGTTGGTAGTACGGAGGTGCATGTTTTTTTTATCGGTTAAAAATGAATTAAATGATCAAAGAGTTACACATACACTGGGCATACCCGGGAAAGATACAGTCCGAATGGAAGGCCACAAGTTGGCTTCTCAAGCGGGATAATCAAAACCAAAGGATACGGGCAGCCACAACGTCGGCTCCTCACTCTCGCTCGGGAGCTAGGTGACATAAACTATCTTTATAGTTCGGAAATAAAGCATACAAAATCATAAATGCGTGCATTTTAATATGGCGAATGACGAAGTCAATATGCAATACTATTCGTTCGAATATTATAAGGTTACGAGCATTCCAGATGTGATACACGGTAGAAGTAAAAACAATCTTCTGCCCCTTAGTTTCCTAGGAGTTCCCTTTGGCCTCCTTCTTGATCCATTTAAGGGCACTCCGCAAGGTAGTCATCGAACGGGTGATTCCTATCCACTCTTTGATGGCAGCCCAGATTTGGGCACCAAATGGGTAATAAAAAAAAGATGTGCTACGGATTCAGGCTGAGAAGCACAAAAGCTACAGGTTTCGTCCAGACCGAGGTGCCTAATTCTGTCTCTAGTCCGAAGCCGCCCATGGGCAGCAAGCCATAAAGAAAATACATGCTTGGGCGTGACCCCACTTGTCCAAACCACACTCGCCCAAGGCTTAGGTGTTCCAACGATCCGGAAAAAGTTATACGGATGGTGTCTGCCCTTGCTATTTGCCCTCCAAGTCCTGAGTTGTTCTCAACCTCCTGCCTTGAACCACACTTGACAATCATCTCATCCCGGATAAACAATATATATTTTATCAGATGCGAATCGTCCTGGTTGATGGTACTTGGTATAGCCTACGCTGTTGGTGACGTTGTTGATATGCTCGAGGAACATACTGTTGATATTTAGTATTGCGTCTTACATGTCTGTGGGACTGTGTTTCCCGCTGCTTATGCTAGGAGCTTGGTGGCGGAATGGAAGCCTTTGGCTTCTGAGAAGGGGCAGTTGTAGCCTTTCTAAGCTCCCGAGTACAGCAAAAGAAGAAACGTCGGCTACAATAAATAATGGTGTAGGTGTTTTACCTAGAAAAAGTAAAACACGAATCCCACATGACATAGATTGAACTTTAATCTATTATGAAATAATCTTTCTTTATTTATAAAGTATTCACGATTTTAAATAGCATTTAATGCAGCCGAAGAGACTATAAACAAATGCAGAACATCTTTAATTCAAACATTCTGTAGCCGCCAATCAGAGCTGTCCAAATCTCACCAACCAACCAACAACTACATTTATAATGGCTCTATTTCCAAGGTTATAAATAGCGCCCAATCAAGAGAACATTGCTCACTTACACGAGTTGCTTACACAAGAGTTATACTAAACATTGAGCTTATCATCTAAGAGCAATATATTTCTTCAAGCATACAACATATATCTTTAGTGAAAAATATTTAAGTCCTCAACAAAGAACATCACAATTACAACGAAGCTTACAAATCCTACAACTGTTGTCCAATTCGTGATACTTCAAGAACCTACTATTGGGACCATTAGCCATGTCTGGACTAAGTCAAGCTATTCTGACCTTTGTGGGAAGAATAAAGTTTAAGTACGAACCTTCAATCTGTGTGAGAAGAAGCAATCGAAGAATCCTACAACCAATCTTTGTGAACGACTCAAGCTATAGCCGGTTGTATTAATCTGTATGAACGACACATCGACGTATTTAGTTAAAATCATACAATTATGTACGCCTTGATTTTAATAAACTTTTTATTCTTATGTGGAGGACCTGTGGACGTAAAGGGGATTACCTCAAAATCATACAATGATTTTTATTATACAAGAAGGACCTATCAAAGTTATGAAGGTCAATCCAGCTGCCAGAATAGAAGGACAACCTCATGCAGAAATGCTTGAGAAAGAAAGGGAACAGTGGACAGCCCTCTTATAATTAATTCTTGTGGGTGATCTCTCAACCATCTCCTACCAGGTTCTAGTTCGGCATTTCGTAATGTATCTTGTGGTGCTGTAGTTTCAGCTTCAGCTTGTATAGCATCAACTTCGACTAATTCTGATCTTACAACTGCTGGATTAATCTCTAAGTCTACGACAGTCTCTATAGGATTTTGAGGGTCATTAATGGAGAGTGTTTGAATATCCTGGGTTAAGTCTTCTACTCCTGTAGGATCAAAATGAGGTTCACCGAACACTACATGGACAGATTCCTCTATTATCAGCTTTTTTTGTTAAAGATTCTGAAAGCTTCACTGACAGCGGAGTATCCTATAAATATCCCTTCGTCCGACTTTTCATTGAAGGTCTTGAGTTGATTTTTCCCATTATTCAGAACGTAACACCTGCATCCAAATATATGAATGTACGCAACTAATGGAGTTTTATTATTCCATACCTCATAGGCTATTTTGTTGTGATCCTTGTGATTATAGAGTGGTTTTGTGTATAACATGCTATATTAGTTGATTCGCCCCAGAACCGCTGCGGCAACTTGCTTGCTGCAATCATGGTTCTTGTTGCTTCTTTGAGTGTTCCATTCTTTCGCTTGGCAACACCATTTTGCTGAGAAGTCCGGGATGCTGAGTATTCGTGTTGTATTCCATTGTCCGAACAGTACTGCTCTATAAAGCGATTTGTGAATTCAGTATACCTAGCGGAAGGAATGGACACGATACTCAACCCTTTGTCATTCTGAATCTTTCTCAGGGGCTCAGGCAAATTCTTTGTAGTTTTTTTCTTTTTGATGAGAAAAATTGTCCAAGCATACTTGGAAAAATCATCAACAATAACGAGACAGTATTTCTTACCTCCCAAGCTTACATGGTATACAGGGCCGTAGAGGTCCATGTGTAGTATATACAGATCCCTGTGGGTAGATAGGTATGATTTAATTTTCAGGGTGGTTTTGACGTGTTTGCCTTTCTGATAGGATATGCAAACACTGTCTTTATGGAATGACACATCGGGAAAACCTCTAACCATTCCCTGTCTGGCTAGTTTGTTGATCATCTTGAAGTTGAAGTGTGACATCCTCTTGTGCCATAACCAGCTTTGATCTGCAGTGCCTTTGGCAACAAAACAAGGAACAATGGAGCTCGTAGGCTTCCAATCAGTGATATATATGTTACCTGACCTACTCCCTGTGAGGACAATTTCTTTGGTCTTGATATCCTTCACTCTACAGTGGTCTATATAAAATTTCACTGAGAACTGTTTGTCACAGAACTGGCTAATACTAAGTAGATTATACTGTAGGCCTTCAACATATGCTACGTCGGTGACTTTGAACTTTCCTACAAGCAGGTTTCCCTTCCCTCTTGTTCTTATTTTAGACTTGTCACCGAAGCGCACTTTTGGACCGTGACCTTCTACATAATCCAACAGTTTACTTACATCTCCTGTCATGTGTCAAGAACATCCGTTGTCAAAGTACCAGATGTCCTTGCCTTTGATATCCTGCAAGGAAAGAGATTAAGTAGATTTAGATCCCCTTTGATTGTTGGGTCCATGTACGTTAGTGCCTTTTGGTACCCAAATTTGCCTGACAACAATAGGTTTATTGTAGGTTACTTTTGGTCCAATTTTGCGTTGTCTACGTGGGGTAGGCGCATAGTCACTATAACCTTTATATTCATGCATGTGAAATTTAGGGTTATAGTTCCAGTATGATTGTCGTCTAGGAGGTGGAGCCATTTTCTTAGATCTTACAACTTGTATTCTGGGTCTCCAGTTGGATTCCTAGAGCTGTTGTTGATACTGCGCGGCGACCTGTTTCTTTGACAGATAACGGGACTCCTGTATCTCATATCTAGGCCCACTGTACTGTTGATAGTACTATGGTGTTTTCCTTTGATATTTGGATGCAGCCTTCTATCTAGATGGCTGCTGGCGCTTTTCATATGCTCGGGGAGCATGCTGTTGAATACACCTTACAGGTCTGGGAGGCTGAGGTTTCCGCTGTCTGTGATATGATCTTGGTGGCGGAATCGCAACCTTCTCTGTATGTGGGGTAGCTGTAACCGTTACTGGACTTGGGATTTCTTTAGGTAAAGGAATGAGGTCCACACTCCTGATGAATACCGTACTAGACTTTCCCTTATGGGCGAATGAGTTGTATCCTAAGCTACTTTTATCATGAACATATTGCCCAGTGCTTAGAATTTCTTCCATCCGTTTAGATGATTTCTCAAATGATTTCAGGATGGTCTCTAATTCTCCTTCTCGCTTTTCGAGAGTTTTTACTTTGGCTTCGAGTAAAGCAAAATCATTTGTCTTGCTCTCATTATGAGACCTAGTCCTATTTAGATCGTGGGCAAGTTGATGATTGCTTTCCATGAGTTTTTCAAGTGTGACCTTGCTGCTTTCGCAATCAATAGACATATTTTCATAGTTGTTTTTCAGCATGTTATTTTCAACTTTTAGCTCTAAGTTTGAAATCTCGAGTTGTATGTTTTCTCGTTTTAAAGTCTCATGGGCCTTTTGAATGTTTTTGAATTCATTTAACATGTTTTAGAAGGTATGCTATGCATTTACAAGAGTAGTTGAATTAGAACTTACTTTATCATCGCTATACTCATCGTCCTGTATTTCTTTGGCCATAAAGCACATATATGCTTTATCTTCAATCTCGTCGGAGGAGGAGTCACTGTCAGTGATCGCCTGAAAGCACTCCTCGATATTGTTCAATGCTGGCGGAGCTTCTGATTCATCAATCATGGCCTTAAGCTTGTTTTTCTAGACGCGCCTTCTTTCATCCTTTTTCTTGTTGCTCAGCTTCTGAAAACTTTTGTACTTTCGGATGTGGACACTTATTTGCATAATGTCTAGGTTTCCTACAGTTATAGCATAGATTAGAATCACAGAAGAGGGAGATTCAGAACTTACCTTGTGAAAAGTCTTAGGCTTGTATGGAGTCTTTCCAGACTGTTTGATGAATTTTTGAACTTGTGCGTAAGCAGGTGTAATATCCTAGAATTTCGCTATGATTTTTCGCAGTATTTTATCTGAGTTATACTGTACATAGTGGGCCCGACAGAGTATGGGTGGAAAATTTTGGGAACTGTGACAGACGTGCCAGTATATCTATAGAGGCTATATTTAATTCCAGGATATTACATGCTTGATATGCTTTTCGATGTCGGATATACTGTATGAGTATTGTACTATTGCCGTACTTGGTCGACAGTTGTATTCGAGGTATCGTGCATCAGAAGTATCATATGAGAATGATATTGGGACGAGCATAAGTATTCAGTATGTGCGTATACGTATTCAGTATATTGAGACGGCAGACTGGAGCAGAAATGGCTAAGTATGAAAGCCATTACATACGCTACACAATGGAGCTTACGTACGTAACTAAGCAAGCTTAACGTTTGTTAAGTTGTGTACATAACGTACATTAAGAAGGGAATCAGACAGGATCGAGCTGTGGTCGGCAGGTGGGCCCGATGTCGGCAGCTTTCGGTGCGGATGTGGACAGGCGAGTCAACTTTGAGCCTTACGTACGTTAAGGATGTATCATTACGTACGTTAAGAAGGCACGTTACTGTAGCAAGTCAACTTTGTATTATGTACGCTACGGTGAGGGTATTACATATGTAACACAAGGTGCGAAATAAGACAGTGAGCCCTGGACTCCGATTACGTACGATATACAGGACATGTAGCGTACATTAAAGAGGCTTACGTACGTTAAGGTTGGGTCTTAACGTACGTACCAAGCTGTGCAGGTTATATATTAAGAATCGGTCTTTCATTTCCTCACAGGAGGAAACACATCCCTTCCTCCCAAACTTCATTCCTCCTTACTACTGGCCCTAATCCCGACCCTTGTACCTTGGTTAAGACCTTGGTGAGTTGATTAGAAGCTTGAAGTTTGGAGTTCTTGATGTTTTCGGAAGTGTTTGATCTTTGGGATTCTTCTTCAAGAGGTATGTTGGATAACTCTTCTCTTTGAGTCAGATTTTGATATTGTTGTCGATGTTCTCCTTCGTATAATGATGAAAACGGTGTTGTTGTTGTGATTATTGAGGTTGTATGAATTTTATATTGAAGAACAAAATGATGTACACCTTGGATTATGAATTAGATGATGGTTTAGATGATAGAACCCATCGAATAACATTGTTTTGTTGGCTACAAACATGATTATGGATTAATTCATGTTCTTAAAGAACTATTGAGTTATATATGTCGTGATTTTATGGAATTTGGAAGGATTACGGTTAATTTCCGTATATGGTTATTCGTGATGAAAACCGGTAATTGAATTTCTATGAGTTTACAAAGATGAGCCGTGTTAATCCAAAATTAAGATTGAAGTCGGAACCAAGAATGTTGAAGACATTGTTAGAATTATTGATTATCAAATTTCGGCTTGTATTTGTATTGTTAAGAGTTGATATGGTTTGGTTTCGTATGATCGAGATGTCGTTGAACCGTTGAGTTTGATTGGTTGGTTATATAGGTTGTTGATTGTTATTGAACGCATCGTTAATTGATCATTGCGTTAGGTTGCATTAAGTGATCATTGATGATTAACCGTTATGCTGCGATTGGAATTGGAGAATGCATGGATCGCCTTGGTCGGGGCTGCGGAGCTTGTAGATGAAGATGACGGGATTGGTAACAACTTCATCGTATCGGTATTGAGGCAAGTTATGCTCTCAGTTCATAATGTTTAATAAATGATTTCGTTTTCATTTCTTTTATGATTCATATAGCAATGGTATCATGGAATATGAATTGTCGGGATGATGGTACGTATATTATGCTTGGATTGAGATAAATTATAATGTATAAGATTTTAAGGATGCTTAGTGGAAACGGACACGTGAATTATATTTGGACTATTGTACGTGAAGCTAGATATCAAGGCTAGTTATCATTGAACTCGAGATGGTGTGATGGACTGTACTTCATTTTGGATTATTCGGATAATTGTGTATTCGTTCAGGGATGTTGGCCGTGGAAAGGTTAGCATCTCCAGCTTGAGGTAAATGATATTGATTATGATAATCATCCTGTTGCATTATTGCATGTCTGTGTTGATGCTTCATGTGGCGAGTGTGCATCATGGTTTGTTACATATTGAGATTGCATGAACTGTGTTAGGGGATAAGACCTAAATGGCACCTACGTTCCGGAGTATTCCTCTGAGATGCTTCCGTGACCCTTGGTTGCGACCTTGGGGTATTTTGTGATTGCATGAACTGTGTTGGGGGATAAGACCTAAATGGCACCTACGTTTCGGAGTATTCCTGTGAGATGCTTCCGTGACCCTTGGCTGCGGCCTTGGGGTTTATGTGTTAATATCATATGCATTGTCGAGCATGCTGTGAACCGTTGTCTGACGGAAATACAACACTGTGGTCGTGTCGGTCTTTCATGATCGAGTTATCGTTGCTCACTCGGAAAGTCTTTTGATCCTTGTTGGTTATGCGTTTCTTCGATATTCGTTGCCATGTTGTATCGTGGCATATCTGGAGTCAGATACGTCCTGATCGATCATGTATAGGATTTTCGGGGCGGGCACGTGTACCATGTGTTGGATCGACCTCATATTGAACCGTGCACACGAGTCGTACTTCGTGAGACAGATTAGGTACGAGACCCGACATGTATCTGATCAATACCCATGGTTGGCTTGTACATGGACACATGTCCAGATCGGGAATATCTTGACGTCCATCTTGAGTCTTATTGATTGGTCGTTCACAGTCCATGTATAATCGGATCTGTTCGATAGTCGGGTTTGTATTCGAGATCCCGTATATGTTATTTGTATATGGTTGATGAATTTATCTCTAGTGTATCTGTCCCCGTTGACCCTTTATTGATTTGGTTTGGAGTTCACCCTATCGTTGGTAATCTCATTCGTTATTGATCCTTATTGATTCCGTTTGGAGTTTGCTTTACCGTTGGTATTCTCGGTCGTTGTAGATCCTTCATTGATCCTGTTGGGATTCACCGTATCGTTGGTATTCCCGGTTGTTGGTCCTTATTGATCTTGTTAGAGTTTACGGTATCATCGGTATTCTCAGTTGTTGATTCTTTACTGATCTTATTGGAGTTTATCGTACCATTAGTATTCTCGGTTGTCGATCCTTTATTGATCTTGTTGGAGTTTACCGTGTCGTTGGTATTCTCGGTTGTTGATCCTTTATTGATCTTATTGGGGTTTACCGTATTGTTGGTATTCCCGGTTGTTAGTCCTTCATTGATCTTGTTGGGGTCACCACATCATGGTATTCTCGTTCGTGGGTGATCCTTTGTCAATATGGTGTGGAGTTATCATGTCATTGATATTCTCGTTCTGATGCATTGGTTGTTTATCATTATTGATTGTGTTAGCATTCATGCTTTGTATTGATATCCGGGACTTGCCATTGTCTCGGGACAGATGGTTTACAGATGTACCGTGTGATATCGGTTTTATCAGAATTGGGGTCCGATTATGCGACCCAGCAGACAGGATTGGTCATGGACAGATTACTCCGCATTTGAGATGTATTTATGTTTTCGGGGATCTTGGCAATGTTTGAATATAGTACAGATGATTATTTCGAATTCATTCATCACTTGAGAATACGATGTGTGAATTGAGGTAAGGGTTGGTTTAATACAGCAGGGCCATTTCATCTTGTGACAGGATGTCATCATCACTGTCTACTATCATGTGTGCGGATTTGGATGTGCTGGGTGCAGAACTGTGTCTTCTATCAGATACAGCGGCCAATGCTGTAGTCTTGGCAGGTGGCTGTTCGGCCTTTTCTCTCCTGTCAATATCATACTCAAAGGCTTTGAGGTCATAGAAGAGGTCAAAGGTGGAAATATCATTAAGATTACAGGATACTCGCATTGGTGTAGGGAGTGATCTAAAGATTTTTAATTTTTTCTCCTTTTGGGTATTCACTTTACCCAATGCTTCAAGTTCATCGACAATGCCAGTGAATTTGAGGTCAAGCTCCTCAAACGTTTCGGAAGATTTCATTTCAAAAGATTCAAATTGCTAGTAAGTTTGTAAATTTTATTTTCTTTCAAGAGCTCAGTACCCTCGCAAATAAGCTTGAGTTTCTCCCAGATTTCCTTAGCTGTCTTACAGCTCTTTACCTTTGAGAATGTGCCTTTATCGAGAGTGACAAACAGTGTATTATTAGCTACATTATCAAGGTTTGCACGCTTGCGATTGTCAGCTGTTCATGGCTCTCGCTCCTTCTCGAGCATTTCAGCATGAGGTAGCCCTTCTATCCTTGGCGCAGAACTAACCTTCATTATCTTTTGTTGGACCTTCTTAGATGACGAATATCATCTCCTCGTGCATGGCTGCAAGACGAGCTTCCATCCTAATTCTTCAGTCATCATACTCATTAATAGAGAACATAGGAACCTTGTTTATCATAGAGGTATACATTTAAGGAATAGGGAAGATGATGAAAATTTGATACAGTTTTCAAAGGCTAGTGATTTGTGGATCTGACTTAGTTAAAAATCGACTGATTCCTTTTAGAATAAACCTCTTTGATACCACTTGTTGGTCACTAAGTATACAATAAATAACTTAGGAAGTAAAAGTACAATAAGATGTACGTTTTTTGAAGTTAATTTGCGTAACGGAAGTATGTTGTGTGAGTTGCTGTAAATACAACAATTATGTGTTCTCCTATTTGCTTGATGCGTACAAGCTTTAACAGTGTATACTAGATAAATCACAATAGACTGAAAAAAGTAAAGATAGAAAGTAAATAACAAATAGTTTAAAGTGATTCGAGGTAAACCCCTCTACGTCCAATGGTCCTACACACAGGAGTACAGAGTTTATTAAAATCACTATGTCACAACTACGTGACTTTAACTAAACTTGTCTCTGTATCATTCACACAGATTTATACAGGGACTGTAGCTTTGGGACATTCGCATAGATTGGCTTGATCTCTTTCGACTCGCTTCTTCTCACAAAGATCGAAGCTTCGTCTTCAATGTTATTCTTCCCATACAGGTTAGAATACACAAGGATCCTTAGTCCACAATGGGCTAATGATAATCTCAATGGTAAAGGGTACAACAAATCTTCAAACATCAGCTTTATCTTTGAAGAACGATCGATGTATGCTGTGATGTTTGTGTTGAGGACATAGTATATTTCTTCACTTAGATACTGCTGTATGCTCAGGAAATATACTTCTTTGTAATCGCTAGAATGTCAGAGTAATCTGTTAGAGCTTTCGCGATAATGAATACTGTGACTGTGAAGTCCTCTTGCTTGGGGCTATTTATAACCTTGGAATTTTATTTGTTATAAATGTAGCCATTGTTGGTTGGTGAGATGTTGACGTCTGTCTCTTGATTGGCGGCTACTGAATGTTTGAATTAAAGCAGATCGCATTTAATGCTTCAAACATCCTTTCTGTCTTTGCATTAAATGCTCTTCAGAGCATTCAGACTTGTCTCTCTCCGGCTGCATTAAATGTTGTCCTATCAGCAATAAATGCTGTTTTAACCGTGAATACTTTATGAATAACAATATTTATCTCACAACGGTTTAAAGCTTCTTTTGTTCAGTCCTGTTGGATATGTTTTACTATTCCTAAGTAAAACATCTTTTGCCTGTATGCTGTATCCAACGCTTTAAGTCTCTTTTCTGTATGATGAGGACTCTGTAAGATAGACTGTATAAGATCGCTTTGCTGTAGGGAGAACTATATGGACAGTCCTAACAGCTTCCATACTTAACAGAATTCTGACTCCTTTGAGACTATCTTGCTGTATGTTGGCAATTATCAAAACAGAAATATTTTCCCAACAATTACATTGTTGTTGGTAATGGGAATTTAATTCCAATTTACGGTTACAGGAATACTACTTTTTACCATCCACCCCCCTCCTCCCCCACCTTGAAAAATGTTTTGCATGCACCCACGCTCATTAAAAACATCATCTCTGTCCGAAAATTTACCATTGACAACTTGGGTTCTGTGGGATTTGACCTGTTTGGTTTTTGTGTGAAGGATTTACTGATGGGGAATAAAATGATGAGATGTGACAGTAGAGGTGACCTCTATCTACTCTCCACTATCACACGGACTCCACCTTTAAAGTCTCATTCCGCTTTTACTGCTTTTTCTCCTGATTTATGGGATAGTCGTCTACGACATCCGAGAGCCAATTTTTACGTTCTCTTTGTAGCAAGCATTTTGCTTAATGTAATATGACCAAAATTTTTCTTTGTTCCTCTTGTTCGTTGGGAAAACAAATTAAGTTACCCATTTATGATTCGATGTCATTCACTGCTTTTCCTTTTGATATAGTTCATAGTGATCTTTGAACATCACTTGTAGCTAGCTCTAGTGGGCATATTTACTATGTGCCATTGCTTGATGATTTAAGTAAATCTTTGTGGACTTTTCCCATCTCTAAAAACTCTCAAGTTTATTCTCTTTTTACCACATTCCATGCTTTTATCAAAACCCAATTCGAAAGGTCCATTGAAAAATTTACAATGTGAAACGGCCGTAAGTGTCCGGCAGTGACCGGCTATATAAGGCCTGGCAGCCCGTTTTTACTCATTTCTTCACTTTTCTTGCGGCTATCGGACGGGCCCTCGCACATCTCCTCAAAATGGGAAAGTCGAACGTACATCCGCTCCATAAATAAGTCGAAAGTTCGAGGCTGCTGCTGGCAGCCAGCTGTGCGAGCCAATGGGAAACCTGCACGCGTCCTGAGTCACTGTCTGGGGAGGACCCACCTTGTACCTTTCGGCAGGCCTGTCAGTAGGTGTGAAGTTGGTGACAGGCTGGGGTCAAAGGCCTTATCTCGCGGTGCCTTTTGTGGATCTGCACGTGGGTCTACGTCCGAGATTCGGTCTTCAAAGACTTTGATGGGTGTCGGATTCACATGCAGTATGGGACGATCGTCTACAGTCAGACATCATTGGCGATCGCCAGACGATCGCCTTGGACGCCGATCGCTAGGTGCTTGCCCAGCGTCTGTCTTCTTTGGCTGGCTCCTGACCATCATGCCAATCGCCATCGAGGCGTATAAATCGCCGCACAACAATTGCCCCCCAGATTGCTCCGATGTTGAAAACATAGGGTGAGGTGGCACTACTGGCGATCGCTTTGTTCTAGACAATTGACTCGTATGTTTATGACAAGGACGATCTGATTTCGAATCCAGACGATCTTTTTAGGCGATGGAAATAGCGGTAAATGGAGGTGGGCTCTTGAAACGTTGCAGGGACACGTGTCGCGCTATCGTTGGGGGAGTCCAACGGTTTTGTCAGACTTGTCATCTGGCGTGCCCTCGAAATGACGCGTACGCGGGTTTCGAGGGCTGCATTTAATGTGTCCCCCCCTCCCCCCGACGGTTGCACTCCAGCCCCTGGGATTCCGCCTGTTTTCACAAAGGCCCCTGCTCCAGCCTATAAAAAGGGCTAGGTCCATTTCAGTTCAACTCTTTATGCGCCTTTGCATTTTAGACGAAGACTGCCGAATTTCTCTGAAGCTCCTTGTGCCGACCGTCTTTCTTTCTAGGTAAGAACCAAAATTTTCTTTCTCCCTTTACTTTTAAGAGCATGTCTGGAGGAGGATCTAAAACATACGAGGCCGGTAGCTCTTCCGCCGCCACGGCTTCGCCTGACCGGGAAGAAACCCCCGTGGTTCTTCATATGGAAACGGCCGTCGAGGCCATTCGTGTGGGGATTGCACCTGCGGAGATTGAAGAGATTTTCAATGAAGCTGACGTGGCGAGGTCGGCGGTGGCGAGGCAGAGGGGCTTGCTGGTGGATGAGGATGAAGAGGTAAGGCTGTACTGGGGGCAGAACAGCGTGTTCGGCCCCGCCTATTTAGATTTTGCTAAGCTTATGTAGAGGATTGCAGGACCATGTCCCGAGTTTGATTTCGAAGCATATTCTGCCGCCCACCCCTATGAGCCCGTGAAGCGGACGTCATTCCGGTCCGCGGACCATTCCTTATGGAACCTTGGACAGATCCGGAGTTCGGCGACCAGGAAAGATTTGATTCGCTGGAGGGAGAAACTTTACATTCCTTCTGATGTTTCATTGCACATTCCCTCGGAGAACGAACGTGCCAACCAGCCTCCCGAGGGTATGGTCGCTGTCAATGAAATGATCATGGGGGCCGGATTGCGGTTTCCCTTGCCGTTCGCCATGTCGTATTTGCTGAACGCCTGGAATGTGTCACCGCTCCAGTTGACGTCGAACGCCTGGCTGCAGATTATCAGCTCATTGACATTGTTTGGCGGTCATCGGTTGTTCCGTCTGCCTTCTGCACTAGAAATGAACTATATTTTCAAGCTGACCGTGCAGAAGGGATCAATCGGCGGCTACCATATCCAGGGTCGCATGGGTAGGGTCGTCCTTGGGGTGCCGAACAAGGTTTGGGGCGACCTGGCAAAGTGGTGCTGGGTCGGCGGAGCCTAGAGGTCGGCATTGAGCGATAAGCCGGAGGAAGAGTTGGAGATCCCCACCAGTTTTCGGGAGAGAAATCCGAGTAAGGGTTTTAACTCTCCCTTTATTTAGATACACCTTGAACTGATCTAATTTGGTTTCCTTTTTGCAGGCTCCCTCGTTACAGTGATCGGCGATCTCCCCTTTGATTTTTTGATCGTCTGGGAGCGAATTCGCGGTCTGTCGGACTCCTACATCGACGTTCGCTCACTCGGCCACGAACATTATCGGTTGGGAGCTCGATTGTTTCACTTCCCTCGCCACCTGAAGGTTCCAGGTAAGAATTTTTACTTCCTCTTTCCTGTATGACGATCGTCTGATTGAAGTAGATGTCTAACTTCGTCTGAAATTTTTCTTTGACAGAGATCCATTTTCCCCGGTATGCCGAGCCAGCAAGAGAGATCTCAATGTCGAATCCCGGTCTTTTGGGTCGTCTTCACCAGGGCAAGAAGACGGGTCGTGCCCCAGCAACGACGTCCCGTCATGTCCCTGCGGTGAGACCTACTATGGTGCCGGAAGTTCGGGAGGAAGAACAGCTCCAGTACAACCGCAAGAGGAGGAGGCCGGAGGAGTCCCTGCCAACTGCTGATGTGGAGGTATCCATTATGGAGCCGTCGGTTGCCGCGCCACCTATCTCTGCTGTTCCTATGGCGGAGGGGTCCAGGCCATCAGCTGCCTTCCTGAAGACCGCGGCGATTGCCGAAGCCGAAACTCCTAGGGGCAAGCCCTTTTTCGGCCGCGACCCTGAGTTGGTCAACAGGTAAGACCGGTTTGATCTTTCTGAGTTAGGTTATTTGTGTAGGATGTATACTAACTCCCTTGTTTCCTTTTGTTTGTGTTGCATGATCTGTCTTGCCGATCCGGACACCTCGCCGATGGTGTTGGATTTTTTTGGCGAGCAAGTCTCCGCACCAGCCTCTCAACGTTCCCTCTTATGTATCCCGGGCCATCACCGCTCTTCCTAAGGCCAGGATGACCGACCTCGACGCGATTGCTCGTCGGCGGTCTGGAGATGCCATGCAGGCGACGCTCGCCCTGACTCCCCAGGCGACGACGATGGCCGCCCAAGCTGCTAAGGATTATGAGGGGCGACCCTCTAATGCTCGTCTCCATCAAGATCTCAAGGCTGCTCGGAACCAGAATGCCGAGTTCGCTAACCGGATCGCGTCCATGGAGAAAGAATATATTGAGACGGCCTAACGGGCCAAACAAGATCTCGATCGGATGAAGCAAGAGCTTGGGCGGTCCAAGGAGGTGGCCGATCGGTTCCGCAACTAGATAACGGATGCTCGTCGGTTGCACGCGGATTCACAAGAGGAGGTGACTGGGCTGTAGGCGACAGTAGATCGGCTCAATGGTTAACTAGAGAAGACGAAAGGGGATATGGCCGCCAAGGCAGCCGAGCTTGCGGATGCTGATAAGATGACTGCGGGGGTGAAGGAACAGTTAAAGGCGATCGAGACCGATCCCTACCTTAATGTGGGGTACGTCGGCGAGTTCGCCTACTATGTGGCTTATGCCGACGCTGTCCGTTCCGCCAAGAAGGTAGGGATCGAGGTCGGCACTATGATGGAGACCTTCAAAGCCTATGCACTTGAGCATCCTTTGCATCCGGACTTCTCCCTGCCAATCCTCGATCTCACCAACTTAGGGATTGATCTGA
Source organism: Orobanche coerulescens (assembly GCA_033398695.1). Lineage (NCBI taxonomy): Eukaryota > Viridiplantae > Streptophyta > Magnoliopsida > Lamiales > Orobanchaceae > Orobanche > Orobanche coerulescens. Next base: position 142,997,645 of record CM065802.1, on the reverse strand, counting down.
GCTGGTATCCGTTTTCGGATAAACTTATTTATCCTGAAGCCGGTGAGGAAGTGCGCGCCGATCCGCCTGCTGGAGGCGAAGGCCAGTCCGGGGTGGCCTGAATGATGTTGGAGTTTATTCGGTTTTCCTTTACGTTGTAATTTCCAATTTTCTACTGGATTGCCTTCGGGCTTGTAAGTACGATCGTTTTGAATGGAATGAAATACTTCTTCTTTGCATCTGATTCTTTATCCGTACGATCGTTTGTTCTGAATGTTTGCATATTTGCACAAGTGTTTACACAATTTCACCTGATGCCTTGTTTGTACGATCGATTGTTTGAATGTTGAATGGATCCGATTGTATTGATACACTTGTAAATTTCTTGGGCAAAACCGATCGTCATGCGTGTGTTTGAACGAAGCCGATCATGTATGGTCCCTTCCTCCCGATCGCATTTCAGGAATAGCTCCACTTTGCCCCTTGTTTTTGTTTATTTGGTGTAAGTAAGGGAACAGAAATAGTGTGTTGGATGAGCTATCTTGAGTTTTGCCGATTCTTTGAGGGAGGACGGCTGTGTGCACGGTCGCTAAGTTCGATGGACTGATCTCCGTAATCGTGTATTTATGTGCGAGGGATATTCCATCCGTAGGTATGACCCGTGACTTACTTTATTGTTAGGGTCCTCCGTTAGGCTGCGCCCGCCTTGTATTTAAACGAAAAATGAGCGGTCTCAGTCTGGAGGAGTCCATGCACGGGGCGTCGTTGGTTTATTCGACTCCACGTTCGCGGCTTGTTGGCACTTTTCTACCTCGAGTCGCCATGTTAGATGGCGACCTTCGACGGTATATGTTGTGACGAGGTAGGGACGCGTCGCCTTGTCCGGGTATATCACGTTAGATGATGTACTTTGAGGGCACACGAGTGTGTCCACAGATTTATAGTTAGAGAGGACCCAGCAACCTTGTCCCCTCCTTCTAGCGTCAATCGTTGTTACCCAAAATATTATCTGGAGATGATATTGGTGGAATGGTCGAGTAACAAACAAATGCGAGAACACTTCCGTGGGAAAATAAATAACACAAGGTTTGCTTGGGTTGTTAGTCCCGGGCTTGAATGCTCTCGCGAGATGTTATTAATATGAATACTTTGAAGTACAAATACTAATGTTAGGATCTATTACAATGAGTGTAAAGATTCTAGTTATCTTAGCTATAGAGCGTAAAGATTGTCGGAAGAACCAGATGTGATGCTCTGTGAGTTCTTGCTGTTGGTGTTCTGTATATCTGAAAGAGTTTTTCCAGTAAGTCTACTGTTCTCGGAATGTATCTCTCTCTGCACATTTTTTCACCCTTTTGGCCATTGTTGGATGCCTCCTATTTATAGGAGACAAGGTTGCTGGGTCCTCTCCGGCGATCGCGGGCGACTGCCGTTTTCTATATTAGAATAAGGTGGGCGATCATCCCGTCACGTGGGACTGTTCCCTTAAAGTCCGAGGCTGCTGCTAGCAGCCAGCTGTGCGAGCCAATGGGAAACCTGCACGCGTCCTGATTCGCTGTCTGGGGAGGACCCACCTTGTACCTTTCGGCGGGCCTGTCGGTAGGTGTGAGGTTGGTGACAGACTGGGGTCAAAGGCCTTATCTCGCGGCGCCTTTTTTGGATCTGCACGTGGGTCTACATCCGAGATTCGGTCTTCGAAGACTTTGACGGGTGTCGGATTCACATGCAGTATGGGATGATCATCTACAGTTAGACATCATTGGCGATCGCCAGACGATCGCCTTGGATGCCGATCGCTAGGTGCTTGCCCAATGTCTGTCTTCTTTGGATGGCTCCTGACCATCATGCCGATCGCCATCGAGGCGTATAAATCGCCGCACAACAAGCGCCATAGAGCCTGAAGAAACTTTCAGTCTGGTAGTCAAACTGACATCTATTCGCATAGTTCTCAGCATTGCATTGTTTCATTCTTGGCCCATACACCAGCTCGATGTCAAGAATACATTTCTTCATGGCAACCTCTCGGAAACTGTGTATATGCATCAACCTTTAGGTTTTCGGGACCCGAAGTTTCCTGATCATGTCTGCTTGTTAAAGAAGTCTCTCTATGAACTTGTTGAGCATAGATTGATGTTTTAATTTATAAATTAATAATATATTTGATAAAATAAAGCAGTCCATACTATTGCGACAACTGATAAAAAAAGTGTTAAGAAGTTTATAAAGTATAATAAAAAATTGGTAAATAAAGAAGTTTCTTTAATGGTCGTCCCAGCAATTCTTTTGAAAAAACTAAACTAAATATTTTTATCAAAATTATTCACAATCTAATTAATAAAATGTTGAATTTGGGCCAGAAAATACACACTGGATGACACTAAAAAAATTTAATCATCCAAGTACCACAAGGATCAATTAACAGTCATATACATGTAGGTCACAGGTCATCCAGGAATAAGTCTAGGGGGGTGAATAGACTTATTGAAACTCTTAAACTCTTTTTCACGAAGAGTAAGTTTCTCATCTGATAGATATGCAAATGACTTAGAGTCGTTTGTACTCAATACGTGCGGAAATCAGATGATGACGAATACATAAATTACCAATGAAACACTTAACAATGAATGCAGCAGTTAAAGTATGATGCTATAAAATAATAAAATATGCAGGAAGTTATAGTAGTTTCAGAGGTGAGGTAATCTTCTACTAATGCACTTTTCTCCAAACCAGTTGGAGATGAATTCACTATAATTGTCAACCAGTGATAAAGATTACAGTGATTCAACCAATTACAACAGCTTCCAACCAGTGGAAATCCTTTCCGTTACAACTCCCTTGACTGCCTTGCACCTCTTGATCCGCGATCCTTGGATGCTTTACAGTCTTGAACTTCAACCAGTGAAGTACCCCGAACTCAGGATTAAAGACACGAGTTTTTGTCTTCTCCAACTAAGAGCTTCTTCAAATATGAACTTTGAGTACCGCTCTTTTCACGATGCTATAGTTCGCTTTTTGATTGCTTTGATTGCTTTAGATCTTTGTTTGCACCGTTGTTGCTCAACTTCAAATCTTCGGATATATAGGTGTTGATCCTTGAGCATTCTTCATAGCCGTTGCAAATCCTTTAACAAATCCGTCCGTTGGAGAAATAGACTTCTTTGTTTATTTTTCTGAACGTTGCAAGGCTGGATTCCCATATTTTATTCCATCTTTAGACCGTTGTGAAGACTTTGCATGTGAGGCGCCAAATATTTTAAATACAATAAGATTAAAGTCTTCAGTGGTGGGTCTGGATGAATTACTTAATTCATATCCTTGCGGGAATCTCTCCAATTTGTCTCTTCACGCTTGCATGTGACTTTCCATAATATTTGACTTTTCAACGCATGCTGACGTGGACCTGGAGTACTTGGCTGATCAAGTTGGCTGATGTACAGTCATCTTCTCTGATGGTGACTGTTTGAGACTCGTCTGATCAGATGACTTGTCTGAAGTCACTTGACTGAAGTCTGGTCAAACATCTGTGATGAATTTTGTTGACCAGAACTTCTCTGACTTAAATCGGCTGTACTTATCTGATGTACTTAGCTGTACCTTTGTACTTAGCCGATTTGAGCCTAACTTATTTTGACCTATAGAAGATATTCATTTGGTTCTTCTTTATATTTTGCCAAGTAATAAACATTTGAATTACATTAATGACATCATCAAAATCTAACAAGTATTCCTAATAAATTCCCCCTATTTTGATGATGGCAAAACTTAAGCAAATTATTCAAAAGAACAAGTCTGCACTTGAGTGCAAGAGACAAACTAAAATTAGTCTTATTTTTGAGACAACTGGGAATTGTCATTTAAAAGACTGTTTATTAAAGTTTTTGTATTGTTTTACAAGTACATGGCCTTTAATGATCAAAACAATTACACGAAAATTACAAGTACAAAATTTTCATAAAAAAATGAATACAAATCATCTGCCTCTTCGAATAGGTTGCTTGGCAGGTCTGATAGGCTTAGCTCCAATTGGCCTTATCTTGACAGGGGCAAGACCGTACTTCCTTCTGACAACGAGGGCAGCAAAGTCTTGTTCCTCTTGTGAGGAGAACTTATGCTCATCATAAAGTTTCTTTATTTTCCTTTGAAGTGCTAATTCATCCAATTCATCATTTTCCAAGGTGGGAGGATCTTTAGGCCTGAAAGGAGGGATCATTGGGTATGCATTACATTCCTTTGCATGTTTTAGTAGGACAGCCCAGAGATTTGGATGTGCTTCCTCCATGAAGTTAATAAAAATCTGCTGGGGGGAGCAACTATTATCCTGGAGTAACTCCCAGATATAAAAATCTCTGATAAACTTCTTCCTTGCAGTTCCCCACATAGGTAAAGCTTCGATAGGAATAAAATCTTCAACATTCTATAACTCCCTGCCTTCCCATTCTAGTGTAGGCTGGTCCCCAATTCTGATCCTCCTTCTTTTGACTGCAGGCTGATCCTCAGCTTGCTCTAGTTCAGCTTCTCCCTTCCTTTTTGCCGAAGATGTCCCAGCAGTGATCATTTGGACATCTTGCCTCTTCTTGGTCCTCATCTCTTGAGCTCCTCTAATTTCCCCCTGCTTGCTACCTTCCCCTGAAACCTTTCTTCCTCCTTTTTGCCAGCATCAACCAGGGTGGTTAATTGCTGCTCCATTCTAAGCATCCAGTCAGACATGCCAAGGGGCATTCTGTTGTTTGTAGGAGGAGGTGGTTGAGGGATGTTCCGCTGTAGCAAAGTGTCAATTTTGGCATTGATCAACTGCAGACCAGGAGTAATTTGAGAAGCAAGCATCTCTCCAACAGTGTCTTTCACAATCTGTCAGATCAGCTCAGACATCACAGGTGTAATTTATGATGTCTGTGGAGAGTGCTCGCCTGAACCTTCTACACCTGCAGGTGGGTGTGCGGATGATCCACATGTCTGCAGACTCCTGTCTGCAGCTGGCATACCAGATGGGGTCTGTTCTGGTGTCCCCGATCTGGAGTCTTCAGCCAAGTCTGCATCTAGGCTGGTATATCGGGCAGGTGGCCCAACCTTCTCTGATGCAGCTTCCTTTTCTGCCTCCTTTTCTGGCGCCTTCTCTTTATCTCCTTATTTCTTTTCCAACTCCTTCTCTCCTTCTTTTTCTTCCTCTTCATCATTCCCCTTTTCTTTCTCAGCTTCTTTTTCTTCCTCTTCATCATTCTCCTTTTCTTTCTCGACTTCTTTTTCTCCTCCTTCATCTTTACCACCATCATCATCATCATTTTTATCTTCATCTTTATCAGCCTTTCTCATCATCATCATCTTTATCATCATCCTATTTTTCTTCTTCAGCCTCCTGATCAACTTCATCTCCTTCTTCTTCTTCTTCATCCACCAATTCCACAGTTTTTTCGACTTCTTCTTCTCCAGGTTGTTTTTCAACTGAGATATTTTCTTCTTCTATTTCTTCCTGTCTCCCCTCTTCAATAACAATAATTTCTTCTTCTTCCGGCACTAACTCCTCTATTATTATTTCTTTCTCTTCAACCTCTTCTTCTTTCTCAACAGATCCATCAAATATACTAAACATAATTGTATGAATAAATTGGTCCCTGTGAGTTTTAAAATTGGACATGAACCAATTTTTCTGAAGTAGTTAAATTGCGTCTGATTTGTTAAAATAATTCATCAGCGCTTCTTCAGTGGCCTGGAGATATTCCCAGCCACTCACCTCAATGAAAGTTTGTAGTTGAGTGAAAGAATAGGATTTAAAAATTTTCCACTCCTCATAAATGTGAACGAAAGAGTGTTTTAGAGCAAGGGGTTTTACCATTTTAAGCTGCTCTATAGATAGGTTGAAAATGTTGTTATCAAGCAGGTTGAAACTGTAATTTGCCTCAGGTATATTGATGATTAAACCTGCTTCCTCTTCTTCAGAAATGTACTGGGGAGTGAGAAGGGGGACAATCTGGGTCTCCAGGCTGGCTGGAGTAGGCTGGTCCTCCAAATGTGCAGGAGACTTGGCTGTAGGGCTGAGGTATTGCTCTGGCTGCTCCTCTTCACTGAACTGCAATCGCCTGGGCCTCTTTGGAGATGGTTTTGGTGAGGAATGAATTATGGATGGCTCACCAGGGGTTGGTCCCCTTCTCTTGAAACTAAGAGAAATAGGTGTATTGTCTGACTCTGTATCAGACTGGGCTGCAGGTGGGTTGCAGGCTGCAGCCTGGTCGGACTCGTCTGATGATTCAGGGTATTTGTAAGTCCCTGAATCAGACAGCTCTTTTAAGATCTGAGCTGCTCTTCTTTCGCTTCCTAGCCTCCTCAAGGTTTCTTGGTCAAGATGACCAAGTCTTTTTTTGATGTGGAAAGGATCAGTATTTCCTTTTGCCACACCAATCTTCTCCAAAATCCAACTTAGCTGCGTTCCGAACGCCAGCTTGGATTTGAAATTCTTCTCTTTAACAAGCCACTCGGCCTTGTTGACTTCCCGCACCAACTGCCTGTAAATGTAGTCCGTCCAGTCAATTGGTGTGTCTTGGATTAGTGCTCCCAGCACCATGAATTTAGCGGACGACAGTTGGTCGTAGCTGCCGGCCATGCCCATGACTATTTTGTTGGTTATGTCCAACATATAGCGGTATTCTCTTTTAATCTCACTTCTCTTGGCGGTCAGCTTAAGTTTTTCCGATTGGTCGATCGCCTTAATCTTCAACCAAGTATCGGTTGTGCTCTGTTTAAGGGCCTCAACCGCCATGCCACGATTCTTCATTCCAAAAGCTTTTCCAATCGTCTCTGGTGATATGTCCACTTAGATCCCACCGGCAGTGCTTCAAATCCCCAATTCAATGACTCGGGCTTCTTAGAAAAACGCAATAACATCCTCTTTAAACAAGAGCTTGGGACTGATATCCAAAAATGGGTAGATCCCATTCATCTTCATCGAGCGGATAAGGTATAGAACATCGTTGTTCTCCAGATTCGATTCTAGGAGTCCCTCGAAATCAACGACCAGGGAGAAAATGATCTGGTCCTTGACTGCCTTCAGGTTTACGCCTTCAAAATAAGATTCCATTTCTGCAAGATAGACAATTTCTTAGTATATTGATAGTTCGAAGGAATTTCTGCTCTGTAAATTAGGGTTTTCGAAATTTTGGTGAAGGTAAAGTGAAAGGGTTTTCCGTCCTTATAAGAAAAATGAAACGATGCTATAATTAAATAATCATTTATTTTAATCGGTGGTTCACCTTTTGAGATCCCTTTTTAAAATTCAAATTTTAATCGGTGGTCCAGGTTTTGAGTTTGAAACTGGACGGTTGGATTTAAATTTGTCACAGTGGAGGTCGATTGAACCTGTGATTGCCAGGTATATTTCTAAAGCATATAATATTATGCCACTTGTGATCCACAAATAATATCATACTATTTATATAAATAGCAGATAATAATATAATATTTAGAAGTCGGTTAGGTTTAGAAAACTTAGCTGGTTGACCGTTGACTGTTGACTGCTCTGCATCAGGTGAGTTGACTCCTTTGACTTCTCGCCTGTGGTTTTGATCATCTAGGTTCCTTCGTCTGTCCTTCGTCTTCTTGTCTGCATCAGCTAGCTTTTTCTTCTGTACTAGATTCCCAATCTAATAAACCAAGTTCTCTGCTCAGCTCCAAAAATCTTTCTTCTGGCAAAGGTTTGGTGAAGATATCAGCAATTTGGTAGTCTGTGCTAACTCTTTCAACTCTGACTCTCTTGTTAAGCACGTGATCTCTAATGAAATGATGCTTAACATCAATGTGCTTAGTCCTTGAATGCAATAGCGGGTTGTTGGTTATTGCAATAGCACTGTTGTTGTCACACCAGATAGGAACTTCATTGGCAATGATGTTGTAGTCCCTCAGCTGTTGTCTGATCCATAAGATCTGGGCACAACAACTACCTGCAGCTAGGTATTCTGACTCTGTGGTGGAGATAGAGTTATAAACCTGCTTCTTGCTGAACCAGGATATCAGTCTGGTTTGGCACGTTCCACTAGTGCTTTTCCTATTAATTTTGCATCCTGTGAAGTCTTCATCTGAATATCCTGATAGCTCGAAGTTATCGTCCTTAGGATACCATAGTCCAACATTGACCGTAGACTTAAGGTATTTAATTATTCTCTTGGATGCATCTTGGTGCGACTGCTTTGGCTTGGATTGAAATCGCGCGCATACTACTACGACATAAGATATATCTGGTCTGCTTGCAGTGAGGTATAGAAATGATCCAATAAGTCCTCTGTAGTGGGTTGAATCCATTGATATGCGTCCCTCATCTGCATTTAGGTGAGTACTTGTGCTCATAGGAATTCTTGCTGTTTTGGCTGATTCCATTCCAAATCTCTTGATGAGGTCTCGGGTATATTTGGCTTGATTGATGAAAATTCCATTTTCCATCTGCTTGACTTGTAATCCAAGAAAGAAGTTAAGCTTTCCCATCATACTCATCTCAAACTCTCCTTGCATGAGGTTTGAGAATTTCTCACACAGCTCTGGGTTGGTTGAGCCAAATATAATGTCGTCCACATATATTTGAACTATTAATATGTGGCCTTCATACTCCACTCTGAATAAGGTCTTGTCCACTTTCCCTTTACAGAAACCGTTCTTCTCAATAAATACAGATAAGGTTTCATACCAAGCTCTTGGTGCTTGCTTAAGTCCATATAGAGCCTTCAACAGCTTGTAGACTTTGTCTCCTTTGACAAATCCTGGGAGTTGCTCCACATAGACTTCTTCTTCTAGGATTCCATTAAGGAATGCACTCTTTACATCCATCTGATAGACTTCAAAATCCCTGAATGCAGCATATGCGAGGAATAGTCTGATGGCTTCTAATCTTGCATCAGGTGCATAGGTTTCATCAAAATCTATTCTTGCACACTGTGCATATCCTTTAGCAACAAGTCTGGCTTTATTCCTAACAACAGCTCCATCTTCGTCGCTTTTGTTTTTGTACACCCATTTGGTGTCAATAACCTTCTTATGATCTGGTCTGTCTGTTAGTTTCCAAACATTGTTCCTTTCCATTTGTTCAAGCTCCTCTTGTATGGCATTGATCCAAGAATAATCTTCCAAGGCTTGCTTTGTTGTCTTGGGTTCTATCTAGGACATGAAGCAAGAGAACATTGCCATTCCTGCAGGTAAAGTAGACTGTCTTGTATTAACTCCGTCAGTCAACTTCCCAATGATTTGTTGGATTGGATGGTCTTTGAGCCACTTGGGGATATCTTCTTCTTCAGGGTCTGTTCCCCCTTTAGAATTGCTCTTATGGATTTCTTCTCTGTCTGCATCAGCTTGGATCTGGTCTCCTTGGTCTGCAACTGGATCAGCTACCGTATTGTCATCTGCAGGTTGGGATCTGGTCTGGTCTGCAGATGAGTCTTTATCAGCTACAAATGGGTCTTCATCAGCGGCAACTGTATTAGGTAGGTTTGGTGTTCCTGTTTGATCTGCAGTTGGGTCTTCAGCAGCTACAGTTGGGTCTTCAAGCTGATCTACAGATGAGTCCACCATTCCAGTGTCATGTATAATGACTTCTTCGAGAGATGCGGATTTGAGCTTATCCTCAATTAGCTCAACTTGCTTCCTGTACTCAACAATAGATTCATCAAATACAACATGGGGTGTTTCCTCCATAACTAAGGTTCTTTTATTAAAGACTCTATATGCCTTGCTTCTTTGTGAATATCCCATAAAGAGACCATCATCAGTTTTATCATCAAAGGCATTTAGTTGTGTTTTATCGTTGTTGTGGATGAAACACTTACAACCAAAGATATGAAAGTAAGCAACAGTAGGTGTTCTGTTATTCCAAACCTCATAGAGAGTTTTTCCATGTCTCCCTACTATCATACTCCTGTTATGAGTATGGCAAGCTGTGTTGACAGCTTCAGCCCAGAACCTCTTGGGCAAGTCTGCTTCTACAATCATAGACATGGCTGCTTCTTTTAGGGTTCTGTTCCTTCTTTCGGCAACACCATTCTGCTGGGGGGTCCTGGCTGCAGAGATCTCATGCTGGATTCCTTTCTGATCATTGTAATCAGTGATCGTCTTGTTGAGAAATTCTCCTCCTCTGTCTGATCTGATCTTGATGATTGAGAGAGATTTCTCATTCTGAATCCTTCTCAGCAGCTGAGGTAGCTTGGTCAAGGTTTCACTTTTCTTGTACAGGAAGATAATCCATGTGTACCTTGAATAGTCATCCACTACTACTAGGGCATGCTTTCTGCCACTTAGAGTCCTTGGCTTGATAGGACCAAATAGATCCATGTGAAGTAGATCTAAGATCCTTGTTGTGAGGGTTGTAGGCTGAACTGGCTTGAATGATGCTCTGGTTTGCTTTCCTTTTTGACACGCATCACAAAGAGCTTCCTTCTTGAATGCTTCCTCTAGAAGTCCTCTGACCAGCTTCTGAGAACTAATATTGTTGATGGCTTTGAAGTTCAGATGACATAATCTTTTGTGCCACAACTATCCATTCTCAGCTATTGTCTTAGATAGAAAATAGGTATTGGGAGTTCCTGTGTTCCAATCTATCATGTAGACATCTCTCCTTATGAATCCTTGTAGCTTCACCTCTCCAGATAGGATATCAATCACCATACATTTCCAAATGGTGAATACTACTAGATTCTTCTCATCACAAAACTGGCTTATGCTTAGGAGATTATACTTGAGCCCTTTGACATAGTGAACTTTGGATATAACAATATTTCCTCGGTGCAGCTCTCCAAAGCCCTTGGTTTGTCCTCTAGAGCTATCTCCAAAGGTTGTGTCTGGACCTCTTTCTTTGGTATATTTTGTCAGCATCTTCTTGTTCCCGGTCATGTGCCTCGAGCATCCGGAATCTACAAACCATTCTTCACCTCCAAAATTTGAGTTTGTGGAGATGTGGTAGTAGTCCTTCCACCTTTTCTGCAATCATACAAGCAGAGACTTAGGTACCCAAATCTGTGTGGGTCCTCTAGGGTTAGATGGTTTCCTGGAGAATTGATTTCTCCTTGGATTGTGAAAATTGTTGTTATTACCCCTATAAGGTGTGTAAGGTCTGGGTCTGTATCCTCTGTTAGGATTGTATACTGGATATTCCTCATAATATTGATAGTGTGGGCCATTTCTAAACCTTGGCTGAGACCATTTATTAAATATTTGAGGTCTCCACACTTGTTCATTTTAAAAATTAGGATAACCTTGAGGTTTCCATATGCCCCTCCCATTTTGAAATCTATTTTTAGGGAGTTTTTGATAATAATGGGCATGTTGTCTGGGCTGCTGCTTCTGCCTTGGCCATTGCCTAGTCGCTTGTCTAGGTGGCTGCCTTGTGAACCCTAGCTACAGCCTAGACTTGTGACTTGGCTGTTGCCTATTTTTAAATACCGGTTTGTATATAGGCTGAGCAGACGAGACAATTGTTTCTCCCTTGATGAAAGTGGTTTTAGAACTAGAGGGAGTGTGAGGATCATATCCAAGGCCTGATATGGAATATAGTGGCCTTTTATTAGTACACAATTTGTCCAGAGTTAAAGATGCTTTCAGGGAGGTTATTTCCTACGCCTGAGTCTTACTTACCTGAGTCAGTTTAGTAAATTCGGCCTTGACATGAGCAAGTGCAGCTGATTTTTCACTATTTAAAACAGTTAATCGTTTTATCTCAGCTGTAGTGACATCAGCCTGGTTTTTCAAGTTAACTGCAGCCTGGTTTTCAGGATCAGATTTGACTTTATTTAATTCTAAGATAAGTTTTTCAAAATCATTTTTCAGCTGCCTATTCTCATTTTGCAGCTGAGTCTTCTCGGCTGATACATATAGGTGTGCAGATTTTAATGTCTCAAAATCCTTAAGTAGCTAATATACGGATTCGTGCAAGTCCATATCTTGTGACATGGTGATCGCTTGGATTCGCGTAGTATGGTTTTCAAATCCGATCAATTTTAAAATTTGTAAAACCTCGGAGTATTTCCAAGGTGTCGAACCCAAGGGAATTGATGTGTCGAAAATAAAGGAAGTAACTCTACTCAAAATTTGACTGCTATTTAGGAATCCGAAAGTTTGTTTTGATTCTACTTATCTAACTTTAAAAATCGAAAAATAAAAATTAAATAAAAGATGAATTAACTAAATCAAGCAATAAACAAATTAGCAAGATAAAATCACAAGTCTAAAGGTGATTGATCCTAGGGTAGTATCATCTAATTGAGTTCACATAATCCATTCACTTGATTCCTTTTCCCCAAATTTTAATTCAATCCTAGAAATAATCACTCAGCCAATCTAGAATTCCGATCAAGGCAACCTAGAAAGATAGTTAATTTAAACCTTTTTCCCCGCCAGGGCTCAAAGAATTTAAATCACTTAAAAAGCGCCAACTTATTTATCTATGATTTATCTTACTCCACAGTCTCAAGATAAAATCATATTGTGCATCAAGTATTTCCACTAATTAATTACTCCTTCCGGGCAAAATCAATTAGCTAGCATGCATCGATTAAGGGCCCTTTAATCTAACATGAGATTTAAGACAACTTGATCACAAGCCTAGGATGAAAGGTAAAAAGGTAATCAAAGGAACATCATGTGAACATCAATTAAATTTACTAACCCTAGAATCAATCAATGAATTTAGCCAGACATAATTGAAATTAAACAAGAAATAGATGAAGAATGCATATTATTAATATGAAAAGAGAGATTACCACCCTTACGGATGAACTCCGAGTCTTCAATCTCCGAAAAACAATAATAATTGCTGCCTCCAAAAAGTTCTTGTATCCCAAGAATTAATCTTGCCAAAATATGTAAAAGATTGCAAAAGATGATAAAAGATGAAAAAGAATGATCCAAGATGGTGAAAGATCATAGAACTAGGTCTAGGAGGAGGTTTATATAGCCTAAGGGGGTTAAAATCCCGATTAGCCCTAATCTAGGAAGCAAAAACTATCCAAAAGAGTTATAATTCGTCAAAACACGAGAGTCCGCTGGGCAGCATATCGGCCTGGCCTATCGGTCGATAGCTTGGCCGATAGTTGGTTCGTCGATCGCATCCAACGGTAGGGCAGGAACACCTTTCGGACGAACCTATCGGCCGATAGGCTGGGCCGATAGGGTGGTCTGTCTCTTGCAAAAATCCGTTTCTTCCGTCCGTGACTCGACTTCTCGGTCCTTTGTCTCGTTTTGGGTCCTTTTGGCTCTAAAAACCTGCAAACACACTAAAACCAACCCAAACGCGTAATACGGCTCGACTAATCATAAATAAGCCAAATACGAGCACATTAATCACGAAACGAGATAAAAACCTAGTATAAAATCCTAGAAATAAGTGGTAAAATTACCACTTATCAAACCCCCCCAAACTTAAGCCTTGTTCGTCCCGAACAACAAAAAGAAAAGAAAAAGAATGTCGTGAATCATCGTGCAACTCATAGTGTTCAACCTAATCAATACTATCCTGTAATTCTCTCTAAATAATCCGAGTGTCATAAAAGCGAGCTGCACTCAGAATAATGATTCCGCAAAGTAGTCAAGTTCAGTCCTAATCATTCGTTCATGAAGAAAATCCAGCTCAAAGATTAACAAAACGTGAGTCAAATCGACCGTCAATATGAAAGGCTAAAATAAACAAGCTAGTTCGTCCCGTTACACAGTCTAGTGGCACAATTTTCACGAGTTTCATAAGAAATAAACCTCGGGCAGTATTCCCTTATATATATGTTCAAGAATTTGATTCGAGTTGACCACTAGGTTAGGATCTCGGGATGTTTCATCGGGGTAATCCTAGGGTGGAACTTCCATTCTCTTGTATTAGGAAACCGTTTGACGTAAAAGACACTCATGGGGCACATGGATGCTTCTAGTTACTAAGTTCCCGTCTACAGCGGAGAAACAACTCGAATATATAATTTCCGCATGTCCGAATCAAGGTCGCCGTTTTACGCGAGAGTAAACAGCGGGTCACGCGAATACCCCCGGTTACTAGGCTTCCTATCATTGGCACATGTGAAATATCTAAATCACTAGTCTAATCAGAGTCGTCGTTTTACGCGAGGGTAAACAACGGGTCACGCGAATGCCCCCGGTTACTAGACTTCCCTTCATAGAACAACATTATCTCAACTTTTGGGAAAAACTGACCGACTCTAAACTCAATCTAAGTGCCAACACGACTAAAGAAACAGTACGACTCACTATCCGGAAGATGTAACCAAACGTATTGACGGTGATTTTAAAACAAGTATGTATCGTCTCTTATCTGCCAAGACCTCTACAATCACGAAAAATTTTGGACCTAAATGAATACTATGCAAAACAGAAATAACTGACTACAACTCGACTAAACTCGACCGTTTCTTCAGAGAGAAAAACAGTGTCGTAACATCGGTATCACACAAATAGAAGCACGGAAAATTCACTAATAAAGAAAAATTAAGACAAGCAAGGCTATCTAAAACAAACAACGAAAAGCAAATAAAAGCAAACACGAAATCTAAAAAAAAACTACTACGACCTAAAAAAAAAATAGAAACTAGCAAACACACCAAACGAAAATGAACATAACAAAAACTAAAAACTAAGCAACAAAAGCCAAAACCACGCAACACCAATATGATAAGCACAAATAAAAAACAATGGGCACCAACACAAGCAAATAAAATACAAGGCAAACAAGGTACTCACACGTAAAGAAATTAACAAAGCCGCACTTCTCCCCCCCCCCCAAACTTATTTCGCATCCTAAAGGAGGAATAAGTTTGAAAAGAGAAAGGAGTGGCTTTGTTAATGGAGTACCTGATCACTGTGGCGGAAATGGCGGGTTTGTCGGCGAGCTCGGATCATAGCGGGCATGTGAATCGGGGAAAGGAGCAAAGTGGTACATCTCGTGTAGCATTCGGTGGTAGTGGTCCTCCTGGGCCCACCTATCTTCCTGCCTCTTCCTCTATTGCTCCCTCCAAGCAATCTCCTCCTGTCGCCACACTCTGTCCTCTTCGGATCGTTTCTCCACGAGCTCGTACAACTCATTGACCCGAGTGGCAACAACACCCACCCGAGTCTCAACCTCGCCCAGCCGAGTTCCCAAAGAACCAAACTCGGCTGTCAAAGAACGCATACTCGCCAAATGATAATTGTCTTGCGCCTGCATACTCTCCTCGTGCATCTCTCTCTCTCTCTCAAAAAATCTCGACTCAAAAGCATCAAAGTCCGGAGCTCTCATCTGAAAACTACTACCTCCACCGGTGGGAATATCGTCACGGCTACCCCCCTCGGGTATATCATCCTGCTCCTCCTCGGCTCCCTCCAAGAACGGCTCATCAATGGTCACCTCCCGGCGTTGCCTCTTACGAGACGCATCCAACGGTCGGATAAGTGCCAAATGAGCCGCGGAGCTCATACTCCACCTCGCATATACATCGGGCGCGTCGCCCATCACAGAAGTCAAGGTCGGAGAGGGGAGTCGGAAGAGGGACACGGTTTTGTTCCGACCGTGCAATTTCCAGTCGAACCCCTCGGTGAAGGCAAGCATCTCTTGCCTCTGTAGTGTCGGTCTATCCAAATAGATGTCTCGGGACACCGGCTCTCCTCTAATGTGCACCCCAAGATGCTCCGCGATAGGGGTCACGAACGCCCCAATCCCAATCCTCTGCTTCCCGGTCATCCGGGCTTGTTTCTCCATGTGCTCAATCAGAAAACATCCGGCGTGCTTCCGTGTACCGTTCAAGGCCGACCATAAAAGGTGAAGATCAGTGGACAAGCACGTCCCCGAGTCGGTACGGCTCAAAATCGTCGAGGTGAACAGACGGTGGATATAACGGAGAACTGGGTTCCTGATCGAGGAGGCCTTGGCATACGTCGGATTATAAATGAGAAGTGTCTCCTCCCTGCGGAAAATCATCTTGGACCACAGCTCTAAGTTTTCTTTGGCATGATCGCCCTGCTGGAATGACCCGTCCTCGGCCCCGTTGATGATGGCATTAACTTCGTCGGCCGAGAGCTCCCTTTCAGTATTGTCGAGGTTGAAGCGAATAGATGCCGGAGTCCCGTTCTCCCTAAAAACCTCAAGTGTGGACAGAAACTCCACGGTGAACACGTGGTAAGTGAGATAGTTTGCCCGAAAAATGCTCTCAAACCCGCACTGTCTTGCTAGTAATATAATATCGTCGTATATACCCATACCCCGAGCCGTCTCCTCATAAAAAAATCGGAAATGCTTGTGTGACATTCCGATAAGGTGCGACCACCTTCTTTTAGACTCTGGCCCAGTCAATCTTAGCTTGAACTTCTTCGGGTCGAGTGCAGCCGGGATCGGGATAGCCGGCACTACCTTCGTCGGAGCTTTTTCCTTCTCTGTGGTTGCGTTAGACTTTCCGGCCGTACTCGGCTTCGACTTCTTGCTTTGCTTTCCCATTTCAAAGTTCCTACAAAACAACCATCCAATCAATATCCAATAAGTAACTCATAATACAAACATTCAACAAGCGTCGACATAATCTAATAATCCCACAATATCAACTAAGGGCCCTATAATGCCCAATAAACATCAAAATCATAGACCCGACAGCCATATACTACGATCAACAAATCACACAACCTCCCCCAAACTTAGACTCCCCCATTTCATATTCAAAGGCTCAAAATCACCACCCACAATAATAAAACAACACACTACGATCATATTAGGGCAAATTCTCTCAAATCCAATCTAATTCATCAACAATTCAACTCATATCAATCCCAATTAACAATTCAGTTCAACAAATATACCCAATTCCAATAAAATGCGAAATTAGGGTTCTTCCAATTTGGGGGTTTTTTTCAAAATTCGTTCAATTTCATCAATTAATCCCCCAATTCGAAGTACCCATGAACAATCAAGCACAGATAACATGTTTCCCTCAAGATTCTATCAACAATCGGGCATAAAATTCATAGAACATCAAAGTCTAACAAAAGCCCCAAAAAGTGGATCCCCAATTCGATTTTCATCAAAACTCCAAAAAGAATCCGTCAAAGTGCCTCAAAACATGTATAGAATTGAAAAACAAGAGGGTTCAGCGTCGAAACTACGTACCTTGATCGAGTTTGAAGGAAGAAAAGTAGAAAAAATTCGCTCCTTTCGTTCTATCGGCCGATAAGTGTGTAAGTGTGTGAGAAAATCGGGTGTGAAGGTGTTTAAAAGGGGTATTAATCAACCGGGTCGAAGTGGATACTGGGCCGGGTATGTCCTATCGGCCAGGCCTATCGGCCGATAGGCTGGACTGATAGGAACTTCTGTCTCTTACGTACCTCATATCAGGTGGGATATCGGTCGATGTGGAATTCCTATCGACCACTGCTTGTAACATAAAAATTCTTTTAATTTTCCTTAGCCTATCGGCCGGGCCTATCGGCCGATAGGCTCGCCCGATAGGATCTTCTGTCTCAAAGCTTGCTTTTCAACTCGTTCTATTTCGTACTTGGTCCCATTTTTGCTTGTATATGGCGATTAAAGACCTGCAAGTATCCAAAACTCGCCGTGCATGGATTAGAACTAAATAAAACTAACAACGCTACTACGAAATTAGAAACTACAAAAATCACGCAAACGAAAAATCGAAAATAAACGAATAAAACGAACTAATATACATACGTTGGGTTACCTCCCAACAAGTGCTACGTTTAACGTCTTTAGCTAGACGATACCTCATTCATTCCGGGTCTTCGAGGTAAGTAACATACTTCTCTTCGTGGTGCAAGGGCTTGAAATAGTGCTTCATCCGATGTCCGTTCACAATAAACTTGTTCCCATTTTATTTCATCACGACACATGATCCGTTTTGATTTACTTGAAAGACGGTGTATGGACCAGTCCATTTTGACATCAACTTCCCCGGAAATAGACGAAGCCAAGAATTGAAAACGAGCACTTCGTCTCCCGGGGCGAAGTCCTTCTTCCGAATGCGATCATCGTGAAACTTTTTCGCTCTTTCCTTGTAAATCCTTGCATTTTCGAAAGCCTCGTTTCTCCATTCGTCGATTTCCAGCAGCTTCTCTCTTCTTGATCCACTAGCTTCAAGAAATTCGAAATTAATCCGTCTAGTGGCCCAATACGCTTTAACTTCTAGCTCCACCGGTAAATGACAGGATTTCCCAAAAACGAGCTGGTATGGAGACATTCCAATTGGAGTCTTATACGCGGTCCGATAAGCCCAAAGTGCATCATCTTGATATTTAGCCCAGTCCTTCTTGTTCGTGACCGTCTTCTCTAAAATTTGTTTGATCTCCCGATTGGCGAGCTCGGCTTGTCCATTAGCTTGTGGATGATAGGCGGACGTAATCTTATGTTTAACTCCATATTTTGCAAGAAGGGTTCCTAACCACCTATTATTAAAGTGGCTCCCCCCGTCACTCAACAAAGCTCGTGGAGTCCCGAAACGAGTCAAGATGTTCTTATTAAGAAATTTAATCACCACTTTCGAATCGTTCGTAATCGTCGGCATCGCCTCAACCCATCTCGACACGTAGTCGACCGCAAGTAAAATATACGAATAGCCTCGTGATTTTGCAAACGGACCCATAAAATCGATACCCCATCGTCAAACAACTCTACTTCCATAATAGTGTCTTGCGGCATCTCGTCTCTTTTGCTATGTTCCCCAATCGTTGGCATCTATCGCAATGTTTCACAAAAGCTTGGCAATCTTTATGAATAGAAGGCCAATAGAAACCACATTGGTACACCTTCATGGCCGTTCGATTCGCTGCAAAATGACCCCCACTCGGTGCACTATGGCATTCTTCAATTATCCTTTGCCATTCGCTTTGCCGAACACACATGCGAATAATCCCGTCCGCGCACCTCCGATAAAGAATAGGGTCTTCCCAATAGTAGAATTTAACGTCATGGAAGAATTTCTTTCTTTGATGAGAAGAAAAACCCGTTGGAACATGCTTGATAGCAAGGAAATTAACATAGTCCGCGTACCACGGTGTATCATCGGCCAAGGCTAGGATATGCTCGTCTGGAAAGTTCTCCTTTATTTCGATCCTCGAATCTTCTCCCTCAACCGGATTCTCGAGACGGGAAAGGTGATCGGCAACAACATTCTCGCACCCCTTCTCATCCCGTATCTCCATGTCGAACTCTTGTAGGAGGAGTATCCATCTCACTAATCTCGGCTTCGAATCCTTCTTGGCAAATAGATAGCGAATCGCTGCGTGATAGGTATGAACAATAGTGTGAGTGCCCACTAGGTAAGGTCGGAATTTGTCGAATGCATAGACCACAGCGAGCAGCTCTTTTTCCGTTGTGGTGTAGTTCATTTGGGCCGAATCCATCGTCTTACTCGCATAATAAATTACCCGGAAAAGCTTATCCCGTTTTTGACCCAAAACGGCCCCAACGGCCCAATCGCTCGCGTCGCACATCAACTCGAATGGTGCACCCCAATCCGGAGTGATCAAGACCGGCGTCGAAATTAAGGCTCGTTTCAATGTCTCAAACGCCCTTAAGCAATCATCATCAAACTGAAATTTCGCGTCTTTCTCGAGCAAGGAACATAACGGCTTCGTGATTTTTGAGAAATCCTTAATGAACCGTCTATAGAACCCCGCATGGCCTAGGAAGCTTCAGATCGATTTAACATTGGTTGGAGGCGGTAATTTCGATAGCAACCACCTTCGCGCGATCAACCTCCAATCCTTCCGAAGATACTTTATGCCCCAAAGACTACTCCCTCTTGCACCATGAAGTGACATTTCTCCCAATTTAGAACAAGGTTCGTCTCCTCACACGGCAAGTACCAAAGATAAATTTTTCAAGCAATGGTCGAAAGATGAACCAAAAACGAAAAATCATCCATAAAGACCTCCATTATGTTCTCGACTAATCCGTGAAAGATGGCCATCATGCACCTTTGAAAAGTTGCGGGTGCGTTGCACAAGCCAAACGGCATCCTCCTAGCGAATACCCCATAAGGGCACGTGAAAGCGGTCTTGTGTTGGTCTTCCGGAGCGATAGCAATTTGATTGTACCCCGAATACCCGTCCAAAAAGCAATAATACTCATATCCGGCCAAACGATCCAGCATTTGATCAATAAATGGAAGTGGAAAATGATCCTTCCTCGTCGCCGCATTAAGTAGCCGGTAGTCGATACAAACTCTCCATCTCGTGACTAGCCTTGTCGCGATTAATTCATCTTTCTCGTCCTTGATCACGGTCATACCCCCTTTCTTAGAGACGACTTGAGTAGGACTCACCCACTCACTATCGGAAATCGCATATATCATCCCGGCATCTAACAATTTGAGCACCTCTTTTCTCACAACCTCTTGCATTGCCGGATTTAATCTTCGTTTCGGCTGCACCCTCGGCTTATGATCGTCTTCTAGCAAAATCCGGTGCATACAAATAGAAGGGCTTATTCCCTTAATGTCCGAAATCGTCCATCCAATCGCCCCTTTGTGTTTTCGCAGCACCCGTAATAGCTTCTCCAAGTTAGTAGGTCCGAGAGAAGAAGAAACTATCACGGGATAAGACTCGTTCTCGCCCAAGAAGCAATATTGTAAGTGATCCGGCAACGGCTTAAGTTCTAACTTCGGTACCTCGATCGATTGGTCCTCAGCGACAACTCCCCCTTGAACGGGTTTGTTGACATCAAGATAGCTTACGTCCCTCTCATTAAATCGAAACTCGTTCGCCTCCAACATTCGAACATACTCTGGCAATTCCTCGTAAATTTCTTCAACATCGGAATGTGAGTAAATGGAGTGTGAAATGCAATGCTCCAACAAGTCGGTCGGGGGTGGCATAATAGACTCAATTGCATAACATTCCTCGGGTGCATCCTCGGGCTTCTTCATCGCGTCATAGATGGAAATTTTCAGATTTTGATCATTAACCCGAAAGGTAAGATCACCCTCTTGGACGTCGATAAGTGCTCTCCCCGTTGCTAGAAACGGTCTCCCAAAGATCAATGGTTGATTCTCGTCCTCGGGCATGTCAAGAACTACGAAATCGGCCGGGAAGACTAAGTGTTGGACTCTCACGAACACATCCTACACAACTCCCCTCGGATAAGAGATCGACCGGTCCGCCATGAGTAGAGAAATGGTAGTCGGCTTAATCTCCCCAATCTTCAACCTCTTAAAGATGGATAGAGGCATAAGATTGATGCTTGCCCCGAGATCACACAACACATTACGGAACGTTTGGTCGCCAATCATGCATGTAAAAGTAAAACGTCCCGGATCCTTCTGCTTGAGCGGGAGCTTGTTTTGAATGATAGCGCTACACTCCTCTGTCAAATTTATTGTTTCAAACTTTCCCAACTTTCTCTTAATTGCCACAGCGTCTTTCAAGAATTTCACGTACCCCGGCATGTCTCTCAAAGCGTCTAGAAGTGGAATGTTGATATTCACCTTTTGAAACATGTCGATAAATCGTTGAAGCTTTTCATCATGTCTCGACTTGGCCAATCATTTGTGGAAATGGAGCTTTTACCTCAAAATCCTTCACATTCGAACTTCCAGAGCCTTTCGCCGATAGGGGGTCGATAGGATCCACCGGCGTGCATGCGGGTATCGGGTGGGCCTATCGGCCGATAGGCTTGGCCGATGGGCCTGCTGTGTTTCATCTTCCTTCTCGTTCTCGGCTCCCGTTTCTAGTACATCCTCGTTTCCAGATTTCTCAACTTCAGCCCCATGATTAATGTACCTTGTCCCACTCCTTAGCTCGATTGCGTTGCATTGTTGCGTCTTCGGGTTGGTCTCGGTGCTGCTCGGAAAATGGCCCGGCTTATGAAATCCGGCTTGGGCGTTCGCCATTTGACTCATTTGGGTCTCCACCATCGACATCTGCTTTGTCAAGGCTATCACTGAGTTTCCAATAGATGTCACACTATGCTCGAGAGCCCCGAACCTCTTGTCTGCTTTATAAATAAAATCTTTTTGACTCGCCTCCAACCGTTCCAACATCTCTTCCATCGGTGTCTTAGCAATCGGCTCTTGAATAACCCCGTTTTTCACGTTAAATCCCGGTGGTGGCTGGAGAGCATTGTTCGGGTTGGCATAGGAGAAATTAGGGTGGTTTCGATTGTTCGGATAATAGTTCCCCCTATTTCCCCCTTGCCGGAAGTTTCCTCCTTGCACGTAATTTGCATCCTCTTCAATTGCAATAGGCTCGTTTAGCTCTTCAAAAACTGCATTGACTCCCAAAGTTTTCTTTTTTAGCATCTCAAGCTCTTTTTGTTGTTTTTCAAATTTTGCCTTCAAATCACCGTAGGCGTCCTCGTCACCGGATGGAACCTTTCTTCTCGTCATCTTCCTATCGGTCACCTCCTCGTAATCATTGTTGACTGCTAGCTCGATGAGATTCTTGGCCTCTTCATAATCGTTAGCAAGAAATCCCCCTTTCGATGAATAGTCCAACTCTCTTCTAGCCTTCCTCGTCAAACCCCGATAAAACCGAATATAGATTTCCTCCTTGTCAATTCCATGCTGTGGGCATTTGCGAAGTAGCTTCTTAAATCGGATCCATGCCTCGTATAAGTATTCATCCTCATATTGCTCGAATTGCAAGATATCGTTGATTTGTTTTTGCACCTTCGAGGGAGGATAGAACTGTGCTAAGAACAACCGGGTCATCTCTCTCCAAGTACCAATTTCCTTCCGATCTAGGCTCTTGTACCAATCTAGCGCATCATCTTCTAAAGAGAACCGGAATAGGCGGAGCTTAATGACATCCGGAGGCACTCCGTTTTGCTTGATGGTGGCACATATATCCAAAAACGACTCAAGGTGAGCGTTTGGATCTTCATTAACTCCTCCTCCGTATGTTTGAGACTTCACTGTAGCGATGAGGGACGGTTTAAGCTCGAAGTTGTTGGCATCAATCTTTCCCCAACCTCCTTCTTGATAATCGTCCAGCTTAGGTCGAAAGCGGGCATTCAAAGGGATCTTCTCGGGACGAGCGAGTTCTCGTGGTGGGTCAACAATGCCGGCCATGGTATCAACGAAAGGTATAGAAATAGTCTCGGTTCTCGCTTCTTGCTTCTTCCTCCTCAAAGACTTCTCGATTTCCGGATCCAAAGGAAATAAGTCCTTTCCTTGGGATCTTATGATCATGCACCGTCTACAAAGAAGAGAAAACAAGATGTGAGGAAACGAGATCGAAAATTAATAATAATAGTAAACAACCTAAAGTAACAATCTCTTCTTTTTCGAATTATCCCCTAAAGTTTTCTATCAATTCCCCGGCAACGGCGCCAAAAATTGATCGCTTGGATTCGCGTAGTATGGTTTTCAAATCCGATCAATTTTAAAATTTGTATAACCTCGGAGTATTTCCAAGGTGTCGAACCCAAGGGAATTGATGTGTCGAAAATAAAGGAAGTAACTCTACTCAAAATTTGACTGCTATTTAGGAATCCGAAAGTTTGTTTTGATTCTAATTATCTAACTTTAAAAATCGAAAAATAAAAATTAAATAAAAGATGAATTAACTAAATCAAGCAATAAACAAATTAGCAAGATAAAATCACAAGTCTAAAGGTGATTGATCCTAGGGTAGTATCATCTAATTGAGTTCACACAATCCATTCACTTGATTCCTTTTCCCCAAATTTTAATTCAATCCTAGAAATAATCACTCAGCCAATCTAGAATTCCGATCAAGACAACCTAGAAAGATAGTTAATTTAAACCCTTTTCCCCGCCAGGGCTCAAAAAATTTAAATCACTTAAAAAGCGCCAACTTATTTATCTATGATTTATCTTACTCCGTCAGGTCTCAAGATAAAATCATATTGTGCATCAAGTATTTCCACTAATTAATTACTCCTTCTGGGCAAAATCAATTAGCTAGCATGCATCGATTAAGGGCCCTTTAATCTAACATGAGATTTAACACAACTTGATCACAAGCCTAGGATGAAAGGTAAAAAGGTAATCAAAGGAACATCATGTGAACATCAATTAAATTTACTAACCCTAGAATCAATCAATGAATTTAGCCAGACATAATTGAAATTAAACAAGAAATAGATGAAGAATGCATATTATTAATATGAAAAGAGAGATTACAACCCTTACGGATGAACTCCGAGTCTTCAATCTCCAAAAAACAATAATAATTGCTGCCTCCAAAAAGTTCTTGTATCCCAAGAATTAATCTTGCCAAAATATGTAAAAGATTGCAAAAGATGATAAAAGATGAAAAAGAATGATCCAAGATGGTGAAAGATCATAGAACTAGGTCTAGGAGGAGGTTTATATAGCCTAAGGGGGTTAAAATCCCGATTAGCCCTAATCTAGGAAGCAAAAACTATCCAAAAGAGTTATAATTCGTCAAAACACGAGAGTCCGCTGGGCAGCATATCGGCATGGCCTATCGGTCGATAGCTTGGCCGATAGTTGGTTCGTCGATCGCATCCAACGGTAGGGCAGGAACACCTTTCGGACGAACCTATCGGCCGATAGGCTGGGCCGATAGGGTGGTCTGTCTCTTGCAAAAATCCGTTTCTTCCGTCCGTGACTCGACTTCTCGGTCCTTTGTCTCGTTTTGGGTCCTTTTGGCTCTAAAAACCTGCAAACACACTAAAACCAACCCAAACGCGTAATACGGCTCGACTAATCATAAATAAGCCAAATACGAGCACATTAATCACGAAACGAGATAAAAACCTAGTATAAAATCCTAGAAATAAGTGGTAAAATTACCACTTATCACATGGATAAACTATTATTTGAAACAGAGGGTTTTGATGTTACCTCTTCATCAGCTAGGTTGGCCATCAGGCAATCATACTCTTCATCATCATCAGAGAAGAATCCGCTGCTTGACTCTACACGCTCTTGGTCTTCTCTGATGAGGGCCTTCCTTCGGTCTTCTTTTCTGCTCACCTCCATATTGCTCCAGTCCTTCTTAATATCAGGACAGTCGATTTGAATGTGTCCTGTCTTATGGCAGTTGTAACACTCCACCTTCCAGCTTCCGGCTTTTTGGTTTCTTCTGGGATTCTCCTTATAATTCTTCTTGTATTTGGAGTAGTTCTTCCGGAAGTTGCTGAACCTCTGCATTATGAATGCCATTTCTTCCTAAAAATCTAATGGATTTGGAGGCTTTACATCAGATAAGCTCTTGGCGGGGGACTCGGCTGCAAAGGCTATTTCCGTCTCTACAGGCTCGGTTGATGATGAACTTGGGAGCTCGAACTCATAAGCCTTCAGGTCGGAGAACAGCTCTTGGATCTTTATTTTATTAAGATCCTTGGATTCTCTCATGGCCACTGCCTTCATGCTCCATTCAGGATTGAGAGATCTTAGGACCTTCAGCGCCATTTCCCTATTGCCATAACATTTACCAAGGGAGTTGATCTCATTGATGATCTCAGTGAACCTTGTGTCCACTTGGTCTATTGATTAGCCATTCTTCATTTTGAAGTTGTCAAATTTTTTAGTAGCAATTGACAACTTGTTCACTTTGATCAGCTCTGTTCCCTCACACATTAAGGCTAATGTGTCCCAGATTTCCTTGGCGTTTTTGCAGTTTTTGATCTTGACCATTGTTGATTTGTCAAGAGTTTGATACAGCATGTCTCTGGACCGGTTGTCAAGGTTGGCCAGCTTTCTTTCTTCGGGGGTCAGCTCTGTCCTCTTCTTTGGAATCTTCTCTGGCTTCCCTGCTGCAATCTCCTCGGGAGTGTTGTCCTTCTCGAAGGTGAATGGACCATCCTCTATGATGCACCACATGTCATCATGGATTGAAGATAAGTGTGCCTGCATCCTTATCTTCCAAAGATCATACTCGTCAACTGAAAACAAAGGTAATCTAGAATGCATGTGTTCCATTTTACAATGAGAGTTAAAAAAAGAATATATATCCTCGATATATGGATCTGGTTCATGAAATAGATGAACCAACCTCTCTGATACCACTTGTAGGTCACAAGTCGTCCAGGAATAAGTCTAGGGGGGTGAATAGACTTACTGAAACTCTTAAACTCTTTTTCACGAAGAGTAAGTTTCTCAGCTGATAGATATGCAAATGACTTAGAGTCGTTTGTACTCAATATGTGCGGAAATCAGCTGATGACGAATACACAAATAACCAATGAAACACTTAACAATGAATGCAGCAGTAAAAGTATGATGCTATGAAATAGTAAAATACGCAGGCAGTTATAGTGGTTTTAGAGGTGGGGTAATCCTCTACTAATCCACTTTTCTCCAAACCAGTTGGAGATAAATTCACTATAATTTTCAACTAGTGATAAAGATTACAGTGATTTAACTAATTACAACAGCTTCCATCCAGTGGAAATCCTTGCCGTTGCAACTCCCTTGACTGCCTTGCACCTCTTGATCCTCGATCCTTGGATGCCTTTACAGTCTTGAACTTCAACCAGTGAAGTACCTCGAACTCAGGATTAAAGACACGAGTTTTGTCTTCTCCAACTAAGAGCTTCTTCAAATATGAACTTTGAGTACTGCTCTTTTCACGATGTTATAGTTCGCTTTTTGATTACTTTGAATGCTTTAATTGCTTTAGATCTTTGTTCGCACCGTTGTTGCTCAACTTCAAATCTTCGGATATATATAGATGTTGATCCTTGAGCATTCTTCATAGCTATTGCAAATCCTTTAACAAATCCGTCCGTTGGAGAAATAGACTTCTTTGATTATTTTTCTGAACGTTGCAAGGCTGGATTCCCATATTTTAATCCATCTTTACACCGTTGTGAAGACTTTACATGTGAGGCGCCGAATCTCTTGAATACAATAAGATTAAAGTCTTCAGTGGTGGGTCTGGATGAATTATTTAATTCATATCCTTGCGGGAATCTCTCCAATTTGTCTCTTCACGCTTGCATGTGACTTTCCGTAATATTTGACTTTTCAATGCATGCTGACATGGACCTGGAGTACTTGGCTGATCAAGTTGGCTGATGTACAGTCATCTTCTCTGCAGTTTGGACTTCTCTGATGGTGACTGTTTGAGACTCGTCTGATCAGATGACTTGTCTGAAGTCACTTGACTCAGTCTGGTCAAACATCTCTGATGAATTTTGTTGACCAGAACTTCTCTGACTTAACTCGGTTGTACTTCTCTGATGTACTTAGCTGTACCTTTGTACTTATCCGATCTGAGCCTAACTTATTTTGGCCTATAGAAGATACTCATTTGGTTCTTCTTTACATTTTGCCAAGTAATAAACATTTGAATTACATTAATGACACCATAAAAATATAACAAGTATTCCTAACAATACACAAAGTAAACTAAAAGCTGAAGCAAAAACATATCCTTGTAGACAAAAGGGATCAGTCGCGGGTGTTGATTGATGGTGATGATTCGATCTAATGAGAGGCTTCACGATCCAATAATGGAAATGCCGTTATTTTCTACGTAACACATGTCGGAAGCACACCAGAAAAATTGCCTCCTTCTTGTTCCCTTGAAGGCTGACAACCAGGTGACAAAAAGTAGGAGGGGAACTTTTCCTTTCTCTCTCTTGGTCGCTATAATTTTGGTTTGTAATAATCTAATCTTAAGAGGGTAAGGTGAATTAGTATTTATAATACTCACCCTGGTCTTGTAAGCCCTCTAAAGGCCTCAAGACCATCTTCCCTATGAGCTCAAATCGGCTGATCGATGGGTCTTGATCCGGGACCATGTGAGCTTAGCCACTAAACTTAATTTGATCTGCTACAAGTATTTCATGTAAATCAATTAATCTAATTAACCGATTTATTAAATTCTCTATAATTTATAAATAATTTCTCCAATAAATTACATTAATTAATTCATGATCGAGTTAAATTAATTATTAAATAATCTAAAGTTGTGATCATTTATCCAATAAATTTGATTAAACATCTAATATATAATATTCACGAAGAGAGAATAAGCTCTTATTAATCCGTCGTCTATCTTGTTTACGCAACTCTGTCGGTTCGTCTTATTCAACAGTGGGAGGAAGCAAAGAGTGTGAGTAATACTTAGTTCAGTTTTATCGATTTGCAGACATATTAAGCAATTGAGTTCTAAACCTTTTCCAGTGCCAGACTCCTTATCTCATAAGGATTGAAATGTTTCTTCTCAATTATAAGGACATTATTTCTGTTTATTTACCAAATAAAGAATGCCAATGACATAGAGTAAATTAAGAAATATTAACTAACTATTAATTAAGACAACATAATTTCATAATTATAAACCTAAGTCTCTTATCCTTAGAGTGGCATTCGAGGGTATAATCCCACATAAATTGTATCAAAAGTGATGACCATTTTGAGTAGACGAATATGATAATGTTACATGTTATTTTAAATCAAAATATTAGTTTCATAAATAACTACAGTAATACATTGTACTATATTATAAAATACTAATGACCAATCCATGTTTCTGGTTATTCGAAATTAGTAAAAGACATTATTGTGTAAAGATTATATTTAGATTATTTTTAAAATAATCCTATTTTTCCCATTTTCGTATATCTCGATTTTTGTGATTCGTTCGTGCCGATGTATCATTTATAGTACTATTATTTTCCGTATGTTCTTTTCTTACACTATACTTCTCTTGGTGCTTGATTAGTATTTGAATTCGTGATTGAGACTCCTATTGAGTGTTTTGTCATGTCTGTTTTCGTGCGATTTTGGAGGATCGAGTCGTCGAGTCATAGCGGTTGGGCGCTGGCCGGCAAGGTGCGGCAGGAACCAACCAAGTGTGCACTAGAAGCCCACACGGGCAGGTGCTCGTGCGGAAATCATGCGGAGCAAGCAGAGTGGGGTAGTGCCTACCACCCGCGCACGATCAAGGCGGACAGACCTATGCTCGTGCGGCACTGGGCTACTTGGAGCAGGCGCACACGAGCGGTGCTCGTGTGTGGTGCTCATGTGGTGCGGCAGAGGCCTGGCATTGCAGTGCACGATCGGCACACGACCGGACGCCCGAGCATCATGCTCATGTGTGTCCGGAAGTTTCTAGGATATGTTTTTGACGCACGCACGACCGGCTACTCACGCGTGACTGCTCGTGCATCCCGCCGGTATAAATATGACTGAGCAGTCATGTTTATACAGGTTTTCTCATTTCACCTTATTTCCTTCCGAGGCTGGGGCTTGGAGAGCGCGAAGTCATCGTAGGAAAGAATAAATCCATGAGGTTCTTCCTAATGTCGATTAATCATCCCGTGATATTGTCCGATCGTCCGAATCAGGGTAAGTTTCCTTAAATTTTAGTTTTGGGTAAATTAGAATTTTTGAGCGATGTTATCCGTTTAATCCGAATTAGCTTAGACTAGTGATGGATTATCGACGATTACGTAGTATTCTACCAATTTCATCATTATACCATGGTTTTATTACTAGAGATTCGTCGTTTTGTTGAGTTTCTAATTGACGCCTTCAAAGGTGTTCGGTAAAATGTCGTAGAGGGAATTCGGGCGTTCTACGATATTTCTCCTTGTGTAATTGTTGTTTGAATGATAATATGATATTAAGGTCGAGTTCCCTGTGAAGAGCTTGCATTGAAACCTTTCGTTCGTTGTTTTAATTGGGTTCCGGAGTTTTCGAATCGACCGTGTTCTTCGGAGTATTCGCGAGAGATTACCGAGGTAATTACCTTGATATATTTATTACATCTCTGCAAAATCCTAGTTGTCTGAAGCGTGTGTGTTGTTTTATATCAGTATATGTATGTTATATATATATATATACTAGGGCTGGCCACCGTGCGATGCACGGTGGTGCCCATTTCGATGTTGAATCTTTTTTTAGAATTTAATAATAGGGTGGGTTCGTCCTGGCTGCTGTGAGGATGATGTCTATTGTATATGAGGAGTATGTATTGGCCAAGGAAATACAACAAAACATTATTAGAAAACATCGATATAAACAGCAAGCAATGTCCAGTCGGAAACTACGATTTAAAAAGGATGGTAATTATAAACAGAAAAAGAGTAGAAATCATGAACAGGTAAATGTAGAAAACATTAAATGCTGTAGTAAATCGGGCAGTCCATATGTTAAGAGAAAACGAGCTTGCAGCGCTAAGCAACCTCCCCAAACATTATCCGAGGGTGCAATAATTAAAACCCCAAAAGAACTCATTGCAAACAAAGAAATCTGAGAGGCACAAAGATCAGTGATGAGAGTCAAAATCAGGGGCTGGATTTGAATTTTGAGATTAGAACTCCTTTAAATTAAAACCGGGATCCTCAAGCTCTTGACAAAGATCCGAGGGACACTTCCGGTCCTGGCAGCGCAAGATTAGTACTGTTTTGGATTTTAAGGTTTTAATTTGTTTGAGTTTTAATTAATAAGAAAGCAAGAGCCACCCTGAAAAATGAAGTCAACAAGTCAGCACTAAAATAGGCCGCAGCAAGCGAAACAGCAAGTAATACCAAACAAAATAGGGACAGCAACTGCAACAACAGAACCGAAGCTACCAGCAATAGCTAACGCTGAGAAAGAGTAGTAATTATGAAAAGGTAACAAAGAAGGAACCTGTAGCGCTGATCGTAAAAAAAGTACATTTTTAATATTAAGAAATCCTGGTCAGAAGATTGCCGGCTCATTCGTCCACAACTGTCCAGAACAGTAAATGCTCTAGGTAGAGGTGCGCAGCATCATTATAAGTAATTAAACAGCTGAGTTAGTATTCAGGACCTGTTATTTAGACGGACACTATCTTTTCTCTATCCCGCTCTCTTGAAGAAAAGGGAATGGAAATGATGATAAAATCGAAGAGGATGACTATTAACAGATGGGCAGAATATTTTGCAACATACCATGCTAATCAATGGTGT
Source organism: Orobanche coerulescens (assembly GCA_033398695.1). Lineage (NCBI taxonomy): Eukaryota > Viridiplantae > Streptophyta > Magnoliopsida > Lamiales > Orobanchaceae > Orobanche > Orobanche coerulescens. The sequence continues at coordinate 142,966,852 of CM065802.1, read as the reverse complement.
TGCAATTAGTTTTTTTGGCCGAAATATTTTGTAATAGAACGTGCGCACTGTAACACCCCCAAACCACTTGGGAATATTACAGCGCCGCAGACCCTCTCCACGAGGATCTACCAGACTAAATACAAGACAATGCATCACTTCACATGCCGACATGTCTACGTAAAGGACCATTAGACCGATTTGGTCTTTTACCATAACACAATACACAACATTACGTACAAGATTCTTTCCCAAAACTCATTCCCACGCAGGGGCTGAAATACAAATACAAATCCCATAAATCGGGGTAACAACACATCGGAGGGATAACCAACACGACTCTACAATTGGTCTTCACGTGATTAGTATCTTCGTCTCCCATCATCCTTCGTATCGATCCTGTGATTCGCTCCCCAGCTACCTGCAAGTACCTGGACGCAATACAGACATCCACCCCGAATACTCGGGGTTAGCAAACTCCACCGTTTTGCTAGTGCAAGTATAAAACAGAAGTACAAGCCATACACAACGTGCTTCAAGAATATAATAATCTTGAATATATTTCCCGAGATAATTCACTTAATCATAACAGTTTGGTTTATAAAAAGGGTAGGAAATAATACCATGTATCTCTTACAAAACATTTTATAATATCGGGAGTTTGAAAACATTTGGAAATAAGGAATTCTCAAGTCTTTCAAAAACACTTGGGGGCACGGCCCAAAATCGTCTTTCCAAAATACGATTCCAATAATAAAACGCGGTTTCACAACCCAATTCACAACAAACGGGGTCCAAGACCCAAATCATAAGCCACAGGGTCCACGACCCGAATCACATAACACATGTTCCTAAGGATTATTCGCGTCCCGTGCTAACAAGCCACGAACCTCAGATGCCCCCGTAGAACATACCCGAGTCAATAACCCAATAGGAAACCATACCAAATCACATGTCCTCGTGACAACAGTCACGGAACCATTCCATACCACAAACATAAGTTATCCCGGCATCGGGCTAACAAGCCACGAACCTCGGAGTTCCCGCAAGACATACCCGATGATAACCCACAAGTTATCTCGGCATCGGGCTAGCAAGCCCCGAACCTCGGAGTCCCCGCAAGACATACTCGGATTGGATAACCCTACGGTCACGCCCGACCCATACTAGCAAGTATGGATCCTGGAGATTCAACAATCCTACCCGGAGGCACATCACTATCAACGATCACATAACAATGAGCAAAATATCAAGCCAAGCAACACTTAAACATCACAACCTCCTTTCAAAGGAGTATCAACTAATATCACACCCAATACGTTCTTACCGAACAAGTACACATAACAATACGTAATCCCCGACAAAGGATTACGGTCTATTAAACTCACTCAAAGTGGTCATAGCATCTTTTCAACATACAAAACCAACACACATATCCCGAGAACACATATATTCACGAAGTACACGAATTATCGTTGAAAGACAACATTTATCGATAACATACCGATCCCTTTTTACATTCATTAAACATTGGGTTTCGTATATAATCATTTATCAATAATTACGCCTACGAAACATGAAACGTATGGACAAGATACTTGCCTCGATATCACGAGCGACGAAACGACGAATGGGCACGATCGGGCAACCTTCGAACCTCCAAAAATGATCAAGACTTTGACAGCCCACGAATACTACAAAAATAGCATCACCACGAATCAATAACACTAATCGAAATCCGAAACGATCCTAAAAACGACAAGGATCGAAGTATTCTCAAAGAAATCAAGAATCGTTGATCCGGGCGATAAAAAATCGATGAACGGTTAACAAAATCTGAAGATTACGGTGAAGACAACCAAAAATACACAACTGATCGGATGAGATCGGTTAAGAATCACAAATCCAAGGAAAAACCCTAAATTCAAGAAACTAGGGTTCTAAGAAGAGATTACCTTGATCTGGACCTAGAAGACGATTAGATGTTGTTAAAAATCTTCTAATCTGCTCAGAGATGAAGTTAGAAGAAAAGATCGGTCCTAATCGCCTCTGGATCTCACTCCCGTCGGAAGGGATGGAGAAAAGTGGAAAATGACGACTTAATGCCGCTGTCCCAAGATTTATCTTGGACAGTTATTAGCGCGCGCTAAACACCCTGCATTAGCGTGCGCTAACGGGTCTCCGCTCCAGAAACCGCCTATAATACGCTTAGCGTCGCTAGCTAAAAGTCAGAAGCGTGCGCTAACGGGTCACAAAACCATCCAGAGCCCGGATGTAATCGCACCTACCGTAGCGTGCGCTAGAAATAAGAGAGAGCGTGCGCTAAGCGGCCGATAGCGTGCGCTAGCTATCGGCCTTAGCGTGCGCTAACAAAGCTCGATCCCGATCCGGTAGCTCTTTGGCTACGGATCGCCGGTTAGCGTGCGCTACACATTCAGTAGCGTGCGCTAAACACCACGCAGTAGCGTGCGCTATGCCTCAAGCATTAGCGTGCGCTACACCACAAAAACTCAAAAAACTCACAAAGTGATCCGAAATGCCTCCAAACACATGTCCTAACAAGGCACAACCAAACATGGCACGAAATTCCTACGATGAGGACAATGACAATCCGATAAACCCAGAAAACCCAACGAATCCAGAATAAAGATCTCGGGTATTACATTCTACCCCTCTTAAAAGAAGTTTCGTCCCCGAAACTTGAAACATAAAACGAACGACACAAGACAAACTCAGATAACACACGATATCCGTTGCCGAAATAACAAAACACAACGAACGGAAATCAATACGGTAGAACAATTCAACAGTACATCAACCAAAACACGAGCTATACGCTGAACCAATACGAAATTCCACATTGAAGGTTGAAAGATCGGACACAAAACTAATTTCCTGAACTTAAGGAAATTACGATGGAGTCCTAACGCTCAACAATCACGAAACGAGATCAACAAAAACCGAACAATCAAACGATTGAATTACAATGATCGAGGCACAAAAGTCAATCAGTCATGTTCGAATCATGACGAACAATAATACTCAAAACAACAACCCCAAAGTTCACATCTCGACTCAAAACAATATACGATCCGGTGAAGACAATAAGATGTGCATTCACATGGGATCCACAGGAAATGAAATAGCAATTGGAAGGTCACAACGACAAACGGGTTATTCTAAAACAATACCACAACTCGATCGATCAACAAAAGCACAAGACGGGACAAGTTCAGAAAATATCAACGAATATAAACGATTCGACAGAGTCGAGAGTACAGAGTTCAAAATCCGATCCACTTCAAATAAAAGAAGTCAATCTCCGAATTTCGAAACAACAAAGCAAGGAAAATAACTCAACATACAACTGATAGACCACGCCCCTCAGGAATTACTCGGAGTCGATCCTATTATCAATGCTCAAGTCCGTGCCTCGAAAGGCTCGGTAACCATCTCGCAAAACTGAACTCGGTGTCCCTCGAGTCCGCACTTGTAACATGTTACTGGCGGAGAAGGACAATGTGCACGAACATGTCCCGCCCCATTACAGTTAAAACATCTCCTGGCTTTACCAGGAGTCAGAGCAGACGACTTGGAACTCTCAGTTCCACGCATCGAGCGATGGAGCTTCACAGCGGAAAGGCTACGACATTGAAAACTAGAAACACCAACTCCTGCACCGTCCACACGGTCATCGGACTTCCTCTGCTTCTTCGACTCGGGCACACGCTCCGACGATAACGAAGCTAGTTCACGGGCTAATGCTCGATCTTGATAGTCCCTCAACGAGGTGCAATTGAATCCCGACATATACACACGAATATCCGGCTTCATTCGTCTGTCAAAAGTGAAGGATCCTCTCTTCCTCGGTTCTCACCCGATCTCGCACATAACTGAGTTGTTTGCTATAATCAATGATAGCTTGCGACACTGATATATCTTGCGGTTCTGACAAGTAGAATTCGCGAATCTTCTGCTCTCTGATCGTCTTCGGACAGAACTCATCTTCCATAAATGCCTGGAACTCCGCCCACGTGACATCACGATCACGAGGTTTAACAGCTTCCCACCAATTAGCGGCATCTTTGTCGAGAAGGTACTGAGCAATAGGTACCTTCCGCTCTTCAGGACATCCTACAGCCTCGAAAATCTTTCCCAACTGGAAAATCCAACCATCCCAGCCCAACGCATCCGCAAAGACCGCGAATCGAGGGGGATTCATACGAACTACCTCGCGAAGCCATTGATTTACACCAACGTTCTGACTCGCGTCAATGCTACGTTGAACCACCTGGGTCAACTGAGTCATCTGAGTCGCTACTTGTTGCAATATAGTAGCAACACCCAAACTAAAATCATTCCCAGCGGCATTTTCTCGATTCCGCATCTGATCCCCGTGGCCATCAGCACCACGGTTACGACCACGACCTCTGCCCCTCGGCATACTAACAAACAACAACCTAGGGTAACGAAAGATCATAACTACTAGCAAGATATTCACATCTCTGTCTTTAATCCAACATCATTAAATCATATACAGATTACCATTTAATTTCAGCTAGAGCACAATATACAAACTATTATACCAAAAATCTTCATTTATAATGCCGTTGTTATGCGATTTATAAATGCAATGAAATTGAAATCATCCATTATATCAAAATCATTTTCTGTACGGTTTCCGCGCCGGAACTCACCAAGTTGAAAACCATTTTCAAAAACGTTCCAAAATGCCAAAAAGGCCGATGACGGTAATACTTTCCAAATACTCCCCAAAAGTCATTTTCCAAATACCAAATACCATCATCAAATACCATTTGAAATTACAAGGCGTAGACGCGGAAACTCAATAGTTTCAAAATATATGTTAAGTCATCCGACAAAAGAGTTAGGACAAAGGGTCAACGAAATAATTCAAATTTACAAACCCGAAAGGTCATTTTGAAACACACACTATTTGGTAAAAGTACCCAAAAAGTCATTTTGAAATTTACACACGCAGCGGACAAGAACACAGTTCAAGTTACACATAACCACACACAACAATTGTTATTCATGAACAACACATATAGAGTACGATCTCAAATGGTCAGCCTAACAATCGCAAAAGTTAGACTTACGGCCAGAATGTAGTTTCCGAGCTTCTGCTCAGACCGATTAAGGTATGATTTAACCGAGACTTAGCGTGCGTTAGCCATGCCACGTTAGCGCGCGCTAGCTATTCTCATCCAGCAACACATTCATGAACATATACCAAATAATGCCAAAAGCCGAAGGTTACAAATAAACAACAACATATGAATCCAAACGCCAATAATTTACATTCTCACTATATATCGTTTAACCAAAAAAGTTGAAGGCGAAAGTCACGTCTCAAGTAAACTATTGATAGACCTCGTTTAAGCATTTAAAATCAAATTTTGAAAATTTTCAATGCAAGATGAAAATATAATATGTGTAGTTTGAATTCTCAAAATCTTTGATCTCGAGGTCATCATACGAAAATCATATCATTTTTCCTCCTCGAAGGATATTTTTAAATAGAATTTACGTGACTTCCCCAAAACATTTGAACTTGAAATACCACATTGATAAACTTTTATTGAGTAACCAATCCAAAACATCACTCCTGTAAAAACGATTTACACAAAGATGTAAATATATATATACATACATACCGGTACTACTCTTTATTCCAACACAATACGAGAATCAAACAAGTATGGAGTAAGTATTCACGAGGCACAATTAAACTCCACATAATAACATAGAATCACATAAACTCGTATAATACGAGACACAACAAAGTAGGGAGACTTACATCCACAGATCGCACGAAGATGATGGTTGCGCCTCGATACTAATCACGACCGACAACTCAGACGACGCGCCGCGACACCACTCAGTCAGACCAAATCTGACAAGACAAGACCCGACAACACACAACTCAACCCGACAGCCTAGGTTTCCTCAACCTAAGCTCTGATACCATATTCTGTAACACCCCCAAACCACTCGGGAATATTACAGCGCCGCAGACCCTCTCCACGAGGATCTACCAGACTAAATACAAGACAATGCATCACTTCACATGCCGACATGGCTACGTAAAGGACCATTAGACCGATTTGGTCTTTTACCATAACACAATACACAACATTACGTACAAGATTCTTTCCCAAAACTCATTCCCACGCAGGGGCTGAAATACAAATACAAATCCCATAAATCGGGTTAACAACACATCGGAGGGATAACCAACACGACTCTACAATTGGTCTTCACGTGATTAGTATCTTCGTCTCCCATCATCCTTCGTATCGATCCTGTGATTCGCTCCCCAGCTACCTGCAAGTACCTGGACGCAATACAGACATCCACCCCCCGAATACTCGGGGGTTAGCAAAACTCCACTGTTTTGCTAGTGCAAGTATAAAACAGAAGTACAAGCCATACACAACGTGCTTCAAGAATATAATAATCTTGAATATATTTCCCGAGATAATTCACTTAATCAAAACAGTTTGGTTTATAAAAAGGGTAGGAAATAATACCATGTATCTCTTACAAAACATTTTATAATATCGGGAGTTTGAAAACATTTGGAAATAAGGAATTCTCAAGTCTTACGAAAACACTTGGGGGCACGGCCCAAAATCGTCTTTCCAAAATACGATTCCAATAATAAAACGCGGTTTCACAACCCAATTCACAACAAACGGGGTCCAAGACCCAAATCATAAGCCACAGGGTCCACGACCCGAATCACATAACACATGTTCCTAAGGATTATTCGCGTCCCGTGCTAACAAGCCACGAACCTCAGATGCCCCCGTAGAACATACCCGAGTCAATAACCCAATAGGAAACCATACCAAATCACATGTCCTCGTGACAACAAATACAACCATTCCATACCACAACCATAAGTTATCCCGATCGGCTAACAAGCCACGAACCTCGGAGTCCCCGCAAGACATACCCGATGATAACCCACAAGTTATCTCGGCATCGGCTAGCAAGCCCCGAACCTCGGAGTCCCCGCAAGACATACCCGGATTGGATAACCCTACGGTCACGCCCGACCCATACTAGCAAGTATGGATCCCGGAGATTCAACAATCCTACCCGGAGGCACATCACTATCAACGATCACATAACAATGAGCAAAATATCAAGCCAAGCAACACTTAAACATCACAACCTCCTTTCAAAGGAGTATCAACTAATATCACACCCAATACGTTCTTACCGAACAAGTACACATAACAATACGTAATCCCCGACAAAGGATTACGGTGTATTAAACTCACTCAAAGTGGTCATAACATCTTTTCAACATACAAAACCAACACACATATCCCGAGAACACATATATATTCACGAAGTACACGAATTATCGTTGAAAGACAACATTTATCGAGAACATACCGATCCCTTTTTACATTCATTAAACATTGGGTTTCGTATATAATCATTTATCAATAATTACGCCTACAAAACATGAAACGTATGGACAAGATACTTGCCTCGATATCACGAGCGACGAAACGACGAACGGGCACGATCGGGCAACCTTCGAACCTCCAAAAATGATCAAGACTTCGACAGCCCACGAATACTACAAAAATAGCATCACCACGAATCAATAAAACTAATCGAAATCCGAAACGATCCTAAAAACGACAAGGATCTAAGTATTCTCAAAGAAATCAAGAATCGTTGATCCGGGCGATAAAAAAATCGATGAACGGTTAACAAATCTGAAGATTACGGTGAAGACAACCAAAAATACACAACTGATCGGATGAGATCGGTTAAGAATCACAAATCCAAGGAAAAACCCTAAATTCAAGAAACTAGGGTTCTAAGAAGAGATTACCTTGATCTGGACCAAGAAGACGATTAGATGTTGTTAAACATCTACAAATCTGCTCAGAGATGAAGTTAGAAGAAAAAGATCGGTCCTAATCGCCTCTGGGTCTCACTCCCGTCGGAAGGGATGGAGAAAAGTGGAAAATGACGACTTAATGCTGCTGTCAAGTATTTATACTGGACAGTTATTAGCGCGCGCTAAACACCCTGCATTAGCGTGCGCTAACGGGGTCAACGCTCCAGAGAAACCGCCTATAACACAGTTAGCGTGCGCTAGCTAAAAGTCAGAGCGTGCGCTAACGGTCACAAAACCACCCAAAGAGCTCTCGACAATCGCACCTACCGGGTAGCATGCGCTAGAAATAAGAGAGAGCGTGCGCTAAGCAGTCGATAGCGTCCGCTAGTTATCGGCCTTAGCGTGCGCTAACAAAGCTCCAGTCCCAGTCCAGTAGCTACTGGACTGCCTCGGGACTGCCAGTTAGCGTGCGCTACACATTCAGTAGCGTGCGCTAAACACCACACAGTAGCGTGCGCTATGCCTCAAGCATTAGCGTGCGCTACACCACAAAAACTCAAAAACTCACAAAGTGATCCGAAATGCCTCCAAACACATGTCCTAACAAGGCACAACCAAACATGGCACGAAATTCCTACGATGAGGACAATGACAATCCGATAAACCCAGAAAACCCAACGAATCCGGAATAAAGATCTCGGGTATTACACGCACACACATACATACATACATCAGCACACAGAGGCACACCAGCACATAGACACACACACACGCATCACACAAGCACACACACCAGCACATATTTTGCTATTTATTTCGGAACCCACAATATTCCAAAAAGACAACTGTGCTCCTACTAATAAAGAGTGACGGAGGTCAACATATCAAGGCCGTACAATAAGGAACATACCAATTTGGAAGCATGGCTATATATTCAATATGCCTGTGTGGTAACTCAGAAGAGATGGAACAGCATAGGAATATGCAGATGAGAGAAGATGGATCTCAGCCAGATGAATTGTAAAATAACATGTTAGAACCACATGCCTAAAAATATAACATAACAGAATAAGCCTAACACTTAAAAAATAGCGATAATATGAAAATATACCACGAGAACGAGAACCGTGCAGCAACAGTCTATGTCACAGAAGATCGCAAATCTGAGGAAGAAAATAGTAAAAGCTCAGTCTGAGATTGTAGCAGCTGTTAACTGAAATCTCAAATCTAGATTCAGACGTGCTATGAAATTGATGAATTCAAATCAGAAGACCAAATCGGGCGCCTCTTTATGTAGAAATATAAAAAGGACCAATACAGGAATGCGAGAAAATAGGAAAAAAATAAAAGCCTAATCTCAGAAGTCAGAGGAAAGCACAAACAAAATCTGAATGTTGAGAAAAAATAACTATGCAGTGGAGACAGATGGATGCCGAGAAGCTCGATTCCGTGTAATTTGCTGCTTTTTTAGTGGTGTCGTTTTTTCAGAAAAAAAATTGGTTATACCATTCGTCGTAAGGACGAAACATAATAAAGGGAAGACGGTAAAGTAGCCTAAAAGAGCCCATGCAGTAAGAAAGCCAAAAATTACATATATAGATAAAGAGTACCTATTTGGAAAGATCGTAGCAGATTCCAAGAGCTTGGAATAAAAGAAATTGTTCAATTTAGCGAAGGCAAAAAACGCCTACACACGGAGGAAAAATATTAGAACCAAACCAAAACGAAAAAAAGCAACCCTCATAACAGCATATGTAGGAAAAAAAGAGCCCGAGAAGAAAGAGGAGCCCAAGAAAGAAGAATCTAAGAAAGAAGAGGAGCCCAAGAAGGAGGCAGTCAAGGAAGAAGCTAAGAAAGACGAGTCAAAAGGGGAAGAAGCTCAAAAAGGCAAAGAACCATAAAAGGAGGAGGAGATAAAAGTCGATCATGAAATGGTACTCAGCACTGCATTGCCTTATCGGCCGTACAAGCTGTATTATCATCCGCCCCCACCTATGAACACATCCTATCAAGTGCATCATAGCATTGAAGAGAACCCTAATGCCTGTGTTATATGCTAAATTTGCAAGAGTAATATTTATATGACTTGGATTATTTTTTCGTTTTGCGCGATTGGTGCAAGTATTGTCCCTTTTGTTGTTTTATATAAACTTAAATATAGTCTTGGTCTATTTATTTTCCTTTATGCATCTTATATATTTATAAGATAGAACGAAATTGCATTGATATCATCATGTCAAATTGCCAATGTCTATAACCAGATATTTTAAATCTAGATTTAGACATCCCATGAAATTGATGAATTCAAATCGGAAGACCAAATCGGGTGCCTCCTTATGTAAGAATATAAGAAGGACCAACACGGGAATGCGAGAAAATATGGAAAAAAATAAAAGCATTATCTCAAAAGTCAGAGGAAAGCACAAACAAAATCTGAAAGTTAGAGAAAAAATACCTATCCAGTGGAGAGCGTAGCAAAATTGGGAGACAATGCGAATGATTGACGCCTTTCAGATGGATGCTGAGAAGCTCGAGTCCATGTAATTTGCTGCCTTTTTAGTGGTGTAGTTTCTTGAGGAAAAAAAAATTAGGTTATACCATTCATCGTAATCACGAAACATAATAAAGGGAAGACAGTAAGGTAACCTCAGAAACCCAAAAATAACATATATAGATAAAGAGTACCTATTTGGAAGTATTTTATCCTTTAATTCAGGATCATCTTTGAATAATTCATTAATTTTTTTCTTCATAGGACATGTATCAGCTTTGTGACCAAAACGATGACATTTCCAACATTGAATTTTGATGATTCAGATCTAAACTTAGGATAAGATTTTTTGAATTTTCTTTTAGGTTTATCTATGTGTTCTGGTTTTTGTTTAAAATATCTTTTCCGATGTTTTTTAAATCTTTTTTCCTTATAATTATTATGTTTTCTCTTGGAATAAGTGGAAGGAGCTTGTATCTTTTGCATGCCAAAGGCTTCACAAAAATTACCAAGTTCAATTTTTGAATTATGTTTATCTTTGCCGTATTTGGATGAAGCACATCGCAGCAGATTCCTAGAGCCTGGAAGAAAAAAACAAAATGTGAAATTTAGCGAAGGCAAAAAACACCTACACACGGAGGAAAAATATTAGAACCAAACTAAACCCAAAAAAAAAAAGCAATCCTAAAAACAGCATATGTAGGAAAAAGTACCCGACTCAAGAGTACGTGATACCGAAGGCAGTTCAGAATGAAATCGCAGCTGATTCAAAAAAGCACAAACACGTACCGCTTTTCATCCTCAGTCTGACGGACAATCAGAGAGGACTATTCAGACATTAGAGGACATGTTGAGGGCATGCGTCCTTGATTGGAAAGACGTTTGGGAAGCCCAATTACCGTTGATTGAGTTCACGTACAATAATAGTTGGCATGCTTCGATTAAGATGGCACCTTACGAGGCCTTGTACGGTCGTCATTGTCGATCTCCTTTGTGTTGGGACAACTTATCAGAGTCAATCTGCACCGAGCCCGATATGCTTATAGCCGCCCGTGAGAAGGTAGCTTTGATCAGTAGTCGTCTGTTGACCGCTCAGAGTCGACAGAAATCATATGCAGATAATCGTCATCGACCACTAGAGTTCGAGACAGGTGACCACGTGTTGGTCAAGGTATCCCCGAGTCGAGGCATTTTTCATTTCGAAAGACGGGGAAAGTTGAGTCCGAGATTCATTGGACCGTTAGAGATTTTAGATCGAGTAGGCGAGTTAGCTTATCGATTGGCTTTACCTCCGGCGTTGAGCCGAATTCATAATGTGTTTCACGTCTCTCAATTGCGGAAGTTTGTTGCCGACCCGAGCCACATACTTCAGTTCGACGAAATCGAGATCGCGGATGATCATTCGTATGAGGAGCGTCCTATACGAGTTTTAGAGCGGCGAATCAAACAGTTGAGGAACAAGACGATTCCTTTGGTCAAGATTCAGTGGTCTAGACGCGGAGTCGAAGAGGCTACTTGGGAAATCGAGGAGAGTATGCGAGAGAATTATCCCGAGTTGTTTGACCCTTAGTTTCGACGACAAACCTCTTTTTAAGGGGGGGTATCTAAAACCCGGTTGTAATTCATTCATTTTCATTCAATATTTATCACTCAGTAATTTTCACTCATTATTAATCACTCATCATTCATGATTCATTCATTTGCGTTCACTATTGGCATGTTGTAACCGTATATCAGTTACCGATCGTCATTTCATCTCCATTTATAGATCGAGACGGGAGTATTATCATTTTTCATCGTGATTGGTAGTCTTGTACTCGAAGTATCATCTTTAGCATGTGTTGGACTTGTTCACTTTCACATACGTATGGTATGTCGGATCATTCATCAATCGTAGCGAGAAATCGGAGTTATCGGATTTTCACCTTGTCTAGCAACGAGTTACAGCCGTAAGGATTGTCGGATATGGCCGTAACAGGCGTTCGTTGATTTCAGACCATTTTGGACGAACGGGACTTACGGCCGTAAGGTTTCGGCATACGGCCGTAAGTTGAGCAGGTACGACCGTAAGGCTTGGCCGGATACGGCCGTACTTGTCGAGCAGGGTGCCCAGGCGTTTTTGGCCGAAGGCGAGTTACGGTCGTAAGATGGGCTGGATACGGCCGTCAGGGGTATTCTTATTTTTTTCAGGGTGTGTCGGACGAGAAGGACTTACGGCCGTAAGGGTTGTGGCATACAGCCGTAAGATGAGGCAAGTACGGCCGTAAGGCTTGGCCGGATACGGCCGTACGTTACAGGCGAGGTGCCTGGTTAGTTTCGACGAAGGGGGCATACGCCCGTAAGTTTGGCCGGTTACGGCCGTATCGGTCGAGTTACGCCCGTAAGGTGAGCGGGTACGGTCGTATGGGTGTCGGCTAGTGTTTTGGACGAGGGCGAGTTACGCCCGTAAGTCTGGTGCGGGTACGGTCGTATGGCTGTCGGCAGTTTCTGGACGAAGCCGAGTTACGACCGTACGAGCTGGCTCGTTACGTCCGTAAGGCCGTTGACCTGGGGATGTTACGGCCGTAAGTAGGCCGAGTTACGGCCGTAACTTCCGGCAATTTATAAGGACTTGGCCGGGACTTTTTCATCATTTTCACCTTTTCTTTATCCTACTTCCGAGAGAGAGGGTTTGTAGGAGGAATTTTCATCGTCAATCACTTGAGTGTTAGATTTTCATCATCTTCATTCGTTTGGGAAGCTTGGATACTCAATTTAACTCATGTTCATCGGATCGAAGTGGCTGGATCTTCAAGAGGTAATTTCTTCAACATCTTGGATTTCGATTTTGTATTGAGATATGATGTTTTGGACGTTAAAATCATGTTGTATGAAGTGAAGTACGCATGATTATGGATATGTATGATTATTCAATGGATTATTGAAGGATTATTCAAGAACACTTTGAATATTGAGTTGGATTTGGGGGTTTTCGATTAATTGTTATTGTAATCACGAATTTGGATATTTATTTTGGATTATTGATCATATTGAAGATGTTTTGTTGGTTTGAAACACTTCTTGGGGATTTGATATCAGTATAATTGAGATTTGGTTGTTAACAATCGAAGATTGGCCACAACGTATTCGATATAATGCCCCAATGAACTTGGTTTAGTCGTATTGACGTTTTGAGTTCGTTATAATCGTGTTTGATTCGTATATTGAGCGGATTGTTGGTAATTGTGTTATTCAAGGTTGTTTTGAGCGACCGACATCTCATTTAGGACGTTGTTCGTGGAAGGACATTCTCCATCGGTGTTGTGTAAGTTAATTCTTACTCGGTTAAAAGGATATTCATTCCTTTTGTTGTTGTTCATTCATAATCATAACTCATTCATCATTGTATTAAGCGTATTGAGACTTGTAATTGTCGAATAATCACTTCATTCACGAGGAACGACGGTTCCAATCATTTCATTGAGTTATCAATCACTTCGCTATTATTTTCATCTCGGTGAGTCATTCTTGACCTTGTCGGATTTTTATTCATTGATATTCATTGTGGTCATTCTCGTTCATATGACCTTCTGGGTTCATATTGCGTGGCCGAGTGTGGATGTGTGGAATTTTTACTCGAGCACACGATAGTCATGTATTGGGTTCACCGATACATTGGACTGTGCACACGGTAACGTTTACCTCCGTGAGACTAATTAGGTACAAGGATTGGTGTGTCCGGGCACTCGTCTTGTACACTTGCACAGAACATTACGGGCGTACTATGATACTCCTCTTCAGCTCAAATTCATAACTAAGGATATTTCATAACTAAAGATATATCATGATTGTGTATTTTCAACCCTTGAGGATTGTTGTTCTGTGTAACTGACCCCATTGGGGGATATTGTTTTCAGGTCACGGCAAGGCAAAGGCACGGGAAGAGCATGTTGACGGCGAGGAGTCCCAGTGATACTAGTAGGGGCCCCCGATCCTTTCAGTCATTCATGTTGTTGTCATTTATTTTCCGCTGCAAATTTTCATTTGGATACTCCGTTTCATTCAGTGTTGTGTATTTTATCTTCATATAAAATATACTAGTATTCGGTATTGTCCTGGTGTTTTGTACTTAAACTCCTCATTGGAGTATTTGGTAATATAATGTGGTTCGGTACTACAATTATATTTTTTAATTCATCAGTTTTCATTCGCCTGGTGGGTCCCAGTCGGGGATCCACGGCACTGTAATATCCGCCTAATTTGGGGTGTTACAGTCAGATTAGGGTAATTCCCGTGAGGCTACTCCCGAGGAGTTCAAATATCGGGAGTACGAGTGGAGGTGGCTATGCGCACATTTTAGCAACCCGGACTATATTGTATGTAATCGAGCTCTAAATATTGTCGTAATGCTATTGTTGTTTAAAGATATGTAACATATATGAAACTTACTTGTGGTAATTTTTCTCCTTGTTGAATGAAAATTACATGTTTCTATGTGTAGGCGAGCAGTTCAACCAACACTGTTAACCGTAAGGGTTTGACGGAGCACCACAGCTTAGGTTCGCAGTCGTTAGCGAGAGTTTCGCACGAGGCCACTTCTGATGAAAATGTGGCGAATGCCTTTGTCTACGTGACTCAGAAGGCATATCCTAACTATCCGGATAGACTTGTAAGTTGTAAATGTATCCTAACCATTTTAATACTGCTATCAGTCTTTACCTTTAAACTTTATTAATATTCGGTTACTTTTTTGTTCCCACTTAATTAGGAGAGAGTGACTGAGGAGTCTGAGAGGATGTTGATAGAGATGGAGAGGGAGGAGCATCTGGATTTGGACGAGACTGGTCTCGAGTTAGCACGCCGAGAGATCGATCAGGCTGATCCCTACATTAGGGCAAGAGTGTGGGCTAACATTTACCCTCCTAAATGGAGTCATCACCGGACGCCGATGATGGGAGCTGAAGGCACCGGATTATTGAAGAATACTACAGTGTTTCAGCGCAATCAAAGGGGCGACACTCAAAAGGCCTATTTGGAGGAGCATTTGAGGATCGAGAGGGAGCTCTGAGCTGAGGAGCAAAGGAAGTCTCAAGACCAGTTCCAGAAATTCCAAGAGGAACAAAGGAAGGTTCAACAAGAGATGTTAGCTCAGCAGTAGGCCATGATGCAGTATGATGTCATTGAGTCAGACCGTGTCAATCGGGAATTTCGGTACCACCACCACCTCAATTCTTCAATTCACAAACACCCCCCTCTTCTTCACAGCCTCGGGACGACGACATGCAAAACGGTAGTAATCCTTTGTTGGCCACTAAGTATACTGGATACAGCTTGGAAAGTGTTTTAAACAACGAGCTGTACTGTTTTTAAATCTGAGTGCATAGCGGAAGTCTTAAATAGTAAGTTGTTGTGGATATAATAACTTGATGTGCAGTGTATACTTAAATAATCACAGTTAAATGAAACAGTAAAAGCTGAAGGTAAATAACACAGTATTTAAAGTGGTTCGAGGTAAACCCCTCTACGTCCACTGGTCCGCCACACATGAGTAAAAGTTTATTATAATTACTGCGTACACAACTACGTAATTATAATAACACACAATCAATATATCGTTCACACAGATTGATATAAAGATCTTAGCTTCAACCGTTCACACAGATTGGTTTGAACTAATGCTTTGACTGGCTTCTTCACACACAGTTTTGAAGCTTCGTCTTCTTCAATGCAAGTCCTTCACACACAGTTCCGGAGTAGCAAAGATTCCTCAGTCCACACAGGGCTGATATAAGTTTGTTCAAAGATAGAACAGGGTTGAACAACAGCTATGACTTTCTGGGCTATAAGGTGATGATGTGTTGTTCAAGGTTTTGAGCACTGTATATCTCTTATATCTGAATAGCAGAAAGCTTGGGGAGATATGTTTTGCTTTGATGTATATGATAATAACTTCGTAAGTTTTTGGTCACTAATCTTCAAAGCCTTGAGGGGATATATATAGTCTTCTGAAATATATCCATTGAGATAAATCTGTTGAGCAAGATTCCATTCCAACGGGATGATGTGTTTGAATAAAACATGATCCGGATTTTGCGCTTGTTTAAAGATCTCTGACGACTTTGATATTTAAATACTGTATCTTTTAGTATTTAAATATATCTTCTTCAACAGAAGTTTGACTTTCACGAATAACAAAGATTCCTTCTTGTCCTGTTTGAAATTGTATGGAATGATAGCTGTATTGTCAATTCGAGACAGCTTCCATACTTGGTCTTTATGAGACTTCTTTGTTGTATGATAGGTTCCACTGTATGCTGGATCTACGAGAGGTCTTCGATACAGGTTGACACTTTTGATCAGCTTTTCGATATAGTTTGCTTACTGTATGCTAGATTGGCATATTGTCAAAACATCTTATCACCATTATTCGATACAGGGATTGTTTATCCTAACTGTTTCGATACCGGGTATTGTTATCCCAATAATTTCCCCCTTTTTGAAAATTTGCTAAGACTTAAATCTTTCAAGCCATCTTGATGATGCCAAAACCTTCTTCATGAAGCTAATAACCTTCTTGATGACTTCGGGCAGATATCTTGGTCTTCTGTCGAATGATATGGCTTTCAGCAACTTAGTCTAATTTATGAACTGCTCGCAGGCGAGTTCGATACAGCTAAGAGTTTTTACAGCTTATGCTTATGATTGGAGCGCAGGCACAATCTTACAATGTATTCTAGATGCATACAACTGAATCTATGAACTGTTCGCAGACAAGTTCGTACAGCTTAATTTTTAAACAAGTTTCTATACTTGTGATTAATTTCAGCAATTAAATTAAATTACGTAATCATATAATAACACAGTAGATTACGAGTTGTAATTTTTCAAGACATGCAAATATTTTATTGATACTGAAACAAGGATTACAATATTTTGCTGGTTTGAAAACATAATTACAAACAAAAATACAAGGAATTTAACTCCTATGATCTGAGTGTCTCCATGGCCTTTTGTCGGGATCGTTCTCGGTTCCACGCCACCAATGCTGTAGGGAATCATTGCCTCGATCTAAGTAGATTGCTCTACCATCGTATGATTTGTCGAAGGCGAGAATCCAGTTCTATGGATGGGTGATCCGATCTCCTCGTTGTTTGGACTTCATTTCTTGTTGGAGAGGAAGCTTTCCTTCTTCTAACAACTTTGTAAATTTATCCACAGCCTCCGCTAAGGTTTTATATCATTTGAAGATGGCAGATTCCCTGATGAGTTTTGAAAAATATCTCATCAGTTCATTTCTCCTCCATTGCTTCATTTCTTCTGCAGTGGGATGGCGGTTGGTTGGCAGACGAATTTCAGAAGGCCTTTGGATCATGTTTTGCCATGGGACGTTGGGATCATGGAACTCAGGTCGAGAACCTGAAATCCTGTATCCTTGAGCGGGTGCAGCCAATTTGTTTAGTTCTGCATTAATGCTGTCTTGAGCAGCATTGAATTCTCTTTCATGCTGAAGCCTCGTTCTCCTCACGGCTTCTCTCTCTTCTTCCCCCTTTTTGGTGTCATCAAGGTATGACACCTTTTCATCAAGACGTCCCAAGATCTCCAGAGCGGCATCCTGTTTCGTCTCCATATTTGACATTCTCTCAACAAGGGAGGCGAGCACCTGCGACATATCCTTAATGTTCTTGTCATGGATTCGCAGTTGAGAACCTGATTCGATCATAGCTGATGCTGTCTTGGCCTCGGACACACGTAGCTTGGATTGCTCTTCTCGCAGGATCTTCTCCTATTTTTCTTGTAATTGGCTCAGGACCTGCTTGAAGACATGTGGCAGGACAGTGAAGGCTTCCACCACTCAGGAAACTTCATGCTTCAGTCCAGTCATTTCTTCACGCAGATGTGTGCATCCAATCAAGAGCTTTTTCAACTGAGTGTAGAGCATTCACTGCGTCCTGAATGAATACAGTCTGGAGGCCAAGAGCACGTAATCGCTCTTTCCTAGTTTCAGTGCGGGGAGAATCTGGCTGGGCAAAGTCTTCTACTCCATTCAACCTTCTCAAGTTCACGTTAGGACGTGAAGTGAGTTGGACATCCTCAGGTGTAATACCGTCGTCGGATTCCAAGACGGTTGGTGGGGCGGGAGCAGCTGTTTTAGTTTCGGCGGTAGGAGGTGCGACATCCTCCTGTTTCGAAGAGGTGTCTGTAGACATGGATACAGGAGGGACTGATTCCTCCTGGTGTCTCTCAGCATCCGCCTGTTCCGGCAGAGGGACTGATTCCTCTTGCTGGAAGGCGCGTGATTTTTCTTCTTCGGCGGCGATAGCAGGCTCGGTTGCCTGTTCCGCTGTTGATTTCTCCTCGGTGTCAGGCGCGGGTGCCTGTTCCGAAACAGATGGTTGATCCTTCACGACAGGAGGGACTGATTCCTCCTGCTAGGGAATAATATCTGGCTGTTGCAAGGGGGCTCATTGCGGCTTGATGGCCCTTCATCATTTTGTTGAACTTGAGGGACTTCTCTTTCGTGAGCCTCCTCACGGCTCATTATCAGACCTGCCTGAAAGGCATCGTCGTCGTCGTCTGAGTCGTGGTCATCTTTTGGACTTTTGGGAGATTCCTCAGAGTTATCCTTTCCTTTCCTTCTGGCCTCTGTTTTATACAAAAGATGGCTTTCAATTAACTCTTTGCAGCATAGATATCCCATTGGATCAGGGCTTCAACTCCTTTGGAGTCCGTCACTTCCAACACGAAACTTTCTTCATTGCTCCACTCGCTCCAGTTGTACAGGGTATCGTATGGAGCTAGCCGATAGCTTTTCCATTGAAGAAATCTTTCATAGGCCTGTTCAATTTGCACAGAAAGAAGGGTTTTATTGATAATAGTGTCCGGGGAGGGACTTCGTACAACGTTTGTATCCGCTGTAGCGATTTCTTACTCTGAAGGTGTGGAATCCTGTATCGGAGAAGTAGCATTTGGCTCCGAAGGGGCAGCCGACTCGCTAGAGTCTTTTGAGTTGGCAGATGTCCTCATATCCGTCGTTGCCGCCAAAGGCTCGAGATCTACTGTCGATACAATAACGGGCATCTCTTCTATAGGGGTTGGGCCCTGGGGTAGTTGATCAGTGGGTTGCGCCACGATAGGAGCATCCTCGGAGGGTTCTGTAGATTTAGCTTTCGTGAGCCTTCTTAGCTTCCTTTTCGGCTTCTCAGAAGCAACAGGTGTCTTGCTGTGAGATCTCTTTCTTTTCCTTGAAGATTCCACACTCTGGGACTTAGAAGAAACGTCCCTTGGATCTTCAGATAGCGGCAAGTTCCGGATGAAAGGCCTGTTTGCGATCAGAGTACTTTGATTGAAGGCAGTGGGCTTGACTCCTCCCAAGAATATCCGCGAACTTATCTTCTTTGCATCTGCGGATTGTGGAAGTCCGCACTTCTTCAAAATGTGGTTTAAGAATAAACCAAATGATTTCTTCTGAGTAGCAGGTTTGGACACTTCTTCCTGTAAGCGTTTCAGAATAATTTGACACCAGTTGACCTTTTCACAGGTCATAATTGCTACCATCATCCTAAATCTAAGATTTGTGCACATATCAAATACAACTGTACGATTTTCAATGATGCGACAGCAAAAATCATACAAATAAACAAACGGTAAGCAAAAAATTTTCTTATGGCATGTGGTGTGAACCACATCAACCGTTGTCAAACCGGTGAACAAGCCATAATATTGAGTCAGCAACTCTTGAGACCCAAATGTCTCAAGTTCTTCCATGGCCAGGCCTTCAGAGGGTAGCCTGAAAATATTTTTGAGAAGATCTTGGTCGACGCGGATCTCCACTCCGCGAATGACTGTTGTGATATCAGCAACATGTCCTCCTAGTGCCAGAGGCAGAAAACGAACCACGGCGTTGAGGTAGAACTCCTCAACAAGATGAACGTCATATTTCTCTGCGGTATGGCTCCTAAGGCGGTAAAGGCCTTGTTGACGGATTCTGGTGATGACGACCTCCATCGTATCGACGTCATCAGTTTCAGCATGAATGCTTTCCATCACGACAGATCTGGAGAAGATCCATCCATCGATGAAGTTCAGAGACTTCTTGAGAGCGGTGGAAGATGTCTGAGCAGACGCCATTGAAGATTCTCAAGAAAAGATGAAGAAGATTTAAGAGAAATTTGCAGTAAACACCGAAAAACTTGTAGGCTTAATTTGCTTGAGTGCTCTTAAAATATGCAGAAGGCGTAAAGAGTCTCAAATGGCATTTGCAGTCCTTTTAAATTAGGCGGCGAAGAAGGGTTTTCAGAGAACGAATGGTCAGATTTAAGGGATAGGAACCGGTGTTTGAAATGAACGGTCACGATGGACTGAGTGTAACTGGTACACTTATCCATGGAATGTTAAAATAGGAGCGGGTTCCACTTCTGACATTTGTTGTCACCCTTAATGCCTGAAACAAAGGTTTTAAATATTAAACAATTTGAAAACATCGTGGCTTTTGAGATTCGATTGTCCAGATGTCGTGTAAGGCATTTAATGTAAACGACGTTTGACATGAAAACATGGCACGCGGACAAAAATTATTTTTAAAATGAATTATAATATATATAATGAATCGAAATTCCATAGTATGTGTTGTATCCGTAACGATACAGCGTTCCCCCTTAAAAGGTACATATATATTTCAATTCCATACAGCAACTTTTGGATTAATGCTGTATTCATGGGTCATACTGTATTCCCCCTTAATTATTGCACACGTCAGCTGTAGGATGATTCATATCACTTTGTTCCCTACAGTGCTGTATTGAAGGTTCTGATTGTACAGATAATTAATGGTGGATACTGTATTCTTGGGTCTTACAACATTCCCCCTCAATTGTTGAGTAAAAACAGTAAATACTTATAGGGAGTCAGGGTGCAGCAATCCCAATTCTTGTCGAAGCATGTTGAATCTTGCTGTGTCGAGAGGTTTGGTGAAGATGTCGGCCAACTGAATATTTGTATGAACTTTTTCAAGCCGAACATCCTCGTTCTCGACATGATTCCTTATGAAATGATGCTTCATGTTTATGTTCTTAGTGCGCGAGTGCAGTACAGGGTTGTGCGTTATTGCAATTGCACTCGTGCTATCACACATGATTGGCGTTTCCTTGGCTTCAATCCCATAATCTGACAACTGTTGCTGCATCCAAAGGATCTGCATACCGCAACTACCAGCAACATAGTATTCTGATTCAGCCGTGGAAAGTGAGTTTGCCAATTGCTTCTTACTGAACCAAGAAACAACTCTAGGTCCAAGAAAGTGACATGTTCCACTTATACTCTTCCTATCTAGCTTGCAGCCTCCGAGATCCGAGTCGCTGTATCCAACTAAATCGAATCCACCTTCTTTAGGATACCATAGTCCTACATCGACTGTTCCTTTAATGTACTTCAGGATTCGTTTAGCTGTATTGAAGTATGATTCTTTGGGTGCTACTTGATATCTCGCACACACTCCTACAACAATTTGGATATCGGGCCTGCTAGACGTTAGGTACAGGAGAGAGCCAATAAGCTTCCTGTAGATTGATTGGTCAACCGACTTTCCAGCTTCATCAGCACTAATTTGCACGGAAGTGCTCATGGGAGTTGACGATGATTTGGATGTGTTCATTCCAAATTTGTTGAGAATCTCCTTGCTGTATTTTTCCTGGTTGATGAAGATCTCCGTGGGCAACTGCTTTACCTGCAAACCTAGGAAATAACTAAGTTCTCCCATCATACTCATTTCAAATTTACTTTGCATGAGATGAGAGAACCTTTGACATAAAGCAAGGTTAGTTGAACCAAAAATAATGTCATCAACATAGATTTGAACCATTAGAAGGTCATCGCCTTCCTGTATTTTGAACAAGGTTTTATCCACAGCGCCTTTCTCAAATCCATTATTGGTTAGATACTGGGACAGGGTCTCATACCATGCTCTAGGGGCTTTCTTAAGTCCATACAGTGCTTTCCTCATCCTGTATACTAAATCGATGCCGTCTGTGTTGGCAAACCCTGGTGGTTGTTCAACATAAACTTCTTCGGCAAGGTCTCCATTTAGGAATGCACTTTTGACGTCCATTTGGTATACAATGAATCTCTTATGGGCGGCAAAGGCTAAAAATATCCCAATGGCTTCTAGTCTGGCTACAGGGGCAAAAGTTTCATCGTAGTCTATGCCTTCTTCCTGTCTATAGCCTTGTGCGACTAGTCTGGATTTATTCCTTATAATTAGTCCATTTCGATCCTTCTTGTTTCTAAATACCCATTGGGTTCCAATAACCGATTGATGCATAGGTCTGGGTACAAGATACCATACATTGTTTCTTTCGAAACCGTTAAGCTCTTCTTCCATAGATGTTATCCAATGAGAATTATTAAGAGCTTCTATGGTAGTAACAGGTTCGGACTGGGCTAAGAATACATCAATAGTGCACATATTGAGTCTTCTAAGCTCGGATTGAGATTTCCGTTCAGGAAATGGTGATTTCTCAGTATCTAGTTCTTCTTGTGCACACAGTACATTACCTTGTGTACTCTGTATTCTCCTTCGGGTAGAAACACCATCATTAATGTTTCCAATGATCAGCTCTTGCGGGTGATCTCTCAACCATCTTCGGTCGGGTTCTAATTCGGGGTCCCAAACTGTATCTTGAGTTGCTGTAGTTTCAGCTTCAGCTTGTACAGCATCGGCTTCATCTACGTCGATTCTTACAACTGCGGGGTTGATTTCTAGGTCAACAACAGGTTCTATGGGAGTTGGTGGATCTAAGATGGAAAGTTGTTGGATGTTCTGAGTAACAGCTTCTACTCCTGTAGGGTCATGGTGAGGTTCGTCGAATACTACATGAACTGATTCCTCGATCATCAGCTTCCTTTTATTAAAGATCCTGTAAGCTTTACTGACGGATGAGTATCCTACAAATATTCCTTCATCTGACTTCTCATCAAAGGTTCTAAGTTGATCCTTCCCATTATTCAACACATAGCACCTGCATCCAAAAATGTGAAAATACGAAACTAACGGAGTTTTGTTGTTCCATACCTCATATGTTGTTTTTTTGTGGTGTTTGTTGACGATACAACGGTTTTGAGTGTAGCATGATGTATTAGTTGCTTCACCTCAGAAACGCTGTGGCAACTTGCTTGCGGCAATCATTGTCCTTGTTGCTTCTTTCAGCGTCCTATTCTTTCGCTCGGCAACACCATTTTGTTGAGGTGTACGGGCAGCTGAGTATTCGTGCTGTATCCCATTCTCCGAACAGTACTGCTCTATAAAGCGGTTAGTAAATTCTATACCTCTCTCGGAACGAATGGACATGATACTCAATCCCTTTTCATTTTGAAGCTTTCTCAGGAGCTCGGGCAACTTTGATGTTATTTCCTTCTTCTTGCTTAAGAAAATTGTCCAAGAATACCTGGAGTAATCATAAACAACGACAAGACAGTATTTCTTACCTCCCAAACTTACCGGGTATACAGGACCGTAGAGATCCATGTGTAGCATCTCCAATACTCTGTGGGTTGAAAGGTAGGATTTGCTCTTCAGGGTGGACTTGATTTGCTTGCCTTTCTGACATGGTACGCAGACGCTGTCCTTTTTGAATGACACGTTTGGCAATCCTCTTACCATTCCCTGTCTTGAGAGCTTGTTGATCGTTTTGAAGTTGACGTGAGACATCCTCCTGTGCCATAACCAGCTTAGATCTACAGTGCCTTTGGCAACAAAGCATGGAATTGAGGAGCTCATAGGCTTCCAGTCAGCAATATACACGTTACCTGATCTGCTTCCTGTAAGCACAACTTCTTTGGTCTGGATGTTCTTGACTCTACAGCGATCTATATAGAATTTCACCGACAACTGTTTATCACAGAACTAGATAATACTAAGTAGATTGTACTGTAAGCCTTCAACATATGCAACATCGGTGACCTTGAATTTTCCTACAAGAAGGTTTCCTTTCCCTCTTGTTCTTCCTTTAGATTTATCACCGAAGCAAACTTTTGGAACGCGACCTTCTACGAAATCTGATAGCTTGTTTCTATCTCCTGTCATGTGCCGAGAGCATCCACTATCGAAGTACCAGATGTCCTCCTCTAGGATGTCCTGTATGTAAAAAGATTAGGTAGATTTAGGTCCCCTTTGATTTTTGGGTCCATGAATGTTAGTGCCTTTAGGTACCCATATTTTCCTGATAGCAATTGGTTTATTATAGGTCACATTCGGTACAGTGTTGCGGTATCTACGTGGGGCATATACGTAGTCGCTATAACCATAATAATTGTTATGCATGTAAAATTCAGGGTTATTATTATTAGTCCAGTACGAGTGCCGTCTTGGAGGTGGAGCCATTTTCTTTTGCCTTACAGCTTGCCTTCTGGGTCTCCAGTTGGATTCCCAGAGATGTTGTTGATACTGTGCGGACACTTGCTGTCTCGATGGATAATGCGGCTCCTGTATCCAATACCTAGGCGTGCTGTACTGATAGTACTGCCGTGCGGGCCTTTAATATTTCGATAGAGCCTTCTTTCTGAACGACTGTTGGCGCTGGTGATATGCTCGGGGAGCATGCTGTTGAGTGCACCTTTCAGGTCTGAATGGCTGGTGATTCCGCTGTCTGTAGTATGATTGAGGTGGCGGAATGGCAGCCTTTTCTGTTCGCTGTGAAACAGGTTCCTTCACAGGACTCGAAGTTTCTTTCGACACAAGAATGGGTTCCACACCCCTGACAAACACTGTACTAGTTTTCCCTTTGTTTGAAAATGAGCTATATCCTAAGCCACTTTTATCATGAGCATGTTGCCCAGTGCTTAGAATTTCTTCCATTCTTTTGGATGATTTCTAGAAAGATTTCAGAATGGTCTCAAGTTCATCTTCTCATTTTTCGAGAGTTTTGACTTTGGCTTGAAGTAGGACAAAATCATTTGTCTTGCTCTCATTGTGAGTTTTAACCTCACTTAGTTCATGAGCAAGTTGATGATTGCTCTCCATGAATTTCTCATGGTCGACTTTGCTGGTTTCACAATCAATAGACATATTTTCATAATTTATTTTTAGCAAGTCATTTTCATCTTTTAGCTCTAGGTTAGACAGTTGGAGCTGTATATTCTCATTTTTCAGTGTTTCATGGGCCTTTTGAATGTTCTTAAACTCATTCATCATGTTTTCAAAAGTATGAGATGCATTGGAAGGAATGATTGAGGTTGAGCTTACCTCATCTTCGTTATCTTCATCTTCCGGAATGTCCTTGGCCATAAAGCACATATATGCTTTATCATCGAATTCGTCATCGGATGAATCACTGTCCGTGACCACTTGTAGACATTCTTCGGACTTGGATGGTGCGGGGGAGGCTTCTGATTCTCCAATCAGGGCCTTGAGCTTGTTTTTCCAAGCACGTCTTCTTTCATCATTTTCTTGTTGCTCGGCTTCCGGCAACCTTTGAACTTTAGGATAAGGACATTTATTTGCATAATGTCCTGGTT
Organism: Orobanche coerulescens; assembly: GCA_033398695.1. Taxonomy (NCBI): domain Eukaryota; kingdom Viridiplantae; phylum Streptophyta; class Magnoliopsida; order Lamiales; family Orobanchaceae; genus Orobanche; species Orobanche coerulescens. Next base: position 142,941,005 of record CM065802.1, on the reverse strand, counting down.
TCCTGCAATTATAGCACAAGTTAGCATCACCGGATGAAGTTTCGGTACTTACCTTGTGGACAGGTTTGGGCCTGTAGGGAGTTTTTCCCGATTGCTTGATGAACTTCTTGAACTTATGCATGAGAAGCGCCATTTCATCTTGAGACAGGATGTCGTCCATCACAAGCATTCTTGTGACTAGGCTTGACGAGTGGGCATCTTGTGTGGATGATTCGATACAATGCTAGTCTCAGTAACCTTTGAAGGAGATTCTTCAGCTTTCTCTCTTCTGTCAATATCATACTCAAAAGCTTTGAGGTCAGAGAAGAGATCAAACGTAGATATTTCATTTAGATTACACGACACACGCATAGCTGTGGTCTTAATGTCTCATCGGGCAGGGAGAGATCTGAAAATTTTTAAATTCTTCTCCTTTTGGGTATAAATTTTGCCCAAAGCTTCAAGTTCACCAACAATACCAGTGAATCTGAGGTCAAGTTCCTCAAGTGTCTCAGTTGGTTTCATTTCAAAAGATTCAAATTGCTGAGTCAGTTTTGAAATTTTGTTTTCTTTTGAGAGCTCAGTTCCCTCACAAATCAACTTGACTTTATCCCAGATATCCTGGGCTGATTTACAGCTCTTTACCTTTGAGAACGTGCTTTTGTCAAGAGTGACAAATAACGCGTTCTTAGCCACATTGTCGAGATTGGCGCGCTTTCGATCGTCAGACGTCCATTGTTCGCGCTCTTTCTCTAGCATCTCGGCATGAGCTTGGCCTTCAATTCTTGGGGCCGTGTTTACCTTCATGATCTTAATGGGGCCATCCTGTATGACAAAAATAATCTCTTCGTGCATTGCTGCAAGATGAGCCTCCATTCTAATTCTCCAATCATCAAATTCATTAATAGAGAACATAGGAACTTTGTTGATCATAGATGTATCCATTTGAGAATATAGGAAAGAAAATGATCATTTTACAAAAATAAGTGATTTTAGATCTGATTCGGTTAAAAATACGACTGATTCTTTTTAGAATCAACCGCTCCGATACCACTTGTTGGCCACTAAGTATACTGGATACAACTTGGAAAGTGTTTTAAACAACGAGCTGTACTGTTTTTAAATCTGATTGCGTAGCGGAAATCTTAAATAGTAAGTTGTTGTGGATACAGCAACTCGATGTGCAGTGTATACTTAAATAATGATTCAACGATAACAATGATCCAACGAATGATTGAGCACCTCGATTGCCTTAGGATGGCCAATCGATAACAATGATACAACGAATGATTGAGCACCTCGATTGCCTTAGAACGGCCAATCGATAACAATGATACAACGAATGATTGAGCACCTCGATTCCCTTAGAACGGCCAATCGATAACAATGATACAATGAATGATTGAGCACCTCGATTGCCTTAGAACGGCCAATCGATAACAATGATACAATGAATGATTGAGCACCTCGATTGCCTTAGAACGGCCAATCGATAACAATGATACAATGAATGATTGAGCACCTATATTTCCTTAGAACGTCCAATCGATAACAATGATACAATGAATGATTGAGCACCTCGATTGCCTTAGAACGGCCAATCGATAACAATGATACAACGAATGATTGAGTACCTCGATTGCCTTAGAACGACCAATCGAAAACAATGATACAATGAATGATTGAACTCCTGATTGCCTTAGAACGGCCAATCGATAACAATGATACAATGAATGCCTCGACACCTTTAATCGGCTTCCGACGACGATGATAAGAATGAATATGACAATGCCTTCAATCGGAAAATACAACATGAATGACAGGACGCCAACACTAATAACAATGATTACAACGTATTAGATCGACATCAATATTAACAACTACAACCAATACATCGATACCGCGAACCGGTGATCGATAATAACAGTAACAACGAATATCTCAATGCTTACCGGCCATTAATGAATGATAATAAACATTTGGCATAATTGCCGAAGAGTATCGTATCTAACGATCCCCTAATATCAATGAACTTATGAAGAGACTAAGTCTCGGAATGATACAACACATTCATACACATATATGATAACATTTATCTCATTGACTAGTACAAGTATAAAACTTGCCTCAACCGAAGGCGATGAATTCCTTCCACGAACAACGAACGACGTCCTCCGATAAACATAAGTACTCGAACAAACTTGAATGAAATACAATTCATTCAATGACATAATATCAATCGAAATCAATACAACGACCGAAAGAAACTCTTTGAGACATTTAATCGAACACTAAATGTTCAAAGTTCCTCAAGAACCTAATAATCATCAATCGGGTTGAACGAATCGAAGATATGGATATACAATCCATAGAACACGATTAATAATGTTTACTAACATCAACCGATTCATCAAATTCGGATGAACAAAGTACTCACAGTGTAGAAGAAATCATTCAATTATATATATTATTTAAATAAAGCAGGTATACCCTCATAATACAGAAAATAGGTTCAGCAAAGAATATGAATGACCAAGAACTTACCCAAAAAAATCAGCAGAGCGGAACAATAATAAAAACTCAAACCAAGCACCACCCGACTCAAGAGTACGTGATACCGAAGGCAGTTCAGAATGAAATCGCAGCTGATTCAAAAAAGCACAAACATGACAACAGCAAATAAGTACTCACAGTGTAGAAGAAATTATTCAATTATATATATTATTCAAATAAAGCAATTATACCCTCATAATACAGAAAATAAGTGCAGCAAACAATATAAATGAGCAAGAACCGACCAAAAAAATTAGCAGAGGGGAACAATAATAAAAACTCAAACCAAGCACCAACACCGTACAGAACATTGTATTATTTTACAACTGTTTAAACTGGATTAGCATTTACAAGATATGCCACTGTTGTAAATTTACGCGACTAAAATTACATGGAAGGTTCAGCGATTTCAAACATCAGTAAATGGATCATTACATGATATTTCCCATCACAAACATTCCACTCAACTCAACTGGAAGGTTCCTGAGAATCAAGCTAGAATGGCAAACGATCAAAATGAATCAGATATCTAAAAGATGTAGCTCAAGTAGCACAAGAACAAAAAATAATGTCGGGGGACAGTTTCTCGAAAATTACTATATATATGATGAGGATACTGCCTGGCCCTAAAAATACTGGCAAAGACAGTTTAAAAATTGAAGAAAAAGAAAAGGCTATCTGGTTAAAATGAAGAAAAAGTAAGAGGATGGAGAAGTTTCCCAAAAATATGCTTATGACAATTGAGGGTGTAATGAAGAAACGAATCAAAGCTGCCGTAGACCAAAGTGTAAACAAAATTTAATGTAATGTGTAATAGGTCGAGTACATCAGAACAAGGTCAAACGGGCGGTGCATATTTACATATAATTATAGGACGCAACTTGTACAAAAGGTTTGTTGCTAATGTAATTTACAAAGATTTGACAACATTGTTATTTGCACAGAAGTGTGAGTGTGCATTTATTCAGTCGGACTTTTTGGCTCTCAATCTGCGGCCTCGGGATGTTTTGGGCGTGTCTCCACTTCTCTTTGGAGGTGTTCCATTTTTCCAAATATATGATGATTTGGTTAGCCAGGAAAATCAGCTAAATTGTGATGATGCAGGGAGGGATGCTGTGAAACATACGGTGTCTGTCATTGTTGGATTTCTTAGAAGAAGCTAGAGTTTGAGTGGAGGGATCTGGATTTTCAGCTGGCTCGTTGTCGTCATCCGGTGCATGGTATGTAATGTCTGTGAGAAGAGAAAAAGAGACAGCTGATAGATTGATCTAAGGGAAGACTGAAATGTTATCCGACAAATTTGGTATCTTAGATTGGAAGTGCGTGCAAACTTGTATTTGGATTTTCAGTTGGGTCGTTTATTCCATTGGTTGCGGAGTACGTAATGCCTGTGATAGAGGGAAAATAAAATTGAGAGATTGAGGTAACAAAAGAGAGAGCCGATACGCAAGATATTTACTGTAGTAGATTGGGAGTGCATGGAAACGTACCTGGAGAGGAAGAAGGGGTTGCAGGAGATTTATTTGTTGAGGCAGGGACTGATGCTGTATTTTGACATTCTAATGATTGAACGGTATATGATAATATAGCAGAGCCGTCCTGTTTTGTAAAAATTTTAGAATGAAGTTTTATTTTTAGCACCAGCTTTTCAAGGTTGGAGTTCAGCAAGGACAGTATAGAAGAGGCATCCTGCATGTTAGATATGTTGAATTTATTACATGTATTTGTAGTTATAAATGCAGTGTAGGTAGAGTAGGGACTCTGTCATACGTTGTTATATTTTTGCCAGAAATCATCGGCTAAAATATTCAGAAGTTTTTCACCTTCATTGCCTAACACTGTAACCTCTATTTCGTCGGTCTCATCGAAAAGCAGAAGAGAGAATCTGTATCTGTAGATACATGTAATTTTGTATCAGGCATGGATAAAATGTCAGTACAATTTGGGAAAAAATAAAGCAGTGGTGATATGAATACCTTGCAGTTGCTATCTTGTTGATGTGGCAGGATCGGCATTCAAAGAGGGAGCCATATTCTGCAGACGTCAGGCAGTGGCAGCGGTCGCAACATAGGTAGAAGAACTTTTGATTAGTTCGCATTATCTTTGCTCGAACAACAGTATCGAACCTGCCGGGCTGTTTAAGGCTAAATGTATAGATAGTCTGAGAGTACTTAATAACTGAATATTTGGACTGTGTTTACCTCAGCTGTTGCAAGTATGGTCTGTACGGACATTATATCCTGAGTATTTAAATTTAAATTTGAGTGCGCTGTTTTGAGTAGGCTATCCTGCCCCAGGAGGCCAGCGATCCGTTCGGTATTTAGAGCCTGCCTGGAAGTATAAAAATAATAATCGTACAAATATAAAAGGCATGAGTGTTCTATAAGAATGGCAGGCGCAGTATAACTATTATGTTAAACAAGACAATACTAATGTGAATCCGATATTAACCGCAATACAGATGCAGATTTATCAATACACTCTTCGTGTGGTCCAGAAGGAAAGCGAAAAAATCAACTGAATAATATCGGGATTTTGCGTCAAGTGTTCTTCAGTTCGAATAAAAAAATATTCTTCAAATTTTATGTGGCTAGATGTGAGGTTACCATTTCTGAAGTTCTTCAAAATGTTTGTCTTTAAATTGAAGGAGAATGAGCGAAGAGGATGCTGATCTGAGCGAGACATCTGCAGAATAACAATTTAATGAAGGAAATAATTAGCACGCAGCATGTTTTGTTGTGTTTAGAAAGGAGTGTATATTGGGAAACATATAGAACACTCACATATACATAGCATGAACATATATAATAGAACATAAGAAATGCAGAAAACCAAGGAACACATATCGACCGAAGCAGCAGCAGCAGCTCAGAGAAGGGTGAAAACAGCAAAGAAGCAGCATGATATATATCGAAAAATAATGCGGAGCCTGCATATAGTCTCAATAGAACCGCTATTCTAACACCATCACACACAAGACACCAACGTTTGCAAAAGCTATAGGATTTTGCCAAACCTGTTGGAAATCTGATTTTATTTCTACGCAACACAAACAAACCCAAACATAAATATGCAACAAAAATCAACTCCAGGTGAATAAGTTCACTGCGGCTGGACCATGCTGCTGTGAAAAGGAGCAGGTCAATTTACTGAAAGGAACTAAAATATATTTGGAAATAAGCAAAAACGCGTAAAGAAGACCTATACAGATCCCAACAAGAAAAGTAAATTCAGCAAGCAAATCCCCACGTTTGCAAATGCGTAAACAATACCTAGATCGAAAAATAATGCGGAACCTGCATATAGTCTCAATAGAACCGCTATTCTAACACCATCACACACAAACCACCAACGTTTGCAAAAGCTGTAGGATTTTGCAAAAGCTGTTGGAAATCTGATTTTATTTCTACACAACACAAACAAACCCAAACATAAATATGCACCAAAAAATAACCCCAGGTGAATAAGTTCGCTGCGGCTGGACCATGCTGATGAACCACGATTAATGCAGAAAAAAAATAATAATCATCAATGACTCTGAACTAAATGAAGAACTATATATATATATATATATATATGGAGAGAGAGAGAGAGAGACAGAGAGAGAGAGAGAGACATAATCTATATATACTTGTGATGTAAACACATTCCAGTATATTGTATATTGTTTAGAAAGGAGGAATAATATTACTATGGTATTTGGTAACATTAAAATTGAGTGCAGCTATAACATGCTGATCCTGAACGGAGTCGAGCAGAGCATACACGTCATCTGGAATAGAGTCGTTCCAAAAAGTAATAATGAAAGGCCTGCAACTAAAACCATTTTTGGCATGGAGATTAGTATATATTTTTTTTATTTGATATTAGGTATATAGTAAGGGGAAGATGATTGGTTCGTACGCTTCGTCTACTGCAACATATTCACGCAATGTGTTTTCTCTGCCTCTTGATGAAACGTATCTAGGTTCGCGCTTGCTTATTATAACAGCAACAGTACCTGTGAGTTGGGCGAAAAAAATCAATGACGTACTTTGTTAATTTATTATGGTGCAAATAAATATTTTAAGGGAGGGGCTAAAATACAGGTGCAATAAGATGTCTGAATAGTTACTTACTTATAAGTGTCCTTGTTCCTATTAAACTATGGAAACGATCGTAATGTGTAAATACAGGAGCCAGAGCAGAAGAAACAAACGCTTTCTTTTCAGTTGGCAGAATTGCTGTTTTAGCACTGATTATCCATTGGTAGTTGTTATTGACCAGAGGATTTTCGAATTCTCGTTTGACAGGCCTCACCAACGCATTTGATATAAGATAAGTTTCATCAGCGGTGAAACAATTTTTCAGCAGGTCGACATCAGATCTGTATAGCATTGCTTCAACTTTATTTTCCTGTTTCAGACATGTTGCAGACGTATGAGATTACGAGATGTGGAAAAATATTCGGAAAAAGTAGGTTTCGATATAAGTAAATATAGTAATAGCAAGTTGCTGCACATGTTGCAGTGTTTGGACACAGAAATAAATATTTATCCAACAGTGATCGAGGTGAAGATTATAGGCAGCAGTTTGTAGGATGATATAGAAAAAAATGTAGAGAAATATCAAATAGCCTACGCATAAATAATAATGGATATAAGCGAGAAAAAGCTGACATGTTCATCTGCGAGGAGCAATTTTTGGAATCTAAAAGGGGTAGTTTGTGATGATGTTCGAGGGCTTGTTTTATTGAGAACGCAAACTTTGGCAGTCCAGTTTTTCATATCAGGAGTGATGTTGTTGACAGAATATAATTTGGGCTCCATTGGCTGCATATAAATTACAATGAAAATTACAGATGGTACTGAAATAAAAAACTCATAGAGGAAGTGTTTGGCAGAAAAGAAAATCCGTCTCATTCTATCATTAAAACACATCAGAAAGTTTTCTGATTAAATCAGATTTATGTCAGGTCTGTTAACAGATTTATAAGACTGTTGCATCGATAATATCTCTGTACATAATATTTTTGGTTAGATCATCAGGGATGGCATCAATAGTGGGGGGTCGAATTAGAATTCTAATATCAGCTGCCTTTCTTGCTCGAGAAAGGGCAACATAGATCTGTCTGTGAGAGAAAACAGGCTCCGGCAGATACAGGCCAACTTTATCTAATATCTGTCCCTGGGACTTGTTAAATGTCATCGCAAAACAGAGGCGCACTGGGAATTGATGTCGTTTAAATGGAATAGGGCATTTTTGTTTGTCAGACGGTTCGAGAGTTATACGGGGTATGAAGACCAAATCTCCTGCATGTTGGCCTGAGATAATTTCTGCAGAGAGGACATTTTTCCCCAGATGGCGGCATATAAGACGAGTACTATTGCATAGGCCTTATGAAGGGTTAATATTACGTAGTAGCATGATAGGGCAGTTTATTTTGAGCCGAAGCAAGTGCTAGGGTAATCCTGGAGTGTGAATTGAGTTTAGATAATCTTGATAGTAAGATTGTTGAAACGGATCGTTGGTGAGGTCTGTGCTATAATAATCAACGGCGCAACTAGGAAATTTATCGATCAGAAGATCATTAATTTGGTCGACGTTGTCGTTCTTTGGAGTCAGAATTGCACGGTCAATGAGCATGGTGGAATTCAGAGGAGAAATATTGAAGCGGGGGAAAATTTGGGATAGCAAGTCAGTTAAAGGACTATCATTGTGTTTATAAGGCAATCACATATTCGAGGGTAGTTTAATCTCGCCATATTGATTACAAGGCTCCGCGCCATTACCAACTCAGCGGAGAAATTCCTTAAAAGTAGGATCATCTATCGCGCGCATATTTTGGGTCAGACGAATTTTTCGCATTGAGGACCATAGAGGAGAATTAATTAGGCAGGCTGCAATAGCATCGTCACGACTACCGCCAGCAATTATCGGGATGGTTTGCCTGAAATCGGCTCCGAAAACAATGGTTTTGCCGCCAAAAGAAATGGAGGTCGCCATGAGGTCACGTAGCAGAGCGTCAATCGATTCAATACTCTTGCGATGTGCCATTGAGGCCTCATCCCAGATAATAAGTTTGGCTGCAATAATGAGGCGAGCATGCACACTTTGTTTGCTGATTATGCATGATTCATCTTCGACAATGACAGGAAGTTTGAATTGTGAATGTGTTGTGCGGCCACCGGGCAGTAGGGATGCTGCGACTCCTGAAGAGGCCACTGCTAATGCAATGAGGTGTTTGGAACGAACAGCCGCCAAAAGAGCTAGGTAGAGAAATGTTTTCCCGGAGCCGGCTGGGCCATCAACGAAGAAAACTGCTGGATTGTTACTGCCAATGGTTTGCATGATTTCTGTAAAGGCCTGTTTCTGCATAGAATTCAAATGCGTGCATGATTCCAGATCTGACTCAGAGACAATATAGTTCAGCTCTTGTTCAAAATCTCGGTCTTGCACTTGCTTTTTTGAAGCTCCCAAATTGTAGTCGACCAAACCAAATTCATCAATTGTTCGACCCATAGATTGTAAGAAAATGTCCATCGATTGAAGTGATTTTGAAAAAGCTTGTTCATTAGTGAATTTGTTCAGAGCAATGTAATCTTCCGCGAGGAAAAATTTGAAGGCATCCCACAATGCTCGTGGATTGGAGGGAGTGTTGTATAACGGAATGATTGCAAAGAGGCGGCGTAATGAGCAGGGCATTTGATAGGAACAGGCCTCAGCTATAGAACTTGTAACATCTATATCTGATTCTAACAGCCCACGTGCGAGGGCGGCTGCTCGAAATGTGGGGTATAGTACGCCAGCGAACGTTCTTAAATAGTCGAAAGAAGTCGGCGCTCGAACATGGTTTAGAAGCAAGCGTAAATAATATCTCTCACCATAAATTGGGTTGGCGGTTACCAGACGTCCAATGCAGGTTCCTTTGACTCGTCGGTGCCAGGTTTTTTTAGATGCATCCCAGACAAAGAAATGAGGGAAATCTTTGTACAGTAAATTCATCTGCGAAACTGCGGCTGATTGTGCGTTCATTCTGAAGAACTCAGTTAATTGTGTTTTAGATGCATTTGGATTTGCTATCACTTCAGGTAAATAGCGGGAGGGAGAGAACATAACATGTTTGTTTGGAAGATGAACATGAAGTTGCATTACAGCTGGATATATTTCGCTTAATAAAAAAGCGTAAATTCTCCACATGCCCTCAGGAGCACATAACCAGCGGGCTGATTGGAATGTTGTAATCTCATCAGGGGCTGAAATCTCTGGTTGTGGGACGAAAATAAAAGCAATCTTATTGGTGCCTTTGCAAACGTACTTGTACAAATATTTGATGAGACGTACGCCAACACAGATCTCGACATTAATATGGCAGTCGAATTTGGTGAGCAAGTAGGGATTGTACGGAACGGCCCACCTGTTGTCAAGCAATTGATGCCGAACATGTGCAGTTCGTCCATCATTTCTCCTCCTGTACATTGGATATGAGTCGTCGTGCTGAGAAGTACTCTCTACATACTCTTTAGGATATTTATTCTTGCACTTGCTTTCTCGCATGCATATATTTGAGGGATTAAGCACGCCACAAGGTCCGTGCATCATATGTCTGACAACACAGGCATGAAGGTGTGGATACAAATCAATATCAAGCAGCTCTGCACAAACAAAGCGATCATATGCAGCTGAGGAGACTATTTTATAATTTGGCTTTAAAATAAGGATCCAATGAGCATGAGGCAGCCCTCTTTTTTGGAACTCTAGCTCTGAAAACTCTCGCAACAAGGTCAGATCTATTCTGGGCCTCATCACCAGGCAACAAGCCCTCACGTATTTCAGGCCAGTTAGGGTTGCACGTCATTGTTATGAAGAAATCCGGCTTTCCATATTCGCTTACCAAAGCTAATGCATTTAGATACCGCCGCCGCATGTCTCTCGGACTGCTGATGTGTGACGAAGGGAGCATAAATTTTTGGCCAATTTTGTTGCCGCTCAAATTACCCTCGCATGCCATGGTTTCGATAATACCTTCGAGTGATTCAACTCGCAGATCATGTTGCAGTTGTTCACTCCTAAAATAATCCAGCCGTTGAGTTTCAATCTTTACGTAACAATCAATTTGATATTGCTGTGCAAGCCTGCCTTCTCGAAGTATATTTGTAGTATCGGTGGCCCGGCTTTGAAGCAGTGGATAGAACTCCTGGCAATATTATCCCGCTTCCAACGATTTGTATTTAGATCTGCGAGCAGAATAACAGAATTATGAGAATTGGACAGCATTATTATAACTAAGTATTTAGATGAGATATTAATTGATTTGAGGTACGTGGCGTTGTTACACCTATCAGACCAGTCCATCCACGGAGCCGTGATCGCCCTCCGAGGAGTCCTTTCGGCCGCAAGGTTGCCAGCCTATATACCTCTTATCAGAAGGAAACTGATAGTAATATCGAGCACAATGATTTGAGAAGGGCAGTAATTATCAAATCTATAGTGATATGATGTAAAGACTAATATAATTTTTTTAAATCAATGTTATTTATAGAGAAAGCTCAATATCAATCTACGTTTCAGATTAGAAAATGATGGTATTCAGGACCCATTATTTAAAAACAGCTCGACCTACAAACATCACCGAATCATGAAGTAAAATCCTGTACAGACATGGAGAATTATACAAAAGATTTGAGGTATGGGGCGTTGTTACACCTATCAGACCAGTCCATCCACGGAGCCGTAATCGCCCTCCGAGGAGTCCTTTCGGCCTGCAAGGTTGCCGGCCTATATACCTCTAATCAGTAGGATACTATATTTGTTAAAGAGATACAGGAAATTTATAGGACTGGAAAATAAATAGTTATATTGAGTAACACGATTTGGAAAGGGTAGTAATTATAAATAGAAAAGGAGCAGTCATTATGAACAGGCAATAAACAAGGAACCTGTAGCGGTAAGCTGCCTTCCTAAACATTCTCCAAAGAGAATTCGTGCTCATAGGATTGCTGGCTTATTCATCTATAAATGTAGTAAACACTAAATGCTGCAGTAAATCGGGCAATCCATATGTTAAGAGAGAACGAGCTTGCAGCGCTAAATAGGCTCCTCAAACATTATCCGAGGGCGCAATAATAAAAACCGCAGAAGAACCCATTCCAATAGAAAGATCAGAAAAGGGAGCCACAAATAAACCTGAGAAGCACAAAGATCAGGAAAGGGAGCACGCAGCTGATGAGATTCAAATTCAGGCGCTTGATTTGAATTTTGAGATTAAAACTCGTTTAAATTAAAACCGGGATCCTAAAGCTCTTGACAAAGATCCGAGGGACACTTACGGTCCTGGCAGCACAAGATTAGTGCTGTTTTGGATTTGAAGGTTTTAATTTGTTTGAGTTTTAAATAATAAGAAAACAAGAGTCGCACTGAAAAATGAATCCAACAAGCCAACACAAAAAGAGGCCGAAGCAACTATGCAGAACATTAAATGGTCCAGCAAATAGAGAAATTTATATGTTGAGTCATAAGACAGGCAAAGACTAAGACTCTCGACCTACAAAAGTCACCGAAATATGAAGTATAATCCTGCACAAACACGGAGAATTATACAAAAGATTTGAGGTACGTAGCGTTGTTACACCTATCAGACCAGTCCATCCACGGAGCCGTTATCGCCCTCCGAGGAGTCCTTTCGGCCGCAAGATTGCCGGCCTATATACCTCTAATCAGCACAAAACTATATTTCTCAAAGAGATACAGGAAATTTACAGGACTGGAAAATAAATAGTAATATTGAGTAATACAGTAATTATGAACAGGTACCAAAGATGGAACCAGTAGTAATAAACTGCCTTACTAAACATTCTTTGAAGAGAATTCCTGGTCATAAGATTCCTGGCTTATTAATCTCTAAATGTAGAAAACATTAAATGCTGCAGTAAATCAGGCAGTCCATATTTCTCAAAGAGATACATGAAATTTATAGGACCGGAAAATAAATAGTAATATTGAGTAATACGATTTGAAAAGGATGGTAATTATAAACAGAAAAAGAGCAGTAATCATGAACAGGTACGAAATAAGGAACTTGTAGTAGGAAACTGCCTTCCTAAACATTCTCTGAAGAGAAATCCTGGTCATAAGATTCTTGGATTATTCATCTCTAAATGTAGAAAACATTAAATGCTGCAGTAAATCGGGCAGTCCATATGTTAAGAGAAAATGAGGCCGCAGTGCTAAGTAGCCTCCCCAAACATTATCTAACGGTGCAATAATAAAAACTGCAAAAATAAAGAAATCTGAGAAGCACAAAGATCAGTTATGAGAGTCAAATTCAGGGGCTCGATTTGAATTTTGAGATTAGAACTCCTTTAAATTAAAACCCGGATCCTCAAGCTCTTGACGAAGATCCGAGGGACACTTCCGGTCCTGGAAGCACATGATTAGTGCTGTTTTAGATTTTAAGGTTTTAATTTGTTTGAGTTTTAATTATTAAGAAAGCAAGTAACACCAAATAAATTAGGGACACCAACTGCAACAACAGAACCAAAGCTACCAGCAATAGCTAACGCTGAGAAAGAGTAGTAATTATGAAAAGGTAACAAAGAAGGAACCTGTAACGCTGATCGTAAAAAGAGTACATTTTTAATAATAAGAAATTGAGTGAGAGCATCCTTCGAAGAGAACTCCTGGTCAGAAGATTGCCGTCTCATTCGTCCTCAACTGTCCAGAACAGTAAATGCTCTAGGTAGAGGTGCGCAGCATCATTATAAGTAATTAAACAACTGATTTAGTATTCAGGACCTGTTATTTAGAAGCAGCTCGACCTACAAACATCACCGAAATATGAAGTAAAATCTTGTACAGACATGGAGAATTATACAAAAGATTAGAGGGACGTGGCGTTGTTACACCTATCAGACCAGTCCATCCACGGAGCCGTAATCGCCCTCCGAGGAGTCATTTCGGACGCAAGGTTGCCGGCATATAGACCTCTAATCAACACAAAACTATATTTCTCAAATAGATACAGGAAATTTATAGGACTGGAAAATAAATAGTAATATTGAGTAGTAATTATAAACAGAGAAAGAGCACTAAATATGAACGGGTACTAAAGAAGGAACCTGTAGTGGTAAACTGCCTTCCTAAACAATCTCCGAAGAGAATTCCTGGTAATGAGATTGCTGGGTTATTCATCTCTAAGAAAGAACCTATGGTAGTAAACTGCCTTTCTAAACATTCTCCGAAGAGATTTCCTGGTCATAAGATTCTTGAGCATCACATTCACCTCGCTTGTGCTAAATATTCTCCGAAGAGAATTGCTGGTCATAAGATTGCTGGCTTATTAATCTCTAAGAAGGCTAAACAATCTCCGAAGAGATTTCCTGGTCGTAAGATTTCTGTGCATCATATTCATATCGCTTGTGCTTGGTGCTTTTCTCAGAAGGAAGAATATTTCTCAGTGTCGGAATCTGCAGCCCTATCTCAGTAATAGCCCGCTGTTCCAAATTCTCCATTGAGTCTGGTTGATAATATTAAAAACCGGACAAGAACCCATCGTAACACACAATGTATGATAATCACAAAGAAACCTGAGAAGCACAAAGATCAGAAAAGGGAGCACGCAGCTGAGGAGACTCAAGATCAGGGGCTCGATTTGAATTTTGAGAGTAAAACCCTTTTAAATTAAAACCGAGATCCTCAAGCTCTTGACAAAGATCCGAGGGACACTTCCGGTCCTGGCAGCGCAAGATTAGTGCTGTTTTGGATTTTAAGGTTTTAATTTGTTTGAGTTTTAAATAATAAGAAAACAAGAGTCACCCTGAAAAATGAATCCAACAAGCCAACACAAAAAGAAAGCGGCAAAGCGAGATAGCAAGTAACGATGCTTGATTCGAGGGCTAAGCGGCAATAGTTCACCACGAAAAGAGCGTAATTATGAGCGGGTGACAACGAAGGAGCTGCACCGCTAAATGACCTTCCTAAAAGTCCCTCAAAGAGAGCTCACAGTGAGAAGATAATAAAATGGAGTATTCTATAGTGCTATGATCTCAAGACTAAATGACATGAGCTAATCTGTGCGATGGCTTGGAAATAATTATTTTTAACTCGAGTATAATTTTCATAAAGTTATTTCATTTATAGAGAAAGATCAATATCAATCTACATTTGAGAATAAAAATTGGTAAGTTGTTCGGGCAAACCAATAACTCATAGTTTACCTAATAAGAAGAGTAGGTCATACTTTATAGATGTTGCTTTAGAGGTGTGTATTCAATTATGAGTTTATTTAGTTGAGATATAATTTGATTTGAGGCACGTGGCGTTGTTACACGTATCAGACCAGTCCATCCACGGAGCCGTAATCACCCTCCGAGGAGTCCTTTCGGCGGCAAGGTTACCGGCCTATACACCTCTAATCGGTAAAATACTATATTTGTTAAAGAGATACAGGAAATTTATAGGACTGTAAAATAAATAGTAATATTGAGTAACACGATTTGGAAAGGGTAGTAATTATAAATCGAAAAGGAGCAGTCATTATGAACAGGCACCAAAGAAGGAACCTGTAACGGTAAACTGCCTTCCTAAACATTCTCCGAAGAGAGTTCCTGCTCATAGAATTGCTGGCTTATTCATCTGTAAATGTAGAAAACACTAAATGCTGCAGTAAATCGGGCAATCCATATGTTAAGAGAAAACGAGCTTGCAGCGCTAAACACGCTCCCCAAACATTATCCGAGGGTGCAATATAAAAAACCACACAAGAATGCATTCCAACACAAAGATCAGGAAAGGGAGCCACAAAGAAACCTGAGAAGCACAAAGATCAGGAAAGGGAGCACGCAGCTGATGAGACTCAAATTCAGGGGCTCGATTTGAATTATGAGATTAAAACCCGTTTAAATTAAAACTGGGATCCTCAAGCTCTTGACAAAGATCCGAGGGACACTTCCGGTCCTGGCAGCGCAAGATTAGTGCTATTTTGCATTTTAAGGTTTTAATTTGTTTGAGTTTTAAATAATAAGAAAAGAAGAGTCACCCTGAAAAATGAATCCAACAAGCCAACACAAAAATAGGCCGCGGCAAGCGAGACAGCAAGTAAAATGTGATAAACAATTCAGAGGCGGCTACAATAGTTGACCTAATCGTAAAAAGAGTAATATTTTAATAATAAGAAATTGAGCGAAAACATTCTCCGAAGAAAAGTCCTGGGGAGAAGATTGTTGGCTCATTCATCGCCAACTGCGCAGAACAATAAATGGTCCAGCAAATCAAGAAATTATATGTTGAGTCATAAGACAGGAAAAGACTAAGACTCTCGACCTACAAAAATCACCTAAATATGAAGTATAATCCTGCACAAACACGGAGAATTATACAAAAGGTTTGAGGTGCGTGGCGTTGTTACACCTATCAGACCAGTCCATTCACGGATCCGTAATCGCCCTCCGAGGAGTCCTTTCGGCCGCACGGTTGCCGGCCTATATACCTCTAATCAGTAAAATACTATATTTGTTAAAGAGATACAGGAAATTTATAGGACTGGAAAATAAATAGCAATATTGAGTAACACGATTTGAAAGGGTAGTAATTATAAATAGAAAAGGAGCAGTCATTATGAACAGGCACCAAAGAAGGAACCTGTAGCGGTAAAATGCCTGCCTAAACATTCTCCGAAGAGAGTTACTGCTCATAGGATTGCTGGCTTATTCGTCTCTAAATGTAGAAAACACTAAATGCTGCATTAAATGCTGCAGTAAATCGGGCAGTCCATATATTTAGAGAAAACGAGCCTGCAGCGCTAAACAGCCTGCACAAACATTATCCGAGAGTGCAATATTAAAAACCGCAAAAGAATCCATTGCAACAAAAAGATCAGGAAAGGGAGCAACGAGGAAATCTGAGAAGCACAAAGATCAGTGAGGAGAGTCAAATTCAGGGGCTCGATTTGAATTTTGATATTAGAACTCCTTTAAATTAAAACTGGGATCCTCAAGCTCTTGACAAAGATCCGAGGGACGCTTTCGGTCCTGGCAGCGCAAGATTAGTGCTGTTTTGGATTTGAAGGTTTTAATTTGTTTGAGTTTTAATTAATAAGAAAGCAAGAGCCATTCTGAAAAATGAATCCAACAAGTCAATCCCCAAATAGGCCGCGGCAAGCGAAACAGCAAGTAACACCAAACAAATCAGGGACAGCAACTGCAATAATAGAACTGAAGCTAGCACCAACAGTTAACGTTGACAAAGAGTAGTAATTATGAGCAGGTAACAAAGAAGGAACCTGCAGCGCTAATCGTAAAAAGAGTACATTTTTAATAATAAGAAATTGAGCGGCGAACACACAGTCGAGAAGATTCTTTGGCTCATTCATCTCTAAGCATGCGAAAGCGATAAATCGTGTAAGGCGAGGCGCATAATTGTTATAAGCAATCAAACAGCTGAGTTAGTATTCAGGACCTGTTATTTAGAAGCAGCGCGACGCACAAACATCATCGAAATATGAGGTAAAATCCTGTACAGAGACGGAGAATTATACAAAAGATTTGAGGTACGTGACGTTGTTACACCTATCAGACCAGTCCTGCCGTAATCGCCCTCCGAGGAGTCCTTTCGGCCGCAAGGTTGCCGGCCTATATACCTCTAATCAGTAAAAAACTATATTTCTCAAAGAGATACAGGAAATTTATAGGAATGGAAAATAAATAGTAATATTGAGAAATACGATTTGTAAAGAGTAGTAATTATAAACAGGAAAAGAGCAGTAAATACGAACAAGTAGCAAAGAAGGAACCTGTAGTGCTAAACTGCCTTGCTAAACATTCTCCGAAGAGAATGCTGGCTGAAGTAAAGCGGGAAGTCCATATGTTAAGAGAAAATCTGCTAAACAGGCTCCCCAAACATTCTCCGAGGGTCCAATATTAAAAACTGAAAAAGAACCCATTGTAACACACAATATATGCTAATCACAAAGAGACTTGACGATCACAAAGATCAGGAAATGGAGCACACAGCTGATGACACTCAAAATCAGGGGCTCGATTTGGAATTTGAGATTAGAACCCCTTTAAATTAAAACCGGGATCCTCAAGCTCTTGACAAAGATCGAGGACACTTAAACCTGGCAGTGCAAGATTAGTGCTGTTTTAGATTTTAAGGTTTTAATCTGTTTGAGTTTTAATTAATAAGAAAACAAGAGGCACCCTGAAAAATGAATCCAACAAGCCAACACAAAAACAGGACGCGGCAAGCAAAACAGCAAGTCACACTAAACAATTCAAGGACAGCGAGTGCGATAATAGAACCGAAGCTAGCAGCAGTAAATAAAGACGAGGTTCAAGTCAACGGAGCTGTAATCGTAGCACGAGGGATCAACTCAGCTGCAAGTTTGCCAGCCTATATACCCCTAATCAGTAGCACACTATATTTCTGAAAGAGATACAGGAAATTTAGGGGACCGGAAAATAAATAGTAATATCGAGTAAATGAACAGAAAAGAGCAGCACTTATGAATAAATAACAATGAAGGAACCTGTGGTCTAAACCGCCTTCCCATCTCTAAATGTAGAAAACATTAAACGCTGCAGTAAATCGGGAAATCCATATGTTAAGTCATAAAACAACCAAATAATAAGAGCACATAAAACCTACAAACATGATCGAACTATGAGGTCAAATCACGTAGGCCGGTGGCTCATTTTTGAGTTAATTCTAGCAGGAAGAGAAAAATTTAGAGTAAATAACATGCGGTAATTTGCTCAGGCAAGAACGAAGTGTACTTTGAAGTTCCTGAGCCAATATAGTCTCTCCATATTGTGCGTCGCCGAGCGAAACAACATGCTGACCATCACATTGATTGTACCGGCGGCCTTGATAATGACTATTAACAGGAGTAAGTTTTTCAATTCCCGTATGCCATCCACTTTCGCCGTAAGGAAATAATAGTGGATATTGGAGCGGATCGTAGCAGCCGTAATAATAATGAACCCGGTGGGTCTTTCCTGCTGAGGTACAGACACGAATGTCATGCGGATGATCTGCTGGAACATCCGTCAGTTTATTCCATATGGCTGCTACCTGATGGGTCGTAGGCATACTGTAGAGTTTCATATCTAAACATGGATCAGCTCTGAGAACGATGTTATAATCTTGCAAATTGGTTATTTCCCAAAGGCTTCGAAATAAATTTGCATATGGATTTAATTTCATCATTTCGACAATTAGTTCAAGAATACTGAGATCCAAATTTCCTGACTGAGATAGCCGGTTATGTAGTTCATTTTCGGTATCGTAAAAGTAAAGTTGGAGCTGCCGCCCCGGGGCCTCTTGCGGAATCAAACCCCGCATGAAATGATACACAACTCCTTGAACTCGAAGAGTGTAAATATCTTTGTTGGATTGAGATAGAGTGTGATCATAGGTAATCCCAAGAGAACTAAACGCAGTTGTATTATTGTATGTCCTACAGCGTTTTCGGAAGTGGGCAGCAGCAGGTGAATTCGCAGAGGTATACAAAATCCAGAGCTTTGATGGCATCTGAGGCAAAGCCAACGATACTTGCCCACCGAGACAACAGAAACCTTTCGACTCTCTGAAATAGAGTCCAGCTCCACATAGCCGACATGCATCAACCGGGGGCAAGTCCCAGGCGTGCGCAACAATGTTTTCCATTCTTTTGAGGAGATTGGCGCGAGCATATTTTTTTGGCCTAGCTCGTTCTCCTCGAGAGGCGCGGATGTTGTCATTGCCCACAAGACACGTTGTATTATTCGACGAAGCTGAAGAAACGAATAACAGTCAATGTTCACTATAAATATCTGACCAGAAAGAAGAGACATTCGTTAAGAAGAAGGAACGAAAACAGACCCTGATGATTCTCAGATGCGCTTCGCCTAGCAAGTAGCAGAGATGCCTTTTTATCCGCATTCATAGATGAATATACAGTGCGTCTCCGCATATTTCTGCCTGAAGACCCAGGCACAGCAGCTGCCAGAATAGGAAATCAGGTGACAACAATTTGTCACAACAAATATGGATTACCAACGATAAGAATAAAGGATGGCAACAGACTTACCAGGGTGAGGCATACCGGAGCGGGCGTGAGCGTGAGCGAAGGGCCGGTGGGTATCAAACAGTGAAACCAAAATAAATAAAATTTTGGAGCAGTATAGAACAGAAAACTGGAGAAGAAATTTGACAGCATTCCAAAGCATACTTGGTATCATCTGGAGTATGCACTTGGGAAGTTCTCAGCATTAACTGCAAAACACATAAAGATCCGCCGTCAATATTCAGGCAGAAATATTACGGAGGCAAAACACCGCGGATGGTAGAGAATAACGAATAGATAAGCAGTAAATGAAATCATTAATAAAGGAGCAGTGCTGAGATCAGATGAGACAACTAATAAGAACCTGAGAAGGAACCGCACTAATGATAGTAGGAGACGAAAATTTCCCACACCAATGATGGTAGCACGCATTTGAGATAATGTAGAGACAAGGAAAATCTTGGTGCCCTTATCTGAACTTTTCTAGAATAGTCAAAATCGAGAGGCAAGCCATGCGGAGGTTGGCCGAAGTTACTGGATTTTACTATTTATTTCGGAACCCACAATATTCCAAAAATACAACTGTGCTCCTACTAATGACATCATACGTATGAGGAATCAAGGTCGCAACGAGCAACCGAACTTCTGACGAACGACATCAGCAAAAACCAATGGGGTTAATAAAGAGTGAGAGATGCCAACATATCAAAGCTGTACAATAAGGAACATACCAATTCGGGAGCATAGCGATATATTCAATATGCCTGTGTGGTAACTCAGAAGAGATGGAACAACATAGGAATATGCAGATGAGAAATGTCATAGCACATCACCAAAGAATTTGGGAGAAGATGGAGCTCAGCCAGATGAATTGTAAATTAACATGTTATAACCACATGCCTAAAAATATAACACAACGGAATAAGCCTAACACTTAAAAAATAGCGATAATATGAAAATATACCACGAGAATGAGAAGCGTGCAGCAGCTGCCGATGTCACAGAAGATCGCAAATCTGAGAAAGAAAATAGTGAAAGCTCAGTCTGAGATTGTAACAGCTGTTAACTGAAATCTCAAAGATGATACAGGAAAACAAACCAAATCAATTAATACTGTAAGGTTTTAAAAGAGCGGGTGGATCAAAAAGAAAATAGGAAGCCGGTTTATATTAGAGAACATATGTAATAATCACATGCACCAGAATATCCGGGCCTCAATAAAGAGCGTTGGCAGTAACCGACACAGCAGACAATAAGAAATTTAAGAAAGGCGACAAGTTAAGTATATGCAAGATAAACATAGGATAGAACTAACCACGGCTAACAAGAACAATCGCACCATAGCAGCTATCAGACGGACCTGCTAACGTACTGTGGAGGTTGAGCAGGAAACAAATAAAAATCCAAAAGAGAAAAATAAATATTGCACAAATGACGATACGAAGACAAACATGCACCGACAAAGTATAACTGTATAGAGCACTGGCTCATGGAGAAACGGTGTTACTATATTCTTTACACAACATAACTGAGCATATTCGTTCGAAATCAGTAATGCACGAAAAAACAAGAAAGGAAAACCAAGGAAACATGCAATTATATAGCCAGATAGACACACTTATTGCATACGCAATTTAGTCACCCTCGTTGGCTCTAAGTTTAGGAAATCCCAATCCAATCTCTCTCTTGAAAATGTAGTCAGTCAAATTGGGAACACAATAAATATCGGCAATGGAATGTTGAAGCTCAAGACGCCGCTGGATTGTATTGTAATCCTCCAACAGGGGCCTGTATGCAGGTGTCTCAACAAGGTACCCACAGGGCTGATCCCATCGATTGCCAGTATAGTACAAGATCTTTCGCGCCCGGACATTCGAATATAATTTGTCACAGAGATGCCTAATCTATACTCGTGGACTAAAAACCCTAACCCAAAGCCTATCACAGCCCTCAACAGGAGTGTTTGGCGGGCATTGAGACGGCATTTCAGACTCGGCATATTTAGCTGATAAAATCAAGGCATCATATTCATCTCGCTTGTGCTGGGTACTATTCTCAGAGCGAAGAATATTTCTCAGTTCCGGAATCTGCAGCCCTATCTCAGTAATCGTCTGCTGTTCCAAATCCTCCATTGAGTCCGATTGATAATATTTCAAGGCTCTAATACATTCAGCTATATCGGTAGCAGAGCCAACCAAGGTAGGAGAATTTGAAAGTCGATTCATTTCCTCGAGCAGTTTTGCAAGATATGACTCCATCATGATCAGGTTATGGCAGCAGAGAATATATTGGAAAACCTAAACAACTGGACAGATAGTTAGCGCGGAGGTTCAAATCAAACTGGAATATAATTCATAGTATAATACAAATAAATTCAATGTTGTTATTTGTTAGGTAACTGTCACAAACAAGTACCATAAATTTCCGAGCAAAATGAAATACGTTTTGCAGTGTTTGTGCTTGTGTGTGTTGCAGTTAGACCACCATATATTCATATTGGAGCTGCACCACTCAAATCATATGTAAATAGACATCAGCATATAGTCATATTGGAGTTAAACCACGCAAATAGTGCTGAAGAGGAGCTACAACCTAATATTCACTTATATCATAAACTCTATGAGATTATTTTAAAATAAAATAGACCAATTTACACAGGCAAAAAAGAATATCCTCATTTGTAATTTTAATGAAAACAATATTTACAAAAATATACGAACGAACCAACAAATGAGACATGTTGGTGGAAGAAGCGGAGACACTGAAGCTAAGAGGCGAAGAAGAAGACGCTTTCAACGAGGAGACGAAAGAAAGAAACACGTTCTCCTTCCAGCAGCCATCCACACTTTTAGAATAGGAGGAAAGAGGAAATCTGCAAAACCCTCTTTCCATTGAACATTGATAAAACGACAGAATCCTTGAACTATACTAAACAATCAATCATGAGAGACCCCAAATAAATAAAATAAAACAAACACAAGAGAAGCACTCTATCCATAAAGAAGCATAAAATCAGGAAGAAAAGCAAACACATCAAATACAGATGAAGCATAAAACCGCAAAACCTAATCTCCAAATGAAGGGCTCGGGAAAGAAATACGAAAAATAACAAACAGGATATAACCTAAAAAGGAAAGTGCAAAACCTAATATCCTGAGAAACACCTAGAGCACATATTTTAACAAGCGAAAAATTATATACAAGAAAGAAAGACATCAACAACTAGCGACAGATCGATCGAAAACTGAACACGGCCGAACCCAAACCCTAGTTTGAAAGCCGAGGGACGATGCAAAGCGAGATGAGAGAAACCCTAGTTTGAAAAGCGGGGTAGGAAGAGAAGTGAGACAAGAAGTAACATCAAAATAACGAACGAAAAGGATAAGATATCGCCCGGGCCGCCAGAGCAGAGAGCTCGGTGGAAGAAAAGGAGAAGAGAGAACACGGGCAAGTAGGTGAAGGGCACAGGAGGCTTCAAAAGGATGGTAACTATAAACAGAAAAAGAGCAGTAATCATGAATAGGTACGAAAGAAGGAACCTGTAGTTCCTGGTCATAAGATTCCTCGCCTATTCATCTCTAAATGTAGAAAAACTTAAATGCTGCAGTAAATCGGGCAGTCCATATGTTAAGAGAAAACGAGCTTGCAGCGCTAAGCAGCCTCCCCGAACATTATCCGAGGGTGCAATAATAAAAACCCCAAAAGAACTCATTGCAAACAAAGAACTCTGAGAGGCACAAAGATCAGTGATGAGAGTCAAAATCAGGAGCTCGATTTGAATTTTGAGATTAGAACTCCTTTAAATTAAAACCGGGATCCTCAAGCTCTTGACAAAGATCCGAGGGACACTTCCGGTCCTGGCAGCGCAAGATTAGTGCTGTTTTAGATTTTAAGGTTTTAATTTGTGTGAGTTTTAATTAATAAGAAAGCAAGAGCCACCCTGAAAAATGAAGTCAACAAGTCAACACCAAAATAGACCGCAGCAAGCGAAACAGCAAGTAACACCAAACAAAATAGGGACAGCAACTGCAACAATAGAACCGAAGCTACGGCAATAGCTATGCGAGAAAGAGTAGTAATTATGAAAAGGTAACAAAGAAGGAACTGTAGCTGATCGTAAAAGAGTACACTTTTAATAATAAGAAATTGGCGAGAGCATCCTCAGAAGAGAACTCTGGTCGAGAAGATTGCCGGCTCATTCGTCCCATTTGTCGAGCATTAAATGCTCTAGGTAGAGGTGCGCAGCATCATTATAAGTAATTAAACAGCTGAGTTAGTATTCAGGACCTGTTATTTAGAAGCAGCTCGACCTACAAACATCACCGAAATATGAAGTAAAATCTTGTACAGACACGGAGAATTATACAAAATATTAGAGGGACGTGGCGTTGTTACACCTATCAGACCAGTCCATCCACGGAGCCGTAATCGCCCTCCGAGGAGTCCTTTCGGCCGTAAGGTTGCCGGCCTATATACCTCTAATCAGCACAAAACTATATTTCTCAAAGAGATACAGGAAATTTATAGGACTGGAAAATAAATAGTAATATTGAGTAGTAATTATAAACAGAGAAAGAGCGCTAAATATGAACGGGTACCAAAGAAGGAACCTGTAGTGGTAAAGTGCCTTCCTAAACAATCTCCGAAGAGAATTCCTGGTCATGAGATTGCTGGCTTATTAATCTCTAAGAAGGAACCTGTGGTAGTAAACTGCCTTCCTAAACATTCTCCGAATTGATTTCCTGGTCATAAGATTCTTGAGCATCATATTCACCTCGCTTGTGTTAAACATTATCCGAAGAGAATTGCTGGTCATAAGATTGCTGGCTTATTAATCTATAAGAAGGATAAACAATCTCCGAAGAGATTTCCTGGTCGTAAGATTTCTGAGCATCATATTCATATCGCTTGTGCTTGGTGCTTTTCTCAGAAGGAAGAATATTTCTCAGTGTCGGAATCTGCAGCCCTATCTCAGTAATAGCCCGCTGTCCCAAATTCTCCATTGAGTCTGGTTGATAATATAAAAAACTGTACAAGAACCCATCGTAACACAAAAACGCAGCTGAGGAGACTCAAAATCAGGGGCTCGACTTGAATTTTGAGAGAAAAACCCGTTTAAATTAAAACCGGGATCCTCAAGCTCTTGACAAAGATCCGAGAGACACTTCAAGTCCTCGCAGCGCAAGAATAGTGCTATTTTAGATTTGAAGGTTTTAATTTGTTTGAGTTTTAAATATTAAGAAAACAAGAGTCACCCTGAAAAATGAATCCAACAAGCCAACACAAAAAGAGACTGCAGCAAGCGAGATAGCAAGTAATGATAAGATTCAAGGGCAATAGCGGCAATAGTTCACCACGAAAAGAGCGATGTTATGAACGGGTGACAACGAAGGAGCCTGCACCGCTAAACAGCCTTCCTAAAAGTCCCTCAAAGAGAGCTCCTGGTCAGAAGATAATAAAATGGAGTAATCTATAGTGATATGATCTCAAGACTAAATGACATGAGCTAATCTGTGCAATGGCTTGGAAATAATTATTTTTAACTCGAGTATAATTTCCAGAAAGTTATTTCATTTATAGAGAAAGATCAGTATCAATCGAGATATTAGAATAAAAATTGGTAACTTGTTCGGGCAAACCAATAACTCATAGTTTACGTAATAAGAAGAGTAGGTCATACTATATAGATGTTGCTTTAGAGGTGTGTATTCAATTATGAGTTTATTCATTTGAGATAAAATTTGATTTGAGGTACGTGGCGTTGTTACACCTATCAGACCAGTCCATCCACGGAGCCGTAATCGCCCTCCGAGGGGTCCTTTCAGCCGCAAGGTTGCCGGCCTATATACCTCTAATCAGTAAAATACTATATTTGTTAAAGAGATACTTTATAGGACTGGAAAATAAATAGCAATATTGAGTAACACGATTTGGAAAGGGTAGTAATTATAAATAGAAAAGGAGCAGTCATTATGAATAGGCACCAAAGAAGGAACCTGTAGCGGTAAACTGCCTGCCTAAACATTCTCCGAAGAGAGTTCCTGCTCGTAGGATTGCTGGCTTATTCATCTCTAAATGTAGAAAACACTAAATGCTGCATTAAATCTTTGATAAATCGAGCACTCCATATATTTAGAAAAGCGAGCTGCGCGCTAAGCATTTGCACAAACATTATCCGAGAGTGTAATATTAAAAACCACAAAAGAATCCATTGAAACACAAAGATCAGGAAAGGGAGCCACGAGGAAATCTGAGAAGCACAAAGATCAGTGAGGAGAGTCAAATTCAGGGGCTCAATTTGAATTTTGAGATTAGAACTCCTTTAAATTAAAACCGGGATCCTCAAGCTCTTAACAAAGATCCGAGGGACGCTTTCGGTCCTGGCAGCGCAAGATTAGTGCTGTTTTGGATTTGAAGGTTTTAATTTGTTTCAGTTTTAATTAATAAGAAAGCAAGAGCCATTCTGAAAAATAAATCCAACAAGTCAATCCCCAAATAGGCCGCGGCAAGCGAAACAGCAAGTAACACCAAACAAATCAGGGACAACAACTGCAACAATAGAACTGAAGCTAGCACCAATAGTTAACGTTGACAAAGAGTAGTAATTATGAGCAGGTCACAAAGAAGGAACCTTTAGCGCTAATCGTAAAAAGAATACATTTTTAATAATAAAAAATTGAGCGAAAGCGTCCTCCAAAGAGAACACCTGGTCAGAAGATTGTTGGCTCATTCATCTCCAACTGTGCAGAACAGTAAATCGTGTAGGCAGATGGGCGCAGCATTGTTATAAGCAATCAAACAGCTGAGTTAGTATTCAGGACCTGTTATTTAGAAGCAGCGCGACGCACAAACATCATCGAAATATGAGGTAAAATCTTGTACAGAGACGGAGAATTATACAAAAGATTTGAGGTACGTGGCGTTGTTACACCTATCAGACCAGTCCATCCACGGAGCCGTAATCGCCCTCCGAGGAGTCCTTTCGGCCGCAAGGTTGCCGGCCTATATACCTCTAATCAGTAAAAAACTATATTTCTCAAAGAGATACAGGAAATTTATAGGAATGGAAAATATATAGTAATATTGAGAAATACGATTTGAAAAGAGTAGTAATTATAAACAGGAAAAGAGCAGTAAATTTGAACAGGTAGCAAAGAAGGAACCTGCAGTGCTAAACTGCCTTGCTAAACATTCTCCGAAGAGAATCCTGGCTGAAGTAAAGCGGGCAGTCCATAAAGAGAAAAGGAGCTTCTACTGCTAAACAGGCTCCCCAAACATTCTCCGAGGGTCCAATATTAAAAACCGAAAAATCACCCATTGTAACACACAATATATGCTAATCACAAAGAGACGTGAGGATCACAAAGATCAGGAAATGGAACACATAGCTGATGACACTCAAAATCAGGGGCTCGATTTGGAATTTGAGATTAGAACCTCTTTAAATTAAAACTGGGATCCTCAATCTCTTGACAAAGATCCGAGGGACACTTCCGGCTCTGGCAGTGCAAGATTAGTGCTGTTTTGGATTTTAAGGTTTTAATTGTTTGAGTTTTAATTAATAAGAAAACAAGAGGCACCCTGAAAAATGAATCCAACAAGCCAACATAAAAACAGGACGCGGCAAGCAAAACAGCAAGTCACACTAAACAATTCAAGGACAGCGAGTGCGATAATAGAACCGATGCTAGCAGCAGTAAATAAAGACGAGGTTCAAGTCAACGGAGCTGTAATCGTAGCACGAGGGATCAACTCAGCTGCAAGTTTGCCAGCCTATATACCCCTAATCAGTAGCAAACTATATTTCTGAAAGAGATACAGGAAATTTAGGGGACCGGAAAATAAATAGTAATATCGAGTAAATGAACAGAAAAAGAGCAGCACTTATGAATAGGTAACAATGAAGGAACCTGTGGTCTAAACCGCCTTCCCATCTCTAAATGTAGAAAACATTAAACGCTGCAGTAAATCGGGAAATCCATATGTTGAGTCGTAAAACAACCAAATAATAAGAGCACATAAAACCTACAAACATGATCGAACTATGAAGTCAAATCACGGAGGCCGGCGGCTCATTTTTGAGTTAATTCTAGCAGGAAGAGAAATCTTAAGAGTAAATAACATGCGGTAATTTGCTCAGGCAAGAACGAAGTGTACTTTGAAGTTCCTGAGCCAATATAGTCTCTCCATATTATGCGTCGCCGAGCGAAACAACATGCTGACCATCACATTGATTGTACCGATGGCCTTGATAATGACTATTAACAGGAGTAAGTTTTTCAATTCCCGTATGCCATCCACTTTCGCCGTAAGGAAATAATAGTGGATATTGGAGCGGATCGTAGGATCCGTAATAATAATGAACCCGGTGGGTCTTTCCTGCTGAGGTACAGACACGAATGTCATGCGGATGATCTGCTGGAACATCCGTCAGTTCATTCCATATGGCTGATACCTGATGGGTCGTAGGCATACTGTAGAGTTTCATATCTAAACATGGACCAGCTCTGAGAACGATGTTATAATCATGCAAATTGGTTATTTCCCGAAGGCTTCGAAAGAAATTTGCATATGGATTTAATTTCATCATTTCGACAATTAGTTCAAGAAATCTTGAGATCAAATTTCGACTCGGATAGCAGTTACGTAGTTCATTTTTGGTATCGTAAAAGTAAAGTTGGAGCTGCCGCCCCAGGGCCTCTTGCGAAATCAAACCCCGCATGAAATGATACATAGCTACTTGAACTCGAATAGTGTAAATACCTTTGTTGGATTGAGCTAGAGTGTGATCATAGGTAATCCCAAGAGAACTAAACGCAGTTGTATTATTGTATGTCCTACAGCGTTTTCGGAAGTGGGCAGCAGCAGGTGAATTCGCAGAGGTATACAAAATCCAGAGCTTTTATGGCATCTGAGGCAAAGCCAATGATACTTGCCCACTCAGACAACAGAAACCTTTCGACTCTCTGAAATAGCGTCCAGCTCCACAGAGCCAACATGCATCAACCGGGGGCAAGTCCCAGGCGTGCACAGAAATGTTTTCCATTCTTTTGAGGAGATTGGCGCGAGCATATTTTTTTGGCCTAGCTCGTTTTCCTCGAGAGGCGCTGATGTTGTCATTGCCCACAAGACACGTTGTATTATTCGAAGAAGCTGAAGAAACGAATAATAGTCAATGTTCACTATAAATATCTGACCAGAAAGAAGAGACATTCGGTAAGAAGAAGGAACGAAAACAGACCCTGATGTTTCTCAGATGCGCTTCGCCTAGCAAGTAGCAGAGATGCCTTTTTATCCGCATTCATTGATGAATATACAGTGCGTCTCCTCATATTTCTGCCTGAAGACCCAAGCACAGCAGCTGTCAGAGTAGGAAATCAGGTGACAACAATTTGTCACAACAAATATGGATTACCAACGATAAGAATAAAGGATGGCAACAGACTTACCAGGGTGAGGCATACCAGAGAAGGAAGCGTGAGCAGAAGGAAGAGCTGGACTGTCAAACAGTGAAACCAAAATAAATAAAATTTTGGAGCAGTATAGAACGGAAAACTAGAGAAGAAATTTGACAGCATTCCAAAGCATACTTGGTATCGTCTGGAGTATGCACTTGGGAAGTTCTCAGCATTAACTGCAAAACACAAAAAGATACGCCGTCAATATTCAGGCAGAAATATTACGGAGGCAAAACACCGCGGATGGTAGAGAATAACGAATAGATAAGCAGTAAATGAATCATTAATAAAGGAGCAGTGCTGAGATCAGATCAGACAACTAATAAGAACCTGAGAAGGAACCGCACTAATGATAGTAGGAGATGAAAATTTCCCACACCAATGATGGTAGCACGCATCTGAGATAATGTAGAGAAAAGGAAAATCTTGGTGCGCTCATCTGAACTTTTCCAGAATAGTCAAAATCGAGAGGCAAGCCGTGCAGAGGTTGGCCGAAGTTACTGGATTTTGCTATTTATTTCGGAACCCACAATATTCCAAAAAGACAACTGTGCTCCTACTAATGACATCATACGTATGAGGAATCAAGGTCGCAACGAGCGACTGAACTTCTGACGAACGACATCAGCAAAAACCAATGGGTTTAATAAAGAGTGAGAGAGGCCAACATATCAAAGCCGTGTAGGTCACAAGTCGTCCAGGAACAAGTCTAGAGGGGGGGTGAATAGACTTGTTGAAACTCTTAAACTTTTTTTCACGAAGAGTGAGTTTCTTCAGCTGATAGGTAAAAAAATGACTTGGAGTCGTTTGTTCTTTAATATATGCGGAAGTCAGCTGATGACGAATAGAAAGCAACTAATGAAACACTTAACAATGAATGCAGCAGCTAAAGTATGATGCAATAAAACAGTAAAGAACGCAGGCAATTATAGTGGTCTCAGAGGTGGGGTAATCCTATACTAATCCACTTTTCTCCAAACCAGTTGGAGATGAATTCACTATAATTCTCAACCAGTGATAAATATTACAGTGATTCAAACAAAACTACAACAACTTCCAACCAGTGGAAATCCGTGCCATTGTACTACACTTGACTACCTTGCACCTCTTGATCCTCGATCCTTGGATGCCTTTACAGTCTCTTAACTTCAACCAGTGAAGTACCCCGAACTCAGGATTATAGACAAGAGTTTTTGTATTCTCCAACTAAGAGCTTCTTTAAGTATGAACTTTTAGAACCGCTCTTTTCTCGATGCTGTATTTCGCTTTTTGATAGCTTGAATGCTTTGATCACTTGAAAGTATGTTAGCACCGGTAGTTGTTATCGTAAGGTGTTTACTCAGCTTCAAATCTTCGGATATATATAGGTCACGATTTCTGAGCTTTTCCTTATCGCCGTTGCAAATCTTTTGAACAAATCCGTCTGTTGGAGAGGTAGACTTCATTGTTTTCTTTCTGAACGTTGCAAGGCTGGATTCCCATATTTTAATCTATCTTCCGACCGTTGTGAAGACTCTGCATGTGATGCACCGAATCTTTTGAATATAAAACGATTAAAGTCTTCAAGGTGGGTCTGGATGATTTATTTAAATCATATCTCTTGCAGGAATCTCTCCAATTTGTCTCTTCACGTTGCATGTGACTTTCCGTAATACTTGACTTTTCAACGCATGCTGACGTGGCCTTGGAGTACTTGGCTGGTCTCGACTCGGCTGATGAGCAGTTAACATCTCCGCAGTCTGGACCTCTCTGATGTTCACTGTTTGGAACTTGTCTGATCAGGTGACTTGTCTGAGATACCTTGGCTGCGGTCTGGTCAAACATCCCTGATGATTTTTGTTGACCAGAACTACTCTGACTTGACTCGGATGATCCTCTCTGATGAACTTAGCTGTACTTGAGTACTTAGCCGATTTTTATCCTAACTTATTTTTGGCCTATAGAAGATACTCATTTGGTTCTTCTTTACATTTTGCCAAGTTTTGTACTTATCATTATTTGGCCTATGGAAGATACTCATTTGGTTCTTCCTTACATTTTTGCCAAGTAATAAACATTTGACTTTACACTGATGACATCATCAAAATCTAACAAGTATTCCTAACAAATTCCCCCTATTTTGATGATGGCAAAACTTTAAACAAGTAATCAAATGCACAAGTCTGCACTTAGGTGCAAGACACAAAATCAAAATCAGTCTTGTTTTGAGACAACTAGGAGTTGTCATTCAAATGACTGTTATATATATTAATTTTCTGTTGATTACAAGTACATGGCTTGAATAGAGTAAATACAGAAAATTTAATCAAAAATTACAATTATATCCAAAGACTATCTGCCCCTTCCTCTACGAACGGTTTGCTTGGGAGGTCTAAATAGTTTTGCATCGATTGGTTTACTATTGATGGGTGCAAGACCATATTTCCTCCTTATGACTAGGGCAGCAAAGTCTTGGTCTTCTTTTGAAGAGAACTTGTGCTCTTCACATAGCTTTCTAATTTCTCCTTGAAGTTCTAGCTCGTCAAGCTCTTTATCCAAATGGGTAGGCGCTTCCACTGCTCTGAATGGAGGAATCATAGGATAAGCTTGCCATTTGGCTGCATATTTAAGCATTATCTTCCACAGAGTAGGCCATCTAGCATCCATGTAGTTGATGAATGACTGTTGGGGCGAGCATTCTTTATCATCGAGTATCTCCCAGAGGTAGAACTGCTCTATGAATTGTTTCTTGGCATTCCCCCAATTGTTCATGAATTCTGTTGGTAAGAATTCTTCAACATACCACAGCCGTTTGCCTTCCCATTCGAATCTTTGCTCATCTTTTTCTTTTGTTCTTCTCTTCTTCTCCACAAACTGCTCTTCAGGATGGCTGGGGGCAGATATCTCCTTTCTTTTCAGACTTGATGGTCCTTCTTCAATTTGAAGAATATCTTGCCTCTTCTTTGTTCTTAGCTCTGCCCTTATCTCTCCTTGAATACTTCCTTCCCCCTGAATTCTATCTTCCCCCTTTTTGCCAGCATCAACTAAGGTAGCCAGCTGCTGCTCTATCCTGCTCATCCAGTCAGACATGCCAAATGGCATTCTGCATTGGTAGAGGAGGAGGTGAGGACTTCCCTCTGCTGACAAAGTGTCAATCTTTGCATTGATGGTTTGGAGGTCGGGAGTGACTGAGATGCCGACATCTCTCCAATGGTATCCTTCACTATCTGCTGATCGGCTCGATCCACGGTGGTGAGATCGAGGCATTGGAAGTGCTACTTTGAGCCTTACGCAATTGAACCACCGGCTGAGGCTCCTATCTGCAGTGGTACTCCAGAATGGGGTCTTCTCTAGGGTCCACGATATGGATTCCTCGGCTAACTCCGCGTCTAGGAGGTGGTGTGCAGGCGAGTGCCCGATCTATCTGCAGCCTCTTGTGTCGGCTCTTGCTCCGGCTCCCTTTCTCCTTCTGCCTTCTCTTGCTCTTTCTCCTGCTCTTCCTCCTTTTCTTCTTCAATATTTTCTTTTTATTTTTCTTCATCCTTTTCTTTTTCTTTTTCAGCTCCTCGGTCTCCTCCTTCATCTTTATCATTATCCTCATCATCATTATTGTCATCATCTTTCCCATCTTTTTCTCCTTCATCCTCATCTCCTTCATCATTATCCTCCTCTCCTTCATCCTGTTCTACTTCTTCTCCTTCTTCTTCTTCTTCATTCAACTCTTCTGTTTTCTCAACTTCCTCAGGTTGATTTTCAACTAAAATCTTTTCTTCTTTTCTTCTCTCTTCTTGCTCTTCTTCTTCATTGTCTAAAACAACAACTTCTTCATCTCCATCTACCTCTTCAATCCTAATTTCTTTCTCTTCCTCCTCCTCCTCTTCTCCAAAGGAACCATCAAAAATACTAAGCATTATGGAATGGATGAATTGGTCCATGTTGGATTTAAAATGAGACATGAACCAATTATCCTGGAGGATCAACACTAAGTCTGATTCTTTACAAAAATAAATCAGTAACTCCTCTGTGGCTTGGGGATATTCCCAACCACTAGTTGCAATATAAGCTTGAAGATCAGTAAATGACAGGGTTTTGAAAAACTTCCACTCTTGAAAAATATTGACAAAAGAGTGTTTTAATGCTTGTGGCTTAACAAGCTGTAGTTGTTCAATGGATAGGTTGAAAATATTGTTTTCTAGCAGGTTAAATGTGTAATTGGCTTCAGGAATTGAGATTATCAGACCTGCTTCTTCTTCCTCTGGAATGTAAGCTGGAGTGAGGACAGCCACAATCTGAGTCTCAGTGCTGAGGCGGCTGGTCTTCAGTGAGTTGGTGACACAGGTGGGGCCCAGCATAGTGATCTGACTGCTCCTCCTCACTAAACTGCAGTCTCCTGGGCCTCTTGGGAGAGGGTTCTGGGGATGATTGCATGATCGATGGTTCTCCAGGGGCTGGTCCCTTCTCTTGAATCGGACAGCTATGGGAGTGTTAGCTGCAGGTCGGTCCGACTCGCCTGACGAATAATATCTCGGGTAGGTCCTTGTGTCAGGTAGCTCCTTCAACATCTGGGCTGCTCTCCTTGTGCCTCCCAATTTTCTCAACGTTTCTTGGTCCAGGTGACCAAGTCTTTTGTTGGGGTGGAAGGGGTCAGTGCTTCCCTTAGCCATACCTATCTTTTCCAGCATCCAACTCAGCTGCGTTCCAAACGCCAGCTTTGTTTTAAATCTCTTCTCATCAACAAGCCATTCGGCTTTGTTGACCTCTCGAACGAGTTGCCTAAATATGTAATCTGCCCAATCAATTTCTTCATCTTGAATTAGTGCTCCCAGCACCATGAACTTCGCCGACGACAGTTGATCATAACTGCTGGCCATCCCCATGATGATTTTGTTGGTTATATCCAACGCAAAACGATAAACCTTCTTAATCTCACTCCTTTTAGCAGTGAGTTTCAGCTTTTCCGGTCGAGTCTCCGTCTTGATCTTCTTCCAGGTTTCGGCAGCAGACTATTTGAGTGCCTCTATGGTTATGCCGCGGTGCTTCATACCGAAAACTGTATGAATCGACGCACGCGATATGTCGACTTGTCTTCCTCCAAGTGTGCTCCGAATTCCATCATGAATTAAATAGGCTTCTCGATAGAACGCGATAACATCCTCCTTGTATAAATGTTGGGGGTTGATGTCCAGGAATGGGTAGATCCCATTGAGCTTCATCGAGCGGATTAGGTCAAGCACGTCGTAATCCTCCAGATTTGCTTCCAATGAGCCTTCGAAATCGACGACCAGCGAGAAAATAATCTGGTCCTTGACCGATTTCATGTTGACGCCTTCGAAGTACGATTCCATTTCTGCAAATAAAGGATTTTTAGTGTATTTGGAGTTCAAGAATTTTTTGCTCTGTAAATTTTTGCTCTGTAGATCCAGGGTAAGCGTAAAAGGTAAAGTGACGGGGTTTCTTTCCTTATAAAGAAGATGAAAAGACGTATGGATTATTATATATTTGAAACGGTGGTACGCCTTTTGAGATTCTTTTGAATTTCAAATTTGAATCGGTGGTCCATTTTAAAATTTGACGGTTGGTTTTAATTGGCCACCGTGGAGGTCGATTTAACAAGCGATTGCCACGTGTATTTAAATTGCCACTTGTGAATCATTTGTGAACCAAAATTAATATAATATCATTATGCATAGGGCAGATAATAATTAAATATTCAGAGGTCGGTTATGTTTAGAAAACTTAGCTGGTTTGACTGTTGACTGTTGACCACTCTGCATCAGGTAAGTTGACTCCATGGACTTCTCGCTTGGGATTCTGATCAGCTAGGTTCCTTTGTCCGTCCTTCGTCCTCTTGTCTGCATCAGCTAGGATCTGATTTCTTTAATCAGCTGGGTCCGTCCTTCCTCTGAAATGCTTCAGCTTGCTTCAGTACAAGATTGCCAATCTAGTAATCCAAGATCTCTGCTCAGCTCCAAAAATATTTCTTCTGGCAAAGGTTTGGTAAAGATGTTAGCTATCTGATAGTTTGTGCTGACTCTTTCAACTCTAACTCTTTTGTTAAGCACATGGTCTCTGATGAAGTGGTGCTTAACATCAATGTGCTTCGTCCTTGAATGCAAAACTGGATTTTTGGTTATTGCAATAGTACTGTTGTTGTCACACCAGATAGGGACTTCATTGGCAATGATATTATAATCCCTTAGCTGTTGTCTAATCCATAAGATCTGTGCACAACAGCTACCTGTAGCTAGGTATTCTGACTCTGTGGTGGAGATAGAGTAAGAAACCTACTTCTTGCTAAATCAGGATATCAGTCTGGTTCCTAGGAATTGGCATGTTCCACTAGTGCTCTTCCTGTTGATTTTGCATCCTGCGAAATCTGCATCTGAATATCCTGACAGCTCGAAGTTATCATCCTTGGGATACCATAGTCCAACATTGATTGTAGACTTGAGATATTTTATTATCCTCTTGGCTGCATCTAGGTGTGATTGCTTCGTCTTGGATTGGAATCGCGCACAAACTCCAACGGCATAGGATATGTCTGGTCTGCTTGCAGTGAGGTACAGAAGTGATCCAATAAGTCCTCTGTAGTGGGTTGAGTCCACTGATATGCCTGCCTCGTCTGCATCCAGGTGAGTACTTGTGCTCATAGGAATTCTTGCTGGCTTGGCTGATTCCATTCCATATCTCTTGATAAGGTCTTTGGTATACTTAGCTTGGTTGATGAAAATTCCTTTTTCCATCTGCTTAACTTGTAGTCCGAGAAAGAAGTTAAGCTTTCCCACCATACTCATCTCAAATTCTCCTTGCATGAGATTGGAGAATTTATCGCATAACTCTGGATTGGTTGATCCGAATATGATGTCATCCACATATATCTGGAATATTAATATGTGGCCTTCGTGCTCCACTCTGAATAAGGTGTTGTCCACCTTCCCTTTGCAAAAACCATTTTTCTCAAGAAACACAGACAATGTTTCATACCACGCTCTAGGTGCTTGCTTAAGTCCATATAGAGCCTTCAACAGCTTGTAGACTTTGTCTCCTTTGACAAAACCTGGGGGTTGCTCTACATAGACTTCTTATTCTAGGATTCCATTTAGAAAAGCACTCTTTACATCCATCTGATATACTTCAAAATCTTTCAATGCAGCATATGCGAGGAATAGTCTGATGGCCTCTAATCTTGCAATAGGTGCATAAGTTTCATCAAAATCTATTCCCTCACATTGTGCATAACCTTTTGCTACAAGTCTGGCTTTATTCCTAACAACAGCTCTGTCTTCATCACTCTTGTTTTTGTACACCCACTTGGTGCCAATAACCTTCTTGTGATCAGGTCTGTCTGTTAGTTCCCAAACTTTGTTTCTTTCCATCTGCTCCAGTTCTTCTTGCATGGCATTTATCCAAGAGTAATCTTCTAAGGCTTGTTCTGTCGTTTTAGGTTCTATTTGTGACATAAAGCATGAGAACATAGCCATTCCTGCTGATAGGTATGACTGTCTTGTCTTAACTCCATCAGTCAGCTTCCCTATAATTTGCTGGATTGGATGGTCTTTGAGCCACTTGGGGATATCGTCTTCTTCTGGGTTTGTTCCCCATATTGAATTGCTCAGGTGGATTTCTACATTAGCTGGGTTCTGGTCTGCAACTGGATCAGCTACCGTCTTGTCATCTGCAGGTTGGTTCTGATATGCAGATGAGTCTTTGTCAGCTACAGCTGGGTCTTCATCAGCGGCAAATGGATCAGATAGGTTCGGTGATCTGTCGATCTGATTGGAGTCTTGGCCACTGCGGTTGGATCATCGGAGTTGGTTTTGCGGTGAGTCCACCATTCCAATGTCATGTATAATGACTTCTTCAAGGGTCGCTGATTTGAGCTTGTTCTCAATTAACTCAACTTGCTTCCTGTACTCAATGGTAGATTCATCAAAAACAACATGGGGTGTTTCCTCCACAACTAAGGTTCTTTTGTTAAATACTCTATATGCCTTGCTTCTTTGTGAGTATCCCATGAAGAGACCGTCATCAGTTTTAGCATCAAAGGCATTTAGTTGTGTTTTACCGTTGTTGTGGATGAAACACTTACAACCAAAAACGTGAAAGTAAGCAACAGTAGGAGTTCTATTATTCCAAACCTCATAGGGAGTTTTGCCATGTCTCCCTACTGTCATACTCCTGTTCTGTGTATGGCAAGTTGTGTTGACAGCTTCAGCCCAGAACCTCTTGGGCAGGTCCGCTTCTGCAATCATGGACCTTGCTGCTTCCTTCAGGGTTCTGTTCCTTCTTTCAGCAACGCCATTTTGCTGGGGGGTCCTAGCTGCAGAGAGCTCATGCTGGATCTCATTCTGATCGCTGCAATAAGTTATCGCCTTGTTGAGAAACTCTCCTCCTCTATCTGATCTGATCTTGATGATGGATAGGGATTTCTCATTCTGGATCCTTCTCAGCAGCTCAGGTAGCTTGGTCAAGGTTTCACTCTTTTTGTATAGGAAGATAATCCAAGTGTACCTTGAATAATCATCTACTACAACAAGTGCATGCTTTCGGCCACTCAGAGTCCTTGGCTTGATAGGACCAAATAGATCCATGTGGAGTAGATCTAAGATCCTTGTTATGAGAGTTATAGGCTGGATTGTCTTGAATGATGCTCTAGTCTGCTTTCCTTTCTGACATGCATCACAAAGTGCTTCCTTCTTGAATGCTTCATCTGGAAGTCCTTTGACCAGCTTCTGAGAACTGATCTTATTGATGGCTTTGAAGTTCAGGTGACATAGTCTTTTGTGCCACAACCATCCATTCTCAGCTACTGTCTTGGATAGAAAACAGGAGTTAGGTGTTCCTGTGTTCCAATCAATCATATAGACATCTCTCCTTCTAAAACCTTGTAGCTTCACTTCTCCAGATAAGATATCTATCACCATACATTTCCAGATGGTGAAGACTACTAGATTCTTTTCGTCGCAAAACTGGCTTATGCTCAGGAGGTTGTACTTGAGCCCTTTGACATAATGAACTTTGGATATCACAATATTTCCTCGGTGCAGCTCTCCAAAGCCCTTTGTTTGTCCTCTAGAGCTATCTCCAAAAGTTACATCAGGACCTCTTTCTTTGGTGTATTTGGACAGCATCTTCTTGTTCCCGGTCATGTGCCTCGAGCATCCAGAATCTACAAACTATTCTTCACCTCCAAAATTTGAGCTTGTGGAGATGTGGTTGTAGTCCTTCCACCTTTTCTGCAATCAGACAAGCAGAGATTTAGGTACCCAAATCTGTGTGGGTCCTTTGGGGTTAGCTGGTTTCCTGGAGAATTGATTTCTCCTTGGATTGTAAAAATTGTTATTATTATAACCCTCATAAGGTGTGTAAGGTCGAGGTCTGAATCTCCTGTTGGGATTGTATACTGGATATTCCTCAAAATTTTGATAGTGTGGGCCATTTCTAAATCTTGGCTGAGACCATTTATTAAATCGTTGAGGTCTCCACACTTGTTCATTTTGGAAATTGGGATAACCTTGAGGTTTCCATCTGCCCCACCCATTTTGAAATCTGTTTTTAGGGAGTTGTTGGTAATAGTGGGCATGTTATGCAAATTTCTTTATACACGGGCCATTGCCTAGTCGCTGTCTAGGTGGTGCCTTGTGTAACGACCGCGGCTAGACATGTGACTTGGTTGTTACTGTTTTTAAATATCGGTTTATATGTAGGCTCGTGATCGAGACAATTGTTTCTCCCTTGATAAACTTTCTTTTAGAACTAGAGAGTGTGAGGATCATATCCAAGGCACGATTTAGAATATAATGACCTTTTATTGGTACACAATTCTTCCGAGTTGAAGACGCCTTCAGGAGGTTATTTCTGCGCTTGAGTCTTATTTATCGAGTCGGCTTAGTAAACTCGGCTTTGGCATGAGCAAGTGCGGTGATTTTCTTTAAGTAAGACAGTTAGTCGGTTTATCTCGGTTGTATTAACATCGGCTGGTTTTAAATTCATTGCAGTTATCTCAACCTTATTCGATTCTAAGTGAGTTTTTCGAAATCATTTTTCAGCTGCCTATTCTCATCTTGCAGCTAAGTCTTCTCTGCTGATACAGTTTGGTGTGCAGATTTGAGTGTTTCAAAATCTTTAAATAACTGATTTACCGATTCGTGCAGATCCATATCTTGTGACATGGTTGAACTATTATTTGAACCAGAGGGTTTAGAAGTTACCTCTTCATCAGCTAGGTTGGCCATCAGGCAGTCATACTCTTCATCATCATCAGAAAAGAATCCGCTGCTTGATTCTACATGCTCCTGGTCTTCTCCGATGAGGGCCTTTCTTCTATCTTCTTTTCTGCCCACCTCCTTCTTGCTCTCGTCCTTCTTGAGCTCAGGACAGTCCATTTGGATGTGTCCTGTCTTGTGAAAATTGTAGAACTCTACTTTCCAGCTTCCAGCTTTCTGGTTCCTTCTTGGATTCTCCTTATAATTTTTCTTGTATTTAGAGTAGTTCTTTCTAAAGTTGTTGAACCTTTGCATTATAAACGCCATTTCTTCCTCAAAATCTAATGGATTTGGAGGCTTTACATCAGATAGGCTCTTGGCGGGGGACTCGGCTGCAAAGGCTATTCCCTTCTCTGCAGGCTCAGTTGAGGATGAACTTGGAAGCTCGAACTCATAAGCCTTGGATCGGAGAAACGACTCTTGAATTTTTATTTTATTTAGGTCCTTGGACTCTCTCATGGCCACGACCTTCATGCTCCATTCAGGATTGAGAGATCTGAGAACCTTCAGTGCCATTTCCCTGTTGCCATAGGTTTTGCCTAGGGAGTTGATTTCATTGATAATCTCAGTGAACCTTGTGTCCACTTGATCTATGGATTCGCCGTTCTTCATTTTGAAATTGTCAAACTTTTGAATAGCGATTGACAATTTATTTTCTTTGATTAGCTCCGTTCCCTCACACATTAAAGCTAATGTGTCCCAGATTTCCTTGGAATTCTTGCAGTTCTTTATCTTGACCATGGTGGATTTGTCAAGAGTTTGATATAACACATCTCTGGCCCGGTTATCAAGATTGGCCAGCTTTCTTTCTTCGGGAGTCAGCTCTGTCCTCTTCTTTGGAATCTTTTCTGGCTTCCCTGCTGCAATCTCCTCTGCTGTGTTGTCCTTCTCGAAGATGAATGGACCATCCTCTATGATGCACCACATGTGATCATGGATCGAAGATAAGTGTGCTTGCATCCTTATCTTCCAAAGATCATACTCGTCAACTGAAAACACAGGGAGTCTATAATGCATGTGTTCCATTATAAAATGAGAGTAAAGATATATCTCTGATATAGATCTGGTTCGTGAAATAAATGAACCAACCTCTCTGATACCACTTGTAGGTCACAAGTCATCCAGGAACAAGTCTAGAGGGGGGGTGAATAGACTTGTTGAAACTCTTAAACTCTTTTTCACGAAGAGTGAGTTTCTTCAGCTGATAGGTAAACAAATGACTTGGAGTCGTTTGTTCTTTAATATATGCGGAAGTCAGCAGATGACGAATAGAAAGCAACTAATGAAACACTTAACAATGAATGCAGCAGTTAAAGTATGATGCAATAAAATAGTAAAGAACGCAGGCAATTATAGTGGTCTCAGAGGTGGGGTAATCCTCTACTAATCCACTTTTCTCCAAACCAGTTGGAGATGAATTCACTATAATTCTCAACCAGTGATAAATATTACAGTGATTCAAACAAAACTACAACAGCTTCCAAC
The DNA here is from genome assembly GCA_033398695.1 of Orobanche coerulescens. Taxonomy (NCBI): domain Eukaryota; kingdom Viridiplantae; phylum Streptophyta; class Magnoliopsida; order Lamiales; family Orobanchaceae; genus Orobanche; species Orobanche coerulescens. Next base: position 142,900,263 of record CM065802.1, on the reverse strand, counting down.
CAGTGGAAATCCATGCCGTTGTACTACACTTGACTGCCTTGTACCTCTTGATCTTCGATCCTTGGATGCCTTTACAGTCTCTTAACTTCAACCAGTGAAGTACCCCGAACTCAGGATTATAGAGAAGAGTTTTTGTCTTCTCCAACTAAGAGCTTCTTTAAGTATGAACTTTTAGAACCGCTCTTTTCTCGATGCTGTATTTCACTTTTTGATAGCTTGAATGCTTTGATCGCTTGAAAGTATGTTAGCACCGGTAGTTGTTATCGTAAGGTGTTTTCTCAGCTTCAAATCTTCGGATATATATAGGTCACGATTTTTGAGCTTTTCCTTATAGCCATTGCAAATCTTTTGAACAAATCCGTCCGTTGGAGAGGTAGACTTCATTGTTTTCTTTCTGAACGTTGCAAGGCTGGATTCCCATATTTTAATCTATCTTCCGACCGTTGTGAAGACTCTGCATGTGATGCGCCGAATCTTTTGAATATAAAACGATTAAAGTCTTTAAGGTGGGTCTGGATGATTTATTTAAATCATATCTCTTGCGGGAATCTCTCCAATTTGTCTCTTCACGTTGCATGTGACTTTCCGTAATACTTGACTTTTCAATGCATGCTGACGTGGACTTGGAGTACTTGGCTGATCTCGACTAGGCTGATGAGCAGTTAACATCTCTGCAGTCTGGACCTCTCTGATGTTCACTGTTTGGAACTTGTCTGATCAGGTAACTTGTCTGAGGTACCTTGGCTGCGGTCTGGTCAAACATCCCTGATGATTTTTGTTGACCAGAACTACTCTGACTTGACTTGGCTGATCCTCTCTGATGAACTTAGCTGTACTTTAGTACTTAGCCGATTTTTAGACTAACTTATTTTTGGCCTATAGAAGATACTCATTTGTTTCTTCTTTACATTTTGCCAAGTTTTATACTTAACATTATTTGGCCTATGGAAGATACTCATTTGGTTCTTCCTTACATTTTTGCCAAGTAATAAACATTTGACTTTACACTGATGACATCATCAAAATCTAACAAGTATTCCTAACAAGCCGTACAATAAGGAACATACCAATTCGGGAGCATAGCGATATATTCAATATGCCTGTGTGGTAACTCAGAAGAGATGGAACAACATAGGAATATGCAGATGAGAAATGTCATAGCACATCACCGAAGAATTTGGGAGAAGATGGAGCTCAGCCAGATGAATTGTAAATTAACATGTTATAACCACATGCCTAAAAATATAACGCAACAAAATAAGCCTAACACTTAAAAAATAGCGATAATATGAAAATATACCACGAGAACGAGAAGCGTGCAGCAGCTGCCGATGTCACAGAAGATCGCAAATCTGAGAAAGAAAATAGTAAAAGCTCAGTCTGAGATTGTAACAGTTGTTAACTGAAATCTCAAAGATGATATAGGAAAACAAACCAAATCAATTAATACTGTAAGATTTTAAAAGAGCAGGTGGATCAAAAAGAAAATAGGAAGCCGATTTATATTAGAGAACATATGTAATAATCACATGCACCAGAATATCCGGGCCTCAATAAAGAGCGTTGGCAGTAACCGACACAGCATACAATAAGAAATTTAAGAAAGTCAACAAGTTAAGTGTATGCAAGATAAACATAGGATAGAACTAACCACGGCTAACAAGAACAATCGCACCAGAGCAGCTATCAGACGGACCTGCTAACGTACTGTGGAGGTTGAGCAGGAAACAAATAAAAATCCAAAAGAGAAAAATAAATATTGCACAAATGACGATACGAAGACAAACATGCACCGACAAAGTATAACTGTATAGAGCACAGGCTCATGGAGAAACGGTGTTACTATATTCTTTACACAACATAACTAAGCATATTCGTTCGAAATCAGTAACGCACGAAAAAACAAGAAAGGAAAACCAAGGAAACATGCAATTCTATAGCCAGATAGCTACACTTATTGCACACGCAATTTAGTCACCCTCGTTGGCTCTAAGTTTAGGAAATCCCAATCCAATCTCTCTCTTGAAAATGTAGTCAGTCAAATTGGGAACACAATAAATATCGGCAATGGAATGTTGAAGCTCAAGACGCTGCTGGATTGTATTGTAATCCTCCAACAGGGGCCTGTATGCAGGTGTCTCAACAAGGTACACACAGGGCTGATCCCATCGATTGCCAGTATAGTACAAGATCTTTCGCGCCCGGACATTCGAATATAATTTGTCACAGAGATGCCTAATCTATACTCGTGGACTAAAAACCCTAATCCAAAGCTTATCACAGCCCTCAACAGGAGTGTTTGGCGGGCATTGAGACGGCATTTCAGACTCGGCATATTTAGCTGTTAAAATCAAGGCATCATATTCATCTCGCTTGTGCTGGGTACTTTTCTCAGAGCGAAGAATATTTCTCAGTTCCGGAATCTGCAGCCATATCTCAGTAATAGCCCGCTATTCCAAATCCTCCATTGAGTTCGGTTGATAATATTTCAAGGCTCTAATACATTCAGCTATATCGGTAGTAGATCCAACCAAGGTAGGAGAATTTCAAAATCGATTCATTTCCTCGAGCAGTTTTGCAAGATATGACTCCATCATGATCAGGTTATGGCAGCAGAGAATATATTGGAAAACCTAAACAACTGGACAGATAGTTAGCGCGGAGGTTCAAATCAAACTGGAATATAATTCATAGTATAATACAAATAAACTCAATGTTGTTATTTGTTAGGTAACTGTCACAAACAAGTACCATAAATTTCCAAGCAAAATGAAATACGTTTTGCAGTGTTTGTGTTTGTGTGTGTTGCAGTTAGACCACCATATATTCATATTGGAGCTGCACCACTCAAATCATATGTAAATAGACATCAGCATATAGTCATATTGGAGTTAAACCATGCAAATAGTGCTGAAGAGGAGCTACAACCTAATATTCACTTATATCATAAACTCTATCAAATTATTTTAAAATATAATAGACCAATTTACACAGGCAAAAAAGAATATCCTCATTTGTAAATTTACTGAAAACAATATTTACAAAAATATACGAACGAACCAACAAATGAGACATGTTGGTGGAAGAAGCGGAGACACTGAAGCTAAGAGGCGAAGAAGAAGACGCTTTCAACGAGGGGACAAAAGAAAGAAACATGTTCTCCTTCCAGCAGCCATCCACACTTTTAGAATAGGAGGAAAGAGGAAATCTGCAAAACCCTCTTTCCACTGAACATTGATAAAATGACAGAATCCTTGAACTATACTAAACAATCAATCATGAGAGACCCCAAATAAATAAAATAAAATAAACACAAGAGAAGCACACTATCCATAAAGAAGCATAAAATCAGGAAGAAAAGCAAACACATCAAATACATATGAATCATAAAACTGCAAAACCTAATCTCCAAATCAAGGGCTCGGAAGAAATACGAAAAATAACAAACAGGATATAACCCAAAAAGGAAAGCGCAAAACATAATATCCTGAGAAACACCTAGAGCACATAGTTTAACAAGCGAAAAATTATATACAAGAACGAAAGACATCAACAACCAGCGAGAGATCGATTGAAAACTGAACACGGCCGAACCCAAACCCTAGTTTGAAAGCCGAGAGACGATGCAAAGCGAGATGAGAGAAACCCTAGTTTGAAAACAGGGGTAGGAAGAGAAGTGAGACACGAAGTAACATCAAAATAACGAACGAAAAGGATAAGATATCGCCCGGGCCGCCAGAGCAGAGAGCTCGGTGGAAGAAAAGGAGAAGAGAGAGCACGGGCAAGCAGGTGAAGGGCACAGGAGGAGGACGACGGTTATAGACTCTTATTACTATCTGTAAATATATATATATATATATATATATATATATATATATATATATGTGTGTGTGTGTGTGTGTGTGTGTATGTGTGGTGCTGGTAAGCTTTAAACTATTGACGTTAGTATAAGCTATGATTATAGTGATAATATAGTTGGTTGTGTGTACTGTATTGAATTACGATTTATGGATATGTGTTGAGTTTGATTGTTTATTCCTAGGAGGCGTATTGCACCGAGTTTTGATTGATGGTGTGTGGGGTGTTAATTGTTGATACCTTTGGATGTGTAAATGTTGATTGATAGACAATTTGTGTGACAATTGTGTATTGATTGTTATATTTGTTGTGACGATTGACCGTGTAATTTATATGTGAAACAATGTGAATAATTTTTTGTGAGAGACATTGTATTCGAAGCCTCTGAGGATGGGGCGTGTACTCCGGCCTGTGTACACTTAAAGGAGCGGCTCCTGTGGGTAGTGAACGCTGGTGTTGCCTAATGCGTGCGCAAGGGGCAGCTCTTGAGGAGCGAACGCCGTCACGGTGGCATGTTCAAGGGGCAGCCAACACATTATAGTGAACGCCGGTGCACAAGTTTGTTAGGGGAGGTGCCTGGCAGGCTTATTGATTGCAGATATTTGAGTGACAGCTAAGACCCTGATACCGAATAATTTTGTGCTTTATAAATCTTTTTCAACTTGTTTTTAAATGATGGTATCGATAAAGGTCAAGGATTAATTTACTAAGGATATCTAAAAAGATTTCTGAGGGTTAGTTAGTCATCGAGGGTCATGAGCAAGATTTGTCGCAAAGCTTGCATTGATGCAAGTACCCATGACCCCTTTTCCCTGAGAGGTTTTGAGATGATTTCATATGACATTGTTTCTGTGTATTGGGTCGAGGGCCGTAAGAGATTGTGGAGTGATTTTTCTGTGACAGTGTTCTGTGTATTGGGTCGAGGACCCCGAGAGATGTTGAAATGATTTTCCTATGAAAATATTTTCTGTATATTAGGTCAAGGACCCCATAAATTTTGAATTTATTTTCTAAAGTATTTTCATTCGATTTTCAAATCCTCTCAATCAATCAAAACGGCATGAGTCAACAATAGTGTTTCGAAACCATTTTATCAAAATGTTTTTCAAAGTATTTCTTTTAAAAAGGGTTTTTGAACTAATTCTTTTGACTCATTGGGGCTCGTCTTAAGTTCCTTCGATCTTATTTTCCATGGAGAAAAGGTGACCGTGTGAATGTCTTTTATCATGTGTATGTGAATGCTCTTCTGTGATAGTTGTGAGAATGTGTGATTTGTGTTAGACCTCGCTATTGTTGAATATTGTGTTGGTATTTTTCGTAAATCTTGCACATTATGTACTTGCACTAGCAAAATTTCAGTTTGCTAACCCCCAAGTTTTCGGGGGTGGATGCCTGTTATGCATCCAGGTACCTACAGCTCGGGATCAGTCACTGGATCGGCTTGGAAGGAGATGAAGGACAGTGATGCTAATCACAGGAGTTGGAGTCTTTTATTTTATTTTATTGTAATGAGTGTTTCTCTTTTGTCAGTTAATCACCCTTGCACGGGTATGGGTTGTAGTAATTTAAATTTCGTATTGTCGTTGAGTTGTGGACTATGTTGGTTCTTTGGTCTGTTTAATGACCTTGTCGGTATGTTTTATATTTAAATTGACCAGACTTTTGGAGTTCAGCCTGGTGGATTCTTGTGAGAAGGGTCTACGGCATATAACATTCCCGGTTGAATCCTGGGGGTGTTACAGATATGGTATTAGATCTTAGGTTTGTGAAGAACCTAGGTTGTTGGGTCAAGTCCATGTCCTGTGTAAGTCGCGCGCATCAGAGTTGTGATTAGTATTGTGGTTCCGGCATCATCTTCACGTGATCCGTGATTGTAAGTCTCCCGATTGTCAGTCCTCTCATATGTGTGTTGTGATTGTGTTATTTGTTTAACTTTGATCGAGGGGATGGAACTTGTTTGTGGCATTATTGCTTTGAATATAAAATGCATGTACGTGTAAGATCCGGGTGATAATGGTTATGTAGTATATTTTGTAAATCGAGTATATTTATCTATTTCTATATTTCATAAGAATGAATTTTTAAGTATTAATCTTATCCGCTGCACGAACGTGTTAAAGTGGTGATTTGAAATTTTCAAACATTGTGAAACCTATGAGTTAATATTGTCATCTCTAATGGTCACGTATTTCGATGGAAAACTATTTCTATCAAACATTTGGTAGAAGAGAAAAGATTTTAAATTTTTGGTGTTTGAACCCCAAATAAAAATTTTGAAATGTTTCAAATTAGTTACGACGTCTTTGAAATTTTAGAAACATAAATTGTCTTGTGCATTATTCAAAAATGTTTTTAAATTCGACGTGTAAAATTAAACTTCATCTTCTAATAAAAGAACAGTATTTACAAGTCTTAGGCGAAACGTAACTCGCCCTCTTTTCCAAAGAATTGTTTTCATAAGGTGCATGTATAATATTATTGTCCTTGTCGGAGGACTAGAAATTGGATTTCAAAATATTGCGCTCTGCGAGCTCTACTTATTTCGCAGCATGTATAATGTCGTTTTCGGGTATAATGAGAACATTCGGACTCATATATAGGACGCATACTTCCCAAATTCTTTTTCATTTTAGTGTTGCCTACTTTATGCATTCGGGGATGCTGACTGAATCATGTATGGACAATGGTGGTGTTACTATGCGATTGTTTATTTAGTTGTGCGGAATGGTATTATATGTCTTAGTATGTCGAGCCTTGGCGGACGTGGACATGATGATGGTTGGGGAAGCGGTGGTGTGGTTCATACGAAAACAATTCATGTTACGGTGAAGGAGTACCAAGATCAGACAATATCCTATGAATTATGGTTCCCAAATCACCACATCTTTCGGACGCATCATCTCTGCGATCGAGCATGAATGCTAGGAATTCCAAGATGGCATCTTGACTTTCGGTAAGACAGGGAGGTGCTTCAACTGCAATCCCTCTCCACATTGACTTGTGAACAGTGGGGGTGTGAGGGTCATCGGATGCAGTATTGTGAGATAGTCTCCGAACTAACAAAGAACGCCACCCTATCAAGGATATCTAACGAGATTTCTGAGGGATAGTTAGTCATCGAGGGTCTTGAACAGGATTTGTCGCAAAGCTTGCATTGATGCAAGTACCATGACCCTTTTTCCCAGAAAGGTTTTGAATGATTTTCTTGTGAAAGTGTTTTTGTGTATTGGGTCGAGGACCCTAAGAGATTGTGGAGTGACTTTCCAGTGACAGTGATCTGTGTATTGGGTCGAGGACCCCGAGAGATGTTGAAATGATTTTCCTATGAAAATATTTTTCGTATATTGGGTCAACGCCCCGAGAAATTTTGAAGTTATTTCCTAAAGTATTTCCATAAGATTTTCAAAGCCTCTAAATCAATCAAGATGGACAAGTCAACAATAGTGTTTCCAAACCATTTTATCAAAATGTTTTTCAAAGTATTTCTTTTAAATGGGTTTTTGAGCTAATTCTTTTGATTCATTGGGGCTCGTCCAAAAGTTTCTTTGATTTTATTTTCCATAGAGAAAAGGTGACTGTGTGAATGTCTTTTATCTTGTGCATATGAACGCTCTTCTGTGATAGTTGTGAGAATGTGTGATTTGTGTTAGACTTCGCGATTGTTGAGTTTTATGCTGGTATTTTTCGTATACCTTGTACATTATGTACTTGCACTAGCAAAATTCCAGTTTGTTAACCCCCGAGTTTTTGGAGGGTGGATGCCTATTATGCATTCAGTTACCTACAGCTCGGGAGAAGTCACTGGATCAGCTTGGAAGGAGATGAAGGACAATGATGCTAATCACACAGGAATCGGAGTCTTTTCTTTCATTTTATTGTAATGAGTGTTTCTCTTTTGTCAGTTAGTTGCCCTTGCACGGGTGTGGGTTGTAGTAATTAAATTGAGTTATCATTCTTTTCCGCATTGAAATTTCATATTGCCATTGAGTTGTGGACTATGTTGGTTCTTTGGTATGTTTAATGACCTTGTCAGTCTGTTTTATATTTAAATTGACCTCGGTCGGTCAATCATTGAGCAGTCTTTTGGAGTACAGCCTGGTAGATTCTTATGAGAAGGGTCTACGACATGTAACATTCCCGGTTGAATCCTGAGGGTGTTACACTTTTCACCCGTCTAGCATCTTCTTACGGTTCTGTCGTATAGCATGTTCTTACGAATCTCTAGTGCAGCTTATTTTTATGGTTCCCCCGTGTAAGTGTTTCTTATGGTTATTCCATCTAGTATCTTCTTGTGGTTCTAGCATGTAGTTTCTTTTTATGGTTTTTTAGTGTAGCACTTCTTATGGTTCTCCCGTATAGCTTTTTCTTATGTGCTTCCATGTATCATATTCTTATGGTTCTCTCACGTAGCATCTTTATTGGTCACAATATACTTTAAGGTAATAGCTTAGAGGTGGTGAATAAACTATATCGATTTCCTTCTAAAATTGCTTTCCATAAGATTTAAGTAACTTGTTGTAGGAGTCAAAGTAACAAAATAAATCAAATATTGTGGTCTTGTGGTGAGGTACTTATAGCATATTGAGCGATGTATAATACTTTACTTAGCAAACGAGTAAGTGTTTGTGTGTGTGTGTGTGTGTGTTTGTGTGTGTGTAAATACCACAAGTTTACTATTACAAGTATGTTGTGTTGTATGTATGATGCTGAGATAGTAACTGTAACACCCCATAAATCACAAGGGAATATCACATATCGTAGACCCTTCTCACAAGGATCTACCAGTGTGGATATCAAAAGACAACTCAATATTTGACTGGCTAGGTCAGAGTACATCACAACTGAACCAAAACCGAACATGATTACATAATAATACATACCCACACAGGGGCCCCATACACTTCAGCGGAATATGGGATACAACTAATGATAACAAAATAAAAGAAAACATGACTCTCTCTCTCTCTCTCTCTTGATTAATATTGCAGCTCGTCATCTTCCATGCCTACCCGGGAACCGCTCTCTCGATCTAGGAGTACCTGAAATGGTTAAACGTATTTTCCCATTTAAGGAGTTAGCAACTGAGATTTTCTAGTACAAGTATTCTGGCTATGCAAAATATACGACACAAATATCCATTATGTATCAAACAAAAACAACATTAAGAGAAATTCCCGAGAAGTTTTAAAGTCTAGGAGACAAACTCAAGTCCTTGAAAATGTTTCATCATCTCGTGGTTTTGTAAAATGGAATCCTTTAGGACCTCAAGTCCTTAGTTATAAAACCTTTTCAAAACTATTAGGGTCTCAACTCGAATCTTGTTTCATATCACAAAGTCCATAATATAACAACATAGCCTCATAAGCTATCACAGTCTTACACTCGCAAGTGCGCACCCGGGATCCTGTCAGGACGTACCTGGTTGGAGAACTCGTAGTCGAACAATGTTAGTACTCACAAGTAACAAACTCTAGAGGCCACGTAGGACCCTATCTGGCACCACATATTACTGGATTAGACCTGTACTCGCAAGTACCGAATCCTAGAGGCTTCATGAGCCTTGCTTGGTTAAACCCAGCACAACGCCACTATGTCCTGACCTGTACTCGCAAGTACCGAATCCCAGAGGTCTCGTACCTAGTTGAGCACAGTGCCACAACAATCCACAACACACATCAACATTACAACAATCACCACAGACAATACACAACAAGCACAACATATCCAATCGATCAGCAACACGACGCAATACACATCCATGTGTATAACAAACTAACCAATTCATCATAACTAACATAATTCCATAACAAGGAATATTCATGGACATCATCAACGCAACGAGACATCAACGGTGAATAACTTATATAATCCGCAATCAACAAGAACAAAAAAAACCATCATAAATCCATTACACAATTTTAATTCACAAGATACAAGTCAAACATTGGATATTCGAAGTTTCTCAAGAACACAATAATCACGATATGGATTAAACAAAACTGAGATATGGATATACAATCCACAGAATATGTTCAATAATACCGCATAACACTTATTTAAACCACCAAAATTGGATTGCATGAACCCACAAAGAAATCCCCAAAATAGGTAAAAAGGGATATACAAGAAATTACCTCCATTCGGACAAAGAATCAATTAGAGATGGTGTTAAACACGATAAAGACCTCAATATACGATGATAATTTGCCTAAAGCTTGGAACCCTTGTCAAATCGCCTAAAACCGAGAGAGATAATTAAGATGAGGCTGAAAAATACGACTATCCTATTTATACACCTGAATAAAACAGCACAAAGTACGGTGCAAGCATCACCGGGTTGACCGCCTTGTTCCATAGGTCAGTAGATGCCTGAAGCAAACGGTGCACAAACACAACAAAAAATGACGCGGGTTCAGTGTCGTGTTCCGACAAACGACGCAACACCAGCATCAGGCACCTCAGTGTTGCCTCGGTCGTGTCCTCCGTTGCGAGTAGATAAACCTCCCACAAACATGACGTGCAACATATCGCACAGCGTAACTAGCATCGTGTTTACAATCATGTTCCTCCAAAACCGGTGAAAATGCCTAAGTGAGTCAACGAACCGATATGAAAATGAATCAACGACTCATAATATACGCAATCAACATAAGAAAATAATCATCAATAGAGGAGCATTAAGCGTAAAACTTAAAATAATCCAAAACAACTAAAAACGAAAATCTCGGATATTACATTCTACCGCACTAAAAATAAGTTTCATCCCTGAAACTTAAAACGAACAACAACACAAACAAAAAAAAGCAAGAAAATTCGTCAACAAGGATCCCCACAAGTCGGTATCGACACTGGCAATGGAGCCTGAGTCTTGACAGGTACTATGTCACAGTACTGAACTAGGTGCCCCTCCTGTACGCATTTGTAACAAGTCGCCGACGGTACCTTACAGTTCGTACGAACATGGACAAAAACATTTTATTGGAAACATCTCGGCGCATTGTGGAACTAAACGACATCAACTTGGAGCTCATAGACACTCCCGGTACTGAGAAGGTAATACAAATGTACGGTACGTGGGTTGAGGTTTAGAAACCCCAGTTATTTTGCTTCCAATAAATCACTAGAAAACTTCTGCTTCTTCGACAAAGAATGGAGTCGTCTAGGAAGATAAAGCTAAATCTTGATACTCTTTCAAGGTAGTCCACATGAGATGACTCACACTCTGCCGAAAATGAGGTTTCATATGCATATCAAAGTAGCGGATCTTGTCTGCTTCACTTCTCACTTGCTCACTAACATAACACAACTGTTGAATATAGTCAACTGTAGCCTGGGATATCGACACATCTTGGGTCATATCTGAGAAAAACTCAACATCCTGCGCTCTCAGTCAGGCAACAGATAATACTCTGCCCCCATGGTAGTCTTGAACTCAACCCAAGTGGTTGCACGGTCTCTAGGCGCTACGGTCTTCCACCAACTGCATCTTCTTTATTGAGGAGGTACTGGGCAATAGATACACTCCTCTCATTAGGAAAAGCTATGGCGTCAAACGTTCTTTCCAACTGGAAGAGCATGTTCTCCCATCCTAATGCATCGAAGGAATCCGCAAAACGAGTAGGATGCATTCTCATCACGTATCGGAGCCACTGACTACCCCCGTTGTCCATGATCGGGGGCTTATATTCTTATGCCCACCCTGATTCATTTGTGCCAGTTGCTCTATCACATGCTGAAGAATAATGGCGACGCCAATACTAGCATTACCTCCAACTTTTCATCTTTAATCACGCGACTGGTCCTCACGACCATCTGTATTGGGCTGATCGACGCTCGACAACGAACAAGTCACCTCCAGGAATCCTAAATAGATAGTCGCTCAGTACAATGAAACATAACATCACATAGTCAACATGCCAAAAATACCTACACATCATAACAAAATGTGGCAACAAATAGCAATACAATGAAAATATCTACTCAGGGAAACAAATGAACACGAAAGTTACGACTGTACCAAATGAAACATGTGGCCGTAACTGGCAGATCATACCGTCACAACTAAAAGAACACTCACGGCCATAACCAAATGCTCATTACGACCACAACATATTGTCGAACGACATAAGTAGTTCAGCAGATCTGAAATAACATAGAGCGATAGCCACGACTGAAATACGCAAAATTGCAAAGCGCCTACGTACGTATGCAACATACGGGCCTAAGCACTATCGTCTCACATGGAAGCGATATCATACAAGCCACGAAACAACTCCAAACTATGCACAACATGTGGAAATAGAACCAAAATCCTCTACAAACAATGGCAACATAAAAGAATATGTGAAAATAACTTGGCCCTCACGCAAAAGCGTTAGTCCCAACTCTAGCGATGTCGCCTTAAATGTTATATCTACATTATGCACACATTTTATCTAAATTTAATTTTAAAAATATTACTTTCAAAAATGACGGCCATTTGTAAGTTAGAAAAATTTTTAAATTCGAACTTGAAAGTTGAAGTTGAATAATTGCACTCTGTTCAACTTTGGGAACTATCATCGTTCTTCCAAAATAAAACATCATTACTAGTTAAAAAAACTTCAACTTTCACAATTCCCAAAAGAAGTGACATTTTCGTTTTAGAAGAAAAATCTATTACATGGAAAATTTTCAAGTAATACACTTAAGTCAAGAATCAAAAACAAATTCTTCCTTGCTGCAAATATGTTCGAAAACAAAATCACCAGGCCAAAAGGTCAATGCCGGTAATATCTTTCAAAATATTCAATGACATTTCAAAAATCCATTTCCAAATACTCTCATAATACCCCCTTTGAAATACAAGACTAGCTTGTTAAAAAGTACGTGAAGCCACCGCTTAGGTGTACCGACAAAATATTTTAACAGAATCAATTTTCCGCAAACATTATCAAATTCGTAATATATATCCGAAAATCATTATAAAGTACACACGTACTGTAAGAATCAGTCAATACCCGATTCCCAATGATATACCTATCCGATATTCAAATTACCAATTCATCAAGCATAAATACAAAAACACCAAATCCAAACAAAGATCAGCATAATCCGTCTCGGTTCTCAACAAACTTTACCATCGGTACACCTTCTAAAGTACATCAATGTTCAGAAAATTTTGCAAAACCTATTTCACCACACGTAATCTAATTGATCACTGTATTCCATCCACTTCACGCTCAATGCACCATAAGTATCAAATACATGTTCCATATTGTATCATACATATAAACAAAGTCATGCAACACAAAATATAAAACATAAAAAAGAACCTACATCCACAGGTCGTACGAAGATGACGGTTGCCCATGATATTAATCTCAACTGACAATAAAGACGACACGATGTAAAAATGCATAACTTAACTTCAACCGGCAACTTATATGACGTGATGAAACACAACCTGACAAGTCTATACCCGACTCGACCCGATAGCTTAGGTTTCCGCAAATTAAACTCTATACCACGCATTACTGGATTTTGACCCGCACTCGCATGTATCGAACCCCAAAGGTCTCATCAAGCCTTATCTGCTTATACCCAGCACAACACCACTATGTTCCGACTCATACTCGCAAGAATCGAATACCATCGGTCCTGTCAGACCCTACCTGGTTGAACACAGCACCACAACAATCCACAACACACACTAACATCACAACAATCACCACAAACAACACACAACAAACATAACATATTCAATCGATCAACAACATGACACAATACACATCCAAGTGTATAAGAAACCAACCCATTCATCACAACTAACAAAATTCCATGACAAGGAATATTCACAAACAACATCATCGTGATAAAACATCAACAATGAACAATTCATATAGTCTGCAATCAACACGAACAAACAAACCATCATAAATTCATTACACAACTTAATTCATAAGACACAAATGGTATAGACAAGATGCTTGCCTCAATAATCAACACGTAAATACTCCGAACAACACAGCTCGGTTGAAAACCCAAAACCTAAAACTCCATAAAAAGACAACAACAATACAATTACTGCAAGCATCAACCAATCACGAAGGAAATTACGCAAAAAACTCGACTAGAAAACTATTGAAGCATTTAATAAAACATTAAATGTTAAAGGTTTCTCAAGAACACAATAGTCACGATCTAGTTTAAATGAAACTGAGATATGAATATACAATCCATAGAATATGTTCAATAACACCTGACAACACTAATAAAACCACCAAAACTGGATTACAATGAACCCACAAAAAATCCTAAAAATAGTTAAAAAAAACCTAATTGCCTCAACCCGAACGAAGAATCATTAAAGGATGATGTTAAACATGAGCAAGACCTAAATATATGATGATAATTTGCCCAAAACTCGAATCCCTTGTCAAATTGTACAAAACTAAGAGAGATAAGTGAAATAAGGCTGAAAAATGCGAATGTATTGTTTATACACCTGAAGAAAACGGCACAGAACACGGCACAAACATCCCCATATTGACTGCTGTGTTCCATAGTTCGGCCGATGCCTGAAGCAAATGGCACACAAACATGGTGTAAAATGTCGTGGGTTCAGTGCGTGTTCCGACAAACGGGGCAACACGCACGCCAAACACGATCGTGATGTCTCAGACATATCCTACCTCGTGAGTAAAAATGCCTTCCGCACACATGGCGTGCAACATAGCGCACGCACCCAGCCCTTACTCGATTGTGTCACAAAACCTCAACAAGCGACACAACTAGCATAGTATTTACCATCATGTTCTTCCAGAACCGACGAAACGCCTCAGTGAGTCAATGAACCGATACAAAAACGAACTGACATCGTATAACATACAATACCACAAATACGCATACGAAGCATCAGATGACTTAAGCAAATAATTCACGTTAAACGGCAAACACGACAACACTGTCTTAATATACGAAGTCAACACAAAAAAAATCACCAATCAAGGAACATTAATATAAAGCGAAAAATAATCCAAGATAACCAAAAATGAAAATCTCGAGTATTACAGTAAGTAGTAAATACACTATTAAATAATAAATACATAACTTATAGTGGTTCGAAGTTAACTTCTTCTACATCCACAATGGTCCACACATGAGATACAGTAAAACCTCGATAAATTAATAACCTCGTGATCGAAAAAATTTATTAATTTATCGAGATTATCAATTTATCGAGGTAATATTTACACTAATTCTATTATGTTAGGGTCGAAAATTTTTATTAATTAATCGAGGTTATTAATTTATCGAGGTTTTACTGTATTTACTAGAAAAATAGTTCAAGCACACAACAACCCTATATCTAAGAACACACCACACAGTCCTTACACCTTCACACAGGGTGGTATAAAACTGTTCTAGGCACAACACCTTCCATATAGATTGGTGTTCGATTGGATTTGAGTCAACACTCTACTACATAGTTAGTGTTTGACTTCTAAAAGCTAACACCTTTGCACACCGGTTAATGTTCAACTTACATTTCGAACAAACACAAGATTGAAACCCTCAACTTTAGATATTGTAGATACAATTTGAGCATCAGTCTATCTCTTCCGCTATGACTTCTTTGAGATGTTTTTCGATGTTGATGACTTAGGCACACTTAAGATATTTTCTGAATTTCATGTGAGTATATGCTCGTGATGACAAAAATCGTTAGTTGATTCGACACTAGGAAGGACCAACTCCAGACCTTCGATGAAAAGTCGGATGAAGGTATTTTTGTAAAGTACTCCTCTGTCAGCAAAGCTTTCAGGATATTTAACAAAATGAAGCTGACAATAGAGGAATCCATCCATGTAGTATTTGATGAACTCCATTGTGACCCTATAGGATTAGAATACATAACCCATAATATCTAAACACTCTCTATTGATGATCCACAAACTCCAATAGAACCTATCGTAGACATAGAAGTCTATCCCACCGCTATATGAACAGAAGCAGTTGAAGCTGATGCTGTACAAGCTGAAGATGTGGCTACAGTACCACAAGATACAGCACGGGATGCCGAGTTAGAACCTGACAGGAGGTGACTAGAGATCACCCCCAGGAGTTGATAATTAGAAATATCGATGCCAGAGTAACCACTCATATGAAAATACAGAGTACACAAGGCACTATACTTTGTGAATAGGAAGAAGCAGATTCTGAGAAGTCTCAATTTCCTGTATGGAAATCTCAAGCCGAACTTAGGAGACTATCTATGTGTACCCTAGATATATTTTAGCCCAGTCCGAACCCATTTTGACAAATGAAGCTCGAATAATTCTCACTGGGTCACTTCAATGAAAGAATAGCTCAACGGTTTCGAAAGAAACAATGTATGATATCTAGTACCCAGACCAACTCATCAAGATGTAATTGGAACCAAATGGGTATTTAAAAACAAAAAGGATGAAAATGGACTTATCATAAGAAACAAATCCCCACTAGTCGCTCAAGGTTACAGACAGGAAGAAGGCATAGACTACGATGAATCTTTTTCCCATGTATCCAGACTAGAAGCCATGAAGATATTCCTAACATTCGCTGCTCAAAAGAAATTTATAGTTTATCAAATGGAACGGAGACCTCTTCAAAGAAGTATATGTTGAACAACCACCAGTGTTTGTTAACATTGAAGGCGAAGACGTAGTATACAAGATAAGAAAGCATTGTATAGACTTAAGCAAGCGCCTAGATCCTGGTATGAAACCCTGTCACTGTATCTAATAAATAATGGATTTGAGAAAGGTGCAGTTGACAAGACTCTCTTTAAAATACAGAAAGGCGATGATCATTTATTGATACAAATTTATGTCGATGATATTATATTTGGTTCAACTAACCTTGATTTATGTCAAAGGTTCTCTCATCTCATGCAAATTAAATCTGAAATGAGTATGATGGGAGAACTTAGTTATTTTCTGGGATTACAGGTTAAGAAAGTCCCTACAGGTATATTATCAGCCAGGAGAAGTACAGCAAGGAGCTGCTCAACAAATTTGGAATGAACAACTCCAAATCCTCGTCCACCCCGATGAGCACTTCCACACAGATAACTGCTGACGAAGCTAGAAATCCGGTTGATCAATCACTCTACAGGAAGGTAATAGGCTCACTCATATACCTAATAGCCAGTAGGCCCGATATCCAGTTTGCTGTAGGAGTGTGTGCTCGGTATCAGGTAGCACCTAAGGAGTCACACTTCGCCGCATCCAAAGGAACAATCGACGTAGGATTGTGGTATCCTAAGGAAGGAGGATTTGATTTAGTAGGCTACAGTGACTCGGATCTCGGAGGCTGTAAGTTGGATAGGAAGATAACAAGCGGAACTTGTCACTTCCTTGGACCTAGACTTGTGTCTTGGTTCAGTAAGAAGCAATTGGCCAACTCGCTTTCTACAGCTGAATCGGAATGTTATGCCGCTGGAAGTTGATGTATGCATATTCTCTGGATGCAACTGTAGTTACATATTATGGAAGCAGCGCCAGAGAAACTCTAATCATGTGTGGTAGCACGAGTGCAATTGCAATTACGCACAACCCTGGATTGCACTCGCGAACTAAGCATATTGATATGAAGGTTCATATAGAATGGCAAAGGGGCACATTCATCAGGAATCATGTTGAGAATAAAGATGTTCGGATTGAAAAAGATTCATACAGACATCCAGTTAGTTGACATCTTTACAAAACCTCTCGGCACCACCAAATTCTGCATGCTTCGCCACGAATTGGGAATGTTATAGCAGACTCCCAGTAAGTTTTTACATTTTACTCATCAATTGATGGGGAATGTTGTAAGACCCATGAATACAGTATCCACTTTAATAAACTATACACTCAGAACATCAAGTCGTATCTTTATTGTAGGAAGAAGAAGGCATATAACCTTCCTATAGATGATGTGTGCATTAATTAGGGGGAATACAGTATGACCCATGAATAAAGTATTAATCCAATATGGCGGTAAGAATTGAATCCTGTAGGTACCTTTTAAGGGGGAACGCTGTATTTTCGTGGATACAACACATACACTGTAGGATATTAATTAATATTTTAATCATATTCAATTTCATACATTTTCACATAGCAAAGCACGTGCTCTGTCTGAATTTAAAACGATTTATCTCTCAATACTATTAAGACACCTGGATTTTACTGCCTCAAATATCGCGATTTCAAAATTCGAACCGCCACTTCGTGCAATAGTGTAAGACGAACAGTGTCATAAGTGAGAACGCTCACTAATTTCAAAACTGATGGATTATACATATAAGTTACATCTAAGACCATCATGTAAGTTCATTAAAAGACAGTCCCCATTCCTTAAATCTGATCGTTCACTGTATACCTAATCTTCCTTGCACCTATAAAAGGACAACACATTGCTCTCACAGACTCTTTATGCTTTCTGCCAAGTAACATTTTTCTTAGCACTTTCACTTAATTTCTTGTTCTTTTGTTCGAAAATGTCTTCCCAAACTTCATCGATCTCCTTGAAGAAGAAAGAAGCCATCATCAATGGACGCATTTTTTCATAATCCGTGCTCTTGGAGAGGATTGATTTTGAAGATGAAGATACTATCGGGATGAACTTGATTGTTGCTCGTGTGAAGCAACAGGGTATGTACCGTTTAGGTGGTCATTATTCTGATAACTATGACGAACAAATCGTTGAGGAATTTTATATCGATGCAACGTTCAAATATGCATCATAGAGGAAAGGCTCGGAGATCACAAACATCATTGGAACTGTGCAAGGGATTGATCTTCTGGAGAAGATCGACAAGTTGCCTTCTGACGGGCTGAAAATGAAAGAACTAGAGACTTTCAGGATTGAAAGTTTGCTGTTGGCCTACTTGAAGCTTTTTACTGGCACTACCATGGCCACAAATGCCCACCCTTCTTGCCATAGGAAGAAATTCACCCTCCCCTACGTTTATCTTCACGATTTTTGCTGCAGGGTGATTGAGAACCGCATTGGTGCCTTCTAAATGTGCACCAATCTGAGATACAGAAAAATAGTTGCCAGTATGTCTTGTGAGAAAGTAAAACAGGTGCCAAATTGTTCTGAAGCGCATTCAGGAGGAGGCATCCAAGCCTGAGACTGCGAATAAATCTTTTGGCCTGATTCTGAACCAAATTCTCACTCGCTGCGGAGTACAGCAGTCTGCAGGGGCCAAGAAGATTCTGATCGGAAATTTCATAGGTGAATTCAAACCCACTATCTATGACAAAGAGACCATTCTTGCTGACAGGCACAACCCTTACAGCATGCCAACCTCGAGTGATCCTCGGGATGCTACTCTCAAGAGTTTCAGATGATGGGAATAAGAAGAAGAAGAAAAGAGCGCTTCCCGACAGCACCTCCCCTAAAGCTGTCGAGAAAAGGAGAAAGAAGACGAAGTCTTAAAAAGATGTTGCTATAGTTATTACAGCGATCACTGTACAGTGATCACTGTAGAAGTCCCATCTGTTGAACCCATCCCACAGGGTGAAACCCCTATGGAAGAAACCTTTGCTGCTCCTACAGCAGTTCCTGGGCCTGTGGCGGCTATGACGAAAGAACAATTGTTTGCCAAAATTAAAGGGTCTGGAGAATCGGCTGCCCCTTTGGAGCCGAAAGTCACAACTCCCAATAGGGCACCCACCCCTGTAAGGAGTCCCTATCCCAACAGGGCACCCCACCCTGTCAGGGATCCCTCTCCCCAACAGTCTCCCACACTTGTTGAGGATCTCCATCAAACTGTAGAGCCATATGTTGTTCGGAGTCCCTCCCCAATAGCTATAGTAAATCAAACAGTCCTGTAAGTACGAATTGATGAAGCCTTCGAGCGCTTCAAAATCTGGAAGTCATACAGGGTCGCCCCTTATGACACCTTGTATAATTGGGAAGAATGGAGAGAATGGGAACTATTTGCTCTGGAGGTCACGGGCACCCAGAACGTTGAGGTCTTGATCAAGTGGAAAGATCACTTTTGCCCAGAGCTTACAACATCTGACTTCATGGAAAAAGAAATGCCCAACTAAAAGGGAAATCATAGTCCGATGACAAAGCTCCGTCACCAAGTCATCACTCCGATGACGACGATGAGGCCCTATAGGCTGGACTTCGAATGAGCAGTGAAGAGGCTCGGGAAGGAGAATTTGCCATCATTCAGGCTCAACAGAGCCAGGGGACATCCACTGACATACATCAGTCCTCTGCCCCACAAGAAGAAGTAGCCCACGAAGAAAATAAACAAGAGGAATCAGTCCCTCCTGTCAACAATGAAGAAGCCGCTACTTCCACCCGACAGGAAGCATCTCATGTACAAGAGGAATCTATCCAGTCGATAGAGGAAGATGCTACCTGCGCCGTTCGAAAAGAGGAATAAGTCCCTCTACAGGAACAGGCAGGCGCTGAGAGTCGGCGGGAGGAATTAGTCTCTCCTCTACTTCTGACTACCGAGACCCAATAGAGGCAGGAGGAATTAGTCCCTTCTGTCTCCCAGACATAACATGCAGCATAACATACATAAGCACCCACTTCCGAATAGGTTGAAATTCCTATCTCTACACGATCCCCGTCTGGATCAGATGACGGTTTCCTTGCTAATAATGAGCCATGCAAGCCTCGTCACAATATGGTTATCAAACTATTTGGCAAACCATCTTACTCCAAGATAGCGCACCCACACTCTCCGCGCACATAGTCATGTATCTAGCAACTCGAATCCATCAGTCGCCAAACCGTATTCTTGTAAGATGCCATCAAGGCCCTGTGCGATGTTAGGAAGGAACTGGACTGGATGAGGGAAACAGCTAAAGATGAGCTCCCAAAGCTGCAAAGGGCCATTACAGATGTGGAAGAGGCTTTCCGCCTCATTCCCACTGTATTATGGCAAGCCCTGAATCAAATGAACCAGTATTAGTAGCGAATTCTGAAGCAAGAACAAGAGAAGCTACATATCGCTGAAGCCAAGACTGTTGCTACCCTAGAATTCACAGGACCAAAGCTCGTTGACCATGATCATAATATCAACGATCTAACAGCAGTGGTTGCGAGACTGGTGGAAAGTGTCATTGATCTAAAAGACAAACGAGCCGAATTTACAGAACTCCTTCGGGATATTCACATCAAAGTCTCAGATATTGATACTACCAAAAAGGGGGAAGAGTCGAGAGAGGCTGCTAGAAAGTGGAGACTAGATAAAGAGAAGGAAATGGAGTTTGCTTGGGAGGAAATTGTTGCAACTGCCATCGGAAGACTGGCCGGACCCAGGCCAAGTCAAGGAGCAAAAGGATACATGGTAACTGGTTCTCGACCTGAGTTCCAGGATCCTAATTTTTTGTGGAAAATTACAGTACGCAAGCCTGTCGAGTTATTTCTCCCAACGGATCGACAGCCTACAGCAGAGCAATTGAAGGCATGGAAAAAATGATAATTGAGAGAGGGAGATTAGATTATACGAATGAGAATTGAGAAAGAGAGATAGATTGATTGAGTGTGAGATACGAGGGAGGTTAGATGGGGTATTTATAGGTTTAAAATATGATTTATTTTTTATGACATGTAGCGGTTGGACCATTCGGATCACGGGTCCGAGCCGACGGGTTCCAAAAGTCGGAGTTTATTTTTTTTCTTTAATTTTGAATCTAGCCGCAGGTCTGAATTGATTGGTTGCGGATCAAAAATGTTGAGATCCGGACCCCACCCATGTGTACCATGGGTCCGGATGCATAAGTATCACGCGTCTGCGGGTCTTAGGGGTCTGGGTCGCCAGCGGGTTATATGGGTCCGAGTCGACGGGTCGACCCAGTGGGTCCCGATCCTATGGGCACCTCTACTCGCTGATGCAAAAGTTATCCACATTTATATATGTCCACATTTTTTCATAAGAAAATATTTGAGGAAATGACCAAGCACTACAAGGTAAATAAGCACTTTTCCCCAGAACACAATTGTTTTACTTTTTTTTTTTACTTAAAACACAATTTTTGTACATACCACTCCAAATACCCCTGCTATATATATACTTAACCTTATACCTTTTCTGTTTCTCTCCACTTCATCGCTTCCTTTTTTCTTTCTTTCCCTCCCTCTCTTTCTTTCTTCTTCCCTCTTTCTCCCGATTTGTTCTCCCCCATGTGCCTTAACTAGAACTAGAATATATGTGGTTTGATATTGTGTAGTAAATAGGCGATTGCATTTATCATTGTTAGACCAAGGAATTAAATATCGGTTGTCACCTCCTGTTGGCCACAGAGTATACAGTAAACAGCTTAGCATGGGGAGTTGAATAAGTTGTATCTTTCTCGAAGTTATTTGCATAGCGGAAGACTGATATTAAGTTGCTATAAATACATCAACTAGGTAATCTCCTATTTGCTTGGTGCGTACAGGGTCTTTGCAATATGTATACTTTGAATCACACACGCTGATATGAAAACTGTAAATGACAAAATGTAAATGCACACAGATATAAGTGGTTTGAGGTAAATCCCTCTATGTCCACTGGTCCTCCACACAGGAGTAAGATGTTTATTAAAATCACTACTACACAACTACGTGACTTTAACTAAACCTTTCATTGTATCGTTCATACAGATTGATATAGACGACAATAGATTGAGTCGTTCACACAGATTGGATTGGCTCTTTCGACTTGATTCTTCTCACACAGATCGAAGATTCGTCTGAAGTGCTATTCTTCCCACATTGGTCGGAACTAGCAAGGGCTTAGTCCACACAGGACTAAGTTGATCTCAATGTAAGGTTTGGGTAGATTGGGTTCAAACAGCAGCTGTATGCTTTGATGAGCGTCCGTTGTACGGTGTGCTGTTTGCATTGAGGACTGTATATTTCTTTCCTTTGATAATTGTATGCTCAAGGAAATATACTGCGGTTTATTAGCTTGATATTCAGATTGTCAGAGCTAATGTGTTAGATGTATTTTGCGAAGTAATATCTCTTGTGTTCATTGTCCTCTTGCTTAGGATAATAACCTTGAAAATAGATCCATTATAAATGTATCCGTTTGCCGGTTGGTGAGATTAAGACGGCTCTAATTGGCAGTTGCAGAATGTTTGAATTAAAGGCGCTCGCATTTAATGCTTCATACATTCTCTTTGACTTAGCATTAAATACTCTTCAGCGTGTTCAGATTGTAGTCTCTTTCGGCCGCATTAAATGATGTCCTATCAGCATTAAATGCTACTTTAACCGTGAATATTGTATGAATAAACAATATTTCTTTCACAACTGTTTAAAGATTTTCCTCAGCCCTGTTGGATATGTGTTTTATTTTTCCCAAGTAAAACACCTACAATAAGATTGTTGTATCCAACTTTATTCATCTCTGCTGTATAATAATGAAAGCACTGTAGGAACGGACTTCTGACTATGCTGGAAGATCTCTTGCTGTACGGAGAGGCTGTATGAAGTTCCCTTACAACTTCCATACTTAGAGCGAAATGCTGACTTTGAAGACCTTATGTTGTATGGGGGTAATTATCAAAAAAGGCTGTATATTTTCTAACAATTTCCCCCTTTTTGGTAAAGTCAAAACTTTCTTGATATGGAGAGGTTGTCTTCAAGTCTTCTGTAGAAAGATCTAATCTTCATGACTTAGTCAAAAAATTTGAACTGCTCGTAGGCAAGTTCTAAAATGAAAGATCCTACAGGACTAAGTGTATTACAACTTAACTTATGATTGGCGCGCAGGCACAATCTTACATGATGTAATTTTAATTGAATACTACTTAATCTATGAACTGTTCTCAGACAAGTTCTCACAACTTGGGGATTATCAAGTTTTTATACTTGTTGAATATGTCAATATTTAATCGTAATCAAAATAGTCAAACAGTAAGAGTAGATTACGAGCTGTAATCTTTCAAGACAATGAAGTTTTATTTATACTTGAAATTACAGTGCTTGAAAGAAATGAAAATACTGCATCGTAGAGCATAGAGTGGGATAAAACACAAGTACAACTAACAGAAGCTAGTCCCTATAATGCTGATATCTACAAGTCTTGCGAGAGGGGTCATGTTCGGTTCCTTTCCACTAGTTGATTAGTGAATCTCTACCTTAGTCCATGTGGATGTTTCGTCCTTCGTAGGAGACATCATAGGCGAGAAGCCAATCTTCTGGGTGAGTTATTCGATCACACTTCTAATGCTTAGAATTCATTTTAAGTTGCAAGGGAAGCTTTCCTTCTGCTAGGAGACTCGAGAACTCAGTATGTCGAGCTCTTAGAAGAGAGAGAGTATTGCTACTTCCCCCTGAAAAATCCAAAATGTCCAAGCTAGAACGAATGGCACTTTGGAGCAGATCCGTGAAACCATCTGGCATAACTATTCGAGAGCCTGAAAATTAACTTACACCTGGATTTGAAAATGAAAGTCAACATGATGAAGATGATGCTATGATACTTGAAGATATCTATTATGGTAGTACCACAATTACTAGTATGACATTGGAGAATGCTATTTATAATGTGTTTAAAATGATTAAAATATTTTAATCGTATTCATGATGTTTCTTGATTAATGTTGTTTTGTCTCCTGATTTGAATTTAGCACAAGTACAACAATGACTTGAAATTTATTATACTATTCTTTCTAATATGGGTTTTTCTAAATAGTGTTGAGAGTCAAAAATTTGAAAATATACTAAATATTGAACAAGTAAAAATAGATTAAAAAATAGTTGTGAAACTTTTTCTCCTGAATATATAGCTAATATGGAGATATGATTCAAATTCAAAAAGAAGACCTAAGACTAGCAATACATTTAACATAGAACTAGAAAGAACTCCCAGTAATCCATTTCAATAACAACTCTATAATATAAAAAGGAATACGAATGGTACTAACGTCGGTTAAAGAAATAACCTTAGTCGATATTACACAACTAGTTTTGTGGCGGAGGATGATAATGCAGGAACATTTGATCTGTTGGATTGGTGGAAGAGAAGGGGAACAGAATTTTTCATGCTCTCCATTATGGCATGAGTGATTCTTGCAGTGCCCACATTCATAGTCCCCGTTGACAGCTCTTTTAGTGAATAACGTTATATGTTGGTTGAACGGAGATCCCTAATGACGGCAAAAAATCTCGAGGCTCATATGATGCTTAAAGACACAACAAAAGTCGAGCTACGAGATCCATAAAATAGGTGGGATGACCTATTAGCGGACCAAGAGGCCTATCAAGAAGTCACGGAGAGTCTAGTCAAAGGAGTCAAACTGCCATGTCTATCAGTGAGTGACTAATAATATATTACATATTATTACAAATTAAAATTATTACATATTCACATGTAATAATTATTTACTCATTTCAATCATTAGTGGTGATGTAACCGAGCTTATCGGTCACCAAGAACCAGGTCAATCTCATAAGTTTACCTAAGAAAACACGAATATGTGATGAAATATCTCTCTGAGTGCTTCTGATTACTTAAACCCTTGACGAAAAGCTTTTCCCTTATTTATAGAAGGGAGGAGAAGCCCCTCCCTGAGACCCTGTTCCTAGCTTTACGGGAAATCCATGATATTCAGGGATTCTGGCTGCGGCCGCCAATCCCCTGGATATATGGGATTTCGGTTGTAGCTGTCAATCCCTGGACATCTGGGATTTTGTCAGGAAGATAAAATCCCAGATTTTCAGGAGTTTTATCCCGGACCCTTCCCAGCTCGGGGTAGGGTCACGTAGGTCGGACTCTTTCATGAGGGAACTCCTTTTGCCCTGGCCTCCCTTTCTTGACAAGAGGTCGGTAGGTCAGCCAATCTTCGCTGACATTCGCATTATGTCGACTAAGCTTGGGATAAGGTTTGTCAGGCCGGACTCCTTTGGTCAGGGCCTCCCTTTATGACAAGAGGTCGATAGGTTTGCCAGTTCCCTGGCTCCTTAGACCGGGTTCTTGGGAGTCCATATTTATCGTCCTATCAACCAGTCCCCCTACTCTAGTCGAGTTGTAAGACCGAGTAGAGTAAAACTATGTGGCTTTTGGTGACCTCGGTATGATAATCTCTTGGGGTCTGGCTCCCAGTTAATGATGATTTGTCTCTGAATTCATGCACATTTATGACCGTTCCTTTTCTTCTCTCAAGTCTCGCTCCCCAACCGTCGCTCCTTTATACCCAGGTCCAGGTGTCAACATGTTATAGGTCTGCCAGGGCGGTGTTGGAACTGGGCCGTTCTTTTGAAAAGATCATCGGACGCTCCAGATCGTCCCTATCCTTCTCGGTTTCCATCCCTGTTTCCTATAAAATGAGGGCTTCATACCTCTTGCTCATTTCCGCATCCTTGTCTTTATCATATTTAGAATGCAAAAATTCTCCGGTGATTTTCGATCGTAGCTACCGTTTTTGGAGACGTCCTCCCTCTCTTTCTCCGGCGATCTTCTTCCTACCCAGCTCATGGGTATGTTCTTCTAAGTTCCCTGCTTTTTTCTCGCCTCTTCCTCTCTTTTATATTTGGTGTGTTAGAGCTTATCACACACACACACACACACACACACACACACACACACACATATATATATATATATGTTTTCTTTCCTCTCTTTTTTTCTTTTTACGACATCATCTGCTTCCGACTCCCAAAATATCTCCGGTCAATCAGTCGTGGATTCTTTTTTGGAAGGTATATCTTCTTCCGAAGGGGATTCAGGTGGTAGGTCGGAGCAGGCTGTTGGTTCCTCCCTTTGTCTTGTAGACGAGCCTATCGGCAATATAGATTGGGCAGAGCTAGGTGATATACCCCCTAATCTTCTTTCTGGAATCCCTTTAGTTAGTGTAGATCCACCGTCCCTTCCTTCTTCTGGCGAGGTGATGATTACCGGCATATTAGCCAACCCTAATCAAGCAAGCGCAGGGACTACACGCATCTTTCCTCCCTATCCTTTATCTAGAACCAGCCCAGCCGCACTAGTGACCTTTGTACGATTTCTTAGGCTCCCTCCGGGGTGGGATTTTCTCACCCCCCCCCCAGGCTTTTGACATCCCTGATCACCCTCCTCCAGGCCACATCACTTGGTTTGTGGATCAGGTGAACAGTGGCCTTCACTTTCTTCTTCACCCGTTCCTTGTTTCTATTCTACTAAATATAATCTTCCTCTCAATAAATCTCCCCCGAACTCCTTTCGTTATATGGTCGGTTTTCTTGTGCTTTGTCATTATAAGAACGAGAAACTCGCCCTAGATTTCTTTTACTTTTGTTTCAGGCTGAAGAGCTTTAAGGGCTCTTTTTATTTGACTTCTCGGAATGATGCCCACTTCTTTACTCACTTCCCTTCCAACGTGAAGGATTGGAGGACACGCTTCTTTTTTCTGTATTCCTTCTAGCGAATCTTGGGGCTTTCCAACGGAATGGGTGCAAGCCACACCAAGTGAGGCTCCAGTCCCTAGACGCAGCTCTATCCGAGCTAGGTGGGTTAGTAAGGTTCAGGAATGGAATGTCATTACCTATAATGCCTTCCAGCTAACGCATTTTGATGACATATTATTTCATTGAAGGTTTAGTTCTAATCCTTATCCGTCCATTCCTGATATTGGTAGGTCTTCCCCATTTTGTTTATTATATTTCTGCCATTTTTCTTTTGCGTATGTTGGGGTGTGAGGATGATATGATGACCTGTTATATTGTTTTTTTAGATTGTTTTATGCGGACCTGCCAATATAATAATACCAAGACTACCGAGCTTCCGAAGGACAAGGTTCCTAAATCGGTGAATCCTTCTAAAGAGAGAGCGGGGGGCTCATCTAAATCAAAACAGAAGTCTACTTCCACCAAGGTGGCCAAGGTCGGGGTAACCTTACCTTCTGACCTAGCTCCCCCTCTAACCACTGGGCGGGATCTGGCGAGCTCTTCTCTACAACTGCAGGTCACTAAGCGAGCCTGATCCCCAAGCTCCTCAGCTCCTGCTAAGCGGTCCAAGGCTGCAAGTTCTTCCAGTTCGGGTATGGATACCCTGCTGAGCTGTAAGGAGTTGGAGAAGTTCCTTCCTTTGTTCAGCTCGATGGTGTCTGATAGGGATAGGGGGATTCTACGGAATTCTTCGAAGGATGCCTCTATGGACTTGATGATGATGTATTTTGGTAAGGTAATTACATTTGCTTATTTTTCTAGCCCTACTGTATATTGTTTTTATCTTTGCTTATTTTTCTTTTTCCCCTCCTTTTTGTTTTTAGCTCTGCTCTACCCTGGTGTGTCTGGTGGAAGAGCAGAAGAGCAGAGATTCCTCTTCTTCCCAAATGGCTCATATGTCGGCCGAGCTTAAGGTTGCCTAGGGGCGAAAGAAGATCTTGAGTTGAGTCTAGCTGAGAGGGAATATCGTCTGGATATTGCCCTAAGGAAGATTTCTGAGTGGGAAACGGACTTGGAGCGAGCCCAGATGGCTAATGTCCATCTGAATCAAGAGCTAAAACTTACGAACACTCAGGCTCAGGCTGAATCTGAGAAGGTTCTCCAGCTCGAGGCTCAACTTGCAGAGGTTAAGGCCGCATCTGAGAAGATTGTACAGCTCAAAGCTCAACTTGCGGAGGCTAGATCCAAGGGGTCGTCGACTTATGAGGGAGGAGTTTTGGATGGCCAGTGCCTCTTCCTGACCATTGATGTTGGGCAATCCTTCTTGGGAGACTATCGCCCAGCCCTCCTTGCTTGCTATCATAATTCAACTGCCTACCTGGTCCAATTTGCTCTGGCTGCGACGCAGTACTTTGATTTTACTTTATCCCGTGCCCGGGAGTAGCTAGCAGGGGTTTTGTAGGAGAGTTCAATAGGGAGGATGCCTTGGAGAGAGCTCTTGTCTCCTCGGGTTCGTCGGGCGACGTGAATAAGTCCCCATATGTTGCCTGGTGGGAAGCCGCTCTTGGGGAATCTATAACCGAATCCGATCTGGATTTGGAGTGGCCAGCTCATCTTGGATCATCTGACAGGGCTGATGTTCCTGATGTTCCGACTGGGGGGGGTTGACCCTGAGGCCTCCCCCTCATCTTCTCCCCGATCTCCTAAGCCAGTAGTTTAGTTTTGTTTATATGTATATTTAGTTTATTTTTTGTCTTTGTACTGGAATAGATGTCCGTTTTTAATGAAAACTTTTTCATGTTAATGTAGCTCGGATATGTATGATATCGATATGCAAGTTAATGTTACTCAGCTATGAAAACAACCTCTTTTTAATATAGCTCGCCCGCAAAACCACCTCTTGAAGTTAACATAGCTCGGCTTCTTCAAACAGCCTTTTAAAGTTAACAACCTTTCAAAGTTAATATAGCTCGGCTTTAACAACAACCTTTAGGAAGTTAATATAGCTCGGCAATTTAAAACAACTTTTAAAGTTAACGTAGCTCAGCTCTTACAACAACCTTTTAAAAGTTAATATAGCTCGGCTACTTTAAACAACTTTTTGAAGTTAATGTAGCTCGGCTCTTACAACAACCTTTTAGAAGTTAATATAGCTCGGCTACTTCAAACAACTCTTTGAAGTTAACGCAGCTCGGCTCTTACAACAACCTTTTAGAAGTTAATATAGCTTGGCTACTTCAAACAACATTTTAAATTTTACATAGCTCGGCTCTTACAACAACCTTTTAAAGTTAACAGCCTTTTAAAAGTTAATATAGCTCGATCAAGTTTTTAGGACAGTTTTCCTTTGTTTTTAGGGCAGTTCGCCCTTGTTTGAATCTGAGGGCGTTTCACCCGTTCAGATTTTAAGGGCAGTTCACCCTTGTTTGAATCCGAGAGCGCTTCACCCGTTCAGATTTTTAAGGGCAGTTCACCTTTGTTTGAATCTGAAGGCATTTCACCCATTCAGATTTTTAAGGGCATTTCACCCTTGTCTGAATCTGAGGGCGTTTCACCTAGTTAGATTTTTTAGTTCGTTCGAATTGCACATTTGGATTTATTTGGTAATGGATTTTCATTAAAACATCACAGACTTTTTCTGACATTTCTTCACACAAAATATTTCTTCAAAAGGCATATGTTCCAAGCTCTTTTAATTGGGTGTCCTTCCATATCATCGAGTTCGTAAGCTTCCCTTGCTAGGGTTGTATAATGCAAAGCATACTTTATGCTTGTATACCTTATTTCCCTGTAACTACCTATGAGAATATTAATTACATTTATTCACATGTTTTGCATATCTATTCACGTTATGGTTATGAAAATGAAATGTCTAATTATTTTATATTGCAGAAAATGTAGTGTGTTGGTGTCACACGGAAGATCATCGGTGCCTTATAAAATATATAATAGTTCACAACCTATATAATTATTAGACAAATTATATTAAAGGTTGTAGTGTATGTTTGAGATTAATACATTAGCGTATTTGCATACGTTGAACTGGACCGAGGTGAGATAGTGTCTTCTGTACTGACTGTAAGAAGAGCGTAAATCTCGGATAATTATTATTTCTTAATTCTAAGTGTATAATATTTAATTGTGTATTTATAATACTTATTGCTTTGATTTACCATGGGTGAGAGTCAAAATGATCGACTCAATAAGCTTCGTATCTTGGAAAATAATGTTATTTATATGACAGTTATTATTATTACTAGAAATCGTGTCCCGACTCGTGCGGGTTGATGATGCCCCCTTGAGGAGCTCTTTAACGATTATTATATTAAACCCTGCATGTGGATTTAATTTCGATGTAATAATAAGGTTCGAGTGGTACTACTCTTGGGTAAGATATTAATTAATTAAAGTTGTCAGTAGCTTATAATTAATTAATGGACATTCGATATCTTAAACACGGGAAATAATATATTTAGATAAGGAGCCCGATTTTGTAAATTGAGATTTGAGTTGGAAGTGCAATATTAATTATTTAGTGGATTGAATTGATATTATTAGACTCAATATATTAGGAAAGGTCCTAATAAGGAAATTTGAGGTCTATTAGGCGTCCTTCTATAATCCTCCTTAAGATCCCTAATAGTAGTCCAAAAGCCTATATATAGGACTTATGGGGTGGCCGATTTTTGTACTCTTTTGCAAGGTTGTGAGATCAATTTTTTCTTCTTTTGTTTAATTGTAGATCTAGACTTGTGTCTTTGATTCTACAATTTAGATAACACATCAAATTTTCTAAGAATGTTCATGCAATATTATAAAATAAAGAAAAATCGAGTGACCACATACAAAAAGGGTTCGGCCGATCCATAGAAGTCCAAGCAAGGTCCGGTAGTTCGTTACCCACACAACGTCCGGGTTAAGGCGGATCATACTTTATAAGGTCTAAAGTTCGAAATACAAGGTGATCAAGACGAAAGCAATCACTTCACTTCAAAGGTAATATCCTATGATCTTTTAGATCTAGATTAGGATATCTCAACTCCAACGTATTTATTTAATAAATTTAAATAATATTTAAATTGCTTATTAATCTTAGTAATGAATTAATTAGCATGCCTAAATAGATATTATGCTCATGGATGCGTAAAATGTGTTTATCAAACTTTCCCAAACTTCGCTTTCGCTGCGTTTTATATTCCAACAATTGGTATTGGAGACGGAATTTTAGGTTTTTGCTATTTTAATTAATTTTGGTGATTTGATAGCAATTTAAATATTCATGTAATTTGATGTTGGTGTATTTTGCTAGATGTGTTCTTGCAGTGAATATGATCCAATTATCATGGTTTATGTGAATGGTTTATTTATTTTTATAATTTATGCAATTGTTGATTTTGGCCCGGTTTGAAGCATGTAATGGTTTTTCCCGTGAGAAAATCAGCGGGTAGATCTAGGTATTTTATTTTTTCATGTAATCTTGATGTAATTTTGATGTATTTTATTTTGTGTAAAATTTTAATCGAATTCGGAAAAGACGGGATCACGTAGAAATCGAGCAGAATTGGGACTGCCGGACTACTGGCATCTGCGGCCGGCAGCAGCGAGCAGGCACTGCCGAGCAGCACACGGCTGCCTGCCGAGCAGCGCCGAGCCTACTGCCGAGGTCCGCGGGCAGCCTGGTTCGGGTTGGGTCGTCCATCTTTGGTCGAGTCCGTTTCGCCGTCGTTCGTTGCATCCGCTGGAGAGTCGCGATTTAGAATTAAAATTTTTTTATGTAATTAATTTGCATAAAAGTGAAATTTTAATTTTGGAAATCCACGCCCCGGTCGGGGAGGAGTGACGAGATGCTTGATTCAGTGGGAGAGATCGAGTCGAAGACTTCGTCGGATTCAACTCAAGGAAGAAGACCATGATAATTGGATAATTTAATTATCCATGCTTTATTTTGGTTTTTATTGTTTTGATGTATGGCATGTATGAATGTATGCATGATATGTTTTCTGCATGTTAGGACGAGAAAATTAAAAACCTTTAGGCTAAAATAACTAAGTGATTAAATTGATTTAATTTTATCAAATTGGCCTCCATAATTAATTTAATTGTGAAGTAATTAGCATGCGCGTTGATATTAGGGTCTTCCTCCATATCGGATGTGCTAGTTATAAGTTCACTAGTTTTAAATTTCAAATGATAACATAAGGTAAATATTAGTTTTTATGATAGGACCTCTCCATTTGTAAGACTATTATTTAAAAGATAATATTTTAAAGATATTAAATTGTGGTATTCACTTAGGTGTATTAATTAATAAGCTCCCCATCGGAATATATGTTAACTAATACATGGCCAAGAGGAACCAACTATTACTTTTACTTTTCATAACGTAAATTGACTAGATAGTAAAATTAAAGACATAAAACTCTACTTGAAAAATACGTGTGTAAATGTCCACACAATTGTGGCTTGCATATGTGGGTTTTTTGAGGTGTTGGTTTCTAGCATATATATTGTGTTTTGAGGTTTTTCGATATATTTTGCTATGCATTATGTGATGTATGTTTTTAATTTTTATCTCAGATGTCTTTCAATCCACTTGCTCTTATTCTCAAAGAAAATAAACTTGATGGCACTAACTTTGCCGAGTGGAAAAGAAATCTTGACATTGTCCTAACTGTCGAGGGGCATAAATTTGTGTTAACTGAGGAGAGCCCTCTGGAGCCAGAATCGGATGTCACTCTTGGAGAGTTGGATGAATTCTGAAAATGAAAGAAGTCTGATGAGATGGCTCGCTGTTACATTTTGGCTTCACTGACAAATGTATTGCAGCATCAGCATTAGACGATGGGCTCAGCCGCGGAGATGATGAAAAATTTCACCGAGATGTTTGGTCATCAGAACCGGGCAACTAGGCAAAATGCAATGAGGGTATTGATGACAACCCAAATGTCTGAAGGGACCCCAGTAAGGGATCATGTTCTGAAAATAATGTCTAATTTGAACGAACTGAGCATACTGGCGGCTACTATTGATGCAGAGTCGCAGATCGACATTATCTTGGGCATCTTACCAAGAAGCTTTGAGCAGTTCCGCCTTAACTACAATATGAACCGTAGGACATATACTTTGGCGGAACTTCTGACAGAGCTTCAATCTGCTGAAGGTCTCTTCAAACAAGGTTATCATCAGATTCTTGCGGCAACCGGTGCTACTTATTCCAAACCCAAATGGGGAAAGAAGAAAAAGCAGGTTGGCCAGAAGCAAGTGGCAACTCTCAAAGTGAAAAGCAAGGCTCCTCACCCCGAGGCGAACAAAAAGCCAAAGGGAAAGTACTACAAGTGCGGTCAGTAAGGACATTTTAAAGCGGATTACTCTGCTCTTAAGAAAGGTACTCCTCAGTTAAATGGTGTGTCAGAAAGAAGGAATCGAGCCTTATTGAACATGGTCCGTTCCATGCTGGGCTATACAGACTTACCGATTTAGCTGTGGGGGTATGCACTCCTGACTGCCGCTTACATCTTGAACAGATGTCCATCCAAATCCGTTCCTAAAACTCCACATGAGATGTGGGAGGGCAGGAAACCAAGTCTTAATCACATTAGGATTTGGGGATGTCCCGCCTATGTCAAGAAGACTAAGGTGGAGAAGTTGGAAGCTAGGTCCGCGAAGGGACGTTTCATTGGATTCCCGTCTGGGACAATGGGATCTCTATTCTACATGCCCGAAGATCGAAAGATCGTTGTTGCTTTACAAGCACACTTCCTGGAAGATGAGTTCATTCAGGAAGGCAGAGCAGGTAGAAGTATTTCTTTAGAAGAATACAATGAAACTCCTCGGGAGACACCTGTGCAAGAAACTTGAACCGAACCTTCTGAAACACAAGTACAACCACCTCGTAGGTCTAGTAGGGTGTCTCATTTACCTGAGAGGTATGGGCTTGTGCACTAGGAGGAGTGGGTCTCCATGAGGTTCCAAGTGATAGCCAAGAAACCGACCCAACGACCTATGACCAAGCGATGGTGGATGTAGACTCCGCGAAATGGCATGAAGCTATGGAAGCTGAGATAGACTCGATGCATGTCAATCAGGTCTAGACTCTAGTAGACCGCCCCAAGGGCATAGTGCCTATTGGGAACAAGTGGATCTACAAGAGAAAGACTAATGGTGATGGCAAGGTTGACGCCAATAAGGCCAGGCTTGTGGCAAAGGGTTATACCCAGAAGGAAGGGTCGATTACCACGATACCTTCTCGCCCGTAGCCATGATCAAGTCTATTCGCATGATGCTTGGTATAGCTGCCTACCACGATTATGATATATGGCAAATGGACGTAAAGACGGCTTTCCTTAATGGATTCCTCGAAGAGGAAATCTATATGGAACAGCCTAAAGGCTTTGTGTCCAAAGTTGATATTCATAAAGTGTGCAAGCTTCAGCGTTCCATTTATGGACTGAAGCAAGCATCGCGTAGTTGGAACCTTCGTTTGGACGAGGCGGTCAAAGAGTTTTTCTTCGTGCAAAATAAAGAGGAACCTTGTGTATACAAGAGGGTTAGTGGGAGCAAGATCGCATTCTTAATACTATATGTAGATGACATTCTACTAATAGGAAATGATGTGGGAATGCTTAGTTCTGTGAAAGCTTGGCTTTCGAGTAATTTCTTTATGAAAGACTTAAGAGAAGCAACCTATATTCTTGGTATTCGGCTCTACCGGGATAGAGCGAAGAGAACAATAGGTCTTTCCCACGCCCTCTATATAGATAAGATCTTAAAGCAATTTAAGATGGATGATTCTAAAAGAGGGTTCCTACCGATGCGACATGGAATAAAATTCTCCTTGAAGATGTGTCCTCAAAGTGAGGAACAAAGAAAGGAAATGAGTAATATACCATATGCTTCGGTCGTGGGTAGCCATATGTATGCTATGTTGTGTACAAGACCTGACATCGCGCATGCTGTAAGCATGGTAAGTAGGTTTCAGGCAAACCCAGGTAGGGAACATTGGACTGCCGTAAAGAATGTTCTCATGTACTTAAGAAGGACTAGAGATATGGTTCTGATGTATGGCGGTGGAGAATTGGATGTGGTGGGATTCACTGATTCGGAATTCCAAGGACTGAAGGACGACTCAATGTCTACTTCTGGCTACATATTTACTCTTAATGGAGGAGAAGTATCTTGGCGTAGCACCAAGCAAAGTGTGACTGCTGATTCCACCTGTCAGACTGAGTATCAAGCAGCCTCGGAGTCTTCCAAGGAAGGGTTCTGGATTAAGAAGTTTATGGGAGAACTTCAAGTGATACCATGTGTTGAGCTGCATGTTCCGCTGTACTGCGACAACGACGGAGCTGTAGCGCAGGCCAAGGAGCTGCGGTTTCACAACAGCACCAAACATATTGAGAGGAAGTATCATCTCGTAAGAGAATTTGTTCGCAAGGGATACATTGTGCTGCACAGAGTAGACTCGGCCGACAACGTCGCTGATCCACTGACCAAGCCACTTTCTCAGACTAGCTTGGAGCGTCATCTGGAGAACATGGCATTGAGTGCAAGTGGGAGATTGTTAGGAGTATGCCCTCGAATGCCACTCAGAAGATGTTGAGTGAGGGCATTATACTTGTAATTATGTAAATCATTTGAAAGAAGAGTTTATACGTATACTGGTATTCACGACAGAATGGTTCTTGAATGATCCCAATCATTCGTTCTCAGTTGGGGTACAGTGTAGGCCGCCAGGCTAGCTAGGTGGTGCTACTACTCTTTGGTTCCTCCCATTGCTGACTGAGACGGACCTACCGAGTCGCGCATTAGGATAGACGTCGGTATATATCGAGCTTATTCGCTCAGTATGAATATTAGATATTAGATATCTAATTTAGGACATTGGATGTCTAAATCGATTTATTGGATAAATTGATTTACGGCCTAATGGATTAAATAAATTACTGGGTGATTAATTTAATTCATAAATAATTATTTATTGGAGAAATTAATTATGTTATCATGTATTTGATATGATTAATTAATTGGATTAATTAATCGATATAAATACATCGAAACGGAATCGGAGTTTATCTGTTTGGACTCTCGGGAGTCCGAAACGAAACGA
The DNA here is from genome assembly GCA_033398695.1 of Orobanche coerulescens. Lineage (NCBI taxonomy): Eukaryota > Viridiplantae > Streptophyta > Magnoliopsida > Lamiales > Orobanchaceae > Orobanche > Orobanche coerulescens. The sequence goes on along the minus strand of CM065802.1, from coordinate 142,863,962 downwards.
ACTCGTCTGATTTCTTCCAGAGGCCGGCCCCACCTTGATTTCTTACCTTGGTCATAGTCTTTTTTTTTTTTGATGACCCAGGTTGAATCCTGGGGGTCGTAGTTTTGGTCCCTCTTCCCTACCACCAGTTAAATCGCGGGATGTGCCTCAGTAACCAGGGTCTGAGAACAGGTCAACTGATAACACATGCAAGGTCAAACCCCAGAAAAGGGCAGAATGCTCCCACCAGGAATCGAACCCACGCTACATGCCTTCAGCAAGACTTTATGTCCCCCTCCTTTGCCACTGAGTTATGCCCCGGGGGACTACCTTGGTCATAGTCTTGATTTCATGTTGGAAGACTTGTGACATATGAAATTTCATATCTCTTATAATAAGGAAAAGGAGATTTTGTGGGAGACATTATCTTGTGAATGATTTTGAAGACCAAAATAAAAACTCTCTTTCTCTTCTCCCTTAGAAGTCTCACGGCAGATTCATCTAGATAGAGGGAAGAGAAAACTTTGTTTTGTGTTTTTCATCATTCACATTTTCTTAGAGAAAAAATTATTGAGAGATATATTATACACTTAGAGTGTAGTAATAAAAGCTTCATCACTTGATTATAGCTGTAACCTTAGAGGTTAATCAAGTGTTGTTATTCCGGTCGTTTTTCCGACGCGTGGCAAGTAGAGGCGCGGTATTTCGTCGTTGGATCGTTCAAGTGCTTGGAGTGCTTCGTTCGTAGAGAATTCAAGTAAAGCTTGGGGAATATCTCAATAGAAGGATTCCATCTAATCAACAGACTACAAGGGTGAGTTTCTATATCTCTTGTTGAATTCGTTTATATATATTCGTATATACGCAGCTCGATCGATCCTCGTAGGGATTCAGATCGAATTAATTTTCATTTTACCGCTTCCGCTGGGCCTTCGTTTTAGGCACCGAATCCCAACAGTGGTATAGGAGCGTAGGTGTTGTGATCGTATATACGATATTAGCATTTGGAATGCTTGATTAGATGGTGTATGATTTGGAATCATAATCGTATTAATCGTTGATTTTCTATTGTTCATCTAAAAATTAATTTTTCATGATTTTATGTTACAATATAAATCTATTTTTCTTTTGAAAAACTGATTTAAATGAGTAATATAAAGATTAAAAAATATTATTTTTGGAATTGGGGCGAAAAAATGAGCCAAAAACGTAAACGGACCCGGCAGCTTGGAGTTGTCTAGGCGCTGCCTTGCGGTCTGCCACTCTGGACCGCGGTCTGCAAGCCCGTACCGGACATGCTCAGCAGCATCTCGGCCGCTGCCTGGCAATGGTCTCGGTCCTGCACATCTGCTCGGCGATCTGGCGACCTTTGGCGATGCCCGGCCGTGTTTTCCGACTCCGTTTTTATATTTCGTTCGATAATTAATTTCCCACAAATTAAATTGGATTTAATTTGACTAAGATTTAATTATGGTAATTTTATTCTTAGGGGAATTAATTTAATGAAATATTTTCTCGTCCGGAACAAGTTAAAATTGACGGTTGTTTGAATTAATTCGATTAATTCGTTTTGGATGGATTGTTTTATATTGATTGGATCAATATTCAGATTCATTATGAATGCCATTTATTTAATGTGTTTGATGCATTATTTTTTAATGGTGATGTGGTTCATGGACCTAGTTTTGGAATCGTTCAGTTTTATTCGATTAGGTTGTAAAGGCCGTTTTGAGCCTATTTATTTTACTAGAAATATTTGTATCTAGGATGCAATTTTCAATGTAAAATTTATATGTAATGACGAAGACCGGAGGAAGATCCGTTTCGAGAAGACGAAGATTCAAGACGAAGACTTGTAATTAGATTACGGAGTTTTTGTTTTCTATGAATGGTCCATGAACCACATGTTGGTAGCAACTAGGTTATGAATGGTTTTTTGATATTGTATGAATGCCATAAACGCGCTAAAATGATTAATATGCAAAGTGTAATGTTAATCGCGAAAATTCTCCCACAACAAATTATTAAGTTTATAAGGTTTCAAGGTTTTCCTTCCCTCCATCGAGCTTTCGAGAAATTGAAATCCAAACCTGATGTGCTATGCTTCCGAGTTATCAGGGTAGTCGTTTGGGGAGGACGGATAAATTACCGGGAGCGCATTGGATGCCTTCGGTTGGAGCAAATTTTATCCCTAGAAACCTGATAGGTTGCCGGATAAGATTCAATTGTGAAACTGATTTGCGTCGATGGTATAAACTTAACTTGTTCACGAACCATAGAAACCGTATAGGTTGAGGGGAGTGAACAAGGGGAAAAAGAAGATCGAATCATCCATTAGATGGGTTGGTGTTGGACACCACTTTATGAAAATTAATAGACTAGAAACCTGTTCGGTTGCCCTCTATTAAGATTTATAAAGAACTCGATCACCACTATGAAGTAGAGCGACGATACTTCCGGATTTCACATGGGAGTGTGTTATTCTGATAAAAATAGTGGGAGCTGGGTAAGTAGAATAGAAAAGACCTTAATTCTATACTCAGAACATAATATAACAAGTCACTAATTAATCTGTTATACTTAATGCAGACATAACTCTCAATATGACAATGAATCCACTCGCAATTCTACTCGAAAAGAACACCTTAATGGGACCTAACTTTGTGGATTGGCTCCGAAATCTGATGATTGTCCTCAGTATAGAGGCACTGGGATACGTCTTGGAGACGGACATTCCGGCGCCTCCTGTGCGGACCCGAGCCAATCAGGAAGAGATTGGAAACCACAAAAATTGGGTTAAGGATGACGTTAAAGTCCGTACTTATATGATGGCTTCCATGTCTAATGAGCTTCAGAGAGCTCATGAGAAAATGACTTCTGCTAGGCAGATTCTATCTCACTTAACCGAACTTTATGGTGAGCACAACAGAACTGCTAGATATGAGATATCCAAGCAACTGTTCGTGAAAGGATGAAGGAAGGTGAGAAGGTTGGGAAACACGTCCTCAAAATGATATCTATGATTGAGATATTGGAGGCTCTTGATTTTAAAATGGATACTTCTCTCCAAACTGACCTTATCCTTCAGTCTCTCCCTGATTCCTTCTAACAGTTTGTTATGAACTTCAACTGCAACGAGATTGCATATAACTTAGCTGGGCTAATGAACAAACTGGTGACCGCTCAGTCTCAGATGAAGACTCCGCGGATGAATGAGTCTGCCCTTGTGATTTCTTCTAGACTTCGGAAGTCTAAGAATAAGAAGAAAAAGACCAAGAAGCGGACTGGACCACATGTTAAGGACTTCAAGGGCAAGGGCAAGGCCCTAACTGTTCCAAAGAGCAAGAAGAAAGACGCTTGTCTCAAGTGCGGTGAGCTGGGCCACTGGACTAGAGAGTGTCCGATTCTTCATGGCACTTCAGGTACAGAACTTTTAGTTTTGGAAACAAATTATTCCGCTACTATTTTTTCTACTTCCTAGATACTGGATTCTGGTGCTAGTTCTCATATTTGTAGCGTGAATCAGGATCTAGAACAAAGTAGGAAGCTTGGAGCTGGAGAAGTTATGATCACAGTTGGAAGCGGGCATAGTGTCAAGGCGACCGACATAAGATCACTTCTTTTGGGTTAAGAATCCGATTTGGTTTTGACTTTAGAAGATGTACTTGTTTTGCCCAAGGGGCACAAAAACATTGTATCCATTCCGGTCGTGGACCGAAAAGGCTTTTCATTTTTCATTGGTGATGGTTCCTGCAAAATTTATTTCAGAAATAAACTAGTGGGTACTGCTACATTGTTAAATGGATTGTATCATCTAAATCTCAGCAACAAAGTAGTTGTGAATACTATGACTAGAAAACGTGGTAGGGATGAAACCAATCAAGTTTTGAAATGGCATCTTAGACTTGGTCATGTTGGTCAGACCAAGGTTTACAAGATGGAAAATGATGGACTTATGGGTCCATTGGGACCGGATCCCTTTCCTACTTGTGAATCTTGCCTTAAAGGTAAAATGACTAAGTCGCCCTTCACAGGGACTTTTGAAAGAGCCGCTGATAAACTGGGATTAATCCATACCGATGTATGTGGTGCTTTGGAAGCAGCACATGACGGATATCAATATTTCATTACGTTTACATATGATCATACTAGGTATGGTTATGTATACTTAATGAAACATAAATCCGAGGCTTTTGAGAAATTCCAGGAATTCAAAGCCCTAGTCGAGAAACAAACTGGTAATCATATCAAAGCACTTCGGTCGGACCGAGGTGGCGAGTATATGAGTTCGGAGTTTGATGAGTTCCTTAAGGAACATGGAATAGTATCACAACTAACACCTCCAGGTACTCCTCAGTTAAATGGTGTGTTAGAAAGAAGGAATCGGACCTTGTTGAACATGGACCGTTCCATGCTGGGCTATACTGACTTACTGATTTACCTATGGGGGTATGCACTCCTGACTGCCGCTTACATCTTGAATATATGTCCTTCCAAATCCATTCCTAAAACTCCACATGAGATGTGGGAGGGCAGGAAACCAAGTCTTAATCACATTATGATTTGGGGATGTCCCACCTATGTCAAGAAAACTAAGGTGGAGAAGTTGGAAGCTAGGTCCGCGAAGGGATGTTTCATCGGATTCCCGTCTGGGACGATGGGATATATATTCTACATGCCCGAAGATCGAAAGATAGTTGTTGCTTTACAAGCACACTTCCTGGAAGATGAGTTCATTCAGGAAGGCGGAGCAGGTAGAAGTATTTCTTAGAAAAAGATAATGAAACTCCTCGGGAGACACCTGTGCAAGAAACTGGAACCAAACCTTCTGAAACACAAGTACAACCACCTCGTAGGTCTAGTAGGGTGTCTCATTTACCTGAGAGGTATGGGATTGTGCACTTGGAGGAGCTGGGTCTCCATGAGGTTCCAAGTGATAGCCAAAAGACCGACCCAACGACCTATGACCAAGTGATGGTGGATGTAGACTCCGCGAAATGGCGTGAAGCTATGGAAGCTGAGATAGACTCAACGCATGTCAATCAGGTCTGGACTCTAGTAGACCGCCCCAAGGGCATAGTGCCTATTGGGAACAAGTGGATCTACAAGAGAAAGACTGATGGTGATGGCAAGGTTGACGCCTATAAGACCAGGCTTGTGGCAAAGGGTTATACCCAGAAGGAAGGGATCGATTACCACGATACCTTCTCGCCCGTAGCCATGATCAAGTCTATTCGCATGATGCTTGCTATATCTGCCTACCACGATTATGAGATATGGCAAATGGAATAAAACTCTCCTTGAAGATGTGTCCTCAAAGTGAGGAACAAAGAAAGGAAATGAGTAATATACCATATGCTTCGGCCGTGGGTAGCCTTATGTATGCTATGTTGTGTACAAGACCTGACATCGCGCATGCTGTAAGCGTGGTGAGTAGGTTTCAGGCAAACCCAGGTAGGGAACATTGGACTGCTATAAAGAACGTTCTCAAGTACTTAAGAAGGACTATAGATATAGTTTTGATGTATGGCGGTGGAGAATTGGATGTGATGGGTCACTGATTCGGACTTCCAAGGACTGAAGGACGACTCGATGTCTACTTATGGCTACATATTTACTCTTAATAGAGGAGCAGTATCTTGGTGTAGCGCCAAGCAAAGCGCGACTGCTAATTCCACCTGTCAGGCTGAGTATCAAGCAGCCTCGGAGTCTTCCAAGGAAGGGTTCTGGATTAAGAAGTTTCTGGGAGAACTTCAAGTGATACCATGTCTTGAGTGCTGTTCATTTGTCTGCGACAACGACGGAGCTGTAGCGCAGGCCAAGGAGTAGCGGTTTCACAACAGCACCAAACATATTGAGAGGAAGTATCATCTCATAAGAGAATTTGTTCGCAAGGGATACATTATGCTGCACAGAGTAGACTCGGCCGACAACATCGCTGATCCACTGACCAAGCCACTTTCTCAGACTAGCTTGGAGCGTCATCTAGAGAACATGAATATTAGATACCATAGTGTGTGGCATTGAGTGCAAGTGGGAGATTGTTAGGAGTATGCCCTCGAATGCCACTCAGAGGATGTTGTGTGAGGGCATTGTACTTGTCATTATGTAAATCATTAATATAAGGCAATGGATGTTTGTTTATTTACTGGAAGTTACTGGCATTCCTAACTCGTAAATATGCATATAGAAACTAGACCGTGTATTTGAGAGCAAAACGTTCCACTTCTTATTAGATAAGGGGTCGGCACTGGAAAGGTTTATAGCTCAAATACTTAATCGTTCGCAAGTCGATGAAACTTGACTGGGCGTTAAGTTTATGTGAAGACTTGTATGACGTGTTCTTTGACATGGAGAGTGCCTGTCGAATACTAATGGTTAGTGGGAGCACACGTTATAGGTATGCTGATTAGATTAGTATACTCGAACCGACTCACCCTTGATTCGTCACATGGATTTCACTCTGGGACAGTCAATGACGGAATCGAAAGGTTGTGATAGGTATTCGTGAACCTTCGACTTGAGGATTTAGTAGGGATGTGCTTGTGACGCCAAGATTTTCATTAGAGTAGTTCGACCCTATAAACCAGAAGGTGGGAGTCAACCTCGACGTGCATCTTGACGGGCAAGTAGCAGGTCCTACTGAATACCAAGATAGAATTCTTTCTCCCCTTAGTGAGCGGGTTATATGTCCTATGCGGTTATTGGCAAATGAGATCATAAGTCTTTGGCCAAAGCATTGGAGCTAGTTGTATTGGATACACGAGAGCTCGATGATCTCGATTTGCATTATAGCATGCATAGCGTCAAGTACAGATAGGGTTTGACTGACCGTGACCCTATAACTTGATCGGGACATTTGAAATAAGGGTTTTTACGTATACTGATATTCACGACAGAATGGTTCTTGAATGATCCCAATCATTCGTTCTCCGTTGGGGTACAGTGTAGGCCGCCAGGCTGGCTAGGTGGTGCTACTAGTCTTTGGTTCCTCCCATTGCTGACTGAGACGGACCTACCGAGTCGCGCATTAGGATAGACATCGGTATATATCGAGCTTATTCTCTCAGTATGAATATTAGATATTAGATATCTAATTTAGGACATTGGATGTCTAAATCGACTTATTAGATAAATTGATTTACGGCCTAATGGATTAAATAAATTACTGGGTGATTAATTTAATTCATGAATATAATTATTTCTTGGAGAAATTAATTATGTTATCATGTATTTGATATGATTAATTAATTGGATTAATTAATCGATATAAATACATCGTAACGGAATCAGAGTTTATCAGTTTGGACTCTCGGGAGTCCGAAACGAACCGAACTCATCCGATTTCTTCTAGAGGCCGGACCCACCTTGATTTCTTACCTTGGTCATAGTCTTGATTTCATGTTGGAAGACTTGTGACATATGAGATTTCATATCTCTTATAATAAGGAAAAGGAGATTTTGTGGGAGACATTATCTTGTGAATGATTTTGAAGACCAAAATAAAAACTCTCTTTCTCTTCTCCCTTAGAAGTCTCACGGCAGATTCATCTAGATAGAGGGAAGAGAAAACTTTGTTTTGTGTTTTTCATCATTCACATTTTATTAGAGAAAAAATTATTGAGAGATATATTATACACTTAGAGTGTAGTAATAAAAGCTTCAGCACTTGATTCTAGCCGTAACCTTAGAGGTTAATCAAGTGTTGTTATTCCGGTCGTTTTTACGATGCGTGGCAAGTAGAGGCTTGGTATTTCGGCATTGGATCGTTCAAGTGCTTGGAGTGCTTCGTTCGTAGAGAATTCAAGTAAAGCTTGGGGAATAGCTCAAGAGAAGGATTCCATCTAATCAACGGACTACAAGGGTGAGTTTCTATATCTCTTGTTGAATTCGTTTATTTATATTCGTATATACGTAGCTCGATCGATCCTCATAGGGATTCGGATCCAATTAATTTTCGTTTTACCGCTTCCGCTGGGCCTTCGTTTTAGGCACCGAATCCCAACAAAAACATGTTTGGCAGCTTGTTCTTCCACTTCGTGGATAGTTGATTCAGGCTCCATGAACATGTTAGCTTTGACTCGCATGGTTTTCAGGTAACTAAGCAGCTTGGTGCGGGCGAGATTACCATCAACTAGGGCGATTATTCCATGCTTATGGCTGTTGCAGTGGGAGTCGTGCAGTTTGTTGTGCGGCGATTTATACGCCTCGACGGCGATCGGATTAAGGGCCAAGCGACCGATGCCACGACCAAATGAGCTACGGCGAACTTGTCAGAACAAAGGTAACAATCCACCTTCGAGCATCTAGCGATCGACCCCCAAGGCGATCGCCTTTTGGCATCTAGCGATCGACCCTGGTGCCCGACCTAGGAAGATCGTCCTGTGCCACGAACAAGACCTTCGTCCGTCAAAGTCTACGGAGACTGGATCTCAAAGCAGCGCCCATGTGCAGATCCGCGAAAGGCGCCACAGAACATGGATCGTTGACCACAGCCTGTCACCACCTTCTCACCTACCGACAAACCCGCCGAAAGGTACAAGGTGGGACCTCCCGGGACAGCGACTCAAGACGCGTGCAGACTTCTCATTGGTCCGCATAGCTGGCTGCCAGCAGCAGCCACGGACTTTAAGGAGACCAACCCATGTGCTAAAGACGATTTCCCGCTTATTATAATACAGTAGAGGCGATCGCCCGGCATCTCCTAGTCTTATAAATAGAGAACCTCCAGCAACTGGAGAAAAGTGGGCAATTCGTTCCAATCAGTTCCGAAAAACATTCACAAAGGTTCCTCTCAGTTGGCAACCACGTGACGAATACACACACACTCTCAGACTCTTGGCTTCCTGTCTGGAATCTATCTCTGGATTTCTCTCTCAGCACCTCTCAACCAGAAGACGGTCGGTAGAGGCAAGAACTCCTTACAGTACAGATTCAAAGAGACTCGCAAGCCCGGGAGCTCAGACATACAGCTAATACACACCGTGAGAGACCGTCGATTTCTCACGGTCGTCACAGCACCCCATCGTTGTTACAAGAACTCACAGAGCATCATATCTGGTTCTTCCGGCAATATTCACGCTCCATAGCTAAGATAACTAGGGTCTTTACACTCATTGTAATTGTACTCTAACATTAATATTTGTACTCCAAAGTATTTGTATTAATAATATCTCGCGAGAGCATTCAAGCTCGGGACTAACAACCTCGGAAAATCTTGTGTTATTTACTTTCCCCACGGACGTGCTCTCTCACTTTGTTTGCTACTCGATCATTCCAACAATATCTATCTCCGAATAATTTTTTGGGTAGCAACAATTGGCGCTAGAAGGAGGGCATCTTAACCTTCATTTTTATTCCTACCATCCTGAAGAACACTCACTGTTCTCGGGGCATATAGTTTAAGTGACACTCACTGCTCTTCAAACAAAGCCTTCAGAATCATGACGTCTGCCACTACATCAAAGAGAGCCACTCTCCGAACCGCCGGACATCATATCCCAGCTCAATCCGAGCTCCATCCGACGGTAGAGGGAAGCCGCAGCGACGCGAGACTCTCGATCCCGCACCTGAGGGGTGGCCCCAGCCTCTCGCTCGACCAGTTCCAAACCGCGTAACATATCGAGGAGTCTATGGCCATCCTAAAGGAGCGACGGAGAGCATGCGCGATGCCCGCTATAACTCCCTCGACCATCCGCCGCGTGGGCAAATGGAAGTTCAAGGGGCTACTGGGCGAGCGATCGTCAAAAAGCCCCGATTCGCGAGAAAAGGCTCTCGCAAGACCGGACATTTCCGTATTTAGTCTCTTGGGAAGTGATCCATCATGGCGACCGGGGCATTCTGGCCCCAACCATGAGACGACGGAATCCGGGTCCGTCACTAGGAGTTCGGCCTACCCGAATCCCAGCCGAATACAGATCAGTCGCCTGGCTCTCGCTCCGAACGCCAGGGGGTCAGTACTTGATCGCCTCGGCTCCCGCTCCGAGCGCCTAGCCGCGAGCATCTTGGATGCGGCGATGGCCGATATGCAACGCCAGCTCGACGAGATGAAAGCGCTCTTAGATACTGGGGCAAGCACCAGTAGAAAGATCATCGGACCGATCGAGCCACTCGCGGTCCACGTCGAGCTTGCCCCCGTGCAACCAAGGATCGATCCTCCCAAAACACCTATGTACGAAGGGAGATCGGACCCCAAGACCCACCTAAGCAAGTTCCGAATTTACATGACCGGGTGTGGGGCATCATATGCGGCCAAGTGCCGAATCTTCCCGTTAAGTTTGGGCAAGCTGGCCCATAGGTGGTACATCTCACTACCACCGCGATCGATCATCTCCTTTGAGAAACTGGCGAGTGACTTCTCGTCATACTTCACCGCCAAGGTCGCCAGACCAGAAGGCCCCCACCGCATGATAAAAATCAGGCAGGGGGAAGACGAATCCGACGCAGATTATATTGACCGGGTAGATGAGATCATCCTCACCGGTGAGCCCATCAGTGACGAGCTCGCTCTCTACTCGGTCCTGAGGGGATTCTACAATCACTCACCCATGTTTAGACATCTGACGAAGGACACCCCCCAACCTATGCGATCTTCCGCGCTAAGGCTGTCGACTTTCTGGCCAGGCAAAGGCTACTCACCCTCCGCCGTGTCAAGGGGACGCCGCCTCCCGTTCAGAAAACAGCGATCGCCAAAACCAAAAAGGCGGTCGCCAAGCCACTCGGCGATCTCAAGGCCTTCGAGGATGTGGAAGCCCATCTCCTCCACAAGTTTAACCGAACTCCGACCCACATTTTTTATGCCATCAAGGGGCGCGAACCGCTGAACAGGCTAAAGGCAATAAGGGACCACGGTCACCTGGACCACAATCAATATTGTGCTTACCACAAGAGTCCCGGCCACAGCACCAACCAATGCCGCGACCTCCTCAGAAAACTCTGGATATTGTTCGAGGAGGGCAAGTTGGACAGCTTATTGGCTTAGCCGGAGCCCCATCAATCTCCCGATACGGTCGCCAGAGTTGAACGCGAACAGGATGGAAAGCTCATACGAGCCGACCCCTCGATCAACCTCGGCGACCATATCTACATGTTTCAATCAAGAGAAGGGAACTTCGGAAGTCTCTCCCCGATTTCCCACCTCATCAAACCAAAGGCTACTGCCTGAGCAAATGCTTCTAAAAAGAGGATGACTCGCTCGCCCTCTAAAGTTTGTCATCAACATGATGTACCTAGGCAGCGATCCCCCCCCAGCACAACGTATACCGTCGAGGATCGTCATCTGACATGATGATCCGAGGTAGAAAAGTGCTGCCATGGTCGCGAAAATTGATTAAACCGATGATCCATCCATGCAAGGTTCCTTTGGGCTTCGATCGCTCGCCCTTCGTTTAAATACGAGGCGGGCATAGCCGAAGGACTCTCCAAAACAAATCAGAGGATTACTCGCTCGCCCTCTAACGTTCGTCATCAACATGAAGAACCTAGGCAGGCGATCTCCTCCCCTTACACAACGTATACCATCAAGGATCGTCATCTGACTTGATGGTCCAAGGTATAAGAGTGTCGACATAGTTGTGGAGGACGATGGAACTATTCTCTATGCCCATGCAAGGTCCCTTTGGGCCACGATCGCTCGCCCTTAGTTTAAATACGAAGCGGGCGTAGTCTGGGGGGCCTCCAAAATAGATCTGTGGACACGTTCGCCCGCCCTCAAAGGTCCATCACTTAACGTGGTGGATGCTTCCTGGACAATGCGATGCGTCCCTCCCCCCGTCACAACGTACACTGTCGAGGGCCGCCATCTTAATGACGGTCCGAGGAAGAAAAGTGCTAACAAGCCGCGGTCGTGGAGTCGATTAATCCGACGACGCCCCGCGCAAGGAATTCTCCAGAACAAGACCGCACGCCCTTCGTTTGAATACGAGGCGAGGCGCAGCCTACGGAGTGCCCTACCAATTAAGTGAGTCGCGAGAACTTAGCCATCAGACGGAATGTCGCTCACGCAAAAGACACGGTCGTGGAGATCGGTCCATTGAACTCCGTGATCGTGCACGGTTCCTCAAGACCGAGATGAACGGCCTTCCTCGAGGAATCTGCAAAATTGAAGACCGCTCACTCAACAATTTATTTTCGGCCCCTTACTTTCACTAAGTGAACAAAAACAAGGGGTAAGGGCGGAGCTATTATACGACGATCGTCCCTATTCAATTACATACGGAGATCGGCATTTTTCAGATGTATGTGCAGCGATCGAATTTGTTGTAAAAGTTATCTATATGAGTTTATCAATTCACTTGGAGCTATACACGCAACAATCTCTCCTCACACATTTGTACAAAGTCATACAAAGACTCGGAAAAGCAATCATTCAAGTAATAAATCGAAGAAGCAAACTTTCATTTCATTACTTGGAGTATCGAAGTACATACACGGTCGCCCGAAGGCCTAAGTATTACAAGGAAATCTACAAAAATTACATGGAAAAAGCAAAAACAAAAGAAGGTCGTAGAGCCTCAGACTGCCTCTGCCTGGCCTTCGCCTTAGACCACTGGATCGGCCCGCGATCCCTCACCAGCTTCCGGAGCCGCCTCCCCGTCCTCTGGAGCGTTTGGATGAACAAGGTTTGCCGGAGTCGGGTACTAGCTCAAATATACGCCGATTTCTGCGAGATCCAAGATTGGCACGGAGAAAGCAGGATGGAGAGGATGCTCCAACGCATATGCCTTGAAGTTTTCGGCTAGAGGGCCGACCTCCAGCCCTCCCTTCTTAGCAGCACGGAGCGAATCAGCAAATGCCATGTAATAAGCAAACTCGTTGACGAACTCCACGTTGAGAAAAGGATCGGCCTCAGTCACCTCCAGCTTCCCTTTCAACTCTGCAATCGCCTGTTGCGCATCTTGAAGCTCCGTCTCCTTAGCGGCCGTCTCTCCCCTCGACGCCGCCAGCTCGCTAGTCAGCCGAGCGACAGTCACCTTCAGCTGATTGGCCTCCTTCTCAGCGACCGCGTGCAACCGACGGGCATCTGTCATCTGGTCCCGAAATCGGTCGACCGTCGCCCGGGCTCGCTCATGATTCTCTCTCGCCAGCTCAAGTTCATGACTTGCCCGCTTAGCTGCATCCAGGGAGTCCTTCTCCATATCCACGATCCTGTCAGCAAACTCGGCATTCTGTTGCCGAGCGGCCTCGAGGTCTGCCTGGAGACGGGAAGTAGAAGGACGCCCTTAGAATTCTCTCACAGCCTCGGCAGCCATCGTCGCCGCCTAGAGAGAGAGAGCAAAAGCAGCATGCATTGTATTCCCGGATCGCTGGCGAGCGATCGCATCTAAGTCGGTCGTCCAGGCCTTCGGCAAAGCAAAAACGGCCTGGTTGACGTATAGCGGGACATCACAGGCCTGGCGAGGAGATCGGCTCGCCAGAAAATCCAATACCAGCGGTGGGCAAGCTGGGTTAGTGCTACGGATCCTGCATCAATCAACATAAAGTTAGCATATCTCCCAGGCAAGTAACGAAACTCAGAAAACAAGCAAAGTCTACCTCTCGGCCTTCTTAGGGTCGCGACCAAAGTAGGGTTTCCCGCGAGGGGTCTCGGCCTCGGCGATCGCCATTTCTCACAAGAAAGCCGCAGAAGGCGTAGGCTCATCCTCCGGGGGGACCGAGGTGAGCGGAGGCGCGGCAATTGGCACCTCACCAGCAGGGGCAGAAATTGGAGGTTCCCCCGACCTCTGTCGCTTGCGGTTCGATCGGAGTCCTTCCTCCCGAACCTCCTCCTCCGCCACGATCATCTCTACGCGAGGCCCCACCTCCAGAATAAGAGGTAGCGCCACCGAAGGAACCCGAGATGACTTCTTCTGGCGAAGAAGGCTCAAAACTCCGGGGTTCGACATGGCTATCTCCGGTGGAGGCTCCAAAAAGCGAGGAAAGCGGACCTCTGCAATGAGAAGCAATCAAACAACAGTTAGACATACTCCTCAAGCAGGACGATCGCCAAGCAAAAGGAGATCGTAGAAATTCATACCTGGGACCAAAAGATGTCTCGGGAAACGGAATAGCCGAGCAGACAGCTAACGGATCTCTTTGTTGATCCGGCGAGCGTCTAAGTCGTCGTCCGGAAGACTTCGTATCCGCTCCCAAACGACCAAAAAATCGAAAGATAGCTCGTCGGCCGCCGGAATATGGAAACCTGCAAAAAGAAGACCAAATTAGATCAGTTCAGAACATGTCCGAACAAAGAGAGAGTCAAAACCCTTACTCGGATTCCTCTCCCGAAAGCTAGTGGGGATATCCAGCTCGCCCGTGGGGTTATCGCTCGATGATGCCTTCCACGCACCGCCGACCCAGAACCACTTCGCCAGATCGCCCCGCACACCCGACCGAATCGGCCTTGAATATGATAGCCTCCGATCGACCCCTTCTGAGCCGTCAAGTTGAACAGGTGGTTCATCTCCAATGGCGAAGGAAGGCAGTACAGTCGGTGACCGCCGAACAAGGTGAGAGCACAGACGATCTAGAGCCAGGCGTTCGGCGTCAACTGAAGCGGCGCCACGTTCCAAGCAGCCAGCAAATGGGAAACAGCGAACGACAGAGGGAACTGCAGCCCGGCCTCCATAATTGCCTCATTCACGGCTATCATACCCTCCGGGGGTTGGTCGGTTTATTCATTCTCCGCCGGCGCGAAAAGATCCACATCTGAAGGGACATGATACCTCGACCTCCAGACGGCCAGGTCCTTCCTGGTCGCCGAGCTCCTAATTTGGCCGAGGGACCACGGAGAACACTGTGCGGCCCTAAACAACGACCGCTTCGCCGACTGATAAGGGTGGGCGATCGAGTACTCCCGGTAATCGAATTTAGGAGACGGACCGTCCAACCTCTCCATGATATCAGCAAAGGCCAAATAGGCTTGGCCAAAAGCACTATGCTGCTCCCAGTACACCCTCACCACCGAATCTCTCTCCGCCAGCGAACGTTTCCGCTCATCCGCCGCCTCCCTAGCAGCGTCGGCCTCATTAAAAAGCGCCTCGAGTTCCATGGTATCAATATCGGCACGGATAGCCTCGGCGGCTGTCTCCAAATGGAATTCTGCGGAGGATCCTCCCCGGGCGGTCGAAGTCCCGGCGGCAGAGGTGGTGCCCATTCCGTACGATGAAGGTACTCCAGACATTTTCGAAAAAAAGAGGAGAAAATGAGTGTTTTCTCACCAAGGATTGAATCGATCGACGATCGGCAGTCAAAGCTTCAGAAAATTCTTCGGAAATATTCTTCTTCTCCGATAAAAGCGCATAAGGGTCTTAACACTGTAACCCAGCGCCTTTTTATAGGAGATGACAGGGACTTCCATGTAATTAAGGAGAATCTTAGGGGCCGAAGAGAAACCGTCGCAATTAATGCATCCCTTGAAACCCGCGTACGCGTCGTTTCAAGGACACGTCAGACGAGGAGTCATAATTAACCGTCGGTCTCCCCCAACAGGAACCCAACACGTGTCCCGGAGACTTTTCCACGACCGGTGTCATTCCCCGCTCATTTCAGCGACCGACCAGGTCGTCCAAGTTCAAAACCAATCCGCTCAAAGACGATCGCCAGTTCCGTAAAATGCTGAGTCACTCGTCAAAGTTCAGCGATCGCCAGTAGAACCACCTCACCCCACGTTTCCAACATCGGAGCGAGCTGGGGGGCAATTGTTGTGCGGCGGTTTATACGCCTCGACGGCGATCGGATTAAGGGCCGAGCGACCGAGTCCACGATCAAATGAGCTACGGCGAACTTGTCAGAACAAAGGTAACAATCCACCTTCGAGCATCTAGTGATCGACCCCCAAGGCGATCGCCTTTTGGCATCTAGCGATCGACCCTGGTGCCCGACCTAGGAAGATCGTCCTGTGCCACGAACAAGACCTTCGTCCGTCAAAGTCTACGAAGTCTGGATCTCAAAGCAGCGCCCATGTGCAGATCCGCGAAAGGCGTCGTAGAACATGGATCGTTGACCACATCCTGTCACCACCTTCTCACCTACCGACAGACCCTCCGAAAGGTACAAGGTGGGACCTCCCGGGACAGCGACTCAAGACGCGTGCAGACTTTTCATTGGTCCGCACAGCTGGCTTCCAGCAGCAGCCACGGACTTTAAGGTGACCAACCTATGTGCTAAAGACGATCGCCCGCTTATTATAATACAGTAGAGGCGATCGCCCGGCATCTCCCAGTCTTATAAATAGAGAACCTCCAGCAACTGGAGAAAGGTGGGCAATTCGTTCCAATCAGTTCCGAAGAACTCACAGAGCATCATATCTGGTTCTTCCGGCAATCTTCACGCTCCATAGCTAAGATAACTAGGGTCTTTACACTTATTGAAATTGTACTCTAACATTAATATTTGTACTCCAAAGTATTTGTATTAATAATATCTCGCGAGAGCATTCAAGCCCGGGACTAACAACCCCAGCAAATCTTATGTTATTTACTTTCCCCATAGACGTGCTCTTGCACTTTGTTTGCTACTCGATCATTCCAGCAATATCTATCTCCGGATAATATTTTGGGTAGCAACACAGTTGAAGATTAATGATAAATTATTAGTCCTCAATAATGTATTATTAGTACCGGATTTTAGAATGAATTTAATTTCAGTTTCTAAATTAAAATACGATGGTTATTCAGTTTCTTTTGATGATGATGCTATTATTAGGAAAAGAAACGGTGAATATATTTGCAAAGGTATTTTTAATGATAGACGTAGTTAATACTGCACAAATTCCCATGCACAAATCACTTAACTCTTTGTCTAAACCTAAAAAGTGAAAAGAACCTTCAAGCATAAACCAAACATATCTGTGGCATTTACGGTTAGGGAAACCTTGGGAGAATATAAAGATCGGTAGATGATGGCCCATTGGATGATCTCCAAGTTGAGTCATTTTCAATTTGTGAATCCTGTCTGGAAGGTAAGATGACCAAAAGGGTTTTTAAAACCAAGGAAAATCGTGCTCAGAACGTGTTGGAATTGGTTCATACAGATGTATGTGGTCCAATGAATATCCATGCTAGGGGTGGTTTCTAATACTTCATCACGTTTATAGATGATTATTCGAGATATGGATACATCTATTTGATGCGACGTAAGTCTGAAGCCTTTGACAAGTTCAGAGACTTCAAGGCTGAAACGAAGAAGCATCATGGGAAGAGTATCAAGTCACTACGATATGATCGTGGTAACGAATACCTTCGTGGAGATTTTTTGGATTTCTTGGCGAATGAAGGGATTTTGTCCCAGCTCACTGCGCCGGGAAGTCCACAACAAAATGGTGTTGCTGAAAGAAGGAATAGAACTCTTTTATAAATGGTTAGGTCAATGATGAGTTATTCGTATTTACCTATTTTGTTTTGGGGATACGCCTTAGAAACAGTGGCGTACATTCTAAACCTGGTGCCTTCGAAATCAGTTCCAAAAATACCCACAGAGCTGTGGAGTGGGCGAAAGCCCAGTCTAGGACATGTTCGGATCTGGGGTATTCCAGCACATGTGCTGAATAAGGAAGCTGATAAGTTGGCATATCGTACAGAAGTATGAGTGTTTGTAGGTTATCCTAAGGGAACAAAGGGTGGCTTGTTCTATGGTCCCCAGGATCAGAAGGCCATTGTTAGCACCAATGCCCGATTCATGGAAGAGGATTATATGATTAGTCACAAGCCCATGAGCGTGATATTTCTAGAAGAGCTGAGGGACGAGACTCTATCTATACCAATCGAACAAGCACCAACTAACACTGCACCACGTATCGATTCTGAGACTTTTACACCAACTCAGGATTTGCCTCGTCGTGGTGGGAGGGTTGTTCGTCAATCGAAACGATTCATAGGCGTGGGAAAGTCTTCGGACTCAATCCCAGGCAAAGATGAATCAGATCCCTGGACCTACAAGGAGGCAATCCAAGATAAAGATGCTGACTCCTGGCAAGTAGCAATGGAATCAGAAATGGGATCTATGGATTCCAATCACGTGTGGGAGATAGTAGAGCTACCTAATGGGGTACAAGCCATTGGGAGTAAATAGGTCTACAACCGAAAGAAATGAGGTGACGGGAAGGTTGAAACCTTCAAAGTGAGGCTTGTTGCGAAAGGTTACACTTAGAAAGAGGGTATCAATTATGATGAAACCTTTTCGCCGGTAGCCATGCTTAAGTCAATCCGGATTCTTTTAGCTATAGCTGCGCATTTGGATATGGAGATTTGGTAAATGGATGTCAAGACTTTATTCTTGAATGGGAGTCTAGACAAGGAAATCTATATGCGCCAACCAGAGGGATTCATTGCTGAATGAGAAGAGCACTTGGTGTGTAAGCTTAAGAAATCCATTTATGGACTTAAGCAAGCATCTAGATTTTGGAATACTCATTTTGACGAGGTTGTCCAGTCATATGGATTCATCCAATGTCCGAGTGAGATTTGTGTGTATAAGAAATGCGATGGAAACGTGTTGGTGTTTCTTGTACCGTATGTAGACGATATCCTTCTAATTGGAAACAACGTGAAGGAATTATCGGACGTACGGGTATGGCTATCTGAGCAGTTCGATATGAAGGATCTAGGAGAAGCAAGACATATCCTTGGAATCAGGATCTTTCGTGATCGGAAGAAAATGATGTTGTGCTTATCCCAGGCATCCTATATCGATACAGTGCTGAAGCGGTTTAGCATGGAGAATTCCAAGAAAGGTTTTCTACCTTACAGGCATGGAATTCAACTATCTAAGAACATGTGTCCTAAGACACAAAAGGAGATAGATGACATGAAGATGGTCCCTTATGCATCTGCTGTGGGAAGTCTCATGTATGCTATGCTTTGCACTAGACCAGATATCTGTCATGTCGTGGGCATGGCTGCTAGATATCAGTCAAACCCAGGACCAGGACACTGGATTGCTGTCAAGCACATACTCAAGTACTTGAGAAGGACTAGGGAGTACATGCTTGTATATCAATCAGACGACCTATTTCCAGTGGGTTACACTGACTCAGATTTTTCATCGGACAAAAAAAAGTCCAAGTCTACTTCGGGTTATGTGTTTAGCCTGGGAGGTGGAGCCATTAGTTGGAGGAGTGTGAAGCATAAATGCATTTAGGACTCTACCATGGAAGCCGAGTACGTAGCAGCCTCTGAGGCAGCCAAGGAGGCAGTGTTGCTCAAGTACTTACTGTAGGACTTAGATGTGATTCCTGATTTGCCAAGGGGTATTACACTTTATTGTGATAATACTGGTGCAGCCGCAAATTCGAGGGAACCACGAGACCACAAGGCAAGTAAACATATCAACCGCAAGTACCACATCATATGACACTTCGTAAAGGAAGGAGACGTAGTTGTAGTCAGGGTTGCATCGGAAGATAATCTTGCTGATCCTTTCACAAAAGGCTTACCTTCAAAAGTTTTTGAAAGACATCTGGAAGGAATGGTATTACGGTGTATGGCAGCATTGCTTTGAGTATAAGTGGGAGAAATGAGAGACTATGTAATATAGTAGTAAAAGCATGCTTTGAGTATAAGTGGGAGATTGTTAGGATTGTATACTGCAAAGCATACATTATGCTTGTATACCTTATTTCCTTGTAACTACCTATGAGAATATTAATTACATTTAATCATATGTTTTGCATATTTATTCACGTTATGGTTATGCAAATAAAATGTCTAATTATTTTATATTGTAGATAATGTGGTGTGTTGGTCACATAGTAGATCACATTATCGGTGCCTTATAAAATAATATAATAGTTCACAACCTATATAATTATTAGACAAATTATATGAAAGGTTGTAGTGTATGTTTGAGATTAGTTGGTCTTGACTATTAGCATACATTAGCGTATTTGCATACGTTGAACTGGATCGAGGTGAGATAATGTCTTATGTACTGATTGTAAGAAGAGCATAAATCTCGGATAATTATTATTTCTTAATTCTAAGTATATAATATTTAATTGTGTATTTATAATACTTATTTCTTTGATTTACCATGGGTGAGAATCAAAATGATCGACTCAATAAGCTTCGTATCTTGGGCAATAACGTTATTTATATGACAGTTATTATTATTATTAGAAATCGTGTCCCGACTCGTGCGGGTTGATGATATCCCCTTGAGGAGCTCGATAATGATTATTATATTAAACCCTGCAGGTGGATTTAATTTCGATTTAATAATAAGGTTCGAGTGGTACTACTCTTGGATTAGATATTAATTAATTAAAGCTGTCAGTAGCTTATAATTAATTAATAGACATTCGATATCTTAAACACGGGAAATAATATATTTAAATAAGGAACCCGATTTCGTAAATTGGGATTTTGGTTGGAAGTGCAATATTAATTCTTTAGTGGATTGAATTGATATTAATAGACTCAATATATTAGAAAAGGTCCTATAAGAAAATTTGAGGTCTATTAGGAGTCCTTCCCTAATCCTCCTTAAGAACCCTAGTAGTAGACCAAAAGTCTATATATATGACTTATGGGGTGGCCAATTTTTGTACTCTTTTGCAAGGTTGTGAGATCAAATTTTTCTTCTTGTGTTTAATTGTAGATCTAAACTTGTCTTTGATTCTACAGTTTAGATAACACATCAAATTTTCTAAGAGTGTTCATGCAATACTAGAAAATCTAGAAAAATCAAGTGACCACATAGAAAAAAGGTTCGGCCGATCCATAGAAGTCCAAGCAAGGTCCGGTAGTTCGTTGCCCACACAACGTTCGGGTTAAGGCGGATCATACTCTAGAAGGTTCTAAAGGTAAAAATACAAGGTGATCAAGACGAAAGCAACCACTTCACTTCAAAAGTAATATCCTATGATCTTTTAGAACTAGATTAGGATATCTCGAATCCAACATATTTATTTAATAAATTTAAATAATATTTAAATTGATTATTAATATTAGTAATTAAGTAATTAGCATGCCTAAATAGATCTTATGCTCATGGATGCGCAAAACGCGTTTATCAAACTTTCCCAAACTTCGCTTCCGCTGTGTTTTATATTCCAACACCCCCTGCATAGATTCGGATTACCTTATAAGGGTCTTCCCAGTTTGGTTCCAGCTTTCCTATTTCTTTGAGAGCATCAGCTCGCCTGAGTACCAAGTCGCCGACTTGGAACTGTCTTTTCTTTACCTTCTTTCATGAGCTGCTTTTGTTAAATTCTTGTGTCTCTCAATTCGTGCCACAACTATTTCCCTTCTTTATTATATGGTATCCAGTGCCTCCTTCATTATTTCTTTCTCTTCTTCTTCATTGAACCATCGAACTTGGTGTGACATTTCCCCGACCTCTGTCGGGATTACTACTTCGAACTCATACACCATATTAAAAGGTGTTTCCCCCATTGATAGGTGTGGTTCTGTAAGACCATAGCCCCGAGCTGAGTTCATCAACCGATCCTCCCACTATGTTTTCCAAGCGGGTTTTTATCCCTTGTAAGATTGTTCTATTTGTGACTTCTACCTGTCCGTTAGTCATTGGATGGGCTACCGCAGTGAATTGTTGTTTGATGTGCATCCTTCGCACCAGGATTGGGTTATTTATCCCATTGAATTGCATCCCATTATCCGAGATGAGTATTTGGGGCACCCCGTACCTGCAGCAGATGTTGTTAAACAAAAGACTTATGATCCTTTGCTTGGTGATGGTGGCCACTGGCTCGGCCTCCACCCATTTACCGATGGCCACCACCAAAAACTTCCTTCCTCATGAACCAGGTGTGAATTGTCCCATAATGTTGATCCCCCATTTAGCGAATAGGCAGGGTGCTCCCATAGTAATCATGTTTTCTCTTGGGATGTGTATTAGCGGTGCGTAAATTTGACACTTTTGGCAACGTTTAACCATTTGGACTGCCTTCTTGCTCATCGTCGGCCGAAAAAACCAGCCCTTAATATTTTGCTGATTAATGCTCTTCCTTTGGTGTGATCACCGAAGCATCCTTCATGAATTTCCTCTAATATGTACCCCCTTCTTCTTCTGAGACACACCACAGGTATGGTTCGAGGTAGGATCTTTTGTATAGCTCACCATTAATGCAACAAAATCTAGCTGCCCTGCGCACAATTTTTGCTTTCTCCTGCTTGTCATCTGGCAGCTCTGCTCTGTTCAGATATGCTAATAAGGGAACTCGCCAATCTGCTATTTCGTTTATTTCCATCACCTGGCTCGCGATGCTACTCTGACTTGCTCCCAAAATTATTATTATTCACGAGCGACAATCTACCAAGGAACTTCCCATTTTCGCCAAATAATCGGCTCTTACATTTTCTGTCCTGGGAATATGTATCAATTCCCTTTCTCCTAGCTTCTTAGCGACCTCTCTCAGTTCCTAGACGTACCTCTTTATCCGTTCTTCATTTATTTCAAATTTTCCTCCTACTTGTTGTGTGATCAGGTGAGAGTCGGAGTAGGCGATAAGTCATCGCGCACCTAAATCTGTCCCTAGATGCATTCCATTAACTAGGGCTTCATACTCGGCCTCATTGTTGGAGGCTTTAAAATAAAACTCACAACATACCCCAACTGCTCCCCCTCCGGGGTAGTAAAAATTATCCCTGCTACGGAGCCACCTGTCGTGGCTGATCCATCAACATGTAAAATCCATTGACCTTCCGGCAGTAACCTTCTTGAATGAAATCTGCCAAATCTTGGGCTTTGATCGTTGTTCTCAGTTCGTACTCTATGTCATATTCCCCCATTTCTGCCGCACATTTTACCAGGCGACCTGATGCATTGGTTCACCCTAGTGTTTCTCTCAAGGGTAAGTTAGTTCGTAGTTTTATGTGGTGGGCAAGAAAATACGGTCTCAGCTGTCGAGCTGTAACTACCAATGCTAAGGCCCCTTTTTCAAATCGGAATAGTTCCGTTCTGGTCCTTGTGAAATTCGGATGGTACAATAGATAGGCTTTTACTGGTTCGCTTCTTCTCTCAACAGGACCGAGCTAACCGCCCCTTTTCCAACGAATAAGTATAATACTGGATCCTCTCCTGGTATTGGTTTGGTGAGCAGGGGTAGTTCAGCTAAATATTCTTTTAATTTGTCAAAATCTACTTGTGCTTCGGGGGTACATTCGAATTTATTTCCCTTTCTCAAAAGCTTGAAAAATGGGAATCCTTTCTCTTCCGAGCGAGAGATAAATGGGCTCAGCCCGGCTATCCTTCCAGTCAATATTTGGATATCTTGATATTTTTTGGAGGGTTCATTTGCAATACTGCTTTTACTTTCTCCGGGTTGACTTCGATTCCTTGCTTCGTGACCACATATCCCAAAAACTTTCCCGATTTCACCCCAAAAGAACATTTCGATGGGTTGAGCTTCATCCCATATGTGCGCAGATTTTTCAAACGTTTTTTCTAGATCTCTTATATGTTCCCCTATATTTATACTTTTTACCAGTATGTCGTCCACATAGACCTCCATATTTCGACCGATTTGTTACTTAAAGATTCTATCGACCATCCTATTTAACCATAAAGGCATGCGTACGTAACAGAAAGGTCCCTTGATACTACGAAGCTGACTCTCTTTCTATCTTAGGGTGCTATGTGGATTTGATGATATCCTTGAGAGGCATCCATCATGCTGAGCAACTCGCACCCCGAGGTTGAGTCGACCAGTTGATCTATGCGAGGCAACAGATAGTGATCCTTAGGGCATGCCTTGTTTAAGTATCGAAAATCCATGCACATTCTCCATTTTTCTTGGCTCTTTCCTACCATGACAGCTTGGATAGCCACTCTGGGAACTGGATTTCCGTTATGTGTCCCGCTCGGAGGAAGCTTGTCAACCTCTTACCCAATAATTCCATCCATCTCCGGTCCAAAGTGCCTCCTCTTCTGCTTCACCGGCCTTATTGTTGGGTCATTGTTTAATCTGTGCTCGGCAACTGTTGGACTTATCCCTACCAAGTCTTCGGCCATAAATGCAAAGACGTCCACAAATTTCCTTAACAAGTGAATCAGATTCTCTCTCAGCCCGTTATCCAGCCGACTTCCCACGCGATTTTTTGTTTCTGGCTTTTCTGTGACTAATTCGATCTCCATTAACTCTTCATTAGGATTGACACCCTCCTCTTCAGCTTCCTCCGCCGATTTTAACTTCTTGTCCTTATTTCGTTCTGGATCCGAGCCTCTTAGCTCGGGTGTTCTCTTATTGTTTTGCACCCCATGTTTCAATGTTGTCTGGACCGGGAAAAGAATTGGTCTCCAGCTACCTCCACCACCTCGCTTCCCACAGGGAATTTCACTTTCATGGGGGAAGTAGACGCTACTGCCTCATATTTGTTGAGCCCGGGACACCCTAAAATGGCGTTATAGGCGGATTTAGTGTCGACTACTAAAAACCTGATTATCTTAACCTTCTGGTGAGGTACCCGGCCTAATGCCACCGGAAGCACCACCTCTCCTATTGGCTGTACCTCGGTCATACAAAACCCGTAAAGTTTTGTATCCACCTTTCTTAATTCCACCTCGAGGTTCATTTATTTGAAGCAGTCGCAAAGTAGTATATCCATCGAGCTTCCCGTATCAATGAATACCCTTTGTACGTCATAACTGGAAATCTCTGCTGTGATGACAAGTGCGTCATTATGGGGCACGTGTATCCTGTTACAGTTTGTAGGACTAAATTGGATTACGGGTCCCCTTCTTACAGAGGCGACCTCTTTAAACTGACGATATTTTGCTTTTTGTGTATGAGCTTTTCTGGCCTGATTGGAACTTCGATCGGTCACTCCCCTTGATATCATATGAATCACTCCTTCTTAGCCGGGGGTAGGGGGACTCTAGGAGCCTCCCTCTTCATCCCCGTACCTCCCTGGGTTACGGGTGGCTTCTTCCAACCTCCACTCCTTTGCTGGTACGTGAACTTCATTAGATGCCCTGCTCTAACCAACCTCTCGATCTCATCCTTGAGGTGCTTGCATTCATCTGTTTTATGTCCATAATCGTTGTGGAATCGACAATAGAGTTCTGACTTCGGTTGGGTGGGTCCACTGAAATGAGATGTAGGCCAATCAATAACCCGGACCATCTTGACTTCCACCACTTCTAGGACCTGCGCCCTTCTCATTATCAGTGGGATATATTGGTCGAACCTTGGTCACTTCAGATTGATCTCGCTCTTCCTTCGATCCATGTTTCGATCTGTCCTTCCACGGAGTACTTCCCCCCGAGAAATATTTCCTCGGAAGGTATACACCTCGTGTTGCACCACCCTACTGGTTTCTCCTTCCCCTTCCTCGGGCTTTTCTTATGATTCCTCCATGTCTTTCTCGAATTCTTCGACGTTGATGTATTTGGAACATCGAGCTAGAACCTCGTCACATGTTCGGGCTGGCTTTTTAGCGAGAGATGTACTAAGTAGTCCTACCTATAATCCTTGCGTCAGGGCACTCGCTTTCACTTCTTCAGACGACGAGGGTACCTCTAAACATGCTTTTGTAAACCGAGTTACATAAGTCCTCAACACCGCTGTGGAGTATTGCTTGACATTGAATAAAGACATGAATGTTTTCTAGTGTGCACTAGCGCTTGCGAAGTGGGTCAGAAACGCTGAACAAACTTTGAAGCTGGTAATCGTCCCTGGCGGTATCTGGTGGAACCAATCTTGAGTCGATTCTGTCAACTTAGCCAAAAATGCTCTGCAGCTTACAGGGTCCGAATATCGGTGTAGTACCGTGATGTTTTCAAACCGATATAAATTTCGAGTAGGGTCAGAGAGCCCATCGTAGGTAAAAGTTACCGCTCTGAACCCATAGGGAGTTCCACCTGCAGTATCTCTTCTGAGAAGGGATAACCTGGATGGCTTTCTGAGCCCTTTCCTGCGACCTTTTGTCGCAACTCCTCTAGCTCGTCCTGTATGCTGGATATGATGGGATCCAGTGTTTTTTCCTATTTAGATCGTTCCCACGCCCTTGGGTGGCTTTCTCCGTGTTCTTCCTACTGACTAATCTGACCTGGCCTATCCGAGAGGATGGGTATTATTTTTCTAGGCATTTTTTGTTTTTCGACCTCCTGACTCTTCTGGATTACGCTAGCGATGATTTCGGCTAGTGCTTCCTTCGTCAAGGTGATTGTGTTGGGTCCAGCTTCTTCTCCAGTGGGGGTGATGGGTGTTTTTTCTGGAATTGCTCCTCCACCCACAGCTGCTAGTTGCTCTTCCAAATTTCTGGGCACCAGTTCTCCGATTTTCTTCTGGACTGTCTTTTCTGCCATTGTTAATCTCACGTCTCAACTCTGGTGTGACTCGATGTCACTTTTCCCACAGATGGTGCCACTTGATGTAACCGAGCTGATCGGTCACCAAGAACCAGGTCAATATCAGAAGCTTATCTAAGAAAATCCGAATGTGTGATGAAATACCTCTCTGAGTGCTTCTGGTTACTTAACCCCTTGAAGAAAATCTCTTCCCTTATTTATAGAAGGGATGAGAAGCCCCTCCATGAGACCCTGTTCCTAGATTTAGGGGAAATCCACAATATTCAGGGATTCTGGCTGCGGCCGCTAATGGATATCTGGGATTTCGGCTGCAGCTGTCAATTCCTGGATATCTGGGATTCCATCAGGATGATAGAATTCCGACTTTCCATAAGTTTTTTCTCTACTCATAAGATATCACCTTTAATTTTGTGATGCAAAGCAAAAAAAAAAAAAATGGACCAGAAAATACTCTCACACACTCGTTTTTTTCTCCCTTTTTCTCCTCTCTCTCTACTATCTTATGGATCTATTTCTCTATTCTTTTCCCTTAGATCTAGTATTTTCGGGAAGGAGCTTCTCCAATCGTCATGACACTGCAAGAAGGTCTTCACTAGATAAGCATATGGACTTTGACATGCTCTCTCACTACATGAAAATCATGCCAATGGGATTTACTGATGGATATTTTCCACTGGTAACGGATTACGACCAAAAAACTTTATATTTTATGGTTTCTTTGTTTTATTATTTCTCCAATGGGAAAAAATTCCATCTGTGATACCGACCAATTTCCCATCTAACAAAATTTTGGTCAATTCTTTTCTCTTTCTTTCAAATTTACCAGTAGAAAGTACTTTCATTGGTAAATACAACTGGGTTTTTTCAGCAGGGATTTTTCAATTTCTAAAAAAGTAGTTATGGATAGAAAATACTTCCTTCGTTGATTCAACGGATTATTCCCTAAATAAATTTCAAAAGCTACACATATTTCTTCGTATGTAGTTCTTTTTTATTATCAGAAGGAAAACATGTATTTTAAATATATCAACACAATAATTTTGATATATCTGATAAATATGATTATTTCATAATATAATGTCCATTGTTATTTTAATATAGTATAGTATATAATTTAATTTTTAAGATGTAGTACATATGGAAAACTAAACTATACATAAAAATGATATAAATTAATAAAAATAAATTGATAAAAAAGCTATTATCTTTAGTTTCAGCAAAATTCTGTTATAATTATATTGTTGAGCATTATATACATTTGCTTGTTTTTGTAACCTTTTTAGGTATTTTCCTAATATTTTGAGGACTTAAAGGAGTAATAAAAGACCGGAACCCCAGGTCATATCAATGGACACGGGTTGTGTCGGACTACCCAGGCCGTGTTAGAGGCAATACCAGATTCCCGTAGGAACTGTTCACCAAAATACAATAGAATGTTTTTTTATTTTCTGTCGGTATTTTCTGGCAAAAGTTTTTTCCCAATGATTTAACAGCAAGGATTTTGCAGGTGGATATATTCCATATATATTAAGTCGGTAAATCAATTTGATGATGGATTTTTTATGTTTGCCGACAGGAAAGTCCATTAGAATTACCTAATTTCTTATAGTGTCCGACTGTCTATCTACTCCCTTGTTGGTCATGTCTCTCTAGCTCTACTATTTTTGTGAGATCCTATTTCTTCGGCGTACTCGATCTGCACATAACTTTTCCGTTGTGCTCACGTGAATTTACATATATTTTAGAGTTGTCATTAAGATGACTTGAGCATAATGTGTAATAACAATGCCATTGAGCATTAAATTCTATATGTTTTTGGACCAGATTACGCTTGCTTGTTTGTGTGATTTTTATGTATTTCCTTGCACTTTGAGGGCTTGAACGAGTAACGAGGGGTCCTTTAGATATAGGCAGATGTATAATATATGGAAGAGTGGTGTAATATCCTAGATTTCGGTATGAATTTTTCGCGTTATTTTATCCAAGATATATTGGACATCATGGTAACTGTACAGTATGAATAAAATAATTTGAGAACTGAGACGGTTATATTGGTATAATTGATGTAGTTGGTCGACAATTACCTTTGAGGATAACGTGTATAAGGTCGTCTTAATTTTGATATCAGGTATATCATATGAGAATATAATTGGGATGAGTATACGTATTCAGTAGATGATAGACAGGAACAGTTATAATTGGTTAAGTACAGAAACCATAACGTATGCCAAGTTGAGAAGGTAAAGTACGCTACTATGCTAAGTGTAGTGTATGCTACATGGCATGCATTACGTACGCTATGAGAAGAATCAAAGAGAGGAATCTATACCTGACATGTGGAGACCAGAGAACAGCTGGCGTGCGGAAAAGGCCAGGTGTTTTCGCCGTGAATACGACAGGCCAGTCAACGGGCCTTACGTATGCAAGCAAGACAGGATAACCTATGCTAGGTAAGGGAGGTTACGTACGCCGTATTTTGCTACGTATGTTAAATGGTTCACGAAATGAGGTAGTAGCCTCTGGATACGCAATTAAGATCGGGTAGCGTACGCAAGGTACTGTTACGTACGCTCCGGTTGAGCAGTAGTGGGCGTTAATAATTCTGCAGGTTATAAAGTGAGGTTTGGTCTTTCATTTTCTCACAAACCAAGTTGAGTTTCTCTCCCAAGAAACCGTCCTCTACACTTCTAATGATTTCCAGACCCTCTAAACTTGATGGTGAGCTTGGAGGCATGGATTGGAGTTTGGGACTTGAAGTTATTGTTGATTCTTGTGGTGTATGATTGTATTATTCATCTTCAAGAGGTATGTTGGTTAATCCCTCTATTCATTCTCGGATTTTTGATGTTGTTATTGACGATTATTTCGTATGATGATAGATTATGGAAGTATTGTTATTATTATTGGTGTTCCATGTAACACCCTCAGATCCGACCGGGAATATTACAGCGTCGTGGGCCCCGAGACGGAACCCACAAGGATAAAAGACATTTTCACAAACATTTACAAACGCCCAAGCGGCGATGACAGTATTATCTATTAAAAACATTCGAAGACTTTATAAAACTCGTTTACCAAAACCGTCGTAAAATCTCATTTGAAAGGACAAGGCCAAACAGCCGAAGCTCAATACTTTAGAAAACGATTTTCCAAAGTAACTTAAGTTAACGGATAACGAAAGATCATATAAAAATACTCACGCAGCGAAAAAGACAAACAGATAAAAATACTCTAGCAGTGGAATACAACAACTGATCAGGAAACTCAATACACAAATACATGCCCTAGTCATTATCTTCTGGGAATCTCATCTCTTCACGACCGCTACAAGCTTGATATTCCAAAAACCTAAAAAGAAAGCCCACGACGGGGTCAGCCATAATACCCAACAATGATATCAATCACATCACGTCAATAATTACATACCAATGAAAATACTAAGTAAGAATACGACCAATATAATCTTACCGCCATAACTTTACTAACTCGTGATAATCCTTCCCAAGAGTCACATTTTGTATCCTTAATAACACAATAAACCCATACCCAAACAGCTTTACGGTATCTTAGACAATACCCAAGGTTCTCAAAACATCATCATAACTCACTGTTACGAAAACTACTAACTCTGTCCAACCCAATCCATCGGGTAACCTCATCAAATCTCAACACAATAATCGATTGTCCATCAAAAGACAATTACCAAAGGAAAAATACGGAACATACCTCGAGATGCACAATACCACGATAATCATGTCAGTCTAATTCGAGATCAGAACAATACATCATACGGACACGGTCTTAACACAAGACCTACAAATGCATACTCATATGACCACGTCAATGTGCTCAAAACAATAACAACAATGTATACTCAATGGAAATCCCATGATCCAGCGCCCATCGGCATAGATCCCAAGATGATCCTACTAGATCAACACGAGGTGGATAACCAACAATATACATATGCACAACAACACATGGTAAAACCAACGATGCGAATCCACATGATTCCATCGACACAACACAAGGGTAATCCAATGATCCAGCGCCCTCTGATAGATCCCAAGATGATCCGGTCGGACCAACACGAGGTGGAAAAACCCATCCAATGATCCAGCGCCCTCAGCATAGATCCCAATATGATCCCGTCGGATCAATACGAAGTGGACATCTGATCCAGCGCCCTCAGCATAGATCACACGATCTCATCAGATCAACACAACACACACAATACGACTATGTATACACATATGCAAATCAATATGTTCATCAACATGAACAACATATGAATCAATAACATGAACGACACTATGCATGATCGAAAACATCCACATTAAACCAAAATCAAATTAAGATACTTTCCCCGAGTCCTTCGGGAGCAATCTCGATGTCAAAACATCACCGACGATTATCCTCAATGTTCGATGATTCAATATGCCACGGACCATAGATAACTCATATTCTCGTCTTAGCATAACGTGTTCTCGATACCCAAGTATACCAATAACAATGTAAATCATATACATTATGATTTAACTCCCAAAAATCGGAAAACCATATACAATTCAAATATCCAGAGTTCACAACAATAATCATTGCTATATGCATCATAAACGAAATGAAACTGAAACCATTCATTGAATATTATAAATTGTGCAAGTAATAACTTGCCTCGATGCTGATACAATGATGAGGAAGCCGTTACCAATTCCATTGCCTTCGTCTACGAGCTCCTCAGTCCCGACCAAAGAAATCTATGAACATCCTCGAACACGACCGCAAAGCATGATTCTAATCACCGATAAATAATCTCAACCTATTACAATAATGGATTAACACACATTCGATAATAATCAACAATCGATATAACCAATCAACACACCCAACGGTTCTACAATACCTCGGTTAAACATAGTCTGAACAATACAACTCAAACCAGCACAAATTCATAACCATAACACGATATACTACACTGTCTGTCCACTTAGTGCACGTTAATCATATACCGTAACGTGTGCTAAGTCACTTCAGTTAGCGTGCGTTAGTCAGTCGTCTAGTGTGCGCTAATGTTATACAATTGCATGCCTTACAAGCACCACTCAGCACATTGTGATTACGAATACGAATGTAAAGCAAATTATACTCCAAGATCAATAATATCCTTTCCAAATTCAATCTCATCATCACGATCCCTATCTTATCAAGAACACTAAGTGATTCGAAACCATATTCATAGTCATCAAAACAACATAATCCGATATCCTTTAACATATATATAATCATCCAACTCATAATCCAAGTCATATATTCATATATCATCTTCTTCCTCAATATCAACACCAAGAACCATAACAACACTTCCATAATCTATCATTACAGAGAGTAATCATCAACAATAACATTAATATCTGAAAATGAGGAGAAGGATTAACCCACTTATCTCAAGAAGGCGAACAACACAATTCAAACCACAAGAATCATATCAATTCCATATATCAACAACAACATCATCCTAATCTAGTAATCCATCTCATAATCATGCTTATCAACTTGTTTATGTGATAATCATCAACTCAAGAACATCAATATTCAATCCAAAACGAAATCCAAAGGTGAAGAGTAATTACCTCTTTAAAGGAATGGATTGAATCCCAAGGTTGAATCCATTCTCAATCACTTCCAAGCTCCAAATATTGTTAGGAACGATTAACTCAAGTATTTGGAACCTCAACTTCTCTCTAAGAACTCTCTCTATCGGTTCACATGAAGAAATGGACGAAAATGACGAATAATGCCCTACTGCACATATACATACTGTACATTATTAGCATACGCTAAAACTTATATTTAGCGTGCGCTATCCTTCCTTGATAGCGTGCACTATCGAAGTCCAGAGACTAATGCCTTACTTCGTACAATGATTTACGTACGCAATGCCCATGCAATAGCGTACGTAAATGCCTCTATTTAGGGTACGCAAGTGTCCGACCATAGCGTGCGCTACTCATAGTTGACTCATTTGTCTGCATACTCCGAAGATGGGTCCACACGCCAAAAGCACCCGACAAAGCCGAGATTCCCTTTGACCGATCTACAATTAGCGTGCGTTAAGACTCATGCTTAGCGTGCGCTAATCCTTTGTAGCAAACATCCGTTGACCTTATCGGAACATGCGCCGAAAGTAGCCGGGTCCACACGTAGATTCCCTCTGATCTGTTCTGCACTAGCGTGCGCTATCCTTTGCCTTTAGCGTGCGCTAAACCTGCACGATGGCGTGCGCTATGCTTGAATATTAGCGTGCGCTAATAAGGCTATACTTAGCCATTTTCAGATATTCTTGTCCAACGTCTCGACATACAGAATACGACCATACGGCACACTGAATACATATATTTATCTCAATAACATTCTCATATGATACCCAATATCTTCAAATGCAATTATTGACCAAGTACGACAATTACACAAATACAGATGTCTCAGTCCTTCAATTATTTTATCCATACTGTACAGGTTCCACACTGTACAATATAATTCGGATAAAATAATATTAAATAATCATAGTAGAAATTTAGGATATTACGTTCCATGGATTTCGTGTTGAGAAAAATGATGATATGTTGATACTTGTTGTATTATGAGTTAAGATGGTGGTTTAGATGTTAGAACACATATTAGATTATGTTGTGTTTATGATTATATGAACAAAGTAATGTTAATTGAACATGGTTAAGGATCAATTCATGTTCTTGAATAAGTTCTTGGTGTATATGACATGATTAAGATGATTATATGTTGAAGTGTTATAGAAAATAAGATTTGAATATTTTCTGGAAAGTGTTGTGCATAAGGTTTAAAAAATTACCACCAATTATTGGAAATTCCAAAAAATTTGAAACTTAATAGTATGATAGAGCATCGAGTTAGCTTTCTAATGGTTCAAACGATGAGTTAATTGGAGTCTGGCTGAGTGATTTATGACAAAAATGGCAAAAACTATACAGTTAGTATTCGAATAACTAGTTACGGCCGTTAGGGTTGAAGTTAGCGGCCGTTAACATGCCTGGACATATAAATATTAGGGATGTCAATAGGTCGGGTAGGGTACGGGTATGCCTCCTCCATACCCTACCCTATTTGATTCGGATCGGGTTCGGGTATTTCCCATCAGTTAATCGGGTACCCAATGCGTATTCAGGTACCCGTATACCCTATATTTAAGAATATAAATATTTTTAATATATATCATATATACATATAATGTAATTAATAAATTCAATTTAGTATAAGAAATATTTAAAATATAATATTTTATATAATAATATATATAATTTATAATGCAATATAATATTTATGTGTAATATATAATAATAATAATATATTTGTAATATCCGCAATTTCGGATTTCAGTGATTTTCTTTTTTTTGGCGAGAGTCCATTTTGATGACTCGCTCATGACCGTTTCGTCATTTCGAGAATGATTAGTTCTGCATTTTTTGTCATCCGAGTTCGTTTCAGTGTCGTTTTGTTGAGTTCCGTGCTTTTTAGCGACTTTTCCGCACTTGAGCTCGATTCTTGCGAATCTCGTCCGAAAATGTTGTTTCGAGTTTCTCGCAAGTTCATTTAATGTTATTATTCATGTTGCGAGCTTTGGTTCGGTGTTTCGATCATGTATCGTGTATTTCGGACGTTTTGGGCCATTTTTGTAATTTCCCAAAGTTTGGGGTAATTACTTCCGTTGTCGAATTCCGACACTTTGGGTGGTCGGAATCGTGTGTTCTCTTAGCGCTTGGATTCGTCTTTGCGAGTACTTCGTAACCGTAGCTCCGATTTTTACTCAAGTTCGGGTTTCGGGGTCGTCCGGGCCGTTGGAGTGGCCACGGCCGAGTCACGGCCGGGCGAGGCAGCTCGGCCGAGTTACGGCCATAAGGTGCGATTCTGGCCGTAATGTGTGCCACTTACGGCCGTAAGCCTGATCGGTACGGCCGTCTGCGCTGGGCATCTTTCCGGACGAAGGCCATTCTGGCCGTAATGTGTGCGATTACGGCCGTAAGTGTCCGGCGATTCTTTGGGATCGATTTTTGACGAATGCGATTACGGCCGTAAGGCTGCCGAGTACGGCCGTAAGGGCGAGTTGCGGCCGTAAGGCATCACGGCTACGGCCAGAATCCCGCGGCTATATATAGCCTGGGCTCGGCCAGACCTTCATTTTCCACCCTTTTTCTTCCTTTTTCAGCGGCTGGCGACGGGAGGCTCGGAAAATCGAATTCTTGGTCGATTCTAATCAATTCCAAGATGTTTTGGAAGATTCTTGTTAATTATATCATCATCCAATCCGTGTATTTCGTCGAATTAAGGTATATTTCTTGATTTTCCTTCAAGTTGACTTTTCGGAGAAATTGTTCTTGATTTCGATTCTAGTCCGATTTTGATACATCGTTTGGTGTAGTATGATGTTATTAATCGTGTTCTATGGGTTGTATATCCATACTTCAAGTTTGTTCAACTCGATTAGTGATTCGAGTGTTCTTGGGAGTTATCGAACATTGAGTGTTCGATTAAATGTCCCAATGAGTTTCCCTTCGATAATTGTTGGGATTTCCGTTGTTTTTGGCTTTGATTCTCGTTGTAATCATGTTTTATTGTTCCTTCCGGAGGATTATAGGTGCTCGAGGATTCCGAGTTGAATCTCGTTGGTGTTTGATGATTCGGTTGGTGTTTTCCCGTAGTAATTTCGGTGTTATCACGTTCTTGATAGTGTTCGGGAGTTCGGAGCCGTTCGACCATATTTCATCCGTCGTATTGTTGCAATTGTGGTTTAGAGGCAAGTACCTTGCTCATACATTTCGTATTTTGTGGATATGATGATCGGTGATCGTCTTGGTGTGTTTGTTTGGTTGTTTGAAATGAAGTTTCAAAATATTTCGGTTTGGCCTCGTTAAAGGCTCTCTTTCAAAACGCGTGTGTGTTTTGTGAACGATGTGTT
The DNA here is from genome assembly GCA_033398695.1 of Orobanche coerulescens. NCBI lineage: Eukaryota > Viridiplantae > Streptophyta > Magnoliopsida > Lamiales > Orobanchaceae > Orobanche > Orobanche coerulescens. Next base: position 142,828,747 of record CM065802.1, on the reverse strand, counting down.
TTGGGAATTGTTTATGATTTGATCATTTTGAACCTGAAGGCTTTGATTATGATACTCCTGTTGTTTAAAGTTATGGAATCGTGTATTCCGTATTTAATCATGTTATTGTGTTTTTGAAGAGTTTGGTAATGGTGTCGAGTTAGTGGCCATCTCTAGTGAGTATTCTTAATGAACTTACATTCTTAGCATATTAGTATTGCATGAGTAACGTGTGTGTGTATGCTCTCTATGGGTTAGATCCGACGGGGTCTCGGTAGGGGTCCACGGAGGGGTGGATCCACGAGCTTACTTTTAACCACTATGGGTTAGATCCGACAGGATCTCGGTAGGGGTCCACGGAGGGGTGGATCCGCGGTTAATTGTGGTGCATTTTGCAAATGTGATTTGACTATGGCATTTCCGGAAATGAGTGCTTTTGAACGGTTTTCATGATTGCATGCATTGACTAAGTGTGTAAGGGGTAAGTTGTTCGTTTGGCCTACTTGGCTAGGATGGCACTAGAGTATTTTGTTGTTTGTGTTAAATCCTTTAATTATGGATTTTGATGTTGGAAGACGAACCTTGTTGTCGTTCTCGTGTACTGTGAGTTGATGAGATTTGGGGCTAAAATCCCAACGGTTTTGTAAAGGTCATTTGACGGATTTGGGGCTAAAATCCCAACAGTTTGGTAAAGGTTATTTTACGGAAAGTAAACCTTTGGGGCGGTGACCCCTTTCGTCTTTTGGGTTTTGAAAAGTGGGATTTGATAATCCTAAATTATTTTCTATTAAAACTCCCGATGGTATTTCAAATCATTTTATAAATTATTTCCCTTGATATTTTGATCTTGAAATTTTGGGAAGTCTTTACTCAAACTCTTGCCTCGGGAAGTGTTCATCCTGTTGTATTTGAATCTTTGAGGATTCCGAATTATTATCGTTCGTGGAATGTGAATTGTATGACTCGTATTTTTGCACTTGTACTTGCACTAGCAAAACAGTGGAGTTTTGCTAACCCCCGAGTATTCGGGGGGTGGATGTTTGTTTTGCATTCAGGTTTTGGAGCATAGCACAGGGTCGGCATGAAGGATGATGAAAGATGAACGATACTAATCACACGAGGATCCGTTGATGTCGTATTGGTCTAGTTGTATTCTCTTTTCCGCTGCAGTATCTTTTCCCCGTTGTACGGGAGTTTATTGTATTTTGACCCCTACGTGGGTATGTGTTGGAATTGAGTTGTATGTTATTATTGAAAGACCAAATCGATCTACTGAGTCATTTTAGCCTTAAAGGCATCGTTGAGATGTTCTATGTTGTTACTAGCCTGGTAGATCCTTGAGGAAAGGTTCTACGGCGTGTAATATCCCTGAGCGGATTGGGGGTGTTACATAAATGGTATCAGAGCTTAGGTTGTGGAAACCTAGGTTGTCGGGTCAAGTCGTGTTGTTTGAGTCTTGTTTCGTCGGATTTTGTCTGACTGAGTCGTGTCGCGACGCGTCGTCTGAGTTTGTTGGTCGTGATTAGTATCGTGGGCGATCATCATCTTCGTGCGACCTGTGGATGTAAGTTTCCTTTCTTTGTGTTGTGCCTCGTGTGACACGAGCTATTTTATGATTATTTGTTAAGTGACGGAATCCTCTTATGGATTTTGATTTCTTGATACGTGACTATTTGACTCTCATATTTCGTTCATATGAGGAGTAGTGTTGCTGGATTGTGCATGTTGGACTGTATTTCTCTTATCCGCTGCGTGAGTTCCTTTGTAATGGCTTTCGGTATTTTACCGACTGAGTTTTATTTTGAAAACCGATTTCCTTAACCGAGTTTTTGGCATTATGGCCTTGATCGTTTTGGCGAAATTTTTATGATGGTATTTGATATTTTGTAAATGGCTTTTGTAAGTTTTGAAATATTACCGTCATCGGCCTTTTTGACGTTGTAAATGATTTTTAGCCTGGTGAGTTCCGGTGCGGGACCCACAGCGCTATAATGTTTCGTGTAATTACCCGAAATTTTTGGGCATTCTAGCCCATTGAATTATCTTTGAAAACCTTGAGTATCTTAGAAAATAAATTTCGAGACGTACCTTTAAAATGAATTATTTTCTCGTGGTACATCCGAGGTGCCACGATATGTTTCCAAATTCTTCTACCTCGAGGACCAAAATATTTTGAGATATTTTCAATGTTTTAGAAACACTTTTATTTAGACCCTAGGGTCGAATACTCTGGAAGTTTCACTAAGAGAAAGTGTCCTCATTTTTATCAAATGCGAAATGGTTCTCTAAAGTCTCGATAACGATGTTTCACGTTTGTACTTTTTTTTTTGAAAGGTGATACTCAAGATCAACCGGTGTTCTTCTAAAATTATTTTCAAAATGAGGTTTTCATTTTTAAAACCTATCCATTCCCGTATGAGGGCTGGGTATGTATGTATGATGTTCGCGTTGTCATCATGATGTTTGCTCCCGAGTATGATCGAATTGGCAGTGTGAGCATTGAGTCGTTTTCCACACATTTGTTGTGTTAGCCCCCTGTGAGAGGCGGGATGTTGGTGTTAAATGTTGTCGCCTCGTGGTGATTTCTGCGTTGTCGCGCATGTGCGAGCTGTTAGAGCTTGGTTTGGTATGACCGTGTGCATCGGTGATGGTTCCGTTATGTGTCGGTTGTTTAATGTCTTGTTACCTTGCTCCCGTTTTTGTGAATTTCGTGGACGAGATCGGAGGTAATGCCCGTACTATTTTGACTTCTGTATTTTCTCTTTCTCCAGTCTATCAATTCGCTCATGTTCGTTGATACTTTATGAACATGTTCTGTATTTCGGTTTCATCGTCCGAACGAGCTGCGACCTTGTTGTGGGTCGATCTGGTTATCACTGTGACTTTTTTTCGGGTTCGGTTCGATTCTTGTGAACCTTGTTCGGGAGTGACATCATCTGGTTCTATTAGTTCTTTTATTCGAAGTGGGTCAGATTTGGAACTCTTGTGTTTTCGACTTGGTCGACTCATTATGTTCGTTGACATTTCTGAGCTTGTCCTGCCCCTTGCTTTTTTTGATCGAACGAGTGTGGTATTGTTTCGAAATAACTCGTTTGTCGTTGTGACTTTTCAATTGCTATTCCCTTTCCTGTGGATCTTATGTGATTACACATCTCGTTGTTTTCACCGGATCATATATATTGTCTCGAGTCGAGATGTGAACCTTGGAGTTGTTGTTTGAATTTTATTGTTCTTCGTGATTCGAACATGATTGTACGATTTTTGTTGTCTCGATCGTTGTGGTTCGATCGTTTGATTGTTCGGTTTTTGTTGATCTCGTCTCGTGATTGTTGAACGTTCAGACTCCTTCGTAAAATTAGTCTCGTTTCAATCTCCCAACCCTTGGGCGGTGGAATTCCGTATTTGTTCAGGGTTTGGCTCGCGTTGTGATGGATGAACCGTTGGGTTGGTCAATCGTATCGATTTTCGTTCGTTGTGTTTTGTGATTGTTCGGATAATTGACTTGATTGTATTATCCATTTGATGACGCTTGTCACTTGTTGGTTTTATTATATCCCTAACGGCGACGTTGTGTTGGTCGTCGTGGAGCGTGTTTTCACGCCATATATTCCTTTGCGTTGCTTGTAACGTTTCGCCGATGGGCGTAAGTTACGCGTTTCTTGTGTATCTCGTTGAGTTTTCCTGGTGGTATATTTCTTCTCCCTACTTGTTTTAAGTTTCGGGACGAAACTTCTTTTAAGGAGGGTAGAATGTAATATCTGCAATTTCGGATTTCGGTCATTTTCTTTTTTTTGGCGAGAGTCTATTTTGACGACTCGCTCATGACCGTTTTGTCATTTCGAGAATGATTAGTTCTGCCCTTTTTGTCATCCGAGTTCGTTTCGGTGTCGTTTTGTTGAGTTCCGTGCTTTTTAGCGACTTTTCCACACTTGAGCTCGATTCTTGCGAATCTCGTCCGAAACTGTTGTTTCGAGTTTCTCGTAAGTTCATTTAATGTTATTATCCATGTTGCGAGCTTTGGTTCGGTGTTTCGATCATGTATCGTGTATTTCGGACGTTTTGGGCCATTTTTGTAATTTCCCAAAGTTTGGGGTAATTACTTCCGTTGTCGAATTCCGACACTTCGGGTGGTCGGAATCGTGTGTTCTCTTAGCGCTTGGATTCTTCTTCGCAAGTACTTCGCAACCGTAGCTCCGATTTTTACTCAGGTTCAGGTTTCGGGGTCGTCCGGGCCGTCGGAGTGGCCACGGCCGAGTCACGGCCGGAGCAGGGCCTGGCCTGGCCGAGTTACGGCCGTAAGGTGCGATTCTGGCCGTAATGTGTGCGATTCTGCCGTAAGCGTGATCGGTACGGCCGTACGGGCGCTGGCATCTTCGGACGAAGGCCGATTCTGGCCGTAATGTGTGCCGATTACGGCCGTAAGTGTCCGGCGATTCTTTGGGTGATTTTTGACGAATGCGATTCTGGCCGTAAGGCCTGCCGAGTACGGCCGTAAGGGCCGAGTTGCGGCCGTAAGGCACTGCCGGTTACGGCCGTAACCCTGCCGGCTATATATAGCCTGGGCTCGGCCAGACCTTCATTTTTCACCCTTTTTCTTCCTTTTTCAGCGGCTGGCGACGGGAGGCTCGGGAAATCGAGTTCTTGGTCGATTCTAATAAATTACAAGATGTTTTGGAAGATTCTTGTTGATTATATCATCATCCAGTCCGTGTATTTTGTCGAATCAAGGTATATTTCTTGATTTTCCTTCAAGTTGACTTTTCGGAGAAATTGTTCTTGATTTCGATTCTAGTCCGATTTTGATACATCGGTTGGTGTAGTATGATGTTATTAATCGTGTTCTATGGGTTGTATATCCATACTTCAAGTTTGTTCAACTCGATTAGTGATTCGAGTGTTCTTGGGAGTTATCGAATATTGAGTGTTCGATTAAATGTCCCAATGAGTTTCCCTTCAATAATTGTTGGGATTTTCGTTGTTTTTGGCTTTGATTCTCGTTGTAATCATGTTTTATTGTTCCTTCCGGAGGATTATAGGTGCTCGAGGATTCCGAGTTGAATCTCGTTGGTGTTTGATGATTCGGGTGGTGTTTTCCCGTAGTAATTTCGGTGCTATCAAGTTCTTGATAGTGTTCAGGAGTTCGGAGCCGTTCGACCATATTTCATCCGTCGTATTGTTGCGATTGTGGTTTCGAGGTAATCGGGTCGGGTATTCGGGTCGGGTATATAATTCAAATGGGTACACGGGCCGGGTATTCGGGTAATATACTATACCCATACCCGACCATCAAATTTCGGGTTCGGTCGAAACCCGACCCGATTTTGGGTTTATCCGACGGGTAAGATCGGGTACGGATAAAGTTGATATCCCTAATAAATATGTTCAATAGTCAGGAATTTCACTTCTCAACCCTTACTACTCGATCCCTTTTTACCCCAAGGCACCCAAACTCGACTTTTAACCCCTAAATCTCATATTTTGAGTTGGTTTATCAAGTGTAATATCTAAGAAAGCTGGGAACAAGGATTCTAACATCGTTCTTGACTCTTTTGTCGTACTGAGGTAATTGGTTTGAACTCCCATATTTTTGAATGTTTTAGAGTCTTGGCATATGTAGGTTGTTTAGTTCGTATCGATGGCTAGAATCGTATTATGTTGAAGGATATATATATATATATATATATATATATATATTTGTGATCGTGTTCTTCGTGTTCTCGATGTGGTTGGTGTTTATTAATTGATGATTTGAATATACCTTTAAATTATGCCTTCAAGGTGTTTGATTAGAGATTTGAAAGAGAAATTGATTGGAATTTTTTAGTTAAGTTTGTATATTCGGCTTATTGAATGGATATATGGATTTTCCGGAATCGTGGGAAAACTAAAAAGAAGTGTATGTTGAATTTGAATTCGGTATTGATATATTCAAGGATACTAATTTCATGCTTATGGTTATTTGGATAGATTAATGTTGTTTAGATCGTGATTGAAGAACTATCAAGTTCGGAGTATTCGTGTATCCGAATTGGCTTGTTGGCATATCGGTATTTGAGGCAAGTTTATACATGTTCAGTTCATAATATTTAATGAATGGTCTTAATTTCATTTCATTTATAATTCATATAGCAATGATATTATAAATATGAATTGTCGAGATAATAGTTTGTATGTTGTACTTTGATTGGATTATATCTTAATGTATATGATTTAAATGGACCGGGACGTGGGACCGACTCTGGACGGTCCAAGCCAGCGCTGTTTTCTCAGCTTTTCCCACGCCTCCTAATCGTTCAAAAACCGATGTGGGGGGAGGCAGTGTGTTTCCGGGATGGATAGGGACTCTCCCCGTGACCCTCCGTCTCTTATTTGGAAATCCGCTAAACGGCCCTCTTCTTATTCCGCCGGGGGGCGGTCGGACGAGTCGTATGGGATGGGCCTCAATCTGATCTTCGGGACCTTTCCCCCGAGGATTTCCGCTCTGGGTGGCCCGCGCCATGATGGCGTGCATTCCCTGGACGAACGTGGGGTGCTTGAAGCATTCCGCCACTTTGATCAAAATTTTCTTCCTCCGTGGCGCGTTGGGGATCTGCCTCCGCTCGATGTTGGTGCTTGCAACTTCCTTTCGACATGGTAATAGCAAATGGATAAAGTTTTCCAAAATTCGGGCGAAAATATCAATTTCTGTAGTTGCGGGCAACCAGCCCCTCTTTCTAGCGCCAATTTGTTGATGCCGCGTTTGGTCAACAAAACGTGTGCTGATTTGGAGTAAGTAAATCGAAACCACATAGTAAATAAGGCTCAGAAATAAAAAGCCAACAGGATATGAGAATATCAAATATTACTGATTCTTGCTTTTACACAAAGGGTCGAGCCGGTTTTTCAGGTCGGTCTATAGCCCTTGGCGTATTACAATGTAATATGATTTTATTCATGGAACTTTTCAAAAATCCTAGTCTATTGTACATTCCGTCTATTTATAGAGAACCCTGAATGGATGACAGCTGGGGAATGTTTGAGATGCCTCCAAAACACTTGTCAGAATGAGGGAATGTTTCAGGGCCGTGTGGCAGCCTCTAAGGGGACTTGGGAAGAGACGAGACAGGTTGCTATAACTTTCCTGTATGCCTATTCTGTACGTCTGAGCAAAGTTTATCCGCTGCTCGGTCGGCTCGGGTTCATAACCAGGGTCGGCTGTCTACCCCATATTGATCTGCCCGGTTATGGTTTACCGGAGTTCTCGAACCTGGCTAGTCCGACTCCTGGTCGGACCTCCACGTGGCAGCCTTGCTCGGTCGGTCGACCCGGGCTTCCGCAATTGCCTCCCAGTTCGGGTGGTCCAGTTCGGCTGAACCGATCGAGAAGGGGTGAGTGGGTTCCAGATTGTCTCGGCTATCATCAGTGATTTTCCGAATATCCATACTTATTCATATTCTCAACTCGCTGTGCAAGCGGTCATGGAGCTTCACGATCATATCGACCCAATTGGAGTCATTATTGAGGCAATACGAGGCTTACTAGAACTAGGTTGTTTTCCTAGCACCAGACATTTTCTTAGAAGATTTAATGGTGTGGCTCATAGACCAGCTAGTTTTCTTTTTCCCCCCTAATTCGCGTGTTTAAATTGAAGATGTTTTCCATGAGTGGCTTATAAATCTTGCTTGTAATGACGTCTCTGATGAATAAAATATAAGCGAATATTCCGCCTAATAAGTAAAATAGTCGGACAAAGCAACTAATCAACTCCCCTACATAATAATATGAACAGTGTACAAATACAACATCTGGTTTGGCACAAAGGAGGTTAAGCTCAAATAGATATAGTCTCCCGATCTCTACACTTTCTGATTCTAATGATCATATTTCCATGTCCTGAACTACCCTTAATCTCGCAACACTGTCTCCGTGGCCTCTGCATATTCATCAACGAAAAGATTCAGTTTACTAGCTTTGCCATAAGCAATAAAATTAGAAAATCAGTCACTACCCTATATATCATATATATGTTGAATATTCATCATGATAATCTCAAAGCACACCCCTTAAGTTGCAATGCCATTAAAAATAAGTTTTCTTATGATAAAATGGGAAATATTATAAAAACTATTTTTGATATTTGGAGTATCAATAAAAAAGAAGACTAAAACTGAGAAGCTCTCTAATTACCAAAAAAAAATCCAAATTGGATTTTGTTTCTAAAAAAAATGATCAAAAAAACTGTGACGTTTCTATAATATATACAAAGGGAAATTTCTGTAAAATGACATGAGAATTTTTAAAATTTCTGTATGAACTCAAAGTTTTCTCTTTGAATATATATAATGCATAAAACTTTCCATATGAACTCAAAAGCTAAGATCAAGACTTGCTTCTTCAACATAAAATTAGGAGATACGAACCTGCTTCCAATCATGAGGATCCATTTTCGGCACTGAAACGATGATCTTGTTAATAGCCGTAGCACGAGCGTAATGCCTGTTACAATTCTTTACTGGCTTCTTGACAAACTTTATATAACTCGACACCGTCTCGCTAGCGGGGCCCTTCTTGGCTGAGTTTAAATAAAAGACAACTGGATTTTTACACGGATCAGAGCTCAGTGGACGAGTATTGAACGTGAAAGGTCCCTCTTTCCAACTCCTCCACGTTTGGAAAGTTAGTAGTGGTATTTCCAGCTCCCTGGCCGTCAACAAAGTCGGGTATATTTGTACAGTATAGCCCCATGCAATTGAAACTGACCATTTATTCCTATGATGGTAACAAAAACATTGTTGCAGGGTCCTGGAAGGATCAAGATCATAAGCTTCCATTAAGGCTCTCAACGAGTCGAGCTGAGTCTGGTTTGTAAATAATGGCTCGACGTAGTCAAGGTGATGAAGAGAAACTAAAGGTGCCAATGGATGTGCCGCCAGGACACCGAAAGGATTGCCTCTTATATCAATCTAAAAGAAACATAAAAATCTCAGGAACAACCCCACTGATTTCTTTTTGTAGCTTTATGAAATAAAACAGAAACTTCAACAGAAATAATGAGTAAAGTGCCCTCGAAGACGCAAACCGCCAAAATTGGCAATGGAAATTAACCTCTCCACTTACTGAAGGTGAGATGGAAAAGGGTGCGCTAAATGGAACAGCAACAGATACCGGATTTATGTATTCTATTTGTGTTTGTTCCATATTCGTATAATATGTACAAGACTATATAAATATCAACATTCAATATAATTTTTTTGACAGTAAATACATCAAAACTATCACCAGGTGAGGCAAATCAAAAGACTTCGTCAACAGTCAAACAAGCAAAGGAAATTTCTAAAAAAGAGTACATAATATCGGAGAAACCATATAGAAGTTAGACTCCAACCCACATATTATAGCAATATTACAAGTGAAAGGCATATATTAATTAATCAAATTATATGAGTTGATGTATTTCACTGGCCTCACCCACTAGACCCAGGTGTGGATCGCTGTCGGTGAGTTTAAGGCGATACGGGTCGGACCGGTTTCCAGGTCCTGTATGTTAAATGCCAGCAGAAACATGTCCTAAAGCACACAGGTCAGGCCAATTGCCATTGGCGGCTATAAAGAGGATCTCCAACAAGGATTCAAGATTCAAGATAATGTCTCTTATATCGATCCAAGAGACAGAAAGAAGCAATGGCATAAAGAGGATCCACAACAAAGATTCAAGATTGATCAAGAGATCTATCCACCATCCAAGTTTTTCTCTTCTTCTTCTTACTTTGCACTTAAAATTTTGTTTAACATTCTGATAATTAATATGTTTTCCTATTACTATTTCACCATATCCGACTAGGTCTGTTAAGTTTCGGGATATGGGAGTACGTTGATTTTTTATGATTGACTATTAAATATCTTTACCTTTATTCGCTTTTCAAATAATTGGTTTTAATTCGTGTTTAGACAATCGATCAATGTTTTTACATGTGAAACATTATTGTTCATAATTAGGGAAATAATAGGCCTCAATTATTTGAAATAATTAATTGAGATTGAGAAATTGGTAATTAGTTATGACGATAATTAGTCGTTTGTTCTGTGTAGTTGGATAACTTATAATAGATGAAGACATCATTATAGGCTATTTAATCTACTTATTTAATTGATCCCGAAAGAGGCTTTAAATAACTTCTGAGGCAATCAAAAAGGAAAGATAAGTGGAAACTTTAAATAGATCAAATCCGATTTACCCTAGCAATCAATGGAAACTTTGATCATCTAGATAAAACTGAGAGTTTTACAATCTTGTACGCAATACAATAAAATAATAAGTCTCTTTGAAAAACGATATTGCTCATTGCTATACTAGCAATTGACCCGAATATCGGTAAACAAAGGTGAACAGGTTTTTGGCGCCGTTGCAGCGGAGATTCTGGCATTTTGTTTGCACACAATTTTACTAAGCGCAAACAAACCATTGAGAAAAATAAAAGAGAAGCAGCACAAGCCCGCCACGAGTAGACAGCACACAAGAGACCAAAGAAACCGAGCCTCTCGACCAAGGGGACAGAAATTCCGATCAAAACCCACATAACCCGAAGCCCTTTATTGTGTGTTGCTGCCCTCCACGTCGACTCTAGTGGTGTCAGATGATGGTATGCAAGAGTTTGCGAATTTGTGAGTGTGCAAGTGCTGGGAACGAGAGGCATGAGATAAATGAGGCTTTTTCTAATAAGCAAATTGGAGGTAGTGGGGTTGTGCGTGTGTGAGTGCCGGGAATGGACAGAACGTGGAGATTGAGATAATTGAGAGAAAGGGGATTAAGGCTTTTTCTAGTTAGGAAATTGGAGATAGTTAACACATAAGCAAAAGTTTCCATTTGAACTCTTCTCAATGTGTGTGTATGTGTATATATATATATATATATATATACACACACACGCGTGTGTATGTATGTGTGTGTGTGTTACACTTAGATTTTTATCCTTTAACAAAGTAATAGAATAATTGTGCAAATTATTAAGGCATAATAACACCAACAAGCATGATTTAAATTTTTGATCAATTGCAAATTCAACACGATACTTCACAACCTTTGATTTGTTGCAAACTGAATCATGGCCCCTATTCTAGTGGCCGAAAATTGATTTGGCAGTTGAGAAAGTTTTTTCCAAATTACAATTAGGTCCAAAAGTGTATCAAATTCTATTTAATTGCCCTAAGATACAGAACACATAAAGAAACTAAATAAAAAAAGGCAAAATAACTCACGCTTGCACACATGCACACTTATAAACACACATTCAAACACAGACTCGGACATGGAACGCACATGATGAGAGTGGACCCTGAAGGCAAACCACCCGAAACAAGGTAAGATTCGCTGGAAATGTGAAGACAGTTCGTTGGAGAAATGAAGACCACTATAAATTTTGAACACAAATTCTTGTCCGATTAGAATTCGAGTTTCAAAATCGATCGATGTGTTTCGAATCACATGATTAGATGAACAAAAAGGAGGAAAGTTTTTTGAGTTTGAAGCAGTGGTTTGCCAAAAATCGGTCGATGATGAAAGTAGCAACCGGAGGAGTTATTTCCGAAATATAGGCCTCCCGGAGTCACTGGACGACTATGCGCCGCAACACATGAGGGAGTGTGCCGCGGCACACTACTTTTGCTACGAACAACCTCGAGTCACTGAAATGCGTGCCTCGGCACACGTCCTCTGTGCTGCGGCCCCCTGGGAACTTTTTGTCACTCATTTCCTGAGTGTGCCTCGACACACAATGTCTGTGCCCCGGCACACAAAGTCAACAGGACTGGGGTTCTTCTTAGCAGCATTTTTGCTGCGTTTTTTTTCCAAGAGAACACCTCACACCTTGAGAGCCTACACGAGAGAGAGAGCAAGAGAGAGAAGAGAAAAGAGAGATTACACTTCTTCGATATTTCGGAATTGTGTCGATCGGATCGTCGTGATATTTTGACAATAGCTTGGTAGCAATTGGGCAAATCTTTTCACCGAAGTAGATCGAGGTTTTGGTGTCCGGAAGTTCGGGTATTTTGTAAGCTTCTTGTGTAAGCTATCTTTAGGGTTTTTCTTTCTCCATCTTGTTGTTGTGTATTCCAAATACTTGAAGATTGTTTATTACCAAGTATTTAACGATTGTTGTATACCTCTAGTTGTACTAGGGAAGAATCGTGTATTGTAAATTGGTGATAGTGGGAAGTTTAAGTGGTCACAGGTCCCATGGTTTTTACTCTTGATTTGAGAGGTTTTCCACGTTAAATATTGTGTCTCGTTGTTTATTGCTTTTTATATCATTTGTATTGTTTATCGAGTTGTATTTGATTTACTCTACTTGTCGGTAACCTCAAAGTTACAATTGAGATTGGGAAAGTTGTCAAACGAGGGTATTCTACATTTCCATTGTGACGTTATTGTGTGTTTTTTCCCAACAAAGTGGTATCGGAGCCACGATTGTTTCGTGATTGTATTATCTCAATTGTAAGATGGAAGCCAATACAAGTAGAATGGTGAACTTGAATGGTTCGAACTACCATGTATGGAAGGGGACCTTTTATATGTGAATGATTATTATCTACCAGTGTTTAGCAACGACAAACCGGACGGGAAGTCAGAGTCGGAATGGACTATTTTGCATCGTCAAGTTTGTGGCTATATTAGACAATGGGTTGATGACAATGTCTTGAATCATATCAGTGGAGAAAAGAACGCCTGAGAGTTGTGGCACAAGCTCGAGCAATTGTATGCTCGGAAGACGGGGAACAATAAGCTATTCCTCATTAAACAAATGATGAGTCTAAAATATCGAGATGGGACTCCTCTGTCGGATCATTTGAATACATTCCTGGGCATCATTAATCAACTTGCAGGAATGGGCATTAAATTCGAAGAGGAGGTTCAAGCTTTGTGATTGTTGGGTGTTGTTGCCCAAAATATTTATCCGAAGATTAATACTGCTGGAAGACGGACAACAAACAACAATTGCGGGAGCACTTCCGAGAGTAGATAAATAATACAAGATTTGCCGGGTTTGTTAGGCCCGGGCTTGAATGCTCTCGCGAGATGTTATTAATACGAATATTCGTGGATACAAGTATTAATGAGAGAAATCTAAATACAATGAGTGTAAAAAGACTCTGTTGATCCGGCTCTTGAGCGAAGCTCGGTGTTCTTCGTCCCCGCCGTAATCTTTGGATGAGATAGGCCGAGAAGTAAGACCGAAAGATAGTCATTCAAGAGTTGGATGTTAGCCAAGTGTGTGTATTTTGCTTCTGTATAGTGTGAAATGCGGGAATGCAGACCCTTTTTCCAAGTGCAGGCTGCCCTCTTTATATAGGGGTTGAGATGCCTTGTCTCCTAATGGGCGATCGCCTTTCGGCCATTAATGTAATGGGGCGATCGTCCTAAAGGGCACGTGGGCTGCCTGCCAAAAGTCCATAGATCCAGTCGGCAGCTAGCCGAGTGGCCCAATGAGGAGCCGGCACGCGTCCGGAAATCTATCACAGGAGGTCCCACTTTGTTACTTTCGGCGGACTTTGTCAGTAGGTGCAGTAGGCGCCAGGCTGTAGTCACATGTCTTGTCCGTCAGCTCCTTTCGCAGGTCTGGGCCCCGTTGGTAGGTGAGGTAGGTGACAGGTTTGTCAGCGCCTTTTGTGGATCTGCACGTGGGTGCTGTCCTGTGGCTCGGCCTTGGCCGACTGGATGGCCATCGGCCCAGATCGTCATGATGCGGTCGTCTCTAGATGGACACCGAGGATCGTTCTCGGCCAGTCACCGAAGGTCGGCAATGGTCGGTCACCAAGGGTCGGTCGGCAAAGTGCTGAGAGATGATCGTCCATAAGTCGGTCGCCAGAAGTCGGTCGCCGAGTACCGAGAGGCGATCGTATCTGAGGTCGATCGCTCGGCACCGGGACTTGTCCTGGGACCTTTGGCTGGGCGATTTAGCTCGTCCACTGGGCTAAGGCTCGGTCGCCAGGTCGCTGATCGGCAGATCTGCCTTGGCCGTTCGGCAGCGACTTGGTCGCCCGACCTCCTAGGCGATCGCCAGTCGGAAGGTGTTAATTCTTGACACAACAATTGCCCCCCCAGCTTGCTCCTATGTTGAAGACATGGGGCGAGGTGGTTCTTGCTGGTGATCGTGTATGGATGAGGATGGGCGACCTGAGCTGACTTAGGATTCGGACTTGGGCTATCACGGTCGATTGGCTTTAGCTATCTTTCGGTCTTGTACCTGCAAAAACAACATTGGCCGATCCCCCATGGAAACTTGGTGGTTTCGCTTTGTTTGAGGAATCGTGCACAGTCGCGGAGATCGATGGACCGACCCCATGACCGTGTCTTGGTGCGCGAAGACATTGAGTGTCTCGTGACTCACTTTATTATGAGGGTCCTCTCATAGCCGCGCCGCCTCGTATCTAAACGAAGGGCGTGCGGTCTCGGTCTAGAGGAGTCCTTGCGCGGGGCAGCGTCGGATGAATCAACTCCACGCCCGCGGCTTGTTAGCTCTGCTTCCACCTCGGCCAGCCATGGAGATGGCCGACCTCGACGGTGTACGTTGAGACGGGGATTGTGGTATGTGTCCACCGATTAATGTTGGAGAGCCCTCGTACTACGCCGGCCTCGTATTTAAACGAAGGGCGGGCGATCTTGGCCGAAAGGGACCTTGCATGGCCGAAGCATCCGGTTCCATCGATTGCCAGACCATGGCTTTATGATGTGCGGTGGAGGCGATCTTATGCCTTAGTCCGTCATGTTATATCCGGATGTAGATGGCGATCGTGTCCTCCGATGCGGATGATGTAAGCGTGATGATCGGCGATCGGGCGGAAGATCGCGATCGTCGCCGCCGCGATCGCTTATTCGTAGGTCGATATTGGCGATCGGGCGGGAGATCGTCGTCCGGTGCCGATCGCGCACGCCACAAAGCTAAGAAGAAACCTTTGCTGGCCGTAAAATCTGCGGCTCTTGCCCTAAGGCTGCGTAGGTCGAGGTTGGGTCTTCGTGAGATGCCCGAACATAGGCGAAAAACCCCGAAATCCTCCTAGGACCGCGTAGAGGCGGTCTCATCGCTTATGGGCTCGCCATTGAGGATGATTACGTCTACCCTGGTCGATGTAGTCGGAGTCGGACTCTTCTTCTCCCCGCTTGATTTGCATCATGCGAGGGGACCTTCGGGCCGACGACCACAGTGGCGAAGTACTCCGTGAAGACGTGCGCCAGCTCGTTAAAGGAGCCAATGGACCGAGGTGGCAATGAAGTGTACCACCGGTGGGCGAGGTCGTCCAGCGTCAGAGGGAACATTCGGCATCTGGTCGCGTCAGATGCCCCACACCCGGTCATGTAGATGTTGAACTTCCTCAGGTGCACTTGGGGGTCCGATCGCCCCTCGTACATGGGCGTTTGCGGGGGAGCGATCTTATGCTGCACGGGGGCGAGCTCGATGTCGATCGTGAGCGGCTCGCTTGGCCCGGCGATCGTCTTCTTGGCGCCTGCCCTGGATTCCAGGAGCGCCTTCATGTCGTTAAGTTGACGTTGCATCGCAGCCATTGCCGTGGCTTGGTCGCTTGCAGATCGGCTTTGGGAGCAGGAGCCGAGGCGATCGTGTACCGATCTCCGGGCTCCACTGCCGCCGGCCTCGGCAATTCGGCGAGGGGGAGCCAGACGGCTAGGCTGCCTTCTGGGAATCGGGTAGGCCGAGCTCCTGGTGACGGACTCAAACTCCGTCGTCTCGTAGGCCGGGCCGGATCGCCCGTGAGCTGTGTCGGGTCACCGCCTGTGCGATCGAAGACAGAGGTGCCCTGGCGAGCGCCTCTTCTGGGACGGAGCCTCACCGCGTCGCTCGGCCGTGACGCCTTGAGCTTCCGCTGACTTCCGGCGACGGCCGAGGGGGCGATAGCAGGAGGCGCGTTGAGAGCACTCCGTCGCTCTGTAGACGGCCAGGCCCCTTCGATCTGTTCCTTGGTTTGGAACCGATCGAGCGAGAGGCTTGGGCCGCCGTCCAGGGACGGATCGAGCGTCTCGATCGCGGCGGCTACCTTCCACCATCGGCCGTGGCTCGGACCAGGACGGAACAGGGGGTTTGGCCGGCCGCCGGCTTTCTTCGACGCGAGGCGTAAGACATGACTTCTGAAGGATTTCTTTGAAGTGCAGTAAGTGTCACTTCAAGTATCTGCCCCGAGAACAGTGAGTGTTCTTCGGGACGGTAGGTATAAAAAATCGAGGGTTGGATGCCCTCCTTCTAGCGCCAATTGTTGTTGCCCAAAATATTTATCCGAAGATTAATACTGCTGGAAGACGGACAACAAACAACAATTGCGGGAGCACTTCCGAGAGTAGATAAATAATACAAGATTTGCCGGGTTTGTTAGGCCCGGGCTTGAATGCTCTCGCGAGATGTTATTAATACGAATATTCGTGGATACAAGTATTAATGAGAGAAATCTAAATACAATGAGTGTAAAAAGACTCTGTTGATCCGGCTCTTGAGCGAAGCTCGGTGTTCTTCGTCCCCGCCGGTAATCTGCTGGATGAGATAGGCCGGGAGAAGTAAGACCGAAAGATAGCTGTTGCCAAGAGTTGGATGTTAGCCAAGTGTGTGTATTTTGCTTCTGTATAGTGTGAAATGCGGGAATGCAGACCCTTTTTCCAAGTGCAGGCTGCCCTCTTTATATAGGGGTTGAGATGCCTTGTCTCCTAATGGGCGATCGCCTTTCGGCCATTAATGTAATGGGGCGATCGTCCTAAAGGGCACGTGGGCTGCCTGCCAAAAGTCCATAGATCCAGTCGGCAGCTAGCTGAGTGGCCCAATGAGGAGCCGGCACGCGTCCGGAAGTACTGTCACAGGAGGTCCCACTTTGTTACTTTCGGCGGACTTTGTCAGTAGGTGCAGTAGGCGCCAGGCTGTAGTCACATGTCTTGTCCGTCAGCTCCTTTCGCAGGTCTGGGCCCCGTTGGTAGGTGAGGTAGGTGACAGGTTTGTCAGCGCCTTTTGTGGATCTGCACGTGGCCGGCCCCGTGGCTCGGCCTTGGCCGACTGGATGGCCATCGGCCCAGATCGTCATGATGCGGTCGTCTCTAGCTGGACACCGAGGATCTTTCTCGGCCAGTCACCGAAGGTCGGCAATGGTCGGTCACCAAGGGTCGGTCGGCAAAGTGCTGAGAGATGATCGTCCATAAGTCGGTCGCCAGAAGTCGGTCGCCGAGTACCGAGAGGCGATCGTATCTGAGGTCGATCGCTCGGCACCGGGACTTGTCCTGGGACCTTTGGCTGGGCGATTTAGCTCGTCCACTGGGCTAAGGCTCGGTCGCCAGGTCGCTGATCGGCAGATCTGCCTTGGCCGTTCGGCAGCGACTTGGTCGCCCGACCTCCTAGGCGATCGCCAGTCGGAAGGTGTTAATTCTTGACACAACATTGGGCACTTTGTCGGATACTTGGGAGACGTTTCGTATGTCTTTGTCTAACTCTGCCCCTGATGGTGTCATTTCGATGGAACTTGCAAAGGGGAACATGCTGAACGAGGAGGTCCGAAGAAAGTCACAGGGATCTTCGTCACAGTCGGATGTTCTTATTACTGAACGGAGGGGAAGAAGTCAAAGCAGAGGTCCGAGTAATGGAGGGCCACAAAGAAGTAATTATAGAGAGAAGTATGCCAACACTCTATCATTGTGGTAAGAAAGGGCATACGAAGAAATTTTGCCGACAACAAAAGAAGCAAAATCGCCAAGGCAGAAAGAACACTCAGAAGAAGGAGAGTGGGAGTAATGAAAAAGACGAAGTAAATACTACTATCGAGGAGTTCTTTGTATGTTGCGATTATGACATGGTGAACCTTGCCAGAGATGAGTCGAGCTGGGTAGTCGATAGTGGAGCTACGTGTCATGTTACGTCACGTAGGGATTTCTATTCCTCTTATACTCCGGGTGACTGTGGGATAGTCAAGATGGGTAACGATGGGTTATCCAAGATTGTTAAAGTAGGAGACGTACATTTGAAGTTCGACACTGGTGTGGAGCTAGTTTTACGTAATGTGAAACATGTTCCGAATATGAGTCTGAATGTGATTTCAGTAGGCCTACTCGATGATGACGGCTATTGTAGCGGTTTTGGCAAGAGAGTGTGGAAACTCACTCGAGGTTCCTTGATTGTCAGAAGAGGAAAGAAGGCAAAGAAACTTTACATGACATATCCAAAGGTCACGATTAATGCCGTGAACACAGTGGACAATAATGACATGACCGAGTTATGGCATAAGAGGCTCGGTCATATGAGCGAGAAAGGGATGGCGCTATTGACAAAGAAGGAGGTGTTATCTGGGGTTCACGATGTACATCTTGAAAGGTGCTCTCACTGTCTAGCTGCGAAGCAAAGGAGAGTCACTTTTAAGAGCCATACCCCTTCACGGAAGGAGAATATTCTTGATCTTATACATTCCGATGTTTGTGGTCCTATGAAGACTAGGACGCTTGGTGGTTGCCTATATTTTGTCACATTCATCGACGATCATTCGAGGAAGGTGTGGGCATACACCTTAAAACCAAAGATCAAGTTTTGGATGTTTTTAAACAGTTTCATGCCTCGGTGGAGAGAGAGACCGGGAAGAAGTTGAAGTGTATTCGGACGGATAATAGTGGAGAATACACTCGACCTTTTGATCAATATTGTCGAGAGCAAGGGATCCAACATCAAAAGACGCCACCGAAGACTCCACAACTTAATGGCTTGGCGGAAAGGATGAATCGCACTTTGGTTGAGAGAGCTCGATGTTTGCTCTCACATGCCGGATTACCAAAGTCATTTTGGGGAGAAGCTTTGAACACGGCGGTTCACGTGATTAATTTGATGCCGTGTGTTCCTTTGAAGTTTGATGTCCCGGACAAAATATGGAGCGGTAAAGACATTTCATATTGCCACTTACGGGTTTTCGGATGTAAATCATTTGTGCACATCCCGAAAGATGAGAGGTCGAAGCTTGATTCTAAGACGAAGCCATGCATTTTTATTGGTCACGGGCTTGATGAGTTCGGGTATAGGTTGTATGACCCGGTGACAAAGAAACTTGTTCGTTCGAGAGATGTTTTTGTAGAAGATCAAGTTATGAAGGATGTTGAAAATGGAGTCGGCTCCACAACATGATGATGATGATCTTATTGATTTGGACCTGGTTCCTCCACAACATGTTGACACCTAGTGGAGATGACGTCCAAAATGATGAACATGATACCGGTGATGGTGATGAGTTGAGACAAGATGAAACCGATGGAGTTCATCCCGAGCTACCCATAACGAACATGCCTTCATTTGTTCCACTTAGACGGTCGACGAGAGACCATCATCATTCCACTCGTTATTCGGCCGATGAGTACGTTTTACTTACTGACGAGGGAGAGCCCGAATATTTTGAGGAGGCTATGGAGGATGACAACAAGAAGGAGTGGATGGATGCCATGCAAGACGAGATGAGTTCATTGCATGGGAACAATATATACGAGTTGGTGAAGTTGCTGAAGGGCAAGAGAGCTTTGAGAAATAAATGGGTGTATAAGGTGAAGTCGGAGGAGCATAATCCACTGCCCTGATACAAAGCTAAACCCGTAGCAAAGGGCTTTATTCAAAAGAAAGGCATTGATTTTGACGAGATTTTTTCTCCAATCGTGAAGATAGGATCGATTCGATTGGTCCTTGGTATAGCAGCTAGTCTTGACCTTGAGATTGAACAAATGGATGTGAAGACGGCATTTCTTCATGGAGACCTCGATAAAGAGATATATAGAAAGCAACGTGAAGGGTTTCAGGTTGAGGGAAAAGAGGATTATGTTTGTAGACTCCGAAAGAGTCTATACGGTTTGAAACAAGCACCACGACAATGGTATAAAAAGTTCGAGTCGGTTATGGGGGAGCAAGGCTACCGGAAGACGACCCTGGACCATTGCGTGTCTTTCAAGAAATTTGGAGGAGATGATTTCATCATCCTATTACTTTATGTGAATGACATGTTGATCGTTGGCAAGAATGCCAAAAGGATTGCCAATTTGAAAAGAGAGTTGAATAAGTCTTTGGCCGTGAAAGAGTTGGGGGCCGCTAAGCAGATTCTAGGGATAAGAATCACTAGGGATAGAGCGGCCCGGAAATTGCACATGTCACAGGAACAATACATTGAGAAGGTGTTAAAGCGGTTTAACATGGATAAAGCTAAAGTTGTTAGCTCGCCTCTTACTACAAATTTTAAATTGACGAGCAAGGATTGCCCTACGACGAACGAAGAGATTGAGGAAATGGATAGAGTTCCTTATGCCTCTGCGGTCGGGAGTTTGATGTATGTCATGGTATGTACGAGGCCCGACATTGCTCATGTCGTGGGAGTGGTGAGCCGTTTTCTATCGAATCCGGGAAAGAAGCATTGGGAAGCCGTAAAGTGTATATTTAGATATTTACGGGGTACTTCCAAATTGCAGATCACATTTGGAAAAGGAAAAGTTATGCTTGTTGGGTATTCCGATTCTGATATGGCAGGAAACGAGGATAATAGAAAATCCACTTCTGGATATTTGATGACCTTCGCAGGGGGAGCCGTGTCATGGCAATCGAGATTGCAAAAGTGTGTTGCCTTGTCAACAACGGAGACCGAGTATATTGCGGTGGTGGAAGCGTGTAAAGAGCTCTTATGGTTGAAAATGTTTTTACAAGAGCTGGGCTTCCGACAACGGCGTTACATGGTTCTTTGTGATAGTCAGAGTGCGATTCATTTGGCGAAGAATGCGACCTTTCACAAACGAATAAAACATATTGATGTTAGATATCATTGGATTCGAGATGCGCTGGAGGACAGTCTATTTGGACTTGATAAAGTTCACACCGATGATAATGGTTATGATATGTTAAGTAAGGCGTTGAGTAGAGAGAAGGTTAAACTATGTTGCTCGATCGCGGGATGACGAGCTCTTCCTATATTCCAGAAAGGGGGAGATTTGTAGGAGTTATTTCCGGAATATAGGCCTCCCGGAGTCACTGGATTATGCGCCACGGCACAGGAGGGAGTGTGCCGCGGCACACTACTTTTGCTACGAACAACCTCGAGTCACTGAACTGCATGCCGCGGCACACGTCCTCTGTGCCGCGGCCCCCTGGGAACTTTTGTCACTCATTTCCTGAGTGTGCCTCGACACACAATGTCTGTGCCCCGACACACAGGGTCTTCTTTTTAGCAGCATATTTGCTGCGCTTTTTTTTTTTCAAGAGAACACTTCACCTTGAGAGCCTACACGAGAGAGAGAGAGAGAGCAAGAGAGAGAAGAGAAAGGAGAGATTACACTTCTTCGATTTCCCGGAGTTGAGTCGATCGGATCGTCGTGATATTTTGACAATAGCTTGGTAGCAATTGGACAAATCTTTTCACTGGAGTATATCAAGGTTTTGGTGTCCGGAAGTTCGGGTATTTTGTAAGCTTCTTGTGTAAAATATCTTTAGCGTTTTTCTTTCTCGATCTTGTTGTTGTTGTGTATTCCAAATACTTGAGGATTGTTTATTACCAAGTATTTGATGATTGTTGTATACCTCTAGTTGTACTAGGGAAGAATCGTGTATTGTAAATTGGTGATAGTGGTAGTTTAAGTGGCTGGAGGTCCCGTGGTTTTTACTCTTGATTTGAGAGGTTTTCCACGCTAAATATTGTGTCTCGTTGTTTATTATTTTTTATATCATTTGTATTGTTTATGGAGTTGTATTTGATTTACTCTACTTGTCGGTAACCTCAAAGTTACAATTGAGATTGGAAAAGTTGTCAAACGGGAGTATTCCGCATTTCCATTGTGACGTTATTGTGTGTTTTTTCCCAACAACAACGGCAGCGGGAAAAGTTTTAACATTTTCAGTAACTTTGCTTACAATTGCTGGATCCACAAATCTCGATTGTTGACTGAGAGGTGGTGTTGGAAAGCTCGTGAAATGGGGTTTTAGCGAGGGGCAGTGTGTGAAAATCGTACATCCAAATATTAGGTAGTACATCCGGCAGGAGATGCACTATATGGGGGTGTATCATGAACGGTACCGGACTTTTGGGTCTTTTGACAATTTGTCAACGATCGGCTGCCAATGATGGCAGTTGCTGGCCCATGCAGTTGTGCTAGGCGTCACCTAGAGTAGGGTGGGATAAGTTTTCTTTTTAAATTCAACTTCGTACAAGGTGAAACTAAAAAAGTACACAATATACATCTTACAAAATATTAATATCACATTTCGATTGAATTTTATCATTTACAAATTAACACTGTTCTCCAAATTTATTCCTACATTTCCTTTTAAGTAGGTACCACAAATTTGTTCTTATACCATTTGAGGACACCAATTAACTCAATATTGTACTAACATGGGACTCATTCTCCATTCACATTACTTTCATAATACACTGAACAATTTTCTTTATTACAACCTGTGCCGAAAATTTGAGAGACGAAGGAAGTAGATGTCATTTAACTTTTTTAGTCATAAAATTTGACTATTTATTTTTGATATTGTTCCAATAATATAAATAGTATCTATTTCTTAAAATATTTTCATAATATTACTTTTTTTTTTTGATAATTTTCATACTATAAATAGTCATAAAATTTGGACCCAAAGAAAAAATGCATCTATATTAAAAAATGTACTACTCCCTCCATCCCAGTCCAAGTGCAAAAAATTTGGACCCAAAGAAAAAATGCATCTATATTAAAAAATGTACTACTCCCTCCATCCCAGTCCAAGTGCAACATTTAGAAGAAAATTAGTATATTTTAAGTGAATGATTAGATGTGATTGAAATGTAAGGTTTGAAAGTATTGATGGTGGATATGTGGTGTAGAATAAAAGGTAAAAAATATTGATAGTGAGTGTGTGGTGGTGATTAAAAAGTAAAATATGACTGTTTGATTTGATTTGAAATATCTAATAAATAGCATTTTTAAAAGGACATTTTTTAGACTAATGTTGCAGTTCGAACGGAACGGAAGAAGTACTATATTTTATACAAATATAGCCGAGCCGTTGCATTTAGATGATTATTCCTATTTGAAGATTTATACTAGCAGGCAAGAAAAATAAACTTAGCAGACAAATTCATTCGGCTGCAGAAGTAGTACTAACGTGGCACGAGCCCAGACGAGTAAGTGTCACTTACACCCCCCATGTGATGGTAGCGAAATCCATCACAAACTCCATTTAAAATCATACGCGTCGCCGTCTAAAACAAAACAGCTGAGGCCAACAGTAATTAACCAACGGCGTGTCCTTCTATGGGATTAAAAAAATACTAGTCTTATGTGACTGTTTCATTCCTGGTGTGTAAAGCGGGACCGAAAGAGAGACTGTTTCATTCCTGGTGTGTAAAGCGGGACCGAAAGAGAATAAAAATTAGGGGTGTTCAAAAATATCCGATATTCGATATTCGATTCGAAATATCCGAAAATTTGGATATCCAAAGATTGGATATCCGGAATTTCGGATTCGGATATCGGATAGTACTTTTCAGAAAAATCGGATATTCGGATATTCGAAATATCCGAAAAATCATAAAATTTTTATTTTTTATATTTTAAATAATAGAAGGTATTCGGATATTCGGATATTCGGACATCCGATATCCATATCCGAACGGACATTCGGATATCCGATATTCAAATCCGAATATTTTTTTTCGAATATAAGGATATCCGAATAAAATTCATATTTTTTCCGGATATTCGGATATCTGATATCAAAATCTACTATCCGAACTTTCGAATATCCGACATTTCGGATATCCAAAAGTCCGAATATCTGATTTTGAACACCCCTAATAAAAATCATCATCCCTTGCTTTTTTTTTTTTTTTTTTTTTTTGGATCTATGTATCTCATACCTGGAAAACACCCGGTAAGATGCTCATTTTTTTATTAGGAAAAAATAAATTTATTGATTAAAACGAGCAAGATACAGGAAAAAAATAAAATAAGATACAAGGAATACCAACACAAAATTGTTATTTACATATACACTTATTATATTTATATTACACTTGTTATACTTAGTGAAATTTGACTAAATTTCATTTACCTTAAAAGTTTAGGTTCTTTGATATGTGTTTTTTCCGCCACCTAAAATTAACCCAATATCCATCTTGCTTTTATTATTTTTTATGAATTCAAATAGAAATTGTCATCTGAACGACATAAATCGAATTGATTATATGGATCTGGAGAGCTTACTGTAAGACCCATAAATCAAGACCCTACAGAGCCAAAAAATAAACTTATTATCTCGGCATAGAGCATGACGTCGAGGCCGACCTGAGAGCCAGGACCATACTCGGCGTACCTTAGCTCAGGCTCAAGCCAAGACTTGATTCAGGCAACCGAATTGTTGCGCCGACTCGGCTCAGTGACAGAATAAGCCGAGATCAGCAAATCTACACTCCTTGTCAGTAGATGGTCCTATTCTTCAAGCACACTGAATCTGACGAAATCCAAGATAGAGACAAATAAAGATATCCTTACCTAACAAGGACTCTTCTCCACAAGGAAACTACATCCACAATCTTTATCAGGATTCTACTTCCCATATATATAAAAAGTCCAATATCAACACGGACTCAATGACTTTCTCCGCAAGTTAGGGTTGCAATATTCATGCCTATAATAGGTGTCCTACACCTACACTGGTACACACAGAATTCTTGACGCTCAATACAGTCAATTAAATTTATTTCCACCATATATTCAATACGCTTACTCTCACGCCGGAGGGCCTTCGCCGGTGAAGCCCCGGATCAGTTCACGTGTTTTCTTGTGTGTAGGTCCGGTCAGGAAGTTCACTCGTCGGAATTATCCGAACCGCTTGGATAAGGGCTGATCCGATACGTTTTGGCAGCATCAGTTTGGTTCCGTTGCTGGGAAGATCGAAGAACTTTCGGACAACCACAAACCATGGCTAAAATTCCACAAGACGGACAAGAGGCCAGCGTCACCTCCGGTGACCAGAACCCGCCTCAACAGACGAATCAATAAAACACGATCGCCGCCGCCAAAAACAAGGTCAGTAATGCCAATAATACTACGGAACCTCGTCCGCCACCGCACCACAGTGCAGGCCTGTGCAATCGGGGACTTCCTCCCCCAGCAACCACGAGTATTCATGGCCGTCGGAGACAAGCGAAAACCTCAACGACCCAGTCCCAGAATAACGATGATGGCCCCTCACGGCCGCCTTCAATAGATAGAAAGACCTTACTCCATCAGAATTTAATAACGCTCCAACAGTTGGCCGAAACTCAAAAGGCCCTTCTGGAATATGACCCAGATAATTCCATGGCACATCTCCTTCAACCCTCCAAAACTAGGACAACGGGAGGAATCCATAAAGAGAATAATAGGTCTCCACCGGTGGAAAATCGACGTGACGGATCCCTCCGATAAAACCAACTCAAAATCGTCCCAGCCAGTTTAAAGGAAGGTGGGCCAGAAGAGACCGACGAGGAGAAGATCTGAGGGATCGATTAAACAGACGAAGAGAGCAAGAGGCCGAGTCTCCCGAAGTCGGAATAGTGGGAGAGAGACAGCCTAAGGACGACTAGAGGAGAACTCCTAGGCGGATATCTTCCCATCACAATTCCCCCATCCGGCCCCCGCCGGGTCCGACAGGGAGTCGAGTTGTAGGGGCGAAACAAGACGACGAAGGAAGGCAAAGTTGAGATAGAGGCGCGGAAAAGCAGAGGAGTTCCTGCAGTAGCTCAGGGCTGGAAGCTCGCATCTTATGGGAATTCAAAGAGAGAATGAATAACATGAAAAACAAGCAGGGACAGAGTAGAGCAAGAAACGAGTATGATGTTATGCGCCCCTTTGCCCAGTGGATTGTCGATTCGCCTCCGAATCCTCATCTTAAGCTCCCCAATATGGACAAATACCCGGGCACTTCTGACACCAGGGACCATCTTCAATCCTTTGAGGGCATGATGGCCCTGGTATCTAACCAAGACGACATTCTTTATAAAGCTTTCGCCAGCACCTTGGCTGGGGCGGCCAGGTTCTGGTTCATGGATCTAGAGAAGAGGAGCATCAATTCATTCTCAAAATTGAAGAGACAATTCTTGGAGTACTTCGCCATGGCAGGAGCAAGAAAAAACGATTGTCTGACTTAGCAAACGCCTTCCAAGGGAAGAACGAGTCGACCATAGATTTCTACAACAGATTCAGGACCTTGGCCGACTCCATAGAAGAGCGTCTCACGGACAGGGAGATCATCGTGTGCTTCACTAACGGACAGAGATCTGAAGCCCTCACCCATGAACTGTTCATAAAGGAGCCAGCGACAAAGGCAGACTTATACCACATGGCCTACGCCACGGGCCTGGCTGAAGAAAAGAAGAAGCAGAGGGCAGAGAAAGGAGATCGGGACTGAGATAGGGACGTAGAAAACAAGCCGACTGACGGCGCCCATTTCCGAGGCTCCAACGGCGCAGGAATTAAAGGTAAAAACAGAACCAGAGGTAAAGATAAAGCCGAGGTCTTCACCCCCCTCACTAAGCCGATCTCAGAGATACTCAACTTGGTGGATCTTCCTCTACCCAAGCGCATCAGAGACAACCCGAAATACCCTAAAGACGCCAACAAATACTGTGTATACCATAAGGATAATGGACACAAAACGGAGAATTGTTACTCCTTGAAAAAAATGATGCAAAAATGGATCGATGAAGGGAAACTAGATCGGTACGTCATGAAAAAAATGGTAAGAGGTTAAGGGACGATAGACAAGAGGAGGAAGGAGACAGGCCGCCCAGGGCCAAACTGCACGTCATCAGAGAAGAAATCCCCTCAAATACCAAATTGAAGGAGCAGATCCACGAGCTCAGTAAGGTGTATAACATCCCCCCATGGGTCCATAGGGGCGAGGAGATGATAATCTTTTCTCCAAATGAGTTGGCAGGAAACAGAACCACCAGGGAACAACCCCTAGTAATGATAAATAACTGCGAATCAGAGAGGCTCCTAATCGACTCAGGGGCTGCGAAAGATATCTTATACTACAGAACATTCAAAGAGATGGGGCTACCTGACAGCATGCTGTCTCCTTACAATGGAAGATTAGAAGAATTCACAAACCATAAAGCAAAGGCGAAAGGGACTGTAGACCTAATACTCGAGGTTGGAGACTATCCCTTCCGAACCTCAGCCACTACAACGTTCATTGTTGTGGACTTAATATCAGATTATCATGCCATTCTGGGCTATCCGAGTCAAGGCAAACTCGGCATGGTCGCCTCCCTACCTCACCAAAGAGCGAAGTTTCCCACACCAGCAGGAATAGGATGTGTCCTGGGGACTCCCAAAAACTTCTTAGAACATGTCATGAGATCTAGAAAAACGAAATATAAGATGGAAATCGACACTCCAAAAAAGAACATCACCATCACCAAATCCACCAAAGTTACAGGGCCGAGCCCCTAAAGAGATCCTCCGGGCAATGGTCGAGACCCCTGGAACTTGCAGCATGTTACGAGACCTTGAGAAAGTATTACCAATAAGTTAAGACGAGTTATCCATTCACACCTTCGATGTAATGGCCTTTTATATATAAAATCTATTTCATCATTCTGTCAAGTACTTAATTCGTACATGCTTAGACATTACGTAACAATGTCTGAACATTTAAACAAGTCTGGAGCACTAACGCCTGACTTAAACATTTAAAGCAAGGCAACTCTGGCAAATTCAGATGAAAGCCTGGTCCCTGTAAAGGCTAAAGCATACATAACATGCTTGGTCACCAACATGCCGAGTTAAGATTAAGACATCTAACTCAAAGATGATCTGGGCCTAGTTATGACAACTAGACTGCTCAAATCTAAAAATGAGTACATAACACTCAACATGTCGAGTTAAGATAAAACATCTAACTCAAAGATGATTTGAGCCTAGTTCTGACAACTAGACTGCTCAAATCTAAAAATGAGTACATAACACTCAACATGCCGAGTTAAGATTAAGACATCTAACTCAACCTAGTTCTGACAACTAGACTGCTCAAATCTAAAAATGAGTACATAACACTCAACATGCCGAGTTAAGATTAAGACATATAACTCAAAGATGATCTGAGCCTAGTCCTGACAACTAGACTGTTCAAATCTAAAAACGAGTGCACAACACTCAACATGCCGAGTTAAGATTAAGACATATAACTCAAGACGATCGGAGCCTAGTTCTGACAACTAGATTGCTCGAATTTAATAACAGGACACTCAGCATGCCGATTTAAGTCACTTAACTTAAACAAGTCAAAGCCAATTCTAAAACAACTAGATAAACGACACGCCGATCACGGACAGATAACCCCTGGCTCGTCTACACTTGGCTCGTACTGGCCAAAGTGAACATAAACGAACCAAGATATACATCTCGACTTTACTTCGATGTAAGGCGGGACCTCCCCTTGAGATACATTCAGAAAAGCCGACATCAACTGCTCGGCCCGACGTTAAACCAGTTCACAATTGGTTAATTGCGAACAAGTACATTCTCGGTTGGCGAGATGAGAAACTTAAGCACAGATCATATAAATAGATGTACAGAAACAGATACGACAAGAACACCCACGCCGGGTTGAAAATCTGGCTGAAAATAGAAGAATGTATGAAAACATGAAGGCCGACAAAACGATCGAGTTCAGGTGTCATAAATGTTCTGATAAAGACTGCATTGTTCTAGCCAAATCGGCTTTACGACTCTTATACAATACAGAAAAACAAAAATCTGACTATCCCAGCCCGGCGCCATCCTCCTCCTCGACCAGTGCTATCAAGTCGTCAAAGTTGTTCTCATGAGGAGTTGGGGGATCCCATGTCGGCTTCCCCTCCTGAGAATCCCTAGCCCTTATGTTTTTAGAGCATTCTCAAAATAAGGGATTATGGAGTGAGCAGCCCTGGCTTCGGCACTGTAAGGATCTTGGACGAAGAGCAGAGCGAGCTTCTCCAGAGGCACCTCGACTTCTGGGTCAATGTAGAGAAGCCGAGATAAATTGGACCAAGCATCACCGTAGACGGAGCCCGCTTCATCAGCCAAGTCGTCTCGATACTGTTTGCTCTTCCTATATCTTTCGACGGCGGCCTCCTCTTTCCCGGGCATGCTCTCCTCAAGAAAGGCCATCCTTTCATCCACGGCATTCTTCTCCAGTGCCATGACCTCGGCCCTCTTCCTCTCTGCCTCGACCTCGACCTCGGAAATCTTCAGGACCGTCTCGGATTGAAGTAGCGCCTCCCTTAACTTCCCTAAATCCTCAAGCGCGGACTTCCTGGACGCCTCGGCCTGTTCAACCTTCAACTCGGCCTCGTTCAGCACGGTGTCACGAGAAGCCTTCTCCTTCTCCAGGGCTTCAACCTTCTCAGTGAGCCTAACGGTGGATTCCTGAGCCGACTTGGTCGCCGCCTCATTCTTGTGCACCAGATCCACCACCTGCCTGAATACGGCATACTCGTGCTGAGCTATGGAGGCGAGCTACAAAAAGAAAAGACAAACTCAGTTCAAGCAAATTGCAGAAAAGAAATCGCGAAGTATGGGAAACCGAGACGGAATAAATGGTACCTCACTAAGAATTAAATCCTTCCTGTTGAAGAGTTGGAGCGAACTCCGCTTATCAGCAACAACCCGCTCAATATGAGACGTCTTCATGGCGCGCTTAATGACCGGTTCCCCAAGCTTCAGGGCGGCCCCAGAGCGAACGGTCGAATCAAACCCAGACATAATGGGAGCAGCAATGAAAGAGTCGACCAGATTTTTGATCTCGGCATCAGAAAGATCGAAAGCCGAGGAGGAACAAGGTGGTGAGGGAATAGTTCTCTTATGAGAAGGTTCTTCTCGAGCTCGGCCACCATCTTCCCTCGGCCTTTTCTGTCTCTGACGACTCTCTGCCTCGGAGTCCGGCCCACGATCTCGGCCCGGTCCTTGAGAGTGCCCCCGGCCTTGACTCCGGGCACGAGTCCGAGTAGGGCTAGCTTCCTCGGTGGGCGCCCTCTCAACTTTCGCTTCAGGTTCGGACGAAGCTCCAGCTTGGATAATGGATGGCTCCTTGGGAAACGATGATTCCCCTTTATCTTGCAGCTCTTTTTGCCGAGACGCCATATCGGCATGTCTACTTTCGACTCCCCTCAACCGGGACAATCTCTTCTTTTTCCGAGCCACCATCACGGGGTCGATATGCTCCTCATCCACTTTCTGGATGTCCTCCATCGAGAGATCTGCGCAAAAACAATGTTAACACCAAAACGAGATGGCAGAAAAAACGACGATGAAAGATAAGAAAATTACATCCTAGGATATCCACGGCTTTTAAGCATCTGTCGTTCTCAGCACGGCAGGTCGATCAATCCTCGTGGAAGACAAAATTGGGGTGGACAACCCAATCAGGAAACTGAGCCCCTCTTGGGACCTCGACCAAAGGGCTAATCCCAACTGTCTCATCAGGCTGGCCTGAGCATGATAGCGAAAGTCAGTCTCTAGCTCGGCCCAGTTAAGAATGGCAACGGAGTAAAACTGCTCGAGCTTCGCAATCAAGTCCGCACTCCAGTCCGGCTCGTTAACACGCGAAGGGCGATGCGGTGAATTAACAGGTGCTGTAAATTCCTAGCCACACCGGCTCTCAACCTTGATCACGTGCCTGTTCCAACCCGTGACCTTATTGACGGTGTTTGAATGGGGCCATGAGCTTAGGTTTGTTGGGGTCGGACTTAATGGTGATAGTTTTGGTTTTGGAGTTGTAAGACGAATTGAAGAAGTGATAGAAGGCAAACCTGCACGGCTCGAAGTCGAGACCACGGCACAAGATAATGAAGGCGGTAAGATACCTAACCGCGTTGGCACTGAGGTGGGCTGGGACAATTTCCCAATCCTCCAAAAATTGATTAATGAAAGGGTCCAAGGGTAGCCTCAGACCGAGGTGGAATTGCTTGAAATAAAACGGGAGGAAGGCATCATTATAATAGAAAGTTTTAGCTTCGTGCTCATCGGCGAAAGGAGTGGCCAAACTATGGTAGAGCCTATACTCATTCCTATCCACCTCATACGTGGTATAAAGCTCTTCAAGCATCTCGTCCCCACATTTCGGATGCTTAGGCCGAGAGGAGCCTCCCAGGTGTATCTGGTCTTTGCCTCGGCTCCGTCTTGAGCCAACAACCTCGGAGTCGAACTCCCCGACGGGCCTGTTAGAAGTACTCTCCCCAGCCATACCTGTAGAAGAAGACAAGGGATTACACTCACCCTGTGAAGATGACGAGGTGTTCTTCTCCCTCGTCTCAACTACCTCGGCCAAGGATAAGCCCCCCACAAACACCACCAAAAAAACAAACGAAGCCGAGCTTGAGACTTATCCTTGACATACTGCAAAAAGATGCAGTCTAGGACTTCGTCCAAACTATCAAGAGTCGATACATCGGCATTGCCACCGTCTACGGTCCTAGGCGCAAAAGATCCAGAAGGATATCTAACATTCGTTCTATGGGTTTTTTTCATATACAACATTTTCCCAATGGCCGCAAGGGGTAAGAGCTTCCACGACCCATTGGATTTAACATAAATCCTAGAGTTCCTAGTGTAAAAACCGTAAGTGGAATCCTTTTCCAGATAGCCGGGCTTAGACATCTTAAAGACGCGAAGTTTCACAGAGGAGATTTGAAGCTCTGAAAATTCAACAATGGCGGAAAAAAGAAAGGGGAAGTGGAGCCGAAAAATACCTCAAAAAGCAAGGATAACAGATGGAAGCAGCGCCTGAGAAATTGGCCGGATTAAATCGTCGGAAAAACGAACAGAAATGGCACGGTGTGAAGTGTCGTCGGGCTGTCACAAGCTCTACTCTCTGACTCGGAATCCGAAAAATGAAGATTTTTTTTTAATTTTATAGAGGACACGCGGGTGTCATAATTACACCGCATTAATGGGCGCGGTTTCCCAAGAGATTGTCTTTTCACCTCCCCACGCGCACGCCGTCCAATTATATGACGGGATACGAAGCGATTGGTATGAGAGGACCCTTAAAATTCAGTGGAACATCCAACCAGGTCAAGGCCGACATAACACCAAGCGAAGCCGACTCCAAAGAAGCAACCAAAACCCTGAAGCACAAAGAACGGACTTGAGTTCCTACTCGGCCTATCGAGATAAAAACTCGGGGGCCACTGAACGACATAAACCGAATTGATTACATGGATCTGTAGAACTTGAGTGTAAGGCCCAGCAAGGCCCATAAATCAAGACCCTACAGAGCCCAAAAATAAACTTATTATCTCGGGATAGAGCATGACGTCGAGGCCGACCTGAGAGCCAGGACCATACTCGGCGTACCTCAGCTCAGGCTCAAGCCAAGAGTTGATTCAGGCAACCGAATTGTTGCGCCGACTCGGCTCAGTGACAGAATAAGCCGAGATCAGCAAATCTACACTCCTTGTCAGTAGATGGTCTTATCCTTCAAGCACACGGAATCTGACGAAATCCAAGATAGAGACAAATAAAGATGTCCTTACCTAACAAGGACTCTTCTCCAAGGAAACTACATCCACAATCTTTATCAGGATTCTACTTCCCATATATATAAGAAGTCCAATATCAACACGGACTCAATGACTTTCTCCGCAAGTTAGGGTTGCAATATTCATGCTTATAAATAGGTGTCCTCCACCTACACTGCTACACACAGAATTCTTGACTCTCAATATAGTCAATTAAATTTATTTCCACCATATATTCAATATGCTTACTCTCACGCTAGAGGGCCTTCACCGGTGAAGCCCTGGCTCAGTTCACGTGATTTCTTGTGTGTAGATCCGGTCAGGAAGTTCACTCGTCAGAATTATCCGAACCGCTTGGATAAGGGCTGATCCGATACGTTTTGGCAGCATCATCATCTAATGTCATTTTATATTATTTCAATTACTTTTTCCGTTATTTCTATCAAACACACCTATTTGATAAATTAATTTATCAGTTTTCGGTTATCTTTTCACATTTTCAGATTTCAAATATTATTTCTGGTTTCAACTACCTTCTCAATTAATTTTATCAAACCGAACATAATTGACCCACTGCCATAAACGAGTGATTAGTTTATGCATTTTAAGCAGTGTTAAAATGCCTTAGATTACATACTTTCTCTGATCTACACTTCATTCTAAATTCAGCACGTCCTAAAACAGCATATTAGAAATATCTAGCAAAGTGCTCATTAGCCACATAGAAAGATTGATATGCAGTTGTATAAACTAAAAATATGTAGAAGCGTATATCATTCCCAATATAAAAATATGAGCATCTTTCTAAGTGCGCATGAAATATGGGGTACAATTGCCTTCTAACTTTATCCTTTCAAAAAACTTTTATTTATTATTTTTATATAATCAAATCAAAACAATCATATCGTTTAAGCTCAATTTGGGGTAGATCCCAACAAATTTGAAGCCCTAAGACAAAAGCCTCGAAACATAAAAAAGAAAGGCTCCTGGACCAATAGTAAAAGCCAAAGAAATAAAATTCATCAGAAAACACAAATGTTGGTTAACTCTAGAAATACTCCCTCGTCGTATACCTTTTACACGAGTTTCAATAAAAAAATTATTGAATGTATTGTAAAGCGTAATGTAAATGAAGAATGTGTCCCATATTACTAGGGCGTAAGTTAACTGGTGTCCATAAATAATATAAGAACAATTTGAGGGACGTACTAAAAAAATATTTAAGAACAAAATTTAGGAATGGGAGAATACTTAAAAAGATCACAATTCTTCGTAGCTAATTTATTAAACAGATTGATGGCAAATAGAAATCACGGCAAACAAATCACTTGCTAAAATTTAACCCAATCAAACTTTGAGAATAATTATTGCGGAGCAGATCTTTTGAGTTACCGTCTCTAGTCTGGTTTTGAATTTTTCAAACATAAAACTTTTAGAGATAAGAGTTTTATATTATAATCTAATTTTGAGGCTTCGCATACAATATTTTTAAATAAAATTAAAAAAATACACAATTAATTAAATTAAAAAAGTAAATCAGTGGTTTAATTTTGGAGGGTGTGGCTGAACTGCATCCCCCTCAAACCGGCCCATTCTCAACCACTCACCAGCCCCAATATCTCTTCTCTTCTAGGTTCAATACGTGCTGACCATCAATATTTATATACAAATTAAACAATTATATTCACCTAAACTATTGTACTTCCTTCATCCATCAAAAGCCTATCACAATTGACATTTTCGATCAAAATTAATAAACTTTAACTATAAATTATAATCATTATATAAAATTATTATAGCCATGTAATTATTTGAGATTTATCTTAATGTGTATTTTAAAAATATTATTTTTCTATAATTTTTATTTATATATAACTAAAATTATTAATAATCAAAGTTGTATTTTGAAGATCGTAAAAATAAAATATGATACAATTTTAATGGACGGAGAGAGTATATTTTCATTTGTATTTCCAACATTTGACTGAAATCGGGAGGGAATAATATTTTCCAAGATAAAGCAAACGTGAGTAAAAAATGAGAGAGAAAGTGAGCTCGTGTACGCAAATGCAATTGCGTCAAAAGAAAAATATATATAGTATGTCTGGTAGCCTTAAAAAGGGCTTATAAGAAGAATAAAAGGGTATGGGGCTGGAAATTTAAAAAAAAAATTATTTGATGTAATTTAAGGTATTTAATAAAATGTTGGACTTCCAAATGAGCACTTCTTTAGACCAAGTATCGCACATTTGGTAAACCACACTAGACAACACCGTGTGATATGCTTAAGCAAGAGAGTGTTGGGAGGTTGAATCGAAATCATGACCTTTCAGTTCCGCGTTCACCTATTCCACCAACTTCCTATTCTTGCGGGTTTTTAGGTAGGACCATTAGAAAGTGATTTAAGAGGAAAATGATTCGATAGAAAATGATTGCTAGTACGGGAGAATACTTTTAAGAGCATCTCCAAGAGGCTCTCTATATAGGCTCTTAACTAGAAAAATAAAGAGTCAAGATAAAAATAGTGTTCAAAAAGACTCTTAGGCTATGTTCTTTTGGACTGAATGAATCTGAACTGAATTGAACTGAACTGAACTGATATATATATATATATATATATATTAAGAGTAAATAATAATATTAATAATGGTAAATAATAATAATAGTAATCAACAACAACAACGATAATAGTAATATTATTAGTAATAATAACAATAATAATTAAGATTAATAATAATAATAAGAAGAAGAATCGAATCGATTCGAATCGAATTGACTGAATCAACTAAATCAATCGAATCAATAGGCGCAACATGCGCTGAATCAAATGAAAAACTGAAAAATAAGTTCAAAAGAACATTGCCTTAGAGGCTCTTTATAAAGTTAAGAGCCTCCTCTCTCTCCTCTCTTCTCTCTCTCTCTCCTCTATTTTAAGAGCCAAGTCATTGCTCTTAATTAGTTTTTATTAATAAAAAATTCATTCCCTCCAAATTATTCATTACTTTTCCCTGTCTTTTATTTTATTTTTAGACAAATTATTTTGAAAATATATTTCTTACTAATTTAATGATATATATTTATAAATAACCCTTGGCTCGTTAATTACATCAACAATTCAAAATTTATAAATAATATATGAATATATTGTAGTAATTTAATATTTAATTTGTTAGTTCATAATATTAAAATATTAATTATATTATATTATATTACAAATGACTAATTATAACATGAGTATTTGATTAATTTTCACAGAAGAGATATAAAAAGCATAGTTGGAGTTGACACTCTTAAAAATGTAATAGGAACTTAATATTTTATATTATATTTATGAGGGAGCTCCCGGGAGATACACCAAGTTAATCAGAATTCATGTTCAAAAGTAAAATTTGAAAAGGGGAAAATATCCAACTGCGGGATAATTCAGGAAATGAAAAATGGGGTCGGACCCGAGGCAAAAAAAAAAAGACATACCTGGTGGAACCCCGGTTCTCTAGTTAGCCCCACACCGAGTTCCCCTACACAAGCCCACACTCTCTGATCTGAACCGTAGAAATAGTGGTACCTATTCAGACAGCCGTCCATCTTGGCGAGCAGCTGCGCGGCTAATGGATAACTGATCGCGAATCCACCGCCACCAAACGCCATATCGTACGCATGCAACACGTCCTGCTCCACGCTCTCCGAGTTCCCGCCGACGTAAACCATTTTCCGATGGTCGTACTTCGCCAGCACCGCCACCAAGTTATCCGGGAAAAACACTGTATCGTCGTCTCCCATAACAAACCACCTCACGTTCGGCAACCCGACCCGGAACAGATCCACCACAACCCGGGCTATCCTAACCGCCGACTCCGACCCGGCAGAGCGCTTGAACCTCCTCCAATCGGAGGAAACGCGGTGTTGGATTTTAAACCGGGTTCTCGGGTTCGGGTTCTTCTCGAGAAAGACAAACCCGCGAGTCATGTTGGGTTTCCACCAGAGATCGAAGTACTCGCCCCGTCTTTCCCAAGTCTGGGTCGACCCTCCGATGCCGAAGGCTATGTGGGAAATGTTTGTGGGGTATTGGTCGGAGTTGAGTTGCTCCATCTCCATGTACAAGGCTGGGTCAGGAAGCTCGGGCCATCCGAAGAAAGCGGGCCGGGTGGTGGTGTGGAGAGTTGAGTAGAAAACGAAGGAAATCGATAAGGTTAGGACGATGGCAATAGAAGACCTTAAGGACGTCGTAAGGATGTCGACGGTTTTCTCCTTTGATATAACTTTCACGGCCTTCAATGTGTCCTCACTCGAATTCTCTCGGGTCGTGCACATATCTCTTTTAAGGAAGCCGGAAGGTGAAAATACCAGAATTATTGGGCATTTGAACTGTGGGGTTCGGGTTTTTTCATTTCACATGGACTTCTTCCTTGGTTTGGTCGGTGAAACGTTCTGCTGTTCATAGAACCCACGAAACAGAGAGAGTAGAGAAGTGTATTTTCTGTTTAAAGTATGATTTCCGATGGTGAAACAGATGATTAATTATCGGACTTGGATCCTCTTCTATGCACAGCACCGTGTTGTGCGTACACAGTCATTTGATTACACAGCAGTGTACAGCACGGTGTTGTGCACTGCAGAGGATCCAGGTCCTTAATTATCACCGTTTACAAGAACCAAAAAAACCAATGGAAAATTATAAGGCTTTGTCTGTTTTCTTTGACCGAATCAATTGAATTGAATTGAATTGAACCGAAAATTGAACTGAATTGAACTCAACTGAAATATATATTAAGAGTATAATAATAATAAAATAATAATAATAATATTATAATAAATATTAAAAATAATAAATATGATAAATAATAGTAAAAATAATAAAATAATAAAAAAAATAATATAATTAATTACAATCATAATAACAAAAATAACAATAATAATAAATATGCCCCAAGTGTCCTGAATGTCACAAATATATCAAATGTCACAAATAATAATAATAATAATAATCGAATCGAATCGAATCAATGCCTCAACCGAATCGAATCGAATCGAATGGACCTAAATCAAATGAATCAATTGAAAATCAAAATAAGTCCAGAAAGAGTGTCTAATCGTATTAATCGTAATACCGAGATTTCGGATATGTTTTTGGTTCTTGTGATATTGTAATTATTGTTCTTTTGTCTGAGTATTATTCTCCGTATTTCATAATCCGATGTTGTTGAGCGTATGATTTCATGATTTTGATTTAAAAATTGTAATTCTGCGCATGTAGCGCACGCTATCGGCTATGTGTAGCGTACGCTAACATGGATCCATAGCGCACGCTACAAAGGAACATTAGCGCACGCTATGTGTGGTCAATTTGATTGAGACGTGTGGTAGGTGAGATCAGGCCGGGGATCTTGGTCGGATTGTGTCGGGATGAACACGGACGGCTTTGGGAAAGCCAAGTCAACGCCTTAGCGCACGCTTCTGGCATGTGCATAGTGCGCGCTAAGTCCGAGTACAAGAAGTCGAGCCGCAGCGCACGCTACGAAAGGTGGACTAGCGCGCGCTAATAACCATTTCCTATAAATAGGACAACATCCTTTTCGTATTTTCAGTCCTTTCTTTTCCCACATCCGAATTCTTATACTTAGAGTATAACTTCTTACATCCTAAACACTTCATATCAGCATCCTAGCTCGTATTGAAGATTGTAGATCATTGAGGATTGGTGTTCGAGCCTTCGACGTTGGATTGCTTCGATTTTCTCCTTGTTCTTCACTACTTTGAGGTAGGTGATTCTTCACCAATATTAGTAGTGTTCTAAAGGACGTTTGATCATGTTTTTATAGTCAGTTATTTCGTTCAAAATCGATCATCATGTGTTAGAAGGATATTTTCGACGCTTTCGCACTTATTCATCGTATGAACCCTTGAACCTTTTTAGTTTATGGACTCCTAAGCATTTTCAAACCGATTTGTGATCAGTATATGGAGATTTTCAAGTTCTTATGCGTTTATATAGAAGGATCATACGTTTTGAGACTTATAACGGATTGAACTCAGGATATCCCTTGAAGATCTAAGATGAACTATGGTGTTGTGATGATTATACGTATCTTTGTATCTCATAGTCATTTAGTACGTAAAGAACTTTCACAAACCTTATTAGCATGATATGCTCGGGGATGACTTGTTTTTTTCACCATAGAATTCATGAGTTCATCACCGTTAGATCCAGTTTTCTACCGGTAGTAATCTGCCATGTACGGTTAGCGCACGCTAACATACGTAAGTTAACGTGCGCTATCGGGGATAAGTTAACGCACGCTACGTTTAGTACGTAACGTACGTTTTGATCTCAGCCGAGTCAGTCGGCTGATCAGATAACTGTCAGTCTATGGCTAGCGTACGCTAGGCTTAGACGATAGCGTACGCTAACAGGCAGGCTTAGCGCACGCTACGTAGAGTACGTAGCGTACGCTAAGTGGTTCAGGTAGACTGCATATTTTGAGCTTTTGGGCCGTAGACCGAATTGTTAGGCGATCGTTCGACATGAGATGATTTGTATATCATTTCTTTGTTAAGGTTCGAGCTTGCTACGTTGATCGAAGGAGGCAGCCTTCGAGTGTGTTGAGATCATTGAAGTGTTTCGTTCTTGCCATCTTCGAGGCAAGTATCGTAATGTGTTAAAATTGGTATTTTGAGCATGTTTGTGGTTTATTCATGTTGTTGAACATGGAAATTATTTTGTTGAATTGTCATGATATTCGTTATCTAGTATTTGTATGTTCATGTTGATGAACATAATGATTTGGCATATGTGTATGCATGAGTTGTATTTGTGTACGTTGTACGATCTATGCTGAGGGCGCTGGATCGGATGTCCACCTCGTGTTGGTCCGACGGGATCATCTTGGGATCTAGGCTGAGGGCGCTGGATCATTGGACGGGTTATTTCCACCTCGTGTTGGTCCGATGGGATCATCTTGGGATCTATGCTGAGGGCGCTGGATCATTGGAATACCCTTGCTGTGTTAATGGAATCTTGTGGATTCGCATTGTCGGATTCCGGTAGCGGAAGTCCGTGTGGTGTATCTTGTTATGTATTGTTGATGCGTATTTGAATTATTTAATATGATACTTGTACTAGCATCGTTTTGCTAACCCCTTCGGGGGTGGACATTTGTTTTGATGTTCAGGTAGCCGAGGAGCAGGGAAACAACCACAGTACCGACGTGACGACGAAGGGGTTCAGTGATGTTTGTTGTTGTTGGTGATTTGTTTTTCTTGGTTTGATTTCAGTACTCGAGTACGCGTGTCTAATTAATATCATTTCGATATGGTTGTATAAATTTCTCGTTGAATCAGTTGAATGGTTTTGTAAACTTGAATTTCCGCAGTATTGATGTCTTATATTTACATTCTTTTAAATTAGCCTTGTAAATCCTTACTTAAAGGGTTTACGGCGCTGTAATTATTCCGAATATCTCGGGGTGTTACAGAATATGGTATCGGAGCTAAGATTCATGGATATCTTGGCAGTCGGGTTTTAGTTGGGTCTGTTTACATTATTTGATTTACGGGTCGTTCGTAACATCACTGTTCAGCCAAAGTCGTCATGTGGACCGTGGTTGTAAGTCTCCTAATCTCTTATACTACCATTTTACTTAATTACTGTTTTGTGAGTATTGACGGGTTTTATTTCGAAAACTATGTCCTGAATATTGTGGAATTGTGTTTACAGTATGTTGAGAGGAGGACGTGGACGCGTACGCGGTCGTGGACGCGGACGGGGTAACATGAGACAGGAGGATTCCGCAACTACCCCAAAATTATCAGCTAGTCGAACCGATTCCCATTCTGGAGGGCAGCAAGGATCAGCGAATGACGACGCAAATCCTAACATGCCGGGAGTGCTTCAACAGGTGGTGGCGCAGATAAACCAGCCGCCAGTAGTCGACCGCATGCAGACGGCGATGGGACAAGCGACCACGAGGATAACCGGGGAGACAGATGGCTTGCTGAGGTGGTCAAATTGCACCCGCCAAAATTTGACGGATCTGCTGAGGCACTTACTTGGGATCATTGGCTTAAGGAGTTAGAGAAGATATTCGCGGGTCTTAACTGTCCCGAGGACCGGAAGGTTCCCATTGCCCAGTATTTTTTGACTGGGGAGGCCTTTGATTGGTGGGAAGCTATTCGACCCGAAAATCATAATGTGGATTGGACGAAATTCAAACTAATGATGGAAGCAAAGTATTGTCCTCGTCCAGTTAGAGAGGCAAGGATCCGAGAGTTTTTCTCACCACAGAGTTCGGAAGCATCTGTGACAGATGTAATCAAAACTTTTAATCATCAGCTGACTTGTGTGCGACACTTGGTCAGAACGGAGGCAGAAAAGATTTTTCATTTCGATTTGCGGATGAAGCCGGAGATTCAAAGGACATGTCCGGTTCGAGTGTACTACGTTGCGACAGTATCAAGACAAAGCGCCGGCCTACGACATGAAAGAGGCGGCGGTGGAGAAATCGGTGGAGGCAAAGAAGCGAAGGTGACCGACAACTTTTCGTAAAACAAGAGTGGTGGGCCCCGCAAGGGCCGGTCTTCCTTTTATTCGGCTAGAAACCTCCACATCCTTCTAGAGGTGAAACAAGTTCCGGACAACATCAATGATTTCGGACGCATCAAGGAAATGCTACAATTGTGGTCGAGCAGGGCACATTCGACGTGATTGCCCCGCATCTTCTGTGACTTGTTACGATTGTGGACAAGAAGGGCACCGTGCGGCCTTCTGTGGAGATGCTACTAGATCTTTTGGTACTCGCACTCCAGCGCCCGTTCCGAAGGAGATAAGTGTGAACCAGACACAACAGAGTGAATTTCAGCAGCAGAACGTTGGGAAGAGAGAGACATCCAGTGCTGGGTCCGTTCCTCCGTGCCTGTACGAGATGAGGAAATCTGACGATCAAAACACTGCTGTTGCATCAGGTACGATTCAGATCCTTTTGCAACCAGTTAGTGTTTTATTCGATTCCGGAGCTACACATTCTTTTGTATCATTGAACTGTGTAAATCGTTTAAAAATCTCGTGCTTATTTGATTGTGAACCATATGTTGTGGGTTTGCCGAGTAGAGAGAGAATTGTGGGAATCCTAGAGGCTAGAGATTTTCCAGTGTCTATAGGAGGGAGAGATTGGCCATCGAATCTTATTGTAGTTGACATCTACGGTGACGATTTAATTCTCGGAGACGATTGGCTCAACCGTTATGGAGCTATTCTGAATTACCGAGAGAGAGTCATTTCTATCATTGCTGATGACGAATCTGAACACTTATTCCGAGGGTGGAGACCGGGAAGCTCGGGAAAATCGATTAAAGCAATGAAAGCCGTGAAATTACTGAAGCAAGGATGTCATGGACTTTGGTGTTATGCCATGAGGAAAGAGGAAGGAGTAGAGCTCTCGTCTATTTCAGTTGTGAATGAGTTCTCAGATGTATTTCCTGATGAACTACCTGGGTTACCTCCGCATAGAGAAGTGGAATTCACTATCGAATTAGAGCCTGGAGCAGCTCCTATTTCCAGAGCACCATACCGCAT
The DNA here is from genome assembly GCA_033398695.1 of Orobanche coerulescens. Lineage (NCBI taxonomy): Eukaryota > Viridiplantae > Streptophyta > Magnoliopsida > Lamiales > Orobanchaceae > Orobanche > Orobanche coerulescens. The sequence goes on along the minus strand of CM065802.1, from coordinate 142,786,707 downwards.
GGCGCCAACCGAGATGTATGAACTCAAGAAGCAACTGGAGGAATTGTTACAGAAGGGCTATATTCAACCTAGCGTTTCTCCTTGGGGAGCGCCCGTTCTCTTTGTCCGGAAGAAAGACGGATCCTTCCGACTGTGTATTGGTTATAGGGAGCTCAACAAGATGACGATCAAGAATAAGTATCCTATACCTCGGATCGACGACTTGTTTGATCAACTGCAAGGGGCAAGGGTGTTCTCGAAGATTGACTTGCGATCAGGATAGCATCAGTTGAGAATTAAGGAATCGGATATACCAAGTTCGCTTTCGTGTCCCTAAGACGCATTATGAATTCGTAGTGATGCCGTTTGGACTTACCAATGCTCCTGCGGTATTCATGCAATTGATGAATCGGGTATTCTTGAAATACTTGGATAAATTTGTGGTCGTCTTCGTTGATGACATCTTGATATATTCGAAGGACGTAGGGGAGCATGCCGAACATTTGCGTGTGGTTTTGAGCACCTTGAGGAAGGAACAGCTGTATGCAAAGCTTTCAAAATGCGAGTTCTGGCTCAGGGAGGTAACTTTCCTTGGGCATGTGATATCAGCCGACGGAGGTGGACCCAAAGAAAGTCGAAGCAATCTTGGAATGGGAAGCTCCTAATAACGTGAAAGAAGTCTGGAGTTTCTTAGGACTTGCTGGATATTATCGCCGCTTTGTAGAGGGATTTTCCAAAATTGCTCGTCCGCTCACTCAGCTGTTACAGAAAACTCAAAAGTTCACGTGGAATGAGAAATGTCAGGCTGGTTTTGATGAACTTAAGAAGAGACTAACGACAACACCTATATTAGCATTACCAGATGGAACTGATGGATTCATGGTGTACAACGACGCTTCAAATCGAGTGCAGGATGTGTGTTGATGCAAAGAGATAAGGTGATTGCCTATGCTTCTCGGCAGTTGAAACCATACGAGGTTAATTACCCGACTCATGATCTGGAGCTAGCAGCTGTAGTCTTTGCTTTGAAAATTTGGAGACATTATTTGTACGGCACTCATTGTCAGATCTTTACCGATCATAAGAGCCTCAAGTACATTTTCAGTCAGAAATAATTAAACATGAGGCAGAAAAGGTGGCTGGAATTGATCAAGGATTACGACTTGGAGATTCTCTATCATCCGGGGAAAGCAAACGTAGTAGCCGATGCATTGAGCCGTAAACCTATTTCTCTTCGAGTGTTGGAAGCTCTTACGTCCCAAACCAGCATTCAACGAGAACTGATCCACGAAGGGATTGAAGTATGGGCACCAGGAATCCAAGGGCAACTATATGTGATGGAACTGACTTCATCACTAGTCGAGAAGATCAAATCTAAGCAGTTGGACGATTCTCTGATCCTTCGATTATGTGATGACGTAAAGAAAGGAAAAGCCCCAGGATTCGTGATACAAGATGATGGAGTTCTGAGATTTCAGAGTCGACTTTGCGTTCCCGATGATGATGATTTGAGACGGACTATTCTGAAGGAAGCTCACAGCGCGCCCTATTCTATTCACCCGGGCAGCAGTAAGATGTATAAAGATTTAAAACAAAACTTCTGGTGGGGGAATATGAAGAAGGACGTAGCAGAGTACGTTTCGAAGTGTTTGACTTGTCAGCAGGTTAAGATTGAACATCATCGACCTGCCAGAATGTTAAAACCGCTTCCGATCCCTGAGTGGAAGTGGGAGGATATCTCGATGGATTTCATCACCAGTATGCCAAGGACTAGAACGGGAATGAACATGATTTGGGTTATAGTTGATTGACTAACCAAGTCGGCTCATTTCCTAGGAATTAAAGATACATGGGGACCCGATATATTGGCGCGAGTATTTATTGCGGAGATAGTCAGATTGCATGGGACGCCGAAAACCATTATTTCGGATCGAGATGGTCGTTTCGTGTCTCACTTCTGGAAAGCAGTTCACATGGCTTTGGGGACTGAGCTCAACTTTAGTACGGCTTATCACCCCCAAACGGACGGTCAGTCCGAAAGGACTATACAAACGGTAGAAGACATGCTTAGAGCTTGTGCCTTAGATTGGTCGACTGATTGGGAAATTCATTTGCCGTTGGTTGAATTCACTTACAATAATAGTTGGCATGATTCTATTAAGATGGCCCCATTTGAAGCTGTAACACCCCCAATCCACTCAGGGATATTACACGCCGTAGACCCTCTCCTCGAGGATCTACCAGGCTGGTAACAACATTTAACATCTCGACAATGCCTTCAAGGCTACAATGACTCAATAGACCGATTTGGTCTTTCCACAAATACATACAACTCAAATACAACTCATGCCCACGCAGGGGACAAAATACAACCACACCCGTACAACGAGAACAATATAGCAGCGGAAAATAAAGTACAACTGAACCAACACACGATGTACGATTCCTCATGTGATTAGTATCGATCATCTTTCATCATCCTTCGTGCCGACCCTGTGTTATGCTCCAAAACCTGAATGCAAAAACAGACATCCACCCCCCGAATACTCGGGGGTTAGCAAAACTCCACTGTTTTGCTAGTGCAAGAACAAAGTGCAAATACGAGCCATACAATTCACATTCCACGAACGATAATAATTCAGAATCCTCAAAAATTCAAATACAACAAGATGAACACTTCCCGAGGCAAGAGTTTGAGTAAAGACTTTCCAAATTTCAAGATCAAAACATCAAGGGAAACAATTTACAAAATGATTTGAAATACCATCGGGAGTTTTAATAGAAAACAATTTAGGATTATCAAATCCTACTTTTCAAAATCCAAAGACAAAAGGGGTCACCGCCCCAAAGGTTTACTTTACGAAAATGACATTAACCAACCCGTTGGGATTTTAGCCCCAAATCCGTAAAACGACTTTTACAAAACCATTGGGATTTTAGCCCCAAATCTCATCAACTCACAGTACACAAGAACGACCACAAGGTTCGTCTCCCAACATCAAAATCCACAAATAAGGGATTTAAAACATAAACAACAAAATACTCTAGAGCCATCCTAGCCAAGTAGGCCAAACGAACAACTTACCTCTTACACACTTAGTCAATGCATGCAATCATGAAAACCGTTCAAAAGCACTCATTTCCTAAATGCCAATATCGAATCACATTTGTAAAATGCACCACAATTAACCGCGGACCCACAGCTTCGTGGATCCCTGCCGAGACCCCGTCGGATCTAACCCACAGTGGTTAAAAGCAAGCTCGCGGTTCCACAGCTTCGTGGAGCCCTACCGAGACCCCGTCGGATCTAACCCGCAGTGAGTATACACACACACACGTTACTCATGCAATACTAACATGCTAAGAATGTAAGTTCATTAAGAATACTCACTAGAGATGGCCATTAACTCGACACCATTATCAAACTCTTCAAAACACAATAACAAGATTAAATACGGAATACACGATTCCATAACTTTAAACAATAGGAGTATCATCATCAAATCCTTCAACGTTCAAAATAATCAAATCATAATCAATTCCCAAAACACGCCGTTCACAAAACACACACGCATTTGAAAGAAAGCCTTTAACGAGGCCAAACCGAAATCTTTTGCAACTTCGTTTCAAACAACCAAACAAACACACTAATACGATCACCGATCATCATATCCACAAAATAAGAAAAGTATGGGCAAGGTACTTGCCTCGAATAAGAATAACGCGGAGAATCGACCGAAGTAGGTTGGCACGAACCGACTACGAACTCGCCGACTCCACCGAAAGACAATCCACAATAATGAACTACGAACAAAAACAATAACAACGAAAATGAATTCCAAAGAACGACCCAAAGCCGCTGAATTCAAAGAACAAACGACGAAGGTTCAAGGATTTCCCCCAAAACGGCCAAGAACACGATTCGTTCCGTCAAATCACGAAAACGGAATTCCAAGTTGAAATATGGATATACAATCCATAGAATATGTTTAACAACATCATTTAACCATAATCGATCCATCGAAAACGGATGAAAAACGAGATCGGGACAAATCCCCCAAAAAGTCAATTCGAAGAAAATCAAGAAATATACTTCGATTCGACGAAGAACAATGGATTAAATGATGTTAAACACAAGAATACTACCAAGATTAATCATACCCATCATGAATTAATTAACAACACGGAACGAATCGGACGAAAATGCAAAAATCCCCAAATTCACGAAATTAGGGTTCTAAGGAAGATTACCTTGATTCGCTGGATCAAAGGATGATAACGGACGATTGATTGATGTTATGGACTCAAGAACTTCATGAATTTGTTGTTAAACAACATGGCTTCGTCACCCACGAATCGCCATTCGCGGACGGGGAAGGAAGGAAGTGAAAAACGAAGTGAAAAGTGACTGCTCAGCCATATTTATACTGGGCCAGACTAGCGTGCGCTAGCCTTCCCGGACTAGCGTGCGCTATCGGCCGGTATCGGCCGAGTACCCTCGGCCAGGGCCCACACGACCCGGCATCACCAACCAACCCTGCCGACCAAACCTGTCGACCCGACTCCCGCTAGCGTGCGCTACGGCCGGAAGCCTGCGCACGCTAGCCGACCTGTCCAGTAGCCACTGGACTAACAATCTTTCCCAGGTAACGTACGCTAGTTGGCCGGCAGCATGCGCTACCCCTGCCGGTTAGCGTGCGCTACGACCGACAGCAGCGTGCGCTACCTACCGATCCTGACCGAGTCCAGAAGCTAAGAAACCCCACTGTCCGGCCCGATAGCGTGCGTTGGTCGACCAGGCTAGCGTGCGCTACACCTGCCGGTTAGCGCGCGCAGCCTTCCGGCAGTAGCGTGCGCTACGCCGGTTCCTGCCGCATCTGTCCGGCCGGTGCCTGTCGTCGGCCGATCCGCAACCGTCCGGCCATCCCGCAACCGCCACGGCTCGGCGACCCGATTTCAAACGCACAACGAACACGGCGAAAAGTTCGCGGGCGACATCAACGACCGAAATGAAAACATAATACCATAATTAGTCATACGCGACCAAGAAACGGGTCGAGACAACCATTACAGATACGGATACGTAACTTTCAAGAAATTACAAAATGGCCCAAAACGCCCGAAATCACGATACGTGATCGAATAACCAAACCGGTTCACGGACGTCTAACAAAGTTAAGCGGACTTACGGGAAACTCAAAGCAGCCGAGCGAGATTCGCAAGAACCGAACTCAAGCGCGGAAAAGTCGCTAAAAAGCACGGAACTCAACAAAACGACTCCGAGACGAACTCGGATGACAAAAGGTGTAGAATTAATCATTCTCAGAATGACGAAACGGTCATGAGCGAGTCGTCAAAACGGACTCACTTGAAAAAGAAATTTACCGAAAATCGAAAATTGCGGATATTACATTCTACCCTCCTTAAAAGAAGTTTCGTCCCGAAACTTAAAACAAGTAGGGAGAAGAAATATTCCGCCAGGAAAAACTCAACGAGATACACAAGAATGCGTAACTAACGCCCAACGGCGAAATGTTACAAACAACGCAAAGGGATATACGGCGTGTAAACACGCTCCACGGCGACCAACACAACGTCGCCGTTAGGAATATAATAAAACCAACAAATGACAAGTGTCATCAAACGGATAATATAGCCAAGTCAATTATCCGACAATCACAAAACACAACCAACGAAAATCAATATGATTGACCAACCCAACGGTACATCAATCAAAACGCGAGCCAACCGCTGAACAAACATGGAATCCCACCGCCTAAGGGCTGGAAGATCGAAAACGAAACTAATTTCCCGAACTGAAGGGAATTACGAAGGAGCCTGAATGTTCACCAATCACGGAACGAGGTCAATAAAAACCGAACAATCAAACGATCAAACCACAACGATCGAGACAACAAAAATCGAAGAACCATGTTCGAATCACGAAGAACAATAAAGTTCAAACAACAACTCCCAGGATGATCTGGTGAGAACTACAAGACATGCATTCCCATAAGATCCACAGGAAAGGGAATAGCGATTGAAAAGTCACAACTACAATCGAGTTATTCCGAAACGATACCACACTCGTTCGATAAACAAAAACAAGGGCAGGACAAGCTCAGAAATGTCAACGAACATAAATGAGTCGACAGAGTCGAAAACATAAGAGTTCCAAATCCGATCTACTTCGAATAAAAGAACTAATAGAACCAGATGATGTCACTCCCGAACAAGGTTCACAAGAATCGAATTGAACCCGAAAAAGTCCCATCGATAACCAGATCGACCCACAACAAGATCACAGCTCGTTCGGACGATGAAACCGAAATACAGAACAAGTTCATAAAGTACCAACGAACATGAGCGAATCGATAGACTAGGGAAAGAGAAAATACAGAAGTCAAAATAGTACGGGCATTACCTCCGACCTCGTCCACGAAATTCACAAAAACGGAAGCAAAGTCAACAAGACATTAAACAACCGACACATAACGGAACCATCGCCGATGCACACGGTCATACCATACCAAGCTCTAACAGCTCGCACATACGCGACAACGCATAAATCACCACGAGGCGACAACATTCAATACCAACATTCCGCCTCTCACAGGGGGCTAGCACAACCAATGTGTGGAAAGCGTCTCAACGCTCACACCGCCAATTCGATCATACTCGGGAGAAAGTATCAAAATGACAACGCGAATCATCATACATACCCAGCCCACAAATGGGAATGGATAGGTTTTAAAAACGAAAACCTCATTTTGAAAATAATTTAGAAGAACACCGGTTGATCTTGAGTATCACCTTTCAAAAAGTACAAACTTGATACATCGTTATCGAGACATTGGAGAACCATTTCGCATTTGATAAAAATGAGGACACTTTCTCTTAGTGAAAACTTTCAAAATATTCGACCCTCGGGTCTAAATAAAAGTGTTGAAAATATCTCAAAACATTTTGGTCCTCGAGGTAGAAAAATTTTGAAATATATTGTGGCATCTAGGATGTACCACAAGAAAATAACTCATTTGAAAAGTATGTCTCGAAATTTTTTTTTCCAAGATACTCAAGGTTTTCAAAAATCCAATAGGCCAGAATGCCCAAAACTCACACATATCGACGTTCATTAAAACAACTCCTAGTACACGCATCAAAAGGTTTAAAATCAAGACAATACATGTCTTTAAACGGAAATAAACGATAAAATACCACATTCAGAACAAAACCACTGACCCCATTCGAGGCCTCTAAAGATCCTCCCGCACTGGCTAGTGAACAAGTTGAACGTGTATAAGCACAAGGCTTCCACAAGAGAACTTGTAAAACGTGCAAATCGATTCGAAGATCATCAGCAACGGACAAAAACAACAATAAAAAGACATCACAAGCGACAACATTCCTCGTATAAATCAAATACGAGAGTCGATTAAATACATATCGTGAAATCAAAATCCACAAGAGGATTCCGCCACTTAACAAATAATCATAAAAATAGCTCGTGTCACACGAGGCACAACACAAAGAAGGGAGACTTACTTCCACAGGTCGCACGAAGATGATGATCGCCCCACGATACTAATCACGACCAACAAACTCAAACGACGCGTCGCGACACGACTCAGTCAGATAAAATCCGACGAAACAAGACTCAAACAACACGACTTGACCCGACAGCCTAGGTTTCCTCAACCTAATCTCTGATACCATTTATGTAACACCCCCAATCCACTCAGGGATATTACACGCTGTAGACCCTCTCCTCGAGGATCTACCAGGCTGGTAACAACATTTAACATCTCGACAATGCCTTCAAGGCTACAATGACTCAATAGACCGATTTGGTCTTTCCACAAATACATACAACTCAAATACAACTCATGCCCACGCAGGGGACAAAATACAACCACACCCGTACAACGGGAACAATATAGCAGCGGAAAATAAAGTACAACTGAACAAACACACGATGTACGATTCCTCATGTGATTAGTATCGATCATATTTCATCATCCTTCGTGCCGACCCTGTGTTATGCTCCAAAACCTGAATGCAAAAACAGACATCCACCCCCCGAATACTCGGGGGTTAGCAAAACTCCACTGTTTTGCTAGTGCAAGAACAAAGTGCAAATACGAGCCATACAATTCACATTCCACGAACGATAATAATTCGGAATCCTCAAAAATTCAAATACAACAAGATGAACACTTCCCGAGGCAAGAGTTTGAGTAAAGACTTCCCAAATTTCAAGATCAAAACATCAAGGGAAACAATTTACAAAATGATTTGAAATACCATGGGGAGTTTTAATAGAAAACAATTTAGGATTATCAAATCCTACTTTTCAAAATCCAAAGACAAAAGGGGTCACCGCCCCAAAGGTTTACTTTCTGAAAAATGACATTAACCAAACCGTTGGGATTTTAGCCCCAAATCCGTAAAACGACTTTTACAAAACCATTGGGATTTTAGCCCCAAATCTCATCAACTCACAGTACACAAGAACGACCACAAGGTTCGTCTCCCAACATCAAAATCCACAAATAAGGGATTTAAAACATAAACAACAAAATACTCTAGAGCCATCCTAGCCAAGTAGGCCAAACGAACAACTTACCTCTTACACACTTAGTCAATGCATGCAATCATGAAAACCGTTCAAAAGCACTCATTTCCGGAAATGCCAATATCGAATCACATATTTAAAATGCACCACAATTAACCGCGGACCCACAGCTTCGTGGATCCCTGCCGAGACCCCGTCGGATCTAACCCACAGTGGTTAAAAGCAAGCTCGAGGTTCCACAGCTTCGTGGAGCCCTACCGAGACCCCGTCGGATCTAACCCGCAGTGAGCATACACACACACACGTTACTCATGCATACTAACATGCTAAGAATGTACGTTCATTAAGAATACTCACTAGAGATGGCCATTAACTCGACACCATTATCAAACTCTTCAAAACACAATAACAAGATTAAATACGGAATACACGATTCCATAACTTTAAACAATAGGAGTATCATCATCAAATCCTTCAACGTTCAAAATAATCAAATCATAATCAATTCCCAAAACACGCCGTTCACAAAACACACACGCATTTGAAAGAAAGCCTTTAACGAGGCCCAACCGAAATATTTTGAAACTTCATTTCAAACAACCAAACAAACACACTAATACGATCACCGATCATCATATCCACAAAATATGAAAAGTATGGGCAAGGTACTTGCCTCGAATAAGAATAACGCGGAGAATCGACCGAAGTAGGTTGGCACGAACCGACTACGAACTCGCCGACTCCACCGAACGACAATCCACAATAATGAACTACGAACGAAAACAATAACAACGAAAATAAATTCCAAAGAACGACCCAAAGCCGCTGAATTCAAAGAACAAATGACGAAGGTTCAAGGATTTCCCCCAAAACGGCCAAGAACACGATTCGTTCCGTCAAATCACGAAAACGGAATTCCAAGTTGAAATATGGATATACAATCCATAGAATATGTTTAACAACATCATTTAACCATAATCGATCCATCGAAAACGGATGAAAAACGAGATCGGGACAAATCCCCCAAAAAGTCAATTCGAAGAAAATCAAGAAATATACTTCGATTCGACGAAGAACAATGGATTAAATGATGTTAAACACAAGAATACTACCAAGATTAATCATACCCATCATGAATTAATCAACAACACGGAACGAATCGATTTAAAATGCAAAAATCCCCAAATTCACGAAATTAGGGTTCTAAGGAAGATTACCTTGATTCGCTGGATCAAAGGATGATAACGGACGATTTATTGATGTTATGGACTCAAGAACTTCATGGATTTGTTTTTAAACAACATGGCTTCGTCACCCACGAATCGCCATTCGCGGACGGGGAAGGAAGGAAGTGAAAAACGAAGTGAAAAGTGACTGCTCAGCCATATTTATCTTGGGCGGACTAGCGTCGCTAGCCTTCCCGGACTAGCGTGCGCTATCGGCGGTATCGGCGAGTACCCTCGGCCGGGGCCCACACGACCGGCATCACCAACCAACCTGCCGACCAAACACATCGACCCGACTCCGCTAGCGTGCGCTACTGGCCGAAGCTTGCGCCGCTAGCCGACTATCCGATAGCCACCGAACTAACAATCTTTCCCGAGTAACGTCGCTAGTTGGCGGCGGCATGCGCTACCCTGCCGGTTAGCGTGCGCTACGACCGGCAATGGCGTGCGCTACTGCCGATCTGGCCGAGTCGAACCTCGAAACCCCACTCCGGCCGATGGCGTGTGTTGGTCGACCGGGGTAGCGTCGCTACACTGCCCGGTTAGCGCGCGACCTTCGGCGATGGCGTGCGCTTCGCGGTTCTGCGCATCTGTCCGGTGCCGCAATCGTCCGCGATCCGCAACCGTCCGGCGATCCGCCGCCGAACTCGGCGACCCGATTTCGAAACGCACAGGCGAACACGGCGAAAAGTTCGCGGCGACATCAACGACCGAAATGAAAACATAATACCATAATTAGTCATACGCGACCAAGAAACGGGTCGAGACAACCATTACAGATACGGATACGTAACTTTCAAGAAATTACAAAATGGCCCAAAACGCCTGAAATCACGATACGTGATCGAATAACCAAACCGAAGTTCACAACACGTCTAACAATGTTAAACGGACTTACGGGAAACTCGAAGCAGTGATTTGAGCGAGATTCGCAAGAACCGAACTCAAGCGGAAAAGTCGCTAAAAGCACGGAACTCAACAAAGCGACTCGAGACGAACTCGGATGACAAAAGGTGTAGAATTAATCATTCTCGGAATGACGAAGCGGTCATGAGCGAAGTCGTCAAAGCGGACTCCGCCGAAAAGAAATTTACCGAAAATCGAAAATTGCGGATATTACATTCTACCCTCCTTAAAAGAAGTTTCGTCCCGAAACTTAAAACAAGTAGGGAGAAGAAATATTCCGCCAGGAAAAACTCAACGAGATACACAAGAATACGTAACTAACGCCCAACGGCGAAATGTTACAAACAACGCAAAGGGATATACGGCGTGTAAACACGCTCCACGGCGACCAACACAACGTCGCCGTTAGGAATATAATAAAACCAACAAATGACAAGCGTCATCAAACGGATAATATAGCCAAGTCAATTATCCGACAATCACAAAACACAACCAACGAAAATCAATATGATTGACCAACCCAACGGTACATCAATCAAAACGTGAGCCAACCGCTGAACAAACACGGAATCCCACCGCCTAAGTGCTGGAAGATCGAAAACGAAACTAATTTCCCGAACTGAAGGGAATTACGAAGGAGCCTGAATGTTCACCAATCACGGAACGAGGTCAATAAAAACCGAACAATCAAACGATCAAACCACAACGATCGAGACAACAAAAATCGAAGAACCATGTTCGAATCACGAAGAACAATAAAGTTCAAACAACAACTCCCAGGATGATCTGGTGAGAACTACAAGACATGCATTCCCATAAGATCCACAGGAAAGGGAATAGCGATTGAAAAGTCACAACGACAACCGAGTTATTCCGAAACGATACCACACTCGTTCGATAAACAAAAACAAGGGGCAGGACAAGCTCAGAAATGTCAACGAACATAAATGAGTCGACAGAGTCGAAAACATAAGAGTTCCAAATCCGATCTACTTCGAATAAAAGAACTAATGGAACCAGATGATGTCACTCCCGAACAAGGTTCACAAGAATCGAATTGAACCCGAAAAAGTCCCATCGATAACCAGATCGACCCACAACAAGATCACAGCTCGTTCGGACGATGAAACCGAAATACAGAACAAGTTCATAAAGTACCAACGAACATGAGCGAATCGATAGACTGGGGAAAGAGAAAATACAGAAGTCAAAATAGTACGGGCATTACCTCCGACCTCGTCCACGAAATTCACAAAAACGGAAGCAAAGTCAACAAGACATTAAACAACCGACACATAACGGAACCATCGCCGATGCACACGGTCATACCATACCAAGCTCTAACAGCTCGCACATACGCGACAACGCATAAATCACCACGAGGCGACAACATTCAATACCAACATTCCGCCTCTCACAGGGGGCTAGCATAACCAATGTGTGGAAAGCGTCTCAACGCTCACACCGCCAATTCGATCATACTCGGGAGAAAGTATCAAAATGACAACGCGAATCATCATACATACCCAGCCCACAAATGGGAATGGATAGGTTTTAAAAACGAAAACCTCATTTTGAAAATAATTTAGAAGAACACCGGTTGATCTTGAGTATCACCTTTCAAAAAGTACAAACTTGATACATCGTTATCGAGACATTGGAGAACCATTTCGCATTTGATAAAAATGAGGACACTTTCTCTTAGTGAAAACTTTCAAAATATTCGACCCTCGGGTCTAAATAAAAGTGTTGAAAATATCTCAAAACATTTTGGTCCTCGAGGTAGAAAAATTTTGAAATATATTGTGGCATCTAGGATGTACCACAAGAAAATAACTCATTTGAAAAGTATGTCTCGAAATTTGTTTTTCCAAGATACCCAAGGTTTTCAAAAATCCAATAGGCCAGAATGCCCAAAACTCACACATATCGACGTTCATTAAAACAACTCCTAGTACACGCATCAAAAGGTTTAAAATCAAGACAATACATGTCTTTAAACGGAAATAAACGATAAAATACCACATTCAGAATAAAACCACTGACCCCATTCGAGGCCTCTAAAGATCCTCCCGCACTGGCAAGTGAACAAGTCGAACGTGTATAAGCACAAGGCTTCCACAAGAGAACTTGTAAAACGTGCAAATCGATTCGAAGATCATCAACAACGGACAAAAACAACAATAAAAAGACATCACAAGCGACAACATTCCTCGTATAAATCAAATACGAGAGTCGATTAAATACATATCGTGAAATCAAAATCCACAAGAGGATTCCGTCACTTAACAAATAATCATAAAAATAGCTCGTGTCACACGAGGCACAACACAAAGAAGGGAGACTTACTTCCACAGGTCGCACGAAGATGATGATCGCCCCACGATACTAATCACGACCAACAAACTCAAACGGACGTCGCGACACGACTCAGTCAGATAAAATCCGACGAAACAAGACTCAAACAACACGACTTGACCCGACAGCCTAGGTTTCCTCAACCTAATCTCTGATACCATTTATGTAACACCCCCAATCCACTCAGGGATATTACACGCCGTAGACCCTCTCCTCGAGGATCTACCAGGCTGGTAACAACATTTAACATCTCGACAATGCCTTCAAGGCTACAATGACTCAGTAGACCGATTTGGTCTTTCCACAAATACATACAACTCAAATACAACTCATGCCCACGCAGGGGACAAAATACAACCACACCGTCTGGCAACGGAACAATATATCGTGGAAAATAAAGTACAACCGAACCAACACACGATGTACGATTCCTCATGTGATTAGTATCGATCATCTTTCATCATCCTTCGTGCCGACCGTGTTATGCTCCAAAACCCGAATGCAAAACAGACATCCACCCCCCGAATACTCGGGGGTTAGCAAAACTCCACTGTTTTGCTAGTGCAAGAACAAAGTGCAAATACGAGCCATACAATTCACATTCCACGAACGATAATAATTCGGAATCCTCAAAAATTCAAATACAACAAGATGAACACTTCCCGAGGCAAGAGTTTGAGTAAAGACTTCCCAAATTTCAAGATCAAAACATCAAGGGAAACAATTTACAAAATGATTTTTGAAATACCATCGGGAGTTTTAATAGAAAACAATTTAGGATTATCAAATCCTACTTTTCAAAATCCAAAGACAAAAGGGGTCACCGCCCCAAAGGTTTACTTTCTGAAAAATGACATTAACCAAACCGTTGGGATTTTAGCCCCAAATCCGTAAAACGACTTTTACAAAACCATTGGGATTTTAGCCCCAAATCTCATCAACTCATAGTACACAAGAACGACCACAAGGTTCGTCTCCCAACATCAAAATCCACAAATAAGGGATTTAAAACATAAACAACAAAATACTCTAGAGCCATCCTAGCCAAGTAGGCCAAACGAACAACTTACCTCTTACACACTTAGTCAATGCATGCAATCATGAAAACCGTTCAAAAGCACTCATTTCCGGAAATGCCAATATCGAATCACATTTGTAAAATGCACCACAATTAACCGCGGACCCACAGCTTCGTGGATCCCTGCCGAGACCCCGTCGGATCTAACCCACAGTGGTTAAAAGCAAGCTCGCGGTTCCACAGCTTCGTGGAGCCCTACCGAGACCCCGTCGGATCTAACCCGCAGTGAGCATACACACACACACGTTACTCATGCAATACTAACATGCTAAGAATGTACGTTCATTAAGAATACTCACTAGAGATGGCCATTAACTCGACACCATTATCAAACTCTTCAAAACACAATAACAAGATTAAATACGGAATACACGATTCCATAACTTTAAACAATAGGAGTATCATCATCAAATCCTTCAACGTTCAAAATAATCAAATCATAATCAATTCCCAAAACACGCCGTTCACAAAACACACACGCATTTGAAAGAAAGTCTTTAACGAGGCCCAACCGAAATCTTTTGAAACTTCGTTTCAAACAACCAAACAAACACACTAATACGATCACCGATCATCATATCCACAAAATATGAAAAGTATGGGCAAGGTACTTGCCTCGAATAAGAATAACGCGGAGAATCGACCGAAGTAGGTTGGCACGAACCGACTACGAACTCGCCGACTCCACCGAACGACAATCCACAATAATGAACTACGAACGAAAACAATAACAACGAAAATGAATTCCAAAGAACGACCCAAAGCCGCTGAATTCAAAGAACAAATGACGAAGGTTCAAGGATTTCCCCCAAAACGGCCAAGAACACGATTCGTTCCGTCAAATCACGAAAACGGAATTCCAAGTTGAAATATGGATATACAATCCATAGAATATGTTTAACAACATCATTTAACCATAATCGATCCATCGAAAACGGATGAAAAACGAGATCGGGACAAATCCCCCAAAAAGTCAATTCGAAGAAAATCAAGAAATATACTTCGATTCGACGAAGAACAATGGATTAAATGATGTTAAACACAAGAATACTACCAAGATTAATCATACCCATCATGAATTAATCAACAACACGGAACGAATCTGACGAAAATGCAAAAATCCCCAAATTCACGAAATTAGGGTTCTAAGGAAGATTACCTTGATTCGCTGGATCAAAGGATGATAACGGACGATTTATTGATGTTATGGACTCAAGAACTTCATGGATTTGTTGTTAAACAACATGGCTTCGTCACCCACGAATCGCCATTCGCGGACGGGGAAGGAAGGAAGTGAAAAACGAAGTGAAAAGTGACTGCTCAGCCATATTTATACTGGGCCAGACTAGCGTGCGCTAGCCTTCCCGGACTAGCGTGCGCTATCGGCCGGTATCGGCCGAGTACCCTCGGCGGGGCCACCACGACCGGCATCACCAACCAACCTGCCGACCAAACCTGCCGACCCGACTCGCTAGCGTGCGCTACGGCCGGAAGCTGCGCACGCTAGCCGACTGTCCGAGAGCCCGGACTAACAATCTTTCCCTGTAACGTCGCTAGTTCGCCGCGTGCGCTACCTGGCGGTTAGCTGCGCTCGGCCAAACGATGGCGTCGCTACCTGCCGATCTGGCAAGTCGAGAACCTCGAAACCCCCTTTGTCCGGCCCGATGGCGTCGTTGGTCGACCGAGGCTAGCGTCGCTACACTGCCGGTTAGCGCGCGTGCCTCCGGCGATAGCGTGCGCTCGCCGGTTCTCGCGCATCTGTCCGGCGGTGCCTGTCGTCCGGCCCGATCCATAACCGTCGGCGATCCGCCAACCGCTGTGGCTCGGCGACGATTTCCGAAAACGCACGGAACGAACACGACGAAAAGTTCGCGGACGACATCAATGACCCGAAATGAAAACATAATACCATAATTAGTCATACGCGACCAAGAAACGGGTCGAGACAACCATTACAGATACGGATACCCGTAACTTTCAAGAAATTACAAAATGGCCCAAAACGCCCGGAAATCACGATACGTGATCGAATAACCAAACCGAAGTTCACAACACGTCTAACAAAGTTAAATGGACTTACGGGAAACTCGAAACAGCAGTTTCAAACGAGATTCGCAAGAACCGAACTCAAGCGCGGAAAAGTCGCTAAAAAGCACGGAACTCAACAAAACGACTCCGAGACGAACTCGGATGACAAAAGGTGTAGAATTAATCATTCTCAGAATGACGAAACGGTCATGAGCGAGTCGTCAAAACGGACTCCGCCCGAAAAAAGAAATTTACCGAAAATCGAAAATTGCGGATATTACAGAAGCTTTGTACGGGAGAAGATGCCGATCACCCCTGTGTTGGGATGATTCTTCGGATCTGATCGGGATGGAACCGGAATTGATAATTCAGACTCAAGAGAAGATAACTTTGATTCGAGAAAGACTATTGACTGCCCAGAGTCGACAGAAATCTTATGCAGACGTACGTCGTCGTCCTCTAGAGTTCGACGCTGGGGACCATGTACTATTGAAGGTGTCTCCTACACGAGGGATTTTCCGTTTTGGGAGGAGAGGCAAGCTTAGTCCTAGATATATCGGACCATTCGAGATCCTTGAGAGGGTTGGAGATTTAGCATACAGGTTGGCCTTACCGCCATCGCTGAGTCACATTCACAATGTGTTTCACGTATCTCAATTGCGGAAATATGTACCGGACTCCAGTCATGTTATTGATTACGACGAAATCGAGATAGCTAATGACGGCACCTTCGAGGAGAGACCAATCAAGATACTTGAGAGTCGGATCAAACAATTGAGGAATAAACCAATACACTTGGTTAAAGTACAATGGTCGCGACACGGAGTTGAAGAGGCCACTTGGGAAACGGAGGACTGTATGAAGACTAGATATCCGGAGTTGTTTTCATCTTAAGTTTCGGGACGAAACTTCTTTTGAGGGAGGAAGGATGTAATACCCGAGATTTCTGATATGTTTTTGGAACTTGTGATATTGTAATTATTGTACTTTTGTTTGAGTATTATTCTCCGTATTTCATAATCCGATGTTGTTGAGCATATGATTTCATGATTTTGATTTAAAAATTGTAATTCTGCGCATGTAGCGCACGCTATCGGCTATGTGTAGCGTACGCTAACATGGATCCATAGCGCAAGCTACAAAGGAACATTAGCGCATGCTATGCGTGGTCAATATGATTGAGACGTGTGGTAGGTGAGATCAGGCCGGGGATCTTGGTCGGATTGTGTCGGGATGAACCTGGACGGCTTTCGGGAAAAGCCAAGTCAACGCCTTAGTGCACGCTACAGGCATGTGCATAGCGCGCGATAAGTGCTGAGTACAGTGAAGTCAGTAGCCGTTAGCGCACGCTATGAGCAGGGACTAGCGCGCGCTAATAACCATTTCCTATAAATAGGACATCATCCTTTTCGTATTTTCAGTCCGTTCTTTTCCCACATCCGAATTCTTATACTTAGAGTATAACTTCCTACATCCTAAACACTTCATATCAGCATCCTAGCTGTATTGAAGATTGTAGATCATTGAGGATTGGTGTTCGAGCCTTCGACGCTGGATTGCTTCGATTTTCTCCTTGTTCTTCACTACTTTGAGGTAGGTGATTCTTCACCAATATTAGTAGTGTTCTAAAGGACGTTTGATCATGTTTTTATAGTCAGTTATTTCGTTCAAAATCGATCATCATGTGTTAGAAGGATATTTTCGACGTTTCGGCACTTATTCATCGTATGAACCCTTGAACCTTTTTAGTTTATGGACTCATAAGCATTTTCAAACCGATTTGTGATCAGTATATGGAGATTTT
The DNA here is from genome assembly GCA_033398695.1 of Orobanche coerulescens. Taxonomy (NCBI): domain Eukaryota; kingdom Viridiplantae; phylum Streptophyta; class Magnoliopsida; order Lamiales; family Orobanchaceae; genus Orobanche; species Orobanche coerulescens. The sequence continues at coordinate 142,768,753 of CM065802.1, read as the reverse complement.
CAAGTTCTTATGCGTTTATATAGAAGGATCATACGTTTTGAGACTTATAACGGATTGAACTCAGGATATCCCTTGAAGATCTAAGATGAACTATGGTGTTGTGATGATTATACGTATCTTTGTATCTCATAGTCATTTAGTACGTAAAGAACTTTCACAAACCTTATTAGCATGATATGCTCGGGGATGACTTGTTTTTTTCACCATAGAATTCATGAGTTCATCACCGTTAGATCCAGTTTTCTACCGGTAGTAATCTGCCATGTATGGTTAGCGCACGCTAATATACGTAAGTTAACGTGCGCTATTGGGGATAAGTTAACGCACGCTACATTTAGTACGTAACGTACGTTATGATCTCAGCCGAGTCAGTCGGCTGATCAGAGAGAACTGTCAGTCTATGGCTAGCGTACGCTAGGCTTAGACGATAGCGTACGCTAACAGGCAGGCTTAGCGCACGCTACGTAGAGTACGTAGCGTACGCTAAGTGGTTCAGGTAGACTGCATATTTTGAGCTTTTGGGCCGTAGACCGAATTGTTAGGCGATCGTTCGACTTGAGATGATTTGTATATCATTTCTTTTGTTAAGGTTCGAGCTTGCTACGTTGATCGAAGGAGGCAGCCTTCGAGTGTGTTGAGTTCATTGAAGTGTTTCGTTCTTGCCATCTTCGAGGCAAGTATCGTAATGTGTTAAAATTGGTATTTTGAGCATGTTTGTGGTTTATTCATGTTGTTGAACATGGAAATTATTTTGTTGAATTGCCATGATATTCGTTATCTAGTATTTGTATGTTCATGTTGATGAACATAATGATTTGGCATATGTGTATGCATGTACGTTGTACGATCTATGCTGAGGGCGCTGGATCGGATGTCCACCTCGTGTTGGTCCGACGGGATCATCTTGGGATCTAGGCTGAGGGCGCTGGATCATTGAACGGGTTATTTCCACCTCGTGTTGGTCCGACGGGATCATCTTGGGATCTATGCTGAGGGCGCTGGATCATTGGAATACCCTTGCTGTGTTAATGGAATCTTGTGGATTCGCATTGTCGGATTCCGGTAGCGGAAGTCCGTGTGGTGTATCTTGTTATGTATTGTTGATGCATATTCGAATTGTTTAATATGATACTTGTACTAGCATCGTTTTGCTAACCCCTTCGGGGGTGGACATTTGTTTTGATGTTCAGGTAGCCGAGAGCGGGAAAGCGACCCGCGATCACGTGGCGTGACGAAGGGGTTCAGTGATGTTTGTTGTTGTTGGTGATTTGTTTTTCTTGGTTTGATTTCAGTACTCGAGTACGCGTGTCTAATTAATATCATTTCGATATGGTTGTATAAATTTCTCGTTGAATCAGTTGAATGGTTTTGTAAACTTGAATTTCCGCAGTATTGATGTCTTATATTTACATTCTTTTAAATTAGCCTTGTAAATCCTTACTTAAAGGGTTTACGGCGCTGTAATTATTCCGAATATCTCGGGGTGTTACATTAACCATTTATATCCCAGATTTTTATATAATACCCGCTAATTATATTATATATTCTATATAATTTAAATAACTAAATATAAGTTGCTATAGTAATTGGTTAGTCCATCTCAATAAAAACTCAAATATTGTAAAGTAAAGATTAAGAATAATATTATAAATGATAAAAGATTAAAAATTATATTTCTAGTATAAGTTTGGAATTATATAACTTAAAAAATTATTACAATTTATATACATATACTTTGATGTGGGATTCAAGATTTAGATAAATAAAAATAAAAAAAATCATGTAGGAGAGAGAGTGTTAACATGGTACTTTGAAATCGTGTTGCTAGTAATAATTTACATATATATTTGAAAGTGAAGAAAACCGGGTTATTAAAAAAATAATAATAAATATTAGAATAATATTTATGCATATATAAATTCGATATTAAAAAGGTAAATACGTCTATATTTGAACCATTGAGGTTTAATCAAATTAAAATTTCTAATAAGAATAAAATAATTTATTTGGTCAACTCAATAGATGACCAAACTAAAATGGTGATGTAAATAATTATCGATAGTAAATACATTTATTTTTAAATATTTATTTAGTTATTCAATTAGTAGAGTGTAATGAAAAATCAAGATGGAATAGAAGATTTATAAATAAGAATCTACAAAATAAAAAATGCCATGTATGAGAAAAAGTTGCTCTAGATGTGTGACAGTATTTTATTAATGCAAAAAACTCGCTAGTGATACATATTCTTAGGTTCAGCCACTTGGAGTTTCTCACCGTGGCAGAGCACAACGAAAAACCAAAAAGATGAGGCAAGGATTCAACCACTCGATCCAGTTTATAATTTAAATAATTATACCTATCCGAAATCCGACTTAATGATGAATTTACTACGCGTTTTCATCCCAAACACATATAGTGATACCCGAAATAATACAGCTAGGATCCAACCATCTAAAACCTATTTAGGTATTATGTATTTATACCCGTCTCAAACTCGATTATAAGATAATTTTAGTACATGTTCTCCTCGCAAATCTATATAGTTATATGCACTAATTACCCAAATTTATTAAAGTATATAAAATTTAAATAATCAAATATAAGTTGTTCTAATAATTGAGCAAATTAAATTTGCACTAATAAATTAAACTATTTATTTGTTCAACTTAATAATTGACCAAATTAAACACAATAAAAATAAAATTTTTAAGCTTGTGTGTGAAATCACTATGGGGTTGAAAAATACACATTGAATCATAAGTATTTATTTAAGTTCTTTATTGTTGGAGTTCTATTTTAAATCGATGTGGTCAAGATATTTAATTCTATTTATTTAAGTTATTCATCGGTTAAGTACTATTTTAAATCAATATGTGAATCAAATATTTAGATAAATAGGAATCCAAAATTAAGAGAATACCACATAGGAGAGAGAATTAATGTATGCTTATAATCCGTAATGCTATTATATATATATATATATATATATATATAACCAGAGTGATTTCAATGCATATCCCCCAAACATACTACTAGATTGCTATTTTCTCTGCTTTATTTCTACCGAAAAATTTCAGATTGATACTTGATTAGTGCATAATTGATCTAAAATTCATATACAAAATATCACCTTTTTCTGGCATAATCATATTGATTTTGATAGAATTTAATTATTTTGAATAAATATCAAAACATGAGCTAATAATATTTATTTTGCAGGTTACTGGCATAAAATGTCAAAAAGGTCGAAAAACCAAACTGAAATAAAAATTAGAAATTTCCAAGAAAAAAATGTGACAAAATACGGCGGAACACACGGCGCAAACAGGGCCGTTTCTATCGACCGTTTACAACACGACACATATCTCGGCCGTGTCTTGCGCCGTTTTTCACATGGCGCACATTTTCCACCGGGTCCTTGCGCGTGTTCCGGACAAGACCGAGTTATCCTAATACGGCTATATAATACGGCGCAAAATGGGCCGTTTTCCAGCGCCGTTTTTAGGCAGATGCCATGCAAAAATAGTCCACTTTTGACCATCTTGTGAACTCAACCACAAGATATTTTTATGGTCAAAAATATGAAAAATCAAAGACATGCATGATGGGTGAAGTGTGAACAAAGAATTAATCAAGATACTAGAATAGATATTTTGAATTAAATAATCAATTGTATTCTTGAAAATCACCTATAAAAGGACACTTTCACCCATGAAAAAAAATAATCTCCTCTTCTTGCCAAGAAACACCCCTTTTTTTAGCAAGATATTTTCCTTAGAACTCTCTACTTTAGTTTGTATTTCATTTTTGGTTTGAAGTTTTTCTTTCATTTAGTTTGTAATTGAAAAGTGCTTGATCAATAAGCACTTAGTATTTTACTTAGTGTTTTACTTTCAATTTTTGTAAACTTGTAACCTTTGAACAAGTTTGAAGTTATATTTTGAAATATATTTCTTACACTTTGATACATCATATTCAAGTAAGTTTTCATCTGTTGTCATTGAGTTCTAGTTAAGAGTCTCTCTCTCTCTCTCTCTCTCTCTATATATATATATATATATATATATATATATATATATATACATATATATATATATATATTATGTATATCAATTATTTCTATTACACTACCAAAAATCACACTTTAGCCGACGACTTAAAGTGGTCGGCTAAACCCCAAAGTCGTCGGCTAATCATGCCAGCCATCGGCTAAAAAACCGTCGGCCGATATTCGTCGGCCAAGGTTTAGCCGACGACTTTTTTTGTAGTCTTCGGCTAAAGTTCAAAGTTTAGCCGACCACTACAGTAAGGTCGTCGGCTAAATCTGTTGGAAAAAAAAATTTAGCCGACGACCTTATCGAGTCGGTCGGCTAAAACCTGTTTTTTTAAAAAAAAAAATAGAGTTTAGCCGACGACCGTCTTATATGTCGTCGGCTAAAACCATTTTTTAAAAAAAAATTAAATTATTTTAGCCGACGACCGTCTTATATTTCGTCGGCTAAAACCCTTTTTAAAAAAAAAAAATAAATTACTTTAGCCGACGACCGTCTTATATGTCGTCGGCTAAAACCCTTTTTAAAAAAAAAATAAATTACTTTAGCCGACGACCTTTATAAAGTCGTCGGCTCAAACCTAATATAAAAAAAATTTAATTCAGATTTTGGGATCCCAAAACCTGTATTTTTTTCACCTGCGATTTTTATACACCAGCTCTCATTATCAACAACAATCAACGCGTAACACATTCAACTAATACCATTAATAATATGCCCAACATTATATGCATCACAACGCACAACACATTCAAGAACATTAATTTCATCAACATACTAGTAGCGTCAATAAAATCACTTACACAATTGTAACACAAATATAAATATACAAGAGTACTACAACAACACAACTACAATCCACTGCCAAAATCATCTAAATGTCGAAATATAGTATTAGAAGGATTACCACCATCCCCTAGATCCTCGTCACGAGGCTGTGAAGATGGGTCTGTCTGAAGAGAGAAGGCGGTGGAGCAGTGCACAGATCTAGCTGAGTAATGGTGCAGTCGGCGTCATCATATAGTCCATCATGGCCTCTTCTTGTCTCTGGAAACTCTCTAACCGCGACTCGGTCCTCTGCTCGCTCTCATGTAACCGCATCGAGTCCTCCTTTCATTCTCGGCTCGGAGCTCCCTCTCCGCCCTCAATCGCTCCTCGAGATAGGCGATCAGTGCATCCGTCCGCGAGGCGGCCAGGCCGGGGTATCTTTCAATACATGGTGACCCTCGGCTCCCATCATCTTAGTGCGCTACCGACTACCTCTAGGAGGGTAGACGGTACCCCACACCCTAGCGCGAACATAAGGATCGGCCTGATGGATCTGTCCAATGGCAGAATCGAGGTCGGTCTCCACTAAGTCCGGATACTGCTCCCGAGCAATCTCAGCAAGCATCCTCTGAGACTCCTCCCACACACGCTCCTAAGTTAATATGAAAATAAATATTTGAATATCATTAAAAGTATGATACAAAGGCATTTATTTTATTACCAAAATAAAATAAAAAAAGACTTACATGCTCCTCGGGACGGTTCGGAATGCTTTCTGAGTCACGTAGGCAAATGCGTCCAACGAATCAAAAGAAATGGCCTCGTGCGCAACTCTGGCTAACGACCGGGAACCCAGACTGTGATGGTCAGTCAGACCAGCACGATTGGTCGTGTTGGTCAAGCTAGTCGCCTTCAAAAAATATTATTTAGAATCGAGTTTATATTTAGAATTAAAAAAAAATAAAAATTGAAATATTATTATTTTTTATTAAATACTAGCATTTTTTTAATAAATAAAATACAATATTCAGATTTTTATTTTTTTTATGGAAAATAATATTCTAGTTTTTATTTTTATTAAAACAATTTATTTCCACTTTTGAATAAAAATTACAATTTTTTAATATTAATAATATTCCAATTTTAAAAAATACAAGTTCGATTTTTCTAATTTAAAAAAATCGGAACTTCAAGTATTTTTTATATTCTGAAACATTAATTTAAAAAAATGGAGTTTATATTTAGAATTCAAAAAAATAAAAACTGAAAGAGGAAGAATGAAATGAGGGTATTTTAGTCATACCATGAACTCTGGGTCGCGAAAATGGGCGCGTAGCCACTTCCACTCGTACTCCCGGAACTTGAATTCTTCCGGGGTAGCCTCTCGAGTATCATCCCAGGCTGTCCAGAACATGTGCATCTCATTTTTTCAAGATTTGTACCTACAACACACGTTGCACAACATATATCATTCGTAAGAAAAAAAATTACGCTAACAATGTAGATACAAAATAAATTAAAATGACTTACTTGGTAGACTGCACCTCGTCACACCAAGTACGTAGTAGAGAGTCGGGAATGACAAACCACACCTATGAACATCATAAATACGCAATAATTTAAAAACATCACATATTGCATTTTCAAGAACTACATGTTGATTGAAAAGCACTTATTAAATATTTATTAACTTACCGACATAGCATTGTCCAAAGCATCCTTCACGCACTGCAGCACGTCCCCCCAATCGGGCCACAAAACGGGGACTCTGTCCCGAATGACAAAGCCAACATTACGGCTATATGACGCCGCAGCGTCAGAAGACATCACCGGCCGGCCGTGTCTCTTTAGAGGAATCTCATAACGGCCATGCTTACTTACGTACGAGTCGAGCTCCAGACCCTTTGCTGGGCCACGAGTCTTCTTCTTTTTCTTCTCCTCCTCGACTACATTTTTCCCCTTCTCCTTCTCCCTCTCTATCTCCTCGTACAGTTTCGTCTTCGAAACCCGAAAACTCCGCCAAAACATGTTGTCTGGCAAAGACTCGTAGACGTACGCCTCGCCAGGGCTAATCAATCGAACGGGAACTCGGGCTCCCGTCTCATCGACCTATGGAATAGTCGGAACCATCGGAGGCATGAATAGAGTCGGCGGCGGACCATGGGGCACCACGGACGAGGAACTCCGTACATCTCCTGATGTGTGAGGACTAGACGTGGGTCGGTGGATGGGAGGCATACGAGTCTCCGGCTGCGAGGGGGTCGGCCGTGGTGTCTGAAAGGATAAACGCCGCGCTAGTGCAGCGGGCTTATCTGTCGCCCTAAAAAAATCGCCAGCGTTCATGCCGGTAGCTTCTAGTATCTGGCGCGCACGAACGCAGCTCTGAGATATGTATAGTGTACCGGGATCCGCCTTACTAGAGGCTGCCGAACTCCCCCCGAATCGGGAGTGGTCGATTTTGTCGACTTCTTCCCCAATGCTTTCTTTATTCTATCCATAATCTAAACAAATAAATCAAATTTACAACTCAACACAACAGTAATTATCAATGCCATACCACGTTAATCTTTCGATTAACGCCGGCTATAAAATTCCTTCCTCCTCAAACAAATTCATCAAATATTTCTAAACAAATTCATCAAATAATCTAAACAAATTCGTCAAATTCACAATTCAACACAACAGTAATTATCAATGCCATACCACGTTAATCTTTCGATTAACGCCGGCTATACAATCCCTTCCTCCTCAAACAAATTCATCAAATTCACAACTCATTAAACACAAAATATTGAAAATACTAAATTCATCAAATATTGCATCACAACTCATTAAACAATTTATCTAATTCATCACATAATCTAAACAAATTCATCAAACAAATACAATAAATTCAACAAACAAAATAAAAAAAATAAGGAAAAGGGTTACCGCGGCCGGGCTGGCGGGCGACGGGCGGAGGGCGTCGGGCGGGCGGACGGGCGATGGGACCGGGGCTCGTCGGGCGGCGGGGATGGGGCTCCTACAGGCGATGGGACGACGGCCGAGCGGGCGACGGGGGTTGGGGGCTTTGTGACGATCGGTTGGACGGGGGCTGGGTGACGATCGGCGGGACGGGGGCTAGGTGACAGGCGGCTAGGTGACGGGCGGTTGGGGCTGGGTGACGATCGGCGGGCGACGGGCGACAGCTAAACCAGAAGAAGAAAATAATAAAAGGGAGGTACGAGAAAACGTATAAAAGGTGGGGGTTTAGCCGACGACAAGATCTACGTCGTCGGCTAAAGTTTTTTAAAAATAAAATAAAAGCTTTGGCCGACGACATTTAAGACGGACGTCGGCTAAACCCAGCAATGACCCGACCGTGTCAGGAGACACGGGTCGTGTCGCACCTGCCCAGAAATTGAAAACACACTATATGCCTGACCCGACCGTGTTGTCTAACACGGTCGGGTCATTGCTGGGGTTTAGCCGACGACCGTCGTATATGTCGTCGGCCAAAGCTTTTTTTTTTTTAAAAAACTTTAGCCGACGATGTAGATCTTGTCGTCGGCTAGACCCCCCATTTTTTTTAATAATAATATTGATATTATATTAATGTTATGATTATGATTATAATTACTATTTTTTAATTATATTTAACAAATGAAAATATACATCTACTAAATTTATAGCTCATAGTTTGAGTCATCACTACAGTCTGTCTCATTATCTGAGTTGATATCCGGCAACATATGCCTCAAGTCGTCCACATTATCGTCATCAGAATTTTCAAGTAATTCGTTTGTATCAACGTCAACGTGCCCGCGAGCATCACCACGGAGTCGGACGACTCATCCTTCAGGAACATTATTCATTGTAATTGTCGTTGATGGTGGAATATTTGCTGTATTTGGCTCTTGATAAGCATCATCGTCATCAGTACTTGTTGTTTCTCCCAGTGTAGCAGCACTAAAAATATTCCTCGTTGTCACAACGTTCACTATCTTCCATGTGCCTGTTGCGATTTTTCGTTAACGCAAGTGCACGTTATCGTTGACAAGTAATAAAGTGATGAGTGAGTATCGTTCCCACGAGGACTGAGTCACTAACTACCGATTTTTATGTATTCTAGTTTTATTTGAACAATCGAACTTTGGGTTGCAATTAATTACTAAAAGAATTATAAAGGCTAAACAGTATAAACGATCGATCAAAGAAGGAAAATCAAATGATGAATAATTCTAGGATTATGAATCCACCTCACTTTATCCGAATTTACTCTCGATTATCTGAAATTAATGATTTTCCCAATTTATTGAAGGCGAAGATTGCTAAAATACTCTACCGCCTCTCCCGAGGTCAATAGATTTTTCTAAAGGCGAATAACGCACTCTATCCCTAGGTGAATTAATTCGTCAATAGGCAAAAAGCATAAAATCTCCAAAAGGCCACGTAGTTCCTATGAGTATATTCCTATCTCACAGAATAAAACGGTCCTCACCAATAGTTCCTCACCAACTCTCCTCTCCCGATTCGAGTAAGGTAATTAAAACAATCCAATTATTGGCCAGACAATTGAAAGCATTAGACTCAATTGGGAAAACTCAATAGAAAAGGGAATTATATAGATAATCTAAAGCAAATCCGTCAAAACTTAGGTTTCATCAAAATCCTAGAACAAGGGTTTTAGCCTGACATGCTAAATAATGAAAATACAGAATTAATAATTAAAAGCATGAAATCAAACGCAGATGAAGAGTTCGGATTCCTCCGTTCTTCTGGCTTCCGCCCTCTGACTTTGATGTCTTCTGCTTCTCTCGTCTTCGATAGTCTTCTGTGATCCTCCTTTTCCCAAGCCTCCCAGATGATTAATTAGGGTCTTAAACCCTTATTTATAGCTCCCAACAGCCTCCAAATCGCGTCCGTGTGAGTAGGTCGAGAACTGGCTTCAAAACGGCCCAAACCCGCGCGGAGCACACCAAAACCGCCCTGTGTGCCGCGGCTCACTTAATCTGTGCCGCGGCACATAGCGTGAAAATTAAAACCTGGGTGTTGTGTGTTTCTTCTGGGCCGCGACTCACCATGTTTGTGCCGCGGCTCAGAGTACAGTCTACTCTGGTGCCTGCTGGTCCTCTGTGTGTGCCGCGGCTCACAAGCCTTGTGCCGCGGCCCACGGCCAAAATTCGCCGTTTTCGCCCGTTTTGCCTCGTTTTAGCTTCTGGACTCCAATCTCCTGTTAAACATACACGAATAAGGCATTAAAAGCTCATTTATGCAAAATTTACTCGCCAAAATAATACAAAATAATGATAAATAAGCGTATAAAAATACGCCTAACAAATACCCCCAAACTTGAGCCTTTGCTTGTCCTCAAGCAAAAAGAATTAATTTCAACAAAAGAATATCGTGAATAATCGTGCAACTCATAGTGCTCAACCTAATCAATACTACCCTGAAATTCTCTCTTGAATAGTACGAGTATCGTAATAGTGAGCTACACTCAGAACACTGATTCCACAAAGTAACCAAGTTCAGTCCTAATCACTCGTTCATGAAGAAATCCAGCTCAAAGATTAACAAACGTGAATTTAATCGACCGTCAATATGAAAGGTTAAAATAAACAAGCTAATTCGCCCCGTTCCACAGTCTAATGGCAAAATTTTCACGAGTTTCATCAAAAAATGATCCTCGGACAGTATTCCCTTATATATATGCTCAAGAAATTGATTCGAGTTGACCACTAGGTTCGGATCTCGGGATGTTTCATCGGGATAATCCTAGGGTGGAACTTCCATTCTCATGTATTGGGAAACCGTTTGACGTAAAAGACACTCATGGGGCACATGGATGCTTCTAGTTACTAAGTTCCCCTCCACAGCGGAGAAACAGCTCGAATAGCTATTCCCGCATGTCCGAATCAAGGTCGCTGTTTTACGCGAGAGTAAACAACGGGTCACGCGAATACCCCCGGTTACTAGGCTTCCCGTCTTCGGTACATGTGAAATTTCTAAATCACTAGTCTAATCAGGGTCGTCGTTTTACGCGAGAGTAAACAACGGGTCACGTGAATACCCCCGGTTACTAGACTTCCCATCATAGAACAAAAATAACTCGACTTTTGGAAAAAACTGACCGACTCTAAACTCAATCTAAGCGCCAACACGACTTATGTAACTCGATGACTAGCTAACCGAAAAATGTAACCAAACGTATCGACGGTGATTTTAAAACACGTATGTATCCTCTCTTATCCGCTAAGACCTCTACAATTACGAAAAAATTTCGGACCTAAATGAGGACTTAGCAGAAACAGAAATCACTGACTACAACTCGACTAAAACTCGACTGTTTCTTCAGAGAGAAAAACAGTGTCGTAACATCAGTATTACACAAATAGAAGCACGAAAAATTTACGAATAAGAGTAAAATCATGACAAGCAAGGCTAGCAACAAAAAGAATAATGAAAAATAACAAAAAGTGCAAACGAAATAAGTACAGCAGTAAATGTAGCAACAGAAATAGACCCCCCAAAACTTAGGACGTACATTGACCTCAATGGACAAAATATAATATGCAATAAAAGTGAAAGGTCAAGTACTCCCCTCCAGTCCTCTCACGAGCTGGTGCCGGCATCATCCGGCGAGGAGGGTGGTGTGGCTGGCCGAGCAGGTGCAATAAATGGCCTGTCCGGATGCAAAATGTGGGCCTTCCATGCGGCAAGGTGCTCCTGATGGTAGCGTCCCTCGCTGCCAGACGCCTCGCCTCACGCCGGTTAGCCCGACGGGCCTGCTCTCGCATCTCAGCTCGGACGGCAGCAATGATGCTCTCCCTCTCCGTCCGGCTCTCCTCTCTCATGGCAGCCATAAGACTCTCTCTCTCCTCACCTCCTCTCTCTCTCTCCTCATCTCCTCTCTCTCTCCTCATATCCTCTCTCAGCTCGTCGAACATCGCCTGCAATCTCTCTCTGTCGGGCGGCGGGCCGGCATCTGCCTGCCCCTGTGTCAGCAGAAGAGGCTCGGGGGATCCCTCGTGGGCCTCATCCAGTAGAAATCCTCTCCCCCAAGCGTGCGCCGGCGCTCCTCCCCACTGGTCAAAATGTGAGATGATGCGGTGGTCGATCGGGGCCTGGGGAGCTAGCATCGGCTCGTCGTTCGACCACGTCAGCCCCGACTACTGACACAGAGCACAGATAAGAGAGGGGTGCTTCAACCCCGTCTTGGCCCCTCCCTGAATACACTGGAAGATAGATCGGACCAGGAGAGGAGCCACATCGAATCGCAGCCCGGAGGTGATAGCGTATAATGTCCGGGCTCGGGAGAGAAAAACAGTGCGGATCTGAGAGGTGGGGTCTATACGAGCGCAGATAAAATATAGCCAGGCACGCCCGAGCCGACTGAGGCGCGAGCTCTTAAAGTGGAAAGTGGATGAACCCGGTGCGCGCCGCTCCCAGTCGGAGTCGGGCTGCGTAAGAGTCTCGAGCAGAGCCTCCTTCGTGAGGCTATCCATAACTCGCGCATAAGCCGTCTCATCTACCACTGGCAGCTCAAATAACCTCCGAATAGCAGCTACAGAATAATCCACCGTAATACCTCAGACATCGACCTGAGTCCGAGTGTCTGACTGCGGCAACATCTGGCCTGCCCGAATGTGCTTCAATAACGCGCTGGCATAGAACTCCTGCAGTATCGATATCACCGCTGGCTCGGGGGGTGCAGCAAAATGGGCCCACCCCATCTCGTCTATCATGGTCAGCAGTTCCCCGTCCTGGGGGGCTGGAGTGAATCCCCTCTCCGGGATCAGAGGTCGCGGGCGAATCTTCTCGTTGAAGATTTTGTGGATCTCCGGGTCAGAGAACTGGTGCGCCTCCGACTCGGCGCGACTACGAGAAGTTTCCCCTCGAGTGGGGGACGACTGAGTCCTGGCCCTCTTGCTCAGCTTCTTAGTCCTAGCCATAGCGAGTCCTGAAAAAAAGTTAAACACCAGAGTTTACTTAAACAATAACGAGAATAATCATCACTCGGCTAAGGATATCCAACCGTAAATCAAGAATTTGACGAGCTAGCGCAGCCGTGAGAGAAAAATAAAATTGAGCTTTAACGTTTAAACTAGACGTAAGGGTTGGGGTTGCTGTAATTCCAGATCGAATACATTGCACAAAGATTCAAAATATTATCCTAACAAAGAAAATTTTTCAGTCAGACATTTCATCAAACACTTTAAAGACATGAGTTCAATTGAAGAACAAACAAGATAATAGCTCGATAAAATCCCCAAAAACAACAACATGAATCATTCGTCATGACAACCGACATATTCAACTCATTCATAATAAAAAATAACCATTAAAAATCGATCAAAAACCATCATGTCATCAACTCAATTTGATAGGAATTTTGAAAGAAAAACAAAAAAAATAAACATGATCAATCATCAAATGCATAACACATCTTCACCTTTAAATTCATAGAACAATTTGAGATTTGAAATTTAGACATACCTTGCTTGGATTGTGAAGAGTGCAAGAAAAATTTCAAGAAGAAGAAGGGAGATGAAGGTCGGCCGATCGCGCGCGCAAAGGAGAGGAAAGGGAAGGGAAGTGTACCTGGGTAGTCGGCCGAATGAGAGTTATAAACTACCTGGGCTGTTCAAATTCCGCAAGGTGTGCCGCGGCTCAGCCTAAGTGAGCCGCGGCACAGAGTACAGTCCCTTTTACCTGCTCGTTTGTTTTGTCGTGGGCCGCGGCTCAGCTTTCGTGTGCCGCAGCTCAGGGGTATTATTGTGCCGCGGCTCAGAACATATGTGCCGCGGCCCATAGTACAGATTCCTGGCTCATGTTTTTGGCTATGGGTGCGCCGCGGCTCAGGAACAACGTGCCGCGGCTCAGGACTTAAGTGTGCCGCGGCTCAGTAATGTTGTGCCGCGACACATAGTACAGAAAGTTTAGCTCTCCCTTTCGATTTGTGTGTGCCGCGGCTCACAATCCTTGTGCCGCGGATCAAGCATAAATTTCTCCCCTGGGACTTTTCCTGCACAGAATTTTTAGAAGAACAAGTCAAGAACGAGATGGACAACAAATCAAAGCAAAAAATGATGAAACATAAATATCCAAAAATGCAAGAAAAATACTGAAATGCAAAAATCTACAACTAAGAACTCGGGTTGCCTCCCGAGAAGCGCTAAGTTTATAGTCGTCAGCCGGACCTATTTAAAAATCAGTTCGCTTTTCGCAAACTCCATTTGATCTCCGCCCCGTTCATCGAACCGTTAATATGGTTTTTAAAATTTTGACCATCGGTCATTAACGATTCGATTTTTGGTTCGGACACCCAATGTTGGTTGCGGAAAGGTTTTGATGAGAACAACTTTTCGAAACACCCATTTTTCTCATGACTAGACGTCCGTTTGACTTCCGGCTTATTTTCCTCTTTCACGAACGAACTTATGACAGCAGCAGACTTTTCCGATTGTGGCTGGTCAGATGGCGATGATGGCATGTTCACATGCTTGAGAAATGCTACTCGTTCTACATTTTTTCTTAAAAATTGGACCATCTGAAATGGAATCTGAATTTTTCGACCGACGATTTTTTCGGTGTCTTTCTTTCGCAACAGACTCCACACTTTCACTTTGTGAGCTCTTATCAACACCTCCCGGACATGAAAAGGATTTGAATACTTGGAACATAACATGCTCGTCTTGAACCCACAGAGTTAATTCCCCTTTTTCCACGTCTATAAGAGTTCGGCCGGTCGCTAAAAATGGTTGTCCCAAGATAATCGGGATATCTTGATCTTCCTCCATGTCGAGAACAATAAAATCCGCTGGAAAGATAAATTTATCCACTTTTACTAACACATCCTCAATCACTCCCCTCGGATACTTAATAGATCGATCCGCTAATTGCAAGGAGACCGTCGTCGGCTTTGCTTCTCCAACTCCCAGCTTTTTGAAAATAGACAGAGGCATGAGGTTAACACTAGCACCGAGATCGCACAACGCCTTATTAAAAGAGAGATTCCCCATGGTGCACGGTATGTTGAAACTTCCCGGATCCTTCAATTTTGGCGGAAGCTTTTTCTGAAGAATCGCGCTGCACTCCTCCGTCAAGGCGACTGTCTCAAACTCCTCGAGTTTTCTTTTCTTTGACAAGATCTCCTTCATGAATTTAACGTAGCTTGGCATTTGTTCCAACGAGTCGGCAAATGGAATGTTAATATGAAGCTTCTTGAACACGTCGAGGAACTTAGAGAATTGTTTGTCCGCCTTTTTCTGTTGTAATCTCTACGGAAACGGGACGGGTGGCACATATGCCTTCGTATTATCCAGAAACGTTATCGAGGGTCTCTAATCTTGTGATTCCTCCGTCGCTAAATTTTTCTTCTCCTCAATTTCACTTCTCTTTTCACTTCTCTCGGGCTGGTCACACACCTCCTTCCCGCTTCTCAAACTGATCGCATTTAGACTTTCTCTAGGATTTGTCTCGGTCGTACTTGGCAATGCTCCCTCCGGGCGGGCTGTCAACACATTAGCAATCTGGCCCAGTTGTACTTCCAAGTTGCGAATGGAGGCGGAATGATTTTGCAATGTTGCTTTAGTACGGGTCATGAATTGACTCGTATTCGCTGCCAATTTCGCAATTGCTTCCTCGAGAGAAACTTTTGGAGTGGGAGGAGGCTGCTGTTGGTTTTGAGTGAACGGAGGCTGGTTCGAGTTCTGTCCGTTTCTCCATGAGAAGTTGGGATGATTACGCCATCCCGGATTATACGTGTTGGAGTACGGATTATTTTGCTGGTTTCCGTTTCCTACGAACTGAGCTTGTTCAATTGGGGGCTGCTCGAACGGGTTTCCGACTTGGCACTCCGCGCTAGGGTGAGATCTGTTACACCAATTTCAAGACTCAATGGTAACGGGGGAAGGAGCATGCGAAAATGCTTGAAGCTGCTGCGCTAATGCTGCGACTTGGGCTGACAATGTAGAGATTGGATCATTATTTGAAATTTCCATGACTCGCTTCGGAGTTACTCTTTCAGATGGCCATTGATATGCATTTGCGGCCATAGATTCCAACAAAGAATGTGCTTCAGCCATAGTTTTTCCCATTAAGGCTCCTCCGACTGCTGCATCCATGAGAGTGCGTGTAGAGGCACTCAAACCATTATAGAACGTCTGAATCTGAAGCCAGTCCGGAAGGCCGTGATGTGGGCATCTCCTTAGCAAATCTTTGTATCGCTCCCACGCCTCGTGGAGCGACTCCATATCATATTGACCAAAGGTGGTGATCTCGTTTCATAACCTCACCGTCTTTGAAGGTGGGAAGAATTTAGCAAGGAAGGCTTGCGCTAATTCCGCCCATGTCGTGATCGAGCCCGGTGGTAAAGAATTCAACCAGAATTTTGCTTTATCCCTCAAAGAGAAAGGGAAAAGACGTAAACGTATAGCATCGTCGGTGACACCATTGTTCTTGAACGTGTCATAAATCTCGAGAAAAGACGCGATGTGTGCGTTGGGGTCATCGTTCGGCAAACCACAAAACTGGCTCGATTGTACCATCTGAATAATTGCAGGCTTGATTTCGAAGTTGTTCGCCTGAATGGTGGGACGCCGAATCCTCTAAAAGTTTGCATTAATCTGCGGCATCGCATAATCTCGAAGTGCCATTTCCGGTTGAGCTTGCTGCACAATATTATTTCCTCCGTGATTTTCGATATTTTCGGCCATGGTCACTGTCGTATGTAACTCTCGTTTCTCCTTCTTCTTCCTACTTCTCCTAAGAGTGCGCTCGAGTTCGGTATCCAAAGGTAGTAGGCCTTCGTTACCGAATTTTCTCATGCACTACCCGAAAGATCCTGGAAGGACAAACAAATAAAATAAAATAAAATACAAGAAAATAAATAAAACAAAATGTTCAAACTAAGACTAGAAATACTGAAATCGATATTAGTAAAACTCAATCCCCGGCAACGGCGCCAAAAACTTATTGCGATTTTTCGTTAACGCAAGTGCACGTTATCGTTGACAAGTAATAAAGTGATGAGTGAGTATCGTTCCCACGAGGACTGAGTCACTAACTACCGATTTTTATGTATTCTAGTTTTATTTGAACAATCGAACTTTGGGTTGCAATTAATTACTAAAAGAATTAATAAAGGCTAAACAGTATAAACGATCGATCAAAGAAGGAAAATCAAATGATGAATAATTCTAGGATTATGAATCCACCTCAGTTTATCCGAATTTACTCTCGATTATCTGAAATTAATGATTTTTCCAATTTATTGAAGGCGAAGATTGCTAAAATACTCTACAGCCTCTCCCGAGGTCAATAGATTTTTCTAAAGGCGAATAACGCACTCTATCCCTAGGTGAATTAATTCGTCAATAGGCAAAAAGCATAAAATCTCCAAAAGGCCACGTAGTTCCTATGAGTATATTCCTATCTCACAGAATAAAACGGTCCTCACCAATAGTTCCTCACCAACTCTCCTCTCCCGATTCGAGTAAGGTAATTAAAACAATCCAATTATTGGCCAGACAATTGAAAGCATTAGACTCAATTGGGAAAACTCAATAGAAAAGGGAATTATATAGATAATCTAAAGCAAATCCGTCAAAACTTAGGTTTTATCAAAATCCTAGAACAAGGGTTTTAGCCTGACATGCTAAATAATGAAAATACAGAATTAATAATTAAAAGCATGAAAATCAAACGCAGATGAAGAGTTCGGATTCCTCCGTTCTTCTGGCTTCCGCCCTCTGCCTTTGATGTCTTCTGCTTCTCTCGTCTGCGATAGTCTTCTGTGATCCTCCTTTTCCCAAGACTCCCAGATGATTAATTAGGGTCTTAAACCCTTATTTATAGCTCCCAACAGCCTCCAAATCGCGTCCGTGTGAGTAGGTCGAGAACTGGCTTCAAAACGGCCCAAACCCGCGCGGAGCACACCAAAACCGCCCTATGTGCCGCGGCTCACTTAATTTGTGCCGCGTCACATAGCGTGCAAATTAAAACCTGGGCGTTGTGTGTTTCTTCTGGGCCGTGGCTCACCATGTCTGTGCCGCGGCTCAGAGTACAGTCTACTCTGGTGCCTGCTGGTCCTCTGTGTGTGCCGCGGCTCACAAGCCTTGTGCCGCGTCCCACGGCCAAAATTCGCCGTTTTCGCCCGTTTTGCCTCGTTTTAGCTTCCGGACTCCAATCTCCTGTTAAACATACACGAATAAGGCATTAAAAGCTCATTTATGCAAAACTTACTAGCCAAAATAATACAAAATAATGATAAATAAGCGTATAAAAATACGCCTAACAGTGCCTTTCTTCACCAAGTCATCCAAATAATACACCGACTTTGCTGATGTAGCAAATACAAAAGGATCACTTTCATACCATGAAGTGGAAGTGTCAACAGATAACAGCCCGTAGTCGTCTTGCATATCGGTTCCAAGACTGGTGTTGTACCATCGACACTTAAACAAGTAAATTGTCATGCCTTTCCCGTAAA
Source organism: Orobanche coerulescens (assembly GCA_033398695.1). NCBI lineage: Eukaryota > Viridiplantae > Streptophyta > Magnoliopsida > Lamiales > Orobanchaceae > Orobanche > Orobanche coerulescens. The sequence continues at coordinate 142,750,456 of CM065802.1, read as the reverse complement.
TTAGTCCTACCACTTCCAAAAGAACACCGTAATATCCACCATCTATCATAACCCCAGAATTTTGACATCTTCTTTTTTGGTCTCTCTCAAGGCATACGAATGTGACACCGTTGACTTTGGCCATCGAATAAATTCTTGACATAACCGGCTTCATAGAAAGAAGTATAAGTTCACGCGACCAGTTAGGGTGTCCTCATCTTGTATGTGTGTCATCTGTCGTAAATAAACTTTTTATGTAAAAAAATATCTTAAGTCAAAAATGCAATAGCAACTGAATGTATACGTACCCATTCTCCAAAATAGTCGGCAAAAGTATCATTGTGGAATCTAGTGTCACCTCGCACCATATCGCATGACAAGTGGATGTCTTTCCAGTACTGAACTTCTGGACAATTGAGCAATATCCACCAATGTGCAATTCATGACTCATACGGGTCTAATTGTCTTCCTGGCAACCTCCCATAGACGTCAACCTCAGTGGATATGATAGAAAGATTGAATTGTATTTTATCTGCTAGAATAGAGCGGGAAGGGGGATCGAAGGTGCCCAAATACAACTTGATATGCGTAATACACTCCGACGCAAGGTAAGATTCTGCAATGCATCCTTCTGGTGCAGACTTGTTGGCCACGGAGTCTTTGTAATCACCGAGTTGCCTGTAATATTGTCATTGTGTTAGAAATCATACTTAATTTGACAATATATATATATATATCATACAAAATTATGTTACCTTTCAACCGGGTATATCCACATGTAGTGCACTGGACCAGTGACCAATAACTGCCTGGGAAGGTGGATCATGAGGTGAGGCATGAGGTCAAAAAAGTTTGGAGGAAATATTCGCTCAAACTTAGACAAGATATAGATGATCTCATCTTGCATTTTACGCAAATCAGATCTCTTGACTTCTCTCGTACATAATTTCTGGAAAAATCTTGACAATGCAACACACGGCTCGACCACCTGTTTTGGTAAGTACGGTCGAATAAATACCGGAAATAGGCGTCGTAGTAGGATATGACAATCATGACTCTTCAAACCAGTTAACTTGTTCTCCCTGAAATTAACACATCTTCCTATATTTCCAAAGATACCCTAGGATACCTAGCGCCTTTATCCAAAGAAAATATCTCGGTTCTGCTCGCAGTTGATGGTGTAAGCTGCCTTAGGCATTTTTTGTTTTCCCTTGACAGTTTTCAACCACAAATGTTTTCTTATGCTCATTTCTTCCAAACCTTTGCGTGCTTTTGGCCCGTCTTTGGTCTTTCCATCCCAACCTAAGGTTGTCCCAACCACACTTTCGCAAACATTCTTTTCAATGTGCATGACATCCAAGAAGTTCCTTATCGCAACTTGACCAAGAAGGCAATTCCCTTAATATACTTTTGTGCGACCAATACTTATACCTGCTGCCTTTCAGGGGTTGCTGCAATCACATCAGGATGGTTGCTAAGCTGACCAAAATTGTACTCATTAAGAATTGATAGTATTTCATCACCTGTCCACTGTCGTGGTGGCTCGCCCATTTCTACAGTGCCATCAAATGCTGCAGCATCCATACGCCACTCATGTTCCCTCTCAAGCCATATCCGATGACGCATTCGGATAACTTTCCTACAGTGGTACTGTAACACCCCCAAACCACTCGGGAATATTACAGCGCCGCAGACCCTCTCCGCGAGGATCTACCAGGCTAAATACAAAACAATGCATCACTTCACATGCCGACATGGCTACATAAAGGACCATTAGACCGATATGGTCTTATATCACAACACACAGAACAATACATACAAGATCCTTGCCCAGAACACATACCCACGCAGGGGCTAGAATACAATATCACTTCCATAACTCGATAAAATAACACATCGGAGGAAAATCAACACGACTCTACCAAATACTCTATAATTGGTCTTCACGTGATTAGTATCTTCGTTTCCCATCATCCTTCGTATCGATCCTGTGATTCGCTCCCGCCTACTGCAAGTACCTGGACGCAATACAGACATCCACCCCCCGAATACTCGGGGGTTAGCAAAACTCCATTGTTTTGCTAGTGCAAGTATAAAACCAAAAGTACAAGCCATACACAACGTGCTTCAAGAATATAAAATCTTGAATATATTTCCCGAGATAAATCACTTAATCAAAACAGTTTGATTAAAAAAGGTAGGAAAAGAACCATGTGTCTCATACAAAATATTTTACGGTCTCGGGGGTTTGAAAACATTTGGAAATAAGGAATTCTCAAGTCTTTCGAAAACACTTGGGGACACGGCCCAAAATCATCTTTCCAAAATACGATTCCAATAATAAAATGCGGTTTCACAACCCAATTCACAACACACGGGGTCCAAGACCCAAATCATAAGCCACAGGGTCCACGACCCGAATCACATAACACATGTTCCTAAGGATTATTCGCGTCCCGTGCTAACAAGCCACGAACCTCAGATGCTCCCGTAGAACATACCCGAGTGAATAACCCAATAGGAAACCATACCAAATCACATGTCCTCGTGACAACAATCACTAACCATTCTATACCACAACCACAAGTTATCCCAGATCGGCTAACAAGCCACGAACCTCGAGTCCCCGCAAGACATACCCGATGATAACCCCACAAGTTATCTCGGCATCGGGCTAGCAAGCCCCGAACCTCGGAGTCCCCGCAAGACATACCCAGTTGGATAACCCTACGGTCACGCCCGACCCATACTAGCAAGTATGGATCCCGAGATTCAACAATCCTACCGGAGGCACATCACTTTCAGCAATCACATCACAATGAGCAGAACATCAAGCCAAGCAACACTTAAACATCACAACCTCCTTTCAAAGGAGTAACAACTAATATCCCACGTAATACATTCTTAACGAACAAGTACACATAACGTTACGTAATCCCCGGCAAAGGATTACGGTCTAATAAACTCATTCAAAGTGGTCATATCATCTTTTCAACATACAAATCAAACACTCATATTCCGAGAACACATATATTCACGAAGTACATGAATTATCGTTGAAAGACAACATTTATCGAGAATATACCGATCCCTTTTTACGTTCATTAAACATTGGGTTTCGCACGAATTCCTTTACCATTAATTACGCCTACGAAACATGAAACGTATGGACAAGATACTTGCCTCGATATCACGAGCGACGAAACGATTTAACGGGCGCGATCGGAAACCTTCGAACCTCCAAAACGATCAAGACTTCGACATTTCACGAATACTACGAAAATAGCATCACCACAAATCAATAACACTAATCGAAATCAAACGATCCTAAAAACGACAAGGATCTAAGTATTCTCAAAGAAATCAAGAATCGTTGATCCTAAGGCGATAAAAATCGATGAACGGTTAACAAAATCTGAAGATTACGGTCAAGACAAACAAGAACAAATAACCGATCGGATGAGATCGGTCAAGAATCACAAATCCAATCAAAAACCCCAAATTTAAGAAAATAGGGTTCTAACAAGAGATTACCTTGATTTGGACCAAGAAGACGATTAGATGTTGTTAAACATCTACAAATCCGCTCAAAGATGAAGCTAGAAGAAAAAGATCGGTCCTACTCGCCTCTGGATCTCACTCCCGTCGGAAGGGATGAAGAAAAGTGGGAAATGACGACTTAATGCTGCTGTCCAGTATTTATACTGGACAGTTATTAGCGTGCGCTAATCACCCTTCATTAGCGTGCGCTAACGGGGTCAACGCTCCAGAGAAACCGCATATAACATAGTTAGCGTGCGCTAGCCAACAGCCGTAGCGCGCTAACGGGTCACAAAAACCACCCAAGAGCCCCCGGACGAATCGCACCTATCGAGTAGCGTGCGCTAGAAAGAAGAGGGAGCGTGCGCTAAGGCGATGATAGCGTGCGCTAGCTATTGCCTTAGCGTGCGCTAACAAAGTTTCAGCCCCATCCGAGCTACCGGATCGCTCAATCGCCAGCTTAGCGTGCGCTACACATTCAGTAGCGTGCGCTAAACACCATGCAAAGAGCGTGCGCTATGCTTCAAGCATTAGCGTGCGCTACACCACAAAATCTCAAAACTCACAAAGTGATCCGAAATGCCTCCAAAACATGTCCCAACAAGTCGCAACCAAACATGGCACGAAATTCCTACGATGAGGACCATGACAATCCGATAAAACCTGAAAACCCAATGAATCCGGAATAAAGATCTCGGTATTACATTCTACCCCTCTTAAAAGAAGTTTCGTCCTCGAAACTTGAAACATGGAACGAACGACGCAAAACAAACTCGGATAACACACGATATCCGTTCTTTGAAATAACAAAACACGATTTAACGAAAATCAATACGGTTGAACAATTCAACAAGACAACAAAAAAACACGAGCTATTCAATGAACCAATACGAAATTCTACAGCCCAAGGGTTGAAAGATCGAACACAAAACTAATTTCCTGAACTTAAGGAAATTACGAAGGAGTCCTAACGCTCAACAATTACGAAACGAGATCAACAAAAACTGAACCATCAAACGATTGAGTTACAACGATCGAGACAACAACAGTCGATCAATCATGTTCGAATCACGACGAACAATAATACTCAAACAACAACCCCAAAGTTCACATCTCGACTAGAGATAATATACGATCCGGTGACGGCAACAAGATGTGCATTCACATAAGATCCACAGGAAAGGGAATAGCAATTTGGAGAGTCATAACGACAAACGGGTCATTCTGAAACAATACCACAACTCGTTCGATCAATAAAAGCACAGGACAGGACAAGATCAGAAAATGTCAACCAATATAAACGATTCGACAGAGTCGAGAGTACAGACTTCAAAATCCGATCCACTTCAAATAAAAGAAGTCAATCTCTGAATTTCGAAACAACAAAGCAAGGGAAATAATTCAACATGCAACTGACAGACCACGCCACTCCGGGACTGCTCGGAGCCGATCCTGATATCAAAGTTCAAGTCCCTGCCTCGGAATGCTCGGTAACCATCTCGCAAAATCAACCTTGTCCTCGAGTCCGCACTGTAACACGTTATCGGGCGGAGAAGGACAATGTGCACAAACATGTCCCGCCACATTATCATAAAACATCTCCCGGCTTTACCAGAGTCGAATGTAAGACTTGGAACTCTCGGGCCCACGCATCGAGCGATGGAGCTTCACAAATGGAAAGGCTACGAAATTGAAAACTAGAAACACCAACTCCTGTACTGGCCCACACGGCCATCGGACTTCCTCTCGCTTCTTCGACTCGGCACACGCTCCGACGATAACGAAGCTAGTTCACGGCTAATGCTCGATCTTGATAGTCCTCAACGAGGTGCAATTGAATCCCGACATATATACGCGAATATCCGGCTTCATCCGTCTGTCAAAGTGGAGGATTCTCTCTTCCTCGGTTCTCACCCGGTCTCGCACATAACGGAGTTGTTTGCTATAATCAATGATAGCTTGCGACACCGATATATCTTGCGGTTCTGCCAAGTAGAATTCGCGAATCCTCTACTCTCTAATCGGTTTCGGACGTAACTCGGCTTCCATAAATGCTTGGAACTCCGCCCACGTGACATCACGATCACGAGGTTTAGCCTTCCCACCAATTAGCGGATCCTTGTCGAGAAGGTACGAGCGATAGGTACCTTCCGCTCTTCAGACATCCGACACCTCGAAAATCTTTCCCAACCGGAAAATCCAACCATCCTAGCCTCAACGCATCCGCAAAGACCGCGAATCGAGGGGATTCATACGAACTACCTCGCGAAGCCATTGATTTACACTAACGTTCGACTCGCCAAGGCTACGTTGAACCACCTGGTCAACCGAGTCATCCGAGTCGCTACTTGTTGCAATATAGTAGCAACACCCAAACCAAAATCATTCCCAGGCATTCTCTCGATTCCGCATCCGATCCCCGTGGCCATCGGCGCCACGATTACGACCACGACCTCCGCCTCGGCATACTAACAAACAACAACCTAAGGTAAAGAAAGATCATAACACATAGCAAGATATTCAAGTCTCGTCTTTAATCCAACATCATTAAATCATATACACATTACCATTTAATTCCAAATAGAACACAAAATACAAACTATTATACCAACAATCTTCATTTATAATACCGTTGTTATGCGATTTATAAATGCAATGAAATCGAAATCATCCATTATATCAAAATCACTTTACAGACGGTTTCGCGGAACTCGCCAAGTTGAAAACCATTTTCAAAACGCTCCAAAATGCCGAAAGGCCGATGACGGTAATACTTTCCAAATACTCCCAAAAGTCATTTTCCAAATACCAAATACCGTCACCAAATACCGTTTGAAATTACAAGGCGTAGACGAAAACTCAATAGTTTCAAAATATATGTTAAATCGCCCGACAAAAGAGTTGGGAAAAAGGGTCAACGAAATAATTCAAATTTACAAATACGAAAGGTCATTTTGAAACACACACTATTTGGTAAAAGTACCCAAAAAGTCACTTTGAACTTTACACACGCAATGGACAAGAACACGCTCAAATTAAACACAACCACACCCAACGCTTGTTATTCATGAACAACACACATGGAGTACCGTCTCAAACGGTCAGCCTAACAATCGAAAAGTTAGACTTACGGCCGTAATGTAGTTTCCGAGCTTCGCCGACTGTTAGGGTATGATCCAACAGAGACTTAGCATGCGCTAGCCATGCCACGTTAGTGCGCTAGTTATACTAATTCAAAGAACACATTCATGAGCATATATCAAATAATGCCAAACGCCAAAGGTTACATATAAACAACAACATACGAATCCAAACGCCAACAATTTACATTCTCACTACATATCGTTTAATCGAAAAGTTGAAGGCGAAAGTCACGTCTCAAGTAAACTATTGGTAGACCTCGTTTAAGCATTTAAAATCAAATTTTGAAAATTTTCAATGCAAGATGAAAATATAATATGTGTAGTTTGAATTCTCAAAATCTTTGGTCTCGAGGTCATCATACGAAAACCAAATTATTTTTCCTTCTCGAAGGATATTTTTAAATAGAATTTACGTGACTTCCCCAAAACATTTGAAATTGAAATATCACATTGATAAACTTTTATTGAGTAACCAATCCAAAACATCACTCCTGTAAAAACGATTTCACACAAGGATGTATACATATATACATGCATACCGGTACTACTCTTTATTCCAACACAATACGAGAATCAAACAAGTATGGAATAAATATTCACGAGGCACAATTAAACTCCACAAAATAACACCGAATTACATAAAGTCGTATAGCACGAGACACAACAAGGTAGGGAGACTTACATCCACAGATCGCACGAAGATGATGGTTGCACCTCGATACTAATCACGACCGACAACTCAGACGACGCGTCGCGACACCACTCAGTCAGACCAAACCTGACAAGACAAGACCCGACAACACACAACTCAACCCGACAGCCTAGGTTTCCTCAACCTAAGCTCCGATACCATATTCTGTAACACCCCCAAACCACTCGGGAATATTACAGCGCCGCAGACCCTCTCCGCGAGGATCTACCAGGCTAAATACAAAACAATGCATCACTTCACATGCCGACATGGCTACATAAAGGACCATTAGACCGATATGGTTTTATATCACAACACACAGAACAATACATACAAGATCCTTGCCCAGAACACATACCCACGCAGGGGCTAGAATACAATATCACTTCCATAACTCGATAAAATAACACATCGGAGGAAAATCAACACGACTCTACCAAATACTCTATAATTGGTCTTCACGTGATTAGTATCTTCGTTTCCCATCATCCTTCGTATCGATCCTGTGATTCGCTCCCCAGCTACCTGCAAGTACCTGGACGCAATACAGACATCCACCCCCCCGAATACTCGGGGGTTAGCAAAACTCCATTGTTTTGCTAGTGCAAGTATAAAACCAAAAGTACAAGCCATACATAACGTGCTTCAAGAATATAAAATCTTGAATATATTTCCCGAGATAAATCACTTAATCAAAACAGTTTGATTTAAAAAGGTAGGAAAAGAACCATGTGTCTCATACAAAATATTTTACGGTCTCGGGGGTTTGAAAACATTTGGAAATAAGGAATTCTCAAGTCTTTCGAAAACACTTGGGGACACGGCCCAAAATCATCTTTTCCAAATACGATTCTAATAATAAAACGCGGTTTCACAACCCAATTCACAACACACGGGGTCCAAGACCCAAATCATAAGCCACAGGGTCCACGACCCGAATCACATAACACATGTTCCTAAGGATTATTCGCGTCCCGTGCTAACAAGCCACGAACCTCAGATGCTCCCGTAGAACATACCCGAGTGAATAACCCAATAGGAAACCATACCAAATCACATGTCCTCGTGACAACAGTCACGGAACCATTCCATACCACAACCACAAGTTATCCCGCAGATCGGCTAACAAGCCACGAACCTCGGAGTCCCCGCAAGACATACCCGATGATAACCCCACAAGTTATCTCGGCATCGGGCTAGCAAGCCCCGAACCTCGGAGTCCCCGCAAGACATACCCGGATTGGATAACCCTACGGTCACGCCCGACCCATACTAGCAAGTATGGATCCTGAGATTCAACAATCCTACCCGAGGCACATCACTTTCAGAATCACATCACAATGAGCGTAACATCAAGCCAAGCAACACTTAAACATCACAACCTCCTTTCAAAGGAGTAACAACTAATATCCCACGTAATACATTCTTAACGAACAAGTACACATAACGCTACGTAATCCCCGCCAAGGATCACGGTCCAACAACCTCAGTCAAAGTGGTCATCTCATCTCTTCAACATACAAATCAAACACTCATATTCCGAGAACACATATATTCACGAAGTACATGAATTATCGTTGAAAGACAACATTTATCGAGAATATACCGATCCCTTTTTACGTTCATTAAACATTGGGTTTCGCACGAATTCCTTTACCATTAATTACGCCTACGAAACATGAAACGTATGGACACGATCCTTGCCTCGATATCACGAGCGACGAAACGATTTAACGGGCGCGATCGGAAACCTTCAACCTCCAAAAACGATCAAGACTTCGACAAATTTCACGAATACTACGAAAATAGCATCACCACAAATCAATAACACTAATCGAAATCAAACGATCTAAAACGACAAGGATCTAAGTATTCTCAAAGAAATCAAGAATCGTTGATCCGGGCGATAAAAATCGATGAACGGTTAACAAAATCTGAAGATTACGGTCAAGACAAACAAGAACAAATAACCGATCGGATGAGATCGGTCAAGAATCACAAATCCAATCAAAAACCCCAAATTTAAGAAAATAGGGTTCTAACAAGAGATTACCTTGATTTGGACCAAGAAGACGATTAGATGTTGTTAAACATCTACAAATCCGCTCAAAGATGAAGCTAGAAGAAAAAGATCGGTCCTCCTCGCCTCTGGATCTCACTCCGTTAAGGGATGAAGAAAAGTGGGAAATGACGACTTAATGTCATTGTCCAAGATTTATATCGATGCTTATTAGCGTGCGCTAATCACCCTTCATTAGCGTGCGCTAACGGTCAACGCTCCAGAGAAACCGCATATAACATAGTTAGCGTCGCTAGCCAACAGCCGTAGCGCGTGCTAACGGGTCACAAAAACCACCCGAGCTCCCCGGATGTAATCGCACCTATCGAGTAGCGTGCGCTAGAAAGAAGAGGGAGCGTGCGCTAAGCGGCCGATAGCGGCGCTAGCTATCGGCCTTAGCGTGCGCTAACAAAGTTTCAGTCCCGATCCGGTAGCTACCGGATCGCTTCAATCGCCAGTTTAGCGTGCGCTACACATTCAGTAGCGTGCGCTAAACACCATGCAGTAGCGTGCGCTATGCTTCAAGCATTAGCTTGCGCTACACCACAAAATCTCAAAAACTCACAAAGTGATCCGAAATGCCTCCAAAAACATGTCCCAACAAGTCGCAACCAAACATGGCACGAAATTCCTACGATGAGGACCATGACAATCCGATAAAACCCAGAAAACCCAACGAATCCGGAATAAAGATCTCGGGTATTACAGGTACCTAGCACAATCTGCATTCAAACACACTGGACAACCTCTATATCCGCTAATAACATATCCAGACAGCATTCCATATGCAGGAAAATCACTAATAGTGCCGATACACATGGCGTGCAAGTAGATCGTCTCGGACGAATAACTATCGTACGTGGGATGACCTTGCTCTCACAACAATTTCAGCTCCTCTATCAAAGGTCTCATATACACATCGATACACTTTCCCGGATATCCCGGCCCCAGGACTAACAAGGTCAACATATTATACTCCTTCCGCATACACATCCACGGAGGAAGATTGTAAGGAATCACTACAACAGGCCATATGGTATATGAAAGACTCATGTTACCAAAAGGGTTGAAACCATCAGATGCAATCCCGAGCCTCACATTTCGGATATCTGAAGAAAAATTCGGATACTCCCTATCTATATGCTTCCACGCCTCTCCATCCGAAGGGTGTATCATAGTATCCCTGTCATTAGTGCGCGGCTCGGCATGCCATCTCACTGCTTTTGCCGTGTGAGGAGACATAAAAAGCCGTTCCAACTTGTCCTTCAGTGGAAAATACCAAAGTACCTTCATCGGTTTCTCTTTTCCAGAAGGAGTGATCCTATATCTCTCTGTATCACATACAGGACATCTCGTGAGGTATTCATTAGGCTGCCCCCAGAATAGAACACAATCATACATGCAGACGTGGATCTTAATGTAGGAAAGACCAAGATCTTTTAAAATTCGTCTCATTTTTGAATATGTATTAGGAAGATGATGACCCTGTGGAAGCATATTACTCGTAAGCTCCAAGTAATCATCTACAGACTTGATGGATGATTTGTTTTCCACCTTTAATCTCATCGTTTCCATGACACAATCAAGAACAGTCATGTTACACCCTGGGTATAGAGGGGTCTGTTGGAGTTGAATTAGCTTGTTGTACCTGTCAAGCCCAGTAGTATTGCAAGGCAACGGTCTACGGGGTCGTGGGATTGGCTCAGTTGGTACAAACATCTCGGAAAAACTAAACACATCATCAATCAACCTCCTCTTCGGATCGGTGAACCCGTCGTTACCACTAAATTGTCCGTGATCATACGGAATAACAGAATTCGGTGCTTCACCGTGGTATATCCAACATGTGTATTTACTCCAAAAACCATTCTTCTTTAGATGTTCCCAGACCTCATCAAATGGAAAACAAAACATATCACTGCGACATCTACATTTATTACACGGACAGTAGTGCAACATATTACCACTGTCGTGCTCTTTTACAAATCTCATAAACCGCTTCATCCCACCTATTACACTTGGATCCCATTTTCGTAACCCAATCCAACTCTTGTCCATCCTGAAAATGTATACATTTTCCAATATTAATCCAACTAACTAATATTGTTCAAATTATAACAAACAATTAATCATAATGATTATCATCATAAAACTTAATCGGTTTACATAAAAGCTATCGAATGTAACATGAATAATACAAAGTTTCGAAATCACAATAAAAAATACAATAAAATACGTACCTTAATCGAAATGGTGATTATAACAACCGTAGAAACCTTCGTCACTCCATCTAGCACAACTCAAAGTAGCAACTCACAACCTTTTTTCGGGAATAACTAACAGGATCGGGAATAGAAATGTGCTCTTTAGCGGGGAGAGGGGCAAGATTGGGTTGGTGTTCCCTGAACTATAAATAATTTTCACTTGGAGATTTAGCTGACGACTTGATCTAAGTCGTCGGCTAAAGTATATTATTTTTTCTTTCAAAAAGTGTTTAGCCGACGACTTGATCTAGGTGGTCGGCTAAACCATTGCAATATTACTTTTTTTTCGGAAAGAATTTAGCCGACGACCTAGATCAAGTCGTCGGCTAAAGTATATTATTTTTTTTTTGAAAAAGTGTTTAGCCCACGACCTAGATCTAGGTCGTCGGCTAAACCGTTGCAATATTATTTTTTTTTCGAAAAGGGTTTAGCCGACGACCGAGATCAAGTCGTCGGCTAAAGTATATTTTTTTTTTTTTTTGAAAAAGTGTTTAGCCGACGACTTAGATCTAGGTCGTCGTCTAAACCGTTGCAATATTTTTTTTTTCGAAAGGGTTTTAGCCGACGACCGAGATCAAGTCGTCGGCTAAAATATTATTTTTTTTCGGTCGGCTAAACTTTATCTCGGTCGTCGGCTAAACCTCTTTAATATAGCCGATGACTATTTCGCACTTTAGCCGACGACCTCGGCCAAGTCGTCGGCTAAAACCCTTTAGCCGATGGCAAACCGAGTCGTCGGCTAAAGTGCGCAGTTTAGCCGACGACACTTTACAGTCGTCGGCCATTTTTTTTCGGGTCGTCGGCTAAAGTACTTTTTTTGGTAGTGTTATAATTTTAGTTTATATAAACCAATGAGTAGCTAATCTTTCTTCCTAGGGGAAGGAGAATTTTTATTAGGTTATATATTAAGTATTTGATTGATTTACACTATTTTGGTTAAAAAGGATTAATTGATTTAAATAGTGATTGATCATATCCTATTTCTACCAGTGAAACCTCCTTGATTGATTGTTAAGTGTATTGGAAACACATCTTTTCAATCTATCAAGTGTTAATCTTGTTATCAACATCTTAAGATTGCGAAAGTTGTTAAGACATCTTTGAATACGAAAGTTATGAGGTGAAAAGTTGATTACTCTATAAACATTCATTTTTCTTTTATATATGTGTAAATCAATTCCTATACTAATTAATAACCTAATTTAATGAACCCATAATCCCCTAGATTTTATAAATTACAAACTCATTTTAATTCTATTCATCTTCACTAGTTAAAAATAGTCTGTTGGCCACTAAGTATACTGGATACAGCTTGGGAAGTAGTTTAAACTACAAGCTGTGCTGATTTTAAATCTGAGTGCGTAGCAGAAGTCTTAGATATGAAGTTGTGTGGATACAAGAACTAGGTGTACTGATGTATACTTAAATAATCACAAGAAATAAAACAAGAAAACTGAAGGTAAATAACACAGTATTTAAAGTGGTTCGAGGTAAACCCCTCTACGTCCACTGGTCCTCCACACAGGAGTAAAATGTTTATTATAATTACTACGTACACAACTACGTAATTATAACAATTATACAATCAATATATCGTTCACACATATTGATATGAAGATCTTAGCTTCAACCGTTCACATATATTGGTTTGAGCTAAAGCTTGACTGACTTCTTCACACAGAGTTCTGAAGTTTCGTCTTCCTCAGTCACACAGGGCTGATCTGGGTTTGTTCAAAGTATAGAACAGAGTGTGAACAACAACTTTGACTTTATGAGCTTGTAGCTGATGAAGTGTTATTCAAGATGATGAGCACTGTATATCTCTTTTATCTGAGTTGCAGTAGGCTTGGAGATATATTTTGCTCTGATGATAACTTGATAGCTTTGAATGATTTCGGTTTCGGTAACTGATCTTCAATGCCTTCATGAGATATATATAGTCTCTGAAATATATATCCGTTGAGATGTATCCGTTGAGCAAGATTCCGTTCCAACGGGATTAAAAGCACGATCTGAATTTAGCGGGATTTGAAGATCTGTTGACTGACAATATTTAAATACTTTATCCTTGAGTATTTAAATACTTCTTTATTCAACGGGACTTGACTTCTGAAGATTCCTTCTTGTCCTGTTGAAAGCTGTATGGAAGATAATTGTATTGGAGATTTGAGACAGTTTTCATACTTGGTCTTTATAAGACTTTTTTGCTGTACTGAAGGGTTCCACTATATGATGGATTCGAGACAGGTCTTCGATACAGGTTGATGCCTCAACACTTCGATACAGTTTCCTTTACTGTATGCGGATTGGCATATATGTCAAAACCTCTTATCAAATACTATTCGATACAGGGATTGAATATCCCGGCTGTTTCGATACATGGTTCTTGTTTTCCCAATATAGTCTTAATATAAATAGTCTAATTTAAAAATAGTCTATATATAAATAGTCAGGCCATCAGCAGGTAGCCTGTAGATATTCTGAAGCAGATCGCTATCAACACAGATCTCAACTCCTTGAATGGTAGCGGTTATGTCAGCAACGTGACCTCCTTGGGCCAGCGACAAAAAGCGTATGGTGGCGTTGAGGTAAAATTCCTCAACTAGATGAACATCATACTTGTCAGCAGTTTGACTTCCAAGGCGATACAGGCCTTGTTGACGAAGACGAGTGATGATGTACTCCATGGGTTCGACATCATTGGTTTCAGCGAGAAGACGTTCAATGACAACGGATCTTGAGAAGATCCGTCCATCGATGATGTTTGCGGTTTTCTTGAGAGCGTGCGAAGATGTTTGTCCAACCATTGATGATTTTTCAAGAAGAAGTGAAAAAGAAAACACGTAATATGCAGTAAAATGCAGAAAGCTGTGTAGGCTATTTTTGCTCGAGAACTCTTAATTTTTGCAGAAAGCGTAAAGAGTCTCTAATGGCAGTATCAGTCCTTTTATAGTTGGGCGGCGAAATAGGGTTTTGCAGAGTACGAATGGTCAGATTTTAAGGTATAGGAACCGGTTTTGAAATCGACGGTTAAGATGGACTGAGTGTAACTGGTACACTAATCCATTAAAATGTTTAAAATATAAACGGGTCCCACTTCTGACATTTGTGTCACCCTAAATGCCTGAAACGGCGGTTTTAAAACAATAAACAATTTAAAAGATCGCGGCTTTTGAGATTCAGTTGTCCAGATGTCGTGTAAGGCATTTAATGTACATGACGTTTGACATAAAAACAGGGCACGTGGACAAAAATCATTTTAAAATGAAATGATATAATATAATATATATACTGAATCAAAATCCTATAGTATGTGCTGTGTCCGCATCGATACAGCGTTCCCCCTTAAAAAGGTAGATATAGGTTTTAAATTCCATAAAGCAACTTTTGGATTAATGCTGTATTCATGGGTCCTACAGTATTCCCCCTTAATTATTGCACACGTCAGCTGTAGGATTCATATGTCTTTGCTCACTACAGTGCTGTATTGACGGTTCTGAGTGTACAGATAATTAACGTTGGATACTGTATTCTTGGGTCTTACAGCATTCCCCCTCAATTGTTGAGTAAAAACAGTAAATTACTTACAGGGAGTCGGGCTGTAGCATTCCCAATTCTTGTCTAAGCATGTTGAATCTGGCTGTGTCGAGCGGCTTGGTGAAGATGTCGGCCAACTGAATGTCTGTATGAACTTTTTCAAGGCGAACATCCTTGTTCTCGACGTGATTCCTTATAAAATGATGCTTCATGTTGATATGCTTAGTGCGCGAGTGCAGGACAGGATTGTGCGTTATTGCAATTGCACTCGTGCTATCACACATGATTAGAGTCTCTCTGGCTTCGATTCCATAATCTGACAACTGTTGCTGCATCCAAAGGATCTGCATACATCAACTACCAGCAGCATAGTATTCTGATTCAGCTGTGGAAAGAGAGTTAGCCAATTGCTTCTTACTGAACCAAGAAACGAGTCTAGGCCCAAGAAAGTGACAAGTTCCACTTGTACTCTTCCTATCTAGATTGCAGCCTCCGAGATCCGAGTCGCTGTATCCAACTAAATCGAATCCGCCTTCTTTAGGATACCATAGTCCTACATCGATTGTTCCTTTAATGTACTTCAGGATTCGTTTAGCTGTATTGAAGTGTGATTCCTTAGGTGCTACTTGATACCTCGCACACACTCCAACAGCAAACTGGATATCGGGCCTGCTAGCCGTTAGGTACAGGAGCGAACTAATGAGCTTCCTGTAGAGTGATTGGTCAAACGGCTTTCCGGCATCATCAACACTAATTTGCACGGAAGTGCTCATGGGGGTTGACGATGATTTGGAGTTGTTCATTCCAAATTTGTTGAGAAGCTCCTTGCTGTATTTTTCCTGGTTGATCAAAATACCTGTAGGCAACTGCTTTACCTGCAAACCTAGAAAATAACTAAGTTCCCCCATCATACTCATTTCAAATTTACTTTGCATGAGATGAGAGAACCTTTAACACAAAGCAAGGTTAGTTGAACCAAAAATTATATCATCCACATAGATTTGCACCATAAGAAGGTCATCACCTTCCTGTATTTTGAACAAGGTCTTGTCCACAACACCTTTCTCAAATCCGTTGTTGGTTAGATGCTGGGACAAGGTTTCGTACCAGGCTCTAGGGGCTTGTTTAAGTCCATACAATGCTTTCCTTAGCCTGTATACTAAGTCGATACCGTTTGTGTTGGCAAACCCTGGTGGTTGTTCAACATAAACTTCTTCGGCAAGGTCTCCATTCAGGAATGCACTCTTGACGTCCATTTGGTATACAATAAAGCTCTTATGGGCGGCAAAGCTAAAAATATCCTAATGGCTTCTAGTCTCGCTACAGGGGTGAAGGTTTCATCATAGTCTATGCCTTCTTTCTGACTATAGCCTTGTGCGACTAGTCTGGATTTATTCCTTATAATAAGTCCATTTCGATCCTTTTTGTTTTGAAATACCCATTTGGTTCCTATAACCGATTGATGTGTAGGTCTGGGTACAAGATACCATACATTGTTTCTTTCGAAACCGTTAAGCTCTTCTTCCATAGATGTTATCCAATGAGAATTATTAAGAGCGTCTATGGTCGAAACAGGTTCGGACTGAGCTAAGAATACAACGATAGTGCACATATTGAGTCTTCTAAGCTCGGATTGAGATTTCCATTCAGGAAACTGTGATATCTCAGTATCAAGTTCTTCTTGTGCACAAAGTACATTTCCTTGTGTACTCTGTATTCTCCTATGAGTAGAAACACCAGGATTTATGTTTCCAATGATCAGTTCTTGCGGGTGATCTCTCAACCATCTTCGGTCGGGTTCTAATTCAGGATCCCGTACTGTATCGAGAGATTCTGTGGATACCGCTCCAGCTTGTACAACGTCGGCTTCATCCACGTCGATTGTTACAACTACGGGGTTGATTTCTAAATCAACGACAGGTTCTATGAGAGTTGGAGGATCCAAGATAGAGAGTTGTTGGATGTTTTGGGTAACATCTTCTACTCCTGTAGGGTCATGACGAGGTTCGTCGAACACTACATGAACTGATTCCTCGATCGTCAGCTTCCTTTTATTAAAGATTCTGTAAGCTTTGCTGACGGAGGAGTATCCTACAAATATTCCTTCATCTGATTTCTCATCAAAGGTTCTAAGTTGGTCCTTCCCATTATTCAACACATAACACCTGCATCCAAAAATGTGAAAATATGAAACTAACGGAGTTTTGTTGTTCCATACCTCATATGCTGTTTTGTTGTGGTGCTTGTTGATGATACAACGGTTTTGAGTGTAGCATGCTGTATTGGTTGCTTCACCCTAGAAACGCTGTGGCAACTTTCTTGCGGCGATCATTGTCCTTGTTGCTTCTTTCAACGTCCTATTCTTTCGCTCAGCAACACCATTTTGTTGAGGTGTACGGGCAGCTGAGTATTCGTGTTGTATCCCATTTTCCAAATAGTATTGCTCTATAAAGCGGTTAGTAAATTCTGTACCTCTGTCAGAACGAATGGACACGATACTCAATGCCTTTTCATTTTGCAACTTTCTCAGGAGCTCGGGCAGCTTTGATGTTGTTTCCTTCTTCTTGCTAAGGAAAATTTTCCAAGCATACCTGGAATAATCATCAACAACAACCATGCAGTATTTCTTACCTCCCAAACTTACTGGGTCTACAGGACCGTAGAGATCCATATGAAGCATTTCCAACACTCTTTGGGTTGAAAGGTAGGATTTGCTTTTCAGGGTTGACTTGATTTGCTTGCCTTTCTGACATGGTCCGCAGACGCTGTCCTTCTTGAATGACACATTTGGCAAACCTCTAACCATTCCCTGTCTTGAGAGCTTGTTGATCGTCTTGAAGTTGACGTGAGACATCCTCTTGTGCCATAACCAGCTAAGATCTGCAGTGCCTTTGGCAATAAAGCATGGAATTGAGGAGCTCATAGGCTTCCAATCAGCAATATACATGTTACCTGATCTCCTTCCTGTGAGCACAACTTCCTTGGTTTGGATGTTCTTGACTCTACAGCGATCTATATAGAATTTTACCGAGAACTGTTTATCACAGAACTGGCTAATACTAAGTAGATTGTACTATAAGCCTTCAACATATGCAACATCAGTGACTTTGAATTTTCCGACAAGTAGGTTTCCTTTCCCTCTTGTTCTTCCTTTAGATTTATCACCAAAATGAACTTTTGGACCGCGACCTTCTACAAAATTTGATAGCTTGCTCCTATCTCCGGTCATGTGCCGAGAGCATCCACTATCAAAGTACCAGGTATCCTCCTCTAGAATGTCCTGTAACAAAGAAATTAAGTAGATTTAGGTCCCCTTTGATTTTTGGGTCCATGTATGTTAGTTCCTTTAGGTACCCAAGTTTTCCTGGCAGCAATTGGTTTACTGTAGGTCATACTTGGTACAGTGTTGCGATATCTACGAGGGGCATACCCGTAGTCGCTATAACCATGATAATTATTATGCATGAAAAATTCAGGGTTATTATTATTAATCCAGTACGAGTGCTGTCTTGGAGGTGGATCCATTTTTTTTGGCCTAACAGCTTGCCTTCTGGGTCTCCAGTTGGATTCCCAACGCTGTTGTTGATAATGAGCGGGCATCTGCTGTCTCGAGGAATAATGGGGCTCTTGTATCCAATACCTAGGCGTGCTGTACTAATAGTACTGCTGTGCTGGCCTTTGGTAGTTGGATACAACCTTCCTTCTGAACGGCTGTTGATATGCTCGGGGAGCATGCTATTGAGTGCGCCTCATAGGTTGGAACGACTTATGATTCCGCTGTCTGGAATAGGATTGTGGGGGCGGAATGGCAGCCTTCGGTTTTTGCGGTGCAGCAGGTTCCTTCACGGGACTCGGGGTATCTTTTGATACTGGAATGTGTTCCACACTCTTGACAAACACTGTACTAGTTTTCCCTTTGTTTGAACATGAGCTGTATCCTAAGCCACTTTTATCATGAGCATGTTGCCCAGTGCTCAGAATTTCTTCCATTCTTTTGGACGGTTTCTCGAACGATTTCAGAGTGGTCTCAAGTTTAATTTCTCGTTTTTCAAGAGTTGTGACTTTGGCTTGAAGTAGAACTAAATCATTTGTCTTGCTCTCGTTGTGAGTTTTAACCTCACTTAGTTCATGAGCAAGTTGATGATTGCTCTCCATGAGTTTTTCAAAATCGACTTTGCTGGTTTCACAGTCAAGAGACATATTTTCATAATTTATCTTCAGCAAATCGTTTTCATCTTTCAGCTCTAGGTTAGACAGTTGGAACTGTATATTCTCGTCTTTCAATGTCTCATGGGCCTTTTGAATGTTTTTAAATTCATTCATCATGTTTTCAAAAGTATGAGATGCATTTGACGGAATAGCTGAGGTTGAACTTACCTCATCATCGCTATCTTCACCTTCAGGAATGTCTTTGGCCATAAAGCACATATATGCTTTATCATCGAACTCATCATCAGATGAATCACTTTCGGTGACCACCTGAAGACATTCTTCAGATTTGGATGGTGTGGGGGAGGCTTCTGATTCTCCAATCAGGGCCTTGAGCTTGTTTTTCCAAGCACGTCTTCTTTCATCTCTCTCTTGTTGCTCGGCCTCCGGCAACTTTTGAACTTTGGGATGAGGACATTTATTTGCATAATGCCCTGGTTTCCTACAATTATAGCACATGTTAGAATTACCGGATGAAGTTTCGGTACTTACCTTTTGGACAGGTTTGGGCCTGTAAGGAGTCTGCTTGATGAACTTTTTGAATTTGTGCATGAGAAGCGCCATTTCATCTTGAGACAGGATGTCGTCGTCACTGATAGCATTCTTGTGACTAGGCTTCGACGAGCTGGGCATGCTGTGTCGATGACTCGATACAGCGGCTAGTGCTGTGACCTTTGAAGAAGATTCTTCAGCTTTCTCTCTTCTGTCAATATCATACTCAAAAGCTTTGAGGTCAGAGAAGAGATCAAAAGTAGTTATTTCATTAAGATTGCAAGACACACGCATAGCTGTGGTCTTAATGTCCCATCGAGCCGAGAGATCTGAAAATTTTTAAATTCTTCTCCTTTTGGGTATAAATTTTGCCCAACGCTTCAAGTTCACCAACAATACCAGTGAATCTGAGGTCAAGTTCCTCAAGTGTCTCAGTTGGTTTCATTTCGAAAGATTCAAATTGCTGAGTCAGTTTTGAAATCTTGTTTTCTTTTGAGAGCTCAGTTCCCTCACAAATCAACTTGAGTTTATCCCAGATTTCCTTGGCTGTTTTGCAGCTCTTTACCTTTGAGAACGTGCCTTTATCAAGGGTGACAAATAACGCGTTCTTAGCCACATTGTCAAGGTTGGCTCGCTTTCTTTCATCTGTGGTCCATTGCTCGCGATCCTTCTCGAGAATGGGCTTGGCCTTCAATCCTTGCGGCCGTGTTTACCTTCATGATCTTGATAGGACCATCCTGTATCACAAAAATCATCTCTTCATGCATTGCTGAAAGATGAGCCTCCATCCTAATTCTCCAATCATCAAATTCGTTAATAGAGAACATAGGCACTTTGTTGATCATAGAAGTATCCATGTGAAAATAAGGAAATGAAAGAGACTGTTTTTAAAGAGTAAGTGATTTTGGATCTGATTCGGTTAAAAATACGACTGATTCTTTTTAGAATCAACAACTCCGATACCACTTGTTGACCACTAAGTATACTGGATACAGCTTGGGAAGTAGTTTAAACTACAAGCTGTGCTGATTTTAAATCTGAGTGCGTAGCGGAAGTCTTAGATACAGTAAGTTGCTATGGATACAGCAGCTAGGTGTACAGTGTATACTTAAATAATCACAGTAAATAAAACAGTAAAAACTGAAGGTAAATAATACAGTATTTAAAGTGGTTCGAGGTAAACCCCTCTACGTCCACTGGTCCTCCACACAGGAGTAAAATGTTTATTATAATTACTACGTACACAACTACGTAATTATAACAGTTATACAATCAATATATCGTTCACACAGATTGATATAAAGATCTTAGCTTCAACCGTTCACGTAGATTGGTTTGAGCTAAAGCTTGACTGACTTCTTCACACAGAGTTCTGAAGCTTCGTCTTCCTCAGTCCACACAGGGCTGATCTGGGTTTGTTCAAAGTATAGAACAGAGTGTGAACAACAGCTTTGACTTTATGAGCTTGTAGCTGATGAAGTGTTGTTCAAGATGATGAGCATTGTATATCTCTTTTATCTGAGTTGCAGTAAGCTTGGAGATATATTTTGCTCTGATGATAACTTGATAGCTTTGAATGATTTCGGTTTCGGTAACTGATCTTCAATGCCTTCATGAGATATATATAGTCTCTGAAATATATATCCATTGAGATGTATCCATTGAGCAAGATTCCGTTCCAACGGGATTAAAAGCACGATCCGGATTTAGCGGGATTTGAAGATCTATTGACTGACAGTATTTAAATATTTTATCCTTGAGTATTTAAATACTTCTTTATTCAACGAGACTTGACTTCTGAAGATTCCTTCTTGTCCTGTTGAAAGCTGTATGGAAGATAACTGTATTGGAAATTCGAGACAGTTTCCATACTTGGTCTTTATAAGACTTCTTTGCTGTACTGAAGGGTTCCACTATATGCTGGATTCGAGACAGGTCTTCGATACAGGTTGATGCCTCAACACTTTGATACAGTTTCCTTTACTGTATGCGGATTGGCATATATGTCAAAACCTCTTATCAAATACTATTCGATACAGGGATTGAATATCCCGGCTGTTTCGATACAGGGTTCTTGTTTTCCCAACATAGTCTTAATATAAATAGTCTAATTAAAAAATAGTCTATATATAAATAGTCTACTATAAATAGTCTTAATATAAATAGTCTAATTTAAAAATAGTCTAGATATAAATAGTCTAGTATTAATAGTCTTAATATAAATAGTCTAGTATAAATAGTCTCATTAAAAATACTAGTATTAAAAATAGCCTTAATATAAATAGTCTACTTTAAAAATAGTCTAGATATAAATAGTCTAGTATAAATAGTCTTACTAAAAATAGTCTTATATAAAATAGTCTTATAAAGAATAGTTTAGTTTAAAAAAAATAGTGCATTTAATTTAGTTAATATTTAAAAACCCAATAATCTATTTTAGAATATTTTAGTATTTATTTCTCGCAATCTATAACAAAATATTATACGAAGCCCTCTTGAACAATCCTCGAAAGAAAAGACCTTGGTAGAACTTACCACAACTACTTCTACCTCGTATATATTTGCGAGCGACTCAAAAACTCCTATTTTTAGGATAAATTTTTGTCGATCAAATTTTGGCGCCGTTGCCGGGGATTGTTTTAGGCCAAATATAATTTTTTGTATACTTTTGTTTATATCTTTTTATTTTATCTTTCTTTATTTCTGCATCTTTTATTCTTCTGTCCGGTCAAGTGGCGGATAACGGTACTCCGTGACTATCAAAGTCGGATTTTTTCAGTTTCCCACAACAACTAATATTTGTTAATATTTTCTCTTTTTATTTTATTTTTTTTATCATGGAAGAAACTTTGAGTAGTATTGAAAAGAGATTTCCCTTTCTTAGCAAAGACTCATTTTAAAAATTTACAAGACAAGACTTGAAAGGATGAGGTTGCTTATGAATAAAAGCATACCTTTTGACATTAGATTCATTATTGAAGCCAAAGTGAGAATAGCAGGTGAATTCACAGAAACACCTACTATTTTTACCAGGGCTTGGAAAAAGTTCATATGCAAAGAAACGACGAGCAAAGATAATAGCCGTTTGCTATAAATATGCTAGATGGAACTGTAATTCAAAATGTCGTTCTTTAGGAATTCCATCTACAAACAGAGAAGATAAAATTCAGTTCATTAAGGATGGTCTGAATAAAGAGAATTTAGACAACATCGAAATTTCTCTTGACACGCATCCTAGTGGACTCATACATTACGAAATTCGATGTTTGTGGAATAAATTCAAACCAGAATATGAACAACGTCTTGGGAATCTGACGTTAAAAGACCCTGTTTGCCAATTTGTAAGAAAATTGGATAGGAAGCTTCTCCCCGACTCATAGAAGGCGTTTAAGCCGTTTCTGAACGTAAAATCAGAGGAAGATGTGAGCCACGATCACAACTACTGTACATACACGTGAGTATATTTTATTTTTGTCGTATGGTGTGATTTTCTGAATAAAAAAGGTGATACACAATAAATGCATTCATTATTCTATTGAGTAGTTGAAGCGCAATTAACGCAATCACAGATTTGTTAAATATTTTTACCTTATTTTTCTTCTATAAATAAACATTGTGCTTATTTCTTTTATTCATCCCTCAAACTTGTACTTTTCTCTTTTTCTCTCAAATAAATTTCTTTTCAAAAATGGAATCATCATCTTCCACAAAAAGATTTAACTCAGTCTGCATTTTTGGTGGAGCTAGTTATGGAACAGAGGCATGCTTTACTGAAGCAGCCCACAAATTGGGCCGTACCCTATGAGAAAAATGCATTCATGTAGTTTACGGAGGAGGAAGTCTAGGATTAATGGGATGCGCTTGTAATATCCTCATTTTCTTTTTCACGGTATTTTCATTTTCGGTGTATTTCTCGTTTTTTTAGCAACCCTCGTGTAACCGTATTAGTTTTCGAGAATATTTGTTTCGGGACTTTTGCCATTCGGTTCTGCAATTATCGGTTCTTCCATCGCTCATGGATCCGATTCTCGAAATTGTTGTTCGGAACCACCGTTTCGGGGTTGCCGTGAATCCATTGTATGCTGTTATGCGTATTGCGTGGTTCTGTTTAATGCTTCGGTCGTGCTTCGGTGTTTAAGACTGTTATTATCCTGTGCCTAACGCGCACTAATGTTATGGTATAGCGCACGCTAAGCATCCTTCAGTAGCGCACGCCATGCTTGATTGGTAGCGCGCGCTAGCGAGTCAGTCTAGTAATGGACATTTTACTCCTGGACTCGGTCAGATGCCCAGGTAGCGCACACTATGGCCGATAGCGCGCGCTACCGATATGCTATTAGCATACGTAGAATGGCTGGCAGCGCACGCTAATGGGGTCAGGTGAGTACTGGGCAGTTCACTTATGGACTCGGCTGATGTCCAGGTAGCGCACGCTATGACCGATAACACGTGCTACCGAGAGGCTATTAGCGCATGCTACGTTTTGGGTAGCGCACGCTAACGGTCCAGAACTCTGGGTACTGGACTGGGGTGTTAACTTTCTGGACTGGAATTTTTACCCGTTAGCGCACGCTAACTTTTAAGGATTAGCGCACGCTAACGCTCCTTGGCTATATAAACCAGGGAGTTGACCCAGATTTTCACCTTTTCTCATTTGGTTTCCTCCGCAGCGGCTTAGAGTTTTCTTAGGTGATTTTCGGGCGATTTCTTCCTCCGATCACTTCAGGCGTCATTTACCTTGAGCTCTTGAAGTAGATTTACAACACCTACTTGTGTTCTTCATCCTCAATCCAAGGTAAAAACCCTACTTTTGGGTAATTTGGGGGTTTTTGTATTTTCGTCCGATTCGTTCCGTTTTGTTGGTTAATTCATGATGAATATGATTAATGTTATTGGTATTCTTAGTTTCCCTACGGATTCATGGTATATTTCGTAGTTGTTGCGTATTCGAGAGGGTTTGGTTGTTGTCCGCCCTCGTTGTTGTTGTTAAACGGATATACATGAATCGTAGGTGGGGTTTCGGGTGTATTCCATTTCCGTATTCATTTAGTTTTGGTTGTGATTGTGTTCTTCGAATCGTTAGCTTCATTTCCGCCGGTCCCTCGCGGTCGTGTTTGATTCTTCCCTTCCGTTCATGTCACCGTCTATTGATCGAGGTAAGTACCCTTATGAACTTACAATATTGACATAGTAGTATCGCATGATAAATGGGGTGTGTGTGGGTATGCTTACTACGGGTTAGATCCGACGGGGTCTTGGTAGGGGACCATAGAGACGTGGATCGACGAGCTCTCTTTTAACCACTACGGGTTAGATCCGACGGGGTCTCGGTAGGGGTCCACAGAGACGTGGATCGACAGTTAATTGTGGTGCATTTTACAAATATGATTTGATTTGGCATTTCTGGAAATGAGTGTTTTTGAATTATGTTTTTCATGATTGCATGCATTGACTATATGTGTAAGGTGTAAGTTGTTCATTTGGTTACTTGTACTAGCGTAGTTGCTAACCCCTTTGGGGACCCGCTTTGGGGAAATTCGTTTTATGAATTTTAGGTCAGGTCCATCGAGACGAACGGGCGCTGGACCAGTACGCGGATGATGGTCGGGCGTGATGATTGTGCATGAGTGTGTTTTTATGGTTCTCCTTTCTTTTGATGCGTTTATCCATTTGTAAACTAATAGAAGTGCTCGAGTACTTAGGAATTTTCGTTTGTTCAGGTTGTGATATTTGTCCGTTATGTTTGTGTTGGATGTGTGGGGTGTGTTTGACCGGTTGAACCGGGTTAATTATTTTATTTTGCGTCTTTATGACGAGGGATTGTTATGTTGATTTCACAAGTCGTTCAGTGTGTTTGGTCGTTTAGCCTGGTGGGTCCCATGTAGGGATTTACGGCGCTTTAATATACCTCGAATATCTTAGGGGTGTTACAGAAAATGGTATCAGAGCATTAGGTTTATGGATACCTAGGCTTGTCGGTTTATTGGGTCTTGTTGTGTTTCCTTTTGCACACTGCCATGATTCCGGTACTTCCAGTGTTCGTAAGTTTTTCCTTACTCTGTTCCTTTGTTTCCTTGTATCGCACCTTTGATTCTCGATTTGTGATTGTTTTTCTTCTTGTACTTACCATCGTATGGCTCTTGCTACTTATTTAACTCCAGTATGGATGCTGGAAGAGGTCGTGGTCATAGTCGTGGATGCGGCCGGGGACATGGGGCAGCCAGTGGGGCGGCCACGTCGTATTCTTCGGGAGCCGGCAGCACCGGTGACCAACATAGCCATGCTTCTTCTCAAGATGGCGCTGACCTTGGTGTTGCGGCTGTTATGCAACAATTGGTGAACCAAATGGCGGCGATATCCCAGGCGGTTCAGAATCCGTCCCATGCTGCTCGGGACGGAGCTGACCGTTAGCTTCAGGATGTCATCAAGATGCATCCTCCTCAGTTCATGGGAGCCTCTGACTCGATTGGCTGGGAAGGGTGGATCAAGGAGATATCCAAAGTCTTTGTTGCCACCAATTGTCCCGAGGACCGTAAGGTCCCTATTGCCCAGTATTTTCTCACTGGAGATGCTACGGATTGGTGAGAGGCCGTTGGGCCTAAGGATCATGTTGCTTCGTGGGCAGAATTCAAGGACCTGATGGAGACCAAGTATTGCCCGTGGCCGGTTAGACAGGCTCAAGTCCACGCCTTCTATGATGCTCAACCGCGGGATGTTCCTGTCTCTCAAGCTATTGCTGATTTTAACAAGGAGTTGAGCTACGTGAAGACCCAAGTTGTCGAGGAGAGCGACAAAATTTTTCACTTTTCCAGAATGATGAAGTTATCGATTCGAGACTACATGTCTGGGCTCGTCTGCACTACCTTGAAGGATTACCAGAGTAAAGCCCTTGCTTACGATATGTCAGTAACGACTAGTGAGGCGGGCCGCGAAAGCAAGAAGCATAAATCCACCAGGAATTTTTCGGGCCACAAGGGTGGGGGTCAGCAGAAATCTCAATCTGCTAATTTTCCCGCCGGTTGTGGTCCAGATAATTCCACTAGGGGTTCCCGTGGAACTACTAGTGCTCCTTTCTGTGATGTGAAGTGTTTTAATTGTGGCCGTACAGGCCACGTGAGTCGTACTTGTTTGAGCCCTTTGCTGACGTGTAATCAGTGCGGCCAGTCGGGCCACAAGGCGGCTTTCTGTGCCGAGAGGGAGAGAATCCTTGGTGCCCGGGCTTCCATTCCAGCGCCTAGGGAACCAAGTGTGAATCAAGGATCGTTTGCTTCTCAATCTCCGCCAAGTGCTAGTCAAGGGAGAGGTCGGGGTCAGCCCGCTAAGGGGGGAGCTTCCAGTGTCGGCTCCGCCCACCCGCGCGTCTATGAGATGAGGAGAGCCGATGACCCAGCGGCTACTGTGGCGACAGGTACCGTTCACATCCATCCTGTCAGTGTGCTTTTTGATTCGGGTGCTACGCATTCATTCATTTTTCTGGAGTGTGTGCGCCATTTGAGTCTTGACTGTTTATCGCTGTGCGAGCCTTTCATCGTTAAATTTCCTAGCGGTGATAGAATCGTTGGTGATCGAGAGGTCCGAGACTGTTCTGTGTTTATTTGTGAGAGGGCTTGTCTCTCTAATCTTATTGTTGTGGGTATTGAGGGTGAGGATTTGATTCTCGGGGATGATTGGCATGAGCGGCATGGTGCAATCATGAACTACCACATGGGGATCATCACCATGCTAGCCGAGGACGACACCGATCACTCTTTCGCGGGGCGAAAGAGAAACCAGAAGTTTGTTATTAACGCCTTGAAGGCGATGAGACACCTGCGAAAGGGGTGTATTAATTATTGGTGCTATGCCTTGAAGGCGGAGAGTGGTGGAGTCGAGATTTCGTCGATTCCAGTTATTAATGAGTTTCCTGACGTTTTTCCTGATGAGTTACCGGGGTTACCACCGGACCGTGAGGTAGAGTTTGCTATCGAGTTAGAGCCGGGTGCGGCTCTGATTTAGAAGGCGCCATATCGCATGACACCTTCAGAGATGGCCGAGTTGAAGAAGCAGTTGAGTGAGCTTCTTGAGTCAGGGTATATTCGACCAAGCGCGTCGCCTTGGGGCGCACTGGTCCTGTTTGTGCGGAAGAATGATGGTTCACTGCATTTGTGCATCGATTATCGCGATCTAAACAAGGTGACCATCAAGAACAAGTATCCTCTGCCGAGGATTGATGACTTGTTCGATCAGTTGCAGGGAGCTGCAGTATTCTCGAAGATCGACTTGAGATCGGGGTACTATCAGCTTCGGGTGAAGGAGTCCGACGTTCCTAAAATAGCTTTTCGGACGAGATACAGACATTATAACTTTGTGGTCATGCCCTTCGGGTTAACTAATGCGCCGGCGGTGTTCATGCAGTTGATGAACAAGGTCTTTATTGAGTATTTGGATAAGTGTGTCGTCATCTTCATTGACGATATCCTTATTTATTCGAGGAACGAGGAAGAGCATGTCCATCATCTGTGGGTGGTGTTAGACATTTTGAGGACCGAGCAACTCTATGTAAAGTTCTCGAAATGCGAGTTCTGGCTGAAGGAAGTGATGTTTCTAGGTCACGTGATTTCAACCGAGGGTGTTTGTGTGGACCCGCAGAAAGTTGAGGCAGTGTCGGATTGGGCACCGCCTAAGAACGTGAAGGAGGTCCGTAGTTTCTTGGGCTTGGCTGGCTACTACCGTAGGTTCGTCGAGGGTTTCTCGAAACTAGCTCGGCCACTTACACAGTTGCTCCAGAAGTCCGAGAAGTTTGTCTCGAATAACGAGAGGCAGTCAAGTTTTGAGGAGCTGAAGAGGCGTTTGACTTCAGCCCCGATTTTGGCGTTGCCATATGGCAACGAGGGTTTTGTTGTTTATAGCGATGCTTCGGGTCA
This sequence comes from Orobanche coerulescens, assembly GCA_033398695.1. Classification (NCBI taxonomy): domain Eukaryota; kingdom Viridiplantae; phylum Streptophyta; class Magnoliopsida; order Lamiales; family Orobanchaceae; genus Orobanche; species Orobanche coerulescens. The sequence continues at coordinate 142,721,639 of CM065802.1, read as the reverse complement.
GGGTCTTGGGTGCGTGTTGATGCAGCACGTCAAGACTATTGCGTTTGCATCGAGACAATTGAGGCCGTATGAGCTTAACTACCCTACCCACGATTTGGAGTTAGCGGCAGTTGTCTTTGCGCTCAAGATTTGGCGTCACTATATTTTTGGCTCTGCATGTCAGATTTTTACCGATCATAAAAATCTGAAATACATATTTACTCAGCGGGAGTTGAATATGAGGCAGAGGAGGTGGCTAGAGTTGATTAAGGATTATGACCTCGAAATCCTTTATCATCCGGGCAAGGCGAACATTGTGGCCGACGCCTTGAGTCAGAAACTTGTCTCGTTGCGGACACTTGAGATCCTTACATCTCAATCGGAGCTTCATCGGGATTTGATTAGGTTGAGTGTTGAGGTTTTTTTGCCGGGAGCCATTGGGCAACTCTGTGCTTTAGAGATTTCGTCATTCTTGATCGATGAATTTAAACAGAAGCAATCAGAGGATCCGATGATTATCCAAATCCGAGAGAATGTTCTTAAGGGAAAGTCTCCTCAGTTTGGGATTCATGAAGATGGAGTATTGAGATTCCAGAGTCGTCTATGTGTGCCGAACGACTCAGAATTGAGGCAGAGCTTTTTACGTAAGGCCCATGCTACGCCTTACTCTGTTCATCCTGGATCGAGTAAGATGTACAAGGACCTAAGGAGAAATTTCTGGTGGAATGATATGAAGGGGGAGGTCGCACGGTTTGTCATGAGATGTTTGACGCGTCGATTCAAATGGCACCGTATGAGGCACTTTATGGGCGGCGATGTCGATCGCCGATTTGTTGGAACGAAGCGTCCGATTTGGTGGAAACGAACCGGATATTGCTTTAGAGATGAGGCAGAAGGTGGAATTTGTAACACCCCCAAGATATTCAAGGTTTATTACAGTGCCGTGGACCCCTACATGGGCCCCACCAGGCTAGACACAACCTATCACAGTAAAAACACATATCATCCAGTTGAAAATCAATTAACACGCCCGGTACAACTGGCGGAATAATCAACAGTGCCAACCATAAATAACTTGACGAAAACAAATCATAATCCGAAGACAAAAGCCTAAGTATTCGCGAGTACAATCTATAAGTTTCAAAAGTGGACAACAACCATATCGAATGGAATAACGGAAATAAAAGGACTCAAATGCATATGTCTACAACCCTGGCCAACATCCTCGTATTTTCCCAGCGTTCGCTCGTCCGGATGATCATAACCTGAAATCCATAACAAGAATTTCCCCACAACGGGTCCCCAGAGGGGTTAGGAATTACGCTAGTACAAGTAATCAAGGCAAACCAATCGCTTAGACATTTCATAGTACATGCATCAGTGTCATTTCAAAATCCAAAACCAGACATGTCTTTTCCGGAAACAAACAGTCACAATCAATTTGCCTAGGACCGGGATGATGACATGAATCCCACTCGAGGCCTCTAAGGACCCTCCCGAGCTGGCCACATTCATAAACTAAATCAAGCACACACGTCACCCAGGACCGGGACGAAGCCACGAATCCCACTCGAGGCCTCTAAGGACCCTCCCGAGCTGGCCGCGAAACAAACTCATGAATCCAGGACGACGCCATAGATTCCCTCGAGGCTCCGTCGAACCCTCCCGAGGTGAGTAAAGCACACACAATATACATTACCATTTCACGTTAAGCATAAAGGTTTCCAAGAATTACTTGCCTTGAATAATAGACGACGCAACGAACGGAAGGAAAATACCGACGAATGCTAGGAACCGTCAATCACGAACCTAACGATTCGAAGAACACAATCATAACCAACCCTAAATGAATACGGAATTGGAATAAACCCGAAAACCCGCCTACGATTAATGTATACTCGTATAAAAACAACAACGAGGGCGGACCACAACCAAACCCTCTCGATTACAAAAATACTACGAAATATACCATGAATCCGTAGGAAAACCGACAATACCAACAAGATTAATCATATTCATCATGGATTAATCTATCATACGGAACGAATCGGACGAAAACGTGAAAACCCCCAATTTACCTAAAACAAGGTTTTAGGAGTTTACCTCGAATTAAAGACGAAGAACACGATTAGATGTTGATAATATACTCCAAAAACTCGAAGAAGATGATGGCTCGGAGTTACTAAGCTACAAATCTCCGGAGATACAAAGAAAATCGCTCAAGGAATCGCTAGAGTCGGAGAGATGAGAGAAGAGATGAAAAATGACCTAAAATGGTCAACTCCTGGGTTTATAACCCAGGATGCGTTACGTACATTAGCCACCACTTGCTAACGTACGTAAGCTGTGTTACGTACGTAAGCAATGAGGGCCTTACGTACGTAACCAAAAAGGCAGAAATGCATGTACCATTGTACACAGGCCGTTACGTACGTAACCAAAAGGTGTGTTACGTGCGTAACATCCCTTCCTGGGGAGTATAGGCCAGAATTTGATAAGGGGGTACTGAAAAGAGTCGAAATACAACGATGAACAATTTGCGATGGTACGAATGTAAATAATTCCCGACAATGAACTCAAATGCTGAAGGAGAACGTAATCTCGACTGTCCGGGATTCGGAACAACATCAACAACGTAATTACCCAAGACTTTGGGAAATTACGAAACGGCCCAAAACATCCGAAATGTACGATACATGGTCGAAACATCAACCAAAAGCTCACAACATGCATAATAACGTGAGATGGATCTCCAGTAACCCCGAAACGGCAGTTCCGCACGACGGTTTACGAGAATACACGAGATAGCGACGAAAACAACATAAAACACCGAATCGAGTAAAACGAGTCCGAAACAAGCTCGACCGACAAAAAGTCCAATATTAAATATCCTCGAAATGTCAATATGGTTACAAGTGATTTGCCAAAAACGAAAATACACCAAAATGAGAATATCAAAAGAAAGAAAAATGCGGATATTACATTCCGCCCCTCTAAAAACAAGTTTCGTCCCGAAACTTAAGAAATAAACAACTCGGGGTGCTTAGCACGCATGATATCCTCGGTCTCCCAAGTTGCTTCCTTGACACCATGCCTCGAACACTTCACTTTGACCAAATGAATGGTCTTATGCCTCAGTCGCTTCTCACGGTGCTCCAAAATCTTCAAGGGACGCTTCTCGAAGGTAATGTCCTCAGCAATATCGATCTCGCCAAAGTCGATGATATGACTAGGATCCGGAACATATTTCCTTAGCTGGGAAACATGGAAAATGCTATGAATGTGACTCAAGGCCGGAGGTAGTGCCAAACGGTATGCCAACTCACCGACTTGCTCGAGAATCTCAAAGGGCCCAATAAATCTCTGACTCAACTTCCCTTTCTTCCCGAAACGAAAAACTCCTCTCGTCGGCGACACCTTCAGTAAAACGTGGTCTCCTACCTCGAACTCCAAGAGTCGACGATGGACGTCGGCATACGACTTCTGTCGACTCTGAGTGGTCAACATCTGTTCTCGAATCAAATCCACCTTCCGCCTTGTCTCTAAAATAATATCCGGTTCGGTCCCGGCCAAATCAGCCACTTCGTTCCAACAAATCGGAGATCGACAACACCGCCCATAAAGCGCCTCATACGGTGCATCCGAATCGATGCGTGCCAACTATTGCTGTACGTGAATTCGATCAATGGCAAATGCTCCTCCCAGTCACTACTCCAGTCGAAAGCACAAGCACGTAACATGTCCTCGAATGTCTGGATAATGCGCTCACACTGTCCATCTGACTGAGGATGAAAAGAAGTACTCAAATGCAGACGAGTACCCAACGCCTTATGCACCGCCTGCCAAAAGTGCGATACAAAACGGCTATCCCGATCCGAAACGATAGACTTCGGAGTACTGTGAAGCCTCACAATCTGCGCAATAAACACGCGAGCCAACTTCTTCGGGCCCCAAGTATCCTTGATGCCCAGAAAATGTGCCGACTTGGTCAGGCGATCAACAATAACCCAAACCATATTCATGCCCGATCTCGATCTCGGAAAACTCGTAATGAAGTCCATCGATATGTCTTCCCATTTCCATTCCGAAATGGGAAGCGACTGCAATAACCCGGCTGATCGCTGATGCTCGATTTTGACCTGCTGAAAAGTCAAACATCTCGCTACATACTGTGCGACCTCCTCCTTCATATCATTCCACCAGAAATTTCTCCTCAGGTCCTCGAATTAGGATGAACGGAGTAAGGCGTAGCATGGGCCTCACGTAAAATACTCTGGCTCAATTCCGAGTCGTTCGGAACACAAAGACGACTCTGGAATCTCAATACCCCATCTTCATGAATCACAAACCCAGGAGACTTTCCCTTAAGAATATTCTCTCGGATTTTCTTAATCATCGGATCCTCCAGCTGCTTCAGTTTAATTTCATCGACCAGAGACGACGAAATCTCTAAAGCACAAAGTCGCCCTACGGCTCCAGGCAACGAAATCTCAACACTCCACTCAATCAAATCCCGCTGAAGCTCAGCTTGAGACGTAAGGATCTCAAGTGTCCGCAACGAGACTGGTTTCCAACTTAAGGCATCGACCACGACGTTCGCCTTGCCCGGATGATAAAGGATTTCGAGGTCATAATCCCTAATCAACTCTAACCACCTCCTCTGCCTCATATTCAACTCCCGCTGAGTAAATATGTACTTCAGACTTTTATGATCGGTAAAAATCTGACATGCAGATCTAAAAAGATAGTGACGCCAAATCTTGAGTGCAAAAACAACTGCCGCTAACTCCAAATCGTGAGTAGGGTAGTTAAGCTCATACGGCCTCAACTGCCTCGACGCAAATGCAATAGTCTTGCCGTGCTGCATCAACACGCACCCAAGACCCTGACCCGAAGCACCGTTATAAACGACAAAACCCTCGTTGCCACATGGCAACGCCAAAATCAGGGCTGAAGTCAAACGCCTCTTCAGCTCCTCAAAACTCGACTGCCTCTCGTCATTCCAGACGAACTTCTTGGACCTCTGGAGCAACTATGTAAGTGGTCGAGCTAGTTTCGAGAAACCCTCGACGAACTTACGGTAGTAGCCAGCTAAACCCAAGAAACTACGGACCTCCTTCACGTTTTTAGGCCGTGCCCGACTCAACACTGCCTCAATCTTCTTCGGGTCCACACGAACACCCTCGGCTGAAATCACATGACCTAGAAACATCACTTCCTTCAGCCAGAACTCACATTTCGAGAACTTTGCAGAGTTGCTCGGTCCTCAAAATGTCTAACACTACTCGTAAATGATACACGTGTTCCTCCTCGTTCCTCGAATAGATAAAGATATCGTCAATGAAGACGACGACACACTTATCCAAAAACTCGATAAAGACCTTGTTCATCAACTGCATGAACACTGCCGGCGTATTAGTTAACCCGAAAGGCATAACTGCAAACTCATAGTGTCCGTATTTCGTCCAAAAAGCTATTCTCGGAACGTCAGACTCCTTCACCCGAAGCTGATAGTACCCCGATCTCAAGTCAATCTTCGAGAATACCGCAACCCCCTGCAACTGATCGAACAAGTCATCAATCCTCGGCAGAGGATACTTGTTCTTGATGGTCACCTTGTTTAGCTCGCGGTAGTCGATACACAAACGCAGTGAACCATTCTTCTTCCGAACAAACAAAACCGGTGCGCACCAAGGCGAAGCACTCGATCGAATATACCCTGACTCCAGAAGCTCACTCAACTGCTTCTTCAACTCGGCCATCTCGGAAGGTGCCATGCGATACGGAGCCTTCAAAATCGTAAACTCTACCTCGCGGTCCGGTGGCATTCCCGGTAGCTCATCAGGAAAAACATCAGGAAATTCACTAACGATCGGAATCGAGGAAAGCTCGACTCCACCACTCTCCGTTTTCAAGGCGTAGCACCAATAACCAGTAAACCCTTTTCGCAGGAGTCTCATCGCCTTCAAGGCGTTAATAACAAGCTTCTGGTTTCTCTTTCGCCTCGCGAAAGAGTGTTCGGTGCCGTCCTCAGCTAACATGGTGATGATCCTTGTGCGGTAGTTCATGATTGCACCATGCCGCTCGAGCCAATCATCCCCGAGAATCAAATCCTCACCCTCAATACCCACAACAATAAGATTAGAGAGCCAAGCCCTCTCACAAATAAACACAGAATAGTCCTGGACCTCTCGATCACCGACGATCCTATCACCGCTAGGAAGTTTAACGATGAAAGGCTCGCAAGGTGATAAACAGTCAAGACTCAAACGGCACACACACTACAGAGAAATGAATGAATGCGTAGCACCCGAATCAAAAACCACACTGACAGGACGGGAATGGATATGAACGATACCTGTCGCCACAGTGGCCGCTGGATCATCGGCCCTTCTCATCTCATAGATACGTGGAGAAGCAGAGCCGACACTGGAAGCTCCCCCTATAGCGGGGTGACCCCGACCTCTCCCTCGGCTAACACTCGGCGGAGACTGCGGAGCGAACGAGCCCTGATCCACACTCGGATCCATAGGCGTTGGATGAAAAGAACGGGCACCGCGAATCAGTCTGATCTGTTCACAAAAAGAAGCCTTGTGGCCCGACTGACCACAAGTATGACAAGTCAAAGTCGGACGAGGACACTCCCGGTTCCCTGGCCTGGCTTGCCACAGTTAAAGCATATGAGTTCCCGAACGGAGGCACTGGTGGTACCCCGATAACCTCCAGAAAAACGGGTCGAACCACCCCTAGGAATATTCGCAGACTGAGATCTCTGTTGACCTCCATCCTTGTGACCCGAGAAATTCCCGGCGGATTTCTGTTTCTTACTCTCCCGAACCGCAGCACTAGCCGTCACAGACATATCATAGGCAAGAGCTCGACTCTGATAATCTTTCAAAGTCGTACAGATGAGCCCAGACATGTAGTCCCGAATCGACAATTTCATCCGCCTGGAAAAATGGAAAATTTTGTTGCTCTTCTCGATAACTTGGGTCTTCACATAGCCCAACTCCTTGTTAAAATCGGCAATAGCTTGGGATACAGGAATATCCCGTGGTTGAGCATCATAGAAAGCATGGACTCGAGCCTGTCTAACCGGCCACGGGCAATATTCAGTCTCCATCAATTCCTAAAATTTGGCCCACGAAGCAACATGGTCTTTGGGCCCAACGGCTTCCCACCAATCCGTAGCGTCCCCAGTGAGAAAGTACTAGGCAATAGGGACCTTACGATCCTCGGGACAGTTGGTAGCAGTGAAGACTTTAGATATCTCCTTGATCCACCCCTCCCAGCCGATCGGGTCCGAAGCTCTCGAAAACTGAGGAGGATGCATCTTGATGACATCCTGAAGCCAATGATCCGTTCCGCCCTGATTAGCGTGGGCCGGATCCGGGTTCTGGACCACTTGAGCTATCGCCGCCATTTGGTTTACCATTTGCTGCATAATAGCTGCAATACCAAGGTCGGCGCGCTCTTTAGAAGAAGCATGACTGTGACGGTCACCGGTACTGCCGGATCCCGAAGAATGTGATGTGGCCACCCCACCGGCTGCCCCATGTCCTCGGCCGCGTCCACGACCACGACCACGGCCACGACCACGGTTTCCTCCGGCATCCATACTGGTGTTAAGAGATAACAGAAGTATATTGATGATGAGTAAGGGAGGAAAAAGCAACTACGATTCAAGAAGCGAAAATACAATGCAAGAAAAAAAAGGACCGAATAAGAAAACTTACGAACACTGGAAGTACCGAGATGCTGGCAGCGGTGTGACAATATGCAAAAACAAAACACAACTAGACCCAAATAACCAACAAGCCTAGGTATCCATAAACCTGGCTCTGATAGCATTTTCTGTAACACCCCAAGATATTCAAGGTATATTACAGTGCCGTGGACCCCTACATGGGGCCCACCAGGCTAGACACAACCTATCACAATAAAAACACATATCATCCAGTTGAAAATCAATTAACACACCCGGTACAACCGGCGGAATAATCAACAGTGGCAACCATAAATAACTTGACGAAAACAAATCATAATCCGAAGAGAAAAGCCTAAGTACTCGCGAGTATAATCTATAAGTTTCAAAAGTGGACAACCATATCGAATGGAATAACGAAAATAAAAGGACTCGAATGCATATATCAACAACCCTGGCCAACATCCTTGTATTGTCCCAGTGCTCGCTCGTCCGGATGATCATAACATGAAATCCATAACAAGAATTTCCCCACAACAGGTCCCCAGAGGGGTTAGCAATTACGCTAGTACAAGTAATCAACGCAAACCAATCGCTTACACATTTCATAATACATGCATCAATGTCATTTCAAAATCCAAAACCAGACATGTCTTTTCCGAAAAAAAACAGTCACAATCAATTTGCCTAGGACCGGGACGAAGCCACGAATCCCACTCGAGGCCTCTAAGGACCCTCCCGAGATGGCCACATTCATAAACCAAATCAAGCACACACGTCACCTAGGACTGGGATGAAGCCACGAATCCCACTCGACGCCTCTAAGGACCCTCCCGAGCTGGCCGCGAAACAAACTCATGAATCCGTGAAGAAGTCATAGATTCCCTCGAGGGCCCGTCGGACCCTCCCAAGGTGAGTAAAGCACACACAATATACATTACCATTTCACGTTAAGCATAAAGGTTTCCAAGAATTACTTGCCTTGAATAATAGACGACGCAACGAACAGAAGGAAAACACTGACGAATGCTAGGAACCGTCAATCACGAACCTAACGATTTGAAGAACATAATCACAATCAACCCTAAACGAATACGGAATTGGAATACACCCAAAAACACGCCTACGATTCATGTATACTCATATAAAAACAACAACAAGGGCGGACCACAACCAAACCCTCTCGATTACAAAAATACTACGAAATATACCATGAATCCATAGGAAAACCGACAATACCAACAAGATTAATCATATTCATCATGGATTAATCTATCATACGGAACGAATCGGTCGAAAACATGAAAACCCCTAATTTACCCAAAACAAGGTTTTAGGAGTTTACCTCGAATTAAAGACGAAGAACACGATTAGATGTTGATAATATACTCCAAAAACTCAAAGAAAATGATGGCTCGGAGTTGCTAAGCTACAAATCTCCGGAGATACAAAGAAAGTCGCTCAAGAAATTGCTGGATTCAGAGAGATGAGAGAAGAGATGAAAATGGACCGAAAATGGCCAACTCCTGGGTTTATAACCCAGGATGCGTTACGTACGTTAGCCACCACTTGCTAACGTACGTAAGCTGTGTTACGTACGTAAGCAATGAGGGCCTTACGTACGTAACCAAAAAGGTAGTAATGCCTGTACCATTATACACAGGCCGTTACGTACGTAACCAAAAGGTGTGTTACGTACGTAACATCCCTTCCTGGGGAGTACATGCCATAATTTGACGGGGTGGGGGGGGGGGGTACCGAAAAGAGTCAAAATACAACGGTGAACAAATTTGCGATGGTACGAATGTAAATAATTCCCGGCAATGAACTCAAATGCTGAAGGAGAACGTAATCCTGACTGTCTAGGATTCAGAACAACATCAAGAACATAATTACCCAAGACTTTGGGAAATTACGAAACGGCCCAAAACATCTGAAATGTACGACACATGGTCGAAACATCAACCAAAAGCTCACAACATGCATAATAACATGAGATGGATCCCCGGCAACCCCAAAACGGCGGTTCCGCACGACGGTTTACGAGATAGCGACGAAAACAACATAAAACACCACATCGAGTAAAACGAGTTCGAAACAAGCTCGAACGACAAAAAGTCCAATATTAAATATCCTCGAAATGTTAATATGGTTACAAGCGAGTTGCCAAAAATGAAAATACACCAAAATGAGAATATCAAGAGAAAGGAAAAATGCGGATATTACAGAATTGATTCGGGAGCGGATGTTGACAGCTCAGAGTCGACAGAAGTCATATGCCGACATCCGCCATTGACCTTTGGAGTTCGATGTGGGAGACCACGTTTTGCTAAAGGTGTCGCCGACGAGGGGAGTTTTCTGCTTCGAGAAGAAAGGGAAGTTGGGTCCGAGATTTATTGGGCCCTTTGAGATTCTCGAGCGAGTCGGTGATTTGGCATACTTTTTGGCGCTACCTCCGGCCTTGAGTCGCATTCAAAACGTTTTCCATGTTTCTCAGCTGAGGAAATATGTTCCGGATCCTAGTCACGTCATCGACTATGGTGAGATTGATTTTTCCCAGGACACTACCTTCGAGGAGAGTCCTTCGAAGATTTTGGAACACCGTGAGAAGCAACTGCAGCATAAGACCATTCCCTTGGTCAAAGTGCAGTGGTCGAGGCATGGCATCGAGAAGGTAACTTGGGAAACCGAGGATAGCATGCGTGCTAGGTACCCCGAGTTGTTTGTTTCTTAAGTTTCGGGACGAAACTTATTTTTAGAGGGGAAGAATGTAATATCCTCATTTTCTTTTTCACGGTATTTTCATTTTCGGTGTATTTCTCATTTTTTTAGCAACCCTCGTGTAACCGTATTAATTTTCGAGAATATTTGTTTCAGGACTTTTGGCATCCGGTTCTGCAATTATCGGTTCTTCCATCGCTTATGGATCCGATTCTCGAAATTGTTGCTCGAAACCGCCGTTTCGGTGTTGCTGTGAATCCATTGTATGTTATTATGCGTATTGTGTGGTTATGTTTGATGCTTCGGTCGTGCTTCGATGTTTAAGACCGTTATTATCCTGTGCCTAACGTGCGCTAATGTTATGGTATAGCGCACGCTAAGCATCGTTCAGTAGCGCACACCATGCTTGATTGGTAGCGCGCGCTAGCGAGTCAGTCCAGTACTGGACAGTTTACTCCTTGACTCGGTCAGGTGCCCAGGTAGCGCACGCTATGGCTGATAGCACGTGCTACCGAGATGCTGTTAGCCCACGCTAACGGGGTCAGGTGAGTACTGGGCAGTTCACTTCTAGACTCGGATGATGTCCAGGTAGCGCACGCTACCGAGAGGCTATTAGCGCACACTACGTTTTGGGTAGCGCACGCTAACGGTCCAGAACTCTGGGTATCGGACTGGGGTGTTAACTTTCTGGACTGGAGTTTTTACCCCTTAGCTCATTCCAACTTTTAAGGATTAGCGCACGCTAACGCTCCCTGGCTATATAAACCAGGGAGTTGACCCAGATTTTCACCTTTTCTCATTTCTTTTCCTCCCCCGCGGCTTAGAGTTTCCTCAGGCAATTTTCGGGCGATTTCTTCCTCCGATCACTTCAGACGTCATTTACCTTGAGCTCTTGAAGTAGATTAACAACACCTACTTGTGTTCTTCATCCTCAATCCAAGGTAAATCTCTTAGAACCCTACTTTTTGGGTAATTTGGGGGTTTTTGGATTTTCATCCGATTCGTTCCGTTTTGTTGGTTAATTCATGATGAATATGATTAATATTATTGGTATTCTTAGTTTCCCTACGGATTCATGGTATATTTCGTAGTTGTTGCGTATTCGAGAGGATTTGGTTGTGGTCCGCCCTCATTGTTGTTCTTAAACGGATATACATGAATCGTAGGCGGGGTTTCAGGTGTATTTCATTTCCGTATTCGTTTAGTTGTGGTTGTGATTGTGTTCTTCGAATTGTTAGGTTCGTTTCCGCCGGTTCCTCGCGGTCGTGTTTGATTCTTCCCTTCCGTTCGTGTCACCGTCTATTGATCGAGGCAAGTACCCTTTTGAACTTACAATCTTGACATTGTAGTATTGCATGAGAAATGGTGTGTGTGTGTGTATGCTCACTACGGGTTAGATCCGAAGGGGTCTCGGTAGGGGTCCATAGAGACGTGGATCGACGAGCTTGCCTTTAACCACTACGGGTTAGATCCGACGGGGTCTCGGTAGGGGTCCACAGAGACGTGAATCGACGGTTAATTGTGGTGCATTTTACAAATGTGATTTGACTTGGCATTTCCAGAAATGAGTGTTTTGGAATTATGTTTTTCATGATTGCATGCATTGACTATATGTGTAAGGTGTAAGTTGTTCATTTGGTTACTTATACTAGCGTAATTGCTAACCCCTTTGGGAACCCGCTTTGGGGAATTCATTTTATGAATTTCAGGTCACGTCCATCGAGACGAACGGGCGCTGGACCAGTACGCGGATGATGGCCGGGCGTGATGATTGTGCATGAGTGTGTTTTTATGGTTATCCTTTCTTTTGATGCGTTTATCCATTTGTAAACTAATAGAAGTACTCGAGTACTTAGGAATTTTCGTTTGTTCAGGTTGTGATATTTGTCCGTTATGTTTGTGTTGGATGTGTGGGGTGTGTTTGACCGGTTGAACTGGGTGAATTATTTTGTTTTGCGACTTTATGACGAGGGGTTGTTATGTTGATTTCACAAGTCAGTATGTTTGGTCGTTTAGCCTAGTGGGTCCCATGTAGGGATTTACAGCGCTGTAATATACCTCGAATATCTTGGGGGTGTTACAGCATTGCTGCTTCTGCCTATATGGAAGGAGTAAAAGTGTTGGGAATAATTTCAAAACCTCTGGCTGAAAGTAAAATCACCGGGCAACTATTGGTGATGAGTTTAGAGATGTAAATATGCAAGATCGCATAACTCACATTCTGACGCCTTTATCACCCTTCCCGGTGGTTTTGGTACTCTTGAGAAACTTTTTCATGTGGTTACCAGTGCCCAGCTAAATGTTCATAAAAAAACCAATAGGTCTGCTTAATGTCAATGGTTTCTTTGATGGTTTACTATCTTTCATCGACTTCTGCTGAAAAAGGTTTTATTTCCAAGCGTGCTAAACGAATCATAGTCGTTGCAACAACACCAGAAGAGCTAATCAAAAAACTCATTGAATTTGTTCCTCAACCACATCCATCTCTAGCTAATATTGTCTGGATGGAAGATCTAACCGTGAGAAAACGAAAAGTGGATTCATTCCTCTCCCTTTGATACCCCATATCAGACCTCTTGTTATTTTTACTTTCTGTCGTGTGTAAAAATCATGCTAAATGATGGCAGCTTAAGGAGTTTCTTTTTGATCTCTTGACGCGCATCTATTCGCGATTTATGTATTGTTATTTTTATTGCCGTAATTTTTTTGTTTTTAATAAAAGCATTGATGGCAGCGTAAGGCGACTCTTCGGACTTTCCTGAAACACATCTTAAAAATTATGTTATACTTCCGGGTATATTTTTTTTTCTTTTGTTGTTTGCCTCGTATATTTTTTCATGCAGATCTAAAAAGGCGTTAGCTCAAGCATCAATTTTCATAACATGGAGTATTCTTTATTTTTTTCTCGTGCTTTTTTTTTTTTTTTTTTTTTTTAAAACCCAGGACAGTTTCTTTTTCAAGTTTTGGGGTGGTGTGTTTTGATTCTTTTGGTGTGTTTGGTATTTTGGTGTGTTTAGCTTTGATTATTGTGGTGTGTTTTGATTATTTTTTTATTTGGATTTGATTTTTTTAATGTATATTTATATATATTTATTTTGTTTATTTGTGGATTTCTAGATCTGGCCATAACACAATAAGTTAGCTATATACAAGTTTCAAAAATCGTTTTAACCGGTCAAAAAAATTATATATTCCAGAATTTTTGAGCCTTAATCTATCTTTCCAAGCTTTGTAATTATCATTTAAAATCGAGTCATTCGTTACCTTGAGAAAAGAAGAATCAGTCGGTTGATGAAAAATAGAACTGAAATTTACTTAATTTGAGGAGTTTTTGATTTTTCATGCTTATCTAATAAACGATTTTTCTGCAAATATTCTATATCACCTAAAAAAAAGTGGGAAAATGTGTTGGTGAAAAGAGCTACACGTTAGCAAATAATGGTGTGAAAGCTATCACCTAAAAAAAAGTTGGAAAATGTGTTGGTGAAAAGAGCTACACGTTAGCAAATAACGGTGTGAAAGCTATTGTAACACCCCGAGATATTCAGAGTATATTACAGCGCCGTGGACCCCTACATGGGACCCACCAGGCTACAATCACGAAAACTCCACTCGACTAACCATCTCGGTTAGTGAGGACACACATTTAAATGATGTGACATAAAAAGATACGCCCGGAGCAACCGGCGAAATAAGCATCACCCGACAATGTAACAATTTTAAAGTAATACAATACGGGGTTTGAAATAAAAAGCCTAAGTACTCGCGAGTACAATCTATAAGTTTATAATTGTGAGAACAACCAAATCGAAATGGACAAAAGAAATAAAAAGACCCAAATGCACATGTCAACGACCCTGGCCAACGTCCTCGTACTGTCCAGGTGCCCGCTCGTCTGGATAATCGTAACCTGAAATCCATAACAAGAATTTCCCCAAAACGGGTCCCCAAAGGGGTTAGCAATTACGCTAGTACAAGTAATCAAGGCAAACCAATCGCTTACACATTTCATAGTACATGCACCAATATCATTTCAAAAACCAAAACCAGACATGTCTTTTCCTAAACAAACAAATACAATTAATTTGCCTAGGACCGGGACGAAGCCACGAATCCCACTCGAGGCCTCTAAGGACCCTCCCGAGCCGCCACATTCACAAAACAAATCAAGCACCACACGTCACCTAGACCGGACGAAGCCACGAATCCCACTCGAGGCCTCTAAGGACCCTCCCGAGTCAAGCGAATCAAACTCATGAATCCAGGACGAAGCCATAGATTCCCTCGAGGCCCCGTCGGACCCTCCCGAGGTGAGTAAAGCACACACAATATACATTACCATTTCATGTTAAGCATAAAGATTTCCAAGAATTACTTGCATTGAGTAATTGACGATGCAACGAACAGAAAGGATAATCACCGACGAATGTTAAGAACCAACGGAACCGAACCTAACGATTTTAAGAACATAATTACAACCAACTCTAGACGAACACGGAAATGGAATACACCAGAAATCCCGCCTACGATTCATGTATATTCGTACAAAAATAACAACGAGGGCGGACCACAACGAAACCCTCTCTATTCCGTAAAAATCACAAATATACCATGAATCCGTAGGAAAGTTAATGATACTAACAATATTAATCGTATTCATCAAGAATCCACCAACAAAATGGAAAGAATCGGACAAAAACCCCAAAATCCCCAATTATCCAAAAGGTAGGGTTCCAAGAGATATTACCTTGAAGAATCAAGTATTCAGATTCGTAGAACACGCGTTAGATTGATTATCCGGGCTTCACAGCCGAAGAAGACTGATGAAAATCAACCCCCAATTGATGGATGATGAGAAGCTCTCCTCCTCTCTCACTCTCTCTCGCATAAATGGAAGAAGAAGGAAATGAGTTGCTCTCGCTCAAAACAACACAATTATATAGGGTTGACCGCATTGTGTGCCGCAGCTTAGCTGAGGTGTGCCGCGGCACAGGCCAAAAAATTGCTCCCAGGATTCGGCAGTGTGCCGCGGCTCAGCCGGCGTGTGCCGCGGCACCCGGTACAGTCGGGTTTTGGCCGAAAATGCCACCCGAGTGTGCCGCGGCCCGGACGGGTGTGCCACGGCACTGTGCCGCGGCACCGGACGGGTGTGCCGCGGCACTGACCCGGCAGTGTGCCGCGGCACCGGATGTGTGTGCCGCGGCACACAGTATAGTCCACTCGACCAACAACTGGAGAAATGTGTGTGCCCGATTCGTGAGTTCGGGAGAAATGTGTTTCGAGGGCCGTTCGGGAGAAATGTGTTTCGAACACCATAGTGTTCGGGAGTTCGGGGCCGTTCGACCGTATTTCATCCGTCATCTTGTTGCGATTGTGGTTTCGAGGCAAGTACCTTGCCCATACTATTCTTGTTTTATGGATATGATAATTGGTGATCGTCTTTATATGTTTGTTTGATTGTTTGAAACGAGTTTTCAAAAGATTCGGTTTAGCCTCGTTAAAGGCTTGCTTTCAAAACACGTGTGTTTTGTGAATGGTGTGGTTTGTGAATAACTATGTGAATTCTATGGATATGTTTGGTGTTGATGTTGCACTTGGTATTGCGTGTGGACGTATATTATTTCTTTTCGGTGCGTTGTGGATTGACGTGGTGTTTTGCTAAGTGTTTGATGCCTCTGGGCGAATTGTTTGAATATCCTTGATGTGATATGTTATTTGTGTGAATGTGTGGATATGGTTGAAGGTCTACGGTGACACATGGCACGTGATCATGTGGTCAGGATGCAACAAGTGATTGATCCAACCGTGAGAGCCTGAGATAATCTACGGTGGCACATGGCATGCGATCATGTGGCCAGGATGCAACAAGCGATTGATCCAACCGTGAGATGTGTGTGATTTGTTTAGCTAGCCAGCTCGGGAGGGTCCTTTGAGGCCTCGGGCGGGATCAATGGTATTACCCTGTTCCCAAGGCGATGCATGTGTTGTGATTTGTTTAGCTAGCCAGCTCGGGAGGGTCATTCGAGGCCTCGGGCGGGATCAATGGTATTACCCTGTTCCCAAGGCGATGCGCGTGCGCGATTATGTTTTGTTGATTTTTATGTCCGTCGAGGACACGTGACTTGGGTTTTGGCCCTGTGAACTGTTGTCGGTTTTCTATTTGCGAAAACAAAACCTTTGTCGTGACTGTTGATTTTGGAAAGAGAAGGATTCGGAAATCCTAAATTGTTTTCTATTAAAACTCTCGATGGCATTTTAAACTGTTTTATAAATTGTTTCCCTGGATTTGTGATCTTTCGGTTTTGAAGTGTTTTACCAAACTCATGCCTCGGGAAGTACTTTTCGTTACGTTTGAAGCATCTTCGTGGAATAACAATAATCAGAAAATCTTCGTGGAATAACAATAATCAGAAAATCCTCAAAGATTCAAACGTAACGAAAAGTACTTCCCGAGGCATGAGTTTGGTAAAACACTTCAAAACCGAAAGATCACAAATCCAGGGAAACAATTTATAAAACAGTTTAAAATGCCATCGAGAGTTTTAATAGAAAACAATTTAGGATTTCCGAATCCTTCTCTTTCCAAAAATCAACAGGGGTCACAGCCCAAAGGTTTTGTTTTCGCAAATAGAAAACCGACAACAGTTCACAGGGCCAAAACCCAAGTCACGTGTCCTCGACGGACATAAAAATCAACAAAACATAATCGCGCACGCGCATCGCCTTGGGAACAGGGTAATACCATTGATCCCGCCCGAGGCCTCGAATGACCCTCCCGAGCTGGCTAGCTAAACAAATCACAACACATGCATCGCCTTGGGAACAGGGTAATACCATTGATCCCGCCCGAGGCCTCAAAGGACCCTCCCGAGCTGGCTAGCTAAACAAATCACACACATCTCACGGTTGGATCAATCGCTTGTTGCATCCTGGCCACATGATCGCATGCCATGTGCCACCGTAGATTATCTCAGGCTCTCACGGTTGGATCAATCACTTGTTGCATCCTGACCACATGATCACGTGCCATGTGTCACCGTAGACCTTCAACCATATCCACACATTCACACAAATAACATATCACATCAAGGATATTCAAACAATTTGCCCAAAGGCATCAAACACTTAGCAAAACACCACGTCAATCCACAACGCACCGAAAAGAAATAATATACGTCCACACGCAATACCAAGTGCAACATCAACACCAAACATATCCATAGAATTCACATAGTTATTCACAAACCACACCATTCACAAAACACACGTGTTTTGAAAGCAAGCCTTTAACGAGGCTAAACCGAATCTTTTGAAAACTCGTTTCAAACAATCAAACAAACATATAAAGACGATCACCAATTATCATATCCATAAAACAAGAATAGTATGGGCAAGGTACTTGCCTCGAAACCACAATCGCAACAAGATGACGGATGAAATACGGAGAAATGTGTGGTCGACCAACAATTGGACAATAAACTAAATTGGGGATTTTCACGTTTTCGCCCGATTCGTTCCGTATGATAGATTAATTCATGATGAATATGATTAATCTTGTTGGTATTGTTGGTTTTCCTACGGATTCATGCTATATTTCGTGGTATTTTTGTAATCGAGAGGGTTTGGTTGTGGTCCGCCCTCGTTGTTATTTTTATACGAGTATACATGAATCGTAGGAGGGTTTCCGGGTGTATTTCAATTCCATATTCATTTAGGATTGGTTGTGATTGTGTTCTTCGAATCGTTAGGTTCGTGATTGACGGTTCCTAGCATTCGTCGGTGTTTTCCTTCCGTTCGTAGCGTCGTCTATTATTCAAGGCAAGTATTTTTGGAAACCTTTATGCTTAACGTGAAATGGTAATGTATATTGTGTGTGCTTTACTCACCTCGGGAGGGTCCGACGGGGCCTCGAGGGAATCTATGGCTTCGTCCTGGATACATGAGTTTATTTCGCAGCCAGCTCGGGAGGGTCCTTAGAGGCCTCGAGTGGGATTCGTGGCTTCATCCCGGTCCTAGGTGACGTGTGTGTTTGATTTGGTTTATGAATGTGGCCAGCTCGGGAGGGTCCTTAGAGGCCTCGAGTAGGATTCGTGGCTTCGTCCCGGTCCTAGGCAAATGTGATTGACTGTTTGTTTCTGGAAAAGACATGTCTGGTTTTGGTTTTGAAATGATTTGGTGCATTGTACTATGAAATGTGTAAGCGATTGGTTTGCCTTGATTACTTGTACTAGAGTAATTGCTAACCCCTCTGGGGACTCGTTGTGGGGAAATTCTTGTTATGGATTTCAGGTTATAATCATCCGGACGAGCGAGCACTGGGACAGTACGAGGATGTGGGCCAGGGTCGTTGACATATGCATTTGAGTCCTTTTATTTCCGTTATTCCTTTCGATATAGTTGTTGTCCACTTTTGAAACTTATAGATTGTACTCGCGAGTACTTAGGTTTTTCTCTTCGGATTATGATTTGTATTCGTCAAGTTATTTATGGTTGCCACTGTTGATTATACCGCCGATTGTACCGAGCGTGTTAATTGATTTTCAACTGGATGATATGTGTTTTTACTGTGGTAGGTTGTGTCTAGCCTGGTGGGTCCCATGTAGGGGTCCACAGCACTGTAATATACCTTGAATATCTTGGGGGTGTTACAATGCTTGTATTACCTAATTTCCCGGTCTTTATCTATGAGAATATTTAATTCATTTATCACATGTTTTGCATATTTATTCACGCTATGGTTATGCAAATGTAGTCTAAATTACTTTATATTGTAGATAATGTGGTGTGTCGTTTCACACAGAAGATCACATTACCGGTTCCTTATATAGTAATATTTAGTTCACAACCTATATAACATTAGACCGTTATGTGAGAGGTTGTAGTATATGCTTGAAATTGGTTGATCTTGACCATTAGCATATATTAGCGTATTCGCTATACGTTGAACAGGATCGAGGTGAGATAGATTCTTCTGTACTGACTATAAGAAGAACGTACATCTCGGACAATTATTATTTCTTAATTCGTGATTAATATTTAATTATATATATTTAATATTTATTGCTTTGATTTATCATGGGTGAGAGCCACAATGATTGACTCAATACGCTCGATATTTTGGGTAATATTATTATTTATATGATAATTAATATTATAGCTAGAAATCGTGTCCCGACCAGTCGGGTTGATCATATCCCTTGAGGCACTCGAAAGGATTATTATTATAAACCCTGCAGGTGGAATTAATTTTTCGATATAATAATAAAAGTCGAGTGGTATACTCATGTATAATATATTAATTAATTAAAAGCTGTCAGTAACTTAAATTAATTAATGGACATGGAATATCTTAAACACGGGAAATAATTAATTCAAAAAGGAGTCCAATTTCGTAATTTGGGATTTTGGTAGGAAGTGCAATATCAACCTTTTAGTGGACTAAGTTGATATTAATAGAGTCTTAATATTAGGAAGAGTCCTAATATTGGAAAGAAGATATCTATTGGGAGTCCTTACCATATTCTCCTTAAGGTCCCTAAAGTAGCCCAAAACACCTATAAATAGGATAAGAGTGTTGGCTGATTTTCACACCTTCATTGTCCAAGAAAAATCGATTTTTGTGTATGTGTTTAATTGTGGATCTTGACTTGTGTCTTGGATTCCATAATTTAGTTAACACAATATTTTTCTTAAAATACCAAAATATTCAAGAAAAATAGAGAGAACAAAAATCGTGAGTTTCTTGAGAAGAAAATTCGGCCGACCCCATTGCAGTCCAAGTTTAGTCCGGTAGATTGTTGCCCACACGAAATCCAGACATAGGCGGGATATACTCTAGAAGATCTTGAGGTAGAAATACAAGAAGATCGGAGAGGAGTACGAAGAGTAGATAAATCGACCAAAAGAGATCTTCTACCACTTCACTTCAAAGGTATAAATTACCGACTCCCATGCATAAATATGTGTATTTAATTGTTTATTAATCTGTTTAGTTAATTAATTGACAAGCCTAAATAGATCCGGTTTTTATGTTGGTTAGTTTATAAAACCGTTTATAAAATATTTTCACCAACTAGCTTATCGGAGCCGGTCTTTAGGTTCTGTTCAATTTAATTAATTTGGTGATTAATATGCTAGCAATTAAATAATCATATAGTATGATTTTGGAATATTTTGCTAGAATTTGTCTTGCAGAAGAATATGATCCAATTATCATGGCTATGCAATGTTCTTTTTTTATTTATTTACGCGTTTTTGGTAATTTGGCTCGGTTTTTGTGGCATGTATAAGTTTTTCCCGTGAGAAAATCCACGGGTAGAATAGGATTTATTTTTCTTGTAATTTGCTGTAAATTCGATGTATTTATTCCGAATAAAATTGTAATCGAATTGGAACACATAAAGTACGAAAGAGAAAGAAGTCCAGCGCGAAGAGGAGTACCGATCGGATGAACCGATCGAGACCAGCAGGCTGCCGATCGGGACTCGGCGGCGATCTCGGCCAAGAATTGCCTCGACCGATCGATCGGCCAATGGTCGGCCGGCATGTCGGGCGTGAGTTGGGCGATTCAGCGGCTGGTCGGGCGTGGGCAAGCGGGTCGGCAATGCCAGCGGGTCAAGTTGTCCGGATTCGGGTCGTTCGATTCATTTTTCTGCGAGATGCTTGAAGCAGTGGGAGCAAACGACCTGAAGATTTTCTCGTTATTCAAAACGAGGAATAAAAGCCATGATAATTGGATTTAATTATCCATTTTTTTATTTTGTTGATTTTTATTGTTTTGATGTATGGCATGTATGGATGTATGCGTGATATGTTTCCTTGCATGTTAGGACAAGAAGATTAAAAACCTTATTTTTCAAAATAACTAAGTGATTTTAAATTGATTTTTCAAAATCAAATTGTCCTCCATAATTGGTTTAAATTGTGAAATAATTAGCATTCGCGTTGACATTAGAGTCTTCCTCCACATCGGATGTGCTAATTATTGGCTCACTAGTTTTTAAACTTCAAATTTGATAACAAAAAGGTGAATATTATTTTTTATGATAGGACCTCTCCATCTGTAGGACTATTATCATTAAATGATATTCCATGGTTTGTTAAATTATGGTGTTCACTTAGGTGTATTGATTAATAAGCTCCCCATCGGAGTCTATGTTAATTAAATATATGGCCAAGAGGAACCAACTATTAATTTCACTTGGCAAAACGCATCTTGGCTAGATAGTAAAATTAAAGACGTTAAAATCTACTTGAAAATGTACGTGTAAACGTCCACATTATGCATGTGCGGTTTTTCAAGGTGTTGGTTGATTACATATATATTGTGTTTTAAGGTTTTTCAATATATTTTGCGTCGAATTATGTGATGAATGGTGTTTTTAATTTTATTCTCAAATGTCTTTCAATCCACTAGCTGTTATTCTCAAAGAAAACAAACTTGATGGCACTAACTTTGCCGACTCGAAAAGAAATCTTGATATTGTCTTGACTGCCGAGGGGCATAAATTTATTTTAACTGAGGAGAGCCCTTTGGAACCAGAAACGGATGCCACTCCTGAAGAGTTGGCTGAATTCCGGAAATGAAAAAAGTCTAATGAGGTGGCTCGCTGTTACATTTTGGCTTCACTGACAAATGTATTGCAACATCAGCATCAGACGATGGGCTCGGCCACGGAAATGATGAAAAATCTCACTGAGATGTTTGGTCATCAGAACCGGGCGGCTAGGCAAAATGTAATGAGGGTTTTGATGACAACCCAAATATGTAAAGGGACCCCAGTAAGGGATCACATTCTAATGATGTCTCATTTGAACGAACTGAGCATATTGGGGGCCACTATCGATGCCGAGTCACAGTCGATATTATCTTGGGCAGCTTACCAAGAAGCTTTGAGCAGTTCCGCCTCAACTACAATATGAATCGTAGGACTTACACATTCAAGAACTTTTGTGAGCTTCATTTGTCAAGGTCTCTTCAAACAAGGTTATCATCAAATTCTTGCAGCAACTGGTGCTACTTCTTCAAAACCCAAATGGGGAAAGAAGAAAAAGCAGGTTGTCCAGAAGCAAGTGGCAACCTTAAAAGCTAAGGGCAAGGCTCCTCAGTCAAAGGCTCCTCAGTCCGAGGCGAACAAAAAGCCGAAGGGCAAGTGCTTCAATTGCGGCCTGAAAGGGCATTTCAAGAGTGACTGTCCTAAGAAAGGTACGTCTCATGCACTAGTAGTCAAAACATGTTTGGCTGCCTGTTTTATCACTTCGTGGATAGTAGATTCGGGCTCCACTGATCATGTTTGTTATGACTCACAGGGGTTCCAAGTAACCAAGGTACTTAGTGCAGATGAGATTATAATAAGCTGGGGCGGCTATTCCAGGTTGAATGCTGTTGCAGTGGGAGTGGTGCAATTAAAAGTTGATGATAGGATTTTAGTTCTAAATAATGTATTATTTGTACCCAGTTTTAGAATGAATTTAATTTCAATTTCTAAATTGCGTCGCGATGGATATTCAGTTTCTGTTGAAGATAATGCAATTATTAAAAGAAATAGTGAATATGTTTGCGAGAGTACTTATAATGAAGAACTTTATATCATTAATGTTGCACCAGATCCCTTGCATTATTATAAATCACTTAATTCTTTGACTAATTCTAATAAAAGAAAAGAACCTTCGAGCATAAATCAAACATATTTGTGACATTTACGATTGGGTCATATTAACCTTAGAAGGATTCAAAGATTGGTGAGCGATGGCCCATTGGATTCGCTCCAAGTTGAGTCATTTCCAACCTGCGAATCCTGTCTAGAAGGTAAAATGACTAAAAGGGCTTTCCAAAGCAAAGGAAATCGTGCAAAAAATGTATTGGAATTAGTACACACCGATGTATGTGGTCCAATGAACATCCAGGCTAAGTGTGGTTTCAAATACTTCATCACGTTTATAGATGATTATTCGAGATATGGATACATATATTTGATGTGGCGTATGTCTGAATCTTTTGATAAGTTCAAAGAATTCAAGGCTGAAACGGAGAAGAGTCATGGACAGAGTATCAAGTCATTACGATCTGATCATGGTGGCGAGTATCCTAGTGGAGAGTTTCTGGATTTCTTGGCACATGAGGGGATTACTTCCCAGATCACTGCGCCTGGTACACCACAACAAAATGGTGTTTCTAAACGAAGGAATCGTACTTTATTAGAGATGGTTAGGTCAATGATAAGTTATTTTGATTTGCCTATTTCGTTTTGGGGATACGCCTTGGAAACAACGGCGTACATTCTAAACTTGGTGCCTTCGAAATCAGTTCCAAAAACACCCACAAAATTATGGAATGGGCACAAGCCCAGTCTGGGACATGTTCGAATTTGGGGTTCACCAGCACACGTGCTGAATATGGAAGCTGATAAGTTGGCATCTCGTACAGAAGTACGAGTGTTTGTAGGATATCCGAAGGGAACGAATGGTGGCCTATTCTACAGTCCTAAAGACCAGAAGGTCATTGTTAGCACCAATGCCCAGTTCTTAGAGGAGGACTATGTAATAAGTCACAAGCCTAGGAGTGAGGTCATTCTAGAAGAACTTAGGGGTGAGATTTTGACAATACCAATTGTACAAACACCTAGTGAACCACATATCGACACTATTGTGGATACGCAAACCAAGGACACGCCTCGTCGTAGTGGGAGGGTTGTTTGTCAACCTGAACATTTCATCAGCATGGGAGCGTCTTCGGACCACTCCTCGGACCAGGATGAAACGGATCCATGTACGTATAAGCAGGCAGTTCAAGACAAGGATGCTGAATCCTGGCAAATAGCAATGGAATCCGAAATGGGATCTATGGATTCTAATCAAGTGTGGGAGCTAGTAGAGCTTCCCAATGGGGTAAAACCCATTGGAAGTAAGTGTGTCTACAAGCGTAAGAGAGGATCAAAAGGGAAGGTTGAAACCTTCAAAGCAAGGCTTGTTGCGAAAGGTTATACTCCTAAGGAGGGCATCGACTATGATGAGACCTTCTCGCCAGTAGCCATGCTTAAATAGTTCTGGATTCTCTTAGCTATAGCTGCGCATTTGGATATAGAGATTTGGAAAATAGATGTGAAGACTGCATTCTTGAACGGGAGTCTTGATAAGGAAATCTATATGCGCCAACCTGAGGGATTTATTGCTGAAGGAGAGGAGCACTTAGTGTGCAAGCTTAAAAGAGCCATTTATGGCCTCAAGCAAGCATCAAGGTCATGGAACATGCGATTTGATGAGATCATTCAATCGTATGGTTTTGAACAGTGTCCTGGTGTTTCTTATACTGTACGTAGATGATATACTTCTAATTGGAAACAATGTGAAGATATTATCAGACATAAGGGTACGGCTGTCTGAGCAGTTCGATATTAAGGATTTGGGAGAAGCCAGTCACATCCTTGGTATTAAGATCTTTCGATATCGCAAGATAAGGATGTTATGCTTATCTCAGTCATCCTATATCGATACGGTGCTAAAGCGGTTTAGTATGGAGAATTCCAAGAAAGGTTTCTTACCTTACAGACATGGAATTCAGCTATCTAAGGCTATGTGTCCTCAGACACAGAAGGAGATAGATGACATGAAGCTGGTCCCTTATGCTTTGGCAGTGGGAAGCCTCATGTATGCTATGCTTTGCACTAGGCCTGATATGTGTCATGCTGTAGGCATGGTGGCGAGATATCAGTCGAACCCAGGATCGCGACATTAGATTGATGTCAGGAATATACTCAAGTACCTGAGAAGAACTAGGGAGCATATGCTTGTATATCAATCGGATACACTTTGTCCTTTAGGTTACACTAACTCAGATTTCAGTGCGGACAAAGAAAAGTCGAAATCAACTTCCGAATATGTTTTCACTTTGGGAGTTGGAGCCATCAGTTGGAGGAGTGTGAAGTAGAAATGCATAGCGGACTCTACCATGGAAGCCAAGTATGTAGCAGCCTCAGAGGTAGCTAAAGAGGCGGTATGGCTCAATTACTTCCTAAAGAAATTGGGTGTGATTCCTGATTTACGTAGGAGTATTACACTTTATTGTGATAATACCGGTGATGTTGCAAATTCTAAGGAACCACGGGCCCACAAAGCAGGCAAATATATCAAGCGCAAATATCATATTATTCGAGATTTTATGAAGAGAAGGAAGATTATTGTCTCCAAGATAGCATCTAAAGACAACCTAGCTGATCCTTTCACGAAAGGGTTGCCCTCAAAGTCATTTGAAGGGCATGTGGAAGGAATGAGGTTGAGATGTATGGAAGCATTGCTTTGAGTATAAGTGGGAGCTAGATAGACATAGTATAGGTAGTATACTTCAAAAGCATGCTTTGAGTATAAGTGGGAGATTGTTAGGGTTGTATACATCAAAGCACACTTTATGCTTGTATTACCTAATTTCCCAGTTTTTATCTATGAGAATATTTAATTCATTTATCACATGTTTTGCATATTTATTCACGCTGTGGTTATGCAAATGTAGTCTAAATTACTTTATATTGTAGATAATGTGGTGTGTCGTGTCACACAGAAGATCACATTATCGGTTCCTTATATAGTAATATTTAGTTCACAACCTATATAACATTAGACTGTTATGTGAGAGGTTGTAGTATATGCTTGAGATTGGTTGATCTTGACCATTAGCATATATTAGCGTATTCGCTATACGTTGAACAGGATCGAGGTGATATAGATTCTTCTGTAGTGACTATAAGAAGAACGTATATCTCGGACAATTATTATTTCTTAATTCTAGTGATTAGTATTTAATTATATATATATATATAGATATAATATTTATTGCTTTGATTTATCATGGGTGAGAGCCACAATGACTGACTCAATACGCTCGATATTTTGGGCAATATTATTATTTATATGATAATTAATATTATAGCTAGAAATCGTGTCCCGACCAGTCGGGTTGATCATGTCCCTTGAGGCACTCGAAAGGATTATTATATTAAACCCTGCAGGTGAAATTAATTTTTCGATATAATAATAAAGGTCGAGTGGTATACTCATGTATAATATATTAATTAATTAAAAGTTGTCACTAGCTTAAATTAATTAATGGGCATGGAATATCTTAAACACGGGAAATAATTAATTCAAAAAAGAGCCTAATTTCGTAATTTGAGATTTTGGTAGGAAATGCAGTATCAACCTTTTAGTGGACTAAGTTGATATTAATAGAGTCTTAATATTAGGAAGAGTCCTAATATTGGAAAGAAGATATCTATTGGGAGTCCTTACCATATCCTTCTTAAGGTCCCTAGAGTAGGCCAAAACTCCTATAAATAGGATATGAGTGTTGGCTGATTTTCACACCTTCATTGTCCAAGAAAAATCGATTTTTGTGTGTGTGTTTAATTGTGGATCTTGACTTGTGCCTTGGATTCCATGATTTAGTTAACACAATATTTTTCTAAAAATACCAAAATATTTAAGAAAAATAGACAGAACAAAAATCATGAGTTTCTTGAGAAAAAAATTCGGCCGACCCCATTGCAATCCAAGTTTAGTCCAGTAGATTGTTGCCCACACGACAATCCAAAATGAATACCCAATTCGAGATTTCAACAACATCTAATCGAAAACCCCCAAATCCAAATCAATATTCAAGGTGTTCTTGAATAAACCCAAATAATCCGATGATAATCCTTAACAATTCATAATCACAAGTATCTCAGTTCATATATCATGATTATCACATCCAAAACATCATATCCCAACTCAAAATCGACATCTAAGATGTTGAAGAATTTACCTTTGAAGATTCAAACACTTCGATACGGTGAATTCATGTTAAATCAACTATCCAAGCTTCTCAATCCAAGATATAAGTTTAGAACACTCCTACCTAAGTGATGTGATGAAGAAAATCTCTCCCAATAACTTGTCTCTCGGAACTCAAGTGAAGAAATGAGAAAAATGATCTCAAAAACCTGTCTAGGTACTTAAGTACTGCCATTGTTACGGCCGTAACTCGGCCTACTTACGGTCGTAACATTCCCAAGTCAATGGCCTTACGGCCGTAACCAGCCACCTCGTACGGGCATAACTCGACCTCGTCGAAAAATCTACCGACAGACATACGGCCGTAACCGCACATGCCTTACGGGCGTAACTCGACTGATACGACCGTACTCGGCAAAACTTACGGGCGTATGAAGCCTTTGTCGAAACTGACTGGAACACCCTGCTCGAATCGTAAGGCCATAACCGGACAAGCCTTACGGCCGTACCTGCCTCAACTTACGTCCGTATGCTGCAACCCTTACGGCCGTAAGTCCTCTTCATCCGAACTGTCCTGAAAACAACGAACGTATGTTACGGCCGTAATGCAAACATATTACGGCCGTAACTCGCTGCTGGACGTCAACGAACGACAATCCGTCTACTCGACACACATCACTGAATGATCCGACATACCATACTTGTATGAATATAATTGAGTCCAAAACATGCGGTAGATGATACTTCTAAGACAAGACTACCAATCACGATAATTATGATAATACTCTCTTCTCGATTCTCAAACGAAGATGAATGACGATCGATAACTGGTACACGGCTAAAATATGCCAACAAAGAATACAAGTGAAAGAATCATGAATGATGAATGATTATTATTGAGTGAATTCTCCGACAGTGACAATTACTGAATGATAATTACTGAATGATAATGAATGAATTACAACTGGGTATTACAGTAATAACCTAGATTTGTGACAGATTGATGATTATTTAGATGTATTCTATCATTTCCCTTGTGATCACATGGTTTGATTACTAAGGATTCGTCGTTTTGTCGAGTTCCTAATCGACGCCTTGAAGGTGTTCGATAAAAGGTCTTTGAGAGGGATTCAGGCATTATGCGATTATTACTCCTCGTTCGGTCGTTGAATTATTGATGATATGTCTTAGGAACGAAATCCTTGTGAAGAACTCGAGTCGGAACCCTTCCATTTGTTGTCTTCTTTGGGGTCCGAGGTTTCCCGTTTGAACCGTGTTCTTCGGAGTGTTCGGTATCGGTTATTGAGGCAAGTATTCTACTTATACGATTTGTGTCTTGTGAATGTGTTTACATATTGGATTTACGATGATTTGGTTTATCTTCGTGGATATGATTTATGTGATTTGATTATTCGAATATTTGTTGGTATTAATGATATTCTTGTTTGTTTAATGTTGTGAAGTTGTGTTGGTCAATTTAGTTGCGTGATTCGTGTTGGGCTTGATTGCTTGGGTTTGAGGTATGGCGATGAGTATGATTATTGTGTTGGATTGATTATACGCCTGGAGATGTATTTTGGTGTATGATTGGATGTTCGAACATGTTTGTATTAGGGTGTGTTGTCCGTGGTGACGTGTTGTGTTGTTTGGTATGTGTTGGGATGTGTGTGTGTGGTCCAAGTACGGTCCGTCATGGCCTTTAGAGTTCGGTACATGAGCTGTACGAACATTGTGTGTGGTCCAGGTATGGTCCGTCGTGACCTCTAGAGTTCGGTACATGAGGTGTACGAACATTGTGTGTGGTCCAGGTACGGTCCGTCGTGACCTATTGAGTTCGGTACATGATGTGTACGAGCAGTGAGAGTGTGGAATCGGGTACAGTCCGTCGTGACCTCCGGAGTTCGTTACTTGACGAGTACGAACAGTGATTGTGTGGATAATGTTTTGATGTTAAATCTCGAACTCGTGATGATATTTTCAGTAATGTGTTTTGAAGGAAGAACCGGGCTGAGGCCTTAATGATTTTTCGAAAGAGGTTTCATAATTTGGGACTCGAGGTCCAAAAGAATTTATACTTTAAAAACTCCTGAGATGCCGAATTTAATTTTAAAGACTTCATCACTCGTTTTCGGATTAATAAAACCTCCCGGGAATGTTTTTGACAATTGATTGTTGTATTTGATTCGTGATTGCTTTTTGTTTGATACATTTTGTATACTACTATACTTGCACTAGTAAAACAATGGAGTTTTACTAACCCCCGAGTAATCGAGAGGTGGATGTCTGTTTTGCGTCCAGGTACATGTTGGTTCGGAGGAGCAGTCACAGGATCTGCACAAGAAGTGACGAGCTACGATACTAATCAAGAGTTGAGAGTTGGTCGGGTTATGTTGTATCGACCAAGTTATAGTCAGAATTCCGCTGTTGAGTATCTTTTCCCCTGCGTGGGTATTTATTGTAAAGAGTTGTATTTCAACTCGTTTGCGTTAGTCGTGTGGCCTCATCTGTCTGTGTGGTTGTATTGTAATTGACCTTAATGGTCTGTATTATTGTAATGATTGACTCCGATCAGTCACGTTTTTGGTAGTTCTGTAATGTTTAGCCTGGTTGGTCCTCGCGGGGAGGGTCTACGACGTGTAATATTCCCATATGGTCTGGGGGTGTTATACGTAAGACATGGTGCATTAAATCGGTAAATGCGTCTGGGGCATTCGTTAGTCCGGAGGTCATAACCACAAATTTGTAGTGACCGTATCTAGTCTGAATACGGTTTTGGGTATATCCTCCGCTTTAACCTTCAATTGATAGTACCCTTGCTGAAGGTCAAACTTAGTATACCATGGCTCCATAAAGTTGGTCGAACAACTCATCTATTCTTGGGAGGGGTACTTATTTTTGACGGTTATGTTGTTGATCTCATGGTAATCAATGTAAAGTCTCAATGTTACGTCCTTCATTTTTACGAATATCACCGGCGATCCCATGGCGATACACTAGGTTGGATAAATCCGACTTCAAGCAACTTCTATAGTTGTACCTTTAGTTCTTGTTGCTCCAATGGTGCCATCTGGTAAGGTGTCTTGGTTATGGGTGTCTTTCTAGGCATGACTTATATGTTGAACTCGATCTATCGGTCGGGCAGTAAGGATGTGAGTTGCTTTGGAAATGCGTCAGGGTATTCCAACACTACTGGTACAACTTCAGTTCCCATCTTACTCTTGGGTTTATTGATGACGAAAGCTATAAATCTATGGGCTCCCTTTTGTAACACCCCCAAACCACTCGGGAATATTACAGCGCCGTAGACCCTCTCCATGAGGCTCTACCAGGCTAAATACAATACATACCGATATGGGTAATTAACGGAGCATTAGACCGATTTGGTCTTTTACCACAACATACACATCAACCATACATTACTCTTTCTCGTAACTCATACCCACACAGGGGTTAACATAAATCAATCTTCCCGCATAAGGGGAAAATAAACACAACGGAAGGACAAAACAAGACATCAACAAATACTCAACACTGGTCTTCATGTGATTAGTATTGCTGTCTTCCATCATCCTTTGTAACGATCCTGTGAATTTCTCCCCAACAACCTGCAAGTACCTGGACGCAAAACAGACATCTACCCCCCGAATACTCTGGGGTTAGCAAAACTCGACTGTTTTGCTAGTGCAAGTATAAATACAAAGACAAGCCATACATGTCATACTCCAAGAACATAGAAATCGTGAATATATTTCCCGAGATAATTCACTTGATCAAAACAATTTGAATTACGAAAGATAAGAATAAAACCATTTTACAACTTACAAAATATTTTACGATCTCGGGAGTTTTTGAAAACATTTGGGGTTTAAGAAGTCTCAAGCCTTTCGAATACTTAGGGACACAGCCCAAAATCATTTATTTCGAAATACGATTCCGATAACAAAATACGGGGTCTACGACCCAATCATAACATTTCAATTACAAACACGGGGGGTCCACGACCCAAATCATCCACTTCACATGCTCGCAAGAATAACCCGATGGAAACTACACCGCGCCAAACAATAACATGACAACAATCTCACAGAACGACATCAGAGAGTACAACTTTGCAACTTAACCATACGGTCGAACTCGACACACCACTGAGCTACAATACACAGAGCAACTACTGGACTCATGTACCCATACCAAATTATCACAGCAAAGGGACTAATCACACACAACACATTTACTGGTGCCATTCTAGCCAAGTACGATACCATTTGGACTGCCATTCTAATCAGACGAAATATGCACCAAAAATCACAGTTCTCCAACAAAACATTTCAAAGTTAACCTTGGTACGAGACTCACGGCCACCGTACCCCGCAGAGCCCCGTCGGACATCCCTGGGTGGTTAACCATAATTTGCGATACGCAACTCACGGCAACATACCCCTAGAGGCCTCGTCAGACCGTCCCTAGGTGAACATACACATATCATCCACAACGCCATGGGAAGCCATAATTCGAATACTAGAACATGCATACAAATACTAGGTACTTTGCTAGAATGGCCACTTTAGTCGACGTACACTCACAACTAATGTCACACAACCAGAAGCAAATACCAATACCAAACAACACCAAGCATCACAACCTCCTCACGAATGAATAACTACTAATATCACACAACGTCACATATTCACCAAACAATTACACATACCAATACACAATCCTCGGCAAATAATTACGGTCTACTAAATTCACTAAATATGTTTAACATCTTCCAACATACGAAACTAATGCACATATTCCGTGAGCACATTAATCCCCGAAGTATTCGTGTTGTCTTTTGAAAGACAACAATTATCGAGAACATACCGATCTTTTTTAAAAGTTCATTAAAACATTCAGATTGCACATAAAATCATTTATCAATGTTTCCTTCTACGAAACATGAAAAGTATGGGCAAGATACTTGCCTCGGATAATTACAAGCGCTGAGAATCGACGGAAGTGAGGAGACCCGGACCGTCCACGAACCCGCCGACTCCGCCGAGCGACCACACATGACGATAATCTACAAATGACAATAGCAAAAATAAAAACAAATTCCAAAGCACGACCCAAAGTCGCTGAATTAAAGGATCAAACGACGAAAGTTCAAGGGTTTCCCCCTAAACGGCCAAAAACACGAATCGACTCGACAATTCATTAAAAACGGAATTCAAGCCATGTATTTTAATCAATAAGACTAGATACCAATGATGAAACCAACAATCTCGGATTCAATTCACGAAATCAAGACAAACTCCTAAATTTTCCCGAAATAGGGTTTTGAGGATTATACCTTGATTCGGAGGAAAAGGCTGATTAGATGTTGTTAATCCACACCAAGACTTGATGATTATGCTGTAGGATGAAATATTGACGAACTCCCATGAGGAATCGCCTCCAAGAACTCAGACTGTCGCGAAGGAGAAAAAAAGAGCAAAACTGCTCTGAAATAACACTGCCCGCTGCCTGAAATACAGGACTTTGTTACGGCCGTAACATCAGGTCCATTACGGCCGTAATATGCTGGCCATTACGGCCGTAACATGCTGGCCATTACGGCCGTAACATGCGATTCAGCGCAGATTCCTTCACGCCCGATCGATTCGAACAACCTCAAAATGCGACGACTCGAAAGGTGCGACATAGCGCTAATGAAGAGTCCTCAACAATGAGTGAAAGTGCTAAACAAACATGCGATTCCGGCAACTCGGAGGTGATAAAAAAACTGAGTATGAAAACAAATACCCAAAAGTTTGGAAAATTACAAAATGGCCCGAACGTCCAAAAAGTCACGATACATGATCGAATAACCAAACCGAAGTTTACAACACGTCTAACAAGGCTAAACGGACTTGCGGAAAACACAAAACGACAGTTCGAATGAGATTCGTAAGAATCAAACTCAAATGCGAAAAAGTCGTCCAAAAAGCACAGAACTCAGCAAAGCGACACCGAAACGAACTCGAATGTCGAGAAGTACATAATTAATCATTCTCAGAATGACGGAATGGTCACAAAGGAGCCGCTAAAATGGACTCCCGCCAAAAAAAAGAAAATTAACGAAAATGGATATTGCGGGTATTACATACTATCACCCTTAAAAGAAGTTTCATCCTCGAAACTTAAAGCATAGAATTAACAATGCAAAACAAACTCAGATAATACACGCTATCTGTTGCCGACGTCCTGCAACGACTCACATGCCGCACGCAGCTGCTACCATTCATATCGGCATACCAGAACGATAACAAAACACAAAGAATAAAAATCGATACGGTTGACCAACCCAAACAATACAACAATCAGAACTCGAGTTAATCACCGAACAGGTGCAAAATTACCCCACCCAAGGTTTGGAAGGTCTAATACGAAGCTAATTTCCCGAACTTAACGAAATTACGAAGTGATCTGAACGCTCAAAAGATCACGATACGAGATCAACAAAAATTGGACAACAAACGATCGGACCACAGCGACCGAGACAACAACGGTCGAACAATCATAATCGAATCATAACGAAAAACAAGAATCAAACAACAACTCTGAAGTTCACACCTCGACTGGAAAGATAAGCATTCACATAAGATTCTCAGGCATGGAACCAAATTCGGGAAAAGTCACAACGACAAACAGATTAATCCGAAACAATACCACAACTCGTTCGAACTACAAAAATCAAAGGATAGAGCAAGTTCAGAAATATCAATGAACGAAAACAAGTCGATAGTCGAAAATACAAAAGTTTAACAATCTAATCCGCCTCTCATAAAAGAGGTTTATCCCCGAAATTCAAAATGACAAAACAAGGAAATAACATAACATACTGCTGGTAGACTATATCCCTCAGGTGCTCCTCAGAGTCGATCCTGACATCAATGCTCAAGTCCGTGACTTGGAAGGCTCGACGACCAATTCGCAAAACTGAACCCGGTGTCCCTTGAGTCCGCATTTGTAACATGTTACTGGCGGAGAAGGACAATGTGCACGAACAGGTCCCGATACATTGCAGTTAAAACACCTCCTAGCTTCACCAGGAGTCAAAGTAGACGTCTTGGAACTCTCAGTCTCATGCATCGAGCGATGGAGCTTCACAGCGGAAAGACTACGACGTTGCAATCTAGAACCACCACTCCAGTACTAACTACAATGTCATCTAGCTTCCTCAGCTTTCTACTCAGTTCCAGACAAAACCTAGTTTCCAGAAGTTCTCGGAACTCCGTCCACATGACGACACGATTTCGAGGTTTGACAGCTTCCCACCAATGAGCAGCATCTTTGCTAAGAAGGTACTGAGCAATAGGAACCTTCCGATCTTCGGGACAATCAATAGCCTCGAATGTCTTTCCCAGCTGAAGGAGCCAGCCATCCCAACCTAATGCATCTGCCATACCCACAAATCGAGGAGGATTCAGACTAACTACCTCTCGGAGCCATAGGTTTGCCCCAATCTTCTGAATTGCATCAGTGTTGCGTTGAACCGCCTGGGTCAACTGAGTCATCCGTGCTGTTACTTGCTGCAATATAATAGCGACATCCTTACCAATATCGTTCCTGGGAACATCCTCTCGATCCCGTTCCTGATCCTCGTGGCCATCTGCACCACAGCTGCGACCACGACCTCTGCCCATCGGCATATTAATCAAGCAACAACCTAACGCAACGAAAGTCACATAATCACCTTCCAGCAGTACTAGACCGGAGGTTACGAATAAACAACAACGTACAAATTCAAATGCCAACAGTTTACCTACTTATAACATTACACAAATAACCATTAAAAGTTAACTAACGTTCCAAACTGAATTCCCAGCTCTCGGTCCAGAGAACTACCTCGACAAATGTATACCGAATGACTCAGCGTTCACATCACCACTTTAATCACAACTCGGGGCATTGAATCCGGAACGACAACGACACCCTTACCGCATACCTTTTAACTGGAATTTTATGAAAACATTGACAAACTTTCCTTGCGGAATCACACCAAGCCATTACTCCAGTTAAACGTTTCACACAATATATATACATATTTATACACCGGTATCACTTTTCATTCCAGCACACACGAGAGTCAACAAGCATGAATTATATATTCACAATTCATCTTTAAACTCCATATAATAACACAAAATCACACAAGCTCGTATAACACGAGACGCAACAAAGTAGGGAGACTTACATCCACAGATCACACGAAGATGATGGCTGCACCTCGATACTAATCACGACCGACACCTCAGACGACGCGTCGCGACACAACTCAGTCAGACAAAATCTGACAAGACAAGACAAGAAAAGACCCAACAACACAAAACTCGACCCGACAGCCTAGGTTTCTGCAACCTAAGCTCTGATACCATATTCTGTAACACCCCCAAACCACTCGGGAATATTATAGCACCGTAGACCCTCTCCATGAGGCTCTACCAGGCTAAATACAGAAACACCACAATACAATACATACTGATATGGGTAATTAACGGACCATTAGACCGATTTGGTCTTTTACCACAACATACACATCAACCATACATTACTCTTTCTCGTAACTCATACCCACGCAAGGGTTAACGTAAATCAACGTTCCCGCATAAGGAGAAAATAAACACAACGGAAGGATAAAACAAGACATCAACAAATACTCAACAACGGTCTTCATGTGATTAGTATCGCCGTCTTCCATCATCCTTTGTAACGATCCTGTGAATTGCTCCACAACAACCTGTAAGTACCTAGACGCAAAACAGACATCCACCCCCGAATACTCGGGGTTTGCAAAACTCCACTGTTTTTCTAGTGCAAGTATAAATACAAAGACAAGCCATACAAATCATACTCCTATTAGGGATATGCCCTCGAATGCCACTCAGAGGATGAGAGAGTGAGAGTATTTGTATTGTAATTATGAATATTTAATAAGGCAATAATTATTTCTATATTATTGTATATCACTGGCATTGTGATTTGGTATATAGAATAATAGTCCTTGCATTTGAGAGCAAACATTCTACTCCTTATGGAGATAAGGAGATAGGCACTGGAAGTGTTTAGAGCTCGAATGCTTAACTCGTTCGCAAGTCAATAAAACTTAAATGGGCAATAAGTTTAGGCAAGACTTGTATAACGTGTACTTTGACATGTAGAGTGCCGGTCTTCACTAAGAGTTAGTGGGAGCACACGTTATAGGTATGCTAATGAGATTAGTGTACTCGAACACGACTCACCTCGATTCGATCACATGGATATCACTCAGGGTTTGTCAATGACTGGATCGAAAGGTTGTGATAGGTATACGTGGACCTTTGAATTGAGGTTTCAGTAGGAGATTTGCTTGTTACATTGAGTCAGTCATTAGAGTAGTTCGATCCAATCGCCGGTGGGTGGAGTCAACCTCGAAATGCAACTTAATGGGAATGTAGCAGTCTCTACTGAATACCAAGATAGAATTCTTTCTCCTGTAAGTGAGCAGGTAAATGTCCTATGCGGTTAATAGCAAATGAGATTATAAGTCTTTGTCTAAAGCATTTAGAGCTAGTTGTATTTGATACACGAGAGCTCGATGATCTCAGTTTGCATTAACAGAGAGCATAGAGTCAAGTTACAGTAGGGTTTGACTTTACCGTGACCCTAATACTTGACTGGGATATATTATTGAAGGGTTTATACGTATACGGTATTCACGACATAATGGTTTTGGAATGATCTGATCATTCGTTCTTAGTTGGGTTACAGTACGAAGCACTAGACTGGCTAAGTGTTACCCATACTCCTTGGTTCCTCCCATTGCCGACTAAGACGGACCTACGGAGCCGCGCACAAGGATATTGGATGGATAAATATGTATTTATTATCTCTTCATTAATATTGGATATTAGATATCTAATTTGATTTATTTGATAAATCACGCGGTCTAGTGAATTGAAATTAATTACCGGGTAATTAATTTAATTCATAAATAATTATTTCTTGGAAATATATTATTATAATTTTGTATTTGATAAAATTTATTAATTAGATTAATTAATTAAGTATAAATACATTTGGGATAAAATGAAGTGTATTTAACGGACTAGACACGCGAATGTCCGGTACACGAACCGAGTGGCTCGGCTCGTTTTCTCACCTAAACTCAAATGGGCCGCCCCCCCTCTCATGCTTGGAAATTCACCATGTTGTGTGGGGTGTGTTAGTCATATTTTATATAGTTGAGGACAAAATGCATGAGATTTGGAATATAATCATTTTGATATCAATTTGTATTATATATTGAGATGTCTTTCACACCTCATTCATGAGTTGAAAAAAACACCCCCACAAATAGAGATCAGCCGTGAGTTTATCACAAGTGAGGGAGAAAATTTTTCTTTCAATTTCTTGTTCATCTTTGAGAGAAAGAAAAGGAAGAAGAGAAGAGAAGAAAAATACCGTATCAATTCCTAGCCGTGTTCTTTGAGAACGAATTGATATTTTATTTTTCCGATCAATATCCGACGCGTGATAATGTAGAGACATTCGGCATTTTCGGTGTTGGATCATTCAACAAGCTACAACGAATTAGATTCATGTTCGTGTCGGTAATCGAGAAAAGGCTTTCTCGGGTTTTTTCCTTTGAAGATTATATTATCAAAGGACTACTAGGGTAAGTATTATTTGATTTTCTTCCTCGTTTTTTATATTCGTTTATATGATGCTGGATCGGTCCGTTTTTGGGGTTTGGTTTTATCCGGTTGGACCAGTTTATTTTCTGCTGCGTAATTCGATTTTAATCACTGAATCCCAACGGTGGTATTAGAGCGAGGTCTATGCAATCGTATATTCGATATTTGCATTTGGAATTCTTGATTATTTTTTATGATTTTGAATCATAATCGTTTTAATTGTTGATGTTTAGTTGTTCATCTAAAAATTATTTTTCATGATTTTATGTTACAATATATATCTATTTTTATTTTGAAAAACTAATTTAATTGTGTAATATAAAAATTAGAAAATATTATTTTTGGATAAAAATGAGCCAGAAAATTGGCGGACCGGCTCAAATTTCAGGGTTCTTTAAGGTCAATTTGGCCGGGCTTGGTCAATTGGTCAAGGGCAGCCTGTCAGCGGGCTTGGCCCGGGCCTTGTGTTTTTCGACTCCGTTTTTATATTTCGTTCGGTAAATTAATTTTCTGCAAATTAAATTGGATTTAATTTGACTAAAATATAATTATGGTAATTTTATTTTAAGGGAATTAACTTAATGAAATATATATTTTGTCCGGAGCAAATTAAAATTAACGGTTAAGTGAATTAATTGGATTAATTCTTATTGTTGGATTAATTTTTGTTGATTAGATCAATTTTAGATTAATCATTATTGCTATTTATTTTAATGTAATTGTTGCATTAATTTAGAATGGGGATGTAGTTCATGGACCTAGTTTTGAATCATTTGTTTTGTTCGATTGAGTTGTAAAGGCCGTTTTGAGCCTATTTATTTTACTAGAAAATTTGTATAGGATGCAAATTTTCAAATGTAAAATTTATATGTAATGACGAAGACCGGAGGAAGATCCGCTCGAGTAGACGAAGATTCTAGACCGAAGACATGTAATTAGATTACGATGTTTTTGTTCTAGGAACGGTCCATGAACTGCATGTTGTTAGTTTTAGGTTGTGTATGTTTTCATATTGTATGACAAGCAAACAAACCGACAAACCGTGCTTATAAACGGATTAATGTGCAAAGTGTAACATATAATCGCGTTAATACTCCCACTTACAAACACTAAGTTATAAAGGTTACGAGGTTTCCTACCCTCCGTCAAACTCATGGAAAATTGAAATCTAAACCGGAATATATTCTTCTGAGTATGTCGGGGTAATATTTTTGGGGAAAGTTAATATATTCCTAGAGTGCATTAGATGTCTTTGGTTGTGACAAATCAAACCCCTATAAACTGTATGGGTTGCCGGGTAAGATTCAATTGTCAGACTAATAGGAGTTGACAGTTTAAACTTAGATAGTTCAGCGAGCCATAGAAACCGAATGGGTTGAGGGAAAATGAACTAGGGGTAAAAGAAAATCGAATCATCCATTAGATGGGTTGGTGTTAGACACCACTTTATAAAGAATAATAGAATAGAAACCGTATGGGTTGCCCTCTATTAAACTTTGTAAAGAAATCGATCACCACTATGAAGTCACCCAAGACTTCCGGATTTAAATTGGGAGTGTGTAAATGCCGATAAAATAGTGGGAGCCAAGTTATGAATAAAGAAAGTCCTTAAATTCTTTAATCGGATCATGATTAAACAATCATTAATGAATCTTAAATTATTCTCTGCAGTTAACAAAACTCTCAATATGACAATGAACCCACTCACTATATTACTTGAAAAGAACATCCTTACTGGTCCGAACTATGTGGACTGGCTTCGGAACTTGAGGATTGTCCTAACTATGGAAATGCTGAGATACGTCTTGGAGGCGGACATCCCAGCAGCTCCTGCAAGAACCCGAGCCAATCAGGAAGATGTCGATGTACATAAGAAATAGGTAAAAGACGACATAAGAGTGCGAGGGTACATGTTAGGATGAATGACCAATGAGCTTCAACGAGCCCATGAAAAGATGACGTCTTTGAGAGCCATCTTATCGCACCTGGCTGAGCTCTATGGAGAGCATAGCCGAACTGCTAGATATGAGATATCGAAGCAATCATTCGGCGCCAGGATGAAGGAAGGAGAGAGGGTTGGGGACCATGTCCTCAAGATGATCTCGATGATTGATAGGTTGGAAGCTCTTGATTTTCAGATGCATGCATCTCTCCAAACTGACCTTATCCTGCAATCACTTCCTGACTCCTTTTCACAATTTGTCATGAACTTCAACTGCAATGAGATTGCATGCAACTTAGCTGGGCTAATGAACAAACTGATGACTGCCCAACCTCAGATGAAGACAAAGAGAAAGGAAGCTGCACTTGTGATTTCTTCTGGGACATGGAAGTCCAAGAATAAGAAGAAAAAGAACGAGAAGCAGTTAGGTCCAATAGCCAAGATCGCCAAGGGAAAGGGCAAGACCCCAATGGTTCAAAAGAGCAAGGGGGCCAAGAAAACGAATGTATGCCTCAACTGCGGTGAGCTAGGCCACTGGAAGAGATACTATCCAAAGCTTGACCGAAATGTGCCTTCAGGTACGGAACTACTGGTTTTAGAAACAAATTGTTCTGTAACTGTATATTCTACTTCTTGGATACTTGATTCCGGTGCGAGTTCTCACATTTGTACAATGAATCAGGATCTGGAACGAAGTAGGAAGCTGGATTCAGGGGAGGTGATGGTCACCGTCGGAAGTGGGCATAGTGTCGAGGCTTCTGATATCGGATCCCTTATGTTGGATTTAGAATCTGGTTTTATTCTTACTTTAGATGATGTACTTATTTTGCCCAAGGGGCATAAAAATATTGTATCAATTCCGGTCATGGACCGAAAGGGATTTCACTTCTTTATTGGAGATGGGTCCTGTCGTATTTATTTTAGAAATAAATTGGTTGGTACTACTACATTATTAAATAGTTTATACCATTTAAATCTAAAGAATAAAACAACTGTGAACACTATAACTAGGAAGTGTGGTAGGGATGAAACGAACCAAGCACTTAAGTGGCATCTTAGACTTGGTCATATCGGTCAGACCAAGGTTCATAAAATGGAGAAAGATGGTCTTATAGGTCCATTGGGATCAGATCCCTATCCAACTTGTGAATCTTGCCTTTAAGGCAAAATGACTAAGTTATCCTTCGCAGGGACTTGTGAAAGAGCTGCTGAAAAACTTGGATTGATCCATACCGACGTCTGTGGCCCTTTTGAAGTGGCACGAGATGGCTTTCAGTATTTCATTACATTCACTGATGAGCATACCAGGTATGCATTCGTGTACTTAATGAAATATAAGTCTGAAGCTTTTGATAAATTCAAGGAATTTAAAGCCCTAGTTGAAAATCAAACAGGTAACCGTGTTAAGACCCTTCGGTCAGACCGGGGTGGTGAGTACATGAGTACCGAATTTGATGAGTTCTTTAAAGAACTAGGAATAGTGTCACAATTCACTCCTCCAGCTACTCCACAATTAAATGGTGTATCAGAAAGAAGGAACCGAACATTGTTGGATATGGTTCGCTCCATGCTTAACCATACTGATCTACCGATTTATCTATGGGGTTACGCGCTCCTTACTGTTGTGCATATCTTGAACACATGTCCTTCTAAATCCGTTCCTAAGACTCCACATGAGATGTGGATAGGTAGGAAACCAAGTCTTAATCACATTAGGATTTGGGGATGCCCTGCTTATGTTAAGAAAACTAAAGTAGAGAAATTGGAAACTAGGTCCGTGAAAGGTCGTTTCATAGGATATCGAGGGGATTCCATGGGATATCTATTCTACTTGCACGAAGATCATAGGATCATCGTTGCTATACAAGCACACTTCCTGGAAGATCATTTTATTCAGGAAGGATGGGCAGGTAGAAATATTTCTTTGGAAGAAATAAAGAAACACCAAATGAGACACCTATACAAGATATTAGAACCCAACCTTCTGAAATACAAACACAACCTCGCAAGTCTAGTAGAATTTCTCAATTACCTGAGAGGTATGGCTATCTGCATCAAGAGGAACTGGGTGTCCATGAGATGACAGAAAGTAGTCAAGAGAATGATCCTTCTACATACGACCAAGCGATGGTAGATGTTGACTCCACCAAGTGGCAAGAAGCTATGGAAGCTGAGATAGACTCAATGCATGCTAATCAGGTCTGGATTTTTGTAGATCGTCCTAAAGGCATAATGCCTATTGGAAACAAATGGATCTATAAAAGAAAGACTGATGGAGATGGCAAGGTTGATACCTATAAGGCCAGGCTTGTGGCAAAAGGTTATTCCCAAAGAGAAGGAATCGATTACTTCGAGACCTTCTCGCCTGTAGCTATGATTAAGTCTATTCGCATGATGCTTGCCATAGCAGCTCACTTAGATTATGAAATATGGCAAATGGATGTGAAAACGGCATTCCTAAATGGATTCCTCGAGGAGGAGATTTACATGGAACAGCCTAAGGGATTCATATCTCAAACCAATATTCATAAAGTATGCATACTTCAGCGTGCCATTTATGGACTAAAGCAAGATTCACAGAGTTGGAATCTTCGTTTTAACGAGACAGTCAAAGAGTTTGATTTTTTCCAAAACGAAGAGGAGCCCTGTATTTACAAGAAGGTTAGTGGGAGCAAAATTGCGTTCTTAATACTATATGTAGATGACATTATACTTATAGGAAACGACGTAGGAATGCTCAGTTCTGTGAAAGCTTGGCTTTCTAAAGAGTTCTCAATGAAAGACTTGGGAGAAGCTACCTATATTCTGGGTATTCGTCTCTACCGGGATAGAGCGAAAAGAATGTTAGGTCTTTCTCAAGCCCTCTATATAGAAAAGATCCTGAAGAAATTTAGGATGGAAGATTCTAAAAGAGGGTTCCTTCCTATGCAACATGGTGCAAAACTTTCCTTAGAGATGTGTCCTCAAAGTGAGGAAGACAGAAAGGAAATGAGTAAGGTGCCCTATGCTTCGGCGGTAGGTAGCCTCATGTACGCTATGATTTGCAC
Source organism: Orobanche coerulescens (assembly GCA_033398695.1). Taxonomy (NCBI): domain Eukaryota; kingdom Viridiplantae; phylum Streptophyta; class Magnoliopsida; order Lamiales; family Orobanchaceae; genus Orobanche; species Orobanche coerulescens. Next base: position 142,678,781 of record CM065802.1, on the reverse strand, counting down.
TAGACTGGACATTGCCTATACTGTGAGCGTAGTAAGTCAGTTTGAGTCAAATCCAGGGTAGGAATATTGGACTAATGTAAAGAACATTCTTAAGTACCTAAGGAGGACTAAAGACTTGGTTCTTACATACGGCGGTGGAGAAATTAGAGTGATGGGCTATACAGAGTCAGATTTTTCGGGGGACATGGATGCTCAGATGTCCACATCAGGGTATATCTTCACTCTGAATGGTGGGGCAGTTTCTTGGAGAAGTGCCAAACAAAGTTCGACTGCTATCTCTACATGTCAAGCCGAATATCAAGCAGCCACGGAGGCTGCTAAAGAAGCTTTTTGGATTAAGAATTTCACTGAGGAACTTCAAGTGGTTCCTGATGCGGAAAAGCCCATGACGCTGTTTTGTAACAACGATGGAGCTGTTGCACAGGCTAAGGAGCCTAGGGCTCACCACAATACCAAACATATTGCGAGAAAATATCATTTTGTGAGAGAAATGGTTCGGGAAGGAAATGTTATACTGCAGAGAGTAGACACAGCAAATCACGTTGCTGATCCGCTTACCAAGCCACTATCTCAGAAGGTCTTAGAGAGACATCTGGAGAGTATGGGTATTAGATACCATAGTTTGTGGCATTGAGTGCAAGTGGGAGATTGTTAGGGATATGCCTTCGAATGCCACTCAGAGGATGAGAGAGTGAGAGTATTTGTATTGCAATTATGAATATTTAATAAGGCAATAATTATTTCTATATTATTGTATATCACTGGCATTGTGATTTGGTATATAGAATAATAGTCCTTGCCTTTGAGAGCAAACATTCTACTCCTTATGGAGATAAGGAGATAGGCACTGGAAGTGTTTAGAGCTCGAATGCTTAACTCATTCGCAAGTCGATAAAACTTAACTGGGCAATAAGTTTAGACAAGACTTGTATAACGTGTACTTTGACATGTAGAGTGCCGGTCTTCACTAAGAGTTAGTGGGAGCACACGTTATAGGTATGCTAATGAGATTGGTGTACTCGAACACGACTCACCTCGATTCAGTCACATGGATATCACTCAGGTTTGTCAATGACTGGATCGAAAGGTTGTGATAGGTATACGTGGTCCTTTGACTTGAGGTTTCAGTAGGGGATGTGCTTGTGACATTGAGTCAGTCATTAGAGTAGTTCGATCCAATCGCCGGTGGGTGGGGTCAACCTCGAAATGCAACTTAATGGGCAAGTAGCAGTCTCTACTCAATACCAAGATAGAATTCTTTCTCCTATAAGTGAGCAGGTAAATGTCCTATGCGGTTAATAGCAAATGAGATTATAAGTCTTTGGCCAAAGCATTTAGAGCTAGTTGTATTTGATACACGAGAGCTCGATGATCTCGGTTTGCATTAACAAAAAGCATAGGGTCAAGTTACAGTAGGGTTTGACTTTATCGTGACCCTAATACTTGACTGGGACATATGATTGAAGGGTTTATACGTATACGGTATTCACGACATAATGGTTTTGGAATGATCTGATCATTCGTTCTTAGTTGGGTTACGGTACGAAGCACTAGACTGGCTAAGTGTTACTCGTACTCCTTGGTTCCTCCCATTGCCAACTAAGACGGACCTACGGAGTCGCGCACAAGGATATTGGATGGATAAATATGTATTTATTATCTCTTCATTAATATTGGATATTAGATATCTAATTTGATTTATTTGATAAATCATGCGGTCTAGTGAATTGAAATTAATTACCGGGTAATTAATTTAATTCATAAATAATTATTTCCTGGAAATATATTATTATAATTTTGTATTTGATAAAATTAATTAATTATATTAATTAATTAAGTATAAATACATTTGGGATAAAACGAAGTGTATTTAACGGACTAGACACGCGAATGTCCGGTACACGAACCGAGTGGCTCGGCTCGTTTTCTCACCTAAACTCAAGTGGGCCGCCCCCCCTCTCATGCTTGGAAATTCACAATGTTGTGTGGGGTGTGTTAGTCATATTTTATATAGTTGAGGACAAAATGCATGAGATTTGGAATCTAATCATTTTGATATCAATTTGTATTATATATTGAGATGTCTTTCACACCTCATTTTTGAGTTGAAAAACACACCCCCACAAATAGAGATCAGCCGTAAGTTTATCACAAGTGAGGGAGAAAATTTTTCTTTCAATTTCTTGTTCATGTTTGAGAGAAAGAAAAGGAAGAAGAGAAGAGACGAAAAATACCGTATCAATTCCTAGCCGTGTTCTTTGAGAACGAATTGATATTTTATTTTTCCGATCAATATCCGACGCCTGATAACGTAGGGACATTCGGCATTTTCAGTGTTGGATCATTCAACAAGCTACAACGAATTAGATTCGTGTTCGTGTCGGTAATCGAGAAAAGGCTTGCTCGGGTTTTTTCCTTCGAAGAATATATTATCAAAGGACTACGAGGGTAAGTATTCTTTGTTTTTCTTTCTCGTTTTTTATATTCATTTATATGATGCTTGATCGGTCTGTTTTTGGGGTTTGGTTTTATCCGGTTAGACCGGTTTATTTTCCGCTGCGTAATTCGATTTTAATCACCGAATCCCAACAACTCTAAGAACATAGAAATCGTGAATTTATTTCCCGAGATAATTCACTTGATCAAAATAATTTGAATTATGAAAGATAAGAATAAAACAATTTTACAACTTACAAAACATTTTACGATCTCGGGAGTTTTTGAAAACATTTGGGGTTTAAAAAGTCTCAATCCTTTCGAATACTTAGGGACACAGCCTAAAATCATTTATTTCGAAATACGATTCCGATAACAAAACATGGGGTCCACGACACAATCATAACATTTCAATTACAAACACGGGGGGTCCACGACCCAAATCATCCAGTTCACATGCTCGCAAGAATAACCCGATGGAAACTACACTGCGCCAAACAATAACATGACAACAATCTCACAGAACGACATCAGAGAGCACAACTTGCAATTTAACCATACGGTCGAACTCGGCACACCATTGAGCTACAATATACAGAGCAACTACTGGACTCATGTACCCATACCAAATTATTCCAGCCAAGGGACAAATCACACACAACACATTTACTGGTGCCATTCCAGCCAAGTATGATACCATTTGGACTGCCATTCTAATCAGACGAAATGTGCGCCAAAAATCACAGTTCTCCAACAAAACATTTCAAAGTTAACCTTGGTACGAGACTCACGGCCACCGTACCCCGCAGAGCCCCGTCGGACATCCTTGGGTGGTTAACCATAGTTCGCGATACGCAACTCACGGCAACGTACCCCTAGAGGCCTCATCAGACCGTCCCTAGGTGAACATACACATATCATCCACAACGCCACGGGAAGCCATAATTCGAATACTAGAATATGCATACAAATGTTAGGTACTTCGCTAGAATGGCCACTTTAGTCGATGTACACTCACAACTAATGTCACACAACCACAAGCAAATACCAATACCAAACAACAACAAGCGTCACAACCTCCTCACGAAGGAATAACAACTAATATCACACAACATCACATATTCACCGAACAATTACACATATCAATACACAATCCTCGGCAAATAATTACGGTCTACTAAATTCACTAAATATGTTTAAAATCTTCCCACATACGAAACTAACGCATATATTCCGTAAGCACATTAATCCCCAAGCATACGAGTTGTCTTTTGAAAGACAACAATTATCGAGAACATACCGATCTTTTTTAAAAGTTCATTAAAACATTCGGATTGCACATAAAATCATTTATCAATGTTTCCGTCTACGAAACATGAAAAGTATAGGCAAGATACTTACCTCGGATAATTACAAGCGCGGAGAATCGACCGAAGTGAGGAGACCCGAACCGTCCACGAACCCGCCGACTCCGCCGAGCGACCACCCGCGACGATAAACTACGAATGATAATAGCAACAATGAAAACAAATTCCAAAACACGACCCAAAGTCGCTGAATTAAAGGATCAAACGACGAAAGTTCAAGGGTTTCCCCGTAAATGGCCAAGAACACGAATCGACTCGACAATTCATGAAAAACGGAATTCAAGCCATGTATTTTAATCAATAAGACTAGATACCAATGATGAAACCAACAATCTCGGATTCAATTCACGAAATCAAGACAAACTACTAAATTTTCCCGAAATAGGGTTTTGAGGATTATACCTTGATTCAGAGTAAAAGGATGATTAGATGTTGTTAATCCACACCAAGACTTGATGATTATGTTGTAGGATGAAAGATTGACGAACTCCCGTGAGGAATCGCCCCGGAATCGCCTCCAAGAACTCAGACTATCGCGAAGGAGAAGAAAAGAGCAAAACTGCTCTGAAATAACACTACCTGCTGCCTGAAATACAGGCCTTTGTTACGGCCGTAACATCAGGTCCATTACGGCCATAATATGCTGGCCATTACGGCCGTAACATGCTGTCCATTACGGCCGTAACATGCTGCATTCTGGTAGCAGATTCCTTCTGCTGCCTGATTAGTTCCGAACAACCTCAAAATGCAACGACTCGAAAGGTGCGACATAGCGCTAATGAAGAGTCCTCAACAACGAGTGAAAGTGCTAAACAAACATGCGATTCCGGCAACTCGGAGGTGATAAAAAAGTGAGTATGAAAACAAATACCAAAACTTTGGGAAATTACAAAATGGTCCGAACGTCCGAAAAGTCACGATACATGATCGAATAACCAAATCGAAGTTTAAAACACGTCTAACAAGGCTAAACGGACTTGCAGAAAACACAAAATGACAGTTTCGAACGAGATTCGTAAGAATCGAACTCAAATGCGGAAAAGTAGTCCAAAAAGCACGGAACTCAGCAAAGCAACATCGAAACGAACTCAGATATCGAGAAGTACAGAATTAATCATTCTCAGAATGACGGAACGGTCACAAATGAGCTACTAAAATGGACTCCCGCCAAAAAGAAGAAAATTACCGAAAATCGATATTGCGGGTATTACACCTTTGCAATGGCTTTTCTAGCCTTGACGGCAGATATAATAGATGTTAAATTCGCTCTAGCATTCCCTACCAACTCCACTACCGGTTTATTTGGTACGCTTAACTTAACTATTTTTGAATGACAATCCAACAACGCATAATGTTTTGACAACCAATCAATTCCTAGGATGACGTTGTATTCTAGTATAGAGAGTAATACTAGATCCGTAGAAAAATAATTACCACTGATCAATACATGACATGCATTGTGTACTTTATCGGTTAATTGGCTAGTACCCATTGGGGTTGATACTTCAAGACATATTGGTAAAAGGTTTAATTGCATGTTCAGTTTTTCCGAAAAATTTGGTGCAATGAAAAAATGGGATGACCCTGGACCAATGAGTTTATGTGTAGGGTGGTTAGATATGAGAAGTGTACCTTCCACCACATCGTTACTTCCTGGAGCCTCTTGCCCGGCTAGAGCAAACACACGAGCCGGAGCCTTCCCCTGATTATTCCCTGGCTTTGCACCAGCAGCTGTTTGTTCATTTTGTTTTCCATTTCTGGGCAATCTTTGATTTGGTGCTGTGAGCTGCCACATCTCAAGCACTTTCCCAACATCTTCCAGAATTCACTAGGTTTGTGCCATTTTCTTTCACATTGTTGGCGAAGAGGTGTTGCTTTGTTAGAGTTGTGTGTTTTTGTTCCGCTCGAGTTTGCCTTTGCTCCTATTTTGTGGGACTTTTGTGCCAATTTCGCTGTTAATCCGGTCGCGCGGCTCTTAGACTTTCCAAAAAATTGATTTTGTTGTTGTGCCAGTCTCGTTGTCCCACTCTCAATTTGGGTTGCAACTTCAACTTCTTCAGCCATCATAGTCAAACGAACAGTTCGGAGGCTCTGCTGGAGTGCGAATCTCAATCCTATAGTGGTCACAAATCCTGGTGCATATTTGGACAACCTATTGAACTCGGCTTCGTACTCTGCGACAGTCATAGATCCATGCTTAAAGTCATCTCTCCTGGCTTCTTTGACGGCTGCAGAAACATACTGGGTTCGGAAATCGATTACAAAGTTGGCCCATGTTCTGGCACGATTCTCTCTTATCCAGTGTGTACTAAGGATCTTCCACTAGTCATGTGCGGCAGCTTCTAGTTTGAATGTGGCTAATGATATGCGTTGTTCATCAGTATATTATGATGCCTCAAATATTCTCTCCACCCAGGATTCTGCCTTCTTGTCATCAGGCTCTCCATTAAAGGTTGGCGGACTGAAGCGTAGAAACCTTTCAAGCATGCGATCCTGCCCCCCACCATTGTTCTGGTTATTGGCTGCTTGTTGCTGTAAAAAGTTTGTGACAGGGTTAAGGCTTGTGCCATAGCGTCAATTCCTGCCCCACCTCATGGTGGCGATGGGTTGCGATTGTTGGTATGTTGATTTGGTTGTTCATCCTGGTTAACTCATGGACGTCCTCTACGTCTATCAGCCATCTATAATAAGTTGATCGAATATGACAGAATTAGTTGTCATTTGAGAGTTCGTTGGTGAGTTAAGTTGATGTATAGAATTAACCTTAAATCTATAATCGAATGATAAGTGTTGATATTGATAACTGGATCATAACATTGATTAAGAATAGTTAAACTTAATCACGTTTTATGTCCAATCAATGTTCGTAACATTCAAACTTCAAGATTTCCATTGTTCACTCTTATATTTTAGGATAAACATCAAAAGAAACAAATAGCTTAAAATCAAATGTCATGTATCTAATCCTCTTTGGAATCCATCCTCGCGCTCTCGTCGGGGTCCTCCTGGGCTTCCTCCCAGAATCCTCCTCTGCGTCCGTCGATGGTGCATGTGATGCCTCTCATAACTCAGTCGTGGAGTTCGGGAATAGTCTCATTACTGCAGCTAGCTTCTCCTTGGCCACAAACTGAAACTCTTCATGCTCGCAGTTTTCAGATCGGATTTGCTTCTTAAGCATCTTGATCCCGTGCCTCTGGAATAATCTGGCACAGCGAAGCTGGGCGATGGTCCGATCCTTTAGAATTAGCTTCCTCTCCAAAGAGTCTACTTTGCATTCCATCTCCAAATACTCTGGCCTCAGGCGCTCCAGTACCTCGAGCAACTCGTCCATCTGACTGAGAAATGTCGATGCGTCCTGATGCACGTGGGCGATAACCTCTGTGAAGGACTTGATCTGTTTGTCGCGGGCATAGGCCGAGGTCACTGCATCCAAGATGGGTCTTGTAACAGTGTCAATCTGGGCCAGTGCCTTCCGCAGCTGCTCCTCCATAATTGGTCATGGAGTGTAAGATTCAGTCTGGGTTCCATCAGCCATCTGCTTTCCCCTACATGAGTCCATCTAAAACAATAAAATATATGATTCAGTACTGAAGAGATAAATTCACCACTAGAAGGGGGGTTGAATAGTGGTAATGCGGAATATCGAACTTTCTCGCGAATAAAGGAAAAATGTGCGGAAAGTAAAAGACTCAAAGATTTATAGAGGTTCGGCAACTTGCCTACATCCTCTCTCCGACTTCTTTTTCTATTGGCTAAAGAAACAACCACACACTTGTCTCGTCTTCGATCGGTCCGAGCACAATAACCGTTACAATCGCTTGTCTTCTATTGGTCCAAGCACAACCACTCTGAAAATAAACTTTTGTATCTAGTGTTCTATCGGAACTAGATAATCCTCACTTTACGAATGTTGGAGTGTAATCCTAATAATGCCGGATCAAAGATCCTAATAACACTGGATTAGTGAATCTTAATTCGTTTCTCTAACGCTCGTGTATGAGTGATGCAACACTCACAACCAAATGAAAAGAATACAAAGTATACTAAATATTTCAATGTGTATCACTCTTTGTATCTTTTTCCTCACAACTTAGAATGCAATAATAAATAGAAATCTGAGCTCAAGAATGCTTTGAATGCTTGAATACTTGAATGCTTTAAGTTGTGTGTTGAGACACCCAAGTGATATGGGTATTTATAGTGTCAAGTCCTATTTCATATGCTGAAAAACGTGTTATTAGCGTACGCAAATAATCCTTCATAGCATGCGCTATCGAGCTTTGACTTGACTGATCTGAACGGTCATTAAACTGTACCAACGGTCATAATACACGTCTAGCATGCGCTAATCGGTCTTCTGTAGCGTGCGTTATCGTCGGTCAATAGGTCTTCACTTTTGACTGTTGAATCTTGTCGGTTTGTCTCCCCAACGTCTCTTTTCCAACGGATAAAAATGTACTTAGCATGCGCTAGTACTGATACATTAGCGTGCGCTAGTATTATTTTATATTAGCTTTCCAGATTTTACAGATCTCCTTTTTGATGTTTGCATTCCAATGGATAAGTTGACTAACGGTAGGATTTTGAACGCTTTAGCGTGCGCTAACAAATGTATTATAGCGTGCGCTAACAAATGTATTGTAGCGTGCACTACAACTTTTCCAGATAACGTACGCTAGCTTGTTTAGCGTACGTAATTGCTTCCTTGATTTGAGTCCAGAGCCTACTGGACTACCAATATGATTTCCGGTAGCGTGCGCAAGATTTGACATGTAACATGCGCTAAGGCCTCTGAATAACGGACGTAATTATACTTCCACAGCGTGCGCAGATGCTTTCCTGTTATCTGTCCAGACTTCACCGACTCTCTGCCTTGAGTGCGATAGCGTGCACTATAGATAGATGATAGCGTGCGCTAAGATTGGCAACTTAGCGTGCGCTGATATTATGTGCTTTGTGTGCGCTATCCATCAGGTGACTCCAACTTGACTGCAGATTACTTGCCTGACTGCAGATGACTTTCCCTCGATAGCGTGCACTACCATTCAGACTGTAGCGTGCGCTAGGAACATGATTTTCCTTCAATGTAACAGCTCGATGGGATAGATTTTGGTTAAATGTTTTGAATATAATCATCATCAAAATACTTTGAGTCAACAATCTTCCCCTTTTTGATGATGTCAAAACATTTAATATATACCTACAAAAACATTTAAAAAAATTCAAATCAAAGTAACTTGTTCGATATGTTAGTACATTTGGTTTTGGAGTGTTTCTCCCCCTTTTTGACATAAACAAAAAGGACTCCCCCTGTGTTGTTGCGTATATAACAAGATACCAATCAAATGCCATGCGTCAAAAAGAAACACATAATTAACAAACGCCAAAGTACATGAAAACCAAATGAAGGGAATGCGCATTTCATTGAAAATAATTCAAGCATTACACAGAAATATCCAAAGCACACGACATCAAAAACATGTGAAATAAAAGTTCGCTACATCGAGAATCAATGTCCTAAAAGCTAGGGTGCATGCTCGGATGAGGAAGGTGGAAGCGGGAACGATGGACGAGTGAAATGAATGAAATCTTCAATCAGCCTGTGCACTCCTTGAACCTCGGAGCGGAGAGAACGGACATCTTCACGGATTTCCAATTGTGAAGTCTCGATGCTGCGCATCCCTGAAACGAGGTCATTTTCCTCTTCCTCGGTAAGTGTCTCTCTCATCCGACGTTTTCCCTTAGAAGTGGGCTTCCTCACAAATTCTCCTATTTGCATTTCTCGAAGGGTGTGCGGCCCTCTTCGAGTAATCTGCTCTTCCGATGTCGGCATACGGTCCCTTTCTCCACTTGATCGTCTTCATGAAGGTACGGAAAGAGAATCCAGCCCCGGTTGATCATTCGTACATAGTGCATGGCCTTGAGCAAGTAATCCGAGATCTCATGGCCAAGTGAAACGGGAACGGCTTTGTCCTTTGTTAAATCCACTTGATGAAATTTGAAGATCGCCGTTAGGACGGAGCCGTATGGCTTTCCAGCCTTCCGGGATCGTAAAGCGTAATTCTTGCACCGAAAGAGGTGGCCCTTGATTTTCATCCAGCTTGTGACAATCGCGGCAAAGTCAATCCTGTCATCATTTAGCACTCGGTACACCACATGTTTATCGATTCCGACCAACTTATGCTGCGTGTTGACCTTAGACATTATACACTTGGTGAGTGCAACCAAAAGGAGTCGAATATTAATCCCGAAATCGTTGTTCTCAAAGGCCTCACCGGTGATGTTGATTACGGATTTCGAACTCAAAAATTCCTTGACATCAATCTTGGTAACTCCAGATTCTTCAGTGATCGATTTGCCCGAACAAGAAAAGCCATCGGACGACAAACCAAATAATTGAGTCAAAATCTCCGAAGAGACTTTCACTACAGTTCCTCCAACCAAACTCCCTAAAACTAAAGATGAGGATCCTTCACTCTCAGCAATATAAAGATTCACGTATAATCCGCGAACTAACTTGGGAAAGACAGGTTCCTTACATTCAACAAAATGGGAAATTCCAATAGAAGAGAAAAAATCCGAAATAACAACATTCACCCATTCCAGGCTGTGGAAATTGAAGTAGTAATAGTCCGTCAAGTGTTCCTGAGGGAGGATTTCAGAAAAAACCTTGGAAGCGGTATATGACACAAAACTGGATGCATCATATTCTGGTTCGCGGGTACGTTTTGTGCTTTTGTAAGCCTTTTCCATAGCTTTTCTACCTTTGCTCGACATGAATATGAAAGGAATTGAAAGATTTGTAGAAGGAAATCGGGATTATATGGATCCGATTTTGGCTAGGGTTCTTGCTGAAAAGGGGATTTGAGAGATTGCGTGCGTTATGAAATGGTGGATGATTTTCTGGGCTGTTCAGGGTTTATATATAGAACTGAACCGGTTTAATTAGCGTACGCAAAGGGTGTAGGATTAACGTATATTATGAATATATAGGTAGCTTACTAGACTGTCCATTAGCATATATTGGAATAGGAGGATTTTATTTAGCGTACGCAAGTAATAAGGGGTTAGTGTACGCTATCGAAGACAAAATCGTACAGGAGTGGGAAGTTAGCGCGCTCTAGCGAATGGAACGTTTCTAAGAGATTGATTTCTCGAGTAGATCACTAATTTCAAAAATTGTCTAGATGTCCCATACCAAGTTGCAAACGAATAGTGTTAAATGATTCCTCGGGAAGAGGTTTCGTAAATATATGAGCAAGTTGGTCCTTCGTCCCGACAAAAATTAAGCAAATATCTTTCTTTTGCACATGATCGCGTAAAAAATGATGTCTAATATCTATATGCGTAGTTCTACTATGCAACACGAGATTTTTACTCAAATTAATAGCACTAGTATTATCACATAAGATAGGGGTATTTTCAAAATAAATGCCGTAATCGGGGAGTTGATTTTTAATCCATAATACCTGAGCACAGGCACTCTCTGCAGCAACGTATTCGGCCTCAGCTGTAGACAACGATACACTGGTTTGCTTTTTACTTCCCCAAGATATTAAACATGAACCGATGAAATGACATGTACCACTAGTACTCTTTTTATCAATTTTGCATCCGCCGAAATCGGCGTCACTATATGTAATCAAATTAAATTCCAAGCAAGAAGGATACCATAGACCAAGTCCGATGGTCCCATTCAAGTAGAGAAAAATGCATTTACAAGCAATTAAATGGGATTCCATAGGATTGGCTTGGAATCGAGCACATAAGCGCGTAGCAAATATTATGTCTGGCCTAGAAGCAGTTAAATATAGCAAAGATCCGATCATAGCTCGATATAATTTTTGACCTACGGATTTGCTATTTTCATCTTTTTCTAATTTCAATGATGAAGACATTGGCGTTAGAATCACTTTGCTACTCTCCATTTTGAATTTCTTGAGGAGATCGTTTGAGTACTTTGTTTGATGAATAAAAATTCCATCTTCGCATTGCTTGATTTGAAGCCCGAGGAAGAATGTTAATTCTCCCATCATACTCATCTCCAACTCTCCCTTCATAAGATTAGAGAAATCTTGGCACAATGATTCGTTAGTAGCCCCCAAAACAATGTCATCAACGTAAATTTGGCAAACAAGTATATCATTATTCAATATTTTCACAAACAAGGTATTATCGACTTTACCTCTTTTACAATCATTTGCAATTAAAAATTGACTTAAACGATCATATCATGCTTGTGGTGCTTGTTTCAAACCGTAGAGTGCCTTGTTGAGCTTGTAGACGTGATCCGGGAATTGGTGATCTTCAAAACCGGGAGGTTGCTTGACATAAACTTCTTCTTGAATATAGCCATTCAAGAATGCACTTTTCACGTCCATTTGAAATAGCTTGATCTTTTTGTGAGCGGCAAATGCACATAACAAACGGATGGCTTCGAGTCGAGCCACGAGAGCAAAACTTTCTTCGTAATCAAGACCTTCCTCTTGATTATACCCTTGTGCGACCAAACGAGATTTATTTCGAATTGGATAACCGTCTTCGTCCCATTTGATTTTGTGCACCCATTTAGTTCCGATAATTGTTTTATCTTTAGGAGCGGGAACTAAATTCCATACGTTATTGTGCATGAATTGTACAAGCTCCTCTTTCATTGCCATCATCCAACTTCTATCATCAAGAGCCTCAGATATATTTTTGGGAACTATTTCGGATACGAAAGCACAATCAACCATATATTCGGTGGTTCTTCTTCGAGTTTGAACACTGTTTTCAATATTTAAAATCACGAGATCTTTTGGATGGTCTTTGATGTGCCTCTAATCTTTCGGTAGACTCTCGATTGTCTTCTTTTGGATTTCCGAAATTTTCTCCATTTCGTTTGAGGGATGAGAATCCGGAAAAATACCTGCATCATCAAAACATTCTACCTTTCTTGGGGGTGAGATTATATCGTTGAATTTAATATGAATAGATTCTTCAACTTCATTTGTTCTAATGTTATAAACACGATATGCTTTTCTATTTGTAGCATAACCAAGAAATATTCCGGAGTCGGATTTAGCATCAAATTTCCCCAAGTTATCCTTACCATTATTTAGGATAAACACATTGCAACCAAAAGGATGGAAGTAAAGATATATTTGGACTTTTGCCCTTCCATAATTCATACGGAGTTTTAAGGTGAGTTCTACGAACATGAACTCGGTTAATCACATAGCATGCCGTAAAAATTACTTCGGCCCAAAAATATTGTGGAAGAGAATATTCGTTAAGCATAGTCCTTGACATTTCCTCCAAAGATCGATTTTTCCTTTCAACAACGCCATTTTGTTGAGGCATTATAGGAGCCGAAAAATTGTTATTGATACCATATTTGTCACATAAAATCTCAAATGGAGTGCAATCAAATTCACCTCCGTGATCGGTGCGAATAGAAATTATAGAGAGACTTTTCTCATTTTGCACCAAACGACACCATCTGGAAAACTCGGAAAATGTATCATCTTTATGAGCAAGAAATCTAACCCAAGTAAAACGAGAATAATCATCAACAATAACCAAAGTATAAAGTTTATCATTTAGACTAATATATCTAGATGGTCCAATCAAATCCATATGCACAAGTTCAAGAATGCTGCTAGTAGAAACCTCAAATTTTGGTTTGAAAGATCTCGAGTATGTTTCCATTTTATGCATGATTCACACAAATGCTTCCGATCAAATTTGAATTTGGGTAAACCACGGACAAGACCGTGTCTCGATAAAATAAAAATGATGGGTAGAGATGTATGTCCTAATTTATGATGCCATAAATATGCATTATCATCCAAAGTAATAAGGCACTTTTCATTAAATGAACTTTTATCATTAAGATCAACAATATAAATATTTCCACATCTCAAACCGATGAATGCAATTTTATTATTTCTAAATGTCGTGCAATGAGTTTGCTCAAAAAGAATTTTAAAACCTTCATCACATAGTTGAGAAACGCTAAGTAAATTGTGATGCAAACCTTCAACAAATAATACTTTGTTGATAGAGGGAGAAGGTTCCTTACCGACTTTTCCGATGCCTTTGATCTTTCCCTTTTGATTGTCGCCAAGGGTCACATGTCCTTGTTCTTGATATTTGAGGTCTTCAAACAAGTCCTCGGAGCCGCACATGTGCCTTGAGCATCCGCTATCAATGTACCACTTGCTTTTCCTTGGTGCCGGTACCTACAAAAATAGTGTTTCTCGGTTGTTTCGGTACCCAAGCCCTTTTGGGTCCTCCAAAGTTAACGATACTTATAGAATTCGGAACAATTGTTCCTTTTGGAACCCATATTTGTTTAACTTTGATGGTTCTCAACTTTGAACGAACGTTATCATAAACTCATTGTTTGAAAGGAATTTTTGAATTCTCGGCTTCGGTTTTCTTTATTTTGTCAAGATTGATAAGGGATTGTTCCATTTTAAATGGGTCGAAACCAAGGCCATGTTTTAACAATGGGGATTTTTGAATGGATAAGAGCTTTTCGAATTTCTCGTTTCCGAGAGTAAATTTGTTCAAAATATATTTTAGCTCCTTTTGAGTTTTCGTCAACTCAATTTTCAAAATGTTTTCTTTTTCAAGGCATAAGGTATGGTCGAATTCAATAGTTTTGCCTTTGTTTTGAAGAGAGGATTTTTCGAGTTCTAAAGATTTTATTTTCCCCTTTAAAGACATATTTAGTTTAACCATGTCGTATTGTATGTTCAATGATTCAAACGCACTTAATAACTCATCGTCATGATGAACTTCTTGTGAATCGAAAAAATCGAATGTATCATATTCTTCATCATTAAGTTTAGAACTTACCTCGATATTGCTTTCGTAGTCGAGTGCCATAAATGCGAGATTAGCATCGAGAGATCTTTCAATCTTCTCCTCGTCATCAGTCCAAGACGCGATTAGAACCTCCTTCTTTTTAAATCTTTCGATTTGAGGCTTTGAAGAGGATTCTCGACATTCCTTGGCATAGTGACCGACTTGACCGCATTTCCGACAATTATTGTCGAACTTCTTTATAGGAACATAGCTATTCTTCTTTTGTTCCGCCTTACCATCCCGACCAAGGAAATTTCGCCTTCTTTGAATTAGATTTTTATACCTTCTAAAGTTCTTGGCGTAGCGAGCAAGTTCCTCGCCATCTTCATCATCGGGAACATCTTCCTCATCATCGCTATCAACATTGAATGTGACTACTTTTTCACGAGGCTTTGGTTTAGTACCTCTAGACTTGAGAACGATCTCATAGTTGATGAGTGACCCGATGAGGTCACTAAACTCGAGCTTGTTGAGATCTTTGGACTCTATGATCACGGTAACCGTGGCATCCCATTCACGTGGCAACGAGCGAAGAATTTTCTTAGCTTTGTCGCTACTAGATATAGGCTTTCCAAAAGATGTAAGTCCATTGGTTATAGTCGATAACCGATACAACATATTGGTGATCGTTTCCTCGTCCTTTATGGAGAAGAGTTCGTAGTCATGAAGAAGCATGTTGATTTTAGTCTCCTTGACTTGGGTGGTTCCTTCATGAGTTACTTCGAGGATTTCCCAAATTTCCTTTGCGCTTTCATAGGAAGATATCCTATTGAGTTCTTCGGGATTAAGGGCGCAATAGAGAAGTTGAGTAGCATGTGAACTGATGTGCGTGTTCCTCCAGTCCTTATCGTTGAACTCGTCGAACTTTTTCAATGATCCATCTTCTTTCTTGGCAGGTTTCGGACCAAGTGTAATGACTTTCCAAATTTCAATATCATAGGCTTGAACGAATATAGCCATTTTTTTTCCATGTCATGAAATTGGAACCGTTGAAGAAGGGAGGACGGTTGAGAGCATTTCCTTCGATTTGGCCAAGAAGTGCCATTTGCAGATCTTTTTACCTTAGGTGGTTAAACCCTTAAAAAGAGACCCGCTCCGATACAAACTGAAGAGATAAATTCACCACTAGAAAGGGGTTGAATAGTGCTAATGCAGAATATCAAACTTTCTCGCGAATAAAGGAAAAACGTGCGGAAAGTAAAAGACTCAGAGATTTATAGAGGTTCGGCACCTTGCCTATGTCCTCTCTCCGACTTCTTTTTCTATTGGCTAAAGAAACAACCACACACTTGTCTCGTCTTCGATCGGTCTGAGCACAACAACCGTTACAACCGCTTGTCTTCTATTGGTCCAAGCACAACCACTCTCAAAATAAATTTTGTATCTAGTGTTCTATCGGAACTAGATAATCCTCACTTTATGAATGTTGGAGTGTAATCCTAATAATGCCGGATCAAAGATTCTAATAACACCGGATTAGTGACTCTTAATTCGTTTCTATAATGCTCGTGTATGAGTGATGCAACACTCACAACCAAATGAAAAGAATACAAAGTATACTAAATATTACAATGTGTATCACTCTTTGTATCTTTTTCCTCACAACTTAGAATGCAATAATAAATAGAAATCTGAGCTCAAGAATGCTTTGAATGTTTGAATACTTGAATGCTTGAAGTTGTGTGTTGAGACACCCAAGTGATATGGGTATTTATGGTGTCAAGTCCTTCTTCATATGCTGAAAAACGTGTTATTAGCGTACGCAAATAATACTTCATAGCGTGCGCTATCGAGCTTTGACTTGACTGATCTGAACGGTCATTACACTGTACCAACGGTCATAATACACGTCTAGCATGCGCTACTCGGTCTTCTGTAGCGTGCGTTATCGTCGGTCAACATGTCTTCACTTTTGACTGTTGAATCTTGTCGGTTTGTCTCCCCATCATCTCTTTTCCGATGGATAAAAATGTACTTAGCGTGCGCTAGTACTGATACATTAGCGTGCGCTAGTATTATTTTATATTAGCTTTCCAGATTTTACGGATCTCCTTTTTGAAGTTTGCGTTCCAACGGATAAGTTGACTAACGGTAGGATTTTGAACGCTTTAGCGTGCACTAACAAATGTATTGTAGCGTGCGCTACAACTTTTCCAGATAACATACGTTAGCTTGTTTAGCGTACGTAATTGCTTCCTTGATTTGAGTCCAGAGCCTACTGGACTACCAATATGATTTCCGGTAGCGTGCGCAAGATTTGACATGTAACGTGCACTAAGGCCTCTGAATAGTGTACGTAATTATACTTCCGTAGCGTGCGCAAATGCTTTCCTTTTATCTGTCCAGACTTCACTGACTCTCTGCCTTGAGTGCGATAGCGTGGGCTATAGATAGATGATAGCATGCGCTAAGATTGGCAACTTAGCATGCACTAATATTATGTGCTTTGCGTGCACTATCCATCAGGTGACTCCAAATTGACTGCAGATTACTTGCCTGACTGCAGATGACTTTCCCTCGATAGCGTGCGCTACCATTCAGACTGTATCGTGCGCTAGAAACATGATTTTCCTTCAGTGTAACAGCTCGATAGGATAGATTTTGGTTAAATGTTTTGAATATAATCATCATCAAAATACTTTGAGTCAACAAGTACTAATCGAAGTTCTATCTCATCCAAATATAAAAGGCAAGTAAGCAAAAATAATCATCAAGGTTGTGAACTTAATGACTTAATTTATATGCTTATGACATATTGTAACACCCCAAACTAGGCGGATATTACAGTGCCGTGGACCCCCGACTGGGACCCACCAGGCGGATGAAAATGAATGAATTACACAGGGTGAATGCAGTACCGAACCACATTACAACATTAATTACTCCGATGAGGAGTTTCATACAACACACCAAGGATAAAATAGAATACATGTGTATCTTATATGACGATAAAATACACAACACTGAATGAAACGAGTATTCAAACGGAATGTCTGCAGCGGAATAAATAAAGGAAACATAAATGATCGAATTTGATCGACAGATCGGGCCCCTTTCTAGTATCACTGGGACTCCTCGACGTCAGCGTGTTCTCCCCGTGCCTTTGCCTTGCCTGCACGAAAAACAAAATCCCCAAACGGGCCGCCATACGTAACAACAATCCTCAAGAGTTGAAATTACACAATCATGAATTAACTCAAGTTATGAAATATTCTTAATTATGAATTTATTTGAAGAGGAGTATCATAGTACGCCCGTAATGTTCTGTGCAAGTGTACAAGACGAATGACCGGACACACCCGTCCTTGTACCTAATTAGTCTCACGGAGGTAAGCGTTACCGTGTGCACGGTCCGATGTATCGGTGAACCCAATACATGACCATCGTGTGCCCGACTAAAAATTCCACACAGCCACACCCGGCCACGCAATATGAACCCGGAAGGTCACATGAACGAGAATGACCATGATGAATATCAATGAATAATAATTAGACTAGGCCAAGATGACTCACCGATATGAAAGTAATAGTGACGTGATTGATAACCCAGTGAAATGATTTGGAACCGTCGTTCCTCGTGAATGAAATGATTATTCGACAATTACAAGTCTCAAAATGATTAATATTATGATGAATGAATTATGATTATGAGCAATCAACAACAAAAGGAATGAGTATCCTTTTAACCGAGTAAGAATTAACTTACAAAATACCGATGACAATTATCCTTCCACGAACAACGTCCTAAATGAAGTGTCGGTATCACGAACAACCTTAATTCAATACAATTACCAACAATCCGATCAATACACGAATATAACGAATTCCAAACGTCGATACGACTAAACCAAGTCCATAGAGACATTAAATCAAACACGTTGTACCCAACTCCGATTGTTTACAAACAAACTTCGATATACCAATATCAAAATTCCCCAAGAAGTGTTTCAAACCAACAAAACATCTCCAATACGATCAATAATCCGATATGAATATCCAAAAATGTGATTATAACAACAATTAGTCGAAAATCCCCAATTCCAACTCGATTTTCAAAGTGTTCTTGAATAATTCCTCAATAATCCAAAGAATCCTTATACAAACTCATAATCATATACATATCCCTTCATATATCATGATTATAACATCCAAAACATCGCATCTCAACACAAAAATCGAAATCCAAGGTGTTGAAGAATATTACCTTTGAATATCCAATCACTTCGATCCGAAGAACACGAGTTTAATCGAGTATCCAAGCTTCCCGAATGATTGAAGGTGATGAAAAATATACACTCAAATGATAATTGATGAAGAAAACTCTCCCTCAGGCTTATCTCTCTCGTAAGAAGGTGGAAAAGATGAAAAAAATGAGCTGAAATGCTCAAAAAAACAATTTATAGGGGTTGACTCGGCCAACAGGCTCGACCGTGCCCGCCTGACACGGTCGTGGCGCGCAGCCGGCCGGCAGGGACTCGACCGTGTCCTGCTTGACACGGTCGAGGCGCGAAGGGACCCATCGACAGTGACCCGTCCGCGTCGCTCGGCATTGACTCGACCGTGTCCCGGAACACGGTCGGGCCTCCGGCGTGGCTGCGCTAATCCGGAAGAGTTCGACTCGGCCGCGCTGCACGACACGGTCGGGTCCTGAGGCGACGCCACGGCACTTTCCGGACGAGTACGGCACGGGCCATGTCGGACGACACGGCCGAAGTTCGTTCGGCGGTGATCGCCGAATCGAAAAATGAGCGGTTGAGCTAAACGACCATAACTCTCTCGTCCGGACTCCGATTGACTCACCGTTTGAACCATTGGAAAGCTAACTCGATGCTCTATAATATTGCAAAGATTTAGAATTTTTGGAGTTACCAAAAATTAATGGTGATCTAACAAAGTCGAACTCATGTGAGGAAAGTTGAAACGATGAACAATAACGATACTCAACTCGAAGTTTATACGAACGGTGAACATGGTGAATGAACATGATTGATGAATGATTATAATTGAGTGAAAATACACGAGTGACAATTACAGATCGATAATTACCGAATGAAAATGAATGAATTACAACCGGTATTACATACTCCCCTTAAACAGAGTTTCGTCCCCGAAACTAAGGGTCAAACAACTCGGGATAACTCTCCCGCATAATCTCCTCGGTTTCCCAAGTGGCCTCTTCGACTCCATGTCTGGACTACTGGATCTTGACCAAAGGAATCGACTTATTTCTCAACTCTTTGATTCGCCGCTCTAAAACTCGTATAGGACGCTCCTCATATGAATGATCGTCGGCGATCTCGATTCGTCAGGCTAAGATGTGACTCGGGTCGGCAACATACTTTCGCAACTGAGAGACATGAAACACATTATGAATTCGGCTCAGAGCCGGAGGTAAAGCCAATCGATAAGCTAACTCGCCTACTCGATCCAAAATTTCAAACGGTCCAATGAATCTCGGACTCCCCGTTTTTCCGAAACGGAAAATACCTCGACTGGGATACCTTGACCAAGACGTGGTCACCCGTCTCGAACTCTAGTGGTCGACGATTATCTCGCATATGATTTACGCCGACTGAAATGTCAACATACGACTCTTGATCAAAGCTACCTTCTCCCGGCGGCTATAAGCATATCGGGTTCGGTGCCGATTGATTCGACAAGTCATCCCAACACAAGGGAGATCGACAACGACGACCGTACAAGGCCTCGTAAGGTGCCATCTTAATGGAAGCATGCCAACTATTATTATACGTGAACTCGATCAATGGTAGTTGGGCTTCCCAATCGTCCTTCCAATCGAGGACGCATGCCCTCAACATGTCCTCTAATGTCTGTATAGTCCTCTCTGATTGTCCGTCTGACCGAGGATGAAAGGCGATGCGAGATTGAGCCGAGTTCCCATAGCACGGTGAACTGATTTCCAAAAATGAGATACAAATCGTCCGTCACGATCGGAAACGATACTCTTAGGAGTACCATGCGTCTTACTATCTCCTTGATGAATAATCGGGCGATCTCTCGGGACCCCACGTATCCTTGATCTCAAGGAAATGAGCTGATTTAGTTAAACGGTCCACAATCACCCAAATCGTATTCATGCCACGGCGACTCGTCGGCAAACTCGTGATGAAATCCATAGAAATGTCTTCCCACTTCCACTGAATAGGAGAGGTTTCAACATACCCGCCACGGTCGCCGATGTTCAATCTTGACTTGTTGGCAAGTTAAGCATCTCGAAACAAATTCGCGACTTCTCGCTTCATATTACTCCACCAGTAATTTTGTTTCAAGTCTTTATACATCTTGCTAGACCCCGGATGAACAGAATAAGGGGTAGCATGAGCTTCTCTCAAAATCGAGTTTTTCAACTCGTCATTCGCCGGTACGCACAACCGGTTCTTAAACCTCAAAAGTCCATCCTCGTGGATCACGAATCCAGGGGCTTTCCCCTGAGCCACATCCTCACGAATGCGCAACAATGCTGGGTCTGAACCCTGATTCTCCCTGATTGCATCCTCAAGAGATGATGAAATCTCTAACATACATAGCTGTCCCTGAACTCGCTGAAGCCAGACCTCGATCTCTGGTCTAAGAAATTCCTGTTGGAGCTCCTTCTGAATTGTTAAACGAGCAAGCATCTGCTCTTGAATGGACTTACGACTCAAGGCGTCGGCGACAACGTTCGCCTTCCCCGGGTGGTAAAGGATCTCGATATCATAATCTTTGATTAGTTCTAACCACCGCCTCTGTCGCATATTTAATTCCTTCTGAGTAAATATATACTTTAAACTTTTATGATCGGTGAATATCTGACAAGTGACGCCATAAAGGTAATGACGCCAAATCTTCAAAGCGAACACCACGGCTGCTAGCTCAAGGTCGTGAGTCGGATAATTAACCTCGTAAGGTCTCAACTGCCGTGAAGCATAGGCAATAACCTTCCCGTTCTGCATGAGTACACATCCGAGACCCTGTCCGGACGCATCACTATAAACCACAAATCCCTCCGTCCCCTGCGGCAAGGAAAGTACAGGTGCTGACATTAACCGGCTCTTGAGTTCCTCGAAACTCCGCTGACACGCGTCGGACCACGTGTATTTCTTATCCTTCCGCAAAAGGTTCGTCAATGGTTGAGCAATTTTGGAAAATCCTTCCACAAACCTCCGATAATAACCGGCTAATCCGAGAAAGCTTCGGATTTCCTTAACATTCTTCGGAGGTAACCAATTCTGGATAGCCTCCGTCTTCTGAGGATCAACACGCACTCCATCTGATGAAATTACATGTCCTAGAAAAGTCACCTCGGACATCCAGAACTCGCATTTGGAAAACTTTCCATAGAGTTGCTCCCGTCTCAACACGTCGAGAACTTGGTGAAGATGAATCTCGTGTTCCTCTCGGTTACGAGAATAAATCAAAATGTCATCGATGAAGACAACAACAAACCGATCCAAAAAGTCGATGAAGACCCGATTCATTAGTTCCATGAATACCGCAGGTGCATTAGTTAGCCCGAACGGCATAACTACGAACTCAAAATGACCATAGCGTGTTCGAAACGCCGTCCTCGCGATATCCGACTCTCGAATCCGCAGCTGATGATATCCAGATCTTAAGTCGATCTTGGAAAATCGAAGCTCCCTGAAGTTGATCCAAAAGGTCATCGATACGGGGTAAAGGATACTTATTCTTGATTGTCACCCTATTCAACTCCCGATAATCGATACACAAGCGAAAAGAACCATCCTTCTTTTTGACAAACAGCACTGGTGCTCCCCACGGAGACGCACTCGGTCGGATATAACCTTTCTCGAACAATTCCTCCAGATTGACTCTTCAACTCGTGATTTCGGGGCCATTCGCACGGTGCCTTCGATATCGGGACGTACTGTGCTCCAACTCAATCGTGAATTCCACATCCCTCTGTGGAGGCAAACCAGGTAACTCGTCTGGAAATACATCGGCATATTCCCTTACTACTGGAATATCCGACAACATTACTGATGATTCCTCGGTTTTGGTCATATAGCACCAATAACCGACACATCCCTGACTGAGTAATCGCACTGCTTTCATCAAATTAATGACCTTACCAGAACAGCCGGGATTACCTCCCTGAAATACACATTCAACCCCATCGTCTGAAATGATAGTAATCATACGCTTACGGACACTAATGGTGGCATCATGACGATCCATCCAATCAATACCCAAGATGACGTCGTCTCTCGGCAAATCTACCACGATAAGGTTTGCTGGCCACACACGACCATGAAACTGAATAGGACAATCCTGAATCTCACGATTACCGATGATTCGTCTACCATCAGGTAGACCAATGACATAAGGCTCACAACTAGTAGCACTACCCAGACGTAGTCTACTCAAACATGATTCGGAAATGAATGAATGCGATGCACCAGTATCAAAAAGGGTACACACAGGTTGAGATAGAATATCGAGTGTACCTGAGATCATTTGGGCCTCGGGATCATCGGTCTTCTTCATCTCATAAATCCGGGGTTTGCTAGTCCCGGCACCGGACGCTCCCGTCTGCTGACTATAGGCTCCACCTTTAGTCGCTCCTGTCGTTTTAAACGACGCTGATTGAGTGGCCTGATTCTGAACGGCTGACTGTTTCGGGGCCTGAGATGACGCTGGAGTAGGTTTGGAGTCCCTACGGCAAAAACGGGCCCTATGCCCAGCAATTCCACAATTATGACACGTGATCGTCTGTCTCGGACACTTGGTACTGAGGTGACCAAGTTCCCCACAGTTATAACAGGTGATGGCCGAACTGGCCGCTCGAGACTGTGATTCCGCGGGTTTAGACGACACAGGAGGTCGCTCAGAAAAAGCGGAGCCCGCACGGGGTTTCTTGAAAGTTGCCTGACCGCCTTCCGACTGATTGCGATTCTTCGATTTCTTGCTAGCAGACGAAGGTTGCTGCTTAGCAATTTCCTTAGCAGTAAGCTCGTAGGTGAGAGCTTTCTCAATGAATTTAGCCAACGTGGTGCAATTATGATTAAGTAACTGAAGTCTCATACGGGGTTTCAGCCTCTTGCTGAAATACTTAATCTTATCCGCCTCGGAATGAATGATAGATGAGGCAAACGGAAGAAGTTCCTGAAATTTCTCGGCAATGGCGAGAACATCCTCGTCTGTTGAGGGGTCGGGGTGAGTAATTCGATGCCTTGGCCTCTCCGAGTGGGGCCGGATAATATCTCTCCATCATGAGAGTCTTGAATCGCTCCCAAGTACATGATCCTTCGGTGGGCTTCAACGACAACCACCAAGAATGTGCGCTCTTACCTGTAGTAAGCCGCAATGTAAACTTTGTGTCCTTCGGGACACTCTACCATAGCAAACAACTTCTCAAATGCTCGAGCCAATGTATAATATCCGCCGGCTCAGACGAGCCCTCAAAAGTAGGTGGCCTTTGGCGAGAGATGTCGCCGATGATATCGCTCACATTCCTCTCTTGCCTCCGAGGCGGCGGCGGAGGAGCCCGTTGATTTTGATTAGCCGAATTTTGCATCGTCTCCATTAGTTGTGTCATTTGAGTCATCCGGGCCATCATGCCCCGCATAAAGGCGAGTGGATCGATCCGAACACCTTCCGACCGAGCGGTGTCCCTAGTACGACTCACGATAGAGAATGATCACGCCCAGTGAATGAGTAGCAAGTCGCTACTAGATGAATTAGCATTATTTCTCGCATTCGCACGTGTATTCACACGAGCTCTCGGGATTCGCCCGCACCACGGCCTCGTCCTCCTAGTCCTCCGCACTCTTTCCATACTGAAGTGGAAAGTTACATGATGATTATAATCCCCGCATGAATATCACATTATGATTATGTCATGAGATGATGAAAATGAGTATACATGTTCTAACTTAGTGATTATATGAATGATTTACTGAAGTGACATGATTATCTGATGAAATTCTTGAAATGATTATCTTGAATAACTTAACAAGATTGATAATATGATCATCCAGATTGACAACTGAGTAATGAAATGAATTAAGTGATTGATGAGTTAATATGATCGTCTTGATCACAATGAATGATGATGTTTGAGGATTGTTAATTGATGAATGATGAATGAATGATTATTGCCAGAAATTATACCATGGCGTTAGAAATCTTACAGTTCTTTCTTATTCGATTGGCTCGGCATTTGCACAGTCACACGTGACACGAAAGTCCAATGATACTAGTCGATGACGATGACTTCAAATGAGACATGACTCGGAAGGTAGTATTCAAAACCACGCTCCGATACCAACTCTGTAACACCCCAAACTAGGCGGATATTACGGTCTGTGGACCCCCGACTGGGACCCACCAAAGGATGAAAATGAATGAATTACACAGGTGAATGCGATCAACCACATTACAACATTAATTACTCCGATGAGGAGTTTCATACAACACACCTGTGATAAAATAGAATACATGTGTATCTTATATGACGATAAAATACACAACACCGAATGAAACGAGTATTCAAACGGAATGTCTCAGCGGAATAAATAAAGGAAACATAAATGATCGAATTTCGACAGATCGGGCCCCTTTCTAGTATCACTGACTCTCGACGTCGCGTGTTCTCCCGTGCCTTTGCCTTGCCTGCACGAAAAACAAAATCCCCAAACGGGTCGATACGTAACAACAATCCTCAAGAGTTGAAATTACACAATCATGAATTAATCGAAGTTATGAAATATTCTTAATTATGAATTTCACAAGAGGAGTATCATAGTACGCCCGTAATGTTCGTGCAAGTGTACAAGACGAATGACCGACACACCCGTCCTTGTACCTAATTAGTCTCACGGAGGTAAGCGTTACCGTGTGCACGGTCCGATGTATCGGTGAACCCAATACATGACCATCGTGTGCCCGACTAAAAATTCCACACGACCACACCCGCCACGCAATATGAACCCTAAGGTCACATGAACGAGAATGACCATGATGAATATCAATGAATAATAATTAGACTAGGCCAAGATGACTCACCGATATGAAAGCAATAGTGACATGATTGATAACCCAGTGAAATGATTTGGAACCGTCGTTCCTCGTGAATGAAATGATTATTCGACAATTACAAGTCTCAAAATGATTAATATTATGATGAATGAATTATGATTATGAGCAATCAACAACAAAAGGAATGAGTATCCTTTTAACCGAGTAAGAATTAACTTACAAAATACCGATGACAATTATCCTTCCACGAACAACGTCCTAAATGAAGTGTCGGTCGCACGAACAACCTTAATTCAATACAATTACCAACAATCCGATCAATACACGAATATAACGAATTCCAAACGTCGATACGACTAAACCAAGTCCATAGAGACATTAAATCAAACACGTTGTACCCAACTCCGATTGTTTACAAACAAACTTCGATATACCAATATCAAAATTCCCCAAGAAGTGTTTCAAACCAACAAAACATCTCCAATACGATCAATAATCCGATATGAATATCCAATATGGTGATTATAACAACAATTAGTCGAAAATCCCCAATTCCAACTCGATTTTCAAAGTGTTCTTGAATAATTCCTCAATAATCCAAAGAATCCTTATACAAACTCATAATCATATACATATCCCTTCATATATCATGATTATAACATCCAAAACATCGCATCTCAACACAAAAATCGAAATCCAAGGTGTTGAAGAATATTACCTTTGAATATCCAATCACTTCGATCCGAAGAACACGAGTTTAATCGAGTATCCAAGCTTCCCGAATGATTGAAGGTGATGAAAAATATACACTCAAATGATAATTGATGAAGAAAACTCTCCCTCAGGCTTATCTCTCTCGTAAGAAGGTGGAAAAGATGAAAAAAATGAGCTGAAATGCTCAAAAAAACAATTTATAGGGGTTGACTCGGCCAACAGGCTCGACCGTGCCCGCCTGACACGGTCGTGGCGCGCAGCCGGCCGGCAGGGACTCGACCGTGTCCTGCTTGACACGGTCGAGGCGCGAAGGGACCCATCGACAGTGACCCGTCCGCGTCGCTCGGCATTGACTCGACCGTGTCCCGGAACACGGTCGGGCCTCTGGGCAGTGGCTACTGGCTAATCCGGAAGAGTTCGACTCGGCCGTGCCAGACGACACGGTCGGGTCCTGAGGCAGACGCTACGGCACTTTCCGGACGAGTACGGCACGGGCCGTGTCGGACGACACGGCCGAGTTCGTTCGGCAGTGATCGGCCAGAACTGAAAAATGAGCGGTTGAGCTAAAACGACCATAACTCTCTCGTCCGGACTCCGATTGACTCACCGTTTGAACCATTGGAAAGCTAACTCGATGCTCTATAATATTGCAAAGATTTAGAATTTTTGGAGTTACCAAAAATTAATGGTGATCTAACAAAGTCGAACTCATGTGAGGAAAGTTGAAACGATGAACAATAACGATACTCAACTCGAAGTTTATACGAACGGTGAACATGGTGAATGAACATGATTGATGAATGATTATAATTGAGTGAAAATACACTGAGTGACAATTACAGACTGATAATTACTGAATGAAAATGAATGAATTACAACCGGGTATTACACATATAAGTGACAATGCCACTAATGCTTCATTTGAAGAAATAATGAAGTTTAGTTGAGTTTAAAGGAATTATTCAGTTTCATATTATTCCAATTGAATAATGATATGATTTGAACAACGGATAGAATGAAAAGATTCTCATCCATTATGACGGGTGTCGAAAGATTGATATGATAAAATAATGCCATAGCTATTTAAGTAGATGGCAAGAATCTGGAGTTTGAACTAACTTTGCTTTCTAAGTGAATAGCAAAGAGTTCGAAAGTAATTAGAATAGACCACTAAGTCTCACTTCCATAGGTTCATTTTGTCATAAGTGGAAATTCCATCTAAGTCTGAAGAATCTTATCCTGGTTACCCCGTTGTAAGTATCCTTCTCTAATACCACTCCCGTCACACCCCCAAACATTGGAAGGACGAGGACGCGACGCAACAGTCGATCAATTAATTCATTGCAATTAAATACATAACAATAAATAGCAGAAGCTAAATATCGATAAGAAAAAATTCAAAGCAACGATTTTAACCCGATGATCCTAAGATTCGTTGATACACAAAAAGTAATCTCCAAATTACATGGATTACAAAGTTATAGTGGAAAAACAAAATGATTCAAAGGACGGAGTACACACTTATTTACTACAAATAAAGATACGATAGGTATTCATGTCTCGGCAGTGGAATGATCTAGACAGTCTTTTCCTCAGGATCATTTTCATCCGCTTCTAATGGCTCATAGTCTGGTTTAAAGGGGAAAATGGAGGGGTGAGAGAAAAGGTCTCAGTGAGTGGGTGACCGTGTGCGAGTGCTTGTTTTTTGTATAGAAATATTTATGTGATGGCATGCCTCGATATTTGAGAAATAATGCAATATGGTAGAAATATTGTTCTATAAATATTAAGGTATTTTGTGCATTAATCTTTGATTATATGAAATAACTGTATCCAAACTTGTGGATAATAATTAGGAATCAATCATTCAATCATTCAATCAGTTAATCAATCAATCAATCAATCAATCAGTCATTCAATACACTTTAGCTTCGGAACCTGCTGATTTGGACTTGGAACCTAAGCTCTCCTTGTGACTCCCAACAATATAGGCCGTCGCCCCAATATTTGGACCGTCGCCCCAGTAGTTTGGCCGCTAAACCCAATAACCTTATATATGATCTGTGTAGTGTCTTTCTCCCTGATCATGTCCTAATCGCGATTATCCCACATTCTATGATCTAGGTCCCTCGGAAAACTTCGTTCCTTGCTTACGGGAATAGGTAACAACAGCAGCCTCATCAAGAACCGCAATCGCGCTGCTCGGTCCAAGATTTGGTCTAACTGTCCTAACTCTATTTGGAATTCTAGAGGTGACTCCTACAAGTTCAAGAGGTGGGCCCCGTATTGTGAGGCGGCACTCCATCTCGTATGGGCTCGAGATGTGGTCCCCATCCGAAGACGTGACACTTTGCCCGTCGAGTTCGAGGCAGTCCTGTTCGTGGCACTTTGCTTGTATCCTGAACCAATCACAAGTATCAGATAGTTACAATACAATACTTGCTCAAGCACACAATATTTTAATCATGCCATTAATGATACGATCAGTTATATATTAGTTGTGTTAGGGTTTAATATATTATTTAATTTGTGGTACGAGCGTTAAGGATTGGACACTTGGATTAAAACTTACAAAATAATAAGTTAATAATTGATTGAAAATTAGCTAACGACTCGAGAGGAGTTTGAGTTAGCTGAATTGATATAAAAAGCAGTTTGGAAACTGAATTTTTGTGTTATTAAATATTTACCCGACTTTCTTAGATTATTATCTCGTGGGTATTATTATTTGAAATTAATCCGGATGTGGTAAATTTTATGAGGTATTTTATTTTAACTAGTAATTACAGAATTTCTAAGTTTCTACAGAAAATTAAGATTTTATTCCGGAATTTTAATTTCTTTTATTTCGATCCCAAATTTAATGTAAATAATAATTTTAACCCTTTAAATCTAAAATAAATTCCGATTGTTATAAAATTTTACGGTCAGAATATTTATGCTTTAATAATCCTCTTTTTAGTCCAGAATTAGAAAAACAATTTCTGTCCTAGCCGTTTTTGTAAAAATTATATTTTGGTCCCAAAATTGTTGAAATTATGTTTTAACCCCTAACCTTTGGAAAAACGAGTTCCGATTCCTATAAACTTTTTGGGCAGAGTATTTCATACGTGAATAAATTTTATTTTAGGTCCATAAATGTGAAATTTAACTTTAACACCGAAACTTTCACAAAATTTACTAATTTGACCTCGAAACTTTCAAAATAGCCTTTTTAACCCCTTAGGACCCGGAAACTAGTTCCGATTCTTGTAAAATTTTATAGGAGGTATCTAGGCACTTAAATAAGATTTATTTTTGGTTCAGAATCATAATTTAAGGTTCAGTCCTCTTTTTTATAAAATTACAATTTGACCCTAAAATTGTACGGACTTTGCATCTTTGACCCCTAGGCTTATAAAATGATACCCAAGCTTTTCAAATATTACGAAAAGGGTACCTACATACTAATAAATATTATTTTCAGTCCAAAACCAAAATTTTCTCACAATTTTTACTTTGGTCCTTAAGTTTTCATTCGATTGCATTTTAAGCATTTTATTAGAGGATTAAATAATAAGTAATATATAATATAAGATATTATATATATTATATTTTTTTTAAAAAGTTGAGGGGTAACTAAGCAAATACTATATTTTGACTCTAGGGTTTACTTAGTATAAATAAAGGGTTTTGGACAAGAAGTTGTCATAAGAACAAAATTAGACAACCCTAGATGTGAAGAATAAAAAAATTGACCCTCCCTTCCCTTTAGTTCGGCCGCCACTTTCTGTCAAGAAGTCCCGGTTCGGCCATTCTGTCTTCTTTCCTTAGTTGATTTTGACCAACAGTATAAATCCATATAGCAAAGAATTATTTGTTGTACTGTTTATCAACATTATTCGTAAGGATCTTGCAATCCGGCTTGTACCAATTGTTCGTGTTTGGATCACCGAAATAGGACGACGGTTTTCATCAGCTTTTTGTCCGAATTTTTAGATCTGTTCTTTGGATTAAGGTAATTCGATGAACTCCTTATAAAATCAATTAAATTACTGCATGAAGATCCTCATCTGGATTTTCCGATAATTGTTCCGCTGCGTTTTTGCTCAAATTTCTTGTACTAGATATACGTAAAACCCAACAGTGGCATCGGAGATAACTTGCAAGTAATATGCAGAACATGTTCATATGCTTTGAATATGTAATTGTATTCTTGATTATATTTATAAAATAGAGATTTTATAATTTTTTTCTAATTTACTTTCATTAAATCTGATAGTTAAAAATCAATTTTATGCTTTGAATATATAATTGTGTTCTTGATCATATTTATAAAATAGAGATTTTATAATTTTTTTTATAATTTACTTTCATTAAATCTGATAGTTAAAAATCAATTTTCTAGCCTGTTTGCGATTTTTTTGTCTAAAGCTGCTCGAATAGAGCCGTACGGTGGGTCAATGACTGGTCGGGTTGGACCGTAACACTGCAGTCGTGGAAAATTCATAAAATATTTGTGCTGTTGGTGGAATTTGATCCCGCGGTGTCCGGATGCCAGGGCCCATGCTTGTTAATTTAATGCACCGAGTTCTATTTAACCAGTCCAACCTGTTCAAAATTTCTAATAAATGTTGTCAAAAATGTTGTTTTTGTAGGTGGCGGGTTTCAAAAACGAGCGAATGCGTATGGCGCGGCGCATAGCAGCCATCTAGGCTACTGTCCATGTTTGTTAATTTTAACAGGGAATGTATTCTTATGCCTGAATGTCAGGGAGATCCACAACGTGCGTTTATTTATTATATGATAATTAATTGTAGTATATATTTTATTTATGACATGACCATAAATTGACCAATGTGATTGGATGTTTCAATTTAAATTTAGGGTGGTTTCAAGGTCTGCATGTTTTTTAATTAGAATTGGTTTTTACGGCATGTGAATCGTCTATTGATTTATTTTCTATTTGCGTCCTACATGTCGTTTGCCCTCTTGTAATTTACTTCACTAATATAGTATAGTTTCTCATTAATGTAATGAAGACAAGAAGGAAACGAAAGACGGACTCGAGGAGCAAATTGATCACGTATAGTGTTCCAAGGAGTTGGAATATTAATGAGGACTAATTATACCCTTTAGATTGTCCTTTGTGTTTTTCATGTTGGCTCATAAAAATTACGATAGAAATATGATCATGCTATACACGGTCCTATGCTTTATTATGTCATGTGATGCTATGTATGTTTAAATTTATGCATGTATGTGATGCGGTGTAAGTTTAGATGTATGTTAGCCAACATAGACATGAAACATAGGATAAAGCCCCTCGTTAAAATTTTAATGCCGTTCAATTAAAACACCTATCATGACTTCGGTAATCTTGAGCAGGTCATGTCAAAGCTGGGTGCTCGGATTATCTTAGTAAGGTAGGATATGTAATGGTGATATCTACATATTTTGATGAACTAGGAATTCAAAATAGTTTTGAACCTTAAGGCATAAGATGAAATTATAACATGCTTGGGCATAATGTTGGGATAAACACAGCCTGTTTTGATAATCGCCATTGTACAACAAGAAGTCCTTAGAGTCAGAATTTCGCTAAGTATGGAAGCTGTTAGGAAACTCCGTACACCCTATCCATACAGCAGGAGATCTTCCTACAGAGTGCAATCCTACAGAGCCTACATATTCATACAGCAGAAGTTGAAGAGCGTTGGATACAGCAGTCTGGCTGTAGATGTTTTACCTAGAAAAAGTAAACATCCAAAAGTACTGAAGAATAACTTTATACTATTGTGAAATAAACTTTGTTTATTTATAAAGTATTCACGGTTAAAGCAGCATTTATTGCTGATAAGACATCATTTAATACGTGCGGAAAGTAAAAGACTCAGAGATTTATAGAGGTTCGGCAACTTGCCTATGTCCTCTCTCCGACTTCTTTTTCTATTGGCTAAAGAAACAACCACACACTTGTCTCGTCTTCGATCGGTCCGAGCACAACAACCGTTACAACCACTTGTCTTCTATTCGTCCAAGCACAACTCAAAATAAATTTTGTATCTAGTGTTCTATCGGAACTAGATAATCCTCACTTTATGAATGTTGGAGTGTAATCCTAATAATGCCGGATCAAAGATTCTAATAACACCGGATTAGTGACTCTTAATTCGTTTCTATAATGCTCGTGTATGAGTGATGCAACACTCACAACCAAATGAAAAGAATACAAAGTATACTAAATATTACAATGTGTATCACTCTTTGTATCTTTTTCCTCACAACTTAGAATGCAATAATAAATAGAAATCTGAGCTCAAGAATGCTTTGAATGTTTGAATACTTGAATGCTTGAAGTTGTGTGTTGAGACACCCAAGTGATATGGGTATTTATAGTGTCAAGTCCTTCTTCATATGCTGAAAAACGTGTTATTAGCGTACGCAAATAATCCTTCATAGAGTGCGCTATCGAGCTTTGACTTGACTGATCTGAACGGTCATGACACTGTACCAACAGTCATAATACACGTCTAGCATGCGCTACTCGATCTTCTGTAGCGTGCGTTATCGTCGGTCAACATGTCTTCACTTTTGACTGTTGAATCTTGTCGGTTTGTCTCCCCAACGTCTCTTTTCCAATGGATAAAAATATACTTAGCGTGCGCTAGTACTGATACATTAGCATGCGCTAGTATTATTTTATATTAGCTTTACAGATTTTACGGATCTCCTTTTTGACGTTTCCGTTCCAACGGATAAGTTGACTAACGGTAGGATTTTGAACTCTTTAGCGTGCGCTAACAAATGTATTGTAGCGTGCGCTACAACTTTTCCAGATAACATACGTTAGCTTGTTTAGCGTACGTAATTGCTTCCTTAATTTGAGTCCAGAGCCTACTGGACTACCAATATGATTTCCGGTAGCGTGCGCAAGATTTGACATGTAACGTGCACTAAGGCCTCTGAATAGCGTACGTAATTATACTTCCATAGCGTGCGCAAATGCTTTCCCTTTATCTGTCCAGACTTCACTGACTCTCTCTGCCTTGAGTGCGATAGCGTGGGCTATAGAGCATGCGCTAAGATTGGCAACTTAGCATGCGCTGATATTATGTGCTTTGCGTGCACTATCCATCAGGTGACTCCAACTTGACTGCAGATTACTTGCCTTACTGCAGATGACTTTCCCTCGATAGTGTGCGCTACCCTTCAGACTGTATCGTGCACTAGGAACATGATTTTCCTTCAGTGTAACAGCTCGATGGGATAGATTTTAGTTAAATGTTTTGAATATAATCATCATCAAAATACTTTGAGTCAACAAGTACTAATCGAAGTTCTATCTCATCCAAATATAAAAGGCAACTAAGCAAAAATAATCATCAAGGTTGTGAACTTAATGACTTAATTTATATGCTTATGATATATAAGTGACAATGCCACTAATGCTTCATTTGAAGAAATAATGAAGTTTAGTTGAGTTTAAAGGAATTATTCAGTTTCATATTATTCCAATTGAATAATGATATGATTTTAACAACGGATAGAATGAAAAGATTCTCATCCATTATGACGGGTGTCAAAAGATTGATTTGATCAAATAATGCCATAGTTATTTAAGTAGATGGCAAGAATGTGGAGTTTGAACTAACTTTGCTTTCTAAGTGAATAGCAAAGAGTTCGAAAGTAATTAGAATAGACCACTAAGTCTCACTTCCATAGGTTCATTTTGTCATAAGTGGAAATTCCATCTAAGTCTCAAGAATCTTATCCTGGTTACCCCGTTGTAAGTATCCTTCTCTAATACCACTCCCGTCACACCCCCAAACATTGGAAGGACGAGGGCGCGACGCAACAGTCGATCAATCAATTCATTGCAATTAAATACATAACAATAAATAGTAGAAGCTAAATATCGATAAGAAAAAATCCAAAGCAACGATATACACAAAAAGTAATCTCCAAATTACATGGACTACAAAGTTACAGTGGAAAAACAAAATGATTCAAAGGACGGAGTACACACTTATTTACTACAAATAAAGATACGATAGGTATTCATGTCTCGGCAGTGGAATGATCTAGACAGTCTTTTCTTCAGAATCATTTTCATCCGCTTCTAATTGCTCATAGTCTGGTTTAAAAGGGAAAATGGAGGGGTGAGAGAAAAGGTCTCACTGAGTGGGTAACCGTGTGCGAGTGCTTGTTTTTTGTGTAGAAATATTTATGTGATGGCATGCCTCGATATTTGAGAAATAATGCAATATGATAGAAATATTGTTCTATAAATATTAAGGTATTTTGTGCATTAATCTTTGATTATATGAAATAACTGTATCCAATTCTGTGGATAATAATTAGGATTCAATCATTCAATCAGTCAATCAATCAATCAATCAATCAGTCATTCAATACACTTTAGCTTCGGAACCTGCTGATTTGGACTTGGAACCTAAGCTCTCCTTGTGACTCCCAACAATATAGGCCGTCGCCCCAATATTTGGACCGTCGCCCCAGTAGTTTGGCCGCTAAACCCAATCACAAGTATCAGATAGTTACAATACAATGCTTGCTCAAGCGCACAATATTTTAATCATGCCATTAATGATACGATCAGTTATATATTAGTTGTGTTAGGGTTTAATATATTATTTAATTTGTGGCACGAGCGTTAAGGATTGGACACTTGGATTAAAACTTACGAAATAATAAATTAATAATTGATTGAAAATTAGCTAACGACTCGAGAGGAGTTTGAGTTAGCTGAATTGATATAAAAAGCAGTTTGGAAACTGAATTTTTGTGTTATTAAATATTTACCCGACTTTCTTAGATTATTATCTCGTGGGTATTATTATTTGAAATTAATCCGGATGTGGTAAATTTTATGAGGTATTTTATTTTAACTAGTAATTACAGAATTTCTAAGTTTCTACAGAAAATTTAGATTTTATTCCGGAATTTTAATTTCTTTTATTTCGATCCCGAATTTAATGTAAATAATAATTTTAACCCTTTGAATCTAAAATAAATTCCGATTGTTATAAAATTTCACGGTCAGAATAGTTATGCTTTAATAATCCTCTTTTTAGTCGAGAATTAGAAAAACAATTTCTGTCCTAGCCATTTTGTAAAAATTATATTTTGGTCCCAAAATTGTTGAAATTATGTTTTAACCCCTAACCTTTGGAAAAACGAGTTTCGATTCCTATAAACTTTTTGGGCAGAGTATTTCATACGTGAATAAATTTTATTTTACGTCCAGAAATGTGAAATTTAACTTTAACTCCGAAACTTTCACAAAATTTACTAATTTGACCTCGAAACTTTCAAAATAGCCTTTTTAACCCCTTAGGACCCGGAAACTAGTTCCAATTCTTGTAAAATTTTATAGGAGGTATCTAGGCACTTAAATAAGATTTATTTTTGGTTCAGAATCATAATTTAAGGTTCAGTCCTATTTTTTATAAAATTACAATTTGACCCTGAAATTGTACGGACTTTGCATCTTTGACCCCTAGGCTTATAAAATGATACCCAAGCTTTTCAAATATTACGAAAAGGATACCTACATACTAATAAATATTATTTTCAGTCCAAAACCAAAAGTTTCTCACAATTTTTACTTTGGTCCTTAAGTTTTCATTCGATTGCATTTTAAGCATTTTATTAGAGGATTAAATAATAAGTAATATATAATATAAGATATTATATATATTATATTTTTTTTAAAAAGTTGAGGGGTAACTAAGCAAATACTATAGTTTGACTCTAGGGTTTACTTAGTATAAATAAAGGGTTTTGGACAAGAAGTTGTCATAAGAACAAAGTTACACAACCCTAGATGTGAAGAATAAAAAAAATGACCCTCCCTTCCCTTTAGTTCGGCCGCCACTTTCTGTCAAGAAGTCCCGGTTCGTCCATTCTGTCTTCTTTCCTTAGTTGATTTTGACCAACAGTACAAATCCATATAGCAAAGAATTATTTGTTGTACTGTTTATCAACATTATTCGTAAGGATCTTGCAATCCGGCTTGTACCAATTGTTCGTGTTTGGATCACCGAAATAGGACGACGGTTTTCATCAGCTTTTTGTCCGGATTTTTAGATCTGTTCTTTGGATTAAGGTAATTCGATGAACTCCTTATAAAATCAATTAAATTACCGCATGAAGATCCTCATCTGGATTTTCTGATAATTGTTCCGCTGCGTTTTTGCTCAAATTTCTTGTACTAGATATACGTAAAACCCAACAGTGGCATCGGAGATAACTTGCAAGTAATATGCAGAACATGTTCATATGCTTTGAATATGTAATTGTGTTCTTGATTATATTTATAAAATAGAGATTTTATAATTTTTTTCTAATTTACTTTCATTAAATCTGATAGTTAAAAATCAATTTTATGCTTTGAATATATAATTGTGTTCTTGATCATATTTATAAAATAGAGATTTTATAATTTTTTTTCTAAGTTACTTTCATTAAATCTGATAGTTAAAAATCAATTTTCTAGCCTGTTTGCGATTTTTTTTGTCTAGAACTGTTCTGGAATAGAGCTGCTTCTGGTGGGTCAGCGGACCGGGTCGGGTTGGACCAGAACCTGCAGGTCAGGGAAAATTCATAAAATATTTGTGCTGTTGGTGGAATTTGATCCCGCGGTGTCCGGAAGCCAGGGCCCATGCTTGTTAATTTAATGCACCGAGTTCTATTTAACCAGTCCAGCCTGTTCAAAATTTCTAATAAATGTTGTCAAAAATGTTGTTTTTGTAGGTGGCGGGTTTCGAAAACGAGCGACTGCGTATGGCGCGGCGCATAGCAGCCATCTAGGCTACTGTCCATGTTTGTTAATTTTAACAGGGAATGTATTCTTATGCCTGAATGTCAGGGAGATCCACAACGTGCGTTTATTTATTATATGATAATTAATTGTAGTATATATTTTGTGTATGACATGACCATAAATTGACCAATGTGATTGGATGTTTCAATTTAAATTTAGGTTGGTTTCAAGGTCTGCATGTTATTAATTAGAATTGGTTTTTACGGCATGTGAATCGTTTATTGATTTATTTTCAATTTGCGTCCTACATGTCGTTTGCCCTCTTGTAATTTACTTCACTAGTATAGTATAGTTTCTCATTAATGTAATGAAGACAAGAAGGAAACAAAAGACGGACTCGAGGAGCAAACTGACACGTATAGCGTTCCAAGGAGTTGGAATATTAATGAGGACTAATTATACCCTTTAGATTGTCCTTTGTGTTTTTCATGTTGGCTCATAAAAATCACGATAGGATTATGATCATGCTATACACAGTCCTATGCTTTATTATGTCATGTGATGCTATGTATGTTTAAATTTATGCATGTATGTGATGCGGTGTAAGTTTAAATGTATGTTAGCCAACATAGACATGAAACATAGGATAAAGCCCCTCGTTAAAATTTTAATGCCGTTCAGTTAAAACACCTATCAAGACTTCGGTCATCTTGAGCAGGTCATGCCAAAGCTGGGTGCTCGGATTATCTTAGTAAGGTAGGATATGTAATGGTGATATCTACATATTTTGATGAATTAGGAATTCAAAAAGTTTTGAACCTTAAGGCATAAGATGAGATTATAACATGCTTGGGCATAATGTTGGGATAAACACAGCCTGTTTTGATAATCGCCATTGTACAACAAGAAGTCCTTAGAGTCAGAATTTCGCTAAGTATGGAAGCTGTTAGGAAACTCCGTACACCCTATCCATACAGCAAGAGATCTTCCTACAGAGTGCAATCCTACAGAGCCTACATATTCATACAGCAGAAGTTGAAGAGCGTTGGATACAGCAGTCTGGCTGTAGATGTTTTACTCAGAAAAAGTAAACATCCAAAAGTACTGAAGAATAACTTTATACTATTGTGAAATAAACTTTGTTTATTTATAAAGTATTCACGGTTAAAGCAGCATTTATTGCTGATAAGATATCATTTAATACGGCCGAAAGAGAACAGTCTGAACGCGGTGAAGAGCATTTAATGCAAGGTCAAAAAGAATGTCTAAAGCATTAAATGCAAATTACCTTTAATTCAAACATTCTGCAGCCGCTAGTCAGAGACGTCTAAATCTCACCAACCGGCCAACGACTATAACGGTTCTATTTCTAAGGTTATAAATAGCCCCACGCAAGAGGACATTGCTCACTTACACAATTCGTCTCACGCAGTACATCTGACAAATAGCTCTGATAATTAAGCTAAGATAGAGCTGTATATTTCCTGAGCATACAACAGTATCTAAGCGAAGAAATATACAAGTCCTCATTGCAAACAACACATCATGCAACAATCGCTCATCAATGTATACAACTATTGTTTGAACTTATTCTACCATCTTTACCGTTGAGATCAACCTTAACCCTGTGTGGACTAAGCCCTTGCTAGTTCTGATATGTGTGGGAACAATAACATTGAAGACGAAACTTCGATCTATGTGAGAAGAAGCAAGTCAAAAGAGCTGAAGTCAATCTATGTGAACGGCCAAAGCTGTGGTCCCTTTATCAACCTGTGTGAACGATACAGAGACATGTTTAGTTAAAGTCATGTAGTTGTGTATGTAGTGATTTTAATGAATGTTTTACTCCTGTGTGGAGGACCAGTAGACATAGAGGGGTTACCTCGAACCACTTATATTTGTTTGTTATTTACTTTCCGTTCTTACTGTTTTCATTTATAATTGTGATTTATAGTATATATTCTGAAAACCCTATACGCATCAAGCAAACAGGAGAGTATCTTGTTGTTGTGCTTACATCAACTCACTATTAGACTTTTGCTACGCAATTAACATCGAAAAACATACAGCTTATTGTGTTCTCACTTTCTAAGTTGTTTACTCTATATTCTGTGGCCAATAAGTGGTATTATAGAGGTTGATTCTAAAAATAATCAGTCGATTTTTAATTGAATCAGATCCACAAATCACTATATTTTGAAAACTTTGTTTTATACTTTTATCATTTATCCTATGTATAAGACGGACTCCTCTATGATAAATAAGATTCATATATTTTCCATTAACGAATTTAGTGACTGAAGAATTAGGATGGAAGCCCATCTTGATGCCATGCACGAAGAAATGATTTATGTCATCCAGGAAGGACCTATCAAGATTATGAAGGTCAACACATCCCCAAGAATGGAAGAGCAACCCTATGCAGAGATGCTCGATAAGGAGCACGATCAGTGGACGACTGATGAGCGCAACCGTGCTAACCTAGAAAATGTAATACCGCTGATATTTGTTTCCTATTTTATACATATCTCTATTTATACCTTTTATTAAATATTGAGTTGCATATTATTTATCACATTGGTATCGAACTTCAATTGAGATATGTTGCTAGTCGTATTGGTATATTTTTTCGAATAAACTGCAATATCTCATATTATATTTCACCACAAGTATTTATTTTTTTATTATTAGAATCATTCACTTAATGAAATATGGTTCTCTACTTTTAAACAATCAAGTGAGAAATTACTTTTAAATTCCTATTCGATCTCATTTGAAAGAAAATGATCAATTGTATCACCCACTTGTTATGAAATATGTGTAATATTACATATATATTAGTCATTTTGATACAAGCATGGCTAACTTTGTCAAAAATAAAACAACCATATCCTACAACCATATTTTATACTAGAAAACAACTGTATATTAGACTCACTCCAATCATTCACGTATTTTTATATGCACCTACAACACCATGAATACACTCTTATACACTCCAGGGCGGAGTGTTAAGCTTGAGTCCTGATCGATAACGATCTCGACCCCTGAAAGTGAAAACCAGAATTCTAGTCAGGAATCTCACCAAACAGACACTGCGTCACCGCGGGATGGCTCCCATACATATGTTGGGAATAGTGCCCTAGTGTAATATCCGCATTTTTCTTTCCCTTGTAATTGTATTTCCGGTGTAATTCTCGATTGTAGTGACCCTCGTGTATCCTTCAGTGTAACTTTTCCGTCATCTTTTGATCTGATTTTATTGTAATTGTTGTGCGGAACCGCCGTTTCGGGGTTGCCGTGGATTCATTCTATGCTATGATGCGTTTTGAGGTGTTCTGTTGGATGTTTCGTTCGTATTCTGGTGTAGTGGACCGTTTATGTTCTGTACCTAGCGCGCCGCTGATTTATGCGCATAGCGCGCGCTAGAAGTCTCCTTGTAGCGCACGCTACGTTTACTTAAATAGCGCGCTAGCGAGTGAACCACAGGGGTGGCGGTTCAACTCCCGTGCCTCGGACTATCGGATTAGCGCACGCTATCTTGTCTAGCGCACGCTAATGTCGGGAGACTAGCGCCACGTTAAGTTGTTGATGGCGCGCGCTAGTGTATGGTGTCGATCTTGGGCGATTTACTGCGAACTCAATCGAGATGCTAGTTAGCGCACGCTACGCTTGTATGGTAGCGCACGCTAACGGATCGAGTGGGTTACAGGCGGTTTGTCACCGACTCGGCGATGTGCAGGTAGCGCACGCTATTGGTCGATAGCGCACGCTACCGAGAAGCTATTAGCGCACGCTACGTATCGAGTAGCGCACGCTAACGCCAATTACAGCTCTTTCGGGACGCTAACGGTAGGGTTTGGAACCTTATCCGTTAGCGCACGCTAACCTTGAGGTTTTAGCGTGCGCTAACACTCCCTGGCTATATAAACCAGGGAGTTGACCGAGAATATCACAATTTCTCATTTCTCTCCTTCTTCCGCGGCCGAGCGATTCCAGAGGCGATTTGAGGCGATTTTCTTCTTCCAATCACTTCAGAGATTCTTTTGCTTGAATTCTTGGTGTAGATTAACATCATCCACTTGTGTTTCTCATCCTAAATCCAAGGTAATCGCTTAGAACCCTACTTTTGGATAATTTGGGGGTTTTGGGATTTTCTTCCGATCCGTTTCGTTTTGTTGATGGATTCATGATGAATATGATTAATCTTGTTGATATCATTAGTTTTCCACGGATTCATGGTATATTTTCATAGTTTTGCGAAATCGAGAGGGTTTGGTTGTGGTCCGCCCTCGTTGTTACTTTTGGTACAAATATACATGAATCGTAGGCGGGTTTCCGGGTGTATTCCATTTCCGTAATCGTCTAGAGTTGGTTGTGATTGTGTTATTCGAATCGTTAGGTTCATTTCCGCTGGTTCCTTGCGGTCGTGTTCAACTCTTCCGTTCCGTTCGTGTCATCGTCGATTTAATCGAGGCAAGTATCCTTATGAACTTACAATCTTGACATGGTAGTATTGTATGAGAAATGGTGTCTGTGTGTATGCTCACTACGGGTTAGATCCGACGGGGTCTCGGTAGGGGTCCACAGAGACGTGGATCGACGAGCTTGCTTTTAACCACTACGGGTTAGATCCGACGGGGTCTCGGTAGGGGTCCACAGAGACGTGGATCGACGGTTAAATGTGGTGAAATTTTACAAATGTGTTTTGATATTGGCATTTCCGGAAATGAGTGCTTTCGAACGGTTTTCTTTATTGCATGCATTTACTATATGTGTAAGATGTAAATTGTTCATTGGGTTACTTGTACTAGCGTAATTGCTAACCCCTCTGGGGACCCGTTTTGGGGAAATTCGTTTTATGAATTTCAGGTCAGGTTCATCGGGACGAGCGGGCGCTGGACCAGTACACGGATGATGGCCATGCGTGATGATTGTGCATAAGTGACGTCTTAATGTCTTTTTGTCTTTTCATCTTTTGTGGCTTTTGAACTAATAGTTGTACTCGAGTACTTAAGAGTTCTTGTACGTCCGGATTGTATTGTTGCCTTTATGTTTGTGTTGATTGATGATGTTACGTTTGACCGGTTGAACCGGGTGGTTTATTCTGTTTTGCGTCTTTATGACATGGTGTTGGTTTATCGTTTATGTGAGTCGATGAGTATGATGCTGTTCAGCCTGGTGGGTCCCATATAGGGATTCACGGCGCTGTAATATACCTCGAATATCTTGAGGGTGTTACAGAAAATGGTATCGGAGTCCTAGGTTTATGGATACCTAGGCTTGTCGGTCTATTGGGTCTTGTGGTGTTTTGTTTTGCACATCATCGTCACGCTGCCATGATTCCGGTACTACTAGTGTCCGTAAGTTTTCCTTCCTCTGTTCATTAATTCCTTGTATCATACCTTTGATTTTCGACTGGTAATCGTTCTTTTCTTGTACTGATCCTCGTATGGCTTTTGCTACTTATTTAACTCCAGTATGGATGCTGGAAGAGGTCGTGGTCGCGGTCGTGGTCGTGGACGGCCCAGGGGCGGCGT
Organism: Orobanche coerulescens; assembly: GCA_033398695.1. Lineage (NCBI taxonomy): Eukaryota > Viridiplantae > Streptophyta > Magnoliopsida > Lamiales > Orobanchaceae > Orobanche > Orobanche coerulescens. Next base: position 142,636,104 of record CM065802.1, on the reverse strand, counting down.
GGCGGCCGGTGCGGCGGCCACGTCACGATCTTGAGGCCGGCGTGCGGCGACCGTCATAGCCATGCTTCTTCTCGGAGCGTGCCGATCTCGGTATTGCGGCCGTTATGCAACAAATGGTGAACCAAATGGCGGCAATAGCTCGGGCGGTTCGAACCCGGATCGGCCCACGCTAATCGGGCGGAGCGGACCGTTGGCTCCAAGACGTCATCAAGATGCATCCTCCTCGGTTTTCGGGAGCTTCGGACCCGATTGGGTAGGAAGGGTGGATCAAGGAGATATCTAAGGTCTTCGTTGCCACTAAGCGTCACGAGGAACGTAGAGTCCCTATTGCCCAATACTTTCTCACGGGGGGCCTACGGACCGGTGGGAGGCCGTTGGGCCCAAAGACCATCCGCTTCGTGGGCGGAGTTTCAAGAGTTGATGGAGATCGAGTATTGCCCGTGGCGATCAGACAGGCTCGGGTACATGCTTTTATGATGCTCAACCACGGGATATCCCCGTAGCTCAAGCTATTGCAGATTTTAACAAGGAGTTGGGTTATGTAAAGACCCAAGTTGTCGAGAGAGTGACAAGATTTTCCATTTCTCAGACGGATGAAGTTGCCGATTCGGGACTATATGTCGGGGCTTGTATGCACTACCTTGAAAGATTACGAGCGGGGCCCTTGCTTATGATATATGCATGGCGAGTGAGGCGGCGCGAGAGTAAGCAAGTCCATGGGAACTTTTCGGGCCACAAGAGTGGGGGTCGGCGAGATCCCAATCTGCTAACTTCCCCGCGGCGGTGGTCCGGCTCGTTCATTGGGGGTCCTCGTGGAACTACCGGTGCTCCTTTCCGTGATGTGAAGTGTTTCAATTGTGGTAAATGCAGGCCACGTCGATCGTACTTGTTTGAGCCCTTTCTTTGACGTGTAATCAGTGTGGCGGTAGGGCCACAAAGTGCTACTGTCTTTGAGAGGAGAGAATTCTTGGTGCCGGGCTTCCATTCCAGCGCCTAGGGAACCAAGTGTGAATCGAGATCGTTTGCTCCTCGGTCTCATTGAGTGCTAGTCGGGGAGAGGTCGGGTCAGCCCTCTAAGGGGAGCTTCGGTGTCGGCTCCGCCCATCCGCGGGTTTATGAGATGCGGAAGACCGATGACCCAGCGGCTACCGTGGCGACAGGTACCGTTTATATTCTTTCTCATCCTGTCAGTGTGCTTTTCGATTCCGGCGCTACGCATTCGTACATATATTTGGATTGTGTGCGCCGTTTGAGTCTCGACTGTTTGACGCCTTGTGAACCCTTCATCGTTAAGCTTCCTAGCGGCGATAGGATCGTTGGTGATCAGGAGGTTCGAGACTGTTCTGTATTTATTTGTGAGAGGACTTGGCCCTCTAATCTTATTGTTGTGAGTATCGAGGGTGAGGATTTGATTCTTGGTGATGATTGGCTCGAGCGGCATGGTGCGATCATGAACTACCGCACGAGAATCATCACTATGTTAGCCGAGGACGGCACCAAGCACTCTTTCGCGGGGCGAAAGAGGGGAAACCAGAAATTCGTCATTAATGCCTTGAAGGCGATGAGTCTCCTGCGAAAGGGGTGTACTGGTTATTGGTGTTATGCCTTGAAGGCGGAGGATGGTGGAGTCGAGCTTTCGTCGATTCCAATCATTAATGAGTTTCCTGATGTATTTCCTGACGAGTTACCGGGATTGCCACCGGATCGTGAGGTTGAGTTTGCTATAGAGTTAGACCCGGGCGCGGCTCCTATTTCGAAGGCGCCCTATCGCATGGCACCTTCAGAGATGTCCGAGTTGAAGAAGCAGTTGAGTGAGCTTCTGGAGTCGGGGTATGTTCGACCGAGCGCCTCGCCTTGGGGCGCACCGGTCCTGTTTGTGCGGAAGAAGGATGGTTCACTACGTTTGTGTATCGACTATCGCGAACTAAACAAGGTGACCATCAAGAACAAGTATCCTTTGCCGAGAATTGATGACTTGTTCGATCAGTTGCAGGGAGCTGCGGTATTCTCGAAAATTGATTTGAAATCGGGGTACTATCAGCTCCGGGTGAGAGAGTCCGATGTGCCGAAAACAGCTTTTCGGACGAGGTACGGACATTATGAGTTCGTAGTCATGCCTTTCGGGTTAACTAATGCGCCGGCGGTGTTCATGCAGATGATGAACAAAGTTTTTATCGAGTATCTGGACAAGTGCGTCGTCGTCTTTATTGACGATATTCTTATTTATTCGAGGAATGAGGAAGAGCATGCCCATCATTTGCGGATAGTATTAGACATTTTAAGGACCGAGCAACTCTATGCAAAGTTCTCGAAATGTGAGTTATGGCTGAAGGAAGTGATGTTTTTAGGTCACGTGATTTCACGTAGGGGGTTCGTGTGGATCCGCAGAAGATTGAGGCCGTATTGGATTGGGCACCGCCCAAGAATGTGAAGGAGCTCCGTAGTTTCTTGGGTTTAGCTGGCTACTACCGTAGGTTCGTCGAGGGTTTCTCAAAACTAGCTCGGCCACTCACGCAGTTGCTCCGAAATCCGAGAGGTTAAATGCGGAATGACGAGGCGATCGAGTTTCGAGGAGCTGAAGAAGCGGTTGACTTCAGCCCCGGTTTTGGCGTTGCCATGTGGCAACGAGGGTTTTGCCGTTTATAGCGATGCTTCGGGTCAGGGTCTTGGGTGCGTATTGATGCAGCACGGCAAGACCATTGCCTATGCGTCGAGACAATTGAGGCCGTATGAGATGAACTACCCTACTCATGATTTGGAGTTAGCGGCAGTCGTTTTTGCGCTCAAGATTTGGCGTCACTACCTTTTCGGCTCTACATGTCAGATTTTTACCGATCACAAAAGTCTGAAATACATATTTACTCAGCGAGAGTTGAATATGAGGCAGAGGAGGTGGTTATAGTTGATTAAGGATTATGACCTCGAAATCCTTTATCATCCGGTAAAGCGACGTCGTGGCCGACGCCTTGAGTCGGAAACGATTGCGTTGCGACGCTTGAGATCCTTACATCTCGGTCGAGCTTCGGAGGGCTTTGATCGAGTTAGATGTTGAGGTCTCATTGCGGGAGGTGTCGGGCAACTTCGTGCTTTAGAGATTTTGTCGTCTCGATCGATGAAATTAAGTCAAGCAATCGGGGATCCGATGATTACTCAAATCCGAGAGAACGTTCTTAAGGGAAAGTCTCACGGGTTTGTGATTCACGAGGATGGTATTTTGAGATTTGAGTCGGCTTTGTGTGCCGAACGACTCGGAAGTTGAGGCGAGTATCTTACGGAGGCCCATGCTACACCTTATTCCGTTCATCTGGTTCGAGTAAGATGTACAAGGACACGAGAAGAAATTTCGGTGGAATGATATGAAGGATGAGGTCGCACGATTCGTAGCGAGATGTTTGACTTGTCGTGAGTCAAGATCGAGCATCGGCTGACAGGTTATTGCGATCACTTCCCGTTCCGGAATGGAAATGGGAAGATATATCGATGGATTTCGTTACGAGTTTGCCGAGATCGAGGTCGGGCATGAATATGGTATGGGTGATTGTTGATCGCCTGACCAAGTCGGCACATTTTCTGGGCATCAAGGATACTTGGGGCCTGGAGAAGTTAGCTCGTGTGTTTATCGCGCAGATTGTGAGACTTCACGGTACTCCGAAGTCTATTGTTTCGGATCATGACGGTCGTTTTGTATCGCACTTCTGGCAGGCGGTGCATAAGGCATTGGGTACCCGTTTACATTTGAGTACCTCTTTTCATCCCCAGTCAGATGGACAGTCGGAACGCACTATCCAGACATTCGAGGATTTGTTGCGTGCTTGTGCTCTCGATTGGAGTAGAGACTGGGAGGAGCATTTGCCATTGATCGAATTCACGTACAACAATAGTTGGCACGCGTCGATTCGGATGGCACCATATGAGGCACTTTACGGGCGGCGATGTCGATCACCGATTTGTTGGAATGAGGCGTCCGATTTGGTCGGGACCGAGCCGGATGTCGTTTTAGAGACGAGGCGGAAGATAGAGTTAATTCAAGAACGGATGTTGACTGCCCAGAGTCGACAGAAGTCGTATGCCGACGTCCGTCTTCGACCTTTGGAATTCGAGGTGGGAGATCACGTTTTGCTAAAGGTGTCGCCGACGAAGGGAGTTTTTCGTTTCGGGAAGAAAGGGAAGTTGAGTCCGAGATTTATCGGCCCCTTTGAGATTCTCGAGCGAGTAGGTGGGTTGGCATACCGTTTGGCGTTACCTCCGGCCTTGAGTCATGTTCATAGCACTTTCCATGTTTCCCAGTTGAGGAAATATGTCCCGGATCCTAGTCACATCATCGATTATGGTGAGATTGATGTCGCCGAAGATGTTACTTTCGAAGAGCGCCCTTTGAAGATTTTGGAGCATCGTGAGAAACGATTGAGGCATAAGACCATACCTTTGGTCAAGGTGCAGTGGTCGAGACACGGTGTCGAGGAGGCAACTTGGGAAACCGAGGATAGCATGCGTGCTAGGTACCCCGAGTTGTTTGTTTCTTAAGTTTCGGGACGAAACTTATTTTTAGAGGGGTAGAATGTAATATCCGCATTTTTCTTTCCCTTGTAATTGTATTTCCGGTGTAATTCTCGATTGTAGTGACCCTCGTGTATCCTTCAGTGTAACTTTTCCGTCATCTTTTGATCTGATTTTTTTGTAATTGTTGTGCGGAACCGCCGTTTCGGGGTTGCCGTGGATTCATTCTATGCTATGATGCGTTTTGAGGTGTTCTGTTGGATGTTTCGTTCGTATTCTGGTGTAGTGGACCGTTTATGTTCTGTACCTAGCGCACGCTGATTTGTCTGCATAGCGCGCGCTAGAAGTCTCCTTGTAGCGCACGCTACGTTTACTTCGTAGCGCGCGCTAGCGAGTGAACCCTGGGGGTGGCAGTTCAACTCCCAGGCCTCTGGACTATTGGATTAGCGCATGCTATATTGTCTAGCGCACACTAATGTCGGGAGACTAGCGCACGTTAAGTTGTTCAGTAGCGCGCGCTAGTGTGACTGTCCAGTACTGGGCAGTTTACTACTGAACTCAATCAGATGCTAGTTAGCGCACGCTACGCTTGTATGGTAGCGCACGCTAACGGATCAGGTGGGTTCTGGGAAGTTTGTCACTGGACTCGACTGATGTCCGGGTAGCGCACGCTATTGGTCGATAGCGCACGCTACCGAGAAGCTATTAGCGCACGCTACGTATCGAGTAGCGCACGCTAACGGCCACCACCCGGCTACCGGATCGACGCTAGCGGTAGGGTTGGGAACCTTATCACGTTAGCGCACGCTAACCTTGAGGTTTTAGCGTGCGCTAACACTCCCTGGCTATATAAACCAGGGAGTTGACCGAGAATATCACAATTTCTCATTTCTCTCCTTCTTCCGCGGCCGAGCGATTCCAGAGGCGATTTGAGGCGATTTTCTTCTTCCAATCACTTCAGAGATTCTTTTGCTTGAATTCTTGGTGTAGATTAACATCATCCACTTGTGTTTCTCATCCTAAATCCAAGGTAATCGCTTAGAACCCTACTTTTGGATAATTTGGGGGTTTTGGGATTTTCTTCCGATCCGTTTCGTTTTGTTGATGGATTCATGATGAATATGATTAATCTTGTTGATATCATTAGTTTTCCACGGATTCATTGTATATTTTCATAGTTTTGCGAAATCGAGAGGGTTTGGTTGTGGTCCGCCCTCGTTGTTACTTTTGGTACAAATATACATGAATCGTAGGCGGGTTTCCGGGTGTATTCCATTTCCGTAATCGTCTAGAGTTGGTTGTGATTGTGTTATTCGAATCGTTAGGTTCATTTCCGCCGGTTCCTTGCGGTCGTGTTCAACTCTTCCGTTCCGTTCGTGTCATCGTCTATTTAATCGAGGCAAGTATCCTTATGAACTTACAATCTTGACATAGTAGTATTGTATGAGAAATGGTGTGTGTGTATGCTCACTACGGGTTAGATCCGACGGGGTCTCGGTAGGGGTCCACAGAGACGTGGATCGACGAGCTTGCTTTTAACCACTACGGGTTAGATCCGACGGGGTCTCGGTAGGGGTCCACAGAGACGTGGATCGACGGTTAATTGTGGTGAAATTTTACAAATGTGTTTTGATATTGGCATTTCCGGAAATGAGTGCTTTCGAACGGTTTTCTTTATTGCATGCATTTACTATATGTGTAAGATGTAAATTGTTCATTGGGTTACTTGTACTAGCGTAATTGCTAACCCCTCTGGGGACCCGTTTTGGGGAAATTCGTTTTATGAATTTCAGGTCAGGTTCATCGGGACGAGCGGGCGCTGGACCAGTACACGGATGATGGCCATGCGTGATGATTGTGCATAAGTGACGTCTTAATGTCTTTTTGTCTTTTTATCTTTTGTGGCTTTTGAACTAATAGTTGTACTCGAGTACTTAAGAGTTCTTGTACGTCCGGATTGTATTGTTGCCTTTATGTTTGTGTTGATTGATGATGTTACGTTTGACCGGTTGAACCGGGTGGTTTATTCTGTTTTGCGTCTTTATGACATGGTGTTGGTTTATCGTTTATGTGAGTCGATGAGTATGATGCTGTTCAGCCTGGTGGGTCCCATATAGGGATTCACGGCGCTGTAATATACCTCGAATATCTTGAGGGTGTTACACCTAGGACATTCGATGTGCCTAGATTTGTAATTGTCACATTTAAATAAAGTTCTTTGATATCATTTATTTCTCATTGATTATTATAATGTGTGCATGTTTTAATATTATAATAATTGGATAATAGTTATTCACGAATAATAAGATTATTCAAATGTCCCTGGTAAAATCGCGTTGAGTAGAGACTCAAGTGATTAATATACTAGTATGAGTTTGATTGATAATCATCGGATGATTATGCGTATGGTACGGATCAATCTTATGGGAATTGGTTGGAGAACTAATACTGGACCGACCCGCATTGAGATCACTGCATGGAAATATCATAAGTGAATCTCAATACAGTATGTCAATAAATCATTGAACCTGAGATTATCATAGAGTCCAACATGATAACTGCTATGCCTTGACGTAATCCAACGTCATCTGAAATATGGTGATCATAAAGGTTAGCGATCGGGATTAGTGGGAGTCATGTAGAGGGCAATGAATAATCAAGATGGGGATTTGTCCCTCTCTTAAGTGAGAGAGATATCTCATTGGGCCCCTCGATAAGTAGGATCTAGGAAATGCATGGCCATGCTCAAATGAAGAGTCATTTGATTCAATCAGTCTACTTAAGATCGAGAAAGCATTTGAACATAAATAAGTATGACAGACTCCATGACTTAGTTCAAATATGATATCGCGTGACAAAGGGATTTGACACGTTAAAATGTTTAATGGACTATTAACTTATATTATTTGGGTAATCATAATGTCTTGCTAGAGGCCGCTTATGATTTATTATTTAATAAGGTATTAAATATTTGCCAACATAATATAAGCCTTTTGGGTTGCACGTACGATAATTATAGACAAGTATGAATAAATATCAACTGGGAATAATAAATATAATATTGGATATTATATTTATAAGGAGATTAAATAATAAGTAATATATATAATATTGGATATTATATATATTGTATTATTTAATAAGTTGAGGGGCAACTAAGCAAATACTAGATTATTGAATCTAGGGATTACTTAGTATAAATAAGAGATCCATGACAAGGAGTTGTCATAAGAACTCCTACAAAAATTGCCTCCTTCAAATAAGAAGATAAAATCGGCCACTTCCTCTTGCAGTAGAAGAACGACGCCGGTCGTCTAATCCTCTTCCCTTAGTTGATCTTGATCAATAGTACAATCCTTCTAGTAAGGAACTTGTGTTGTATTATTTATCAATATTATTCGTAAGGATCTAGCAATCCGGCTTGTGGAATTGTTCGTGTGTGGATCACCAAAAGAGGAAGGAGATATTCATCTGCTTCTAGTCCGGATCTAGAATTGTTCAATCGGATTAAGGTAATTCGATTAACTCTTTAATTAAACAATTAAATTACTGCATGAGATCCTAAATTGAGTTTTCACGTTCATTGTTCCGCTGCGTTTTTACTCCGATTATTTTATATTCGATGCATAGAAAACCCAACAGTGGTATCGGAGACAACTTGCATGTAATTTAATTGTTTGTGTAGAACATATTTATGTGTAAATTATGTTCCTGATTGTGTTTATAAAATATAGATTTTATAAAATAATTTTTCTGGTTTAATTGGATTAAATCGGACCGTCAAAAAAATAAATTTTCTGGACTGTTTTCGCGATTTTCTGCTCTAGAACTGTTCTGGAACAGATCTGTTCCGAGACGGGTCGGGTCAGGTCCGGGTCGGGTCGGGCTGGACCCGCGGGCTAATTTTATTAGCAAAAATATTTTTGCAATTGAAGGGTTTCGAACCCTGGTCATCAGACCGCCTTTCCGCCGACTTACCATGTGCGCTGCGATTTTGTTTTGAAAATTTTCTCACGGATGTTTTATTAAAGGGAGGAAATCTGTTTTAATATTGCAAAATTAATTCCGCAAAACACGGGATTCGAAGCCGAGTCCATTGCCTTGAAATCCGGCGCTTTACCATCTCGGCTGGGAACTGTTTTGGTAGTTTCAAAGTAATCCTTTTCTTACAAGCCCTTTTAATATAAAAGTAAATTTGGAAATAATAGTTGCAAAATGTTGCAACTGCATCCACCAGGTTTCGAACCCGGGCAAACCCGTGCCCAGATCGCGCTGGCAGCCATCACGGCCATAGTCCAGATTTGTTCATGTGATGACTCAAATTTTAATTATTGTCTGATTGTCAGATAAATTGATTATTTAGTATATTACATGCTTTATTAATTATTTGATAGTTATTTATGGTATGTGTATGGTGTATGGCATGACCATAAATTGACCAATATAATTGGATAATTTATTTTCTTTTGGGTTGGTTTTACGGCCTGCGTGTCGTTTAATTATACTTGGTTTTACGGCCTGCGAGTCGTCCATTTAAATTGTTTATTATTTTACGGCCTGCGTGTCGTTTGCACTTCTTGTAATTTAATTTATTAGTATATTATTAAATTTCATTAATGTAATGAAGACAAGAAGGATGAGAAAGACGGACTCGAGGAGCAAATTGATCGTGTATGACGTTCCAAGGAGTTGGGAAGATCAATGAAGACCATATTTAACCCTTTAGATGACCTTTGTGATTTTTATTATGGCTCATGAAAATCACGTTAGGATTATGGTCATGCTATACACGGTCCTATGCTTTATTGTCATGTGATGCGATGTATGTTTAAATTTATGCATGTATGTGATGCTATGTATGTTTAGATGTATGTTAGCAAACATAGACATTAACATAGGATAAAAATCCCTCGTTAAAATTTTAATGCAGTTCATTTGAAAAACACCTATCAAGACTTCGATCATCATGAGTGGGTCATGCCAAAGCTGGGCACTCGGATTATCTTAGTAAGGTAGGATAGGCAATGGTGATACCTATACGTTTAATGAATTTGGAAATCAAAATAGTTTTGAACCTTAAGGCATAAGATGGGATTATAACATGCTTGGGCATACGATGCCAAATCCCATGATATAATCTAGGAGTTACATATGATGTAATCGATAAAGAGTTATCCACCTAAAGTAGTTCAATTCTAGGCGTCATGCCAAAGCTGAGTTTAGGATTGTGCGAAATGGGATCTTAGCCCACTAAAATTACAAATGTTGTAAATTGAGGGTACTTTGTTTTAGTGGGAGTATTTTTCGAGAAATAAAATAATGTGACTAAATATTTTGCATATTGAATTTTGTAGAATGGCATCAAACAACACATCCACCATTTCACTACGATCTGTCCTTGAGAAGGACAAGCTTAAAGAAAACGGCAACAACTATCTGGATTGGATCCGGAGCTTGAGAATAGTTCTCAAGCAAGAAAGAAAGCTGTATGTTCTTGAGGAAGAAATTCCCGATGAGCCAGCTGACAATGCAAACAAAGGAACAAAAGACAAATGGAAGAAACATTGTGATGATTCCATTGATGTCGGTTGTCTTATGTTGGCCACCATTTGTCCAGAACTTCAGAAGAATCTGGAGGAAATGGAAGCTTATGAGCTAAATGCTCAACTCAAGGAAACTTTCTCGAAGCATGCTAGGCAAGAGAGGTATGAGACCTTTCAAGCCTTGTATGCTTGCAAGATGGTTGAGGGGACATCTGTCAGCGCTCACGTGCTCAAGATGAAAGGATATATTGATCATCTTGAAAGACTTGGTTTTCCACTTTCTAAGGAGCACTCCATGGATGTGATCCTAAACTCATTGCCCGAAAGTTTGGTCAGTTCATTATGAACTATAATATGAATGAGATGGAGAAGTCCATTGCTGAGGTGCATGGGATGCTTAAAACGGCTGAGCAGAATATTAAGAAGAAACCAAGCCATGTGTTGATGGTCAGCAAAGAGAAATCCTTTAAGAACAAAGGCAAGGGCAAGGGTAAGACAAAAGTTGCCAAATCTAAAGACCCTACTAGGCCGGGTTTCAAGGCTAAAGCTCCCAAAGATGGAAATTTCCATCATTGCAATAAACCAGGACACTGGAAAAGAAATTGCAAGATTTACTTGGAAGAGCTAAAGCGTACCAAGGGCAGTGAGACTGCCACAGGTATATTTGTTATAGAAGTTAACTTATCTACCTCTAACTCCTGGGTATTAGATACTGGATGTGGATCTCACATTTGTACAAATGTGCAGGGGTTGAGAAGCAGTAGAGAACTGAAGAAAGGGGAAGTAGATCTAAGAGTCGGCAATGGAGCAAGAGTTGCTGCACTAGCCATAGGAACTTATGATCTAGTTTTGCCCAATGGGCTTTTGTTAGCTTTGAACAATTGCTATTATGTTCCTGCTATGAATAGGAATATTATTTCAGTTTCTACATTAGATTGTGAAGGTTACAGTTTTCTTATTAAGAATAAGATCATTCGTATTTTCTTTGATGACTTGCTTTATGGTACTGCAAAGTTATATACTGGCCTTTACAATATTGATCTAGATGAGTCCGACACTTTGGAAGTATATAACATTGCATCCAAGAAACCTAAGCTCAATGATTCTAATCCGACTTACTTATGGCATTGTCGACATGGTCACATAAACGAGAAACGCATTTCTAAACTCCATAATGATGGACTTTTAGACTCTTTTGACTATGAATCATATGGGACATGCGAATCTTGTTTATTGGGCAAGATGACGAAGAATCCTTTCACCGGTCATGGAGAAAGGGCTAGTGATCTATTAGGCCTAATACATACTGATGTATGCGGATCTCTTAGCACTCATGCCAGAGGCGGATACTAATACTTCATTACATTCACCGATGATTTTAGCCGATATGGATAAGTTTATCTTATGAAGTATAAACATGAATCTTTTGAAATGTTCAAAATATTCCAGAATGAAGTACAGAATCAACTTGGCAAGACAATTAAAGCCCTTCGATCAGATCGAGGTGGGGAATACTTGAGCCAAGAATTCGATGATCATCTTAGGAGTTGTGGAATTGTTTCGCAACTTACTCCTCCCGACACCTCAAAGATAACGGAGTGTCCGAGAGGAGGAATCGAACTTTATTAGATATGGTTCGATCCATGATGAGTCGAACAGAGCTTCCATTATCATTTTGGGGCCACGCCTTGGAAACAGCAGCATTCACCCTTAACCGTGTTCCATCTAAAGCAGTTGAAAAGACACCATTTGAGAAATGGACTGGTAAAAGACCAAACTTGTCTTTTCTAAAGATATGGGGTTGTGAAGCGTTCGTAAGGCGGCAAGTGTTTTACAAACTGGCAGCCAGATCTGAAAGATGTTTATTTGTGGGATATCCTAAGGAAACTAAAGGATATTACTTTTACAAGCCCGCAGAGAACAAAGTGTTTGTTGCTCAAAATGCTGTATTCTTAGAAAGGGAATTTATTTCCAAAAGAGACAGTGGGAGAAGAGTAATTCTCGAGTAAACTCGATAACCACAAGAAGACATCGCTTCACCTATGGAAACCGAACAAGCTCAACAAACAGTTGAAGAGCCCATTCAAAGTACACAAGTCCCACGCAAATCTGATAGGATGCGACATGAACCTGAGAGATATGGTTATCTCGTAACAGAGGATGATGATGCATCGCTCATAGATGATGAGCCTAGTACCTATACAGAAGCTGCTTCAGGACCAGAGTCCGAGGAATGGCTAGAAGCCATGAAGTCTGAGATGCAATCCATGTATGACAATCAAGTTTGGAACTTGATAGATCCACCTGAGGGTGTTAAAACCATTGGGTGCAAATGGGTCTATAAAAAGAAGAAAGACATGGATGATAATCATAAGCATATATAGCTAGACTAGTGGCAAAAGGTTATAGACAGATTCATGGTGTTGACTATGATGAGACCTTTTCGCCAGTAGTCATGCTTAAATCAATTAGAATTTTATTTTCCATTGCCGCATACTATGATTATGAAATATGGCAAATGGATGTCAAAACAGCATTCCTTAATGGAAACTTACTCGAGGATGTGTACATGACACAACCTGAAGGTTTTGTTCATCCAGAAAATTCTAAAAAGGTTTGCAAGCTTCAAAGATCCATTTATGGTTTGAAGCGAGCTTTTGAGTTGGAATCTTCATTTTGATGAAATCACAAAGAGTTTGGTTTCATTCAAAATGAAGATTAACATTGTTTGTACAATAAGTTTAGTGTGAGAATATTTGTTTTATTAGTCTTATATGTAGATGACATATTACTCATTGGAAATGACATTCCCACCTTGCGCATACCAAGACTTGGTTGGGAAGTTGTTTCTCAATGAAAGACTTAGGAGAAGCTGCTTACATTCTTGGGATAAAGATCTATAGAGATAGATCAAAGAGATTGATTGGTCTGAGTCAAAGTACATACATTAATAAAATATTGAAGAGGTTCAATATGCAAGACTCCAAGAGAGGACTCTTGCCAATGTCACATGGCATTCATCTGAGTGAGACTCAGAGTCCTAAGACTCCTGATGGGCGAGCCCGTATGAGCAAGATATCATACGCTTCGGTTATTAGATCGATCATGTATGCCATGATTTGTACTCGACCAGATGTATCGTTTGCTCTTAGTATGACAAGTCGATACCAATCGAATCCAGGTGAAAGTCACTGGACAGCAGTGAAAACCATCCTAAAGTACTTGAGAAGAACTAAGGATGATTTCCTAGTTTATGGAGGGGTGGGAAACGAGCTGGCTGTAAGAGGTTACGCCGATGCAAGTTTCGAAACCGACAGAGACGATTTCAAATCGCAAACTGGTTATGTGTTTGTATTGAATGGAGGTGCTGTGAGTTGGAAGAGTTCCAAGCAAAGCACGGTTCTTTGATATTCTGAGTGAGTACCTGGCAGCATCGGATGCAGCTAAGGAAGCCATGTGGATCAAGAAGTTCGTTACCGAACTAGGAGTGGTGCCAACCATCCAGGGTCCCATAAGCCTTTATTGTGACAATAATGGTGCAATTGCACAAGCTAAAGAGCCTAGGTCCCATCATAATTCCAAACATATACTCATAAAATATCACCTAGTCAGAGAGATCGTCAGACGAGGAGATATTACAATATGCAAAGTAGCAACGGAAGAGAATGTTGCAGATCCACTTACCAAGCCTCTCTCACAAGGAAAGCATGTTGAGCATGCTAGAGCGATAGGACTAAAAGTCATGAATGAATAGTCCTAGTGCAAATGGGAGATTGTTGGGAATAGTGCCCTAGGACATTCGATGTGCCTAGATTTGTAATTGTCACATTTAAATAAAGTTATTTGATATCATTTATTTCTCATTGATTATTATAATGTGTGCATGTTTTAATATTATAATAATCGAATAATAGTTATTCACGAATAATAAGATTATTCAAATGTCCCTGGTAAAATCGCGTTGAGTAGAGACTCAAGTGATTAATATACTAGTATAAGTTTGATTGATAATCATCGGATGATTATGCGTATGGTACGGATCAATCTTATGGGTATTGGTTGGAGAACTAATACTGGACCGACCCGCATTGAGATCACTGCATGGAAATGTCATAAGTGAATCTCAATACAGTATGTCAATAAATCCTTGAACCTGAGATTATCATAGAGTCCAACATGATAACTACTATGCCTTGACGTAATCCAACGTCATCTGAAACATGGTGATCATAAAGGTTAGCGATCGGGATTAGTGGGAGTCATGTAGAGGGCAATGAATAATCAAGATGGGGATTTGTCCCTCTCTTAAGTGAGAGAGATATCTGCTGGGGCCCTCGATAAGTAGGACTGAAGGAAATGCGTGGCCATGCTCAAATGAAGAGTCATTTGATTGATCGATCTACTTAAGATCGAGAAAGCATTTGAACATAAATAAGTATGACAGACTCCATGACTTAGTTCAAATATGATATCGCGTGACAAAGGTATTTGACACGTTAAAAGGTTTAATGGACTATTAACTTATATTATTTGGGTAATCATAATGTCTTGCTAGAGGCCGCTTATAATTTATTATTTAATAAGGTATTAAATATTTGCCAACATAATATAAGCCTTTTGGGTCGCACGTACGACAATTATAGACAAGTAGAAATAAATATCAACTGGGAATAATAAATATAATATTGGATATTATATTTATAAGGAGATTAAATAATAACTAATATATATAATATTGGATATTATATATATTGTATTATTTAATAAGTTAAGGGGCAACTAAGCAAATACTAGATTATTGAATCTGGGGATTACTTAGTATAAATAAGAGATCCATGACAAGGAGTTGTCATAAGAACTCCTATAAAAATCGCCTCCTTCAAATAAGAAGATAAAATCGGCCACTTCCTCTTGCAGTAGAAGAACGACGCCGGTCGTCTAATCCTCTTCCCTTAGTTGATCTTGATCAATAGTACAATCCTTCTAGTAAGGAACTTGTGTTGTACTATTTATCAATATTATTCGTAAGGATCTAGCAATCCGGCTTGTGGAATTGTTCGTGTGTGGATCACCAAAAGAGGAAGGAGATATTCATCTGCTTCTAGTCCGGATCTAGAATTGTTCAATCGGATTAAGGTAATTCGATTAACTCTTTAATTAAACAATTAAATTACTGCATGGGATCCTAAATTGGGTTTTCACGTTCATTTTTCTGCTGCGTTTTTACTCCGATTATTTTATATTCGATGCATAAAAAACCCAACAACATATAGCCACCTGTGGAAATTGAAATCGAATACCACGGTTCCTGTTCTTTCGCCTAAAGAGAAAGGTTGCACTGAATCCGGAAATCAGAATAACCCCTTAACCCCGAAATCCATCATTGCTGAACCGCCGCGACCGCCGCCGTCACTGTTGACCGCGAAACTAGAGCTAATAATGTCTTTCCAATTGTACGTCTCTGGTCATCCGTTGTTTGCCTGAGACAGCCGCTGGAACATCCCTATCATTGAGATCGAGACTCCATCAGAAATCTCCAAAGCCCAAACAGTGAAAACGATATTCACCAAGATGATGTTCACCGAATCGCGCATGGGTAAGTCCTAGATCAGATAGTTTTGCAAGTAATCTGACACAATAGCCCAAACAGATTTTCCGGGGTCATGTACTCGTTCCGCCATCGTTCGTCGCGACTGTCGCCGTCGGTGTAATATCCGTGTTTTCTATTTTCGGTAATTTCTATTTTTTGGTGTATGTTCGTTTCGGACAACTCGCTTAGCACTGTTTTGGAATTCTGAATCTATTTTGTTCTTGGAGTTTTTCCGTCTGGACGAGTTTCGAGGATGTTTTTGCATAATTTCATCTTGAATTATATCTTGCCGCATGTACGTTCGATTCTCGTAAAACTTGTTCGTTTTCATTGTTTCTTGATTTGTATAAGTTTGTATGGTTGAGTTGGTCGTGTTGAAACTTTCGGATTGTTAATCCGACGTTGTATCGCGAATTTCGGACGTTTGAGTCGTTTTGTAATTTCTTAGAAGTTTAGGGTGCTTTCATCCTCGTTGTCATATTTTGGATTCCCCGGATGTTGGTAGTGTATTTTCTTTCAAAACTCAGCTTCGTTGTTATGGATACCCCATGTTTATACTTTTAATTCTATCCTTGCGTTGCGTTTCATCGATGTATCGACTGTGCTGAGCTAAGTGTTTAGCATTGCTGAACTGCTGCATGCATAACGTACGTTATGCATGCTCCTTTACGTGCGTTATATAGGCATCATAACGTACGTTATACCCTGTTGGTAACGTACGTTATGGTTTCGCAAAAAGAGTCTAGATTGTTCGTTACGTACGTTAACCTGAGAGAGGTTACGTACGTAACCTTCATAACGTATGTTAACAATAGGCGTTAACGTACGTAACGCGCAGTCAGGCCCTTTAATACCTGACTTACCCTCAGTCTCCTCATTTCGTTTCTTCTCTTTCTTTCTCGCGACGTGAGTTCTCTTGGAGCGATTTGGAGCGATTTGTCCGGTGAAATCCGTAGAAACCCCCTAAAGGTTGATTATTGCATTCCAAGGAAGATTAATCATCATCATTCTCCGTCTGAATCGAGGTATAATTCCTTAGAACCCTAACTTTTGGGGATTTTGGGGTTTTGTTTTAGGTTTCTCCCTTCTAGTCCGATTTGCCCCTTACGATTGTTAGATTTCGATAGCGTAATCACCATCCCTTGCTTCTCTTGTGGTTCTGCGGATTAAACTCGATGTTTTTCTCCGTTGATAGTTGGGATTCGGTTTTGACCTAGTATGACCGATAAATTTTTCCAACGGGTAGAATTAGGATGAATTCTTACCTTCCGCATTTTTTGAGACTTGTTGTATACCTTTATTGTGTTAGGAACGGATTTGGGAGGATTGTTCGGACCGAAACCTATTCCTTCGTCGTTTCCTTCGTTTCGTTTTATTCCAGGCAAGTACATGTATTACATTCCGTTATGTGCGTATGATTTTGATGCGAATCATGTAAATGGTGTTATTGAACGAATGTGATTGTTTCTCTTCCACCTGGGGATGGCGTGTGGCCTCTGAGGGCCGATACTAATGGGTACGGCCATGGAAATGGACTGGGGTGCGTGTGTTGATGTTCTTCCACCTGGGGACGGTTCGACGGGACCTCTGGGGGCCGATACTAATGGGTACGGCCGCGGAAGTGGTTTCTCACATGGGGACGGTCCGACGGGACCTCTGGGGACCGATACTAATGGGTACGGTCGCGAGTTACCAAGCGTGGATAATTGTGATGTGGAAAACTTGTTGATATACTGTTTTGGTGTTATTGTGATATTCCGGAATATTGATTTTCAAAATGATTTTCCTAACGATTTATTTGCGTTGAATCATGTATGTATATAATGTTGTGTAATTATGTACTTGCACTAGCTATTCGAATGCTAACCCCTTAAATGGGGGAAATAAGTCTTATGCATTTCAGGTACTGGTCGAGCTGAGGAGCTGGCACGGGATGCGCATCCAAAGGATGGGTTGGCATGATGATGTGGCTCGAGTCTGTATTTTTCTGTTTTGTCATTGCATCTGTTGACTACTGGAGTTAGACTGTTTATTTTTAAACATGGTTTAAGTCCCCTGCGTGGGCAATAAATTGGTATTTAACTTATGCCTCATGTACTCCGTTAAAATGTTTTGGCCGAGGCCACGGCCTTATTTACTTTTTGGGTGCATCTTTTGGGTTATCATTGTGGTTTACGTGTCATGAGTTAGCCTGGTAGACCTCACGGGGGTTCTACGGCGTGTAATGTCCCCTTTGTGAATTGGGATGTTACAATTATGGTATCGGAGCCTAGGTTTTGAATGTCTATGCTGTCGGTTGATGTTGGGTCTGTCAGTTGTGTCGTTAGAGTCAGTCGTTGAGCCTAATATCATTGTGCTACCATCTTTTCATGCGACCCGTGGCTGTAAGTCTCCTCGAACTCTTATATTTCTGTATTCGTTTTCTTGCGTTGTCCGGAATTGAGAATTATGATACTAACATTCTAGATTGTGAATCTTTCTGATCTTGTTCCTTTCGCATTTTCTTCAGTATGTTGAGAGGTCGTGGTAGACCAGCTAGGGGACGCGGCCGAGGCCGTGGTCGGGGTGCTGATAATGAAGAGGGCTCACTTTCTCAGTCCTCTGCAGACTCAGCCTCTCACTCAGTGCCGTCGGGTAATAATGCCGACGCCGGGGCTACTGCCGTACTCCAGCAGTTAGTAGCCCAGCTTGCTCAGATAGACGGTGTCTAAGATGCACCCTCCTCGTTTCTCCGGATCTTCTGACTCCCTCGGTTGGGAGAATTGGCTCTTTCAATTGTCCAGGACCTTTGATGCCGTAGCTTGTCCTGAAGACAGGAGGGTACATATTGCCCAGTACCTCCTGGATAAGGAAGCTGCGGAATGGTGGGAGGCCGTTGCGCCCAGAGACCGTCGGGCCACTTGGGATGAGTTCAGGGCTGCTATGGAAGCAGAATATTGTCCGCCGCCAGTCAAAGAACGCAGAATTGTGGAGTTCTTCACTGCCACACCTCAGGATGTGCCTATTTCTCAGGCCATCATTTCTTACAATCAGCAGTTGGGTTTCGTGAGAGATCAAGTGAGAACGGAGGCTGATAAAATCCGTTACTTCAATATGCGCATGAAGCTGCATATTAGACAGAGTATGGCGCCGCTCATGTGTGCCACTTTGAAGGAATACCAGGATCGCGCTCTGGCGATCGAGATGGCTGTCCCGGAATCAGAGTCGGTTTCGGAAGCTAAGAAGCACAAGACTACTGGTGGGTTCTCAGCCGGAAAAGGTGGTCAGTTTTCGAGGTCTCGTTCTGCTCCTACACCTAGGAAGAGGCCGTTTCATCAGGCCGGTGGATCTCAGGGTAGCAACTCGATCCCGATCTGTTGCACCTGGCGGGAGAGTTTGTTTTAATTGCAGTCAGCCCGAGCACGTTGTGAAGGATGCCCATTTCCGTTAGTTGCTTGCTTTACTTGCGGACAGACCGGGCATCGGGCGGCCCACTGTGAGAGGTCCACCAGGGCCGCTAGAGTTCCGACTACCACCGCCGATCAGAGGGATCACAGCACTCCAGCTACTCATGTTCCGCAGAATTCGGGCCGTGGTAGGGGTCGGGGTCAGCCGGATCGTCGTACAGCGTCGAGTTCGGGTTCAGTTCACCCCCGATTGTATCAGATGAGGCGTACAAAGGAGACAGATGTTCCAGTGGCGTCAGGTACTACTCAGATCCTTACTCATCCAGTGTCAGTGCTTTTTGATTCGGGTGCTACCCATTCCTTTATTGCTTCGGATTGTGTGAGTCGTATTTGTTTTGACTGCTTGTTTGAGTGTGAGCCGTTTGTAGTGGGTACACCCAGTGGGGATCGTATGGTTGGGGACCGGGAAGTTAGGGATTGCCCAGTGAGGATCGGGAGACGGGATTGGCCCTCGAATCTCATTGTTATAGACCTTAAGGGTGAGGATTTGATCCTCGGGGACGATTGGTTGGATCGTCACGGTGCTATCATGAACTATCGGACTCGTACCATCTCGATAGTTGCCGAGGACGGCACCGAGCATATTCTCGTCGGCTGTAAGCCGGGTAGGTCGGGGAGTGTGATTAGCGCCTTGAAGGCGATGAAACTTCTGAACCAGGGTTGTGTCGGCTACTGGTGTTTCGCTCTGCAGGCGGAAGATGGTGGGGTTGACATATCGTCGATTCCAATTGTTAGCGAGTATCCCGATGTATTTCCGGACGACTTGCCGGGATTACCACCACATCGAGAGGTGGAGTTTCCTATTGATCTTGAGCCGAATGCGGCCCCTATTTCTCGAGCACCGTACCGTATGGCACCGTCGGAGATGTTAGAGTTGAAGAATCAGTTGGGAGAGTTGTTAGATAAAGGGTATATTCAACCGAGCGCATCGCCTTGGGGTGCGCCTGTGCTTTTTGTTAAGAAGAAGGATGGATCGCTTCGTTTATGTATCGATTATCGAGAATTAAACAAGTTGACCATAAAAAATAAATACCCTTTGCCCCAGATTGACGACTTGTTTGATCAGCTTCAGGGGGGCGACAGTCTTTTCGAAGATTGACTTGCAATCGGGCTACTACCAGTTGAGGATTCGGGACAGCGATATACCGAAAGCTGCCTTTCGGACGAGATATGGCCATTACGAGTTTGTGGTTATGCCTTTCGGGCTAACCAATGCCCCAGCAGTGTTCATGCAATTGATGAACAAAGTTTTTATTGAGTATCTGGACAAATTCGTAGTCGTCTTTATCGATGACATTCTTATCTATTCACAGAGTCGGCAGGAGCACGCCTTACATCTCCGAATTGTATTAGACATTTTGAGAGCTGAGCAGTAGTATGCGAAGTTCTCTAAGTGTGAGTTTTGGCTCGAGGAAGTGATGTTCCTCGGGCATGTGATTTCAGCAGAGGGAGTTCGGGTAGATCCGCAGAAGATAGAGGCGGTGATGGCTTGGGAACCGCCTAAGAATGTGAAGGAGGTGAGGAGTTTTCTGGGTCTTGCCGGCTATTACCGTAGATTCGTTGAGGGATTTTCTAAGATCGCTAGACCACTCACTCAGTTGCTCCAGAAAACTCAGAAGTTCGAGTGGACTGCAGACAGACAGGACAGTTTTGACGAGTTAAAGAGACGTTTGACTACCGCACCCGTTTTAGCATTGCCTCAGGGAAACGAGGATTTCGTAGTGTATAGTTATGCTTCGGGCCTTGGGCTCGGATGTGTTTTGATGCAGAGAGATAGGGTCATTGCGTATGCGTCCCGCCAGTTGAAACCTTATGAGGTGAATTATCCCACGCACGATTTGGAGTTAGCTGCGGTCGTTTTCGCTTTAAAGATCTGGAGGCATTATCTCTATGGGTCGTCGTGTAAGATTTTTACAGATCACAAGAGTTTGAAGTATATCTTCAGTCAGAAAGAGTTAAATATGAGGCAGCGTAGGTGGTTGGAGCTAATTAAAGATTACGACCTTGAGATACTTTACCATCCGGGTAAGGCTAACGTAGTGGCTGATGCGTTGAGCCGTAAGCCGATGGCGTTACCGATGTTGTAGGTACTTACACCACAGAGTAAGATCCAGTGAGATTTTATCTGTCAAAATATTGAGGTTTGGGTTCAGAGAGTTCAGGGCCAGCTATGTGCATTAGAGATCACTTCAACCTTGACTGATAATATCAAGGCGAAACAGTATGATGATCCGTGTTTAGTCCAGTTGAGGGAGGATGTGAGGAAAGGGAAAGCCCCTGGATTTGTGGTTCAGGATGATGGCGTTCTGAGATTTCGCGGCAGGCTATGTGTACCGAATGATATTGAGCTGAGACAGAAGATCTTGAGTGAAGCTCATACCACACCTTACTCCATACATCCTGGTACGAATAAAATGTACAAGGATGTGAGGAGCAACTACTGGTGGAGTAATTTGAAGACAGACGTTAGCGAGTTTGTGTCGAGGTGTTTGACCTGTCAGCAGGTTAAAATCGAGCATCAGCGACCCGCGGGGATTTTACGACCACTTCCTATCCCGGAGTGGAAATGGGAGGATATTTCTATGGATTTCATTACTGGTATGCCTAAGACTCGGACTGGAATGAAATGATTTGGGTCGTTGTCGATCGACTAACCAAATCAGCTCATTTTCTGAGTATTAAGGACACTTGGGGGCCAGAGAGACTTGCACGAGTGTTCATTGCGGAGATCGTGAGGTTACATGGGACCCCTAAGAGTATTGTTTCGGATCGTGATGGCCGGTTCATATCGCATTTTTGGCAGGTCGTTCATAGAGCTTTGGGAACCGAGTTGAGACTTACTACATCCTACCACCCTCAGACAGACGGACAGTCTGAGCGGACGATACAGACGCTAGAGGATATGTTGCGAGCCTGTGCTTTAGATTGGAAGGATGATTGGGAGTCGCACTTGCCATTGATCGAGTTCACATACAACAATAGTTGGCACGCCTCGATCAAAATGGCACCATTCGAGGCATTGTATGGGAGGAGGTGCAGATCGCCGTTGTGTTGGGGCGATGCGTCCGAGCTGATTGGTACCGAGCCTGATATGATAGTTGAGACGAGAGAGAAGATTACTCTGATTCGTGATAGATTGTTGACGGCCCAGAGTCGACAAAAGTCTTATGCCGATACACGTCGCCGACCGTTGGAGTTTGAGGTAGGAGACCATGTGTTGCTTAAGGTGTCGCCGACACGGGGAGTTTACCGCTTCGGTCGGAAGGGTAAACTCAGTCCGAGATTTATTGGACCGTTCGAGATTCTAGAGAGAGTTGGAGAGCTTGCATATCGGTTAGGTTTGCCGCCGTCCCTGAGCCACGTGCATAACGTATTTCATGTTTCCCAGCTTAGGAAGTACGTACCGGACCCTTGCCATATTATTGATTTTGGAGAGATCGAGTTGGGGCCCGACATTACCTTCGAGGAGAGGCCGATTCAGATCTTAGAGCGTCGGGTGAAGCAACTCAGGCACAAAACCATTCCTTTGGTTAAAGTGCAGTGGTCAAGGCATGGATCCGAAGAAGCCACGTGGGAAACGGAGGAGAGTATGAGGTCGAGATACCCCGAGTTATTCGCGTTGTAAGTTTCGGGACGAAACTTGTTTTTAGGGGGAGATAATGTAATATCCGTGTTTTCTATTTTCGGTAATTTCTATTTTTTGGTGTATGTTCGTTTCGGACAACTCGCTTAGCACTTTTTTGGAATTCTGAATCTATTTTGTTCTTGGAGTTTTTCCGTCTGGACGAGTTTCGAGGATGTTTTTGCATAATTTCATCTTGAATTATATCTTGCCGCATGTACGTTCGATTCTCGTAAAACTTGTTCGTTTTCATTGTTTCTTCATTTGTATAAGTTTGTATGGTTGAGTTGGTCGTGTTGAAATTTTCGGATTGTTAATCCGACGTTGTATCGCGAATTTCGGACGTTTGAGTCCTTTTGTAATTTCTTAGAAGTTTAGGGTGCTTTCATCCTCGTTGTCATATTTTGGATTCCCCGGATGTTGGTAGTGTATTTTCTTTCAAAACTCAGCTTCATTGTTATGGATACCCCATGTTTATACTTTTAATTCTATCCTTGCGTTGCGTTTCGTTGATGTATCGACTGTGCTGAGCTAAGTGTTTAGCAGTGCTGAACTGCTGCATGCATAACGTACGTTATGCATGCTCCTTTACGTGCGTTATATAGGCATCATAACGTACGTTATACGCTGTTGGTAACGTACGTTATGGTTTCGCAAAAAGAGTCCAGATTGTTCGTTACGTACGTTAACCTGAGAGAGGTTACGTACGTAACCTTCATAACGTACGTTAACAATAGGCGTTAACGTACGTAACGCGCAGTCAGGCCCTTTAATACCTGACTTACCCTCAGTCTCCTCATTTCGTTTCTTCTCTTTCTTTCTCGCGACGTGAGTTCTCTTGGAGCAATTTGGAGCGATTTGTCCGGTGAAATCCGTAGAAACCCCCTAAAGGTTGATTATTGCATTCCAAGGAAGATTAATCATCATCATTCTCCGTCTGAATCGAGGTATAATTCCTTAGAACCCTAACTTTTGGGGATTTTGGGGTTTTGTTTTAGGTTTCTCCCTTCTAGTCCGATTTGCCCTTTACGATTGTTAGATTTCGATAGCGTAATCACCATCCCTTGCTTCTCTTGTAGTTCTGCGGATTAAACTCGATGTTTTTCTCCGTTGATAGTTGGGATTCGGTTTTGACCTAGTATGACCGATTTCCAACGGGTAGAATTAGGATGAATTCTTACCTTCCGCATTTTTTGAGACTTGTTGTATACCGTTATTGTGTTAGGAACGGATTTGGGAGGATTGTTCGGACCGAAACCTATTCCTTCGTCGTTTCCTTCGTTTCGTCTTATTCCAGGCAAGTACATGTATTACATTCCGTTATGTGCGTATGATTTTGATGCGAATGATGTAAATGGTGTTATTGAACGAATGTGATTGTTTCTCTTCCACCTGGGGATGGCGTGTGACCTCTGGGGGCCGATACTAATGGGTATGGCCATGGAAATGGACTGGGGTGCGTGTGTTGATGTTCTTCCACCTGGGGACGGTTCGACGGGACCTCTGGGGGCCGATACTAATGGGTACGGCCGCGGAAGTGGTTTCTCACCTGGGGACGGTCCGACGGGACCTCTGGGGACCGATACTAATGGGTACGATCGCGAGTTACCAAGCGTGGATAATTGTGATGTGGAAAACTTGTTGATATACTGTTTTGGTGTTATTGTGATATTCCGGAATATTGATTTTCAAAATGATTTTCCTAACGATTTATTTGCGTTGAATCATGTATGTATATAATGTTGTGTAATTATGTACTTGCACTAGCTATTCGAATGCTAACCCCTTAAATGGGGGAAATGCGTCTTATGCATTTCAGGTACTGGTCGAGCTGAGGAGCTGGCACGGGATGCGCATCCAAAGGATGGGTTGGCATGATGATGTGGCTCGAGTCTGTATTTTTCTGTTTTGTCATTGCATCTGTTGACTACTGGAGTTAGACTGTTTATTTTTAAACATGGTTTAAGTCCCCTGCGTGGGCAATAAATTGGTATTTAACTTATGCCTCATGTACTCCGTTAAAATGTTTTGGCCGAGGCCACGGCCTTATTTACTTTTTGGGTGCATCTTTTGGGTTATCATTGTGGTTTACGTGTCATGAGTTAGCCTGGTAGACCTCACGGGGGTTCTACGGCGTGTAATGTCCCTTTTGTGAATTGGGATGTTACAGTCGGTATTTGCTGCCGTTTGGTTTTGTGGGCGTGCGCGTGTGGATAAGGGCCGACGGCACAAAAGAGATGAGAAGGGAGAGAGAGAGAGAGTAGATGGCGAGAAGAAGGGAGGAATAAGAAAGGTGAACTATGTGTATGTGTGTGCTTGTGTAATTTTCAGAAGAATATGAAGAGGGCAGAGAGAGAGTCGGGATCGCGGGGGAGATGAAGAGAAGAAGGGGCGGTGGCAGATCGGATTCATCAATTTGGAGAGTTGAGAAAAGGAGATTAATTTGGGTTAGAGATTTGATCGATGGACTGTCCGTTGATTTTTTCTAAATTGACAGTCCAATTTCGAATAAATTCATCTCCTTTCGACTTTGACCCAATTAAAGGTATGATATCATTAAATTATTATCTAATGATAATTAATTGACTTATTAGAATCAAGTAAATTAATGATAATATTTTGATTAATTAATCGTGTATTAGGATATGATTATTGGACGTACTTTGGGGACCATTGAGTGCGTGAGCTATCCCGTGATAGGAAATCGCGTTTGTTGGACCTAATGTTGTTCGTTTGATTGATTGGTGTTGCTCATTTGATCGTCGTTCGTTCATTTTGTGGAGGACGTTTTGATCAAACAAAAGCATCTTACGTCTTTGGTATTGAGCCAAGTGAATTCTTGCAGGGTTATGATGACAATATGTTTTATATATATTATACATATTTATGTTCATTTATGCTTTATGAATTTCGATTCATAGTGATGTTATTATTGATCTTGTCGATCGTCCATTGAGGAACATTGGTTCCGAGTCTTCTTTATACCCTCGTTGCATTTCGGTGAGGTGATTTGATCTTCGTTGGATTCGTATTTCCTTCGTTGAGTCGTTTGGTCCCTTGTTGGGAATTGTTAAGTCATTATTTAATTTCGATGTCACTTTTGTTGTCTCATGGCATTCTGGGTCACAATTGCGTGCCAATTGGTATGTGTAGGATTTTCATATCGGGCCCATATAAGGTCGTGTGTTGGTAGTTGACCTCACATTGGACTATGCACACGAGACGGTTACTTCGTGAGACTGATTAGGTACAAGACCACACGTGTATTCGATCGATACTCGTTGGTGGCTTGTGCACGGACACATTTCCATCCCGGGCGTAGTGTGACGCCATCCTTTGAACCGTAACTGTTAGTTGATTCATACAGCATGTTTGATTGCATATATTTTCAACGGGATTGGGTTATAATCTGGCCGATTCACATTTGATCACATGTGTTCGACGATTTGAGATTATGATCGAACTTATGGTTTATATAGCATGTGTGATTGCGTATATTCTGGTTTTGGATGATGATTTGTTAATTCATATAGCATATGTGATTATGTATGTTCGACATATTGAGATTTATTATCTTGTGTAACTGACCCTGTGGTTTTGGGCGAAATATGTTGTTTTATCATATTTTAAGTCGCGAGAAGGCTAAGACACAGGAAGACAATGTGACAACAAAGAGTCTCAGGGATACTAGTCAAGGGCCCGAGTCTTCTTGTTTCTAGATGTATTTTCTTTCAGTTCCACTGCATTTTTATTCTCTTGTATTTGTATTGTATCGGTATATCTATCTTCATATAGAGTATACTGTATTATGTTGATCTTGGTCTGTTTGGCACATGTTAGCTAGAATATCTGTATAAATTCCTCATCGGAGTATATGGTAGACATAATGTGGTTCGGTACTGCATTATGTTATGTCAAGTATTGTACTGTGTTTCGCCTGGTGGGTCCCAGTTGGGGATTTTTCTCTTTTTACCATTAAAATTAATTGTTATAAGATGAACAAATTAAAAACTCGCAAGTGTATGAATCGCTTTTGTAGGAAGCGGCAAGTAACTCCGAGGTCGATCTCACAAGGAGTTGGAAACGGTTTCAAATTTAATAATGTTCGGCAAATAGTCGAATTAACAAAAGTAAAGTAAAGTAAAATACACCAATGATTTGATAGGATTACAATCACAAACACAGAAAATTAGAATAAACGAAACGTTAACAACACCGAATTAAAGGTTAGATAATTAAGAGATAATAATTATGAGAATGATATGGGAGTTTAGAATCACCGACACACACGTAATCAATTATTAGTTCCGATACTCAAAGAAATAAGGTTTGGAATTATTGATTGCTCACGATTAAAAGAAATCCGTTTGATGACGGTAATTCTAAAAATCACGATTGTTCTTATCGAAAATAAGAGACACTCCTTTGATGGGGATGAGTCCCTAACTAACAATCAATTAACCGACTACTTTTGATGAGGTAAATCGCTAAAAGATCGTGTAAAAAAAGGTTTAGAACATTAACAATCGCTTCTATTGGGTCGTTTGATGGCGGACACCGACAAAAACCCTCGTTTTGAATAATAACAACTATGAAATAGGTTTGATGATCTACAAAGTTCTTATACGATGAACAAACAAATAGGAACAATCCCAAACTCTACCCGGAAAATCAATAAAAACAAACAATCGATAACATGTGTGTGGCTCAATCGTCTCATTCTGTTCTATTGAGTCGTGCTTTCGTATGTTTTTAAGTGTTTTTGCTCTTTTTACGCATGTTATGTTGTGTTTTTGTTTTGTAGGTAGCTGGACGAAGATTGTTGTGAAATATGCACTTTTATGACCAATATTGGCCATAAACTCCAATATTGCTGGACGAAGATTGCTGGACTTGCTATTGATCGTCATAAACTCCAATATTGCTGGACGAAGATTGCTGGACTTGCTATTGATCGTCATAAACTCCAATATTGCTGGACGAAGATTGCTGGACTTGCTATTGATCGTCATAAACTCCAATATTGGCCATAAAAGTGCATATTTCACAACAATCTTCGTCCAGCTACCTACAAAACAAAAACACAACATACCATGCGTAAAAAGAGCAAAAACACTTAAAAACAAACAAAAGCACGACTCAATAGAACAGAATGGGACGATTGAGCCACACACATATTATCGATTGTTAGTTTCTATTAATTTTCCGGGTAGAATTTGGGATTGTTCCTCTTTGTTTGTTCTTCGTATAAGAACTTTGTAGATTATCAAACCTATTTCATAGTTGTTATTATTATTCAAAACGAGGGTTTTTGTCGGCGTCCGCCATCAAGCGACCCAATAGAAGCGATTGTTAATGTTCTAAACCTTTTTTTACGCGATCTTTTAGCAATTTACCTCACCAAAAGTAGTCGGTTAATTGATTGTTAGTTAGGGACTCATCCCCATCAAAGGAGTGTCTCTTATTTTCGATAAGAACAATCGTGATTTTTAGAATTACCGCCATCAAACGGATTTCTTTTAATCGTGAGCAATCGATAATTCCAAACCTTATTTTTTTGAGGATCGGAACTAATAATTGATTATGTGTGTGTCGGTGATTCTAAACTCCCATATCATTTTGATAATTGTTATCTCTTAATTATCTCATAATTGTTATCTCTTAATTATCCAACCTTTAATTCGGTGTTATTAACGTTTCGTTTATTCTAATTTTCTGCGTTTGTGATTGTAATCCTATCAAATCGTTGGTGTATTTTACTTTACTTTACTTTACTTTTTTTAATTCGACTATTTGCTGAACATTATTGAATTTGAAACCGTTTCCAACTCTTTGTGAGATCGACCTCGGAGTTACTTGCCGCTTCCTACAAAAGCGATTCGTACACTTGCGTGTTTTTAATTTGTTCATCAAGTTTTTGGTGCTGTTTCCGGGGAGTTGGCGTTTAATTTTTGATCATGTTTCAATAATAGTTGAATTGTTTTTCTTGATCATTTTTCCGTTTTCATTATTTTCGATAAAGTCTAAAAATTCGCTCTAACTTCTTTTGCTTAGTGTGCACTATGAATAACACCAAATTCAGTCCAGTACCTACTGGACTGTCTGTCTCCAACACATTAGCGTGCACTAACGCTGAGAGGTAGCGTGCGCTACCAGTACTCAATTAGCGCGCGCTAAAGAGAGTACGTAGCGTGCGCTAGTCCACTACAACGATGACAATGATGATAAACTCGGCTCGATCCTCTGACCGGGTTGAAAGGCGAATGATAACTGATATACGATTCAAAATACGCCGAACGGTGAACACATGAATGAATATGAATGATGAATGATTATTAATGAGTGAAAAATTACTGAGTGATAATTTACTGAATGATAATGAATGAATTTACAACCGGGTATTATAAATATAACCAAACATAAATTAAACAACGTCGAAACAAAATGTCCCGAAGCCCGACCCGCGGCCTACGGCCCGACATCCACTGTCGGGCCATGGTCGAGAGGACTTGACCCTCTGGGGCGCTGCCCAGTAGCAGTCCGGCAGTCCCGACCGGTGATTTTTCTTGCTCTTTCCGTCCCGATTTCAAAAATTATACTTATATAATTTTAATATTACATATATAAATCAGTTTTTATATTTAATTATCATATTTTTATTTAAACATAAAATCATGAAAAGGAATTTTCGACGAACAATTAAACATCAACTATTTTACGGTTTGTGATTTCAAATCACAAAAACATATAATCAAGCATTTCAAATGCTAAATATCGTATATACGATCGCAAGAGCTCTCTTCGATACCACTGTAGGAATTCAGTGCCTAAACCGAATGCACATCGGAAGCAAAAAAAATAATTTAACCGAACCCCTTAAAGAAGACCGATCATGCATCGTATATACGAATATAAATGGACAATGAGTAAAGTATTCGAAATCATACCATTGTAGTCCTTTGATTAAATGTTGGTGAAGAGTTTGCCACAAACCAAATTTTGCAAGCCTTCTTGAAAAATCTCGAGCATCGAAAATAATGTACCTCTACTAGTCACATGTTGGAAGATGACGGAAAAAACTTTTATATATATATATATATATATATATATATATTCTCTAAGAATACGGCTAGAAATATATTTATATAGAGCTTATTGAAATTATTTATAACACTCTAAGTGTATAAATATAATTTTTCTCTCAATTTTTCTTCTCAAATCTTCTCTAGGAAACTAATGAAGAAAATGAACAAACTACTCTCTCAAATCTTAATGGCAGCCGTGTACACTAAATGGAATGGGAGCATGATTATGGTGGTGTTTGTTTTATTAAATAAAGTCCACACATAATACCAAAACTCTTTTATAAATAATTCACAAAGTAAATTATACTGAACCCCACATTATTTCATCATATCTTATATAACAACAAAATATGGTGATAAATAATCAGGGAGGTGGGTGGGGGTGGGGGGGGGGACATGACTGAGGAGGAGTTGGTTCGTTTCGGTACTTGAAATGGATCTTTGTGTGTCTAGTACGATAGATACACCTTGATACGTCTCAAATAAAAATAATATATTTAATTAATCTAATTGATTAATTATATTAAAATATTATTTCTCCAAAGAATAATTATTTATGAATTAAATTAATTAGCGAGTAATTTATTTAATTCACCGGACCGATTTAAGTTATCCAATAAATTAAATTAGACATCCAATGTCCAAAATTCATTAACATAAAATAAGCTCAAATTTATTCGTCGTATCCCTAATGTACGACTCGGTAGGTCCATCTCAGTAAGCAATGGGAGGAACCAAAGAGTTAAGCACCACCTAGTTAGTCCCGCGGCCTACACTATAACCTTACCGAGAACGAATGATAGGGATCATTCAAGAAGCATTCTATCGTGAATACCAGTATACGTATAAACCCTTCTTACATTTGTCCCGATCAAGTTATAGGGTCACGGCCAGTCAAACCCTATCTGTACTCGATGCTACGCCTGAATTAATGCAAATCGGGATCATTGATCTCTCGTGTATCTAATATAACTAGCTCAAATGCTTTGGCCAAAGACTTATGATCTCATCTGCCAATAACCGCATAGGACATACACCTGTACACTTATAGGAGAAAAAAAACCCTATATTGGTATACTTGTCGAGGTTCACCCCCACCTTTCGGTTTTCTGGGTCGAACTACTCTAGTAAAAATCTTAACGCCACAAGCACATTCCTACTAGATCCTCAAGTACAAGGTTCACGAATACCTATCACAACCTTCTAATTTCGTCATTGCCTATCCTAGAGTGAAATTCGTGCGACGAGTCAATGGTGAGTCGGTTCGAGTATACTAATCCATAAGCATACCACAAGGTATGCTCCCACTAACCACTAGTGACGACAGACACTCTCCAAGTCAATGTCATAAAAGTCTTCACATAAACTTAACGCACAATCATGTTTCATTGACTTGCGAATGATTAAGTATTTGAGCCATAAGCACTTCCAGTGCCGATCCCCTTTTCCAATAAGGAGTGGAATATCTGCTCTCAAATACGCGGACTAATTTCTATATATATTTACGATAGGAATACCAGCGATTACCAGTAAATAAAGAAATATATAATGTAATACCCGAGATTTTCGTTTCGGTTATTTTGGATGTTTTCGGATATTTCTCGGCTGCCGAGTATCGGTATTATTTTCCCTATGATTGATTTTTGTGTTCAGATGGTCGCGTATGATTATTTGTTAGATGATGTTTCATTTCGGATCGATGATGTTGTCCACGAGCGTTTCGTCGTGTTCGTTCTGTGCGTTTTCGGAAATCAAGTTGCTAGGTCATAGCGGTTGGGCACTGGCCGGACGATCGCGGCAGGAACCGGCAGGGTGGCTGGGCACTGGCCGGATAGTTGCGGCAGGGACCGGCGTAGTGCACGCTACTGTCGGATGGCAGCGTGCACTAATCGGTAGGCATAGCGCACGTTATCGGTCGGCCAGCGCACGTTACCTAGCTGGGCAGAGAAGTTTCTCAGGTTCTGGGCTCGGGAAGGATAGGCAGGTAGCGCACGCTACTGTCGGTCATAGCACGCGCTAATCGGCAGGTGTAGCGCATGCTGTCGGCCGACCAGCGCATGCTACATGGGACAGCAATTTAGTCCATAGAGTTCTGGACGGACAGGCTAGCGCACGCTAGTGTCTGTGCAGCGTGCGCTATCGCGGTCGGGCAGGCAGGTTCCGGTCGGCAGGTTGAGTCTACAGTACCAGGTCGTGCGGGCCCCGACCGAAGGTTCTAGGCTGAGACTGGCCGATACCGCATGCTAGTCCGGAAGGCTAGCGCACGCTAGGGATGCGCCAGTATAAATATGACTGAGCATTCATATTCTCACTCGTTTTTCATTTCTTTTCTTTTCTGTCCGCGGCTGGAGGCTTGGAGAGGTCGAAGATATGTTGTCAAGCAATGAATCCATGATGTCCTGGAGTTCATATCATTGATTAATCCTCCTATAACATCCTTTGAACAAGCGAATCAGGGTAAGATTTCCTAAAAATCCTAGTTTTGGGAAATTGGGGGGTTTTGTTTGGTTTTGCCCGATTTAACCGTAATAACTTGGATTTGTGACGAATAGATGATTAATATGATGTATTCTATCATTTCCATTGTTATTATATGGTTGGATTGTCTAGGGTTCTTCGTTTTGCTGAATTCCCAATTGACGCCTTGAAGGTGTCCGATAAAAGGTCCTAGAGGAGGGATTCGGGCGTTATGCGATTATTATTCCTCGTGCGATTGTTGATTTATTGATGATATGTCTTAGGGACGAAATCCTTGTGAAGGACTCGAGGTGGAACCCTCCCGTTCGTTGTTTTCTTCGGGGTTCGAGTTTCCCGGTTGAACCGTGTTCTTCGGAGTGTTCAGTAGCGGTTATTGAGGCAAGTATCTTGTTATACAACTTGTGTCTTGTGATTAGAGATCGTGTGTTGTGTTTTGATGGTTTGTTTATCTTTGAAACGTGTTTCATGTGAATTGGTTTTGTGTTCCCCGTTATATGGGATTGGTGATGACTATGTTACTTGGACATATGTATTGTGCATCGTGTTTTGTGTGCAGGATTATGATAATCGTGTTGGCTTGGTTGTACACATGGTTGTGCAATGTATTGTGTATTGATCGTGAGTTTTGTTGGTTGTGTGACATTGATTAATGACGATTGTTGTGATTGTTGGTATTGTGTTATGTACGCGTGATGCGTGACTTTGTGGTGATCAATGTGATTGATTTGCCGTGTATGGATTTGGTGAAATATGAATGTAACTGTGAAGATATGTGTTGTGATGCTAAGTTCACTCGTGCGGGTTCGACGGGGCCTACGAGGATTCATGGCAAGGGTCCATGGAATTAGAACTTAGTATGTGGTGCTGAGGTCCAGTCGTGCGGGTCTGACGAGGCCTACGATGACACATGGAAATCAATCATGGGGTCAGGACACAGTACGTCCAACCGTGTGGGTTCGACGGGGCCTACGGTGACTCGTGGCAAGGGATCACGGGGTCGGGACTGGATGTTGTGAATGTTGTGTTTGGCATAGTCCGTGCGGGTTGATGAACCTACAGAGCCACGTGACAAGGGATCACGAATGTTGCGTTTGGCATAGTCCGTGCGGGTTGATGAACCTACGGAGCCACGTGACAAGGGATCACAAATGTTATGTTTGTTGTGTTTGGCATGTGACATGAGTATACGGTGTATTTTCTATTGTGTTTGGCATAGTCCATGCGGGTTGATGAACCTACGGAGCCACGTGACAAGGGATCACGAATGTTATGTTTGTTGTGTTTGGCAGATGACATGAGTTCATGGTGTATTTGTTATTGTGTTTGGCATAGTCCGTGCGGGTTGATGAACCTACGGAGCCACGTGACAAGAGATCACGAGTGTTATGATTGTTGTATATGGTTTATGTGACAAGAGTTCACAAACATTTTGATTGATTGTTGGACATATTTTAATGTAAAGGATTTTGACAAACCAGGGACGTGAGTTCCTAGAGGCTTTTGACAAACTTAGGACGTGAGTTCCTAGAGGCTTTTGACAAACCTAGAACGTGAGTTCTTAGAGGCTTTTGATAACATAGGACACGAGTTCCTAAAAGATTTGCATTTTCAAAGATTTCCTAGATGGCATTTCATTTTACAAAGACTCACTTGTGTTGGTTTCTAAATTCATAAAACTTTTAGGGAATACATGAATGGTTGTTCATTGTGATTGGTATTGTGTGGTTGTCTGGTTTATGATTGGTAATTGCTTGTCACATTTTGTATGGTTTGATAGTTGCACTAGTAAAACAGTGGAGTTTTACTAACCCCCGAGTAATCGGGAGGTGGATATCTGTTTTGTGTCCAGGTTCATGCCGGAGCGTGGAGCAGTCACATGATCAGTGCGAAGGATGATGGTCATCGATACTAATGAAGGGTTATGGAATGAAGTTGTAGTGTTGTGACGTTGTATTATTTTTTAGTCTTCCGCTGTGTTGTATCGTTTTGTATTTTGGACCCCGGTGTGGGGATGAGTTGTAACAAATTGTTACTGTTTGATTCTGTTGTCTGACCCTATCGGTCCTTGTCTTTATGCTGTTTGATCCCGGCCGGTCAAATATTTGGTCGTATGTTTGTGTTCACCCTGGTGGATCTCCAGTGTGGGGTCCACGACGTGTAATATTCCCGGTTGTATTCTGGGGGTGTTACAATTATGGTATCGGAGCTTAGGTTGTGGAAACCTAGGCTGTCGGGTCGAGTCGAGTTATGTGTTGTGCTGTCATTCGAGGTGTCGATTGACAAGTTGAGTTGAGTTGAGTTGTGTTTTGTTCCGTCACTTGAGTTGTCGGATGGCGAGAGAAGATTAGTATCGTGGGCGACTGTAATCTTCGTGCGATCTGTGATGTAAATCTCCTCCGTTGTATTTTGGGTTTACTGATTTTGTCGCAAGTTGTTGTAAAATGAAGCCGTATTTGGTGCTTGTGATGCATTATGTGTGTACTGATCAGAGATGCTCAGGGGAAGCATTGATGATTCGACATGTGTTCGAAAACGGTGTTCGTTAGTTATGTTGTTAAACTTGGATGGATGGTTTGACTGTGTTTGAACCCGATATTTATGAGTTGTGTGTGGAATTTATGAGTATATATGCCCAATGGGCATACATTTTAAGATTGGTTGATTCTAGATAGTTGTTGTAATCGTATCCACTGCGTGTATGCTTGAATATGGTTTTCTTGAAGATACCATGGCTTGAGTACGCCGGTGAAAAAAAAACAAATTTTGAAACGATTTTGATGATACGATCAAACAGTGAGTTGATGTTGATTTTGAAAATTTTTGAATTTCAACGAACTAACTTGTATTTTAATGAAACCTGATGACAACATTTATGAAGGAGGTGTTCTGATGTATTTTGGGTGCTTGGTGAAATATTACCATTTATGGCATTTTGTCGCGTTTGAAAGGATTTTAAGAAAATGATTTTCGTGTATTAGTTCTATTTTCAAATGATCGAGTAAAAGATTCTAAAATCTTCACACGCTAATTTTTTTTTTGTATTTATGATTCAAACATGATTTTAATTACAAACGGGGTGATGGAAAAATCTTTCTAAATTGTGTCAGTAGCGCATAACGCACGCTAAATAGTATGCTTAGCGCGCGTTAAGATGCATTGTGTTGTATGACTTGGATGTGGTTGTGGGTATGTGGAAATATCTGTTGTATGTATTATCCACCAGGGGATGGTTTGGTCGAACCTCAGGGTGTCGATGCCAAGGGAGCATGACCATGGGATACCCTATGTGCTGTTGATTGTGATGATGATTGTGGGAACATGTGATTACCTTATGTGTCGTTGATTGTGATGATGATTGTGGTAACCTGTGATTACCTTATGTGTCGTTGATTGTGATGATGTTGAGTGGTAACAAGTGATTACCAGGTGTGTTGGCGTTTATGATGATGTTGTTTTCAAAGAATGTGATGTACTCCGGATGATGTTCTGGAGTATTATTTTGCAAATGATTTCAAAACAAGACTGTTGCGATCTATGGGTTATGGATTTAGTAAAATAGCCCGAGCTATTAAAAGTATTTTCAAATTTTTACTTCGAAAAAATATACGAATTCAAGGATTTCCAAATGCTATTATTTAAACGAATACCTGGTGGAGTTTTAAAAAGAATGTGGTCAGTGATTGGTTAAAATGATGTGTAGTCGTTATGACCGTGGCCTGATCGGGGATGGTCGTAAGTTTTCTGTTGATGTGGTGTTGTGATTCGTTTATGATTGTAAGTTCCATCTGTTGCAAGATAGTTCTTGTATTCGTGTAATTTCCCAGAGTGGATATTTTAATCGTGTTGTTAATTGTTGCTTTACATTGGTATGTTATGCTAAGTGGGCATTTCGGCATATTAATTTGCGATGTGTTGTGCTGAGCTGGCATCATGGTACGCTGCTCTGCGATGTTACGTTTCATTGTACTTAGTGATTGTATGTTCGGCATGTCGAGGAGAATGTCTGGAGATTCATAGAAAAGTAAAGGAATTGAGGTTTCTCAACCCCGACCCTCGCAATTGATTGTTGTGGAACCTTCTCTATCGATGGAGGAGCAGAGGGCTCCGAGTTGGTATCATGGTTTTCGCTGGTGCGCCGAGGTGTTTGACTGTAATGCTCCGAGTCGTACGTGCGAGTTGTAAGCAGTCGTTGGTTCACTGCTTCGAGTGTGGTTAATGGAGTACCAAACTTTGCATTGCGAGTCCGTCGTTGAAATGTTCGTGAAGCGAGATTTCGTTTGTACTTCGGGAGGGCCTAGCGGTGCCTAGTGATAGTATTTTATGTTAGTCTTGTGGCTTTTATCTTGTGTGTAGACTTGATATGTGATGTTTGATGAATGGTACTTGATGTCTAATATTCTGGTTTGAATATTTCCGTGTGGATTATTGTGATTGTTGTTTTGGCTCAATTCGTGTGGGTTGTTGAACCTACGGAGACACGTGACAGGAGATCATGGGGTCACGAGCATGTTGTTGTGATTGTTGCTTAGCTCAATCCATGTGGGTTGTTGAACCTATGGAGACACGTGACAGGAGATCGCGGGGTCACGAGCATAATTGATGTTGATGTACTGTTTCAACTCAATCCATGTGGGTTTTTAACCCTACGGGGACACGTGACTGTAGGTCATAGGGTCCTGAGATGATGTTTGTATGTTTGAGCATAGCGTTTTGCTAGCAATGTGATGTCTTTGTTTTAAGTTTTGGGAAGAAACTTATTTTTAGTGGGGGAGAATGTAATACCCGATATTTTTGTTCCAGTTATTTTAGATGTTTTCGGATATTTCTCGGTTGCCTAGTATCGGTATTATTTTCCCGATCATTGATTTTTGTGTTCACATGGTCTCGTATGATTATTTGTTGGATGATGTTTCGTTTCGGATCGATGATGTTGTCCACGAGAGTTTCGTCGTGTTCGTTCTGTGCGTTTTCGGAAATCGAGTTGCCGGGTCATAGTGATTGGGCACTGGCTGGACGGTTGCGGCAGGAACCGGCAGGGTGGCTGGGCACTGGCCGGACAGTTGCGGCAGGGACCGGCATAGCGC
Source organism: Orobanche coerulescens (assembly GCA_033398695.1). NCBI lineage: Eukaryota > Viridiplantae > Streptophyta > Magnoliopsida > Lamiales > Orobanchaceae > Orobanche > Orobanche coerulescens. Next base: position 142,598,759 of record CM065802.1, on the reverse strand, counting down.
ACGCTACTGTCAGATGGCAGCGCGCGCTAATCGGCAGGCATAGTGCACGCTATCGGTCGGCTAGTTCACGTTACTTGGCTGGGCAGAGAAGTTTCCGAGGTTCTGGACTCGGGAAGGATTGGCAGGTAGCGCACGCTACTGTCGGTCGTAGCGCGCGCTAATCGGAAGGTGTAGCGCACACTGTCGGCCGACCAGCGCACGCTACCTGGGAGAGCAGTTTAGTCCAGAGAGTTCTGGATGGACCGGCTAGCGCACGCTAGTGTCCACGCAGCGTGCGCTATTGCGGTCGGGTAGGCAGGTTCCGTTCGGTAGGTTGAGTCTACAGTACCGGGTCGTGCGGTCCCCGGCCGAAAGTTCTAGGCCGAGACTGGCTGATAGAGCATGCTAGTCCGCAAGGCTAGCGCACGCTAGGGACGCGCCAGTATAAATATGACTGAGCAGTCATATTCTCACTCGTTTTTCATTTTCTTTCTTTTCTATCCGCGGCTGGAGGCTTGGAGAGGTCGAAGATATGTTGTCAAGCAATGAATCCATGATGTCCTGGAGTTCATATCATTGATTAATCCTCCTATAACATCCTTTGATCAAGCGAATCAGGGTAAGATTTCCTAAAAATCCTAGTTTTTGGAAATTGGGGGTTTTGTTTGGTTTGTCCGATTTAACCATAATAACTTGGATTTGTGACGGATCGATGATTAATAGGATGTATTCTATCATTTCCCTTGTTATTCTATGTTTGGATTGTCTAGGGTTCGTCGTTTTGTTGAATTCCCAATTGACGCCTTGAAGGTGTCCGATATAAGGACCTAGAGGAGGGATTCGGGCGTTATACGATTATTATTCCTCGTGCGATCATTGATTTGTTGATGATATGTCTTAGGGATGAAATCCTTGTGAAGGACTCGAGGCGGAATCCTCCCGTTCGTTGTTTTCTTTGGGGTCCGAGTTTCCCGGTTGAACTGTGTTCTTCGGAGTGTTCGGTAGCGGTTATTGAGGCAAGTATCTTGTTATACAACTTGTGTCTTGTGATTAGAGATCGTGTGTTGTGTTTTGATGGTTTGTTTATCTTTGAAACGTGTTTCGTGTGAATTGGTTATGTGTTCCCCGTTATATGGGATTGGTGATGACTATGTTACTTGGATATATGTATTGTGCATCGTGTTTTGTGTGCAGGATTATGATAATCTTGTTGGCTTGGTTGTACACATGGTTGTGTAATGTATTGTGTATTGATCGTGAGTTATGTTGGTTGTGTGTCATTGGTTAATGACGATTATTGTGATTTTTGGTATTGTTTTATGTATGCGTGATGCGTGACTTTGTGGTGATCAATGTGATTGATTTGCCATGTATGGATTTGGTGAAATGTGAATGTAACTGTGAATATATGTGTTGTGATGATAATTTCACTCGTGCGGGTTTGACGGGGCCTACGAGGATTCATGGCAAGGGTCTATGGAATCGGAACTTAGTATGTGGTGCTGAGGTCCAGTCGTGTGGGTCTGACGAGGCCTATGATGACACATGGCAGTCGATCATGGGGTCAGGTCACAGTATGTCCAACCATGTGTGTTCGACGGGGTCACCGCTGACTCGTGGCAAGGGATCACGGAGTTGAGACTGGATGTTGTAAGTGTTGTGTTTGGCATAGTCCGTGCGGGTTGATGAACCTACGGAGCCACGTGACAAGGGATCACGAGTGTTGTGTTTGGCATAGTCCGTGCGGGTTGATGAACCTACGGAGCCACGTGACAAGGGATCACGAATGTTATGTTTGTTGTGTTTGGCACGTGACATGAGTTCACGGTGTATTTGTTATTGTGTTTGGCATAGTCCGTGCGGCTTGATGAACCTACGGGGCCACGTGACAAGGGATCACGAATGTTATGTTTGTTGTGTTTGGCACATGACATGAGTTCATGTGTATTTGTTATTGTGTTTGGCATAGTCCGTGCGGGTTGATGAACCTAAGGAGCCACGTGACAAGAGATCACAAGTGTTATGATTGTTGTATGTGGTTTATGTGACAAGAGTTCACAAACGTTCTGATTGATCGTTGGGCATGTTTTAATGTAAAGGATTTTTACAAACCTGGGACGTGAGTTCCTAGAGGCTTTTGACAAACCTAGGACGTGAGTTCCTAGAGAATTTTGACAAACCTTGGACGTGAGTTCGTAGAGGCTTTTGACAAACCTAGGACGTGAGTTCCTAGAGGCTTTTGATAACATAGGACATGAGTTCCTAAAAGATTTGCGTTTTCGAAGATTTCCTAAATGGCATTTCATTTTACAAAGACTCCACTTGTGTTGGTTTCTAAATTCATAAAACTTCTAGGGAATACATGAATGGTTGTTCATTGTGATTGGTAATGTGTGGTTGTTTGGTTTATGATTGGTAATTACTTGTCACATTTTGTATGGTTTGATACTTGCACTAGTAAAACAGTGGAGTTTTACTAACCCCCGAGTAATCGGGGGGTGGATATCTGTTTTGTGTCCAGGTTCATGCCGGAGCGTGGAGCAGTCACAGGATCAGTGCGAAGGATGATGGTCAGCGATACTAATCAAGTGTTATGGAATGAAGTTGTAGTGTTGTGACGTATTATTTTTCAGTCTTCCGCTGTGTTGTATCGTTTTGTATTTTGGACCCCGGTGTGAGGATGAGTTGTAACAAATTGTTACTGTTTGATTCTGTTGTCTGACCCTATCGGTCCGTGTCTTTATGCTGTTTGATCCCGACCGGTTATACATTTGGTCGTATGTTTGTGTTTCAGCCTGGTGGATCTCCGGTGTGGGGTCCACGGCTTGTAGTATTTCCGATTGTATTCTGGGGGTGTTACATATAATTGCCTTTTCGATAAGTTTTTACATAACAACAAGTACAATGCCCTCACTCATTCATCCCCTAAGTGGCATTCGAGGGCATATCCCCAACACCCACAAGCCTAGCAATTCCACCATTTCAAAGATAAACAATGTTAAAAATAATAAATAACTGGATGATCATAATTTACTGATTACACGAGTATGAATCATGACAGTCCAACCTAAGATCGAACGATAATAACAAATACTATGAAACTATAACACATATATGAAAAAGTTCGTAAGCACATAATCGCATTCAAATCACAATTTATACATGTGCCAAAATATAATCATCAACCTCGACACTACAAATATCGACACTGTAGCCGATTGTCAAAAGTTGTCAGCTAAAGTTAAAAGTCATCGGCTAAAATAACCGTCCATTGGCTAAAATCTGATTGGACGAGGTCCATCGGCTAAGTTTAGTCGACGAATTTTGAGGTCGATCTTTGGCTATAATTTGGACTTTAGACAACAACCCTTAAATCCTCGGCTAAACCGCACAGGTCTTAGCCGACGACGGTTGTCCTATCACGTAAACCGATTATGTTTTAGCCTACAACAAATGTACTGTTGACTAAACGGGGTAGGTCATAGCCAAAGATCCATCGTCAGCTTAATTGGATTTCAAAAAAAACTTTAGCTGACGGCTTCTGCAATCATGGTCGGCTAAAGTCCCTATTTACAAAAAATCAGATTTTGAAATCCACAACTTATTTTTTAACCTGCGTAATCTATATGAACAGTACAATATAAACCATCCATAACAAACATAACCACAATCACTATATATCTATATACCAAACACAATATACATACACCAACATTACAAAACTACACTGACATCCAAAAAAACTAAACAAATATCAACATACCACATACTAACATCAACAGAATCACTATATAGACCTACATTAACAAACACAAGTCTAAAAAAGTAATACTTAACATTAATATATTTATATACAAAGTTCTACAAACACAACTAAAGTCCACGTAAATCAGTCAAATTCTTAAGTAGAGAAGAAAGATTACTACTGTCTTGCATCTCGTTATCCCGAGGCTGTGAAAAAGAGGCGGGAGTTTGTAAATTGAAGAACGGAAGTGATGGTGAAAGAGGTGTCTGAAGTCCCGACAAGTCATGGTCTGAGTCAATAACATCATATACTGCATCATGGTTGTTGAGCTAGCAAGTCTTGTTGAACCTTCTTTTGCCCCTCCTCGAATTTCTCGAACTACTCTTGAGCCTTCATTTGCTCCTCTGCTCGAAACTCCCTCTCGATCCTCAATTGCTCATATAGAAAGGCCTTCTGTGTGTCGCCCCTTTGACTGCATCAAAAGACTATGGTATATTTAAAAAATTTGTGGCCTTCATCTCCCATAATCGGCGTCCAGAAATGACTCCGTTTAGGAGAGTAAATGTTAGCCGACCCCCTAGCCCTAACATAGGGATCGGCCTGATCGATGTCTCTGATGGCTAAATCGAGGCTAGTCTTATATCCAAATGCTCCTCCCTCACAATCTCTATCAATATCCTCTGAGACTCCCCCTCAATCTATCCTAGTTAAGTTAGAGCAAAATAAGTAACTGAATATCAATAAAGATCAGAGATAAATATTTATAGACAATATTAAAATATTTACTTTATGAACATTTGCTGTTGCGTTTTTTATGTATCCAATACATCGAGTAGGAGTAAAACACAGCGGAATAATGAAAAAGGAACAAAAAATGTGGATCTCATGCAGTAATTTAATTGTTTAATTAAAGGGTTCACCAAATTACCTTAATCGTTGAACAGATCTAGATCCGGACTAGAAGCTGATGGAAGTCACTTTTCTCTTTGGCTGATCCACACACGAACAATTACATAAGCTGGACTGATAGATCATTATGAATAATATTGATCAATAGTGCAACAAATAATTCATTGCTTAAAGGATTGCACTTGATCAAGATCAACTAAGAAAAGAATACAGGATGGCCGAACCGGGATTCCTACACTAGAAATAGGGGGTGTCCGATTTGTGTAGGGAGGGGGTCACTTTTTGGCTCTCACAACAAGAGTTGTGTGATCTTTTCTTATGACAACTCTAGTATTTATTTAATTATCCTTTACTTATTAAATAATATAGTAAATAATATTCTATATTATATATTACTTATTATTTAATCTCTTAATAATATAATATTCAATATTATATCAATTAGTTATTCTTCCTTGCCTTTAATTATCGTATGTGTGACCCAAAAGGCTTATACATATTGACAATTGTTTAATATCTTATTAAATAATAAATTATAAGCGGTCCCTAGAAATATATTATGGCTACCCAAATAATATAAGTGTATAGTCCATTAAATCATTTAACATGTCAAATTACTTTATTACGCGATATCATATTTGAACTAAGTCTTGGAAACTGTCATACTTATTATGTTCAAATGCTTTCTCGATCTTAAGTAGCCTTACCCTGTGGGCCCATCTGCTTCTTAGTCTTTTTCTTCTTATTCTTGGACCTTCGAGATCCAGAAGAAATCACAAGGGCATACTCCTTCACCCGTGGAGTCTTCATCTGAGATTGAGTTGTTACAAGTTTGTTCATCAACCCTGATAAATTCCAAGCAATCTCATTACAGTTGAAGTTCATAACAAACTGAGAGAAGGAATCAATAAGAGATTGCAGGATAAGGTCGGAGAGAAGCATGCATCCTAAAATCAAGAGCCTTCAATCTCTCGATCATAGAGATCATTTTGAGGACGTGGTCCCTGACTTTCTCACCTTCATTCATCTTGGAACCGAAGAGTTGTTTCAATACCTCATACCTAGAAATTCGACTGTGCTCACCACAAGTCTCAGTTAAGTGAGATAAGATCTGCCTAGCAAAAGTTATTTTATCATGAGCTCTTTGAAGCTCATTAGACATAGAGCCCATCATACAGTCGTGGACTCTAATGTCAACTTAACCCAATTTGTGTGGATTTCAACATCTTCTTCAATTGTCCTATACCGCACAGGAGCCACTGGAATATTCGCCTCCAAGATGTATCCTAGGGCCTCCATACTGAGGATAATCATCAGATTGCAGAGCTAGTACACAAAGTTTGGTCCGATTAAGTTGTTCTTTTCGAGTAGTATTGCGAGTGGGTTCATTGTCATTTTTGAGAGATTTTTCATTTATTAACTGCAGAGAATAATTTTGAGATTTGTTAGTGATTGTTTAATTATGATCCGAGTAAAAAATTTAAGGACTTTCTTTATTCAAAACTCCGCCACACTATTTTTATCAGCATTACACATTCCTCTGTGAAATCCGGTAGTCATGGATGACTTCATAGTAGTGATCGATTTCTTTATAAAGTTTAATAGAGGCAACCCATACAGTTTCTATTCTATTATTCTTTATAAATTGGTGTCTGACCACCAACCCATCTAATGGATAATTCGAAATTCTTTTACCCCTAGTTCACTTGCCCTTAACCCATACGGTTTCTATGGCTCGCTGAACTATCTAAGTTTGAACAGTCAATTTCTATCAGCCTAACAATTGAATCTCAACCGACATTCCATACGGCTTCCAGGGATTTGATTTGTCACAATCAAAGGCATCTAATGCACTCTAGGAATTTATCAACCTTCCCCAAAAATATCACCTCGAATACTCGGGAAGAATAATATTTTGGTTTAGATTCCAATTTCATGAGTTTGACGGAGGGTAGAAAACCTCATAACCTTTTAATTAGGCGATTATTTGTCATACTTTACATATTAATCATTTTCTAATCGCGATTTATCGGTTTGTTTATTTGTCAAACAATATGAAAAACATACACAACCTAAATCTACCAATATATAGGTCATGGGATGTTCCGGAGTACCGAGTCATCATTGACCTGATAAAAAGAAAATTACAAGTCTTGAATCTTCGACTTCATGACGGCTTGTCCTTGGCTCTTCGTCATACCTAATTTATTTCATTTATAAAATTTGCATCCTATACAAATTTACTAAAAAAATAAATTGGCTCAAAATGGCCATCGAATAAAGATTAAATAAATTAAGTCCATGAACTACATCATCATTCAAATAATAATGCAACATTAATATTAAAATTAATGGCAAATACTATTAATCTAAATATTGATCCAGTCAATATAAAATTAATCTTCCATTAGAATTAATCCAATTAATTCAGGAAATTGTTAATTTTAATTTTTTCCTGACGAAAATATATATTTCATTAAATTAAGTACATTAAAATAAAATACCATATTTATATTTAGGTCAAATTAAATCTAATTTAAGTTGTGGGAAATTAATTTACCGAACGAAATATAAAAATAGAGTAAAAAATACAAGGCTTGGGCCAAGCCCACGGGCAGGCTACCCACAGCCAAGAGATCGCCCCCTCTCGCCGCCGCACTCTGCCGCCACTTTTCTGGGTCCGACCACTTTTTCGGACCATATTTTCTTCCCGAATCTAAAAATAATAATTTTCTAATGTTTATATTTATATATCAGTTTTTTAAAAGAAAATAGATTTATATTATATCATAAAATTATAAAAAAATATAATTTTAGATAAACAATTAAACGTTAACAACTAAAAAGATTATGATTCTAAATCATAGAATTATACAAACGAGCATTCCAAATGCCAATATCGAATATACGATCGTATAGATTTACTCCCTAATACCAATATTGGGATTCCGTGATTAAAATTGAGTTACGCGGCGGAAAAATAAATCGGTATAACTGGATAAAAACCGAACTCCTAAAAAGACCGATCAAAAATCGTATAAACGAATAAAAATAGAAAGTATGAATTTAGAAATCATACCCTTGAAGACCTTTGATTGATGTTGATCACAATTCCAAATTGTTGAAACTTTTCAAAATCCTGAGCACCGAAAGCACCGTTCCTTTACATATCACGCATCGGAAAGATGACAGGAATAATCTTCTATCTTCTTGTCCTCCAAGAACATGGCTAGAAGTAGACGTTAGGAACTTATATGAATATATTTTATAACACTATAAGTGCATAAATATATAATTCTCTCTCAATAAATATACTTGAGCACAAGTATTGAAAGTTGAAGAAAAATTAACCAACCGCCTTGGTGCAGTTGGCCACCTGATCTTCAATTTAGTTGGAGGTCAGGGGTTCAATTCCTAGTGGCAATACTTTGGAATTGAATTTCTCAAGGCCCAATGATCCCTTAGTCTTTGACTAAGGGTTAGGTCCTAGTTACAATATCATGTGCTTCAAACGGCAGTGTGGGAGGTCTGATCTCGGTGGGAATCTGCGGTTAGATTGTGAAGACCCGGCATGCCAATCTATCGGGGTCCAACGTGGAGCAATTACTTGTGGGATAACTCCTTGTACGCGGAAGTGGAGTATATTTAATTGTTAATCAGGTATATTATCTCGCGGTTTAACTGGAAGCTGTTCTGAGGAATCGAAGCTGTTTCTCATAGAATTAGATTACCGATGTATAAAAAAAAATTGAAAGAAAAATTATTTTCCTCTTTGCCTTATACTCGCGACATAACCATCTCATGCATGTTGAAGAAAGTCCACCACTCATTTCCACTACATGTTAAGATAAAGTATATTTTATACACCTAATGTATAAAAATATTCCCCACGTACTTATCACATCAATTAAAAAATCAACTAAAATAATTGATCATGTGAGTGATCAAAGGCGGTGGCCAAAGCTACGATATTTAGGAGTTTATCCTTTTCGGTTCGTGAAACGTAACCTCATGTATCTAGTCTAATAGATAAATTTTGATACGTTTTAATATTAATATCATTAATTTATTATATTAAAAATAAATTTTCTAAAAAATAATATCAATTAAATTTAACTACATAGTAATTTATTTAATTCACGAGATTAATTTAATTTATTCAATAAATTAAATTAGACATCTAATGTCCAATATTAACCAAGAGAGAATAAACTCAAAATATTCTATCGTCAATTCATATGCCGCGACTCTGTAGGTTCGTCTCAGTTATTATTGGGAGGATCCAATGAGTGTTAGCACCACATAGCCAGTCCCGTGGCCCACAAAGTAACCTAACTGAGAACGAAAGACAGGATCATTCCAAAATCATTATGTCGTGAATATCGTATACGTATGAACCCTTCAATCATATGTCCCGATCAGGTATTAGGGTCACGGTAAAGTCGAACCATATTGTAACTTGACTCTATGCATTTTTTTAATGTAAACCGAGATTACTGAGCTCTCATGTATCAAATACAACTAGTTATAAATGTTTTGTCCAAAGACTTATGATCTCGTTTGCCATTAACCGCATAGGACATTTACCTGCTCACTTACAGGAGAAAGAACACTATCTTGGTATCCAGTAGAGACTGCTACTTGCCTACTAAAGTTGCACTTCGAGGTTAGGAGTATGCCCTCGAATGTCACTCAGAGGATGTTGAGTGAGGGCATTGTACTTGTAATTATGTAAATCATTAATATAAGGCAATGGATGTTTCTTTATTTACTGCCACTTACTGCATTCCTAACTCGTAAATATACATATAAAAACTAGTCCGTGTATTTGAGAGCAAAATATTCCACTCCTTATTAGATAAGGGGGTCGACACTGGAAAGGTTTATAGCTCAAATACTTAATCGTTCGCAAGTCGATGAAACTTGACTGGGCGTTAAGTTTATGTGAAGACTTGTATGACGTGTTTTTTGACATGGAGAGTGCCTGTCGAACACTAATGGTTAGTGGGAGTACACGTTATAGGTATGCTAATTGGATTAGTATACTCGTACCGACTCACACTCGATTCGTCACATGGATTTCACTCCGGGACAGTCAATGACGGAATCGAAAGGTTGTGATAGGTATTCGTGAACCTTCGACTTGAGGATTTAGTAGGGATGTGCTTGTGACGTTAAGATTTTCATTCGAGTCGTTCGACCCTATAAACTGGGAGGTGGGGGTCAACCTCGACGTGCATCTTAACGGGCAAGTAGCAGGTCATACTGAATACCAAGATAGAATTCTTTCTCCCGTTAGTGAGCGGGTTATATGTCCTATGCGGTTATTGGCAGATGAGATCATAAGTCTTTGGCCAAAGCCTTGGAGCTAGTTGTATTGGATACACGAGAGCTCAATGATCTCGATTTGCATTAACGCATGCATAACATCAAGTACATATAGGGTTTGACTGACCATGACCCTATAACTTGATCGGGACATTTGAAAGAAGGGTTTATACGTATACTGGTATTCACGACATAATGGTTCTTGAATGATCCCAATCATTCGTTCTCAGTTAGGGTACAGTGTAGGCCGCCAGTCTGGCTAGGTGGTTCTACTACTCTTTGGTTCCTCCCATTGCTGACTGAGACGAACCTACCGAGTCGCGCAATAGGATTGACGATGGAATGAATCGAGCTTAATCTCTCATTATGAATATTAGATATTGTATATCTAATTTGGGACATTGAATGTCTAAATTGATTTATTGGATAAATTAATTTACGGCCTAATTAATTAAATAAATTACCGGGTGATTAATTTAGTTCATGAATATAATTATTTTTTGGAGAAATTAATTATGTCATTATGTATTTGATATGATTAATTAATTGGATTAATTAATCGATATAAATACATCGGGACTGAATCGGAGTTTATCTGTTTGGACTCACAGGAGTCCGAAACGGACCGAACTCGTCCAGCTCCTTCTTGATGGCCGCCGCTTTTTCCTCCCCCTTTCCTTTGGTCATTGTCTCCACATGTTGGTGGATGACTTATGTGATTCAAAGGGACAAGATCATATTATTTATCTATATAGGTGATTTGGTCTTGATTGTGGAGGAGATATTAAGTAGAATAATGGAAGACAACTCTCAATCTCTCCTCACCCATTTCATATGTGAGTTGAGTAAGTGAGACAGACAGAAAATAGTTTTCTCAATTGTCATCATCTTGGTCTTCATCTTGTTCTTGAATTTTCTTGGAAAAAATTTAAGATACATCGAAAGATATATATTATACACTCAGAGTGCAATAATAACAAAGCTTCATCACTTGATTCTAGCCGTAACCTTAGAGGTTAATCGGGTATTGTCATTCCATTCGTTTCTCCGGCGCGTGGCAAGTAGAGACACGGTGCTTTCGACGTTGGATCGTTCAAGTGCTTGGAGTGCTTCGGATCGTAGAGAATTCAAGTAAAGCTTGGGGAATAGCTCAAGAGAAGGATACCATTTAATCAACGAAACTCTTGTTTTTCGTTTATATATTTGTATATACGTAGCTCGATCGATCCTCGTAGGGATTCGGATCGAATTAATTTTCGTTTTACCGCTTCCGCTGGGCCTTTGTTTTAGGCACCTAATCCCAACAGATCCCACCAATCGGTGATTGGATCGAACTACTCTAATGACTAACTTAATGTCACAAGCACATCTCCTACTGAAACCTCAAGTCAAAGGTCCACATATACATATCACAACCTTTCGATTCAGTTATTGACAATCCCAGAGTGAAACCTATGTGATCGAGTCGAGGTGAGTCGAGTTCGAGTATACTAATCCCATTAGCATACATATAAGTGAAGATAGACACTCTACATGTCAAAGTACACGTTATACAAGTCTTGTCTAAACTTATTGCCCAGTTAAGTTTTATCGACTTGCGAAATAGTTAAGCATTCGAGCCCTAAACACTTCCAGCGCCTATCTCCTTATCTCCACAAGGAGTGGAATGTTTGCTCTCAAATGCAAGGGCTATTATTCTATATACTAAATCATAATGCCCGTGATATACAATAATATAGAAATAATAAATGTTGTTGGCCACAGAGTATACAGTAAACAGCTTAGAAAGTGAAAATACAATAAGCTGTATTTTTCGAAGTTAGTGCATAGCGGAAGACTAAGAGTGAGTTGCTGTAAGTACAACAACTAGATACTCTCATGTTTGCTTGATGCATACATGCTTTTCACATCGTATACTTTAAATCACAGTTATAAATGAAAAAAGCAAGAACGGAATGTAAATAACACACAAATATAAGTGGTTCGAGGTAAACCCCTCTACGTCCAATTGTAACATCCCCAAAGCCAACCGGGAATATTACAGCGCCGTGGGCCCCACAATGGAACCCACAAGTCTAAAATCATTTTCGCAAACGTTTCAAATACGCCAAAGAGGCGAAGACGGTAATGTTTTAAATACTCAAATACTTATCTAAACATAGTTCCCAATTACCGTAAGAAAATACCATTTGAAAACACAAGGCAAAGACGCAAAAAGGGCATTTAGAAAGTATACACAAGTTGGAAAAATACCGAAAGCCATTATAAAATTACACACGCAGTGGATAGAGACATAATTAAATACATCTGCAGCGGAATCATTACAACCAGAAAATAATAATCAAATCCCAATAACCATGCCATAGCCAGTATCACCGAAAAGCTCATCCCTTAACGACCGCTACTACCTCGATCTCCGAGTACCTAAAAGATAAAGCCCACGACGGGGTCAGCTATAATACTCAACAATGATTACGATCACATCATCATATACAATTACATATCAATGTAATTACAAGGTAAGAATAATTCCAGTGTAACTTTACCGTAGCAACCTTACCAATCCGTGTAATCTCAATCAATTCAACCCTTACCTCAATTCGCACATCGCATTCTCAAGTAACGAATGAATTCGAAAATAACCATCTGTATTGTATTCAACACGATACCAAGATTCTCGAAAACATAAATACATCTCTAATACGGAGTAATCTGTCCATGATCAATCCTGTCCACTGGGTTGCACAATCGGACCCCAATTCTGATAAAACCGATATCACACGGTACATCTCTAAATCAACTGTCCCGAGACAATGGCAAGTCTCGGATATCAATACAAAGCATGAATGCTCACACAATCAATATTGATAAACAAACAATACATCAAAACGAGAATGTCAATGACATGATAACTCCACACAAGATTGACAAAGGATCACTCACGAACGAGAATACCACGATGTGGTGACTCCAATAAGATCAATGAAGGACTAACAACCAGGAATACCAACAATACGGTAAACCCCAACAAGATCAATAAAGGATCAGCAACCGAGAATACCAACGACACGGTAAAATCCAACAAGATCAATAAAGATCGACAACCGAGAATACCAACAGTACGATAAACTCCAATAAGATCAATAAAGGATCAACAACTCTAACGAGATCAATAAGGACCAACAACCGAGAATAACAACGATATGGTGAACTCCAACAAGAGCAATAAGGGATCAACAACCGAGAATACTAACGGTAAGGCAAAGTCCCAAATGGAATCAATAAGGATCAATAACAAACGAGATTACCAATGATAGGGGAAACTCCAAACGAGATTAATAAAGGGTCGATAACAAACGAGTTGACCATCGATATGGTAACTCCAAATGAGGTCAATAAAGGGTCAACGGGGACATATACATGAGAGAATAAAATCTTCAACTATATACAAATCATATATACAGGATTTCAAAGACAACCCAACTATCCAACAGATCCGATTATACATGGACTGTGAACGACCAATCAATAAGACTCAAGATGGACATCACGATACAACATGACAACGAATCTCGAAGAAACGCATATCCAACAAGGATCAGAAGACTTTCCAAGAGAGCAACGATAACTCGATCATGAAAGACCAACACGACCATAATGTCCTATTCCGCCAGACAACAGTTCACAGCATGTTCAACAATGCATATGATAATAGCACGTAAATTCCCAAGGCCGCAGCCAAGGGTCACGGAAGTATCTACTCAGGAATACTCCGGACAATATCACATAAACTCCCAAGACAGCAGCCAAGGGTTACGGAAGCATCTACTCAGGAATACACCGGACGTGGGTACCATTAAGGTTTTATCCCCTAACACATCAGCCCAATAGATTACAGCTCAAAGAAAGAGCACATCACAAAACATAACAAACAATGGTGCACACTCACCACACCAAATATCAACACACACATGCACTAATGCAACAAGATGATTATCATAATCTAGGAATATTAATTTACCTCAAGCTGAAGACGCTAACCTTTCCACGACCAACATCCCTAAACGAATACACATTTATCCGAATAATCCAAAATGAAGTACATTCCTTAACTAAAACCAAACCACCACCTCGAGTTCAATGTCGGCATGATAACTAGCCTTGATATCTAATCTCTCACACAATAGACCAAATATGATTCACGTCTCCGTTTCCCCTAGACATCTTTAAAATCATTTACATTATGATTTATCTCAGTCCAAGCATAATATGCATACCATCATGCCGACAATTCATATTCCATTATACCATTGCTATACGAATCATAAATGAAATGAAAACAAAACCATTTATTAAACATTATGAACCGAGAAAGCATAACTTGCCTCGATACCGGTACGATGAAGTTGTGACCAATCCCGTCGTCTTCATCTACAAGTTCCACAGCCCCGACCAAGACGATCTATGCATTCTCCAATCGCAACCATAGCACAACGGTCAATCATCAACGATCACTTAACGCAACCTAATGCAACAATCAATTAACAATACGTTCGATAACAATCAGCAACCGATATAACCGACCAATCAAACTCAGCAGTTCAATGATATCTCGATCAAACAAAATCAACCATTATAATTCAAACAATACGAATACAAGCCGCAATTCGATGATCATAATCAACAATCAATACAACCGATCGATAAACCCAACGGTTCCACAATTATCCCGATTAAACATAAATCCGAACAACCCGAACTAATCAATTACAAATTCACAACCACAAATACGATTACAGATAGGAATGTAAAGGAAATCATATTCGACGATCAATCACAATCTTTAAGGATTCCAAATTGTTTATCATGATTCGTATTTCACCAAGAACATACGAATTCTACCACTAAAATTAACATGACCTAACGAATATTCGATCTTCATATCTAAAAGTACCGATAATTCAACATACAATCGTCTTGCTATGTTAAATTCATCAAGGAGTTCCTCAAGAACACTAAATGATTCGAAACCTTGTTCATAGCCATCAAAACAACATCATTCGATATCCTTTAACATGTAGATAATCATCCAATTCGAAATCCAAGTCATGTATCATCATATCTTTTCAATATATACCTCACATAACCTCAAGAATCATAAGAACAACACCCTAATCATCATTATATGAAGCAAATACGAATAATATACCAATAATCCGAAATCAAGGTGTAGAGTTTAACAACATACCTCAAGAACATGAACAATACCATCAAATACCTCAAGGATCAACCATATCTCCATATTCAAGCCTCCAATCCATGTTTCCATGCTGGTAATCAAGGTAGAAAAGGTTAAATCTTACTAACATGCTCAGAGGGACGAAGGTTGGAGGAGGAAAGGTTTTTCTCTCGTTAAGAAATGAGAAGCCGATCTTTATTTTATAAACTGCATTGTTCATTACGTACGTTATCACTCAACATTAACGTACGTAATTCTCTCTAGCGTACGCTACACATCCAACATAGCGTACCTAACGTCATTCCAGAACTCACTGACCTGTTTCGTTCACTTGCTTACGTACGTAATATTTTCTTCATAGCGTACGTAATAAAGTCGTTGACTTGCTACAGTAACTTACCCTCTTAACGTATGTAATACACCCCGCATAGCGTACGTAATGATCGAGGTTGACTTGCCTGTCCACATCCGCGCCGAAAGCTACTGACACTGGGCCCCACCTGTCGACCACAGCTCGGTCCTGTCCGATTCCCTTTGTTACGTACGTAATCCCTTATGCATAACGTACGTAAAACATGTACCTTAACGTACGTAAGTCCTTAACGCTAGCGTACGTAATAGCCTTATATACTTGGCCAAAATTAGGGATGTCAACTTTATCCGTACCCGATCCTACCCGTCGGATAAACCTGAAATCGGATCGGGTATCGGCCGAACCCGAAATTTTATGATCGGGTACGGGTAGGGTATGTGTATACTATATTACCAGAATACCCGACCCGGTTACCCGATCCGTGTACCCATTTGAATTATATAACGATTTTATTATTATATATTATACATAAATATTATATTGTATTATAAATTATATATATTATTATATAAATATTATATTTTAAATATTTATTGTACTAAATTAAATTTATTAATTACATTATATGTATATATATGATATATATTAAAAGTATTTATATTCTTAAGTATAGGGTATACGGGTACCCGAATACCCACTGGGTACCCGATTACCCGATGGGCAATACCCAAACTCGATCCGAATCAAATAGGGTAGGGTATGGAGGAGGCATACCCGTACCCTACCCGACCCATTGACATCCCTAGCCAAAATCCAATTGTTCCTGTCCGTCTCGACATATTGGATACGTATACACACATACTGAATACATATGCTCGTCCCAATATCATTCTCATACGATACTTCTGATGCACGATACCTCGAATACAACTGTCGACCAAGTACGACAATTGTACAAATACTCATACAGTATATCCGACATCGAAAAACACATCAAGCATGTAATATCCTAGAAAAATAACCTCGATAGACATTCTGGCACGACCGTCACAGTCCCCAAAATTATTCACCCATACTGTGTCGCTCCCACTCTGTATAGTACAACTCAGATAAAATAATGTGAAAAATCGTAGTGAAATTCTAGGATATTACATATCTTCCCACTTAAATAAGTTTCATCCTCGAAACTGAAAATCCTGTCATAACCAATATCTCAATCCAGAAATATCTCAAAATCATGTCACCATGCTCAAATCATCATCATCAAAACTGAATAACTGAAAGAACATACTTACAGGTCCGTAAAGTCGATGATGTCCCGTGATACTAGCATACGACTCCTATACAAAGTCTCAACACAATAAAAAAACACCGGCGTTGCAAATATAGCAATTTGAAAATATTTAAAAAAATTTAGAACGTCAAAAAATTGGTTCGACTCAAAAGTCAGGAAAATCATTTTCAAAAGTCACGTTACTACCGCACCGGTAGAGCCACATAACACACATGACCGGGTTTTACGAAACCCAAGCTCCGATACCATCTTCTGTAACATCCCCAAAGCCAACCGGGAATATTACAGCGCCGTGGGCCCCACAATAGAACCCACAAGGCTAAAATCATTTTCGCAAACGTTTCAAATACGCTAAAGAGGCGAAGACGGTAATGTTTTAAATACTCAAATACTTATCTAAACATAGTTCCCAATTACCGTTAGAAAATACTATTTGAAAAAACAAGGCAAATACGCAAAAAAGGGCATTTATAAAGTATACACAAGTTGGAAAAATACCGAAAGACATTATAAAATTATACACGCAGTGGATAGAGACATAATTAAATACATCTTCAGCGGAATCATAACAACCATAAAAGAATACTCAAATCCCAATAACCATGCTTTAGCCAGTATCACCGGAAAGCTCATCCCTTCACGACCGCTACTAGCTCGATCTCCAAGTACCTAAAAGATAAAGCCCACGACAGGGTCAGCCATAATACTCAACAATTATAACGATCACATCATTATATACAATTACATATCAATATAATTACAAGGTAAGAATAATTCCAGTGTAACTTTACCATAGCAACCTTACCAATCCGTGTAATCTCAATCAATTCAACCCTTACCTCAATTCGCATATCGCATTCTCAAGTAATGAATGAATTCAAAAATAACCATCTGTACAGTATTCAACACAATACCAATATTCTCGAAAACATAAATACATCTCAAATACGGAGTAATATGTCCATGACCAATCCTGTCCGCTGGGTCGCACAATCGGACCCCAATTCTGATAAAACCGATATCACACGGTACATCTGTAAATCAACTGTCCCGAGACAATGGCAAGTCTAGGATATCAATACAAAGCATGAATGCTCACACAATCAATAATGATAAACAACCAATGCATCAGAACGAGAATATCAATGACATGATAACTCCACACAAGATCGGCAAAGGATCACCCACGAACGAAAATACCATGATGTGGTGACTACAACAAGATCAATGAAGGACTAACAACCAGGAATACCAACAATACAGTAAACCCCAACAAGATCAATAAAGGATCAGCAACCGAGAATACCAACGGCATGGTAAACTCCAACAAGATCAATAAGGACCGACAACCGAGAATACCAACGGTACGATAAACTCCAATAAGATCAATAAAGGATCAACAACTCTAACGAGATCAATAAGGACCAAGAACCGAGAATAACAACGATATGGTGAACTCCAACAAGAGCAATAAGGGATCAACAACCGAGAATACTAACGGTAAGGCAAAGTCCCAAACGGAATCAATAAGGATCAATAACAAACGAGATTACCAATGATAGGGGAAACTCCAAACGAGATTAATAAAGCGTCGATAACAAACGAGTTGACCATCGATATGGTAACTCCAAATGAGGTCAGTAAAGGGTCAACGGGGACATGTACATGAGAGAATAAAATCTTCAACTATATACAAATCATATATACAGGATTTCAAAGACAACCCAACTATCCAACAGATCCGATTATACATGGACTGTGAACGACCAATCAATAAGACTCAAGATGGACGTCACGATACAACATGACAACGAATCTCGAAGAAACGCATATCCAATAAGGATCAGAAGACTTTCCAAGAGAGCAACGATAACTCGATCATGAAAGACCGACACGACCACAATGTCGTATTCCGTCAGATAACAGTTCACAACATGTTCAACAATGCATATGAGAATAGCACATAAACTCCTAAGGCCGCAGCCAAGGGTCACGGAAATATTTACTCAGGAATACTCCGGATAATATCACATAAACTCCCAAGGCAGCAGCCAAGGGTCATGGAAGCATCTACACAGGAATACTCTAGACGTGGGTACCATTCAGGTTTTATCCACTAACACATCGGCCCAACAGATTACAGCTCAAAGAAAGAGCACATCACAAAACGTAACAAACAATGGTGCACACTCACCACACGAAATATCAACACACACATGCAATAATGCAACAAGATGATTATCATAATCTAGCAATATTAATTTACCTCAAGCTGGAGACGCTAACCTTTCCACGACCAACATCCCTAAACGAATACACAGTTATCCGAATAATCCAAAATGAAGTACAATCCATAACTAATACCAAACCACCATCTCGAGTTCAATGTTGGCATGATAACTAGCCTTGATATCTAATCTCTCACAAAATAGACCAAATATGATTCACGTCTCCGTTTCCCCTAGACATCTTTAAAATCATATACATTATGATTTATCTCAGTCCAAGCATAATATGCATACCATCATCCCGATAATTCATATTCCATGATACCATTGCTATACGAATCATAAATGAAATGAAAACGAAACCATTTATTAAACATTATGAATTGAGCAAGCATAACTTGCCTCGATACCGGTACGATGAAGTTGTGACCAATCCCGTTGTCTTCATCTACAAGTTCCTCAGCCCCGACCAAGACGATCCATGCATTCTCCAATCTCAACCGTAGCATAACGGTTAATCATCAACGATCACTTAATGCAACCTAATGCAACAATCAATTAACAATACGTTCGATAACAATCAACAACCGATATAACCGACCAATCAAACTCAACGGTTCAATGATATCTCCATCATACGAAACCAACAATTACAATTCAAACAATACGAATACAAGCCGCAATTCGATGATCATAATCAACAATCAATACAACCGATAAATAAACCCAACGGTTCCACAATTATCCCGATTAAACATAAATCCAAACAACCCGAACCAATCAATTACAAATTCACAACCACAAATACGATTACGGATATGAATGTAAAGAAAATCATATTCGACGATCAATCAAAATCTTTCCGGATTCCAAATTGTTTATCATGATTCGTATTTCACCAAGAACATACAAATTCTACCACTAAAATCAACATGACCTAATGAATATTCGATCTTCATATCTAAAAATACCGATAATTCAACATACAATCGTCTTGCTATGCTAAATTCATCAAGGAGTTCCTCAAGAACACTAAATGATTTGAAACCTTGTTCATAGCCATCAAAACAACATCATTCGATATCCTTTAACATGTAGATAATCATCCAATTCGAAATCCAAGTCATGTATCATCATATCGTTTCAATATACACCTCATATAACCTCAAGAATCATAACAAAAACACCCTAATCATCATTATACGAAGCAAATACGGATAATAATACCAATAATCCGAAATCAAGGTGTAGAGTTTAACAACATACCTCAAAAACATGAACAATACCATCAAACACCTCAATAATCAACCATATCTCCATATTCAAGCCTCCAATCCATGTTTCCATGCTGGTAATCAAGGTAGAAGAGGTTAAATCTCACTAACATGCTCAGAGGGATGAAGGTTGGAGGAGGAAAGGTTTTTCTCTCGTGAAGAAATTAGAAGCCGATCTTCATTTTAAAACTGCATTGTTCATAACATACGTTATCACTCAACATTAACGTACGTATTGCTCTCTAGCGTACGCTACACATCCAACATAGCGTATGAAACATCATTCCAGAAGTCACTGAACTATTTCGTTCACTTGCTTACGTACGTATTACCTTCATAGCGTATGTAATAGAGCTGTTGAATTGCTACAGTAACTTACCCTCTTAACGTACGTAATACACCCCGCATAGCGTGCGTAATGATCTAGGTTGATTCACCTGTCCACATCCGCGCCGAAAGCTGCCGACACCGGGCCCCACCTGCTGAGCACAGCTCGGTCCTGTCCGATTCCCTTTGTTACGTACGTAATCCCTTATGCATAACGTACGTAAAACATGTAACTTAACGTATGTAAGTCCTTCTATACTTGGCCAAAATCCAATTGTTCCTGTCCGTATCGACATATTGGATACGTATATGCACATACTGAATACATATGCTCGTCCCAATATCATTCTCATATGATACTTCTGATGCACGATACCTCGAATA
This sequence comes from Orobanche coerulescens, assembly GCA_033398695.1. NCBI lineage: Eukaryota > Viridiplantae > Streptophyta > Magnoliopsida > Lamiales > Orobanchaceae > Orobanche > Orobanche coerulescens. Next base: position 142,577,739 of record CM065802.1, on the reverse strand, counting down.
CAACTGTCGACCAAGTATGGCAATTGTACAAATACTCATACAGTATATCCGACATCAAGAAACACATCAAGCATGTAATATCCTAGAATTAAAAATAACCTCGATAGACATACTGGCATGACCGTCACAGTCCCCAAAATTATTTACCCATACTGTGTCGGTCCCACTCTGTACAGTACAACTCAGATAAAATAATGCAAAGAATCGTAGCGAAATTCTAGGATATTACACCAATGGTCCTCCACATAGGAGTAAAATATTTATTAAAATCACTACATACACAACTACGTGACTTTAGCTAAGACTGTCTCTGTATCGTTCACACAGATTGATACAGGGACCATAACTTTGGCCATTCACATAGATTGGCTTTAGCTCCTCCGACTTGCTTCTTCTCATACAGATTGAAGCTTCGTCTTTAATGCTATTCTTCCAACATAGGTTGGAACTAGCAAGTACTCAGTCCACACAGGGCTAAGGTTGATCTCAACGGTAAAAATGGTAGAACAAGTTCAAACAACAGCTGTATGTTTTGGCGATCAATTCCTATATGCTGTGCTGTTTGCATTGAGGACTTTTATATTTCTTCTCCTAGATAATGTTATATGCTCAAGAAATATACTGCTCTTTCTTAGATTGATTGTCAGAGTTATTTGTCAAATGTATTGCACGAAATTCAGTAAGTAAAGTTAAGCAATGTCCTCTTGCTTGGGGCTATTTATAACTTTAGAAATAGATCCGTTATAAATGTAGCTGTTGGCCGGTTGGTGAGAGTAGATGTAACACCCCCAGGATATTCGAGTTATATTACAGCGCCGTGAATCCCTATATGGGACCCACCAGGCTGAACAAACATCATACTCATCGACTCACAGAAACAACAAAATAACACCTCGTCATAAAGACGCAAAACAAAATAATCCACCCGGTTCGACCGGTCAAACATAACACCATCATCCGACACAAACACAATAGACAACAATACAATCCGGACGAACAAGAACTCTTAAGTACTCGAGTACTTCTATTAGTTTAAAAACCACAAAAGGTAAAAAGACAGAAGACAATAAGACACCACTCGTGCACAATCGTCACGCACGGCCATCATCCGCATACTGGTCCAGCGCCCGTTCATCTCGATGAACCTGACCTGAAATTCATAAAACGAATTTCCCCAAAACGGGTCCCCAGAGGGGTTAGCAATTACGCTAGTGCAAGTAACCAAATGAACAACTTACACCTTACACTTATAGTCAATGCATGCAATCGTGAAAACATAATTCCAAAGCACTCATTTCCGGAAATGCCATAATCAAATCACATTTGTAAAATGCACCACAATTAACCATCGATCCACGTCTCTGTGGACCCCTACCGAGACCCCGTCGGATCTAACCCGTAGTGGTTAAAAGCAAGCTCGTCGATCCACGTCTCTGTGGACCCCTATCGAGACCCCATCAGATCTAACCTGTAGTGAGCATACAAACACACACACACCATTTCTCATACAATACTACTATGTCGAGATTGTAAGTTCATAAGGTTACTTGCCTCGATCAATAGACGGTGACACGAACGGAAATGAAGGATCAAACACGACCACGAGGAACTTGCGGAAATGAACCTAACGATTCGAATAACACAATCACAACCACTTCTAAATGATTACGGAAATGGAATACACCCAAAAACCCACCTACGATTTCTGTATATTCGTATAAAAATAATAACGAGGGCGGACCACAACCGAACCCTTTCGAATATGCGACAACCACGAAGTATACCATGAATCCGTAGGAAAACCAATGATATCAACAAGATTAATCATACTCATCATGAATTAACCGACAAAATGAGACGAATCGGACGAAAATCCCAAAACCCCCAAATTAATCCAAAAGTAGGGTTCTAAGAGATTTACCTTAGATTAGGATGAAAGATTCGTGTTGATGTTGTTATTATACACCAAGAACTCAAGGAAGTTGATGGTTGAGATGATTGGAGGAAGAGATCGCCAAGAAATCGCCCAAAATTGCCAAAGGAGCTCTAAGCCGCGGGGAGGAGAAGAAATGGAAATAATACGTTCATCTGGGTCAACTCCCTGGTTTATATAGCCAGGGAGTGTCAGCGCGCGCTAATCCTCAAAGTTAGCGTGTGCTAATGGGACAAAACTCCAGTCCATATAGTTAGCGTCCCAGTCCAGTAGCCAGATTTCTGGCCGTTGGCGTGCGCTACTCGAAACGTAGCGTGTGCTAATAACCTCTCGGTAGCGCGCGCTATCGGCCATAGAGTGCGCTACCTGGACAACAGCCGATTCCAGAAGTGAACTGCCAGTACACACCTGATCCAGTTAGCGCAAGCTATCGACCAAACGCAGCGTGCGCTAGAAGTGTATCGGTAGCGCCCGCTATCGGCCATAGCGTGCGCTACCTGGGCACCTGATTGAGTCCAGTAGCAAACTGTCCAGTACTGGACAGTTACGCTAGCGCATGCTACTGGGCGTCTCAGCGTGCGCTAGACCTCGACATTAGCGTGCGTTAGGCTACGTAGTGTACGCTAATCCGCCAGTCCATAGGGCTGGAATCAGCACTGCCACTCCCAGGGCTTGCTCGCTAGCGCGCGCTATGAAGCAGACATAGCGTGCGCTACTAAGGGACCTCTAGCGTGCGCTATGCAGAAAAATTAGCGCGCGCTAGGTACGGAATATAAACGGTCCAAAACACCGGAATATGAACGAAACATAACATCTCAAAACGCATAATAACATGGAATGGATCCACGGCAACCCCGAAACGGCGGTTCCGCATAACAATTACGAGAATCAGATCAAAAGATGACGGAAGAAATTCACTGAAAAATACACGAGGGTCGCTAGAAGCGAGAAATTCACCGAAAAAAGAAAATACCGGGAAAAGAAAAATGCGGATATTACATTCTACCCCTCTAAAAATAAGTTTCATCCCGAAACTTAAAAAACAAACAGCTCAGGGTACCTAGCACGCATGCTATCCTCGGTTTCCCAAGTTGCCTCCTCGACGCCATGTCTCGACCACTGCACCTTGACCAAAGACATGGTCTTATGCCTCAGTCGCTTCTCATGATGCTCCAAGATCTTCAAAGGAGGCTCCTCAAAAGTAATATCCTCGGCGACATCAATCTCACCATAATCGATGACGTGACTAGGATTCGGGACATATTTCCTCAACTGGGAAACATGGAAAACGCTATGAACGTGACTCAAGGATGGAGGTAGTGCCAAATGGTATGCTAACTCACCGACTCGCTCTAGAATCTCGAAAGGTCCAATAAATATTGGACTCAACTTCCCCTTTTTCCCGAAACGGAAAACTCCTCTCGTCGGCGACACCTTTAGCAAAACGTGGTCTCCCACCTCGAATTCCAATGGTCGATGACGGACATCGGCATATGACTTATGTCGAATCTGGGCAGTCAACATCCGTTCTCGAGTCAAATCCACATTCCGCCTCGTCTCTGAAATAATATCCGGTTCAGTCCCGACCAAATCAGATGCTTCGTTCCAACAAATCGGCGATCGACAACGCCGCCTGTAAAGCGCCTCATATGGTGCCATTCGAATCGACGCGTGCCAACTATTATTGTACGTGAATTCGATCAATGGCAAATGTTCCTCCCAATCGCTACTCCAATCGAGAACACAAGCACGCAACATATCCTCGAATGTCTGGATAGTGCGCTCCGACTGTCCATCTGACTGGGGATGAAAAGAGGTACTCAAACGCAAATGAGTACCCAACGACTTATGCACCACCTGCCAAAAATGCGATACAAAACGGCCATCACGATCCGAAACAATAGACTTCGGAGTACCGTGAAGCCTCACAATCTGCGCGATAAACACACGAGCTAACTTCTCCAGTCCCCAAATGTCCTTGATGCCCAGAAAATGTGCCGACTTGGTCAGACGATCAACAATCACCCATACTATATTCATGCCCGACCTCGATCTCGGCAAACTCGTAATGAAGTCCATCGATATATCTTCCCATTTCTATTCAGGAACGGGAAGTGACTGCAATAACCCAGCCGGTCGCTGATGCTCGATTTTGACCTGCTGACAAGTCAAACATCTTGCCACAAACTGTGCGACCTCCTCCTTCATATCATTCCACCAGAAATTCTTTCTCAGGTCCTTGTACATCTTACTCGAACCAGGATGAACGGAGTAAGGTGTAGCATGGGCCTCACGCAAAATACTCTGTCTCAACTCTGAGTCGTTCGGTACACAAAGCCGACTCTGGAATCTCAAAACACCATCCTCGTGAATCACAAACCCAGGAGACTTTCCTTTAAGAATGTTCTCTCGGATTTGAGAAATCATCGGATCCTCCAACTGCTTCAGCTTAATTTCATCAATCAGAGACGACGAAATCTCTAAAGTACAAAGTTGCCCGACAGCTCCAGGCAACAAAACCTCAACATCTAACTCGATCAAAATCCGCCGAAGCTCAGACTGAGACGTAAGGGTCTCAAGCGTTCGTAACGCAACCAGTTTCTGACTCAAGGCGTCGGCCACCACGTTCGGCTTGCAAGGATGATAAAGGATTTCGAGGTCATAATCCTTAATCAACTCTAACCACCTCCTCTGCCTCATATTCAACTCCCGTTGAGTAAATATGTACTTCAGACTTTTATTCGGTAAAAATCTGACATGCAGAGCCGAAAAGATAGTGACGCCAAATCTTGAGCGCAAAAACAACTGCCGCTAACTCCAAATCGTGAGTAGGGTAGTTAAGCTCATACAGCCTCAAGTGTCTCGACGCAAACACAATAGTCTTGTCGTGCTGCATCAACACGCAACCAAGGCCCTGACCCGAAGCATCGCTATAAATGGCAAAACCCTCGTTTCTACATGGCAACGCCAAAATCAGGGCTGAAGTCAAACGTCTCTTTAGCTCCTCAAAACTCGACTGCCTCTCGTCATTCCAGATGAACTTCTCGGACTTCTGGAGCAACTGTGTAAGTGGCCGAGCTAGTTTCGAGAAACCCTCGACGAACCTACGGTAGTAGCCAGCCAAACCCAAGAAACTACGGATCTCCTTCACATTCTTGGGCGGTGCCCAATCCAACATTGCCTCAATCTTCTACGGATCTACACGAACTCCTTCGGCTGAAATCACGTGACCTAGAAACATCATTTCCTTCAGCCAGAACTCACATTTCGGGAACTTCGCATAGAGTTGCTCGGTCCTCAAGATGTCTAACACTACTCGCAAATAATGGGCATGCTCTTCCTCGTTCCTCGAATAAATAAGAATATCGTCAATGAAAACGACGACACACTTATCCAAATACTCGATAAATACTTTATTCATCAACTGCATGAACACCGCCGGCGTATTAGTTAACCCGAAAGGCATGACTACAAACTCATATTGTCCGTATCTCGTCTGAAAAGATATTTTCGGCACATCGGACTCCCTCACCTGGAGCTGATAGTACCCCGATTTCAAATCTATCTTCGAGAACACCGCATCTCCCTGCAACTGATCGAAAAAGTCATCAATCCCCGGCAAAGGATACTTGTTCTTGATGGTCACCTTGTTTAATTCGCGATAGTCGATACACAAACGCAGTGAACCATCCTTCTTTCGCACAAACAGGACCGGTGTGCCCCAAGGCGAGGCGCTCGGTCGAGCATACCCTGACTCCAGAAGCTCACTCAACTACTTCTTAAACTCGGACATCTCTGAGGGTTCCATGCGATACGACGCCTTCGAAATATGAGCCGCGCTCGGCTTTAACTCTATAGCAAACTCGACCTCACGATCCAGTGGCAATCCCGGTAACTCATTAGGAAATACATCAGAAAACTCACTAGCGATTGGAATCGACGAAAGCTCGACTCCACCACTCTCCGCCTTCAAGGCGTAGCACCAATAACTAGTACACCCCTTTCGCAGGAGTCTCATCGCCTTCAAGGCATTAATAACGAACTTCTGGTTTCCCCTCTTTCACCCAGCAAAAGAGTGATCGGTGCCGTCTTCGGCTAGCATGGTGATGATCCTCGTACTGTAGTTCATGATGGCACCATGCCGCTCGAGCCAATCATCCCCGAGAATCAAATCCCCATCCTCAATACCCACAACAATAAGATTAGAGGGCCAAGCCCTCTCACAAATAAGCACAAAACAGTCTCGAACCTCCTGATCACCAACGATCCTATCACCGCTAGGAAGCTTAACGATGAAGGGCTCACAAGGCGTCAAACAGTCGAGACTCAAACGGCGCACACACTCCAGAGATATGAACGAATGCATAGCACCAGAATCGAAAAGCACACTGACAGGATGAGAAAGAATATGAACAGTACCTGTCACCATAGTAGCCGCTGGGTCATCGGCTCTCCGCATCTCATAGACACGCGGGTGAGCTGAGCCGACACTGGAAGCTCCCCCCTTAGCAGGCTGATCCCGACCTCTCCCTCGATTAGCACCCGGTGGAGATTGAGAAGCAAACGATCATTGATTCACACTTGGTTCCCTAGGCGCTGGAATGGAAGCCCGGGCACCAAGGATTCTCTCCCTCTCGGACAGAAGCACCTTGTGGCCGGTGCCACTGCCGGATTACACGTCAGCAAAGGGCTCAAACAAGTACGACTGACGTGGCCTGTACGACCACAATTGAAACACTTCACATCACGGAAAGGATCACTGGTAGTTCCACGAGAACCCCCAGCGGAACGAGCTGGACCACCGCCGGTGGGGAAATTAGCAGATTGGGATTTCTGCTGACCCCCACCCTTGTGGCCCGAAAAATTTCCGGTGGATTTCTGCTTCTTGCTTTCACGAGCCGCCTCACTCGCCATCACAGACATATCGTAAGCAAGGGCCCTACTCTGGTAATCCTTTAAGGTAGTAGAGACGAGCCCCGAGATATAGTCCCGAATCGACAATTTCATCTGCCTGGAAAAATGGAAAATTTTGTCGCTCTCCTCGATAACTTGGGTCTTCACATAACCCAACTCCTTGTTAAAATCAGCAATAGCTTGAGATACGGGGATATCCCGTGGTTGAGCATCATAGAAAGCATGTACTCGAGCCTGTATGACCGGTCACGGGCAATATTCGATCTCTATCAATTCCTGAAATTCGGCCCACGAAGCAACATGGTCTTTGGGCCCAACGGCCTCCCACCAATCCGTAGCGTCCCCAGTGAGAAAGTACTGGGCAATAGGGACCTTACGGTCCTCGGAACAGTTGGTAGCAGTGAATATTTTAGATATCTCCTTGATCCACCCCTCCTAGACAATCGGGTCCGAAGCTCTCGAAAACTGAGGAGGATGCATCTTGATGACATCCTGAAGCCAGCGATCCGCTCCGCCCCGATTAGCGTGGGCCAGGTCCGGGTTTTGAACCGCCTGAGCTATCGCCGCCATTTGATTCACCATTTGCTGCATAACGGCCGCAATACCAAGGTTGGCGCGCTCCTGAGATGAAGCATGACTGTGACGGTCGCCGGTACTTTCGGCTCCCGAAGACTGCGATGTGGCCGCCCCACCAGCTGCCCCACGTCCACGACCACGACCTCTTCCAGCATCTATACTAGTGTTAAAGAAGTAGCAAAGGCCATACGATGGTAAGTACAAGAAGAAAAACAATCACAATCGAGAATCAAAGGTGCGATACAAGGAAACAAGGAACAGAGTAAGGAAAAACTTACGGACACTAGTAGTACCGGAATCATGGCAGCGTGACGATGATGTGCAAAACAAAACACAACAAGACACAATAAACCGACAAGCCCAGGTATCCATAAACTTAGTTCTCTGATACCATTTTCTGTAACACCCCCAGGATATTCGAGTTATATTACAGCGCCGTGAATCCCTATATGGGACCCACCAGGCTAAACAAACATCATACTCATCGACTCACAGAAACAGCAAAATAACACCTCGTCATAAAGACGCAAAACAAAATAATCCAACTGGTTAGACCAGTCAAACATAACACTATCATCCGACACAAACACAATAGACAACAATACAATCCGGACGAACAAGAACTCTTAAGTACTCGAGTACTTCTATTAGTTTAAAAACCACAAAAGGTAAAAATACAGAAGACAATAAGACACCACTCGTGCACAATCATCACGCACGGCCATCATCCGCATACTGGTCCAGCGCCCGTTCGTCTCGATGAACCTGACCTGAAATTCATAAAACGAATTTCCCCAAAATGGGCCCCCAGAGGGATTAGCAATTACGCTAGTGCAAGTAGCCAAATGAACAACTTACACCTTACACATATAGTCAATGCATGCAATCGTGAAAACATAGTTTCAAAGCACTCATTTCCGGAAATGCCATAATCAAATCACATTTGTAAAATGCACCACAATTAACCATCGATCCACGTCTCTGTGGAGCCCTAGTGTAACACCCCCAATCCGCTCAGGGATATTACACGCCGTAGAACCTTTCCTCAAGGATCTACCAGGCTGGTAACGACATATAACAACTCAACCATGCCTTTAAGGCTAAAATGACTCAGTAGACCGATTTGGTCTTTCAACAAATACATACAACTCATGCCCACGCAGGGGTCAAAATACAACCACACCCGTACAACGGGAAAATATAGCAGCGGAAAAAATAGAGTACAACTGAGCCAATAAACAAAGTACGGTTCCTCATGTGATTAGTATCGATCACCTTTCATCATCCTTCGTGCCGACCCTGTGTTATGCTCCAAAACCTGAATGCAAAAACAGACATCCACCCCCCGAATACTCGGGGGTTAGCAAAACTCCACTGTTTTGATAGTGCAAGAACAAAGTGCAAATACGACCCATACCATTCACATTCCACGAATAACAATAACCAAGGATCCTCAAAGATCCAAACGAAATGAAAAGTACTTCCCGAGGCAAGAGTTTGAGAAAACATTTCAAAATCGAAATATCATAAATCAATGGGAGTAATTTATAAAACGGTTTAGAATGCCATCGAGAGTTTTAATAGAAAACAATTTAGGATTATCAAATCCTACTTTTCAAAATCCAAAAGACAAAAGGGGTCACCGCCCCAAAGGTTTACTTTCCAAAAAAAATGACATTTACCAAACCGTTGGGATTTTAGCCCCAAATCCGTCAAATGACCTTTATAAAACCATTGGGATTTTAGCCCCAAATCTCATCAACTCACAGTACACAAGAACGACCATAAGGTTCGTCTTCCAACATCAAAATCCACAAATAAAGGATTTAACACAAACAACAAAATACTCTAGTGCCATCCTAGCCAAGTAAGCCAAACGAACAACTTACCTCTTACACACTTAGTCGATGCATGCAATCATGAAAACCGTTCAAAACACTCGTTTCCGGAAACGCCAATCTCAAAACACATTTGTAAAATGCACCACAATTAACCGCGGACCCATGCCTCTGTGGACCCCTACCGAGACCCCGTCGGATCTAACCCGTAGTGGTTAAAAGCAAGCTCGCGGACCCACGCCTCTGTGGACCCCTACCGAGACCCCGTCGGATCTAACCCGTAGTGAGCATACACACACACACGTTACTCATGCAATAATAATATGCTAAGAATGTAAGCTCATCAAGAATACTTACTAGAGATGGCCACTTATCCGACACCATTACCAAACTCTTCAAAACACAATAACAAGATTAAACACGGAATACACGATTCCATAACTTTAAACAATAGGAATATCATCAAAGCCTTCAACGTTCAAAATAATCAATTCCCAAAACATAACGTTCACAAAACACACACGCGTTTTGAAAGAGAGCCTTTAACGAGGCCAAATCGAAATCTTTTGAAAACACATTTCAAACAAACAAACAAATACACCAAGACGATCACCAATTATTATATCCACAAAACAAGAATAGTATGGGCAAGGTACTTGCCTCGAAATCACGATCGCAATGAGACGACAGATAAGACGCGGTCGAATAGCCCCGAACCCCCGAACAATATCAAGAACGCGATAGCACCACGAGTATTACGAGAATAACACCACACGAATCATCAATCACCAAATGGGATTCAACATCGAAATTCTCGAACACCTATAAACCTCCGGAAGGAACAATAACACATGGTTACGACGAGAATCAAGGCCAAAACAACGGAAATCCCAACAAACTATCGAAGGGAAACTCATTGGGACATTTAATCGAACACTCAATGTTCGATAACTCCCAAGAACACTCTAATCACTAATCGAGTTGAACAAACTTGAAATATGGATATACAACCCATAGAACACGATTAATAAGGTTCAATAACATCAACCAAATCATCGAAATCGGACGAACAACAAAGATTAAAAAGAAATCTCGAAAGTCAACCCTAGGAGATTTCAAGAGATTACCTCGATTCGGCGAAGAACACGGATTAGATGTTGATATAATCAACAAGGATCTTCCAAAATGCTTTGGAAATGAGTAGAATCGGCCAAGAACACCTCCTACGGTCACTCCGTCATGCGGCACGTAAACGAGGAAAAAATGAAAAAAGCGAAGTCTGCCGAGCCCGTGCTATATATAGCCGGGGGTTACGGCCAGTAACGCAGATGCCTTACGGCCGTAACTCGGCCCTTACGGCCGTACTCGGCAGCCTTACGGCCGTAACCGGCATTCGTCAAAAATCGATCCAAAGAATCGCCGGACACTTACGGCCGTAACTGGCAGACATTACGGTCGTAACCGGCCTTCGTCCGGAAGCTGCCCAGCGCCCGTACGGCCATACCCGATCACACTTACGGCCGTAACTGGCCCACATTACGGCCGTAACCGGCACCTTACGGCCGTAACTCGGCGAGCAGCCACTCGGCCGTGACTCGGCCGTGGCCACTCCGATGGCCCGGACGACCCCGAAACCCGAACCTGAGTAAAAACCGAAGATACGGTTACGAAGTACTCGCAAAGACGAATCCAAGCGCTAAGAGAACACACGATTCCGACCACTCGAAGTGTCGGAATTCGACAACGGAAGTAATTACCCCAAACTTTGGGAAATTACAAAAATGGCCCAAAGCTCCCGGAAATCACGATACGTGATCGAATAACCAAACCGAAGTTTACAACACGTCTAACAAAGTTAAACGGACTTACGGGAAACTCGAAACAGCAGTTTCGTCGCAAGAATCGAACTCAAGTGCGGAAAGTCGCTAAAAAGCACGGAACTCAACAAAACAACACCGAAACGAACTCGGATGACAAAAAGTGCAGAATTAATCATTCTCGAAATGACGAAACGGTCATGAGCGAGTCGTCAAAACGGACTTCCGCCGAAAAAAGAAAATTACCAAAATTCAAAATTGCGGATATTACATTCTACCCTCCTTAAAAGAAGTTTCGTCCCGAAACTTAAAATAAGTAGGGAGAAGCAATATCCTCACCGAGAAAACTCGACGAGATACGCAAAAACCGAAAACTCGCGCCCGACGGCGAAACACTGCAAGAAACGCAAAGAGACATACGGCGTGAAAACACGCTCCACGACGACCAACACAACGTCGCCGTTAGGAATATAATAAAACCAACAAATGACAAGCCTCATCAAACGGATAATATAGTCAAGTCAATTATCCGAACAATCACAAAACACAACGAACGAAAATCAATAAGATTGACCGACCCAACGATACATCAATCAAAACGCGAGCCAATCGCTGAACAATTACGGAATTCCACCGCCCAAGGGTTGGAAGATCGAAAACGAGACTAATTTCCCAACTTAAGGGAATTAGGAAGGAGCCTGAATGCTCAACAATCACGAAACGAGAACAAAAACCGAACAAGCAAACGATCGAGACAACAAATATCGAACAATCATGTCCGAAACACGAAGGATAATAAAATTCAAACAACAACTCCCAGGATGATCTGGTGAGAACTACAAGACATGCATTCCCATAAGATCCACAGGAAAGGGAATAGCGATTGAAAAGTCACAACGACAAACGAGTTATTCCGAAACAATACCACACTCGTTCGATCAACAAAAGCAAGGGGCAGGACAAGCTCAGAAATGTCAACGAACATAATGAGTCGACAGAGTCGAAAACACAAGAGTTCCAAATCCGATCCACTTCGAATAAAAGAACTAATAGAACCAAATGATGTCACTTCCGAACAAGGTTCACAAGAATCGAACCGAACTCGAAAAAGTCACAGCGATAACCAGATCGGCCCACAACAAGATCACAGTTCGTTCAAATGATGAAATCGAAATACAGAACAAGTTCAGAAAGTATCAACGAACACGAACGAGTTGCAAGAAAGGAGAAAAAGGAAATAGAGAAGTCAAAACAGTACGGGTATTACCCCCGACCTCATCCACGAAATTCACAAAAATGGGAGCAAGGTAACAAGACATTAAACAACCGACACATAACGGAACGATTACCGATGCACACGGCCATACCAAACCAAGCTCTAACAGCTCGCACACGCGCGACAATGCAGAAATCACCACGAGGCGACAATATTCAACACCAACATCCCACCTCTCAGAGAGGGTTAACACAACAAATGTGTGGAAATCGACTCAACGTTCACACCGCCAATTCGATCATACTCGGGAGCAAACGTCAAAATGACAATGCGAACATCATACATACATATCCAACCCTCAAATGGGAATGGATAGGTTTTAAAAACGAAAACCTCATTTTGAAAATAATTTAGAAGAACACCGGTTGATCTTGAGTATCACCTTTCAAAAAAAGGTACACACGTGATACCTCGTTATCGAAACTTTGGAAAACCATTTCGCATTTGATAAAAATGAGGACACTTTCTCTTAGTGATAACTTTCAACATATTCGACCCTCGGGTCTAAATAAAAGTGTTGAAAATATCTCAAAATATTTTGGTCCTCGAGGTAGAAAATTTTTGAAATATATTGTGGCACCTTGGATGTACCACAAGAAAATAACTCATTTGAAAAGTATGTCTCGAAATTTATTTCTAAGATACTCAAGTTTTTGAAAATAATTCAATGCCAAAAAGGACGATGCCAAAAAGGCCGATGACGGTAATATTTCAAAAACTCACAGAAGCCATTTACAAAATGCTAAATACCGTCATATGAATTTCGCCAAAATGATCAAGGCCATAATGCCAAAAACTCGGTTAAGGGAATCGGTTTTCGAAATAAAACTCGGTCGGTAAAATACCGAAAGTCATTACAAAAGAACTCACGCAGCGGATAAAAGAAATACAGTTCAACATGCACAATCCAGCAATACTACTCCTCATAAGAACAAAATATTAGAGTCAAATAACCACATTCAGAACGAAACCACTGGCCCCATTCGAGGCCTCTAAAGACCCTCCCGCACTGGCTAGTGAACAAGTCGAACGTGTATAAGCACAAAGCTTCCACAAGAGGACTTGTAAAACGTGCAAATCGATTCGAAAATCATCAGCAACGGACAAAAACAACAATAAAAAGACATCACAAGCGACGACACTCCTCGTATAAATCAAATACGAGAGTCGATTAAATACATATCGTGAAATCAAAATCCACATAAGGATTCCATCACTTAACAAATAATCATAAAAATAGCTCGTGTCACACGAGGCACAACACAAAGAAGGGAGACTTACTTCCACAGGTCGCACGAAGATGATGATCGCCCCACGATACTAATCACGACCAACAAACTCAAACGACGCTTCGCGACACGACTCAGTCAGATAAAATCCGACGAAACAAGACTCAAACAACACGACTTAACCCGACAGCCTAGGTTTCCTCAACCTAAGCTATGATACCATTTATGTAACACCCCCAATCCGCTCAGGGATATTACATGCCGTAGAACCTTTCCTCAATGATCTACCAGGCTGGTAACGACATATAACAACTCAACCATGCCTTTAAGGCTAAAATGACTCAGTAGACCGATTTGGTCTTTCAACAAATACATACAACTCATGCCCACGCAGGGGTCAAAATACAACCACACCCGTACAACGAGAAAATATAGCAGCGGAAAAAATAGAGTACAACTGAGCCAATAAACAAAGTACGGTTCCTCATGTGATTAGTATCGATCACCTTTCATCATCCTTCGTGCTGACCCTGTGTTATGCTCCAAAACCTGAATGCAAAACAGACATCCACCCCCCGAATACTCGGGGGTTAGCAAAACTCCACGTTTTTGCTAGTGCAAGAACAAAGTGCAAATACGAGCCATACCATTCACATTCCACGAATAACAATAACCAAGGATCCTCAAAGATCCAAACGAAATGAAAAGTACTTCCCAAGGCAAGAGTTTGAGAAAACATTTCAAAATCGAAATATCATAAATCAATGGGAGTAATTTATAAAACGGTTTAGAATGCCATCGAGAGTTTTAATAGAAAACAATTTAGGATTATCAAATCCTACTTTTCAAAATCCAAAAGACAAAAGGGGTCACCTCCCCAAAGGTTTACTTTCCAAAAAAAATGACATTTACCAAACCGTTGGGATTTTAGCCCCAAATCCGTCAAATGACCTTTATAAAACCATTGGAATTTTAGCCCCAAATCTCATCAACTCACAGTACACAAGAACGACCATAAGGTTCGTCTTCCAACATCAAAATCCACAAATAAAGGATTTAACACAAACAACAAAATACTCTAGTGCCATCCTAGCCAAGTAAGCCAAACGAACAACTTACCTCTTACACACTTAGTCGATGCATGCAATCATAAAAACCGTTCAAAACACTCGTTTCCGGAAACGCCAATCTCAAAACACATTTGTAAAATGCACCACAATTAACCGCGGACCCACGCCTCTGTGGACCCCTACCGAGACCCCGTCGGATCTAACCCGTAGTGGTTAAAAGCAAGCTCGCGGACCCACACCTCTGTGGACCCCTACCGAGACCCCGTCGGATCTAACCCGTAGTGAGCATACACACACACGTTACTCATGCAATACTAATATGCTAAGAATGTAAGCTCATCAAGAATACTTACTACAGATGGCCACTTATCCGACACCATTACCAAACTCTTCAAAACACAATAACAAGATTAAACACGGAATACACGATTCCATAACTTTAAACAATAGGAATATCATCAAAGCCTTCAACTTTCAAAATAATCAATTCCCAAAACACAACGTTCACAAAACACACGCGCGTTTTGAAAGAGAGCCTTTAACGAGGCCAAACCGAAATCTTTTGAAAACACATTTCAAACAAACAAACAAATACACCAAGACGATCACCAATTATTATATCCACAAAACAAGAATAGTATGGGCAAGGTACTTGACTCGAAATCACGATCGCAACGAGACTACGGATAGGACGCGGTCGAATAGCCCCGAACCCCCGAACAATATCAAGAACGCGATAGCACCACGAGTATTACGAGAATAACACCACACGAACCATCAATCACCAAACGGGATTCAACATCGGAATCCTCGAACACCTATAAACCTCCGGAAGGAACAATAACACATGGTTACGACGAGAATCAAGTCCAAAACAACGGAAATCCCAACAAACTATCGAAGGGAAACTCATTGGGACATTTAATCGAACACTCAATGTTCGATAACCCCCAAGAACACTCAAATCACTTATCGAGTTGAATAAACTTGAAATATGGATATACAACCCATAGAACACGATTAATAAGGTTCAATGACATCAACCAAATCATCGAAATCGGACGAACAACAAAGATTAAAAAGAAATCTCGAAAGTCAACCCTAGGAGATTTCAAGAGATTACCTCGATTCGGCGAAGAACACGGATTAGATATTGATATAATCAACAAGGATCCTCCAAATAGCTTTGGAAATGAGTAGAATCGGCCAAGAACACCTCCTACCGGTCACTCCCGTCCGCAGCCGCACAGAAACGAGGAAAAAAATGAAAAAAACGAAGTCTGGCCGAGCCCAGGCTATATATAGCCGGCAGGGTACGACCGTAACCAGCAGTGCCTTACGGCCGTAACTCGGCCCTTACGGCCATACTCGGCAGGCCTTACGGCCGTAACCGGCATTTGTCAAAAATCAGTCCAGCAACTGTCGGACACTTACGGCCGTAACTGGCAGACATTACGGCCGTAACCGGCCTTCGTCCGGAAGCTGCCCAGCCCCCGTACGGCCGTACCCGATCACACTTACGGCCGTAATTGGCACACATTACGACCGTAACCAGCACCTTACAGCCGTAACTCGGCCAGGCCAGGCCCTGCTCCGGCCGTGACTCGGCCGTGGCCACTCCGACGGTCCGGACGACCCCGAAACCCGAACCTGAGTAAAAACCGAAGATACGGTTACGAAGTACTCGCAAAGACGAATCCAAGCGCTAAGAGAACACACAATGCCGACCACCCGAAGTGTCGGAATTCGACAACGGAAGTAATTACCCCAAACTTTGGGAAATTACAAAAATGGCCCAAAGCGCCCGGAAATCACGATACGTGATCGAATAACCAAACCGAAGTTCAAAACACGTCTAACAAAGTTAAACGGACTTACTGGAAACTCGAAACAGCAGTTTCGAACGAGATTCGCAAGAATCGAACTCAAGTACGGAAAAGTCGCTAAAAAGCACGGAACTCAACAAAACAACACCGAAACGAACTCGAATGACAAAAAGTGCAGAATTAATCATTCTCGAAATGACGAAACGGTCATGAGCGAGTCGTCAAAACGGACTTCCGCCGAAAAAAGAAAATTACTGAAATTCGAAATTGCGGATATTACACCTAGCGAGACCCCGTCGGATCTAATCCGTAGTGGTTAAAAGCAAGCTCGTAGATCCACGTCTCTGTGGACCCCTACCGAGACCCCATCGGATCTAACCCGTAGTGAGCATACACACACACACACACACACCATTTCTCATACAATACTACTATGTCGAGATTGTAAGTTCATAAGGGTACTTGGCTCGATCAATAGACGGCGACACGAACGGAAATGAAGGATCAAACACGACCGCGAGGAACCAGCGGAAATGAACCTAACGATTCGAATAACACAATCACAACCATTTCTAAACGATTACGGAAATGGAATACACCCAAAAACCCGCCTACGATTTATGTATATTCGTATAAAAATAATAACGAGGGAGGACCACAATCGAACCCTCTCGAATACGCAACAACCACGAAGTATACCATGAATCTGTAGGAAAACCAATGATATCAACAAGATTAATCATACTCATCATGAATTAACCGACCAAACGAGACGAATCGGACGAAAATCTCAAAACCCCCAAATTAATCCAAAAGTAGGGTTCTAAGAGATTTACCTTGGATTAGGATGAAAGATTTATGTTGATGTTGTTATTATACACCAAGAACTGAAGGAAGTTGATGGTTGAGATGATTGGAGGAAGCGATCGCCAAGAAATCGCCCAAAATCGCCAAAGGGGCTCTAAGCCACGGGGAGGAGAAGAAATGGAAATAATACGTTCATCTGGGTCAACTCCCTGGTTTATATAGCCAGGGAGTGTTATCGTGCTAATCCTCAAAGTTAGCGTGCGCTAACGGGACAAAACTCCAGTCCATACAGTTAGCGTCCCAGTCCAGTAGCCAGATTTCTGGCCGTTAGCGTGGGCTACTCGAAACATAGTGTGCGCTAATAACCTCTCGGTAGGGCGCGCTATCGGCCATAGCGTGCGCTACCTGGACAACAGCCGAGTCCAAAAGTGAACTGCCAGTACACACCTGATCCAGGTAGCACGCGCTACCGACCAACCATAGCGTGCGCTAAAAGTGTATCGGTAGCGCGCACTATCGGCCATAGCGTGCGCTACCTGGGCACCTGATTGAGTCCAGTAGCAAACTGTCCAGTACTGGACAGTTACGCTAGCGCACGCTACCGGGCGTCTCAGCGTGCGCTAGCCCCCGACATTAGCATGCGCTAGGCTACGTAGCGTACGCTAATCCGCCAGTCCAGAGGGCTGGAATCAGCACTGCCACTCTCAGGGCTTGCTCGCTAGCGCGCGCTACGAAGCATACATAGCGTGCGCTACTAAGGGACCTCTAGCGTGCGCTATGCAGAAAAATTTGCGCGCGCTGGGTACGGAAAATAAACGGTCCAAAACACCGGAATATGAACGAAACATCAAACGGAACATCTCAAAATGCATAATAACATAGAATGGATCCACGACAACCCCGAAACGGTTGTTCCCCATAACAATTACGAGAATCAGATCAAAAGATGACGGAAGAAATCCAGTGAAAAATACACGAGGGTCGCTACAAGCGAGAAATACACCGAAAAAAGAAAATACCGGGAAAAGAAAAATGCGGATATTACAGTAGACGTCTCTGATTGGCAGATGCAGAATGTTTGAATTAAGGGCATTTTACATTTAATGCTTCATACATTCTTTTTGACTTTGCATTTAATGCTCCTCAATGCGTTCAGATTGTTATCTCTTTCGGCCGCATTAAATGCTGTCGCATCAGCATTAAGTGCTGCTTTAACCATGAATACTTTATGGATAAACAAAATTTATTTCACAACTGTTTAAAGCTATTCTTCAGTCCTGTTGGATGTGTTTTACTTTTCTTAAGTAAAACTCCTACAGAAAGATTGTTGTATCCAACTCTCTTCAACTTTTGTTGTATGAAGATGTAAACTCTCTAGGATCGGACTCTGTAGGAAGAGCTCTTGCTGTATGGATATGCTGTACGGAGTTTCCTACCAGCTTCCATACTTAGCGAATTGCTGAATTTGAAGACTTCTTGCTGTATGATGGCGATTACCAAAACATGTTGTGTTTATCCCAATAATTTCCCCCTTTTTGATAATGCCAAAACTCCTAGATACAGAGAGGCTGTCTTCAAGTTTTTTGTTTGAAAGATTCTGATCTTCATGACTTAGTCTAAAAATTTGAACTGCTCGCAGACAAGTTCTAAAATGAAAATCCTACAGGACTAAGTGTATTACAACTTAACTTATAATTGGCGTGCAGGCACAAAAATCGTACAGAATGTAATATAGATTGAATACAACTTAATTATGAACTGTTCGTAGACAAGTTCTTACAGCTTGTGTATTTAACAAGTTTAGTACTTTTCGAATATATCAGTACTTCGTAATCAATACAGTAAAAATAGTAAAAGTAGATTACGAGATGTAATCTTTCAAGAAACCAAAAATTTTATTGATGATTGAAAATTATATGGCTTTAAAGATAAATATAAATACTAGATCTACGACTATACAGTAGGATAAGATACAACTTATAACTAACAGAAGCTAATCCCTATAATGAGAATGTTTCCAATGCTTCCGAGCAGGATCATGATCACCTCCTCTCCACTAGTTGACTAAGGAGTGTTTGCCTCGGTCCCTGTAGATACTTTGTCCTCCATGGGAGACGTTGTAGGCAAGGATCCAATCTTCTGGATGGGTGACCCGTTCATTCTTCTGGTGTTTAGACTTCATCTTTTGTTGTAAGGGAAGCTTTCCTCCTGCCAGTAGCCTTGAGAACTCGTTGGCGGCATCATTCAAAGTTTTGAATCTGTTGAACATGGCAGACTCCCTGATGAGAGTAAAAAAGTATCTCATTAGTTTATTATTTTCCAGTCCTTTAATCCAGCTGCTGTAGGTCGTCGAGCAGTTGGGAGCAGTATCTCGGAGGGCTTTTGTATTGTACTCTTCCATGGGAAATTGGGATCCTGGAACTCAGGTCAAGAACCAGTTACCCTGTATCCTTTTGATCCTTGACCTTGCCCGGGTCCGGCCAGTCGTCTGATTGCAGTAGCAATATTTTCTTCTAGTTCAGCCTCTATTTCTATTTCTTTCTCCAGCCTCCACCTCCTGGAATCTTCTCTAGACTCTTCCCCCTTTTTAGCATTATCAATATCCAAGACCTTGTCGTGAATATCCCAAAGGAGTTTCATTGATCGGCGTGTTGGGTCTTTAGATCATTGACACTATGGACCAGTTTCCCAACCACTGTGGTAAGACCGTCAATTTTGTGATCGTGGTCAGTAAGTTTCGAGCATGTGTACTCAAGGGCGGTGACAGTTTTTGCTTCAGCAACACGAAGCTTTTCTTGCTCTTGCTTCAGGTTTCGCTCCTAATGCTGTTTTAGTTGGTTAAGGGCTTGCCACAGTGCTGTTGGCATGAGGCGAAAAGCCTCTTCCATATTGTTAATGGCCTTTTTCAGCTTCGGGAGCTCATCCTGAGTTGTTTTGTGCATCCAGTCTAACTCCTTTCCGATGTCATACATGGCCTTTTCGGCATCCTACAGAAATACAGTCTGTGACCGATGGCTTGAAGTTGCTCAATTCATGCTTCAGTGCGTGGAGAGCCATGGCGCGTAATCTTTGAGTCTGATGGTTCTCCGAGCTGTCTAAGAACCACGTTGTGGCGGGGTTTCTGTGGTCTGTCGACAGGGAGGAAAACGTCATCAGATTTAGAGTGGGAGCCTGTAGAGATAGGAGATTCAACCTGTTCGGAAGCAGGAGCTTATGAAGGTTGAGCTGCAGGGCCTGTCTGGGAGACAGAAGGAACTGATTCTTCCTGTCTTGCTTGGTTTTCAGTAGTCGGAACTATATGAGGGACTGATTCCTTCCACCGACTCTCAGCTTCCACCTGTTCTGGAAGAGGGACTTATTCCTCTTGGCGGACGGCTGTAATACCCGCAATTTTCGATTTTCGGTAAATTTCTTTTTCGGCTAGAGTCCGTTTTGACGACTCGCTCATAACCGTTCCGTCATTTTGAGAATGATTAATTCTGCACTTTTTGTCATCCGAGTTCGTTTCGGTGTCGTTTTGTTGAGTTTCGTGCTTTTTAGCGACCTTTCCGCACCTGAGTTCGATTCGTGCGAATCTCGTTCAAAACTGCTGTTTCGAGTTTCCCGTAAGTCCGTTTAACTTTGTTAGACGTGTTGTGAACTTCGATTTGGTTATTCGATCACGTATCGTGATTTTCGGGCGTTTTGGGCCATTTTGTAATTTACTAAAAGTTACAGGTATCCGTATCTGGAATTGTTGTCTCGACCCGTTTCTTGGTCGCGTATGATTAATTATGGTATTATGTTTTCATTTCGGGCCGTTGATGTTGTCCGCGAACTTTTCGTCGTGTTCATTCCGTACGTTTTCGGAAATGGGTCGTCGAGCCCTGGTGGTCGGGTACTGGCCGGACGGTTTCGGGACTGGCCGGAAGGTTGCGGGACTAGCCGGACGATTGCGGGCACCGGCCGGACAGGTGCGGCAGGAACCGGCGTAGCGCACGCTACTGCCGGAAGGCTGCGCGCGCTAACCGGCAGGTGTAGCGCACGCTATTGGGTGGCCTAACGCACGCTATCGGGTCTGGGCAGTGGGGTTCTGAGGTTCTGGACTCGGTCAGGATCGGAAGGTAGCGCACGCTACTGTCGGTTGTAGCGCACGCTAACCGGCAGGGGTAGCGCACGCTGTCGGCCGACTAGCGTACGTTACCTGGGTGAGTTTGTTAGTCCAGAGACTACTGGACAGGTCGGCTAGCGCGCGCAGGCTTCCGGCCGTAGCGCATGCTAGCGGGAGTCGGGCGGATAGTCATGGTCGGTAGAATTGGTCGGTGGTGCCGGGTCATGCGGGCCATGGCCGAGAGTGCTCGGCCGGTACTGGCCGATAGCGCACGCTAGTCCGGGAAGGCTAGCGCACGCTAGTTCCAGCCCAGTATATATATGACAGACCAGCCACTTTTCCCTTCGTTTTTCATTTCCTTCCTTCTCCGTCCGCGGCTGGCGATTCATGGGTGACGAAGCCATGTTGTTTAACAACAAATCCATAAAGTTCTTGAGTTCATAACATCAATCAATCATCCGTTATCATCCTTTGATCCAGCGAATCAAGGTAATCTTCCTTAGAACCCTAATTTCGTGAATTTGGGGGTTTTTGCATTTTTGTCCGATTCGTTCTGTGTTGTTGATTAATTCATGATGGGTATGATTAATCTTGGTAGTATTCTAGTGTTTAACATCATTTAATCCATTGTTCTTCGTCGAATCGAAGTATATTTCTTGATTTCCTTCGAATTGACTTTTCGGGGATTTGTCCCCGATCTCGTTTTTCATCCGTTTTCGATGGATCGATTATGGTTAAATGATGTTGTTAAACATATTCTATGGATTGTATATCCATATTTCAACTTGGAATTCCGTTTTCGTGTTTTGTCGGGACGAATCGTGTTCTTGGCCGTTTTGGGGAAAACACTTGAACATTCGTCGTTCGTTCTTTGAATTCAACGGCTTTGAGTCATGCTATGGAATTCATTTTCATTGTTGTTATTGTCCTCCGTAGTTTATTATCGCGAATTGGCATTCGGTGGAGTCGGCGAGTTCGTAGTCGGTTCGTGCCAACCTACTTCGGCCGATTCTCCGCGTTGTGGTTATTCGAGGCAAGTACCTTGCCCATACTTTTCTTATTTTATGGATATGATAATTAGTGATCGTCTCTATGTGTTTATTTGATCGTTTGAATTGAACTTTCAAGAATTCGGTTAGCCTGGTCAAAGGCCCTCTCTCAAAACGCATGAGTTTCGTGAATGTTGTGTTCTGTGGATGGTTACGTGAACCCTGTAAATTCGCTTGTTGTTGTTGTTGTGCTTTGATAATATATATACATATATTCTCTTTTCAGTGCGTTGTGATTTGATAATTGTGTCGTGCCTTGCGTTGTTGCCTTTGGGTGGATTTCTTGGATATGTTTGGTGTGATATGCTAATTTGTGTGCATGTATTTTCGCTCACCTCGGGAGGGTCCGATGGGGCCACGGAGGGAATTCCAATGGTATAGCCCTGAATTCACGAGTGCGGTTGTTTGTTTTGGTGAATGTATTTGCTCACCTCGGGAGGGTTCGACGGGGCCACGGAGGTAATTCCAATGGTATAGCCCTGGATTCACGAGTAAAACTTCACGAGTGCGTGTGTATGTTTGGTGAATGTATTTGCTCACCTCGGGAGGGTTCGACGAGGCCACGGAGGGAATTCCAATGGTATAGCCCTGGATTCACGAGTAAAACTTCACGAGTTGGTGTATATGGTTTCGAAAATGCATTCTGCTCACCTTGGCAGGGTCCGACGGGGCCACGAAGGGAATCCAATGGTATAGCCCTCGATTCACGAGTTGGTGTTGTATTTTTGGTGACCAAGGTTTACGTATCTTGGGCGATTATATTGATTTGATTTTATGTCCGCCGAGGACACGTGACGTGGATTTTAACCTTGTGAACTGCTGTTGGTTTTCTATTTGCGAAAATAAAACCTTTGGGCTGTGACCCTATTGATTTTGGAAAGATTAGGATTCGGTAATCCTAAATTGTTTTCTATTAAAACTCTCGAGGGCATTTTAAACTGTTTTATAAATTGTTTCCCCTTTAATTATTGTCTTTCGGTTTTAGAAATATCTACCCAAACTCTTGCCTCGGGTAGTACTTTTTGTTACGTTTGGATCTTTGTGGATTCCTGGTTATTGTTATTCGTGGAATATGAATTGTATGGCTCGTATTTTTGCACTTGTACTTGCACTAGCGAAACAGTGGAGTTTTGCTAACCCCCGAGTATTCGGGGGGTGGATGTCTATTTTTGCATTCAGGTTTTGGAGCATAGCACAGGGTCGGCACGAAGAATGGTGAAAGATGAACGATATTAATCACACGAGGATCCGTTGATGTCGCATTGGTCCAGTTGTATTTTCTTTTCCGCTGCAGTATCCTTTCCCGTTGTACGGGCGTGGTTGTATTTTGACCCCTGCGTGGGCATGAGTTGTATTTGAGTTGTATGTATTTATTGAAAGACCAAATCGGTCTACTGAGTCATTTTAGCCTTAAAGGCGATGTTTGATTTTAGTTATCAGCCTGGTAGATCCTCGAGGAGAAGGTCTACGGCGTGTAATATCCCTGAGCGGATTGGGGGTGTTACAGAATGGTATCGGAGCTTAGGTTGTGGAAACCTAGGCTATCGGGTCAGTGGTGTCTATTGAGTTTTGTCTCGTCGGATTTTGTCTGACTGAGTCGTGTCGCGACGCGTCGTCTGAGTTTGTTGGTCGTGATTAGTATCGAGGGGCGATCATCATCTTCGTGCGACCTGTGGAAGTAAGTCTCCCTTCTTTGTGTTGTGCCTCGTGTGACACGAGCTATTTGTTTGATTTTGTGTTAAGTGATGGAACCTTCATGTAGATTCTTGGTTTCGTGATGCGTTCGTGTGATTCTCTTATTTCGTTTGTATGAGGAGTGTTGTCATTATTTATGTCTTTTTTTACTGTGATAATTGACTGTTTGTCTTCCCGGTAAAAGACATGTATTGTCTTGACTTTGTACGATTTGATGCATATATTATAATATGGTTAAACGAATATTGTTACATGAGCATTTTTGGGCATTCTAGCCCATTGAATTATTTTTGAAAACCTTGAGTATCTTAGAAAATAAAATTCGAGACGTACTTTTAAATGGATTGTATTTTCAACGCGCCTACTAGCGCAACTATCTGTTTCAAAATTCTTCTACCTTGAGGACCAAAAAAATATTTTTTTTTCCTTCCAGTAATTTTGGAAATTGCTTAGACCTGAGGGTCGAATATTTTTGAAAGTTTTCACTAAAAGAAAGGTGTCCTCATTTTTGTTCAAATGCGAGATAATTTTCAAAGTCTCGAAAATGATGTTTGTCAACTTTTTGTAAAATGATACTCAAGATCAACTGGTGTTTCCAAACTGTTTTCAAAAGGTGGTTTTCGTTTCAAAACCCATCATTTCCTGCTTGTGGTCGGGGAAGGTGTGTATGATGTCGGTATTGTTGTTAGGGTGTTAGCCCTCCGAATTATGATTGAATTGGTGGTGTGAACATTGAGTCGTTCGCCACGCTCATGTTTTGTTAACCCTTTGTGGGAAGTATGATGACGATCTTTAATGTTGTCATTTCGTGGTGGCTTGCATGTTATCGCACCTGTGTGAGCTGTTAAAGCTTGAGTTTGTACGTTTGTGTACATGTGTGATTGTTTCATAATGGTTGTAATTATGTGGTGGTTATCGTTCGGGCCGTTGAGGTCGCCGAACGATACCGTCGTTGTTGTAGTGTTTGTGTGTGTATTACTTTACGATGGTAATCGTTGTATATGATATGTATTATGATTCCTTGTTGTGCAGAGTTGGCATCTCCGGTTTGTTGTTTTGTGATGTTATGTTCCATTGTATGTAGCATTTGTATTTTCGGTATGCCGAGCCGAGGCATTTCAACCGTGATGTGTCGGGGTAATGTACGTGCAATTTGTCCTTCTCGTCAGTAACACATTTCGAGTGTGGACTCGAGGGACACCAAATTCAATTTTGCGAATTGGCTACCGAGACTTTCGGAGTTCGAGCTTCAACACAGTTATCAGAATCGTCTTTGAGAGGCCTTCAAAGCATGTTTCTGTCGGTTGCTTGTTGTGTCGCCACCTTGATTTCATTGTTGTGAGTTTCGGGGACGACACTTCTTTTAGAAGAAGTCGACTATAATACCCGTATTATTTTTGGCTTCTGCATTTTTCTCTTTCTCAATTCTACCGACTCGCTCTTCGTTGATACTTTATGAACTTGTTCTGTATTTCGGTTTCATCGTCCGAACGAGCTGTGACTTTTTCGAGTTCGGTTCGACTCTTGTGAAAATTGTTCGGAAGTGACATCATTTGGTTCTATTAACTCTTCCATTCGACGTGGATCGGATTTTGAATTTCTGTATTTTCGACTCTGTCGACTCGTTTATGCTCCTTAACATTTTATGAACTTTCCCTATCCCTTACTTTTGTTGATCGAACGAGGATGGTATTGTTTCGGAATAACTCGTTTGTCGTTGTGACTTTTCAATCGCTATTCCCTTTCCTGTGGATCTTATGGGAATGCATGTCTTGTAGTTCTCACCAGATCATCCTGGGAGTTGTTGTTTGAATTGTATTATCCTTCGTGTTTCGGAGATGATTGTTCGATTTTTGTTGTCTCGATCGTTTGTTTGTTCGGTTTTTGTTCTCGTTTCGTGATTGTTGAGCGTTCAGGCTCCTTCCTAATTCCCTCGAGTTCGGGAAATTAGTCTCATTTTCGATCTTCCAACCCTTGGGCGGTGGAATTCCGTATTTGTTCAGCGATTGACTCGCGTTTTGATTGATGTACCGTTGGGTCGGTCAATCTTATTGATTCTCGTTCGTTGTGTTTTGTGATTGTTCGGATAATTGACTTGAATATATTATCTGTTTGATGACGCTTGTCATCTGTTGGTTTTATTATATTCCTAACGGCGGCGTTGTGTTGGTCGCCGTGGAGCGTGTTTTCACGCCGTATGTCTCTTTGCGTTTCTTGCAGCATTTCGCCGTCGGGAACGAGTTTTCGGCTTTTGTGTATCTCGTCGATTTTTCCTGGCAGGGGATATTGCTTCTCCCTACTTATTTTAAGTTTCGGGACGAAACTTCTTTTAAGGAGGGTAGAATGTAATACCCGCAATTTTCGATTTTCGGTAAATTTCTTTTTTCGGCTAGAGTCCTTTCTGACGACTCGCTCATAACCGTTCCGTCATTCTGAGAATGATTAATTCTGCACTTTTTGTCATCCGAGTTCGTTTCGGTGTCGTTTTGTTGAGTTCCGTACTTTTTAGCGACCTTTCCGCACCTGAGCTCGATTCGTGCGAATCTCGTTCGAAACTGCTGTTTCGAGTTTCCCGTAAGTCCGTTTAACTTTGTTAGACGTGTTGTGAACTTCGGTTTGGTTATTCGATCACGTATCGTGATTTTCGGGCGTTTTGGGCCATTTTGTAATTTACTAAAAGTTACGGGTATCCGTATCTGGAATTGTTGTCTCGACCCATTTCTTGGTCGCGTATGATTAGTTATGGTATTATGTTTTCATTTCGGGCTGTTGATGTTGTCCGCGAACTTTTCGTCGTGTTCGTTCCGTACGTTTTCGGAAATCGGGTCGTCGAGCCACAGTGGTGTCTTGGCCGGACGGTTGCGAGGCGCCGGACGATTGCGGCACCGGCCGGACAGTGCGGCAGAACCGGCGTAGCGCACGCCATCGCCGGAAGGCGCTGCGCTAACGGCAGTGTAGCGCTGCTATCGGTGGCCTAACGCACGCCTTATCGGAGTGCAGGCGGTGGGGTTACGAGGTTCTAGACTCGGTCGGGATCGGCGGGTAGCGCACGCCATCGGTTGTAGCGTACGCTAACCGGCGGGGGTAGCGCCACGTTGCCGACTAGCGTATGTTACCAGGTGAGTTTATTAGTCCGAGAGTCTTGGGCCAGTCGGCTAGCGCGCGCAGCTTCGGCCGTAGCGCACGCTAGCGAGTCGGGCGGACGATCATGGTCGGCGGGGTGGTCGGTGGTGCCGGGTCATGCAGGCCATGGCCGAGTGCTCGGCCGGTGCGGCCGATAGCGCACGCTAGTCAGGAAGGCTAGCGCACGCTAGTTCCGACCAAGATATATATGACAGACCAGCCACTTTTCCCTTCGTTTTTCATTTCCTTCCTTCTCCGTCCGCGGATGGCGATTCATGGGTGACGAAGCCATGTTGTTTAACAAGAAATCCATGAAGTTCTTGAGTTCATAACATCAATCAATCATCCGTTATCATCCTTTGATCCAGCGAATCAAGGTAATCTTCCTTAGAACCCTAATTTCGTGAATTTGGGGGGTTTTGCATTTTTGTCCGATTCGTTCCGTGTTGTTGATTAATTCATGATGGGTATGATTAATCTTGGTAGTATTCTCGTGTTTAACATCATTTAATCCATTGTTCTTCGTCGAATCGAAGTATATTTCTTGATTTCCTTCGAATTGACTTTTTGGGGGATTTGTCCCCGATCTCGTTTTTCATCCGTTTTCGATGGATCGATTATGGTTAAATGATGTTGTTAAACATATTCTATGGATTGTATATCCATATTTCAACTTGGAATTCCATTTTCGTGTTTTGTCGGGACGAATCGTTTTCTTGGCCGTTTTGGGGAAAAACACTTGAACATTCGTCGTTCGTTCTTTGAATTCAACGGCTTTGAGTCATGCTATGGATTTCATTTTCATTGTTGTTATTGTCCTCCGTAGTTTATTATCGCGAATTGGCATTCGGTGGAGTCGGCGAGTTCGTAGTCGGTTCGTGCCAACCTACTTCGGCCGATTCTCCGCGTTGTGGTTATTCGAGGCAAGTACCTTGCCCATACTTTTCTTATTTTATGGATATGATAATTAGTGATCGTCTCTATGTGTTTATTTGATCGTTTGAATTGAACTTTCAAGAATTCGGTTAGCCTTGTTAAAGGCCCTCTCTCAAAACGCATGAGTTTCGTGAATATTGTGTTCTGTGGATGGTTACGTGAACCCTGTAAATTCGCTTGTTGTTGTTGTTGTGCTTTGATAATATATATACATATATTCTCTTTTCAGTGCATTGTGATTTGATAATTGTGTCGTGCCTTGCGTTGTTGCCTTTGGGTGGATTTCTTGGATATGTTTGGTGTGATATGCTAATTTGTGTGCATGTATTTTCGCTCACCTCGGGAGGGTCCGACGGGGCCACGGAGGGAATTCCAATGGTATAGCCCTGGATTCACGAGTGCGGTTGTTTGTTTTGGTGAATGTATTTGCTCACCTCGGGAGGGTTCGACGGGGCCACGGAGGGAATTCCAATGGTATAGCCCTGGATTCAAGAGTAAAACTTCACGAGTGCGTGTGTATGTTTGGTGAATGTATTTGCTCACCTCGGGAGGGTTCGACGGGGCCACGGAGGGAATTCCAATGGTATAGCCCTGGATTCACGAGTAAAACTTCACGAGTTGGTGTATATGGTTTCGAAAACGCATTCTGCTCACCTTGGGAGGGTCCGACGGGGCCACGAAGGGAATCCAATGGTATAGCCCTGGATTCACGAGTTGGTGTTGTATTTTTGGTGACCAAGGTTTACGTATCTTGGGCGATTATATTGTTTTGATTTTATGTCCGCCGAGGACACGTGACGTGGATTTTAACCTTGTGAACTGCTGTTGGTTTTCTATTTGCGAAAATAAAACCTTTGGGCTGTGACCCTGTTGATTTTGGAA
The DNA here is from genome assembly GCA_033398695.1 of Orobanche coerulescens. NCBI lineage: Eukaryota > Viridiplantae > Streptophyta > Magnoliopsida > Lamiales > Orobanchaceae > Orobanche > Orobanche coerulescens. The sequence goes on along the minus strand of CM065802.1, from coordinate 142,548,678 downwards.
AGATTAGGATTCGGTAATCCTAAATTTTTTTCTATTAAAACTCTCGAGGGCATTTTAAACTGTTTTAGAAATTGTTTCCCCTTTAATTATTGTCTTTCGGTTTTAGAAATATCTACCCAAACTCTTGCCTCGGGTAGTACTTTTTGTTACGTTTGGATCTTTGCGGATTCCTGGTTATTGTTATTCGTGGAATGTGAATTGTATGGCTCGTATTTTTGCACTTGTACTTGCACTAGCGAAACAGTGGAGTTTTGCTAACCCCCGAGTATTCGGGGGGTGAATGTCTATTTTTGCATTCAGGTTTTGGAGCATAGCACAGGGTCTGCACGAAGAATGGTGAAAGATGAACGATACTAATCACACGAGGATCCGTTGATGTCGCATTGGTCCAGTTGTATTTTCTTTTCCGCTGCAGTATCCTTTCCCGTTGTACGGGCGTGGTTGTATTTTGACCCCTGCGTGGGCATGACTTGTATTTGAGTTGTATGTATTTATTGAAAGACCAAATCGGTCTACTGAGTCATTTTAGCCTTAAAGGCGATGTTTGATTTTAGTTATCGGCCTGGTAGATCCTCGAGGAGAAGGTCTACGGCGTGTAATATCCCTGAGCGGATTGGGGGTGTTACAACGGCGTGGGTGGCTTCTTGTTGTTGTTATATCTTCTGGACAGATGCATCATGTACAGAATGACCTTCCTGTAAAGTAGAAGTAGTGGGTGACCTTCCTCCTGTTTCTGTTCTTCATGGGCTACTTCCTGTTGTGGGGGCGAGGACTGATGTTTTTTAGAGGACTAGTTGTCCACCCGTGCGATGCACGGTAAAGAATATTTAAAATCGATACATAGAAGAATAGTAAATTAATATTTTGTAATACCCGGTTGTAATTCAGTAATTATCATTCAGTATTTATCATTCAGTAATTGATACTCAGTAATTTTCACTCATTATTAATCAATTGTCACTCAGATTCAGTCATGGTATTCATCATTTAGAGTAATTGTATCGTATATCAATCGTCATTCATCACTAATCGGTTTGGAGTTTCGTGCCGTGTTTATCATCATTGTTATTTTCGTTGCGAGCTGTGCGTGAGGAGTAGCGCACGCTACGTACTCCTTTTAGCGTACACTAATTGGGTATAGGTAGCGCACGCTACCACTCAGCTTTAGCGCACACTGAGGTTACCCTGGCCGCGATCCGTAAGATCTTGACCAGTGAGTTATAAGTAGCGCACGCTACGAATGGTAAGTAGCGCACGCTAGTGGGTTGAAGTAGCGCACGCTAATATGTGGTGTAGCGCGCGCTAAGGACAAATCAGGTTGAGTCCAGTGGCTACTGGACTGCACTGGATTAACTCATAGCGCACGCTATGTGTTGTTTTTAGCGTACGCAATCGATATTATAGCGCACGCTAAATATTGGTTGTAGCGCACGCTATCGAGGTCAGATCAGATGACATGCAGTTTCTGGATTTCTGTAATGGGCATCAAATTATTCGTTAACGCACGCTAACTATGAGCAATTACGTATGCTAGTAGTATGGTCGTAGCGCACGCTACAAAAGGTACGTAGCGCGCGCTACCGTGTTCGGACAGTGGGTACTGGAATACCCAAATTTCCCGTTAGCGCACGCTACGCATTAGGGCTAGCGCACGCTAACCTGGGCTGACTATAAATTGGACAGTTTATTCAGAGTTCGTCATTTATCATTCTAATCTCTTTCTCTCGTCGGTTCTTGGCGATTTGGGCGATTTTGAGGGTATTCTTCAAGGTGTAATCATCAATTATCATCTTCAAGACTTTGAGTTGGATTAATCATCACTTCATCATCTCCTATTCATCGAATCAAAGGTATTAAATTCTTGGATCTAGAATTTCGGATTTTTGGGTTTTCCTTCCGATTTCTTCGTGTAAGCTTGGATTATCATTGGAATATGTTAGATATGGATTATCTACCTTGGATAAATATATTCCTACGGATTTAATGGTTATTAATTATTTCAAGAACCCTTGGGGTTGACTTTGGTTAATTGGGGATTTTCCGATTGATGTTGTTGTAACCATGAATTATGGATTCCTAATGGATTATTGATGTCATTGAAGTGTTTTGTTAGTTCGAAATACTCATTTTGGTTTGGTTTCGACATATTCGGGATTGGATAATTCCGAAGTTGTGTGGTTGGTTATGTATTCGTTGGAATGCCTTATGAGTTTGATTATCGTTGTTTCGACCGTTGGGTTAGTCGTGTTTTGTTACTTGATGCGTGTATTGAACGATTGTTGGTAATTATTGTTATTCAAGGTTGTTCGAGCGATCGGTATCTTGGTTAGGACGTTGTTCGTGGACGGACATTCTTCATCGGTATTGTGTAAGTTAATTCTTACTCGGTTAAAAGGATATTCATGCCTTTTGTTGTTGTTCATTCATAATCATAACTCATTCATCATTATATTAACCGTATCAAAACTTGTTGTTATCAATTAATCATTTCATCATAAGGAACAGCGGTTCCAATCTTTTCATTGAGTGTCATTTATTTCATTACCATTCCACCTCGGTGAGTCATTATTCATTTTCGATGTCACTTTTGTCATAACGTGGCATTCCGGGTCATCTTGGCGTGCCGGTTGGTATGTGTAGGATTTTCATGTCGGGCACATTATGGTCGTGTGTTGGTTGTTGGCCTCACATTGGGTGTGCTGCAGTCAATGTGTCTCGTGAGGCGATTAGGTACAAGACCACGCGTGTATTGATCGTTGGTGGCTTGTGCACGGACACATTTCCATCCCGGGCGTAGTGTGGCGCCACCCTTTGAGCCGTACTGTTAGTTGATTCATATAGCATGTTTGATTGCGTATGTTTCGACAGGATATATCATAACTTCAGATATAATCATGATTGTGTATTTTCAACCCTTGAGGATTGTTGTTCTGTTAATCGACCGTTTGGGGGATTTTGTTTTTCAGGTCTTGGTAAGGCAAAAGTACGGGGAGAACACGCTGACGTCGAGGAGTCCCAGTGATACTAGTAGGGGCCCCCGATCTTTCAGTTATTCATGTCATTGTCCTTTATTTTCCGCTGCAGACTTTCATTGAATACTCCGTTTCATTCAGTGTTGTGTATTTTATCTTCATATAAAATACACTAGTATTCGGTATTGTCCTGGTGTGTTGTAACTAAACTCCTCATCGGAGTAATTATTGTTGTAATGTAGTTCGGTACTACATTTATCCTGTGTAATTCATTCATTTTCATTTGCCTGGTGGGTCCCAGTTGGGGATCTACGGTACTGTAATATCCGCCTAGTTTGGGGTGTTACAGAGTTGGTATCAGAGCGTGGTTTTTAATACTACCTTCCGAGTCATGTCTCATTTGAAATCATCGTCATCAGACTAGTATCATTGGACTTTCGCGTCACGTGTGACCTGTGCAAATGCCGAGCCAATCGAATAGGAAGAAGCTGTAAGATTTCTAACGCCATGGTATAATTTACGGCAATAGTCATTCATTCATCATTCATCAATTAACAATCCTCAAACATCATCATTCATTGTGATCGGACGATCATATTAACTCATTAATCACTTAATTCATTTCATTACTCGGTTGTCGATCCGATGATCATATTATTAATCTTGTTAAGTTACTCAAGATAATCATTTCAAGAATTTCATCAGATAATCATGTCACTTCAGTAAATCATTCATATAATCACTAAGTTAGAGCATGTATACTCATTTTCATCATCTCATGACATCATCATAACGTGATAATCATGCGGGAAATATAATCATTATGCGACCTTCCTACTTCAGTATGGGGAGAGCTGTCAGGGGATGCACGGGGAGAGGCCGCTGATCGGGCCGAAACCCGGGGAATAATCACTCGCTGTCAGGAAATCGTACCCAGGACTCGGCTCGATCAAGAGATGTTCGGGTTGATCCACTCACTTTTATGCAGGCCATGATGACCCATGTTCAGTTGCTCAATCATCATTGCGCCACTCTGGCCGGTTTAATCGAGCGAACTCTCCCGTATGAGACGGCTGCTAAGGAAAGTGCTGAACAACAACCTTCATCTGTCAGCAAGAAATCAACGAAGCGTAATCGGTCCGAAGGCGGTTGGTCAACCTCCAAGAAACCTCGTGCGGGTCCTACCGTTTCTGAGCGTCCTCCTACGGCACCTAATCCTGCGGGATCTCAGTCCCGAGCAGCCAGTTCGGTCATCATCTGTTTCAACTGTGGGGCGCCGGGCTATTTCAGTACTAGGTGTACGACGCCGTCTATCACATGTCATAATTGTGGGAATTTTGGGCATAAGGCCCGTTTTTGCCGAAAGAACTCCAAGTCGGCTCCGGTGGCATCTCAGGCCCCGAAGCAACCAGCGTTTCAGAATCAGACTCCTTTGTCAACGTCGTTTAAGACAATGGAAGCAAATAGAGTTGGAGCTCGTATTTATCAGACGGGAGCGTCCGGTTCGGGGGCCGACAAATCCCAGATTCATGTGATGAGGAGGATCGACGATCCGTGGCCGAATGATTTCGGTATACTCGTAATTTTATTTCAACTTTGTGTGTACCTTTTGATCTTTGGTACACCGCATTCATTCATTTTCGAATCATGCTTGAGTAGACTTATTTCGGGATAGTCCTATTGCTTGTGGACCTCATACCATCGGTCTACCTGACGATGGAAGAAATTTCGGAATCATACCGAAGTAAGCTTAGTAACCGCGATTGGTTGGTGGACCTAATCGTGGTGAATTTATCTTAGGACGATGTAATTTTCGGTAACCGTCTTGATACTATCCTCAGTGTTTGTTAGCGTTTGGTCGCTATCTTTCCGTCGTTGGTTGTCGAATGTGTGCTTCAGGGAAGTAATCCCCGTTGTTCCAGTAGAATTATTATTATGGCGGAAGCAGAGAAATTCCGCAATCGAGATATTCAATCATTCATTATATCATTTTCATCGATTGGCCGTTCATGGGCAATCGAGTTATTTAATCATTCATTATATCATTTTCATCGATTGGCCGTTCATGGGCAATCGAGATATTCAATCATCCATTATATCATTGTCATCGATTGGCCGATCATAGGCAATCGAGTTATTCAATCATTCATTGTATCATTTTCATCGATTGGCCGTTCATGGGCAATCGAGATATTCAATCATTCATTATATCATTGTCATCGATTGGCGATCATAGGCAATCGAGTTATTCAATCATTCATTGTATCATTTTCATCGATTGGCGTTCATGGGCAATCGAGATAATCATTCATTATATCATTGTCATCGATTGGCGATCATAAGCAATCGAGTTATTCAATCATTCATTGTATCATTTTCATCGATTGGCGTTCATGGGCAATCGAGTTACTTAATCATTCATTATATAATTGTCACCTATTGCCGTTCATAGACAATCTATGTGTTCAATCCTTCATGGTATCATTGTCAACGATTGACGATGTATTTCACAGACGAGTTACTTGGTTGCCTTCACATAGATTTGTGGAATTCACGAGTGAGTTGGAGCCCGATGCGTCCCGTTATCGAAGGCATCATACCGGATGGCCCCGACCAAATGCGAAGTTGAAGACTCAACTTGAGGAATTGTGCGAGAAAGGTTATCTCCGACCGAGTGCGTCCCCGTGGGGAGCACCGGTGTTACTGTCAAGGAGAAGTATGGTTCGTTCGTGTGTGTATTATTACGAGGAGTTGAACAGATGATGATCAAGGATAAACATCCTCTACCCCGTATCGATGATCTTTTGGATCAACTTCGGGGAGTTTCAGTATTTTCCAAGATCGAATTAAGATCTGGATGTCATCGATTCGGGTCGAGAATCGGATACCACGAGGACGGCATTTCGAACACGCTATGGTCATTATGAGTTTGCGGTTTTGCCGGTTGGGTTGATTAATGCACCTGCGGTATTCATGGAGTTAATGAATCAGGTTTTCATCGACTTTTGGATCAATTTGTTGTTATCTTCATCGATGACATTTTGATTATTCTCGTGACCGAGAGGAACACGAGGTTCATTTTCATCAGGTTCCCGACGTGTTAAGACGAGAGCAACTTTATGGAAAGTTTTCCAAAGGTGAGTTCTGGATGTCTGTAGTGACTTTTCTCGGACCTGTAATTTCATCATATGGAGTGCGTGTTGATCCTCAGAAGACGAAGGCTATCCAAGATTGGTTACCTCCGAAGAATGTTAAGAAAATCCGAAGCTTTCTCGGATTAGCCGGTTATTATCGGCGGTTTGTGGAGGGATTTTCTAAAATTGTTCAGTCAATTCATTCATCACTCAGTTAACCTCATTGTTCAATTAATTCATTCATCACGGAGTCAATCTCATTGTTTGATTAATTCATTAACCATCCAGTCCATCTCACGGTTCAGTTGTTGATCTTGTGAATCAAATTTTTCAATCTTGTGAACTTGTTCAAGGTAATCATTTCAGGAATTTCATCAGATAGGCTTGTCACCTCACTTGATTTTTCATGCGATCTTCTCATATTACGACGTCATGTCGACGATCGTTTTATTGCATTATTAATGCATTCATTTTGTTAGAGCGTGTATGCTCATTGTTATCATTCCGTCTCGTAATCATAATGCAATCTTCATACGAGATCTGTAATTATCACGTGACTTTCCTGCCTCGGTATGGAAAGAGTTCAGAGGGACATCGGACTCCGACGTCCAAGAGATCGTTTCTAGTCGTATTCATGCTGGGAGAGCATCTTCATCTCGCATTTACGAGTTCGACTGTTGTTTGCTTTAACAGTGATACAACAGGACATTCATCACCGGTGTTGAGCAAGTTAATTCTTGCTCGGTAATAGGATAATCATTCATTTCATCGCCGTTCAATTATTCGCATAGGTCATTCATCATATATCAATCACGTTAAGACTTATATTTATCAACCAATCATTCACTTCACGGGGAACAATGGTTCCAATAATTTCATTTGAGTTATCACTCATTTCGTTATTAGTTCACCTCGGCGAGTTATTCTTGATCCTTGTCGGATATCTAATCATTTATCATTCATCATAGTCACTCTCGTTTTGGTAACCTTTCGGGGTCATATTAAGCGGTGAGTTCAGGTTTGGGTCTTCGTCAAATCGTTGGGATCGAGGAGATCGATGGTATGGAGGATATCGATGTTGGGTACATTTGATATATAGCCTTGTCTTTCAGATGACTATATAACTCAATCCGTATTAATGTGTCATGGTTGTGGATCATTTATTGTTGATCTATCTTATAATGATCGTATTTGAGAATCTTGAGATTTTGAGATCGTTTGATGCATTCCTTTTGGTGTCATACCGAGACTTCATGATATTTTTGGGAAATCGTTCATTGTGATCCGAGACGTCAAGACTTGGGGACTTGGGCGTGCGATTGATTTGGTCCCGAGAACTATTTGGACATTATTGTTTGCGGATCGTGATGGATAGTTCATGTCCCGAGTTGTTTACCCTTAGTTTCGAGGACGAAACTCTTTTAAGGGGGTGTATGTAATACCGGTTGTAATTGAGAATTATCATTCAAGATTTATCATTCAAGAATTGATACTCGATAATTTTCACTCATTATTAATCAATTGTCACTCGATTCATCATGGTATTCATCATTGAGTAATTGTATCGTATATCAATCGTCATTCATCACTAATCGGTTTGGAGTTTCGTGCGTGTTTATCATCATTGTTATTTTCGTTGCGGCATGCGTGAGGAGTAGCGCACGCTACGTACTCCTTTTAGCGTACACTAATTGGGTATAGGTAGCGCACGCTACCACTCGGCTTTAGCGCACGCCGAGGTTACCACTGCTGCCGATCCGAAGGTACCGGTGCAGGTGAGTTATAAGTAGCGCACGCTACGAATGGTAAGTAGCGCACGCTAGTGGGTTGAAGTATCGCACGCTAATATGTGGTGTAGCGCGCGCTAAGGACAAATCAGGTTGAGTCCAGTGGCTACTGGACTGCACTGGATTAACTCATAGCGCACGCTATGTTTTGTTTTTAGCGTACGCAATCGATATTATAGCGCACGCGAAATATTGGTTAGCGCGCTATCGAGTCGAATCGAGAGGACATGCGCTTTACGGATTTCGATCGGGCATCAAATTATTCGTTAGCGCACGCTAACTATGAGCAATTACGTACGCTAGTAGTATGGTCGTAGCGCACGCTACAAAAGGTACGTAGCGCGCGCTACCGTGTTCGGACAGTGGGTACTGGAATACCCAAATTTCCCGTTAGCGCACGCTACGCATTAGGGCTAGCGCACGCTAACCTGGACTGACTATAAATTGGACAGTTTAGTCAGAGTTCGTCATTTATCATTCTAATCTCTTTCTCTCGTCGGTTCTTGGCGATTTGGGCGATTTTGAGGGTATTCTTCAAGGTGTAATCATCAATCATCATCTTCAAGACTTTGAGTTGGATTAATCATCACTTCATCATCTCCTATTCATCGAATCAAAGGTATTAAATTCTTGGATCTAGAATTTCGGATTTTTGGGTTTTCCTTCCGATTTCTTCGTGTAAGCTTGGATTATCATTGGAATATGTTAGATATGGATTATCTACCTTGGATAAATATATTCCTACGGATTTAATGGTTATTTTCGGAATTATTTCAAGAACCCTTGGGGTTGACTTTGGTTAATTGGGGATTTTCCAATTGATGTTGTTATAACCATGAATTATGGATTCCTAATGGATTATTGATGTCATTGAAGTGTTTTGTTAGTTCGAAATACTCATTTTGGTTTGGTTTCGACATATTCGGGATTGGATAATTCCGAAGTTGTGTGGTTGGTTATGTATTCGTTGGAATGCCTTATGAGTTTGATTATCGTTGTTTCGACCGTTGGGTTAGTCGTGTTTTGTTACTTGATGCGTGTATTGAACGATTGTTGGTAATTATTGTTATTCAAGGTTGTTCGAGCGATCGGTATCTTGGTTAGGACGTTGTTCGTGGACGGACATTCTTCATCGGTATTGTGTAAGTTAATTCTTACTCGGTTAAAAGGATATTCATGCCTTTTGTTGTTGTTCATTCATAATCATAACTCATTCATCATTATATTAACCGTATCAAAACTTGTTGTTATCAATTAATCATTTCAGTCATAAGGAACGACGGTTCCAATCTTTTCATTGAGTGTCATTTATTTCATTACCATTCCACCTCGGTGAGTCATTATTCATTTTCGATGTCACTTTTGTCATAACGTGGCATTCCGGGTCATACTGGCGTGCCAGTTGGTATGTGTAGGATTTTCATGTCGGGCACATTATGGTCGTGTGTTGGTTGTTGGCCTCACATTGGACTGTGCACACGAGTCAATGTGTCTCGTGATACTGATTAGGTACAAGACCACGCGTGTATTGATCGTTGGTGGCTTGTGCACGAACACATTTCCATCCCGGGCGTAGTGTGGCGCCACCCTTTGAGTCGTACTGTTAGTTGATTCATATAGCATGTTTGATTGCGTATGTTTCGACAGGATATTTCATAACTTCAGATATAATCATGATTGTGTATTTTCAACCCTTGAGGATTGTTGTTCATTTAATCGGCCCGTTTGGGGATTTTGTTTTCAGGTCTTGGTAAGGCAAAAGTACGGAGAACACGCCGCGTCGAGGAGTCCCAGTGATACTAGTAGGGGGCCCCGATCTTTCAGTTATTCATGTCATTGTCCTTTATTTTCCGCTGCAGACTTTCATTGAATACTCCGTTTCATTCAGTGTTGTGTATTTTATCTTCATATAAAATACACTAGTATTCGGTATTGTCCTGGTGTGTTGTAACTAAACTCCTCATCGGAGTAATTATTGTTGTAATGTAGTTCGGTACTACATTTATCCTGTGTAATTCATTCATTTTCATTTGCCTGGTGGGTCCCAGTTGGGGATCTACGACACTGTAATATCCGCCTAGTTTGGGGTGTTACAAAGTTATAATAAATATATTATGCACGAAATTTTAATTACTAATACACACAATATATTACAAATGACGTATGATACTCTTGATGAAGTCATAAATTATAAATTTTTGAAAACTTCCCTATACACAACATTAATAGTTGTGTTGACATGTTTTTTCTCATCATCACAAATTAGAACTTTCAAACCTTTCCTATTTGTGACTCTAGAAAAAGCAACATATAATTGACCATGACTAAAAACAGGCTTACGCAAATATAGACCAACATTTGTTAAGGATTGTCCTTGACTTTTATTTATTGTCATGGCATAGGAAACTGAGATAGGAAATTGACGCCGTTGGAATTTGAAAGGCACTTTTGAATCAGAAGGAGTCATGGATAATCTAGGAATCAACACCAGTTCACCTGCACTTGCTCCTGTCATGATCTTTGCTTGGAGAACATGGTCTCCAAGCCTAGTGAGGAGTAATCTTGTACCGTTGCACAAACCCCGACTTGGATCAATATTCCGTAGTAACATCACTGGAGTCCCAACTTTTAAATTTAGCTCATGATTTGGTACTCCAGAACATTTAATTCCATTGAGGAATTCAGGAGTGTGGACATTTGTCAAATCATCTACAGCCAAATCTGACTTACTTGCACTATCAGAGCTCAAATATGGACGACTATCTCCAGTATTTTTTTCTATCATGTACTGATTTATCGAATCAACGACATCCAAAGTGGGCGCTAATATAGCTCGTTGTTGTAGATATTCTGGATCGTGAATTCTTTCAGATAAGTTAGGATACGTACTTTCAACAATAGTTGCAATTGGATCAGGCCCATTCTGCAAGACTATATCATCGGGAATCTGTATTACAGAAGATCCGTCGTCTCCTTCTCCAATTGTTCCATTTCTAATATCTTGTAACCATTCTGAAAATTCAGCTAAAGCAGTAGCATCACTTTCTGAACTGACACTTTGCAACCTCATATTTTTGGTCAACCGAAGAACTTCGCAAGAATTCCAGATATAAGATGCGTTAATAGTGTAACACCCCCAAGTTATTCAGGGTATATTACAGCGCCGTGAGCCCCGCCGTGGGACCCACAAGGCTAAACATACGCGGAACTATAAACTTGACCGATAAGGTCTACATACAATAGAAAGAAAGACGATACAAATGGTATTCGAAACCATAAACAATGAAACCATATACATCACTGCACAAATCAATACTTCGGCAACACAGGCCGGAACATCAAGGAAACTGAAATACAATACTCGAGTATTTAAAAATCCATTCCAGTACAACAACACTGAATGGAGGAAACCAAAAGAGATAACCGGAGACAAGACACAGTATCACACTTGCCCATCATCTTCATGCCGACCCGGTACCCGTCCGCTCTCCTGGAACTCAAATACATGAAACGTATTTCCCCATAAAGGGGTTAGCCGTCGACTAGCTAGTGCACCTCTAACAATATGACACCTAATACTTCTCGACAATAAACTAACTGTAAGCCGTCAATTCATCAATATCCGTCAATTCATCAATGTAAGACTAGTATTCCTAATAACTAAATCTCATAAGACGTATGTGAATGCCGTAGAAAGCGGTTCGTTCACCTCATACGCCGTTACGTATGTGAATGCCGTCAAAACGGTTCGTTCACCTCATACGCCGATACATGTAGGAATGCCGTCAAAACGGTTCGTTCATTACATGCCAATCAATATATCTATGAATGCCGTAAAAACGGTTCGTTCATGATATGCCATCAATATTTCTTACTTTCAAAGTCGAGAACGTACAATCATAAATGTATACTTGCCTTAATAAACGTTACCGAAGATCCCGAAGAACACGGTTCGACCGGGAAGTTTGAACCACGAGGAAGACAACGAACGGAAGGGTTTCAACTCGAGTTCTTCACAAGAATTCGACCCTAACAACATAAATTCAATAAATCATCGATCATACGAGGAAGAATAATCGTAGAACGCCCGAAAACCCCTCTATGACATTTCTGGGACACCTTCAAGGCGTCGGTCAAGTAATCGACCAAATCAACGAATAGATTCGATCCTACCATGGGATAACAAGGAAATGATACAATACATCTAAATAATCATCAATTCTTCACAATCCTAAGTTAAATCGGATTAAACGGACGAAATCGAACAAAATACCCAAAATCCCCAAAATTAGATTTCTAGGAAATCGGCACGGTCGGTAGATCGGAGGATGTTATAGGACGGATGATTGATGATATGAACCTCAAAACTCCATGGATATGTTGTTAAACAACATGGCTTCAAGATTAGAACACGCCAAGTCATGCGGAAGAGGAGAAGAAGAAGGTGAAAAATGGCGAGAAAACGTCTGCGGGGCCTTTTATAGGGTTGATGCTGCCGGACACGGCCGTGCGGCCGGCACGGTCATGTTACCTGATTGGCAGCAGGACTCGACCGTGTCCTCGCTTGACACGGCCGCGCGCTGAGGCCTTCCGACAATGACCCGCCCGACAGCCGATCGGGCATGACTCGACCGTGTCCCGGGACACGGTCGGGCGTGTCAGCGATCGTTCGAGCTTATCCTAAGAGTGCGGCACGGGCCGTGTCGGACGACACGGCCGAGTCTGGTCGGCGAAACTCCGGCATTTCCGGACGAGTGCAGCACGGGCCGTGTCGGACGACACGGCCGAGTTCGGCCGGGCGTGATCGCCAATAACGAGCGGGTGAGTTAAAACGACCATAACTCTCTCGTCCGGACTCCGATTGACTCACCGTTTGAACCATTGGAAAGCTAACTCGATGCTCTATAATATTGCAAGATTCAGAATTTTTGGAGTTACCAAAAATTAATGGTGATCTAACAAAGTCGAACTCCCACGTGAAAAGTCGATAAAGAACACGGAATTCAACGAACGATACCGAAACGAACTCGGATGACAAAAAGTATAGAATGAATCATTTCTCAGAAGACGAAACGGTCCCAAGCAAGTCGTCAAAATATACTTCCGCCAAAAATAGAAAATTTCCGGGATAAAATTACGGGTACTACATTCTACCCTCCTTAAAAGAAGTTTCGTCCTCGAAACTTAAAACAGGTAGGGAGAAGAAATATTTCGCCAGGAAAAGCTCAACGAGATGCACAAGAACCGAAACTTACGCCCAAACGGCGAATCATCAATATAGAACACCACAATACATTACCCGAAGGCAAACCAAACCAATGCCGAAAAAGATACGAATTCACAATGCCCGAAGGCTCCAACGGAAATACCGATATATCACAATGGCCTGAAAGCCGAACAGCCCAAAGCTGTAAATCATCACAATACAGATCTCAAAGGAGCAAACCTGACTGTCGGACATACCCCTCGGCGTATGAACAACCAGTCGGAAATCGTCGGACATATCCAATACAACATGGACTACGAACGATCAATCAATAAACCTCAAGAGGGACATCACAGTACGCCCGATCCGGAAATGTGTCCATGCACATGTCCACCCCGTATACGGAATCCAGAATATACGTGTGACAATGTACCTAATTAGCCTCAAGAACTACGTCTCGTGTGCACGGTCCAATGCGGAAATATCCACGCATGACCATCGAGTGCCTGGCTAAAAATCCTACACATAACCAATCGGCACGCAGACATGATTCCGGATATGCCACGATACAACATGACAACGAAAGTCAAGGGATAAAACATCCAATATGGATCATACGACTCACCAAGTGAACGATGACACACGAATAATAAAAGATCGACACGACCAACGATATTCAAAACAACCATCCTGGGATCAGAATTTCCCTAAGGACCGATTAACACGAGCAACGATCACAACACAATTCGGGAAAATCCTCAACCTTCAAAGATCACAAAATTACCGAGTTCACAAGAAAATAGTGTCGCCTTGAATCGCCAACACGACAATAATATTTCAACGGATGTGAACTATCCTCGGCGGTCCCAATTCAATACTTCGATTAGTAGAATGGCCAATCGATAACAACGATACAACGGATGAGAATATTTTTGACAACGGATGGGAATTATCTTCGATAATCCCAATTCAATACCTCGATTACCTTAGAACGGTCAATCGATAAACAATGATACGATAGAATGGATGTCCCTTGTCTTAAACCGACCACCGAAAGCGGAGATGATAAAAGGATATATCAAACGTATCTCATTGTTTAATATAATATTAATAGAAAAACACCTATGTCAATGACGACGATTACCACAATATCTCAATGGAACATCCATCAAAATCACAATCGATACGTCGATACCGCGAACCGGCAATCGGCTGACTTAACCAACAAGTATCGCAATGCCTCGAACGGCCTTTTACAAACAATAGTAACATTTGGCATAATTTGCCGGCCAGGCGTCGTGTCAACCAATCCACGACATCAATACAATCATAAAGAGGCCAAGTCCCAAAATGATACACACAATCGTACGCCTACACGATAACATTAGTCTCATTGATTAGTACGAGTATAAAACTTGTCTCGATATCAATACAAAGTATCATTACCAATTCGATTGATTTCGTCTTACGAATTCCCTCGATCTCGACCAAGTTAATCTACGAACCCTTCAACCTTAACCGCAACACAACAGTCATAATTCACGATCAAATATCATACCTTATTGTAAAATGAATGATTGATAATCAACCGGTTCGATGACGACCAATATCAATACCACCAAACCACGAACTCAATCGTTTTACCATATCTCGACTAATCACATGAACAATCCAACTCGAGACACTTACAAATCCCGTCCACAATACGAGTGAAAAATGATGATCATATCGGCAACCAATTCGGACCAATAATAAGGGTCTAAATGTTCCAAACTCAATTCTTAAATACGAATTTACAAGGTTCCCTTCGTAAATCCATCGTTAAAATTTACTTATAACCGTCATCAATTCGAATCATCCGACTGGTTCAAAATAATAGATAATCATATTAAAAAGGTTATCAAACAATCCAATCATTCGATTTGAATATTTGCTCCCTACGTATGGGCTTCCAAATTCAGAGATGAATAATAGTCTCATCAAACTCATAATCACATTCGTATTCCTATACGAACATTATTTCCAACACATAGTTTAGCTCTAGATATGAATATTCCATATTCATTTTCAAAACATCAACACTTCAAAAAAAATTTCATCACCTCGTA
This sequence comes from Orobanche coerulescens, assembly GCA_033398695.1. Classification (NCBI taxonomy): domain Eukaryota; kingdom Viridiplantae; phylum Streptophyta; class Magnoliopsida; order Lamiales; family Orobanchaceae; genus Orobanche; species Orobanche coerulescens. The sequence goes on along the minus strand of CM065802.1, from coordinate 142,533,471 downwards.
TAATTCAAGAGTTCTTCAAGAACATGAAATATCCGAAATCACGTTCAGAACAACATCTCCGAGGTATATATCTCCATGTTACCATTTTCTTCATCATGTCATTCATACAATCTCAAGAATCGCAACAAAACCCTTATCACCATATGAAGAAGATCTCAATAATCATATCAACATCCGAAATTTCTTATTACAATTCCAATAAATCTCGTATAACATTATCACATGATACCATAATTGTAACACCCCGCATCCTCCAGGAATATTACACGCCGTAAACCCTTCTCACAAGGATTTACTGTGCTAAGCACAATTTCCACGTCGTTCCAAAAATGCTAAAAAGACCGATGACGGTAATATTTTTCAAATACTAAAAAAATCATTTTCCAAATACCGTCAACGATCAAGGTTAAATGCCAAAACTCGGTTTAGGGAATCGGTTTTACAAAATAAAATTTGATTGGCAAAATACCAAAATCCATTTCAAAAATACTCACGCAGCGGATAAAAGTACAGTCCAATTTATGCATTTTCATTGAAATAAGACGAACATCAAAATATACGATTCCCAACATACTCCCTCCCAAGTAGTAATCCAAAAAGAAAAAAAATGAGCCACTATCAAAGGGATACGAGGATTACCTTGTATGGACGAACCACGAAGAAAGAATAATTGAACTCCATTCCAAGAATCATTAAATCATCATAGTCATCATATGGCCTCAAGAACACCAAGATCTCTATGATTCCATAATCATAATCAACATATTCAAATCATATCATTATCTTCCTTCAACATAAACCTCATAGAATATGGATAACACAAGGAATCACTTCAAGAATCAACAATAGTTCCATAACCAAGCTCTAATTCCATGATTCCAAGCTCACAATCATGTTAAAAGTGCTTAGAACACTCTTAAAAGTGAAGAGGGACGAGTTTTGGAGAGAAAAATCTCAAAGGATCGTGAGAGAAATGAAAGGCAACACTTCAATATATAAATTGCACTCTCATTACGTACGTAGGTGTCCTTTCTTAACGTACGTAACAACTTTAACGTGCGTAATCCAAAATCCATAACGTACGTAACCAACTCACCTGCCTCAATCCGTGCGATCCATTACGTCGTAACCTATACCATACAACGTCGTAATATACCGATTGACTTGCTACGGATAATGGTTGTGTTACGTCGTAACACGTCTGTATAACGTATGTAACACGTCGTTGACTCACTGTCAACATCTGCGCCGAAAGTTTCCAAACGAGGTCCCACCGCCGACCAGACTCGGTTACGTCCGATGCCGGGTATTACGTCGTAATACCTTAGCCTTAACGTACGTAACCATGCCAATCTTACGTACGTACTCTCACCTTATTAACGTACGTAATAATTCCATACTTAGTCAATTTCAACAATTCCTGTCCAAAGTCATGACATACTAAATACGAGCATACGGCAAAATCAATACATATACTCAATTCAATAACATTTTCAAACGTTCACAACGTCCTCGAGCATAATTAACCATCCACGATATCCAATATATAAACGAAAAAAATATATCCGAAAAATCGGGGTATTACACTCTACCCCCCTTAAAAATAAGTTTCGTCCTCGAAACTTGCAATCACTAGCACAAACATTTCAACGGAAAATCCAAAATCACCAAGATAACCTGCATTATCGAATAATCCGAACAACATACTTACAGGTCAGGGAAGTCGAAGATCTCCCGTGATACTAACATGCGACTCCTAAACAAAGTCTCAACATAATACCGTTACACACCAATATCGCAATTAGCAATTTAACAAAATCTCAAGGAAGAGTTCACGTCCGTGACCACGGCCACGATTCTTCCTACTTTCACCAACATTCGAAGGGCACATACGTGCGTAAGTATAATCCAAATCGCACATTCCCGAAGTGACCAATTCCCAAGAATACCAAGCTATAAACGAAAGCGATTAAGAAAAATACAAGAAGAGTGAGAGGACTTACAAGTACCTGGTCGCCTTTGTGATGATGGCGAGTAGTGATCTGTGGGCAAATGCCGACTCAATCGACCCAAAAGACCGGCGGCCTAGGTATCCATAAACCTAAGCTCCGATACCATATTCGTAACACCCCCAAGTTATTCGGTATATTACGGCGCCGTGAGCCCGCCGTGGGACCCACAAGGCTAAACATACGCGGAACTATAAACTTGACCGATAAGGTCTACATACAATAGAAAGAAAGACGATACAAATGGTATTGAAACCATAAACAATGAAACCATATACATCACCGCACAAATCAATACTTGGCAACACAGCCGGAACATCAAGGAAAGCGAAATACAATACTCGAGTATTTAAAAATCCATTCCAGACAACAACACCGAATGGAGGAAACCAAAAGAGATAACCGGAGACAAGACACGGTATCACACTTGCCCATCATAGTCATGCCGACCCTGTACCCGTCTGTCCGCTCTCCTGGAACCTGAAATACATGAAACGTATTTCCCACTTAAAGGGGTTAGCCGTCGAATAGCTAGTGCAAGTATAACAATTTGAATCTTAATACTTCTCGTCAATAAAGTAAATGTAATCCGTCAATTCATCAATATCCGTCAATTCATCAATGTAAGACTAGTATTCCGAATAACTAAATCTCATAAGACGTATGTGAATGCCGTAGAAAGCGGTTCGTTCACCTCATACGCCGTTACGTATGTGAATGCCGTCAAAGCGGTTCGTTCACCTCATACGCCGATACATGTAGGAATGCCGTCAAAGCGGTTCGTTCATTACATGCCAATCAATATATCTATGAATGCCGTAAAAGCGGTTCGTTCATGATATGCCATCAATATTTCTTACTTTCAAAGTCGAGCGTCAATCATAAATGTATACTTGCCTTAATAAACGTTATCAAGATCCCGAAGAACACGGTTCGACCGGAAGTTTGAACCACGAGGAAGACAACGAGCGGAAGGGTTTCAACTCGAGTTCTTCACAAGAATTCGACCCTAACAACATAAATTCAATAAATCATCGATCATACGAGGAAGAATAATCGTAGAACGCCGAAAACCCCTCTATGACATTTCTGGACACCTTCAAGGCGTCGGTCAAGAACTCGACCAAAACAACGAATCGATACGATCCAACCATGGGATAACAAGGAAATGATACAATACATCTAAATAATCATCAATCCTTCACAATCCTAAGTTAAATCGGATTAAGCAGATTAAATCGAACAAAATACCCAAAATCCCCAAAATTAGATTTCTAGGAAATCGACTGGTCGGTAGATCGGAGGATGTTATAGGACGGATGATTGATGATATGAACCTCAAAACTCCATGGATATGTTGTTAAACAACATGGCTTCAAGATTAGAACACGCCAAGGCTGCGGAAGAGGAGAAGAAGAAGGTGAAAAATGGCGGAAAAACGTCTGCGGGGCCTTTTATAGGGGTTGGTGCTGCGGACACGGCCCGTGCGGTCGGCACGGTCGTGTTACCTGATTGGCGGCGAGGACTCGACCGTGTCTGCCCGGACACGGTCGCGGCGCCGAGGGCCTTCCGGACAATGACCGCCCGGCAATGATCGGGCATGACTCGGCCGTGTCGGCGATCGTTCGAGCTTATCCGAAGAAATGCGGCACGGGCCGTGTCGGGCGACACGGCCGAGTCTGGTCGGCGAAACTCCGGCATTTCCGGACGAGTACGGCACGGGCCGTGTCGGACGACACGGCCGAGTTCGGCCGGCGATGATCGCCAATAACGAGCGGGTGAGTTAAAAGCGACCATAACTCTCTCGTCCGGACTCCGATTGACTCACCGTTTGAACCATTGGAAAGCTAACTCGATGCTCTATAATATTGCAAAGATTCAGAATTTTTGGAGTTACCAAAAATTAATGGTGATCTAACAAAGTCGAACTCCCACGTGAAAAAGTCAATAAAGAACACGGAATTCAACAGAACGATACCGAAACGAACTCGGATGACAAAAAGTATAGAATTAATCATTTCTCAGGAAGACGAAACGGTCCCAAGCAAGTCGTCAAAATAGACTTCCGACAAAAATAGAAAATTTCCGGGGATAAAAATTACGGGTACTACAAATAGTTGCATTTACTATATCTTGTCTTCATCCTTTTGGTATAACTGGAAGTATTTGACGAAAATCCCCACCAAACACAACTGTCTTGCCACCAAATGGCTTTGTAGCATTTTCAATGTCAACGCATTTCATCACATCCTTCATACTTTTGTCCAATGCTTGAAAGCAGAATTTGTGCATCATTGGAGCCTCGTCCCATATAATGAGCTTTGCCTTCACAATCAATTGAGCCAACTCGCTGCCAAGCTTGATATTGCATGATGATTTTTCATGTGGAGTTAAAGGAATCTTAAAGCGAGAGTGAGCAGTTCGACCTCCTGGAAGAAGCAATGATGCTATTCCACATGAAGCGACGTTCAAAACAACATCACCTTTAGATCTTATTGCCGCAGACAAAGTTCTCCAGACAAAAGTTTTACCAGTACCTCCATAACCATAAAGGAAAAAAGTTTTACCCCTCTCTGCCTCTGTTGAATCCATTATTTTATCAAAGACAATGCGTTGCTCGTCCGTCAACTTTGGGAGGAGCTCTTGTAGCTCCTTCTCTAGTAAGGACCTGTCATACTGCAATTCCTCATGTAACAATCTGTTTTGATATGCTGAAATATCATTGAAGTCAGGCAAAGGCATTGTTTCAAAGTTTCTCAGACTACTTCCACACCTTCTCAGTGAAGACTCAATTTCAATGAGAGCAAGGTTCTTAATTTGAGCATCTGTTAACCTTAGATCTACAATGTAATATAATAAAAATTATTTCAGTATATATAATTAAATATGACAATAGTAAACATTGAATATTAACAAAAAAAACATAATTATTAAAATATAACTTGTTTGTGATAAAATTTTCTTTGATTGTACAGAATATCGTCTGCCAAATATTCCCAACATTTTTCCCAAACAAATTCTGGTCTGCCCATACAATTCTCTATCAACAAAGTTGCAAACATAGTACGTAAAGAATACGCAGACGCCCAAAAACTTGCTTCAGTTAATCCATCAATATACTCAGAATCATCCTCCAAAAGACCAAATGCGTAACACGCATCTCTATATGACTCATACTGTATATGATGTGCTATTTTCATATCATTATGACATTTAGCTCCACGAATAACATTGATCAAACATCTAAGATAATAAGAATCACCAGCTCCTGGCGGCACATAGTAGGGTCTTCCTAAAGAAAAACCTTGACGTCTGGGAACCCATTTCTTGCCTTGTTGTTTCCATACAAAGTACTGAGGATATTCTGCATATGTTAGATTATTGCCATGCGGAAACTCAATATTTGCCTTAAACCAAGCTTCAAACTTGCTTGTGTTGAAAGATTGATGATCAATAACAGCCTCCATGTCTTGAGTTTCTGAAAAAACTACACTTTGCTCTCCTGGAAGATGAAAACTCAACCGTTCAACAGGTGGATCTCTATATGCTATTTCAAATTTAAATATCCTCCACATAGATTCACATGGCGAAATGTATCTACAGTCATAGTACATCTGTACCTCGTCAATTACTTTAGTACTTTCGACATCCTTCTTGCTCTTCAAAAACTGCGCAGTTGCACGGTCACATCCTTTGTTTATGTATTTGAACAAATACTTAATAGACCGTGATTGGTTACACCATTCCATATTCATATGAGCTCCATACTTTAACAAAAGATAAGGATTATGCGGAACTACAAATCTATTATCAATAGGCACTCCATTTTTCATGATAATTCTACCAGTATCTCTTCTTCTATAGATCGGGTAGCCTTCATCACTAAAAGTAGTAAAGTCTACGAATTCTTTAGGGAAGAACTTGGTACAACCATTTTCTGACATGCATGGAGCATTCTTATTAGCAACTCCACACGGACCATGAATCATGAAATTATCCAAAGCACCGTAGTATGCAGGATAAATATTTATATCTGGAATTTCGGCTGATATGATCCTGTCTATATCAACTCCAGTAGGAAATCTATCCTCCGCAGCTAGAAACAACAATATATGTGCATGCGGTAAACCTCGCTTTTGAAATTCAACTGTATATACAACTGCATGGATATTAAAAACAGTTAATGCAATTAAAATTGAGTCATCTAACTTTACTGTTAAAAGAGAGTTACTAAACTTTCAAAATCACATGTTATTTCCATATTATTTAGTTTTGAAAAAATTGAGGAAGAAAGGATGATGGAATTTATTCCATCATAGACTTTTATCTACCAATCAAAAACTCTCTCTTTGTTATTTTTATTTCTTAAGTTTTAATATTATTTTACAATAATGTTAAATATTTTATTTCATGCATAGCATGAAAGGACATCTAGTATATATAAATGTACACACATGCATATAATTATAAAAGAATTATGGAAACAAAATTACCTGCTTTAACGTGACCAAATACCCGATTTTTTCGCAAATCCTTGATTAATCCATCTAGTTTCATCTTAAACACTCTGCAAACAATATCTGGACGATCTTCAGGGTTCAAACCCTTTTTATCTAAATATCGAGAAATTTCAGGCCATTTAGGTTTGCACGTCAAGGTTATAAACAAATCAGGATATCCTGCCCACCTACATATTGTCATTGCATCTTGAAAGTTCTGAATCATGTATCGGGGACTTCCAGTGTATGAGGATGGCAATACTACTGGTAAACCTTGAGTTGCTAAATTTGTCTCACCACGGTAAAATGCAGCCTCAAGTCCTTTGTAAATTTCACAACGGAGAGTTTTCTGATTAAGCTTAACCCATGTCAATCTTCCTGATTCTATAATGGTATATGAATCCACAATTAATTGTTGGTTCAATCTTCTTGAGGATAATATGGCACACTCTTCTCCATCTCTATCGTGAAATCTATAGGCGAAGAATTGTCTAGTACTCACACGTCTTCTCTTCTTTTGTGCCGTACTTGTTGTGATTGATAATGAGATATCTTCCCTATATCCATCTTCTCCATAAGGAAAGATAAGAGGGTACTGTAAACCAAGATAAGAAGCATGTAGCTCATTTATTCGCTTCAAATATCCAGTTTTTGTTTCGACGATGATATCCCGATTACCTAATGCGTCATCGAAGTCTCCTACAACCAGTGCTGCTACTTCAGAAGCAGTTGGAAGGTTATACATTCGACCATCTTTATCTCTTCTTCCAATAAGCTTTAGCTTAACATTTGCCTCACTGCACTGTTGAATTTTGTCTCTTGCCATTCGAAAAGATTGCACTAAGATATTGTTCTCATCAAGCATTTCCTTTAATTTTTGTACAATATTTGCGTGAAGTCCATTTGAATTGCCACGTGACCTGTACAATACATTTGGATTTCAAATATCATTTAATTCAAGAACTTTTTTTAGAAAATATATAATTTACCAAAAAAGCAAACAAACCTAACAGAGTTGATCCTATTCGCCACCTCATTTTCAGTATCATATATATACAGCTGGGCAAACTTCGGAGCCTGATCTTCTGTCGGCATCAAACTTCCAATCAAGTGGTAGTTTTGACCGTGCAATTTAAATATAGGTGGAGAAGTTCCCATATTAGGATTGCTATCAATTTTTCCTCCCAAAGATGTAAAAGCAAACATGCTATTGTAAGATCTTATATTTTTTATAAAATGGTTACTAATTTGAGTTTTCCCACTTAAAAGATCTACCAACAATTGTGGAGGTCTTTTCATCTTTGGAAGCTCAATTTTTCCTTGAAGACAACATGTTGAGTATTTCGGTCTCGTTGACCCATAACTTGACCTTAACCTCTCATTATACCAAAACAAAGCTGCACAATACTCGCACTTATGGTCGGCATCACCGAGATCCCAATATTCTAAAATAAAGATAAATATTATAAGTGTCAATTTTTTTGAATTAATACATTTGATATAAAATATTAATTTATGTCTACATAAAATTTATCAAATAAGCACCTGTGGAGTTACAATGCCGATAACTTAAGTTTTCATCCCCATTTTGTAAGACAACAGTTGATGATTGTTCAAGTTCGGGTGGAGTTGGTAGATGACTAAACGAACAAATAAGTCAGTATATACATTTTTATATTACAATAATTAAATTAGTAGTACCTTGAATATTTCTGCATCATATTTTTGTTTCCCTGATATCCTGTAAAATATAAACTCTTACAAATTAAACAGTATTAAATGTAACAAAGAATAACATAAATGGTTACAAAACGACACCATAAATACTTATATTAATATGTGCTTTATATACATCACATGTTTTATAATATCACTATATATGAGTACAACTTTAAAAAAATTACCTTTGATATTTGAAGCGAAAATCATAATTGTACATTATTTTTTGCGTACAAATAGATTATTTACACTAATTATTTACAAACATCATTTCACCAAGTAAAAAAATTACATAAAAATAAATAACAACTTAATTTAAAATAAAGCCTATCTTGCCATAATCAATTAAAACAAAAAATACTAAAATCCATTTTACATTGTCCAATTTATTAAATTATTTAAACAATGAATGGGGCATAGAACACCAAATTTATATTAAAAAACGTGACAATGTTTAGCTAGCTAGAAATTTAGAATTTAAAAAAAAATATAAACAAATAATGCAGTAAATATAATCTTCATTTACCTGAATTAGTTGTAATTGAAGTACAATCGACATTAACTCCAGTGCAAGCATTTGGTTTAAAGCTTTTTATTCGTGCAGCATGCAACTTACCTGAAGTAGAAATTCCAAAACTTGTTATTGCATGAAAAATAAAAAGCACTATTACCACTAATATTGTTTTTTTATTATAGTAATAAGTTTAAAGAAAATAACAACAAATTTAAAAAAATTGAATAAAAATACCCACTTGTGTCGATTGCAACTGGTATGGGAGATGATGATGATGATACTATTAATGTAATACCTCCATCAACATATTCACTTTCATTTGTTCCTAAATCCAATTCACCTAAAAGAATAATGAAAAAAAAATTACACAACATTTAGCTAATAATATTCCTTACTAAAGTTAAAATAATTGACCTACATAAAAAATACTTCATTTGTTACCTGGTAATGTTCCTCCACGTTTTCTTTTCAGTTTATCTTTGCGTATATTTCTTGCCTCTCTTGCTTTAAATTCATCCATTTTGCGCTAAATATATTATATAATGCAATATAAAATGTTGTTAAGTTAGTATATTAAAATATAATATTATAAATTAGGGACATGTCAATACATTACCTAATTATACATTCGAAATATAAAATTTCTTAATGAATAAACTAAGCATATACTTTTAGGTATTGCACCTATAAATAGCAAAATATATCACCATATTCATTTTAAAATATTTTATAGTATTAATTTCTATTTTTTATTTTAATATAATTAGTAAGTTTTTATGTAAAATTTATATAGATTTATATATATGTTTTATATACCAACTAAAATTAAGTTCAATATATATTTATAATTTATAATTTTTATTGGGCCATGATTTATTTTATTTAAATTATACTGGGCTTAATCTATTTACATAACCCCCTAATGGCCCAAAACCTTACAATTCTTGATGAATGGCCCAAAACCCCCTAATCTATTTTATTTAAATCTCATCGGCCCAAAATCCATTTTACAATTGTAAGGGGGTGGGATAAGACTTAAGAGTGACAGCTAAGCGCCTAAGCCAGAGCAAAAAAAAAAAGAAGCCTTCTACGTTGTCTAGAAAACCCTAGCCGCCCACCCCTTATATAAACAACACCCCATCAGTATTTTCCCTACCCCCTCTCTCTCTCTCTACCCCTCACCACTTGTGTTATCTTGGAAAACCTAGGGGACACTCGTCCCTCTACTTCAGTTATCGCCGCCCACTTCTTCTCCAGACTCTTCCCTTCCCCCTATTCCAGCTGCTGCCCGCCTCCGATACAGTGTTAATTTTATTATGTTTTTAATTCTTTTACATCTATATGGGTATATGAAGACATAATATCTTAGTATGTGGAGATGATTTTGATAGAAAAGGGTTTGATTCATCATTTTGCCCTGATTATTTCGGTTGGTAAATAGATGAAAATGAATTCCCGACTTAGTCTGTCAATTTTTTCGTATGCCCTGAGAATTTCGATCACCTTTTCATAAATTAGTAGGTGATATCACTGTATCTGGAAAATAAAAAGGAAGATATTCATAGTTTTCAGCTGAATAATAGCTTCAAACTATGATTATTATTTCTTCCGATAAATATTTATTTATGCTTAATATATCTTTTTTTATTTTTTTACCTAATCATGTAGATCTAAAAGTTTGTATGTCATATACTTATTTTATGTGGGATTTCAATGTATATGAAAAATAAAACGATATTATTCATAGTTTTTAGCTAAATAGTAGCTTCAAACTATAAATACCTTACTCTTCGGATGTAATACCCGGTTGTAATTCAGTAATTATCATTCAGTATTTATCATTCAGTAATTGATACTCAGTAATTTTCACTCATTATTAATCAATTGTCACTCAGATTCAGTCATGGTATTCATCATTCAGAGTAATTGTATCGTATATCAATCGTCATTCATCACTAATCGGTTTGGAGTTTCGTGCCGTGTTTATCATCATTGTTATTTTCGTTGCGAGCTGTGCGTGAGGAGTAGCGCACGCTACGTACTCCTTTTAGCGTACACTAATTGGGTATAGGTAGCGCACGCTACCACTCAGCTTTAGCGCACACTGAGGTTACCCTGGCTGCAGTCCAGAAGGTACTGGACTGCAGGTGAGTTATAAGTAGCGCACGCTACGAATGGTAAGTAGCGCACGCTAATGGGTTGAAGTAGCGCACGCTAATATGTGGTGTAGCGCGCGCTAAGGACAAATCAGGTTGAGTCCAGTGGCTACTGGACTGCACTGGATTAACTCATAGCGTACGCTATGTTTTGTTTTTAGCGTACGCAATCGATATTATAGCGCACGCTAAATATTGGTTGTAGCGCACGCTATCGAGGTCAGATCAGAGGACATGCAGTTTCTGGATTTCAGTACTGGGCATCAAATTATTCGTTAGCGCACGCTAACTATGAGCAATTACGTACGCTAGTAGTATGGTCGTAGCGCACGCTACAAAAGGTACGTAGCGCGCTACCGTGTTCGGACAAGGTACCGGAATACCCAAATTTCCCGTTAGCGCACGCTACGCATTAGGAGCTAGCGCACGCTAACACGGGTGACTATAAATTGGGACAGTTTAGTCAGAGTTCGTCATTTATCATTCTAATCTCTTTCTCTCGTCGGTTCTTGGCGATTTGGGCGATTTTGAGGGTATTCTTCAAGGTGTAATCATCAATCATCATCTTCAAGACTTTGAGTTGGATTAATCATGACTTCATCATCTCCTATTCATCGAATCAAAGGTATTAAATTCTTGGATCTAGAGTTTCGGATTTTTGGGTTTTCCTTCCGATTTCTTCGTGTAAGCTTGGATTATCATTGGAATATGTTAGATATGGATTATCTACCTTGGATAAATATATTCCTACGGATTTAATGGTTATTTTCAGAATTATTTCAAGAACCCTTGGGGTTGACTTTGGTTAATTGGGGATTTTCCGATTGATGTTGTTGTAACCATGAATTATGGATTCCTAATGGATTATTGATGTCATTGAAGTGTTTTGTTAGTTCGAAATACTCATTTTGGTTTGGTTTCGACATATTCGGATTGGATAATTCGAAGTTGTGTGGTTGGTTATGTATTCGTTGGAATGCCTTATGAGTTTGATTATCGTTGTTTCGACCGTTGGGTTAGTCGTGTTTTGTTACTTGATGCGTGTATTGAACGATTGTTGGTAATTATTGTTATTCAAGGTTGTTCGAGCGATCGGTATCTTGGTTAGGACGTTGTTCGTGGACGGACATTCTTCATCGGTATTGTGTAAGTTAATTCTTACTCGGTTAAAAGGATATTCATGCCTTTTGTTGTTGTTCATTCATAATCATAACTCATTCATCATTATATTAACCGTATCAAAACTTGTTGTTATCAATTAATCATTTCAGTCATAAGGAGCAGCGGTTCCAATCTTTTCATTGAGCTGTCATTTATTTCATTACCATTCCACCTCGGTGAGTCATTATTCATTTTCGATGTCACTTTTGTCATAACGTGGCATTCCGGGTCATACTGGCGTGCCGGTTGGTATGTGTAGGATTTTCATGTCGGGCACATTATGGTCGTGTGTTGGTTGTTGGCCTCACATTGGACTGTGCACACGAGTCAATGTGTCTCGTGAGACTGATTAGGTACAAGACCACGCGTGTATTGATCGTTGGTGGCTTGTGCATGGACACATTTCCATCCCGGGCGTAGTGTGGTGCCACCCTTTGAGCCGTACTGTTAGTTGATTCATATAGCATGTTTGATTGCGTATGTTTCGACAGGATATTTCATAACTTCAGATATAATCATGATTGTGTATTTTCAACCCTTGAGGATTGTTGTTACATTTAAGCGACCCGTTTGGGGATTTTGTTTCGAGGTCTTGGTAAGGCAAAAGTACGGGAGAACACGGCGACGTCGAGGAGTCCAGTGATACTAGTAGGGGCCCCGATCTTTCGATTATTCATGTCATTGTCCTTTATTTTCCGCTGAGACTTTCATTGAATACTCCGTTTCATTATTCGGTGTTGTGTATTTTATCTTCATATAAAATACACTAGTATTCGATATTGTCTGGTGTGTTGTAACTAAACTCCTCATCGGAGTAATTATTGTTGTAATGTAGTTCGGTACTACATTTATCTGTGTAATTCATTCATTTTCATTTGCCTGGTGGGTCCCAGTTGGGGATCTACGGCACCGTAATATCCGCCTAGTTTGGGGTGTTACGAGTTGGTATCGGAGCGTGGTTTTGAATACTACCTTCCGAGTCATGTCTCATTTGAAATCATCGTCATCGACTAGTATCATTGGACTTTCGCGTCACGTGTGACCTGTGCAAATGCCGAGCCAATCGAGGCCGGAAGAAGCGTAAGATTTCTAACGCCATGGTATAATTTCTCGCAATAGTCATTCATTCATCATTCATCAATTAACAATCCTCAAACATCATCATTCATTGTGATCGGGACGATCATATTAACTCATTAATCACTTAATTCATTTCATTACTCAGTTGTCGATCTGGATGATCATATTATTAATCTTGTTAAGTTACTCAAGATAATCATTTCAAGAATTTCATCAGATAATCATGTCACTTCAGTAAATCATTCATATAATCACTAAGTTAGAGCATGTATACTCATTTTCATCATCTCATGACATCATCATAACGTGATAATCATGCGGAAATATAATCATTATGCGACCTTCCTACTTCAAGTATGGGGAGAGGCTGTCGAGGATGCACGGGGAGAGGCGCAGTGCGGGCGAAACCCAGGAATAATCACTGTTGTCAGGAAATCGTACCCAGGACTCGGCTCGATCAAGAGATGTTCGGGTTGATCCACTCACTTTTATGCAGGCCATGATGACCCATGTTCAGTTGCTCAATCATCATTGCGCCACTCTGGCCGGTTTAATCGAGCGAACTCTCCCGTATGAGACGGCTGCTAAGGAAAGTGCTGAACAACAACCTTCATCTGTCAGCAAGAAATCAACGAAGCGTAATCGGTTCGAAGGCGGTTGGTCAACCTCCAAGAAACCTCGTGCGGGTCCTACCGTTTCTGAGCGTCCTCCTACGGCACCTAATCCTGCGGGATCTCAGTCCCGAGCAGCCAGTTCGGTCATCATCTGTTTCAACTGTGGGGCGCCGGGCTATTTCAGTACTAGGTGTACGACGCCGTCTATCACATGTCATAATTGTGGGAATTTTGGGCATAAGGCCCGTTTTTGCCGAAAGAACTCCAAGTCGGCTCCGGTGGCATCTCAGGCCCCGAAGCAACCAGCGTTTCAGAATCAGACTGCTTTGTCAACGTCGTTTAAGACAATGGAAGCAAATAGAGTTGGAGCTCGTATTTATCAGACGGGAGCGTTCGGTTCGGGGGCCGGCAATGTAACACCCCCAAGATATTCGAGTTGTATTACAGCGCCGTGGACCCCTACATGGAATCCAACAGGCTAACACAAGAGAACACCTCTCGACTAACCGTCTCGGTTAGCAAGGAGACAATAATATTAACAACAAGAACATAAAACAACACGTCCGGTACAACCGGCATAATAACATCAACCGACAAATATGGTAACTCCAACGAAGTCCAAACACAACCAGAAGGAAAAACCTACGTACTCGCGAGTACAATCTATAAGTTTAGAAATATAGGAAACAACCATATCGTATTAGACAAAGGAAATAAGACGACCCAAATGCACATGTCAACGGCCTTGGCCAACATCCTCGTACTGTCCCGGTGCTCGCTCGTCCGGATAATTATGACCTGAAATCCATAACAAGAATTTCCCCAAAACGGGTCCCCAAAGGGGTTAGCAATTACGCTAGTACAAGTAGTCAAGGCAAACCAATCGCTTACACATTTCATAGTACATGCACCAATATCATTTCAAAAGTCAAAACCAGACATGTCTTTTCCGGAAACAAACAGTCAAACAATTTGCCTAGGACCGGGACGAAGCCACGAATCCCACCCGAGGCCTCTAAGGACCCTCCCGAGCTGGCCATTTCATAAAACAAATCACGCACAGGCATCGCCTAGGACCGGGACGAAGCCACGAATCCCACCCGAGGCCTCTAAGGACCCTCCCGAGCTGGCTAGCGAAACAAACTCATGAATCCAGAGTGAAGTCATAGATTCCCCCGAGGCCCCGTCGGACCCTCCCAGGGTGAGCAAAGCACACACAATATACATTACCATTTCATGTTAAGCATAAAGGTTTCCAAAAGAATACTTGCCTTGAATTAATGACGACGCGAAGAACGAAAGGAAAGTCACCGACGAACGCTAGGAACCAATGAAACCGAACCTAACGATTCGAAGAATACAATCACAACCATTTCTAAACGAATACGGAATTGGAATACACCCGAAAACCCGCCTACGATTCATGTATATTCGTATATAAACAACAACGAGGGCGGACCACAACCAAACCCTCTCGATTCCGTAAAAATCACGAAATATACCATGAATCCGTAGGGAAACTAAGAATACCAACAAGATTAATCATATTCCGCATGAATTCATCAACAAAACGGAACGGATCGGAAGAAAATCCCAAAACCCCCAATTTATCGAAAAGTAGGGTTCTAAGAGATTTACCTTGGATTTAGGATGAGAAACACAAGTGGATGATGTTAATCTACACCAAGAATTCAAGCAAAAGAATCTCTGAAGTGATTGGAAGAAGAAAATCGCCTCAAATCGCCTCTGGAGTCGCTCGGCCGCGGAAGAAGGAGAGAAATGAGGATTTGTGACTATCTCGGTCAACTCCCTGGTTTATATAGCCAGGGAGTGTTAGCGTGCGCTAATCCTTTAAGGTTAGCGTGCGCTAACGAGGAGAAATTACAGGCCAAACTAATTAGCGTCCAGTCCAGTAGCCAAACTTTTGGCCGTTAGCGTGCGCTACTCGAAACGTAGCGTGCGCTAATAACCTCTCGGTAGCGCGCGCTATGGACCAATAGCGTGCGCTACCTGGACATCAGCCGAGTCCAGTAGCCAAATGCCCAAACTCACCTGACCCGTTAGCGTGCGCTACCATACAGGCGTAGCGTGCGCTAACTAGCCTCTGATTGAGTTCAGTAGTAAACTGCCCAGTACTGGAAAGTCCGACTAGCGTGCGCTACTGAACAACTTAACGTGCGCTAGTCTCCCGACATTAGCGTGCGCTAGACAAGATAGCGTGCGCTAATCCGATAGTCCAGAGGGCTGGGAGTTGAACTGCCACTCCCAGGGCTAAATCGTTAGCGTGCGCTACGAATCAAACGTAGCGTGCGCTACTAATGGATTTCTAGCGTGCGCTATACAGGAAATTTAGCGTGCGCTAGATACAGAATATAAACGACCCAAAATACCGGAATATGAACGAAACGTCAAACGGAACACCTCAAAACGCATCATAGCATAGAATGAATCCACGGCAACCCCGAAACGGCGGTTCCGCACAACAATTACGAGAGTCAGATTAAAAGATAACGGAAAAGTTACACTGACGGATACACGAGGGTCACTAAAATCGAGAATTACACTGGAAATACAATTACAAGGGAAAGAAAAAAAAATGCGGGTATTACATTCTACCCCTCTAAAAATAAGTTTCGTCCCGAAACTTAAGAAACAAACAACTCGGGGTACCTAGCACGCATGCTATCCTCGGTTTCCCAAATCGCCTCCTCGACACCGTGTCTCGACCACTGCACCTTGACCAAAGGTATGGTCTTATGCCTCAATCGTTTCTCACGATGTTCCAAAATCTTCAAAGGACGCTCCTCAAAAGTAATATCCTCGGCAACGTCAATCTCCCCATAGTCGATGATGTGACTAGGATCCGGGACATATTTCCTCAGCTGGGAAACATGAAAAACGTTATGAACATGACTCAGGGCCGGGGGTAACGCCAAACGGTATGCTAACCCACCGACTCGCTCGAGAATCTAGAAGGGTCCATTAAATATCGGACTCAAATTCCCTTCTTCCCGAAACGGAAAACTCCTCTCGTCGGCGACACCTTCAGCAAAACGTGGTCTCCCACCTCGAATTCTAAAGGTCGACGACGTACATCGGCATATGACTTCTGTCGACTCTGGGCAGTCAACATCCGTTCTCGAATTAATTCTATCTTCCGCCTCGTCTCTAAAACGACATCCGGCTCTGTCCCGACCAAATCGGACGCCTCATTCCAACAAATCGGTGACCGACATCGCCGCCCACAAAGTGCCTCGTATGGTGCCATCCGAATCGACGCATGCCAACTATTGTTGTACGTGAATTCGATCAATGGCAAATGCTCCTCCCAGTCGTTGCCCCAATCGAGAGCACAAGCACGCAACATGTCCTCGAATGTCTGGATGGTGCGTTCCGACTGTCCATCTGACTGGGGATGAAAAGAGGTACTCAAATGTAAACGGGTACCTAACGCCTTATGCACCGCCTGCCAAAAATGCGATACGAAACGGCCATCACGATCTGAAACAATAGACTTCGGAGTACCGTGAAGTCTCACAATCTGCGCGATAAACACACGAGCTAACTTCTCCGGGCCCCAAGTGTCCTTGATGCCCAGAAAATGTGCCGACTTGGTCAGACGGTCAACAATCACCCATACCATGTTCATGCCCGACCTCGATCTCGGCAAACTCGTAACGAAATCCATCGATAAGTCTTCCCATTTCCATTCCGGAACGGGAAGTGACTGCAATAACCCGGCCGGTCGCTGATGCTCGATTTTGACCTGCTGGTAAGTCAAACATCTCGCTACAAACTGTGCGACCTCCTCCTTCATATCATTCCACCAGAAGTTCCTCCTCAGGTCCTTGTACATCTTACTCGAACCAGGATGAACGGAATAGGGTGTGGAATGGGCCTCATGCAAAATGCTCTGTCGCAACTCTGGATTGTTCGGCACACAAAGCCGACTCTGGAATCTCAAAACACCATCCTCGTGAATCACAAATCCAGGAGACTTTCCCTTAAGAACGTTCTCTCGGATTTGAGTAATCATCGGTTCCTCTGATTGTTTCAGCTTAATTTCATCGATCAAAGACGACGAAATCTCTAAAGCACAAAGTTGCCGACGGCTCCGAGCAACAAAACCTCAACATCTAACCCGATCAAAGCCCGCGAAGCTCGGGCGAGGCGTAAGGACCTCAAGCGTTCGCTACGCAATCGGTTTCCGACTCAAGTCGTCGGCCACGACGTTCGCCTTGCCCTGATGATAAAGAATTTCAAGGTCATAATCTTTTATCAGCTCTAACCACCTCCTCTTCCTCATATTCAACTCCCGCCGAGTAAATATGTATTTGAGACTTTTATGATGGGTAAAAATCGACATGTAGAGCCGAAAAGATAGTGACGCCAAATCTTGAGTGCAAAGACAACCGCCGCTAACTCCAAATCGTGAGTAGGGTAGTTAAGCTCATACGGCCTCAAGCTGTCTCGACGCATAGGCAATGGTATTGCCGTCTTTGCATCAATACGCATCCAAGACCACGACCGAAGCATCGCTATACACGGCGAATCCTCGTTGCCACATGGCAACGCCAAAACCGAGTCAAGTCAAACGCTTCTTGGCTCCTCGAAACTCGACGCCTCTCATCGGTCCAGACGAACTTCTCGGATTTATGGAGCAACCGAGTAAGTGGCCGAGCTAGTTTTGAGAAACCCTCGACGAACCTACGGTAGTAGCCACCAAACCCAAGAAACTACGGACCTCCTTCACATTTGTGGCGATGCCCAATCAATCTTGCCTCAATTTTCTGCGGGTCCACACGAACCCCTTCGGCTGAAATCACGTGACCCAAAAACATCACTTCCTTCAGCCAGAACTCACATTTCGAGAACTTCGCATAGAGTTGCTCGGTCCTCAAAATGTCTAACACTATCCGCAAATGATGGGCATGCTCTTCCTCATTCCTCGAATAGATAAGAATATCGTCAATGAAGACGACGACACACTTATCCAAATACTCGATAAAGACTTTGTTCATCAATTGCATGAACACCGCCGGCGCATTAGTTAACCCGAAAGGCATAACTACGAATTCATAATGTCCGTATCTCGTCCGAAAAGCTGTTTTCGGCACATCGGACTCTCTCACCCGAAGCTGATAGTACCCCGATTTCAAATAAATCTTCGAGAATACCGCAGCTCCCTGTAACTGATCGAACAAATCATCAATCCTCGGCAAAGGATACTTGTTCTTGATGGTTACCTTGTTTAGTTCGCGATAGTCGATACACAAACGTAGTGAACCATCCTTCTTCCGCACAAACAGGACCGGCGCGCCCCAAGGCGAGGCGCTCGGTCGAACATACCCCGATTCAAGAAGCTCACTCAACTACTTCTTCAACTCTGACATCTCTGAAGGTGCCATGCGATACGGCGCCTTCGAAACAGGAGCCGCGCCCGGCTCTAACTCTATAGCAAACTCGACCTCACGATCCGGTGGCAATCCCGGTAACTCATCAGGAAAAACATCAGGATACTCATTAACGACTGGAATCGACGGAAGCTCGACTCCACCATTTTCCGTCTTTAAGGCATAGCACCAATAACCAGTACACCCCTTTCGCAGGAGACTCATCGCCTTCAAGGCATTAATAACAAACTTCTGGTTTCCCCTCTTTCGCCCCGCGAACGAGTGCTCGGTGCCGTCCTCGGCTAACATAGTGATGATTCTCGTGCGGTAGTTCATGATTGCGCCATGCCGCTCGAGCCAATCATCCCCGAGAATTAGATCCTCACCCTCAACATTAACGACAATAAGATTAGAGAGCCAAGCTCTCTCACAAATAATCACAGAGCAGTCTCGGACCTCTCGATCACCGACAATTCTATCACCGCTAGGAAGTTTAACGATGAAAGGCTCGCAAGGTGACAAACAGTCGAGACTCAAACGGCGTACACACTCTAGAGAAATGAATGAATGCGTAGCACGTAATCGAAAAGCACACCGACAGATGAGAATGAATATGAACGGTACTGCCGCCACGATGCTTGTTGGGTCATCGGCCCTCCTCATCTCGTAGATACGCGGGTGGCAGAGCCGACACCGAAGCTCCTCCTCTAGCGGGCTGACCCCGACCCCTACCTCGACCGGCACTCGGAGGTGGCGGCGGAGCAAAAGAACCCCGATTCACACTTGGCTCCAAAGGTGCTGGAAAAGAAGCCCGAGCACCAGGAAGCTTTCTTACCCGCTCACAAAGAAGGCCTTGTGGCCCGACCGACCACAAGTGTGACAAGTTAGAGGCGGACGAGGACACTCCCGGTTCCGATGGCCGGCTCGCCGCAGCTTAAAGCATTTGGCATCCCGAACGGAGGCACCGGCAGCACCCGATTTCCCCCAGAGAAACGAGCCGAATTACCTCCGGGAATATTCACAGATCGAGACTTCTGCTGGCCTCCACCTCTGTGACCCGAAAAATTTCCGCGGATTTCGCTTCTTACTCTCCCGAACCGCCGCACTGGCCGTCACCGACATGTCGTAGGCAAGAGCTCGACTCGATAATCCTTCGTAGTACATACAAGTCCAGACATATAGTCCCGAATGGGCGTTTCATTCTCCTGGAAAAATGGAACATTTTGTTGCTCTCAGCGACAACTTGGGTCTTCACATAACCCAACTCTTTATTGAAATCAAGAATGGCTTGGGATACGGGAATATCCCGAGGTTGGGCATCGTAAAGCATGCACTCGAGCACTGCGACCGGCCACGGACAATACTCGGTTTCCATCAACTCCTGAAACTCGGCCCACGAAGCAACATGATCTTTGGGACTAACGGCCTCCCACCAATCTGTAGCATCTCCCGTGAGAAAGTATTGAGCAATAGGGACCTTACGGTCCTCGGGACAATTGGTAGCAGTGAAGACTTTGGATATCTCCTTGATCCACCCTTCCCAGCCGATCGGGTCCGAAGCTCCCGAGAACTGAGGAGGATGCATCTTGATGACATCCTGAAGCTAGCGATCCGCTCCGCCCCGATTAGCATGGGCCTGATCGGGGTTCTGGACCACCTGAGCTATAGCCGCCATCTGGTTAACCATTTCTTTGCCGCATAACAGCCGCAATACCAAGATCGGCGCGCTCCTCGATAGAAGCATGATGTGACGGTCACCGCATGCGCGGCTCCCGAAGAATGCGACGTGGCCGCCCCACCGGCTGCCCCACGTCCTCGGCCGCGTCCACGACCACGACCACGACCACGACCACGGTTTCCTCCGGCATCCATACTGATGTTGAGAGATAACAGAAGTATATCGATGATGAGTAAGGGAGGAAAAACAACTACGATTCAAAAGTGGAAATACAATGCAAGAAACAAAAGAGCCGAATAGGAAAACTTACGAGCACTGGAAGTACCGGGATGCTGGCGGAGGCGTGACAATGTGCAAAACAAAACACGACTAGACCCAATGACCAACAAGCCTAGGTATCCATAAACCTAGAGCTCTGATACCATTTTCTGTAACACCCCCAAGATATTCGAGTTGTATTACAGCGCCATGGACCCCTACATGGAATCCACCAGGCTAACACAAGAGAACACCTCTCGACTAACCGTCTCGGTTAGCAAGGAGACAATAATATTAACAACAAGAACATAAAACAACACGTCCGGTACAACCGGCATAATAACATCAACCGACAAATATGGTAACTCCAACGAAGTCCAAACACAACCAGAAGGAAAAACCTACGTACTCGCGAGTACAATCTATAAGTTTAGAAATATAGGAAACAACCATATCGTATTAGACAAAGGAAATAAGACGACCCAAATGCACATGTCAACGGCCTTGGCCAACATCCTCGTACTGTCCCGGTGCTCGCTCGTCTGGATAATTATGACCTGAAATCCATAACAAGAATTTCCCCAAAACGGGTCCCCAAAGGGGTTAGCAATTACGCTAGTACAAGTAGTCAAGGCAAACCAATCGCTTACACATTTCATAGTACATGCACCAATATCATTTCAAAAGTCAAAACCAGACATGTCTTTTCCGGAAACAAACAGTCAAACAATTTGCCTAGGACCGGGACGAAGCCACGAATCCCACCCGAGGCCTCTAAGGACCCCCCCCGAGCTCGCCATTTCATAAAACAAATCACGCACAGGCATCGCCTAGGACCGGGACGAAGCCACGAATCCCACCCGAGGCCTCTAAGGACCCTCCCGAGCTGGCTAGCGAAACAAACTCATGAATCCAGAGTGAAGTCATAGATTCCCCCGAGGCCTCGTCGGACCCTCCCAGGGTGAGCAAAGCACACACAATATACATTACCATTTCATGTTAAGCATAAAGGTTTCCAAAAGAATACTTGCCTTGAATTAATGACGACGCGAAGAACGAAAGGAAAGTCACCGACGAACGCTAGGAACCAATGAAACCGAACCTAACGATTCGAAGAATACAATCACAACCATTTCTAAACGAATACGGAATTGGAATACACCCGAAAACCCGCCTACGATTCATGTATATTCGTATATAAACAACAACGAGGGCGGACCACAACCAAACCCTCTCGATTCCGTAAAAATCACGAAATATACCATGAATCCGTAGGGAAACTAAGAATACCAACAAGATTAATCATATTCCATGAATTCATCAACAAAGCGGAACGGATCGGAAGAAAATCCCAAAACCCCAATTTATCGAAAAGTAGGGTTCTAAGAGATTTACCTTGGATTTAGGATGAGAAACACAAGTGGATGATGTTAATCTACACCAAGAATTCAAGCAAAAGAATCTCTGAAGTGATTGGAAGAAGAAAATCGCCTCAAATCGCCTCTGGAGTCGCTCGGCCGCGGAAGAAGGAGAGAAATGAGGATTTGTGACTATCTCCGTCAACTCCCTGGTTTATATAGCCAGGGAGTGTTAGCGTGCGCTAATCCTTTAAGGTTAGCGTGCGCTAACGAGGAGAAATTACAGGCCAAACTAATTAGCGTCGATCCAGTAGCCAAACTTTTGGCCGTTAGCGTGCGCTACTCGAAACGTAGCGTGCGCTAATAACCTCTCGGTAGCGCGCGCTATGGACCAATAGCGTGCGCTACCTGGACATCAGCCGAGTCCAGTAGCCAAATGCACAAACTCACCTGACCCGTTAGCGTGCGCTACCATACAAGCGTAGCGTGCGCTAACTAGCCTCTGATTGAGTTCAGTAGTAAACTGCCCAGTACTGGACAGTCACACTAGCGCGCGCTACTGAACAACTTAACGTGCGCTAGTCTCCCGACATTAGCGTGCGCTAGACAAGATAGCGTGCGCTAATCCGATAGTCCAGAGGGCTGGGAGTTGAACTGCCACTCCCAGGGCTAAATCGTTAGCGTGCGCTACGAATCAAACGTAGCGTGCGCTACTAATGGATTTCTAGCGTGCGCTATACAGGAAATTTAGCGTGCGCTAGATACAGAATATAAACGACCCAAAATACCGGAATATGAACGAAACGTCAAACGGAACACCTCAAAACGCATCATAGCATAGAATGAATCCACGGCAACCCCAAAACGGCGGTTCCGCACAACAATTACGAGAGTCAGATTAAAAGATAACGGAAAAGTTACACTGACGGATACACGAGGGTCACTAAAATCGAGAATTACACCGGAAATACAATTACAAGGGAAAGAAAAAAAATGCGGGTATTACAGGCAAATCCCAGATTCATGTGATGAGGAGGATCGACGATCCGGTGGCCCGAATGATTTCAGGTATACTCGTAATTTTATTTCAACCTGTGTGTACCTTTTGATGCTGGTACACCGCATTCATTCATTTTCGAATCATGCTTGAGTAGACTTATTTCGGGATAGTCCTATTGCTTGTGGACCTCATACCATCGGTCTACCTGACAATGGAAGAATTTTCGGAATCATACCGAAGTAAGCTTAGTAACCGCGATTGGTTGGTGGACCTAATCGTGGTGAATTTATCTTAGGACGATGTAATTTTCGGTATTAGTTGGTTTAACCGTCTTGATACTATCCTCAGTGTTTGTTAGCGTTTGGTCGCTATCTTTCCGTCGTTGGTTGTCGAATGTGTGCTTCAGGGAAGTAATCCCCGTTGTTCGAGTAGAATTATTATTATGGCGGAAGCAGAGAAATTCCGCAATCGAGATATTCAATCATTCATTATATCATTTTCATCGATTGGCCGTTCATGGGCAATCGAGATATTCAATCATCCATTATATCATTGTCATCGATTGGCCGATCATAGGCAATCGAGTTATTCAATCATTCATTATATCATTTTCATCGATTGGCCGTTCATGGGCAATCGAGTTACTTAATCATTCATTATATCATTTTCATCGATTGGCCGTTCATGGGCAATCGAGATATTCAATCATTCATTATATCATTGTCATCGATTGGCCGATCATAGGCAATCGAGTTATTCAATCATTCATTGTATCATTTTCATCGATTGGCCGTTCATGGGCAATCGAGTTACTTAATCATTCATTATATCATTGTCACCTATTGCCGTTCTTAGGCAATCGAGATATTCAATCATTCATTATATCATTGTCATCGATTGGCCGATCATAGGCAATCGAGTTATTCAATCATTCATTGTATCATTTTCATCGATTGGCCGTTTATGGGCAATCGAGTTACTTAATCATTCAGTATATCATTGTCACCTATTGCCGTTCTTAGACAATCGAGGTGTTCAATCATTCATGGTATCATTGTCATCGATTGACGATGTATTTCCCAGACGAGTTACTTGGTGGCCTTCACATAGAATTGTGGAATTCACGAGTGAGTTGGAGCCCGGTACGTCCCCGTTATCGAAGGCATCATACCGGATGGCCCCGACCAAATGCAGAAGTTGAAGACTCAACTTGAGAAATTGTGCGAGAAAGGTTATCTCCGACCGAGTGCGTCCCCGTGGGGAGCACCAGTGTTACCTGTCAAGGAGAGGTATGGTTCGTTCGTGTGTGTATTATTACGAGGAGTTGAACAGGATGATGATCAAGGATAAACATCCTCTACCCCGTATCGATGATCTTTTGGATCAACTTCAGGGAGTTTCAGTATTTTCCAAGATCGAATTAAGATCTGGATGTCATCAGTTGCGAATTCGAGAATCGGATACCACGAGGACGGCATTTCGAACACGCTATGGTCATTATGAGTTTGCGGTTTTGCCGGTTGGGTTGATTAATGCACCTGCAGTATTCATGGAGTTAATGAATCAGGTTTTCATCGACTTTTGGATCAATTTGTTGTTATCTTCATCGATGACATTTTGATTATTCTCGTGACCGAGAAGAACACGAGGTTCATTTTCATCAGGTTCCCGACGTGTTAAGACGAGAGCAACTTTATGGAAAGTTTTCCAAAGGTGAGTTCTGGATGTCCGTAGTGACTTTTCTCGGACCTGTAATTTCATCAGATGGAGTGCGTATTGATCCTCAGAAGACGAAGGCTATCCAAGATTGGTTACCTCCGAAGAATGTTAAGAAAATCCGAAGCTTTCTCGGATTAGCCGGTTATTATCGGCGGTTTGTGGAGGGATTTTCTAAAATTGTTCAGTCAATTCATTCATCACTCAGTTAACCTCATTGTTCAATTAATTCATTCATCACGGAGTCAATCTCATTGTTTGATTAATTCATTAACCATCCAGTCCATCTCACGGTTCAGTTGTTGATCTTGTGAATCAAATTTTTCAATCTTGTGA
The DNA here is from genome assembly GCA_033398695.1 of Orobanche coerulescens. NCBI lineage: Eukaryota > Viridiplantae > Streptophyta > Magnoliopsida > Lamiales > Orobanchaceae > Orobanche > Orobanche coerulescens. The sequence continues at coordinate 142,507,980 of CM065802.1, read as the reverse complement.
ACTTGTTCAAGGTAATCATTTCAGGAATTTCATCAGATAGGCTTGTCACCTCACTTGATTTTTCATGCGATCTTCTCATATTACGACGTCATGTCGACGATCGTTTTATTGCATTATTAATGCATTCATTTTGTTAGAGCGTGTATGCTCATTGTTATCATTCCGTCTCGTAATCATAATGCAATCTTCATACGAGATCTGTAATTATCACGTGACTTTCCTGCCTCGGTATGGAAAGAGTTCAGAGGGACATCGGACTCCGACGTCCAAGAGATCGTTTCTAGTCGTATTCATGCTGGGAGAGCATCTTCATCTCAGATGACGAGTTCGACTGTTGTTTGCTTTAACAGTGATACAACAGGACATTCATCACCGGTGTTGAGCAAGTTAATTCTTGCTCGGTAATAGGATAATCATTCATTTCATCGCCGTTCAATTATTCGCATAGGTCATTCATCATATATCAATCACGTTAAGACTTATATTTATCAACCAATCATTCACTTCACGGGAACAATGGTTCCAATAATTTCATTTGAGTTATCACTCATTTCGTTATTAGTTCACCTCGGCGAGTTATTCTTGATCCTTGTCGGATATCTAATCATTTATCATTCATCATAGTCACTCTCGTTTTGGTAACCTTTCGGGGTCATATTAAGCGGTGAGTTCGGGTTTGGGTCTTCGTCGAATCGTTGGGATCGAGGAGATCGATGGTATGGAGGATATCGATGTTGGGTACATTTGATATATAGCCTTGTCTTTCGATGACTATATAACTCAATCCGTATTAATGTGTCATGGTTGTGGATCATTTATTGTTGATCTATCTTATAATGATCGTATTTGAGAATCTTGAGATTTTGAGATCGTTTGATGCATTCCTTTTGGTGTCATACCGAGACTTCGTGATATTTTTGGGAAATCGTTCATTGTGATCCGAGACGTCAAGACTTGGGGACTTGGGCGTGCGATTGATTTGGTCCCGAGAACTATTTGGACATTATTGTTTGCAGATCGTGATGGATAGTTCATGTCCCGAGTTGTTTACCCTTAGTTTCGAGGACGAAACTCTTTTAAGGGGGGGTGTATGTAATACCCGGTTGTAATTCAGTAATTATCATTCAGTATTTATCATTCAGTAATTGATACTCAGTAATTTTCACTCATTATTAATCAATTGTCACTCAGATTCAGTCATGGTATTCATCATTCAGAGTAATTGTATCGTATATCAATCGTCATTCATCACTAATCGGTTTGGAGTTTCGTGCCGTGTTTATCATCATTGTTATTTTCGTTGCGAGCTGTGCGTGAGGAGTAGCGCACGCTACGTACTCCTTTTAGCGTACACTAATTGGGTATAGGTAGCGCACGCTACCACTCAGCTTTAGCGCACGCTGAGGTTACCCTGGCTGCAGTCCAGAAGGTACTGGACTGCAGGTGAGTTATAAGTAGCGCACGCTACGAATGGTAAGTAGCGCACGCTAGTGGGTTGAAGTAGCGCACGCTAATATGTGGTGTAGCGCGCGCTAAGGACAAATCAGGTTGAGTCCAGTGGCTACTGGACTGCACTGGATTAACTCATAGCGCACGCTATGTTTTGTTTTTAGCGTACGCAATCGATATTATAGCGCACGCTAAATATTGGTTGTAGCGCACGCTATCGAGGTCAGATCAGAGAACATGCAGTTTCTGGATTTCAGTACTGGGCATCAAATTATTCGTTAGCGCACGCTAACTATGAGCAATTACGTACGCTAGTAGTATGGTCGTAGCGCACGCTACAAAAGGTACGTAGCGCGCGCTACCGTGTTCGGACAGTGGGTACTGGAATACCCAAATTTCCCGTTAGCGCACGCTACGCATTAGGGCTAGCGCACGCTAACTCGATCGACTATAAATTGGGCTTTAGTCAGAGTTCGTCATTTATCATTCTAATCTCTTTCTCTCGTCGGTTCTTGGCGATTTGGGCGATTTTGAGGGTATTCTTCAAGGTGTAATCATCAATCATCATCTTCAAGACTTTGAGTTGGATTAATCATGACTTCATCATCTCCTATTCATCGAATCAAAGGTATTAAATTCTTGGATCTAGAGTTTCGGATTTTTGGGTTTTCCTTCCGATTTCTTCGTGTAAGCTTGGATTATCATTGGAATATGTTAGATATGGATTATCTACCTTGGATAAATATATTCCTACGGATTTAATGGTTATTTTCAGAATTATTTCAAGAACCCTTGGGGTTGACTTTGGTTAATTGGGGATTTTCCGATTGATGTTGTTGTAACCATGAATTATGGATTCCTAATGGATTATTGATGTCATTGAAGTGTTTTGTTAGTTCGAAATACTCATTTTGGTTTGGTTTCGACATATTCGGGATCGATAATTCAAGTTGTGTGGTTGGTTATGTATTCGTTGGAATGCCTTATGAGTTTGTTTATCGTTGTTTCGTAAGTTGGGTTAGTCGTGTTTTGTTACTTGATGCGTGTATTGAACGATTGTTGGTAATTATTGTTATTCAAGGTTGTTCGAGCGATCGGTATCTTGGTTAGGACGTTGTTCGTGGACGGACATTCTTCATCGGTATTGTGTAAGTTAATTCTTACTCGGTTAAAAGGATATTCATGCCTTTTGTTGTTGTTCATTCATAATCATAACTCATTCATCATTATATTAACCGTATCAAAACTTGTTGTTATCAATTAATCATTTCAGTCATAAGGAACAACGGTTCCAATCTTTTCATTGAGCTGTCATTTATTTCATTACCATTCCACCTCGGTGAGTCATTATTCATTTTCGATGTCACTTTTGTCATAACGTGGCATTCCGGGTCATACTGGCGTGCCGGTTGGTATGTGTAGGATTTTCATGTCGGGCACATTATGGTCGTGTGTTGGTTGTTGGCCTCACATTGGACTGTGCACACGAGTCAATGTGTCTCGTGAGACTGATTAGGTACAAGACCACGCGTGTATTGATCGTTGGTGGCTTGTGCACGGACACATTTCCATCCCGGGCGTAGTGTGGCGCCACCCTTTGAGCCGTACTGTTAGTTGATTCATATAGCATGTTTGATTGCGTATGTTTCGACAGGATATTTCATAACTTCAGATAAAATCATGATTGTGTATTTTCAACCCTTGAGGATTGTTGTTCTGTTTAACTGACCCCGTTTGGGGGATTTTGTTTTTCAGGTTTGGTAAGGCAAAAGTACGGGGAGAACACGCTGACGTCGAGGAGTCCCAGTGATACTAGTAGGGGGCCCCGATCTTTCAATTATTCATGTCATTGTCCTTTATTTTCCGCTGCAGACTTTCATTGAATACTCCGTTTCATTCAGTGTTGTGTATTTTATCTTCATATAAAATACACTAGTATTCGGTATTGTCCTGGTGTGTTGTAACTAAACTCCTCATCGGAGTAATTATTGTTGTAATGTAGTTCGGTACTACATCTATCCTGTGTAATTCATTCATTTTCATTTGCCTGGTGGGTCCCAGTTGGGGATCTACGGCACTGTAATATCCGCCTAGTTTGGGGTGTTACATCGGATATATTTAGGTATTCCATACTTAATATATATGAATTTGTATTATTTTTGTAATATCCGCAATTTTTTATTTTCGGTAAATTTCTTTTTTCGGCCGGAGTCCGTTTTGACGACTCGTTCATGACCGTTTCGTCGTTTCGAGAATGATTAATTCTACACTTTTTGTCATCCGAGTTTGTTTCGGTGTCCTTTTGTTGAGTTCCGTATCCTTAATCGACTTTTCCACGTGGGAGTTCGACTTTGTAAAGTCACCATTAATTCTTGGAAACTCCAAGAATTCTGAATCTTTGCAATATTATAGAGCATCAAGTTAGCTTTCCAATGGTTCAAACGGTGAGTCAATCGGAGTCCAGATGAGGGAGTTATGGTCGAAATAGCTAAGACTACACGATGTGCCTTTTTCGTGTTGGAGTGGGCTGTACCGTGTGCCGCGACACTAAGCTGATTCCTGGGCGTTTTTCTTGGCCCTGGGCCGCGGCACACTTGTCCTGTGCCGCGGCACACGGGCTTTTTCTGCATTTTTTAGCAGATTTTCGAGGAGAAACATTCATTTTCTCCTCTCTTCTTCCTCCTCCCATTCTAGGCGATTCTAAGGGCGATTTTGGGCGATTTGTGTGCTCCCAAACTTGTAGAGATCATCCACCTCAAGTCTTGTTGTAGATTTTCGACCTCTACTTGAATCATTCATCCAAATCAAGGTATTTTGGCTTGAACCCTTGTTTTTGTAGATTTGGGGATTTTCCTTTTTGATTTCGATTCCAATCCATTTTTAATCAATTAATTGTTGTATAAACGTTGTTTTGAACTAGTTCTACGGATTGGATACTCGTATCTTTGGTTCGTTCGACCCGAGGGGTGATTTCTTTGTTCTTGAAGGGTCTTGAACATTTAATGTTCGATTAAATATTCGAATGAGTTCCCTTTGACAGTTTGTTGGAATTTCCGTTGTTTTTGGCCTTGATTCTCGTCGTAATCATGTTTTATTATTCCTTACGGAGGATTATAGGTGCTCGATGATTCCTATGTTGAATTCCGTTGGTGATTGATGATTCATGTGGTGTTTTCCCGTAGTAATTTCGGTGCTATCGCGTTCTAGATAGTGTTCGGGAATTTGAGGGCTACCCGGCCGTATCCGTTCATTTTTTCATAGCTCGTGGTATCTAGGCAAGTACCTTGCCCATACTATTCTTATTTTGTGAATATGATAATTGGTGATCGTCTTTATATATTTGTTTGATTGTTTAAAACGAGTTTTCAAAAGATTTGGTTAGCCTTGTTAAAGGCCCTCTTTCAAAATCGTGTGTGTTTTGTGATTGGTGTGTTTCTCGAACGAGTATGTGAATCTTATGGACAAGTTTGGTGTTGATGATGCACTTGGTATTTGCGTGTGGACGTACATTGTTTCATTTCGGTGCATTGTGGTTGACGTGTTGTTTTACTAAGTGTTTGATGCCTCTGGGTGAATTGTTTGGATATCCTCGGTGTGATATGTTACTCGTGCTTGAGTTTGATTCGCTAGCCAGCTCGGGAGGGTCCTTCGAGGCCTCGAGTGGGATTCGTGGCTTCGTCCCGGTCCTAGGTGACGTGTGGTGCTTGAGTATTTCGCTAGCCAGCTCGGGAGGGTCCGACGGGATCACGGAGTGGGATTTGTGGCTTCGACCCGGTCCTAGGCGATGTGAGTACTGTGTTTTGTGAATGTGTTTGCTCACCTCGGGAGGGTTCGACGGGACCACGGAGGGAATTCCAATGGCTTCGACCTGGGTTCACGAGTGAAACTTCACCGCTACGTGTATATATTTTGTGATTGTTTTTCGCTCACCTCGGGAGGGTCCGATGGGATCACGGAGGGAGTCCAATGGTATAGCCCTCGATTCATGAGTGCGGTTGCTTATGTTTTGTGAATGTGTTTGCTCACCTCGGGAGGGTTCGATGGGGCCACGGAGGGAATTCCATTGGCTTCGACCTGGATTCACGAGTGAAACTTCACGGGTGCGTGTGTATTTTATGTCCGTCGAGGACGCATGACGTGGGCTTTTAACCTTGTGAATTATGGTTGGTTTTATTTGCGAAAACAAAACCTTTGGGCTGTGACCCTGTTGATTTTTGGAAAGCGAAGGATTCGGTAATCCTAAATTGTTTCCTATTAAAACTCTCGATGGCAATTCTCCCTTGCTTTGCGACCTTTCGGTTTTTAGAATGTTTTACCAAACTCTTGCCTCGGGAAGTACTTTTCGTCACGTTTGGATTTTTGAGGATTCTTGATTATTATTGTTCTTGGAACTTTGAGGATTCCTGGTTATTGTTATTCGTGGAATGTGAATTGTATGGCTCATATTTTTTGCACTTGTACTTGCACTAGCAAAACAGTGGAGTTTTGCTAACCCCCGAGTATTCGGGGGGTGGATGTCTATTTTTGCATTCAGGTTTTGGAGCATAGCACGTGGTCGGCATGAATGAAGATGAAAGATGAATGAAACTAATCACACGAGGATACTTTTATGTCTGATTGTGCTAGTTGTATGTTCTTATCATATGCAGTATCTTTTCCCCGTTGTACGGGAGTTTATTGTATTTTGACCCCTGCGTGGGTATGTGTTTGGAATTGAGTTGTAAGTATTTATTGAAAGACCAAGTCGGTCTACTGAGTCATTTTAGCCTTAAAGGCGATGTTTAGATGTTTGATTTAGTTATCAGCCTGGTAGATCCTCGAGGAGAGGGTCTACGGCGTGTAATATCCCTAAGTGGATTGGGGGTGTTACATAAATGGTATCAGAGCTTTAGGTTGTGGAAACCTAGGCTGTCGGGTCAGTGGTGTCTGTTGAGTTTTGTCGTGTCGGATTTTGTCTGACTAAGTCGTGTCGCGACGCGTCGTCTGAGTTTGTTGGTCGTGATTAGTATCGTGGGCGATCATCATCTTCGTGCGACCTGTGAATGTAAGTCTCCCTTGTTTGTGTTGTGCCTCGTGTGACACGAGCTATTTTTATGATTATTTATTAAGTGACGGAATCCTCTTATGGATTTTGATTTCGTGATATGTGGTTATTTGACTCTCATATTTCGTTCATATGAGGAGTAGTGTTGATGGATTGTGCATGTTGAACTGTATTTCTTTTATCCGCTGCGTGAGTTCTTTTGTAATGACTTTCGGTATTTTACGGACCGAGTTTTATTTCGAAAATCGATTCCCTTAACCGAGTTTTTGGCATTGTGGCCTTGGTCGTTTTGGCGAAATTCTTATGATGGTGTTTAGTATTTTGAAAATGGTTTTATCCTGGTGGGTTCCGGCGCGGGACCCACGGCGCTATAATGTTCCGTGTAATTACCTGAAATTTTTGGGCACTCTAGTCCATTGAATTATTTTCGAAAACCTTGAGTATCTTAGAAAATAAATTTCGAGACGTACGTTTAAAATGAATTATTTTCTCGTGGTACATCCAAGGTGCCACAATATGTTTCAAAATTCTACCTCGAGGATCCAAAATGTTTTGAGATATTTTCAATGTTTTATAAACACTTTTACTTAGTCCCGAGGGTCGAATATTCTGAAAGTTTTTCACTAAGAGAAGGTGTCCCCATTTTTGTTCAAACGCAAGATGATTTTCAAAGTCTCGATAATGGTGTTTGTACTACTTTTTGTAAAGTGATACTCAAGATCAACTGGTGTTTCCAAACCGTTTTCAAAAGGTGGTTTTCGTTTTTAAACGCCCATCATTTCGTGCTTGTGGTCGGAGAAGGTGTGTACGATGTTGGTATTGTTGTTAGGGTGTTAGCCCTCCGAATTATGATTGAATTGGTGGTGTGAACGTTGAGTCGTGCGCCACACATATGTTTTGTTAGCCCGTTGTGGGAGGTGTGATGCTGATCTTTGATGTTGTCATTTCGTGGTGGCTTGCGTGTTATCGCACCTATGTGAGCTGTTAAAGCTTGGATTTTTGTGCGTTTATGCACATTGGTGATTGTTTCATGATGTTTGTGTTACGTGCTGGTTATCGTTCGGGCCATTGAGGTCGCCAAACGATACCGTCGTTGTTGTAGTGTTTGTGTGTGTATTACTTTACGATGGTAATCGTTGTATATGATATGTGTTATGATTCCTTGTTGTGCTGAGTTGGCATCTCCAGTATGTTTTTTTGCGGTGTTATGTCCCATTGTATCTAGCGTTTGTATTTTCGGTATGCCGAGCCGAGGCATTTCAACCGTGATGTGCCGGAGGAATGTACGTGCAATTGTCCTTCTCGTCAGTAACGCTTCTCAAGTGTGGACCCGAGAGACACAGGATCCAGTTTTGCGAGTTGGGTTCCGAGTCTTTCGGGGCGCGAACTTCGATGCAGATATGAGGATCGGCTCTGAGAGGCCCATGGGAGATGTTTCTGTCGTTTGCTTTTTGTGTTGTCACCTTACTCCCGTTGTTGTGGTTTACGGGAATGACATTTCTTTTATAAGAGGTCGAATGTAATGCCCGTATCATTTTTGACTTCCGCATTTTTTTTCTCTCTCTAAAGTCTATCGACTCGTTTATGTTCGTTGACATTTTCTGAACTTTCCCTATCCCTTGCTTTTGTTGATCGAACGAGGGTGGTGTTGTTTTGGAATAACTCGTTTGTCGTTGTGACTTTTCAATCGCTATTCCCTTTCCGGTGGATCTTATGGGAATGCATGTCTTGTAGCCCTCACCAGATCATCCTGGGAGTTGTTGTTTGAATTTTATTATCCTTCGTGTTTCGAACATGATTGTTCGCTTTTTGTTGTCTCGACCGTTGTGGTTCGATCGTTTGATTGTTCAGTTTTTGTTGATCTCGTTTCGTGATTGTTGAGCGTTCAGACTCCTTCCTAATTTCTTTATATTCGGGAAATTTGTCTCGTTTTCGATCTTCCAACCCTTGGGCGGTGGAATTCCGTATTTCTTCAGCGATTGGCTCGCGTTTTGATTGATGTACCGTTGGGGTGGTCGATCATATTGATTTTCGTTCGTTGTGTTTTGTGATTGTTCGGATAATTGACTTGACTATATTATCCGTTTGATGACGCTTGTCATTTGTTGGTTTTATTATATTCCTAACGGTGACGTTGTGTTGGTCGTCGTGGAGCGTGTTTTCACGCCGTATGTCTCTTTGCGTTTCTTGCAGCGTTCCGCCGACGGGCGCGAGTTTCGGTTTTTGCATATCTCGTTGAGTTTTCCTGGCAGGATATTGCTTCTCCCTACTTGTTTTAAGTTTCGGGACGAAACTTCTTTTAAGGAGGGTAGAATGTAATATCCGCAATTTTTGATTTTCGGTAAATTTCTTTTCTCGGCCGGAGTCCGTTTTGACGACTCGCTCATGACCGTTTCGTCGTTTCGAGAATGATTAATTCTGCACTTTTTGTCATCCGAGTTCGTTTCGGTGTCGTTTTGTTGAGTTCCGTGTCCTTAATCGACTTTTTCACGTGGGAGTTCGACTTTGTAAAGTCACCATTAATTCTTGGAAACTCCAAGAATTCTGAATCTTTGCAATATTATAGAGCATCAAGTTAGCTTTCCAATGGTTCAAACGGTGAGTCAATCGGAGTCCAGACGAGGGAGTTATGGTCGAAATAGCTAAGACTACACGATGTGCCTTTTTCGTGTTGGAGTGGGCTGTACCGTGTGCCGCGGCACACTTCAGCTGTGCCGCGGCACTAAGCTGATTCCTGGGCGTTTTTTTTGGCCCTGGGCCGCGGCACACTTGTCCTGTGCCGCGGCACACGGGCTTTTTCTGTGTTTTTTAGCAGATTTTCGAGGAGAAACATTCATTTTCTCCTCTCTTCTTCCTCCTCCCATTCTAGGCGATTCTAAGGGCGATTTTGGGCGATTTGAGTGCTCCCAAACTTGTAGAGATCATCCACCTCAAGTCTTGTTGTAGATTTTCGACCTCTACTTGAATCATTCATCCAAATCAAGGTATTTTGGCTTGAACCCTTGTTTTTGTAGATTTGGGGATTTTCCTTTTTGATTTCGATTCCAATCCGTTTTTAATCAATTAATTGTTGTATAAACGTTGTTTTGAACTTTTTCTACGGATTGGATACTCGTATCTTTGGTTCGTTCGACCCGAGGGGTGATTTCTTTGTTCTTGAAGGGTCTTGAACATTTAATGTTCGATTAAATGTTCGAATGAGTTCCCTTTGATAGTTTGTTGGAATTTCCGTTGTTTTTGGCCTTGATTCTCGTCGTAATCATGTTTTATTATTCCTTACGGAGGATTATAGGTGCTCGATGATTCCGATGTTGAATTCCGTTGGTGATTGATGATTCATGTGGTGTTTTCCCGTAGTAATTTCGGTGCTATCGCGTTCTAGATAGTGTTCGGGAATTTGAGGGCTACCTGGCCGTATCCGTTCATTTTTCCATTGCTCGTGGTATCGAGGCAAGTACCTTGCCCATACTATTCTTATTTTGTGAATATGATAATTGGTGATCGTCTTTATATATTTGTTTGATTGTTTAAAACGAGTTTTCAAAAGATTTGGTTAGCCTTGTTAAAGGCCCTCTTTCAAAATCGTGTGTGTTTTGTGATTGGTGTGTTTCTCGAACGAGTATGTGAATCTTATGGACATGTTTGGTGTTGATGATGCACTTGGTATTTGCGTGTGGACGTACATTGTTTCATTTCGGTGCATTGTGGTTGACGTGTTGTTTTACTAAGTGTTTGATGCCTCTGGGTGAATTGTTTGGATATCCTCGGTGTGATATGTTACTCGTGCTTGAGTTTGATTCGCTAGCCAGCTCGGGAGGGTCCTTCGAGGCCTCGAGTGGGATTCGTAGCTTCGTCCTGGTCCTAGGTGATGTGTGGTGCTTGAGTATTTCGCTAGCCAGCTCGGGAGGGTCCGACGGGATCACGGAGTGGGATTTGTGGCTTCGACCCGGTCCTAGGCGATGTGAGTACTGTGTTTTGTGAATGTGTTTGCTCACCTCGGGAGGGTTCGACGGGACCACGGAGGGAATTCCAATGGCTTCGACCTGGGTTCACAAGTGAGACTTCACCGCTACGTGTATATATTTTGTGATTGTTTTTCGCTCACCTCGGGAGGGTCCGATGGGATCACGGAGGGAGTCCAATGGTATAGCCTTGGATTCATGAGTGCGGTTGCTTATGTTTTGTGAATGTGTTTGCTCACCTCGGGAGGGTTCGACGGGGCCACGGAGGGAATTCCATTGGCTTCGACCTGGATTCATGAGTGAAACTTCACGGGTGCGTGTGTATTTTATGTCCGTCGGGGACGCATGACGTGGGCTTTTAACCTTGTGAATTATGGTTGGTTTTATTTGCGAAAACAAAACCTTTGGGCTGTGACCCTGTTGATTTTTGGAAAGCGAAGGATTCGGTAATCCTAAATTGTTTCCTATTAAAACTCTCGATGGCAATTCCCCCTTGCTTTGCGACCTTTCGGTTTTTAGAATGTTTTACCAAACTCTTGCCTCGGGAAGTACTTTTCGTCACGTTTGGATTTTTGAGGATTCTTGATTATTATTGTTCTTGGAACTTTGAGGATTCCTGGTTATTGTTATTCGTGGAATATGAATTGTATGGCTCGTATTTTTTGCACTTGTACTTGCACTAGCAAAACAATGGAGTTTTGCTAACCCCCGAGTATTCGGGGGGTGGATGTCTATTTTTGCATTCAGGTTTTGGAGCATAGCACAGGGTCGGCATGAAGGATGATGAAAGATGAACGATACTAATCACACGAGGATCCGTTGATGTCGGATTGGTCTAGTTGTATTTTCTTTTCCGCTGTAGTATCTTTTCCCCGTTGTACGGGAGTTTATTGTATTTTGACCCCTGCGTGGGTATGTGTTTGGAATTGAGTTGTAAGTATTTATTGAAAGACCAAGTCGGTCTACTGAGTCATTTTAGCCTTAAAGGCGATGTTTAGATGTTTGATTTAGTTATCAGCCTGGTAGATCCTCGAGGAGAGGGTCTACGGCGTGTAATATCCCTGAGTGGATTGGGGGTGTTACAATTTTATATACATAAATCATGTAGATCTAATTATATATGGTTTCTGTAATTTAAACATACTGTTTAAGTTAACTGATAGCAAATATAGAAAGAACTTCTATGACTTAAAAACATAACTCACTCGTTGAATCTGATGAAGCTTATATGTCCCGGTTATTTCTGTTGGTATCCTATATAATGTTCTGGAATTTTCATCGAGTAAGATTCGGGTTTATATTGTTCTCAAATGTCTTTATACTGTAATTGATAAACCATAAACTAATATTCAAAAAATTTATGAATAATAATTAATGGGAATTAATTATGGCAGACGAACCATAATATATTCTTATATGCAGAATATATAAAAGACATATGAGATCAACCATATTATGTACTGTAATGAGTATTATTTTTGTATATGGGGTTAACTTAGAGCAAATATTTTAAATATATTGTACAATATATACAATATTTTTACTTTTTAATATACTGTTTAAATTCATAATATTTGGGGTGTAATTGAGAAGCCATAAAATAATTTCATAAATTTAGATTTTTACTCTACTGTAAAATCGAGAAACAGTACAATATAAACCACATATACATATATTGTTTATATTGTACTGTAATGGTTTTTAGTACAAAAATGAATTCGTAAATTGGTTGTGTTTATTGATACAATTATACGTTTAAATATACTGATTTAAATTAATTAAGAACAAAGATATTCAGGATAAACTAAGCCATCCAAAAATATATCGGATGAAACTACAAATTAGTTATATCAATAGATCTGATGAAATTTATAGTTTTTAAAATTTAAAATTGTTATATCCGAATTTTATGAACATTTCTATTTTAAACTAAACTTTTTAAATTTACATGACATGTAACTCACTCGTTGAATCTGATGAAACTTGCATCGATTTTGCCCTGATTATTTTTGCTGTTATCCTCTTAAATGCTCTGGAATTTCTTCGAGTGGGATTTGTTTCGCCTCCATCTTTGCTGCCGCTGGCCTGTGAAGTCATACAGTATACAAAACATCCAATTAAGGTAATTAAATTTTCAGATATTCAAACTTGTAGCAAATTCTTCTTTTTGTGCGAATATTAGTTTCGAAACGAAAAGGATATTATGTGCAGTGAAATTAAAATATGAACATAAACAAACAAACATGTAAAGCGAATCCGTCTTTAAAGTGAAAATATCAGTTTTTCAAGTATATAAAATGGAAGTGAAAAATGTCGGTTTTCCAATTAACTGATCACACAGTTTTTCAAGTATATTTAATTTTCAATGTAGCCAAAAATAATTTTTTTAAGGGTGGCAAAATAAAAAAAGGCTTTAAGGTAAGTGAAACAATTAAGTGAAGAGCTCCATATTTCAATAAGCTAAATCTTAATTTTATCACGCATTTTACTGTTAACCAAAACATCAGATTTTGAAAATTACAAATGAACTAAGAAATATTAGATTTTGACAATTAGAAATGCATAATATATTTTTAGAATATCACTTATTTTTATATTATATATTTGGTATAATATGTTGTGCGTAAAATATGCTGGTTTAAAACTAAGGCTCTGTTTTTAATATATTATATTAAAATTCGTATGTGGAAGACATCTTTCAAGGAATTAATTTTGGCAGACCAAGTGACCAACCATAATATATTCTCATCCTCCTCATATATAAAAGACATATGAGGTCAACCATATTATGTATTGTAATGAGTATAATTTTTGTATATGGGGTTAACTGAGAGCAAATATTTTAAATATATTTTATACAATATATACAATATTGTTACCTTTAAATATACTGTTTAAATTCATAATATATGGGGTGTCATTGATAAACCATAAACTAATTTCATAAAAATTCAGATTTTTACTGTACTGTATAATCTAGAAATAGTACAATATGAACCACATTTAGATATAGATTCTTTTAATATACTGTTTATATTGTACTGTAATGGTTTTTATTACAAAAATAAATTCATAAATTTGTTTTGTTTAATGATACAATTATACGTTTAAATATACTTTTTTAAATTAATTGAGAACAAAGATATACCGTATAAACTATGCCATCCAATAATATATCGGATGCAACTACGAATTAGTTATATCAACAGATCTGATGAAATTTATAGTTTTTAAAATATAAAATTGTTATATCGGAATTTTATGCACATTTCTATTTTAAACTAAAATTTTACATTTACATGACATGTAACTCACTTGTTGAATCTGATGAAACTTGTATCGATTTTGCCCTGATTATTTTTGTTGGTATCCTCTTAAATGCTCTGGAATTTTTTCGAGCGGGATTCCTTTCGCTCCATCCTTGCTGACTCTGGCCTGTGAAGTCTTACAGTATACAAAATATTCACTTAAGGTAATTAGTTATTCAGATTTTCAAACTTGTATCAAATTCTTCTTTTTTAATAAAATATCACTTTTGAAATGAAAAGGATATTATATGCAGTGAAATTAAAATATAAACATAAACAATCGAACCTGTAAAGCGAATTTGACTTGATAGTGGAAAATATTTAGTTTTACCTTGTAGTGGAAGTGAAAAAAGTCGCTTTTACTTAGTAGTTGAAAATATTTTCAATGTAGCCAGAAATAATTTTTTTAATGGTGGCAAAATAAAAAAAAGGCTTTAAGGTGACTAAAACGATTAAGTGAAGGCCCCATATTTCAATAAGATGAATTTGAATTTTATCATATCTTTGTTGATATATTTTCAGAATGTCACTTTTATTTTTATATTATATATTATATATTTGGTATACTATATTGGTTTAACTATCTCATTTTTTAACTCTAATATATAATTGGTAGAAATATCAGCTTTGAATTCGAAAAGGATATTATATACATGGAAATTAAAATATGAATATAAACAAACGAACTTATAAAGCGAATCTGTCTTTAAAGTGAAAATGTCAGTCGGTTTTTCAATTAACTGAACACATAGTAGTGGAAATATTTAGTTTTACTTAGTCAACTATAGTTAATATTTGGTTATATTAAATATTTAATGTAGTCAGAAATAATTTTTTGAATGGTGGCAAATAAGCAAAGACTTTAAGGTAAGTAAAATGATTAAGTGAAGAGCCTCATATTTCAATAATCTGAATCTGAATTTTATCACGATCTTTAGTGCTTAACTAAAACATTAGTTTTTGAAAATTACAAATAAACTAAGAAATATTAGATTTTGATAATTAGAAATGCATAATATATTTTTAGAATATCACTTTTATTTTTATACTATATATTTGGTGTAATATACTGCTTTTACTTAACTAATTCCAGCCACATATTTCAATATATTTAGCTTGTGAGTATATAATTGTAATGATCATCCTGATTTGTTTTTAAAATATATTGTTTTACTAACAATCTCGTTTTTAAAATATAATATATTTGGCATAATATCACTTTTATTTTTATATTGTTGATTGTTGATTTCTAGCTTGTTAGAATAAAATTATAGCAGTCATTCTTATTTGCTTTCTAGTATGCAACAATCATTGATTGTTACAACATGATTTGCCGGAATAAAGTCTGCTTGAATTATAAGCAATCGAAGAAAATTAAAATCAAAATAAAACAACTGATTGGATAAAGTCTTAGAAACATACTTAATTTTAATTTAAAACTGCTATTAAACCAACATGCTTTTGAAAATGAAAATAATACAATAATGCAAATGAGATTAAATTTTTCATTTTCATTTCTCTTTCTTCACACACTTCTTCCTTCTCTTTCCAAATCCTTCGTCCAATGCAACTTCCATATTTAATTTTTTTTTCTTGTAGTTCTTCATGTTCCTCCTCAACAGCTTCGTTGTTATTTTCACTCGAATTGAGGATCATGTTTCTGTTGTCTCCAATTTCTTCATTATGGCATAGCAACTTCAATTCCTAAAAAATAAACAAACATCATAAACAAAAATAATTATAAATTTTTTGATATAGAAAATTATTATCACAAACCCTTTTTTGAACGTAGTTCTCATTGTAGACAGATAACATCTTTTCATCTGCAGTAAGCCTGGTAACATTATAGATCACAGAGTTGCGGCTTTGGTCTGTCTCTCTAACTTGCACCTTAAAAAGCCCAACACGGTCAGTCAAGGCCTCTTCAATCTCTTTTGGAATGGAATCGAAATACATTGTCTGTTCAAACCAAAAATATTATTTGTAAGTTTTTTAGAATGTTTAATTTTTTTTATAAATAAAATTGTAAAATACAACACACATTAGATTTCATGACATCTGCTGCTGTTTTCCCTATCAACTCATAGCACTCTTTATCCCACAACATGAACCTTGCACTTCCACTTTCATCGAGTACCAGCACTTCAATTTTGTACCTGTTTTTATAGTTGTAGTAGATAACTGGCAGGTTGAAACAGGAGATCAAAAATGAAAAACTTTTGAAATAGAAAAGTGAATTGTTAAAATCATACTTGTATTGTCCTTGATGGTCTTTCATTCCACACTTTGCACAATGAAAACTGTTAGAGGTATGTGACAGTTTCTTAGAACACTTGTTGCATGCTAAATAGCACCAGTCTTTCAAACTCTCAACTTGAATTATGGTAGCAGATACCCAAAATTGCCCTGTAATATCCGGAATTTCCACTACTGTTGTTTAAGATTATTTTATCCGAGTTATGTTGTACAGCGTGGAATCTGTACAGTATAGGTAAAATAATTGAAGGACCAAGACATCTGTATTGGTATAATTGTCGTACTTGGTCGACAATTAGATGTAAGAAGTATATGTATTCAGTATGCCGTATGTTCGTATTCTGTATGTTGAGACGATTGGACAAGAATAGCTGAAAATGGCTAAGTGTAACATTATTAGCGCACGCTAATAATCAGGAGTAGCGCACGCTATCGTGCAGGTTTAGCGCATGCTACAGATATAAGATAACGCACGCTAATGCAGTCGGATCGGAAGGAATCTGCGTGTGGACCAGGCCACTTTCGGCGCACGTTATGATAAGTCAACGGATGTTGTAATGTAGTGTTAGCGCACGCTAATGCATGTTGATTAGCGCACGCTAACTGTATATCGGACAAAAAGGAATCTTATCCTCGTCAGCACTTTCGGCGTGTGGACCAGTCTTCGGAGCATACAGACAAATGAGTCAACTATGAGTAGCGCACGCTAAGGTAAGACACTTGCGTACGCTAAATAGAGGCATTTACGTACGCTATTGCATGGGCATTGCGTACGTAAATCACTTCATGCAGTAAGACAGTTGCCTCTGGACTGCGATAGCGCACGCTAACAAATGTTAGTTAGCGCACGCTAAGGCCGTAGCGCACGCTAAACATAAGGTTTAGCGCACGCTAGTAATGTATTCTATATAAGGGACAAACGGGTATTATGAAGCATTTCATCCATTCTTTCACCTTCAGACGATAGAGAGAGGTCTTAGAGAGAAGTTGAGGTCCCAAACACTTGAGTTGATCATTCCTAACAACATTTGAAACTTGGAAGTGATTGAAAACGGATTCAACCTTGGGATTCAATCCATTCCTTCAAAGAGGTAATTACTCTTCATCTTTGGATTTCGTTTTGGATTGAATGTTGATGTTCTTGAGTTGATGATTATTACATAAACAAGTTGATAAGCATGATTATGAGATGGATTACCGGATTATGATGATGTTATTGTTGACATGAATATATTGATATGATTCTTGTGGTTTGAATAGTGTTGTTCGTTTTCTTGAGATAAGTGGATTAATCCTTCTCCTAAGTTTTGGATGTTGATGTTATTGTCGATGATTACTCCCTGTAATAATAGATTATGAAAGTGTTGTTACGTTCTTAATGTTTCATGCTGTTGATATTGAGGAAGATGATATATGGATATATAACTTGGATTATAAGTTGGATGATTGTTTATATGTTAAAGGATATCGGATTTTGTTGTTTTGATAGCTTTGAACATGATTCAGAATCACTTGGTGTTCTTGAAATCGCCATAAGTTGATCGGTATCTGAAAAACATGCATATGTACAGCATTAGCGCACGCTACGTTTACTGCCTAGCGCGCGCTAACGGGAGCAACTTAGCGCACGCTACGTTAGGTGATTAACGTGCGCTAAGAAGGCAGAAAGTGCAGTATTTTCGTGTTGTGGTTGTAAATTCGTGCTGGTTTGAGTAGGATTGATCCGACTAGTGTTTAATCGAGATATTGTCGAGCCGTTGGGTTTGTAAATTGGTTTTATCGATTGTTAATTGTTGTCGAACTTGTTGTCTATCGATTACTGTAATAGGTTGAGAATATTGATCAGTGATTACAACCGTGTGTTGCGGTCAAGCTCGAGAATGTTCGTTGATTGCTTTGGTCGAGACCGAGGAACTTGTAGATGACGGTAATGGATTTGGTAACAACTTCCTCGTCATTGTATCGGTATCAAAGTAAGTTATTACTTACTCAGTTTATAGTATTTAATGAATGGTTTCCGTTTCATTCGTTTATAATTCGTATAACAATGTTTATAATCGTAATCACAGGAGACTTGAGATTATAAATCATATTCGAGTTTTGGGAATCTAAATCATAATGTATATGATTTGCTTTTGTTATTGGTATACTTGTATATCGAGGATATATCGTGATAAAAATGGAGATATGAATTATCTGCAATCCTTGATACTTTGGACCGTCGAGTATTGAGGATAATGGTTCGTGATTGTTTAGGCATTGAGATCGTTCTTGAAGGACTCGGGGCAAGTACTCTAATCATTTTTATCATTTGAGTCGATCATGTTGTGATACATTCGTGTATCATTGTTGTCATGCATTTGTGCATTGTTGTTGTCGTGTATTGTGCACTGTTGTTTTGTGCAGTTGTGCATTGTTGTCATATGTCCACCATGCGTTGGTCCGACGGGATCATCATGGGAATCTATAGCTGTGTGCGCTGGATCGCTGGACAGGTAATGCCACCATGCGTTGGTCCGATGGGATCATCATGGGAATCTATAGCTGTGTGCGCTGGATCGTTGGATTACCATATGTTGTTATTGTGCATATGTATATTATGGGTAGCCATAAGTATACATTGTTGTTATTGTTGTGATCATATTGACGTTGTCATATGAGTATGCATTTGTAGGTCTTGTGTTAGGACCATGTCCGTATGTTGTGTTGATCTGATCTCGGATTAGACTGACGTGATGGTAATGGTATTTCGTATCTTGAGGTATGTTCCGTATTTCCTTGGTACTTGTCTTTGATGGACAATCGATTATTTGGAATTGTCGATGTTATCCGATGGATTGAATTGGCCAGAGTTGGTATAATTTTCGTATCGCGAGTTATGATAATGTTTTGAGAACCTTGAGTATTGTTGAGATACCGTAAAGATATTTCGGTATTATTTTAATGTGTTGTTAAGGATACGAATCGTGGATTCTCGTAAAGTTACGACGGTAAGATTACATTGGTCGTATTCTTACTTAGTATTTCCATTGATATGTAATTATTGATGAGATGTGATGGTTATCATTGTTGGATATTATGGCTGACCCCGTCGTGGGCTTTCTTTTTAGGTTCTTGGATTATCAAGCTTGTAGCGGTCGTTGGGAGATGAACTTCCCGGAAGATACTGGCAAGGGCATGTATTTGTGTTTTGAGTTTCTGATCAGTTGTTGTATTCCGCTGCTAGAGTATTTTAATTGTTTGTCTTTATCCGCTGCGTGAGTATTTTTAAATGACCTTTTTGGTATCTGGTAACTTAGGTTACTTTGGCAATCATTTTCTAAATCTATTCTATCGGTACGTGTAAGCGATAGCTTAACGTATGTGTTTTTAAACTGTTGAGTTTTGGCATTTTGGGCCTTGTGGTTTCAAATGAGTTTTTACGACGGTTTGATAAACGAGTTTTATAAATCTTCGAATGTTTTTAATAGATAATACCGTCGTTAGCCTCTTGGGCGTTTGTAAATGTTTGCAAAAATTTCCTTCTGCCTTGTGGGTTCCATCTCGGGGCCCACGGCGCTGTAATATTCCCGTTCGGATCTGGGGGTGTTACATGGCCATCCTTGTCTGATCGAATAATTTCAGCTAAGTTTTTGACATCAGCTTCTGTATTTTTGAAAGCATCGTAGATATTTGGTGCGGAAATACTTTTGAATGTTATTAGTGAAGCAGAAACCGAGCCATAGTTGGCCAATCTGATTTCAAAATTATTTCATTAGTTAAACCAATTCAACATTAAAAAATATGTTGATTAAAAAATTTATAAAGCCATAGAATGTACCCTTCATTAAAGTTTTGGAAAATCCTTGATTCTCCATTCACTGTTACCTTGGTAACATTAAAGCTATTGCATACCCTTGCTTGTTCTGTATCAACATAAAAATTAGTGTTCATTTTTCAATTGTAACTTGACCAAAAAAGCTTTCTAATTTTAAT
The DNA here is from genome assembly GCA_033398695.1 of Orobanche coerulescens. Classification (NCBI taxonomy): domain Eukaryota; kingdom Viridiplantae; phylum Streptophyta; class Magnoliopsida; order Lamiales; family Orobanchaceae; genus Orobanche; species Orobanche coerulescens. The sequence continues at coordinate 142,487,986 of CM065802.1, read as the reverse complement.
ACCTCCAAAAATAGAGACTCTCCCGAATTCAATCAGCACAATGATATTTTCTTCAGAATCTGCTTCAACAAAAGGCAGTAAGTAGTCTACATACTTGTCCCACAATGTGCATTTGATATTGTTTTTGATATTATCTTCGAGTGTGAACTCCATCCTTTTTCCTCTCTCTGTTGCCACAGGGGGAAGCTGGCATGAAATAATCCTGCCAATCACATCTGACCAAAACAGATTACAATTTATTAAAATTTCAGATAGTAAACTGTAAAAATATATTAATATATAATGCAAAAAAAATCTCACCAAAAAGAAGAAACTGAGAACTCTCCTTTTTCTTTTCTAACTGATTGAAGGATTTAAGGTTGTATATAGTTTCAGGAAATTTTTCATCAAAAATTTCCTCTATTTTTGTTTTCCGTAGAAAATTTATCTTGTAAGGGTGGGCAGTTGTTTTGAACTTGCTTCTATTTTCCAGTACAATGAAATCCTTCAACGCATAAAGATGACCCTCGATTGGTTTTACTTTCAAAAAAGTCATTGCATGGCCTCTCACGGAAGCACGCACTCGATCACCCTTCAACATATTACACAAAACATTGTAAGTATCTAAAACAGAAACTTAATAAGTAATGTAAATTTTGAAAATTAACCTCCTTGTCTTGAAAGATGAATTCAAAGCTTGCAACTTCATTTTTGTTGTTGTATGCAGGAACATCAAAACTTCTAACCAGACGAAGTCGCATTGCCCATAGCGTGGTTGATGGCTTCAGATCCTTCACCAAACTGAAAAAATGAGGCATTGATTTGGCAATGTATATTCGTTTTATTATTCTTTTTGTATCGTGGTAATTGTTATTGTAATGTACTAGTAAATTTGTAGGTAAAATAAGTGTTATTTATAGCTATATATACACAGGTAACCTCCAAGTTAGTGGGGGTGAGCAGTTCCATACGACCTACCCCACTAATGAAGTAGGCAGTTTCATGCATATTATGTAATATTTTCAAAGCAGTATTTATTTAAAATTCGAAATTTGAAAAATTATCTCAGGAATTTTGATAGTGGTTTAGTGGGAGCTGTCAAATTAAAATATGCAGTTGTCAGGTAATAAATATAAATTTTTATGAAAATTCGAAATCTTAAAAATTCTCACAGGGTGACACTTGTCCTTCGACTGTATTTTAATAGAAAAGGTAGATGTCCTCTGGCCCTATTGGGATTGGATGTTGGCGATTTCTCCTTCCCTATCCTCTTCTCGGCTTATCTAAAGACCTTCCTGTAAGGCCTCATCATCATCGCCAGAGTCTGGCTCGGAGTGGTGGCTTGGTGATGGAGCCTTGTCACCAGACTGTGACTTTCCTTTGAGTCGAGCCTTTTCGTTTCCCGTAATATACAATAATATAGAAATAATAAATGCCTTATTTAATTTAATATTCATAATTTACAATACAATTGCTCTCACTCTCTTATCATCTGAGTGGCATTTGAGGGCATATTCCTAACATGTTGCCAGAATATGATCTGCACAGAAGACAAATAATGAGGTATTAGCCCAAAAAACGAGCAACAGAATAAGGTATGGGACTTACAAATTTTGGAAATAAAGTTCTCAAGAGCCTTTTGACCTTCCTAAAGAATACCGGTCTCCCCCTCTTCCTCCGAGCTCATCAAATCAACCTTACAAAAAAACACTACTCTTTCCATGAATGGATACACGTACTTATGCATAGAATGCTGGGGGTAAAATAAAACTAACCCGAACTGGAGTGACTGACTCGCCTCCATAGGAATAAACTTCTAAATTCCTCTAATGAATGTTTAGGCCACCCGTGAAGATGGAATATGATGAGGATTCCAATAAGCCTCGCCCACAAATTTGGGTAGATTTGGGATACTAGGATACTCACCGCCTCAAAAAAATGTCAAAACCGAGGGGAGTGGAAACCTCACACAGGACGAGAGGGACTAGGAGTACACGGTCATATACACAAGGTCGACAAAAGATCACCCACGAACGAGAGTACCATGATGTGGTGACTCCAACAAGATCAATGAAGGACTAACAATCGGGAATACCACTAATACGATAAACCCCAACAAGATCAATAAAGGATCAGCAACCGAGAACACCAATGGCATGGTAAACTCCAACAAGATCAATAAGGATCGACAACCGAGAATACCAACGGTACGATAAACTCCAATAAGATCAATAAAGGATCAACAACCGAGAATACCGACGATACAATAAACTCTAACGAGATCAATAAGTACCAACAACCGAGAATAACAACGATATGGTGAACTCCAACAAGAGCAATAAGGGATCAACAACCGAGGATACCAACGGTAAGGCTGTAATATCCGCAATTTCGAATTTCGGTAATTTTCTTTTTTTCGGCGGAAGTCCATTTTGACGACTCGATCATGACCATTTCGTCATTTCGAGAATGATTAATTCTGCACTTTTTGTCATCCGAGTTCGTTTCGGTGTCGTTTTGTTGAGTTCCGTGCTTTTTAGCGAATTTTTCGCACTTGAGCTCGATTCTTGCGAATCTCGTCCGAAACTGTTGTTTCGAGTTTCTCGCAAGTTCATTTAATGTTATTATTCATGTTGCGAGCTTTGGGTCGGTGTTTCGATCACGTATCGTGATTTTCGGACGTTTTGGGCCATTTTTGTAATTTTCCAAAGTTTGGGGTAATTACTTCCATTGTCGAATTCCGACACTTCGGATGGTCGGAATCGTGTGTTCTCTTAGTGCTTGGATTCGTCTTTGCGAGTACTTCGTAACCGTATCTTCGATTTTTACTCAGGTTCGGGTTTCGGGGTCGTCCGGGCCGTCGGAGTGGCCACGGCCGAGTCACGGCCGGAGCAGGGCCTGGCCTGGCCGAGTTACGGCCGTAAGGTGCCGGTTACGGCCGTAAGGTGTGCGAGTTACGGCCGTAAGCGTGATCGGGTACGGCCGTACGAGCGCTGGGCGGATTTTGACGAAGGCCGGTTACGGCCGTAAGGTGTGCGAGTTACGGCCGTAAGTGTCCGGCTGGTGCTGGGCAGATTTTTGACGAATGCCGGTTACGGCCGTAAGGGACCGAGTTACGGCCGTAAGGCCTGCCGGTTACGGCCGTAACCCTGCCGGCTATATATAGCCTGGCTCGGCCAGATTTCATTTCCTACGCGATTTTTCTTCCTTTTTCGGTGTCTGGCGACGGGAGGCTCGGGAAATCGAGTTCTTGGCCGATTCTAATCATTTCCAAGGCATTTTGGAAGATTCTTGTTGATTATATCATCATCCAATCCGTGTTCTTCGTCAAATCAAGGTATATTCTTGATTTTCCTTCAAGTTGACTTTTTGGAGAAATTGTTCTTGATTTTGTTTCTAATCCGATTTTGATACATCGATTGGTGTAGTATGATGTTATTAATCGTGTTCTATGGGTTGTATATCCATATATCGAGTTTGTTTAACTCGATTGACGATTCGGGTGTTCTTGGGAATTATTGAACATTTAGTGTTCGATTAAATGTCCCAATGAGTTTCTCTTCGATAGTTTGTTGGGATTTTCGTTGTTTTGGCCTTGATTCTCGTCGTAACCATGTGTTATTGTTCCTTCCGGAGGTTTATAGGTGTTCGAGGATTCCGATGTTGAATCCCATTTGGTGATTGATGATTCGTGTGGTGTTATTCTCGTAATACTCGTGGTGCTATCACGTTCTTGATATTGTTCGGGGGTTCGGAGCTATTCGACCGCGTCCTATCCGTCGTCTTATTGCGATCGTGATTTCGAGGCAAGTACCTTGCCCATACTATTCTTGTTTTATGGATATGATAATTAGTGATCGTCTAAATGTGGTTGTTTGGTCGTTTGAATTGAACTTTCAAAAGATTCGGTTTAGCCTTGTTAAAGGCTTGCTTTCAAAACGCGTGTGTTTTGTGAATGTTGTGTCTTGTAAATGACTATGTGAATCCTATGGATATATTTGGTGTTGATGATGCACTTGGTATTTGCGTGTGGACGTATATTATTTCATTTCGGTGCATTGTGTTTGACGTGGTGTTTTGCTAAGTGTTTGATGCCTCTGAGTGAATTGTTTGGATATCTTTGTTGCATTGTGTTATTTGTGTGAATGTGTGGATATGGTTGAAGGTCTACGGTGACACATGGCACGTGATCATGTGGTCAGGATGCAACAAGTGATTGATCCAACCGTGAGAGCCTGAGATAATCTACTGTGGCACATGGCATGCGATCATGTGGCCAGGATGCAACAAGCGATTGATCCAACCGTGAGATGTGTGTGATTTGTTTCGCTAGCCAGCTCGGGAGGGTCCTTCGAGGCCTCGAGTGGGATTTGTGGCTTCGTCCCGGTCCTAGGCGATGCGCGTGCGTGATTACGTTGTGTTGATTTTTATGTCCGTCGAGGACACGTGATGTTGGGCTCGGGCCCTGTGAATTGTTGTCTGTTTTCTATTTGCGAAAACAAAACCTTTGGGCTGTGACCCCTGTTGATTTTTGGAAAGAGAAGGATTCGGAAATCCTAAATTGTTTTCTATTAAAACTCTCGATGGCATTTTAAACTGTTTTATAAATTGTTTTCCCTTGATTTGTGATCTTTCGGTTTTGGAATGTTTTACCAAACTCATGCCTCGGGAAGTGCTTTTCATTACGTTTGGAACTTTGAGGATTCCTGATTATTATTGTTCTTGGAACTGGTATTGTATGGCTCGTATTTTTGCACTTGTACTTGCACTAGCAAAACAGTGGAGTTTTGCTAACCCCCGAGTATTCGGGGGGTGGATGTCTATTTTTGCATTCAGGTTTTGGAGCATAGCACAGGGTCGGCACGAAGGATGATGAAAGATGAACGATACTAATCACACGAGGATCTGTTGATGTCGTTTTGGTCTAGTCGTATTTTCTTTTCCGCTGCAGTATCTTTTCCCCGTTGTACGGGAGTTTATTGTATTTTGACCCCTGCGTGGGTATGTGTTTGGAATTGAATTGTATGTTATTATTGAAAGACCAAGTCGGTCTACTGAGTCATTTTAGCCTTAAAGGCGAGGTTTAGATGTTTGATTTTAGTTATCAGCCTGGTAGATCCTCGAGGAGAGGGTCTACGGCGTGTAATATCCCTGAGCGGATTGGGGGTGTTACAGAATGGTATCGGAGCTTAGGTTGTGGAAACCTAGGCTGTCGGGTCAGTGGTGTCTGTTGAGTTTTGTCTTGTCGGATTATGTCTGACTAAGTCGTGTCGCGACGCGTCGTCTGAGTTTGTTGGTCGTGATTAGTATCGTGGGCGATCATCATCTTCGTGTGACTTGTGGCTGTAAGTCTCCCTTCTTTGTGTTGTGCCTCGTGTGTCACGAGCTATTTTATGATTATTTGATTAGTGACGGAATCCTCTTATGGATTTTGATTTCTTGATATGTGGTTATTTGACTCTCATATTTCGTTCATATGAGGAGTAGTGTTGCTCGATTGTGTATGTTGAACCGTATTTCTTTTATCCGCTGCGTGAGTTCTTTTGTAATGACTTTCGGTATTTTACCGATCGAGTTTTATTTCGAAAACCGATTCCCTTAACCGAGTTTTTGGCATTATGGCCTTGATCGTTTTGGCGAAATTCTTATGACGGTATTTAGCATTTTGTAAATGGCTTCTGTGAGTTTTTGAAATATTACCGTCATCGGACTTTTTGGCATTTTTGTAAATGGTTTTATCCTGGTGGGTTCCGGCGTGGGACCCACGGCGCTATAAAGTTTTGTGTAATTACCTGAAATTTTTGGGCATTCTAGCCTTTTTGGCATCGTCCTTTTTCTTTGGCATTGAATTATTTTCAAAAACTTGAGTATCTTAGAAATAAATTTCGAGACGTACGTTTAAAATGAATTGTTTTCTCGCGGTACTTCCAGGGTGCCACAATATGTTTCAAAATTCTTCTGCCTCGAGGACCAAAATGTTTTGAGATATTTTCAATGTTTTATAAACACTTTTACTTAGACCCGAGGGTCGAATATTCTGAAAGCTTTTCACTAAAAGAAAGTGTCCTCATTTTTATCAAATGCGAAATGGTTTTCCAAAGTCTCGATAATGATGTTTCACGTTTTTACTTTTTTTGGAAATGTGATACTCAAGATCGACCGGTGTTTTTCTAAATTATTTTCCAAATGAGGTTTTCGTTTTTAAAACCTATCCATTCCCGTTTGAGGGCTGGGTATGTATGTATGATGTTGGCTTTGTCGCTATGATGTTAACTCCCGAATATGATCGAGTTGGTGGCATGAACGTTGAGGCGTTGCCACGTATTTGTTGTACTCTGAGAGAGGTGTGAACTGGTACTTAATGGTTGTCGTCTCGTGGTGGATTGCGTGTCCCACACGAGTGTGAGATGTTGAAGCTTGGGTTTGTACGTTGGTGTACATATGTGATTGTTTCATGATGTTTGTATTATGTGCTGGTTATCGTTCGGGCCATTGAGGTCGCCAAACGGTACCGTCGTTGTTGTAGTGTTTGTGTGTGTATTACCTTACGATGGTAATCGTTGTATATTATATGTGTTATGATTTCCTGTTGTGCTGAGTTGGCATCTCCGGTATGTTGTTTTGCGGCGTTATGTTCCATTGTATCTAGCATTTGTATTTTCGGTATGCCGAGCCGAGGCATTTCAACCGTGATGTGCCGGGGGAATGTACGTGCAATTTGTCCTTCTCGTCAGTAACACATTTCGAGTGTGGACTCGAGGGTCACCGAATTCAGTTTTGCGAATTGGCTACCGAGACTTTCGGAGTTCGCGCTTCAGCACAGATATCAGAATCGGCTTTGAGAGGCCTTTGAAGGATGTTCTGTCGATTGCCTGTTGTGTCGTCTCCTTGATTTCGTTATTGTGAGTAGCGGGGACGACCTTCTTTTAGAAGAGGTCGAATATAATACCCGTATTATTTTTGGCTTCTATATTTTCTCTTTCTCCAGTCTATCGATTCGCCCGTGTTCGTGGATACTGTCTGAACTTGTTCTGTATTTCAGTTTCATCGTCCGAACGAGCTGTGATCTTGTTTTGGGTCGACCTGGTATCGCTGTGACTTTTTCGAGTTCGGTTCGATTCTTGTGAACCTTGTTCGGAAGTAACATCTTTTGGTTCTACTAGTTCTTTTATTCGAAGTGGATCGGATTTGGAACTTCCGTATTTTCGACTCTGTCGACTCGTTTATGTTCGTTGACATTTTCTGAGCTTGTCCTGCCCCTTGCTTTTGTTGATCGAACGAGCGTGGTATTGTTTCGGAATAGCTCGTTTGTCGTTGTGACTTTTCAATTTCTATTCCCTCTCATGTGGATCTTATGTGAATGCATATGTTGTTGTTTTCACCGGATCATATATTGTCTCGAGTCGAGATGTGAACCTTGGAGTTGTTGTTTGAATTTTTATTGTTCTTCGTGATTCGAACATGATCGTTCGATTTTTGTTGTCTCGATCTTTGTGGTTCGATCGTTTGATTGTTCGGTTTTTGTTGATCTCGTTTCGTGATTGTTGAGCGTTCAGACTCCTTCCTAATTCCCTTAAGTTCGGGAAATTAGTCTCGCTGATCTTCCAACCCTTGGGCGGTGGAATTCCGTATTTGTTCGGCGTGTGGCTCATGTTTTGATTGATATACCGTTGGGTTGGTCAATCGTATTGATTTTCGTTGGATGTGTTTTGTGATTGTTCGGATAATCGACTTGATTGTATTATCTGTTTGATGACGCTTGTCACTTGTTGACTTTATTATGTTCCTAACGGCGACGTTGTATTGGTCGTCGTGGAGCGTGTTTTCACGCCGTATGTCTCTTTGCGTTTCTTGCGGGCGCGAGTTTTCGGTTTTTCCGTATCTCGTCGAGTTTTCCTGGCAGGGTATATTGCTTCCCCCTACTTGTTTTAAGTTTCGGGACGAAACTTCTTTTAAGGAGGGTAGAATGTAATATCCGCAATTTCGAATTTCGGTAATTTTCTTTTTTTCGGCGGAAGTCCGTTTTGACGACTCGCATGACCATTTCGTCATTTCGAGAATGATTAATTCTGCACTTTTTGTCATCCGAGTTCGTTTCGGTGTCATTTTGTTGAGTTCCGTGCTTTTTAGCGACTTTTTCGCACTTGAGCTCGATTCTTGCGAATCTCGTCCGAAACTGTTGTTTCGAGTTTCTCGCAAGTTCATTTAATGTTATTATTCATGTTGCGAGCTTTGGTTCGGTGTTTCGATCACGTATCGTGATTTTCGGACGTTTTGGGCCATTTTTGTAATTTCCCAAAGTTTGGGGTAATTACTTCCGTTGTCGAATTCCGACACTTTGGATGGTCGGAATCGTGTCTTCTCTTAGTGCTTGGATTCGTCTTTGCGAGTACTTCGTAACTGTATCTTCGATTTTTACTCAGGTTCGGTTTCGGTCGTCCGGGCCGGAGTGGCCACGGCCGAGTCACGGCCGAGGTGGCTGCTGGCCGAGTTACGGCCGTAAGGTGCCGATTACGGCGGTAAGGTGTGCGAGTTACGGCCGTAAGTGTGATCGTGTACGGCCGTACGAGCGCTGGGCGGATTTTGACGAAGGCCGATTACGGCCGTAAGGTGTGCGTGTTACGGCCGTAAGTGTCCGGTAGTCTTGGCAGATTTTTGACGAATGCCGGTTACGGCCGTAAGGCCTGCCGAGTACGTCCGTAAGGGACCGAGTTACGGCCGTAAGGCCTGCCGGTTACGGCCGTAACCCTGCCGGCTATATATAGCCTGGCTCGGCCAGATTTCATTTTCCACGCGATTTTTCTTCCTTTTTCGGTGTCTGGCGACGGGAGGCTCGGGAAATCGAGTTCTTGGCCGATTCTAATCATTTCCAAGTCATTTTGGAAGATTCTTGTTGATTATATCATCATCCAATCCGTGTTCTTCGTCAAATCAAGGTATATTCTTGATTTTCCTTCAAGTTGACTTTTTGGAGAAATTGTTCTTTATTTCGTTTCTAATCCGATTTTGATACATCGATTGGTGTAGTATGATGTTATTAATCGTGTTATATGGGTTGTATATCCATATATCGAGTTTGTTTAACTCGATTGACGATTCGGGTGTTCTTGGGAATTATTGAACATTTAGTGTTCGATTAAATGTCCCAATGAGTTTCTCTTCGATAGTTTGTTGGGATTTCCGTTGTTTTGGCCTTGATTCTCGTCGTAACCATGTGTTATTGTTCCTTCCGGAGGTTTATAGGTGTTCGAGGATTCCGATGTTGAATCCCGTTTGGTGATTGATGATTCGTGTGGTGTTATTCTCGTAATACTCGTGGTGCTATCACGTTCTTGATATTGTTCGGGGGTTCGGAGCTATTCGACCGCGTCCTATCCGTCGTCTTATTGCGATCGTGATTTCGAGGCAAGTACCTTGCCCATACTATTCTTGTTTTATGGATATGATAATTAGTGATCGTCTAAATGTGGTTGTTTGGTCGTTTGAATTGAACTTTCAAAAGATTCGGTTTAGCCTTGTTAAAGGCTTGCTTTCAAAACGCGTGTGTTTTGTGAATGTTGTGTCTTGTAAATGACTATGTGAATCCTATGGATATATTTGGTGTTGATGATGCACTTGGTATTTGCGTGTGGACGTATATTATTTCATTTCGGTGCGTTGTGTTTGACGTGGTGTTTTGCTAAGTGTTTGATGCCTCTGAGTGAATTGTTTGGATATCTTTGTTGCATTGTGTTATTTGTGTGAATGTGTGGATATAGTTGAAGGTCTACGGTGACACATGGCACGTGATCATGTGCTCAGGATGCAACAAGTGATTGATCCAATCGTGAGAGCCTGAGATAATCTACGGTGGCACATGGCATGCGATCATGTGGCCAGGATGCAACAAGCGATTGATCCAACCGTGAGATGTGTGTGATTTGTTTCGCTAGCCAGCTCGGGAGGGTCCTTCGAGGCCTCGAGTGGGATTTGTGGCTTCGTCCCGGTCCTAGGCGATGCGCGTGCGTGATTACGTTGTGTTGATTTTTATGTCCGTCGAGGACACGTGATGTTGGGCTCGGGCCCTGTGAATTGTTGTCTGTTTTCTATTTGCGAAAACAAAACCTTTGGGCTGTGACCCGTGTTGATTTTTGGAAAGAGAAGGATTCGGAAATCCTAAATTGTTTTCTATTAAAACTCTCGATGGCATTTTAAACTGTTTTATAAATTGTTTTCCCTTGATTTGTGATCTTTCGGTTTTGGAATGTTTTACCAAACTCATGCCTCGGGAAGTGCTTTTCATTACGTTTGGAACTTTGAGGATTCCTGATTATTATTGTTCTTGGAACTGGTATTGTATGGCTCGTATTTCTGCACTTGTACTTGCACTAGCAAAACAGTGGAGTTTTGCTAACCCCCGAGTATTCGGGGGGTGGATGTCTATTTTTGCATTCAAGTTTTGGAGCATAGCACAGGGTCGGCACGAAGGATGATGAAAGATGAACGATACTAATCACACGAGGATCTGTTTATGTCGTTTTGGTCTAGTCGTATTTTCTTTTCCGCTGCAGTATCTTTTCCCCGTTGTACGGGAGTTTATTGTATTTTGACCCCTGCGTGGGTATGTGTTTGGAATTGAATTGTATGTTATTATTGAAAGACCAAGTCGGTCTACTGAGTCATTTTAGCCTTAAAGGCGAGGTTTATATGTTTGAATTTAGTTATCAGCCTGGTAGATCCTCGAGGAGAGGGTCTACGGCGTGTAATATCCCTGAGCGGATTGGGGGTGTTACAAAGGCAAACTCCCAAACAGAATCAATAAGGATCAATAACGAACAATATTACCAATGATAGGGGAAACTCCAAACGAGATTAATAAAGGGTCGATAACAAATGAGTTGACCATCAATATGGTAACTCCAAACGAGGTCAGTAAAGGGTCAACGGGGACAGATACACGAGAGAATAAAATATTCAACCATATAGAAATCATATATACTGGATTTCAAAGACAACCCGACTATCCAACAGATCCTATTATACATGGACTGTGGATGACCAATCAATAAGACTCAAGATGGACGTCACGATACAACATGAAAACGAATCTCGAAGAAACGCATATCCACAAAGATCAGAAGACTTTCCAAGAGAGCAATGATAACTCGATCATGAAAGACCGACACGACCACAATGTCGTATTCCGTCAGACAACAGTTCACAGCATGTTCAACAATACATATGATAATAGCACATAAACTCCTAAGGCCGCAGCCAAGGGTCACGGAAGTATCTACTCAGGAATACTCCAGACAATATCACATAAACTCCCAAGGCAGCAGCCAAGGGTCACGGAAGCATCTACACAGGAATACTCTGGACGTGGGTACCATTCAGGTTTTATCCCCTAACACATCGGCCCAACAGATTACATTTCAAAGAAAGAGCACATCACGTACATAACAAACAATGGTGCACACTCACCACACGAAATATCAACACACACATGCAATAATGCAATAGGATGATTATCATAATCTAGCAATATTAATTTACCTCAAGCTGGAGACGCTAACCTTTCCACGACCAACATCCCTAAATGAATACACAGTTATCCGAATAATCCAAAATGAAGTACAGTCCATAACTAATACCAAACCACCACCCCGAGTTCAATGTCCGCATGATAACTAGCCTTGATATCTAATCTCTCACACAATAGACCAAATATGATTCACATCTCCGTTTCCCTTAGACATCTTTAAAATCATATACATTATGATTTATCTCAGTCCAAGCATAATATGCATACCATCATTCCGACAATTCATATTCCATGATACCATTGCTATACGAATCATAAATAAAATGAAAACAAAACCATTTATTAAACATTATGAACTGAGCAAGCATAAGTTGCCTCGATACCGGTACGATGAAGTTGTGACCAATCCCGTCGTCTTCATCTACAAGTTCCTCAGCCCCGACCAAGATGATCCATGCATTCTTCAATCTCAACCGTAGCACAACGGTAATCATCACTATCACTTAACACAACCTAATGCAATAATAAATTAACAATACGTTCGATAACAATCAACAACCGATATTGTAATATCCGCAATTTTCGATTTTCGGTAAATTTATTTTTTCGGCCGGAGTCCGTTTTGACGGCTCGCTCATGACCATTTCATCATTCTGAGAATGATTAATTCTACACTTTTTGTCATCCGAGTTCGTTTCGGTGTTGTTTTGTTGAGTTCCGTGCTTTTTAGCGACTTTTCCGCACTTGAGTTCGATTCTTGCGAATCTCGTCCAAAACTGCTGTTTCGAGTTTCCCGCAAGTCCGTTTAACTTTGTTAGACGTGTTGTGAACTTTGGTTTGTTTATTCGATCACGTATCGTGATTTCCGGGCATTTTGGGCCATTTTGTAATTTCTTGAAAGTTACGGGTATCCGTATCTGTAATTGTTGTCTCGACCCGTTTCTCGATCGCGTATGATTAATTATGGTATTACGTTTTCATTTTGAGTCGTTGATGTCGTCCGCGAACTTTTCGTTGTGTTCGTTCCGTGCGTTTTCGGAAATCGAGGCGTCGGGTCATGGCGGCCGAGTACCGGACGACCGGTGCAATCGCTGGTGTTGGCACCGCCGAGCAGCACGGCAGAACCGGCGAGCGCACGCCACGGCCGGACGCTGCGCGTGCTAGCTCGGCAGCGTAGCGCACGCTGCCGAGTCACCAACAGACGCTATCGGCCCAGGCAGAGGGATTCGAGGTTCTCGACTCGGCCAGATCGGCGGTAGCGCACGCCATCGCTTGGTCGTAGCGCACGCTAATCGGGCAGGTAGCGCACGCTTCGGCCGACAAGCGACGTTACAGGTGAGTTTGTTAGTCCGCAGGCTATCGATGCCGGCTAGCGCGCGCACAGCTTCCGCCGTAGCGCACGCTAGCGGGAGTCGGGCGATCATGGTCGGCACTGGTCGGTGGTGCCGGTCATGCGGGCCATGGCCGAGAGTGCTCGGCCGATATCGCCGATAGCGCACGCTAGTCCGGGAAGGCTAGCGCACGCTAGTTCCGCCCAAGATATAAATGATGACCAAATGACTTTTTCACCATTTTTCATTTCATTTCTCTTCGGTCCGCGGCTGGGGTTTTGGAGGAGACGAAACCATGTTGTTGGACAACAAATCCATGTAGTTTCTGAGTTTATATCACCGATCAATCATCCTATAACATCCTTCGATCCAGCGAATCAAGGTTAGATCTTTAGAACCCTACTTTTAGGTAGATTTGGGGGTTTTCGCGTTTTTGTCCGATTAATTCATGATGAATATGATTAATCTTGTTGGTATTCTTAGTTTCCCTACGGATTCATGGTATATTTCGTGATTTTTACGGAATCGAGAGGGTTTGGTTGTGGTCCGCCCTCGTTGTTGTGTATATACGAATATACATGAATCGTAGGCGGGTTTTCGGGTGTATTCCAATTCCGTATTCATTTAGAAATGGTTGTGATTGTATTCTTCGAATCGTTAGGTTCGGTTTCATTGGTTCCTAGCGTTCGTCGGTGACTTTTCTTTCCGTTCGTTGCGTCGTCAATAATTCAAGGCAAGTATTTTTGGAAACATTTATGCTTAACGTGGAATGGTAATGTATTTTGTGTGTGATTTGCTCACCTCGTGTTGGTCCGACGGGATCAAGGAGGGAATCCAAAGGTTTTCGTCCCGGATTCATGAGTTTGTTTAGCTAGCCAGTGTGGGAGGGTCCTTAGAGGCCTCGTGCGGGAATCTATGATATGACTCTGTTCCCAAGGCGATGCATGTGCGTGTTTTGCTTTATAATATAGCCAGTGAGGGAGGGTCCATAGAGGCCTCGTGCGGGACTTTATGATATGACTTTGTTCCCAAGGCAAATTGTTTGACTGTTTATTTCCGGAAAAGACATGTCTAGTTTTGGTTTTGAAATGATATTGGTGCATGTACTATGAAATGTGTAAGCGATTGGTTTGCCTTGAATACTTGTACTAGCGTAATTACTAACCCCGTTGGGGGACCCATTTTGGGGAAATTCTTGTTATGGATTTCAGGTTATGTTCAAATGCATTTAGCTGCTACTGGATGGTACGAGGATGTCGGCCAAGGTTGTTGACATGTGCAATTGAGTCTTGTTATTTCCTACTGTCTCTTTTGATGTGGATGTTTTCCAAATTGTAAACTTATAGATTGTACTCGCGAGTACTTAGGCTTTTCCTTTCGGATTGTGTTTGGACTTCGTTGGAGTTACCGTATTTGTCGGTTGATGTTTATTATGCCGGTTGTACCGGACGTGTTGTTTTATGTTCTTGTTGTTAACAATTGTTTCCTTGCTAACCGAGACGGTTAGTCGAGAGGTGTTTTCTTGTGTTAGCCTGGTGGATCCCATGTAGGGGTCCACGGCGCTGTAATACACCTCGAATATCTTGGGGGTGTTACAGAAAATGGTATCAGAGCTCTAGGTTTATGGATACCTAGGCTTGTTGGTTATTTGGGTCTAGTTGTGTTTTGTTTTGCACATTGTCACACCGCTGCCGGCATCTCAGTACATCCAGTGCTCGTAAGTTTTCCTTACTCGATTCTCTTGTTTTCTCGTATTGAAATTCCACTTCTTGAACTGTGATTGCCTCTCTCGTACTTATCGTCGAGTTGTTTTTCGATCCATCTGGTTCGTGTACTTTTGATTCTAGTATTGCGCAGTCCTTTATCTCTCTGGAGTATGTGCGCCGTTCTGGGCTTGACCGTTTGTCGTTTTGTGAGCCTTCCATCGCTAAACTTCCTAGCGTTGGTGGGATCGTTGGTGATCGAAAGATCCGAGTTTTGCTCTGTGGTATACTGTGAGAGGGCTTGACCATCTAGTCTTTTGTTGTATGATGGAATCTGTGTTTGGTAATTGCGGTATACTAAATGTATGTTGAGCCGAATGTACTGATGGGTTGGACACCGAAGGGTGCAGTATGATGTAGAAGTTTTGAACATGGATATGTTCCGGTATAGGTATTGATGGCAGAGTTTGTTGAGAAACTCACATAGCTGGTTTCGACATACGTCCAAATCGGTGATCTTTGGTTACGCTGTCAAACTTGAAGAGATAGTTTGACATATGCTTGGAATTAGTATTTCCGAGTTGCCCTTGTTGAACTAGTGATTTTTGAATGTCGTATATGCGTGTGTTCGGGAATTGTTGGTACTTGGCTAATTATTGTTATTTACAACCAATGTGTTTCTATTAATAATAATACATGCGGCGTGCATGCTTGAAAATCTCTGAGACTTGATCGTATTATGGGTTTTTGAAAAGTGACATGAATTTGGGCGAGCCAGCCTTGTATTTTCAAATAAAACCTTGTGTCGGTATTGAAAGGTCGTGTATAAAAGTGTTTAGCACATTTTATAAAATGTTACCACTGTTAAGCTCTTGTCGTGTTTGAAAGGGTCTTGAAAACGATTTTTAACTTATCGGTTTTATTTTCGAATAACTAGAGTATATGATTTTTAAAATCAGATTAGCTTGGAGAAACCTAGGCTGTCGAGTCAAGTTGTGTTTGTTGAGTTTTGTCTCGTCGGATTTTGTCTGACTTAGTCGCATCGCAACGCGTCGTTTGAGATCATTGGTCGTGATTAGTATCGAGGGGCGGTCGTCACTTACGTGCGACCTATGGATGTAAAACTCCCTTCCTTGTGTTGTACCTCGTGTGACACGAGTTATTTGTATGATTAGTCGATTAAATGATGGAATCCTTCTGTGGATTTTGATTTCACAATATGTGTTTATTAGACTCTCGTATTTGGTTTATACGAGGAGTGTCGTCACTGCTGATGTATTTTCGTACCGCATTTTATCCGTTGCGTGAGTTCTTTCAAACGGCTTTCGGTATTTTGCAAACTGAGTTTTATTTCGTAAAATCGATTCCTTGAATCAAGTTTTGGCATTTTGGCCTTGAATATTTCATGATGGTATGACAAATGAGTTTGCGAGTTTTGGAAAATATTACCGTCATTGGTCTTTTTAGCATTTTCGAAATGACATGGGAAATTGTGCTTAGCATGGTAAAGCCGTGTGAGAAAGGTTTACGGCATGTAAATTTTCTGATATGTTCTGTTGTTGTCTCTCTGGGTCGTTAGCGCACGCTACGCTTTGGGGCTACGCGCAAGAGTGCGTTGGTAGCACGCTAAGGGGAGGATAGCGCACGCTACCTGGTAGTTCAGGGCAGTCCAGGAGCTACTGGACTGGGTCTGAAGTTCTCGTTAGCGCACGCTAACACTTGGGGTTAGCGCACGCTAACAGTGTATTTTTGGTCAGGAGTTTTGTTTGGTGCCGTGATAGCGCACGCTAACCTTAATGATTAGCGCACGCTAATTGTGTCCAGTATAAATACTGGACACCAGTCTAGAAGTTGCATTTTTCTTGATTTCTTCTTCTTCCTCTATGAGTTTGAGACGTAGCGACTCGGTTTCGCATCTGGGCTGATTTTTCTTCCATCCAAAGGTGTTTTGGAGTATCCTAGATGATTTTTAACATCATCTAATCCTTTGTTCTTCGCTGAATCTAGGTATTTTCTTGAATCCCTAGAGTGGACTTTTTGGAGTTTTGTTCTTGATATCGTTTTCCATCCAGTTTCGATAAACCGCTTGTTGTTTTAACGCTGTTGTTAAACATATCCTAAGGATTGTATATCACTGTCATGATTTTGAGCGGTTTGATGCGTGTGATATGATGTCTTTAAGTGAATGTTGATACGTGCGAATTTTGGGCATTTTGGCCTATTGTACTTCTGAAAAACCTTGGGTATCTTAAAAAAATAAACCTCGAGACGTACTTTTAAAATGAATTATTTTCTCACAGTGTTCTCAAGATGCCTACTAGCGCCACGCTATGTTTCAAGATTATTTTACTTTGAGGATCAAAATATTTTGAAATATTTCTAATGATTTAGAAATGCATTCGCTTAGACCCGAAGGTCGAATATAGCAGAAAAGTTTTAATTTAACGAAAGGTATCTTTATTTTTTTTTTCAAACGCAAGATGATTTTTTTTTAAAGTCTCGATGACGATGTTTGTACTACTTTTTGATATATGATACTCAAGATCAACTGGTGCTTGCAAGTTATTTTCAAAACATGGTTTTCGTTTTCAAAACCTATCATTCCTATTTGTGGTCCGGGAATATATGTGTGATGTTCGTGCTCTCGTTAGGGTGTTAACCCCCGAGTTGTTGTTGAATTGGCGGTGTGAGCGTTGAGTAGTTCGCCACACAGTTGTCGTGGTAGCCTCTGTGAGGGGTGCGATATTGGTATTGGATGTTGTCGCCTCGTAGCGGTTTATGCGTTATCGCATATATGCGAGCTGTTAGAGCTCGGGTTGGTATGATTGTGTGCATCGGTGATTGTTCCGCGTTGTGTCGATTGCTTGTTATATTGTTACCTTGGTTCCGTTGTTGTGAGTTTCAGGGGCGAGGTCAAAGGTAATACCCGTACTATTTTGACTTCTATATCTTCTCTTTCTCCAGTCTATCGATTCGCTCGTGTTCATTGATACCTTCTGAACTTGTTCTATACCTTGGTTTCATCATTCGAACGAGCTATAATCTGATTTTGAGTCGATCTGGTTATCGCTGTGACTTTTCTGAATTCGGTTCGACTATTGTGAACCTTGTTCGGAAGTAACATCTTTTGGTTCTAATAGTTCTTTTATTCAAGTGGATCGGATTTTGAACTTCTGTATTTTTGGCTCTATCAACTCGCTTATGCTCGTTAACATTTCTGAACTTTCCCTATCCCTTGTTTTTGTTGATCGAACGAGGGTGGTATTGTTTCGGAATAACTCATTTGTCGTTGTGGCTTTTCAATCGCTATTCCCTTTCCTGTGGATATTGTGGGAATGCACGTCTTGCTGTTCTCACCAGGTCATCCTCGGAGTTGTTATTTGAATTTTATTATCCTACGTGTTTCGGACATGATTGTTCGATTTTTGTTGTCTCAATCGTTTGTTTGTTCGGTTTTTGTTCTCGTTTCGTGATTGTTGAGCGTTCAGGCTCCTTTGTAATTCCCTTAAGTTCGGGAAATTAGTCTCGTTTTCGATCTTCCAACCCTTGGGCGGTGGAATTCCGTATTTGTTCAGCGTTGACTCGCGTTTTGATTGATGAACCGTTGGGTTGGTCAATCGTATTGATTTTCGTTCGTTGAGTTTTGTGATTGTTCGGATAATCGACTCGATTGTATTGTCTATTTGATGACGCTTATCACTCGTTGATTTTATTATGTCTCTACCGGTGACGTTGTGTTAGTCGCCCTAGAGCGTATTTTCACGCCGTATGTCTCTTTGCGTTTCTTGCAGCGTTTCGCCATCGGGCGCGAGTCTTCGGTTTTTGTGTATCTCGTCGAGTTTTTTTCTGTCAGGGGATATTGCTTCTCCCTACTTATTTTAAGTTTCGGGACGAAACTTCTTTTAAGGAGGGTAGAATGTAATATCCGCAATTTTCGATTTTCGGTAAATTTCTTTTTTCGGCCGGAGTCCGTTTTGACGGCTCGCTCATGACCGTTTCGTCATTCTGAGAATGATTAATTTTACACTTTTTGTCATCCGAGTTCGTTTCGGTGTTGTTTTGTTGAGTTCCGTGCTTTTTAGCGACTTTTCCGCACTTGAGTTCGATTCTTGCGAATCTCGTCCAAATCGCCGCTTCGAGTTTCCCGCAAGTCCGTTTAACTTTGTTAGACGTGTTTTGAACTTCGGTTTGGTTATTCGATCACGTATCGTGATTTCCGGGCGTTTTGGGCCATTTTGTAATTTCTTGAAAGTTACAGGTATTCGTATCTGTAATTGTTGTCTCGACCCGTTTCTCGATCGCGTATGATTAATTATGGTATTACGTTTTCATTTCGAGTCGTTGATGTCGTCCGCGAACTTTTCGTCGTGTTCGTTCCGTGCGTTTTCGGAAATCGAGGCGTCGGGTCGTGGCGGCCGAAAGTACCGCCGGACCGGTGCGGCATCGCTGGTGCCGGGCATCGCCGAGCAGCACGGCAGAACCGCGAGCGCACGCCACGGCCGACGCCAGGCGCGCTTAGCTCAGCAGTAGCGCACGCTGCCGAGTCACCAACAGACGCTATCGGGCCCGGGCAGAGGGATTCTCGTGTTCGACTCGGTCGAGATCGGAAGGTAGCGCACGCTACTATCGGTCGAGCGCACGCTAACCGGCAGGGTAGCGCACGCCGGCCGCCGACTAGCGACGTTACTGGTGAGTTTTTAGTCCAGAGGCTACCGGATGTCGGCTAGCGCGCGCAGCTTCCGGCCAGAGCGCACGCTAGCGGGAGTCGGGCGACAGTCATGGTCGCACTGGTCGGTGGTGCCGGGTCATGCGGGCCATGGCCGAGAGTGCTCGTCCGATATCGGCGGATAGCGCACGCTAGTCCGGGAAGGCTAGCGCACGCTAGTTCCGCCCAAGATATAAATGATGCATCAATGACTTTTTCACTCATTTTTCATTTCATTTCTCTTCTGGTCCGCTGGTAGGTTTTGGAGGAGACGAAACCATGTTGTTGGACAACAAATCCATGAAGTTTCTGAGTTTATATCACCGATCAATCATCCTATAACATCCTTCGATCCAGCGAATCAAGGTTAGATCTTTAGAACCCTACTTTTGGGTAGATTTGGGGGTTTTCGCGTTTTTGTCCGATTCCTTCCGTTTTGTCGATTAATTCATGATGAATATGATTAATCTTGTTGGTATTCTTAGTTTCCCTACGGATTCATGGTATATTTCGTTATTTTTACGGAATCGAGAGGGTTTGGTTGTGGTCCGCCCTCGTTGTTGTGTATATACGAATATACATGAATCGTAGGCGGGTTTTCGGGTGTATTCCAATTCCGTATTCATTTAGAAATGGTTGTGATTGTATTCTTCGAATCGTTAGGTTCGGTTTCATTGATTCCTAGCGTTCGTCGGTGACTTTCCTTTCCGTTCGTTGCGTCGTCAATAATTCAAGGCAAGTATTTTTGGAAACCTTTATGCTTAACGTGGAATGGTAATGTATTTTGTGTGTGATTTGCTCACCTCGTGTTGGTCCGACCGGATCAAGGAGGGAATCTAAAGGTTTTCGTCCCGGATTCATGAGTTTGTTTAGCTAGCCAGTGCGTGAGGGTTCTTAGAGGCCTCTTGCGGGAATCTATGATATGAATCTGTTCCCAAGGCGATGCATGTGCGTGTTTTGCTTTATAATATAGCCAGTGCGGGAGGGTCCATAGAGGCCTCGTGCGGGAATTTATGATATGACTCTGTTCCCAAGGCAAATTGTTTGACTGTTTATTTCCGGAAAAGACATGTCTAGTTTTGGTTTTGAAATGATATTGGTGCATGTACTATGAAATGTGTAAGCGATTGGTTTGCCTTGAATACTTGTACTAGCGTAATTACTAACCCCGTTGGGGGACCCATTTTGGGGAAATTCTTGTTATGGATTTCAGGTTATGTTCAGCCAGACGAGCGGGCGCTGGGATGGTACGAGGATGTCGGCCAAGGTTGTTGACATGTGCAATTGAGTCTTGTTATTTCCTACTGTCTCTTTTGATGTGGATGTTTTCCAAATTGTAAACTTATAGATTGTACTCGCGAGTACTTAGGCTTTTCCTTTCGGATTGTGTTTGGACTTCGTTGGAGTTACTGTATTTGTCGGTTGATGTTTATTATGCCGGTTGTACCGGACGTGTTGTTTTATGTTCTTGTTGTTAACAATTGTTTCCTTGCTAACCGAGACGGTTAGTCGAGAGGTGTTTTCTTGTGTTAGCCTGGTGGATCCCATGTAGGGGTCCACGGCGCTATAATACACCTCGAATATCTTGGGGGTGTTACAGATATAACCGACCAATCAAACTTAGCGGCTCAATGATATCTCAATCATACGAAACCAACCATTACAATTCAAACAATATGAATATAAGCCGCAATTCGATGATCATAATCAACAATCAATACAACCGATCAATAACCCCAACGGTTCCACAATTATCTTGATTAAACATAAATCCGAACAACCCGGACTAATCAATTACGAATTCACAACCACAAATGCGATTACAGATATGAATGTAAAGGAAATCATATTCGACGATCAATCACAATCTTTCCGGATCCCAAATTGTTTATCATTATTTGTATTTCACCAAGAACATACGAATTCTACCACCAAAATCAACATGACCTAACGAATATTCGATTTTCATATCTAAAAATACAGATAATTCAACATACGATCATCTTGATATGTTAAATTCATCAAGGAGTTCCTCAAGAACACTAAATGATTCGAAAACCTTGTTCATAGCCATCAAAACAACATCATTCGATATCCTTTAACATGTAGATAATCATCTAATTCAAAATCCAAGTCATTTATCATCATATCATTTCAATATACACCTCACATAACCTCAAGAATCATAACAAAAACACCCTAATCATCATTATACGAAGCAAATACGGATAACAATACCAATAATCCGATATCAAGGTGTAGAGTTTAACAACATACCTCGAGAACATGAACAATACCATCAAACACCTCAAGGATCAGCCATATCTCCATATTCAAGCCTCCAATCCATGTTTCCAAGATGGTAATCAAGGTAGAAGAGGTTAAATCTCACTAACATGCTCAGAGGGACGAAGGTTGTAGGAGGAAAGGTTTTTCTATCGTGAAGAAATGAGAACCCGATCTTCATTTTATAAACTGCATTGTTCATTACGTACGTTATCACTCAACATTAACGTGCGTAATGCTCTCTAGCGTACGCTGCACATCCAACATAGCGTACGTAACATCATTCCAGAACTCACTGACCTGTTTCGTTCATTTGGTTACGTACGTAATATTTCCTTCATAGCGTACGTAATAGAGCCGTTGACTTGCTACAGTAACTTACCCTCTTAACGTACGTAATACACCCCACATAGCCTATGTAATGCTCGAGGTTGACTCGCCTGTCCACATCCGTACCGAAAGCTGCCGACACCAGGCCCCACCTGCCGACCACAACTCGGTCCTATCCTATTCCCTTTGTTACGTACGTAATCCCTTATGCATAATGTACGTAAAACATGTAACTTAACGTACGTAAGTCCTTAACGCTAGCGTACATAATGGCCTTTTATACTTGGCCAAAATCCAACTGTCCTGTCCATCTCGACATACTGGATACATATACGCACATACTGAATACATATGCTCGTCCCAATATCATTCTCATACGATACTTCTAATGCACGATACCTCGAATACAACTGTCGACCAAGTACGGCAATTGTACAAATACTCATACAGTATATCTGATATCGAAAAACACATCAAGCATGTAATATCCTAGAATTAAAAATAACCTCGATAGACATACTGGCACGACCGTCACAGTCCCCAAAATTATTCACCCATACTGTGTCGGTCCCACTCTGTACAGTACAACTTAGATAACATAATGCGAAAAATCATAGCAAAATTCTAGGATATTACACCAATGGTCATCCACATAGGAGCAAAATATTCATTAAAATCACTACATACACAACTACGTGACTTTAACTAAAACTGTCTATGTATCGTTCACACAAATTGATACTGGGACCACAACTTTGGCCATTCACATAGATTGGCTTTAGCTCCTTCGAATTGCTTCTTCTCATACAGATTGAAGCTTTGTCTTTAATGCTATTCTTCCAACACAGGTTGAAACTAGCAAGGACTTAGTCCATGCAGGGCTAAGGTTGATCAATGGTAAAGATGGTAGAACAAGTTCAAACAACAACTGTATGTTTTGACGAGCGATTCCTATATGCTGTGCTGTTTGCGTAGAGGACTTGTATATTTCTTCTCCTAGATAATGTTATATGCTCAAGAAATATACTGCTCTTTCTTAGATTGATTGTCAAAGTTATTTGTAAAATGTATTGCGCGAAATTCAGTAAGTAAAGTTAAGTACCGTCCTCTTGCTTGGGGCTATTTATAACTTTAGAAATAGATCCATTATAAATGTAGTTGTTGGCCAGTTGGTGAGAGTAGACGTCTCTGATTGGCAGATGCAGAATGTTTGAATTAAGGGCGTTTTACATTTAATGCTTCATACATTCTTTTTGACTTTGCATTTAATGCTCCTCAATGCGTTCAGATTGTTATCTCTTTCGGCCGCATTAAATGCTGTCCCATCAGCATTAAGTGCTGCTTTAACCATGAATACTTTATGAATAAACAAAATTTATTTCACAACTGTTTAAAGCTATTCTTCAGTCCTGTTGGATGTGTTTTACTTTTCTTAAGTAAAACTCCTACAGCAAGATTGCTGTATCCAACTCTCTTCAACTTTTGTTGTATGAAGATGTAAACTCTGTAGGATCGGACTCTGTAGGAAGAGGTCTTGCTGTATGGATATGCTGTACGGAGTTTCCTACCAGCTTCCATACTTAGCGAATTGCTGAATCTAAAGACTTCTTGCTGTATGATGGCGATTATCAAAACATGTTGTGTTTATCCCAATAATTTCCCCCTTTTTGATAATGCCAAAACTCCTAGATACAGAGAGGCTGTCTTCAAGTTTTTTGTTCGAAAGATTCTGATCTTCATGACTTAGTCTAAAAATTTGAACTGCTCGCAGACAAGTTCTAAAATGAAAATCCTACAGGACTAAGTGTATTACAACTTAACTTATCAATATCCAAGACCTCATCGTGAATATCCCGAAGGAGTTTCATTGATCGGCGTGTTGGGTATTTAGATCATTGACACTATGGACCAGCTTCCCAACCACTGTGGTAAGACCGTCAATTTTGTGATCGTGATCAGTAAGTTTGGAGCCTGTGTACTCAAGGGCGGTGACAGTTTTTGCTTCAGCAACACGAAGCTTTTCTCGCTCTTGCTTCAGGTTTCGCTCCTAATGCTGTCTTAGTTGGTTAAGGGCTTGCCACAGTGCTGTTGGCATGAGGCGAAAAGCCTCTTCCATATTGTTAATGGCCTTTTTCAGCTTCGGGAGCTCATCCTGAGTTGTTTTGTGCATCCAGTCTAACTCCTTTCCGACGTCATACATGGCCTTTTCGGCATCCTACAGAAATACAGTCTGTGACCGATGGCTTGAAGTTGCTCAATTCATGCTTCAGTGCGTGGAGAGCCATGGCGCGTAATCTTTGAGTCTGATGGTTCTCCGAGCTGTCTAAGAACCACGTTGTGACGGGGTTTCCGTGGTCTGTCGACAGGGAGGAAAACGTCATCAGATTTAGAGTGGGAGCCTGTAGAGATAGGAGATTCAACCTGTTCGGAAGCAGGATCTTATGAAGGTTGAGCTACAGGGCCTGTCTGGGAGACAGAAGGAACTGATTCCTCCTGCCTTGCTTGGTTTTCAGTAGTCGGAACTACATGAGGGACTGATTCCTTCCACCGACTCTCAGCTTCCACCTGTTCTGGAAGAGGGACTTATTCCTCTTGGCGGACGGCGTGGGTGGCTTCTTCTTGTTGTTATATCTTCTGGACAGATGCATCATGTACAGAATGATCTTCCTGTAAAGTAGAAGTAGTGGGTGACCTTCCTCCTGTTTCTGTTCTTCATGGGCTACTTCCTGTTGTGGGGGCGAGGACTGATGTTTTTTAGAGGACTAGTTGTCCACCCGTGCGATGCACGGTAAAGAATATTTAAAATCAATACATAGAAGAATAGTAAATTAATATTTAAGTTATAATAAATATATTATGCACGAAATTTTAATTACTAATACACACAATATATTACAAATGACGTATGATACTCTTGATGAAGTCATAAATTATAAATTTCTGAAAACTTCCCTATACACAACATTAATAGTTGTGTTGACATGTTTTTTCTCATCATCACAAATTAGAACTTTCAAACCTTTCCTATTTGTGACTCTGGAAAAAGCAACATATAATTGATCATGACTAAAAACAGGCTTACGCAAATATAGACCAACATTTGTTAAGGATTGTCCTTGACTTTTATTTATTGTCATGGCATAGGAAACTGAGATAAGAAATTGACGCCGTTGGAATTTGAAAGGCACTTTTGATTCAGAAGGAGTCATGGATAATCTAGGAATCAACACTAGTTCACCTGCACTTGCTCCTGTCATGATCTTTGCTTGGAGAACATGGTCTCCAAGCCTAGTGAGGAGTAATCTTGTACCGTTGCACAAACCCCGACTTGGATCAATATTCCATAGTAACATCACTGGAGTCCCAACTTTTAAATTTAGCTCATGATTTGGTACGCCAGAACATTTAATTCCATTGTGGAATTCAGGAGTGTGGACATTTGTCAAATCATCTACAGCCAAATCTGACTTACTTGCACTATCAGAGCTCAAATATGGACGACTATCTCCAGTATTTTTTTCTATCATGTACTGATTTATAGAATCAACGACATCCAAAGTGGGCGCTAATATAGCTCGTTGTTGTAGATATTCTGGATCGTGAATTCTTTCAGATAAGTTAGGATACGTACTTTCAACAATAGTTGCAATTGGATCAGGCCCATTCTGCAAGAGTATATCATCGGGAATCTGTATTACAGAAGATCCGTCGTCTCCTTCTCCAATTGTTCCATTTCCAATATCTTGTAACCATTCTGAAAATTCAGCTAAAGCAGTAGCATCACTTTCTGAACTGACACTTTGCAACCTCATATTTTTTGTCAACCGAAGAACTTCGCAAGAATTCCAGATATAAGATGCGTTAATAGTTGCATTTACTATATCTTGTCTTCGTCCTTTTGGTATAACTGGAAGTATTTGACGAAAATCCCCACCAAACACAACTGTCTTGCCACCAAATGGCTTTGTAGCATTTTCAATGTCAACGCACTTCATCACATCCTTCATACTTTTGTCCAATGCTTGAAAGCAGAATTTGTGCATCATTGGAGCCTCGTCCCATATAATGAGCTTTGCCTTCACAATCAATTGAGCCAACTCGCTGCCAAGCTTGATATTGCATGATGATTTTTCATGTGGAGTTAAAGGAATCTTAAAGCGAGAGTGAGCAGTTCGACCTCCTGGAAGAAGCAATGATGCTATTCCACATGAAGCGACGTTCAAAACAACATCACCTTTAGATCTTATTGCCGCAGACAAAGTTCTCCAAACAAAAGTTGTAATATCCGCATTTTTCTTTCCCTTGTATTCTTTTCGGAGTATTCTTGGTCGTAGTGACCCTCGTGTACCTTACAGTGTATCTTTCCCGTCATCTATTGATCTGATTCTCGTTATTGTTGTTCGGAACCGCTGTTTCGGGGTTGCCGTGGATTCTGTCTATGTTTTGATGCGTATTGAGATGTTCCGTTTGATGTTTCATCCATATTCTGGTGTTTTGGGACCGTTTATATTCTGTCCCTAGCGCACGCTAATTTTTCTGCATAGCGCACGCTAGAAGCCCCTTTGTAGCGCACGCTACGTTTACTTAAAGCGCGCTAGCGAAGTTAGCCCCAGGAGTGGCAGTGCATTGACCCTGGACTATCGGATTAGCGCACGCTACCTTGTCTGGCGCACGCTAATGGCGGGAGACTAGCGCCGCGTTAAGTTGTTCGGTAGCGCGCTAACGTGGCATCGATCTTGGGCCGATTTACTCCGAACTTCGGTCGGGCGCCGAGTAGCGCACGCTACGTTTGTACGCTAGCGCACGCTAACGGTCGAGGTGAGTTTTGGGCGGTTAGCTTCGACTCGGCTGATGTCCGGGTAGCGACGCTATTGGTCGATAGCGCGCTACCCGTGAGGTTATTAGCGCACGCTACGTTTGAGTAGCGCACGCTACGGCCAAAAATCGCTCTTGGATCGACGCTAACTGTAGGGATTGGAATTTTATCCCATTAGCGCACACTAACCTTGAGGTTTTAGCGTGCGCTAACACTCCCTGGCTATATAAACCAGGGAGTTGACCGAGATAATCATAATTTCTCATTTCTTCCTCTCTCCGCGGCGAAGGCGATTCCGGGGCAATTTTCTTGGCGATTTCTTCCTCCAATCATCTCATCCAACATCTTTCTTGAGTTCTTGGAGTATTATAACAACATCAACACGAATCTTTCATCCTAATCCAAGGTAAACCTCTTAGAACCCTACTTTTGGGCGATTTGGGGGTTTTGGGATTTTCCTCCGATCCATTCCATTTTGTTGGTGGATTCATGATGTATATGATTAATCTTGTTGGTATAATTAGTTTCCCTACGGATTCATGGTATATTTTCATGGTTTTGCGAAATCGAGAGGGTTTGGTTGTGGTCCGCCCTCGTTGTTATTTTTATACGAATATACATGAATCGTAGGTGGATTTTCGGGTGTATTCCATTTCCGTAATCGTTTAGGAGTGGTTGTGATTGTGTTATTCGAATCGTTAGGTTCATTCGACGGTTCCTCGCGGTCGTGCTTGATTCTTCCATTCCGTTCTTGTCATCGTCTATCAATCGAGGCAAGTATCCTTATGAACTTACAATCTTGACATAGTAGTTTTGTGTGAGAATTGTGTGTGTGTGTGTATACTCACTACGGGTTAGATCCGACGGGGTCTCGGTAGGGCTCCACGAAGCTGTGGAACCGCGAGTTGCTTTTAACCACTACGGGTTAGATCCGACGGGGTCTCGGTAGGGATCCACGAAGCTGTGGGTCCGCGGTTAATTGTGGTGCATTTTACAAATGTGGTTTGATTATTGGCATTTCCAGAAATGAGTGTTTTGGAACTATGATTTCTTGATTGCATGCATTACTATATGTGTAAGATGTAAATTGTTCATTTGGTTACTTGTACTAGCGTAATTGCTAACCCCTCTGGGGACCCATTTTGGGGAAATTCGTTTTATGAATTTCAGGTCAGGTTCATCGAGACGAGCGGGCGCTGGACCAGTACATGGATGATGGCCGTGCATGATGATTGTGCACGAGTGACGTCTTAGTGTCTTTTATCTTTTCATCTTTTGTGGTCTTTGAACTAATAGTAGTACTCGAGTACTTAAGAGTTCTTGTTCGTCCGGATTGTATTGTTGCCTATTATGTTTGTGTTGGTTGATGATGTTATGTTTGACCGGTTGAACCGGGTGGATTATTCTGTTTTGCGTCTTTATGACATGGTGTTATTTTGTCGTTTCTGTGAGTCGATGTGTATGATGCTGTTTAGCCTGGTGAATCCCATATAGGGATTCACGGCGCTGTAATATACCTCGAATATCTTGAGGGTGTTACAAAAGTTTTACCAGTACCTCCATAACCATAAAGGAAAAAAGTTTTACCCCTCTCTGCCTCTGTTGAATCCATTATTTTATCAAAGACAATGCGTTGCTCGTCCGTCAACTTTGGGAGGAGCTCTTGTAGCTCCTTCTCTAGTAAGGACCAGTCATACTGCAATTCCTCATGTAACAATCTGTTTTGATATGCTGAAATATCATTGAAGTCAGGCAAAGGCATTGTTTCAAAGTTTCTCAGACTACTTCCACACCTTCTCAGTGAAGACTCAATTTCAATGAGAGCAAGGTTCTTAATTTGAGCATCTGTTAACCTTATATCTACAATGTAATATAATAAAAATTATTTCAGTATATATAATTAAATATGACAATAGTAAACATTGAATATTAACAAAAAAAAACATAATTATTAAAATATACCTTGTTTGTGATAAAATTTTCTTTGATTGTACAGAATATCGTCTGCCAAATATTCCCAACATTTTTCCCAAACAAATTTTGGTCTGCCCATACAATTCTCTATCAACAAAGTTGCAAACATAGTACGTAAAGAATGCGCAGACGCCCAAAAACTTGCTTCAGTTAATCCATCAATACACTCAGAATCATCCTCCAAAAGACCAAATGCGTAACACGCATCTCTATATGACTCATACTGTATATGATGTGCTATTTTCATATCATTATGACATTTAGCTCCACGAATAACATTGATCAAACATCTAAGATAATAAGAATCACCAGCTCCTGGCGGCACATAGTAGGGTCTTCCTAAAGAAAAACCTTGACGTCTGGGAACCCATTTCTTGCCTTGTTGTTTCCATACAAAGTACTGAGGATATTCTGCATAAGTTAGATTATTGCCATGAGGAAACTCAATATTTGCCTTAAACCAAGCTTCAAACTTGCTTGTGTTGAAAGATTGATGATCAATAACAACCTCCATGTCTTGAGTTTCTGAAAAAACTACACTTTGCTCTCCTGGAAGATGAAAACTCAACCGTTCAACAGGTGGATCTCTATATGCTATTTCAAATTTAATATCCTCCACATAGATTCACATGGCGAAATGTATCTACAGTCATAGTACATATGTACCTCGTCAATTACTTTACTACTTTCGACATCCTTCTTGCTCTTCAAAAACTGCGCAGTTGCACGATCACATCCTTTGTTTATGTATTTGAACAAATACTTAATAGACCGTGATTGGTTACACCATTCCATATTCATATGAGCTCCATACTTTAACAAAAGATAAGGATTATGCGGAACTACAAATCTATTATCAATAGGCACTCCATTTTTCATGATAATTCTACCAGTATCTCTTCTTTTATAGATCGGGTAGCCTTCATCACTAAAAGTAGTACAGTCTACGAATTCTTTAGGGAAGAACTTGGTACAACCATTTTCTGACATGCATGGAGCATTCTTATTAGCAACTCCACACGGACCATGAATCATGAAATTCTCCAAAGCACCGTAGTATGCAGGATAAATATTTACATCTGGAATTTCGGCTGATATGATCCTGTCTATATCAACTCCAGTAGGAAATCTATCCTCCGCAGCTAGAAACAACAATATATGTGCATGCGGTAAACCTCGCTTTTGAAATTAAACTGTATATACAACTGCATGGATATTAAAAGCGATTAATGCAATTAAAATTGAGTCATCTAACTCTTGTTAAAAGAGAGTTACTAAACTTTGAAAATCACATGTTATTTCCATATTATTTAGTTTTGAAAAATTGAGGAAAAAGGATGATGGAATTTATTCCATCATAGACTTTATCTACCAATCAAAACTCTCTCTTTGTTATTTTTATTTCTTAAGTTTTAATATTATTTTACAATAATGTTAAATATTTTATTTCATGCATAGCATGAAAGGACATCTAGTATATATAAATGTACACACATGCATATAATTATAAAAGAATTATGGAAACAAAATTACCTACTTTACGACCAAATACCCGATTTTTCGCAAATCCTTGATTAATCCATCTAGTTTCATCTTAAACACTCTGCAAACAATATCGGGACGATCTTCGTGGTTCAAACCCTTTTTATCTAAATATCGAGAAATTTCGTGCCATTTAGGTTTGCACGTCAAGGTTATAAACAAATCAGATATCCACCCACCCACATATTGTCATTGCATCTTGAAAGTTCTGAATCATGTATCGGGACTTCCGGTGTATGAGGATGGCAATACTCTTGGTAAACCTTGAGTTGCTAAATTTGTCTCACCACGGTAAAATGCAGCCTCAAGTCCTTTGTAAATTTCACAACGGAGAGTTTTCTGATTAAGCTTAACCCATGTCAATCTTCCTGATTCTATAATGGTATATGAATCCACAATTAATTGTTGGGTCAATCTTCTTGAGGATAATATGGCACACTCTTCTCCATCTCTATCGTGAAATCTATAGGCGAAGAATTGTCTAGTACTCACACGTATTCTCTTCTTTTGTGCCGTACTTGTTGTGATTGATAATGAGATATCTTCCCTATATCCATCTTCTCCGTAAGGAAAGATAAGAGGGTACTGTAAACCAAGATAAGAAGCATGTAGCTCATTTATTCGCTTCAAATATCCAGTTTTTGTTTCCACGATGATATCCCGATTACCTAATGCGTCATCGAAGTCTCCTACAACCAGTGCTGCTACTTCATAAGCAGTTGGAAGGTTATACATTCGACCATCTTTATCTCTTCTTCCAATAAGCTTTAGCTTAACATTTGCCTCACTGCACTGTTGAATTTTGTCTCTTGCCATTCGAAAAGATTGCACTAAGATATTGTTCTCATCAAGCATTTCCTTTAATTTTTGAACAATATTTGCCTGAAGTCCATTTGAATTGCCACGTGACTGTCTGATACATTTGGATTTCAAATATCATTTAATGCAAGAACTTTTTTAGAAAATATATAATTTACCAAAAAGCAAACAAACCTAACGAGTTGATCCTATTCGCCACCTCATTTTCGGTATCATATATATACGGTGGGCAAACTTGAACTGATCTTACCGGCATCAAACTTCCAATCAAGTGGTAGTTTTGACCGTGCAATTTAAATATAGGTGGAGAAGTTCCCATATTAGGATTGCTATCAATTTTTCCTCCCAAAGATGTAAAAGCAAACATGCTATTGTAAGATCTTATATTTTTTATAAAATGGTTACTAATTTGAGTTTTCCCACTTAAAAGATCTACCAACAATTGTGGAGGTCTTTTCATCTTTGGAAGCTCAATTTTCCTTGAAGACAACATGTTGAGTAATTCGGTCTCGTTGACCCATAACTTGACCTTAACCTCTCATTATACCAAAACAAAGCTGCACAATACTCGCACTTATGGTCGGCATCACCGAGATCCCAATATTCTGAAATAAAGATGAATATTATAAGTGTCAATTTTTTTGAATTAATACATTTGATATAAAATATTAATTTATGTCTACATAAAATTTATCAAATAAGCACCTGTGGAGTTACAATGCCGATAACTTAAGTTTTCATCCCCATTTTGTAAGACAACAGTTGATGATTGTTCAAGTTCGGGTGGAGTTGGTAGATGACTAAACGAACAAATAAGTCAGTATATACATTTTTATATTACAATAATTAAATTAGTAGTACCTTGAATATTTCTGCATCATATTTTTGTTTCACGATATCCTGTAAAATATAAACTCTTACAAATTAAACAAGATTAAATGTAACAAAGAATAACATAAATGGTTACAAAACGATACCATAAATACTTATATTAATATGTGCTTTATATACATCACATGTTTGATAATATCACTATATATGAGTACAACTTTAAAAAAATTACCTTTGATATTTGAAGCGAAAACCATAATTGTACATTATTTTTTGCGTACAAATAGATTATTTACACTAATTATTTACAAACATCATTTCACCAAGTAAAAAAATTACATAAAAATAAATAACAACTTAATTATAAAATAAAGCCTATCTTGCCATAATCAATTAAAACAAAAAATACTAAAATCCATTTTACATTGTCCAATTTATTAAATTATTTAAACAATGAATGGGGCATAGAACACCAAATTTATATTAAAAAACGTGACAATGTTTAGCTAGCTAGAAATTTAGAATTTAAAAAAAAAAATATAAACAAATAATGCAGTAAATATAATCTTCATTTACCTGAATTAGTTCTAATTGAAGTACAATCGGCATTAACTCCAGTGCAAGCATTTGATTTAAAGCTTTTTATTCGTGCAGCATGCAACTTACCTGAAGTAGAAATTCCAAAACTTGTTATTGCATGACAAATAAAAAACATTATTACCACTAATATTGTTTTTTTATTATAGTAATAAGTTTAAAGAAAATAACAACAAATTTAAAAAAATTGAATAAAAAATACCCACTTGTGTCGATTGCAACTGGTATGGGAGATGATGATGATGATACTATTAATGTAATACCTCCATCAATGTAATATCCGGATTTATTACGGTGTATTTCATCTGTATTCAAGCCCTGTATTATTCGGATTTGTGGTTTTGATTATTGGAGTATGATATTTCTTGCATTGATATCATTATACATAAGTATAGAAACATGCAAAATTTCTCATGCAAACTCGTGATAGCGCACGCTAAGAATGTACCTTAACGCTCGCTATCGGACTACTATTAGCGCACGCTATGCAGATAGGAGTTGCGTGCGCTAAGAACTCAATTATTGAGCGGGACGGCTAGCACATGCGCCAGCCGGGACATGGGTCCGGATAAGATTCCCGCGGACGAACCCGGACAATTCTGAAGTCAACCATTATTAGCGCACGCTAAGGAATACTTAGTAGCGTGCGCTAACTTGTTAAAATGCAGAATATTATAAATGGGACAACAACCGTTTTGGCTTTCATTTCTTTCGCCTATTCTTCATCCTTGAGAGTTCAGAGAGCTGAAATAACCCTCCTACACACTTAGAACACATCTTGTTGGTATTTATATATTGATTATCACTTGGGAGTAATCTTTGAAGTGGAATAGCACCTTGGAGTGGCATACAACCAGCCGGAGTCGGATTCTACCTTACGGTTCAGTGATTTTCATCATATTAAGGTATGTTCAATCTATCTCCAGACTTAGAGTTGGATTCTAAAGAATTGGATGATCATGTTAGCGAGATATTGATTTTCATGAATGAATTATCCAAAGTATATCATGTTTGGAATATTGAGATGGTTAAGCCTTAAGTACCTTGATTATGATCATCAGGGTTCGAATCTTATTACATTGAACAAGTAAAGGAAGCTTCTATCATTGGTAATCCGAATCTAGTAGATGACTTCATAGCAATCTTGGACTTTACTTTAACATCATTATTGTTAGATAAATCTAAAGAATTTATCATGGAAAGATTTATCTAGTATAGATGGAACGTTTAACAACTTCAGCATGATAATATTGATTGATATAAAGGTGTTGATATCAACCGTTAAGCCTTTCGAATTGTCGTATGAAGATTTGTAGTCAAAATGGAATATGGTTTTATATTGGTATGCATATCCTTGAATCCGAAGTTGTCATTATCCGTAAAATCATTCATAAGAGTATGAACATGGTATTCATGGAGGTAACATGAATTATCCTGGAAGATTTCATTGTTTCGATACTGAAATGCAGGAACTGAAGAATCAATTGGAGGATTTGACCGAGAAAGGTTATATCCGACCGAGTGCGTCCCCGTGGAAAGCACCAGTGTATTGATTATCGGGAGTTGAATAGGGTGACGATCAAGAATAAATATCATCTACCCCATATTGATGATCTTTTGGATCAACTTCATGGAGCTTCAGTATTTTCCAAGATCGATCTAAGATTTGGATATCATCCGTTGCGAATCCGAGAGTCGGATATCACAAGGACGGCGTTTCGAACATGTTATGGTCATTATGAGTTTGTGGTAATGCCGTTCGGGTTAACTAATGCACCTGCGGTGTTCATGGAATTAATGAATCGAATTTTCATCAACTATTTGGATCAGTTCATGGTTGTCTTCATTGACGACATTTTGATTTATTCTCATGACCAAGAGGAGCACGAAGTTCACCTTCATCAGGTTCTTGACATGTTGAGATGAGAGCAACTTTATGGAAAGTTTTCCAAATGTGAGTTCTGGATGTTCGAGGTGACGTTTCTCGGACATGTAATTTCATCAGACGGTGTTCGTGTCGACCCTCAGAAGTCGGAGGCGATCCGAGATTGGCAACCTCCGAAGAATGTTAAGGAAATCCGAAGCTTTCTCGGATTAGTAGGATATTACCGGCGATTTGTGGAAGGATTTTCTAAAATTGCTCAACCCATGACGAACCTTTTGCAGAAGGATAAGAAATACACGTGGTGCGACGCATGTCAGCGGAGTTTTGAGGAACTCAAGAGTCGTTTGATTTCAGCGCCTGTTCTTTCTATGCCACAAGGAACGGAGGAATTCGTGGTTTATAGTGACGCGTCTGGACATGGTCTTGGATGTGTATTAATGCAGAACTGAAAAGTTATTGCTTATGCTTCACGACAATTGAGACCTTACGAGGTTAATTATTCGACCCATGACCTGGAGCTAGCATCTGTGGTGTTCGCATTGAAGATTTGGCGTCATTATCTTTATGGCATTACCTGTCAGATATTCACCGATCATAAGAGTCTGAAGTATATATTTACTCAGAAGGAGTTCAATATGCGACAGAGACGGTGGTTGGAACTAATCAAAGATTATGATATTGAGATACTATACCACCCGGGCAAGGCGAACGTTGTCACCGACGCCTTGAGTCGTAAGTACATTCAGGAGCAAATACTTGCTCGTTTAATAGTATAGAAGGAGCCTCAGCAGGAATTTCTGAGACCCGAGATCGGGGTCTGGTTACAGCGAGTGCAAGGGCAACTTTGCATGCTAGAGATTTCATCGCCACTTGAGGAGGCGATCAGAGTGAATCAGGGTTCAGACCCATTTTATCGCGCATCCGAGAGGATGTGGCTCAGGGGAAAGACCCTGGATTTGTGGTCCACAAGGATGGACTTTTGCGATTTAAGAATCAGTTATGCATACCGGGAGATGACGAGTTGAAAAACTCGATTTTGAGAGAAGCTCATGCTACCCCTTATTCCATTCATCCGGGGTCTAGCAAGATGTACAAGGACTTGAAACAAAATTACTGGTGGATTAATATCAAGCGAGAAGTCGCAGAATTTGTTTTGAGATGTTTAACCTGTCAGCAAGTCAAGATAGAACATCAGCGACCGGCGGGTATGCTGAAACCTCTACCTATTCTAGAGTGGAAGTGGGAAGATATTTCTATGGACTTCATCACGAGTTTGCCGACGAGTCGTCGTGGCATGAATATAATTTGGGTAGTTGTGGACCACTCAACTAATTCAGCTCATTTCCTTAAGATTAAGGATACGTGGGGTCCCGAGAGACTTGCCCAGTTATTCATCAAAGAGATGGTGAGATTGCATGGTACTCCTAAGAGTATCGTTTCTGATCGTGACGGGCGATTCGTGTCATATTTTTGGAAATCAGTTCATCGTGCCATGGGAACTCATCTTAATTTCAGCACAGCTTTTCATCCTCAGTCCGACGGACAATCATAGAGGACTATTCAGACATTGGAGGACATGTGAGGGCATGCGTCCTCGATTGGAAAGACGATTGGGAAGCCCAACTACCGTTGATTGAGTTCACGTACAATAACAGTTGGCATGCTTCGATTAAGATGGCACCTTACGAGGCCTTGTAAGGTCGTCGTTGTCTATCTCCTTTGTGTTGGGATGACTTATCAGAATCAATCGGCACCGAGCCCGATATGCTTATAGCCGCCCGTGATAAGGTAGCTTTGATCAGGAGTCGTTTGTTGACCACTCAGAGTCGACAGAAATCATATGCAGATAATCGTCGTCAACCATTAGAGTTCGAGGCATGTGACCACGTTTTGGTCAAGGTATCCTCGAGTCGAGGTATCTTCCATTTCGGGAAGTGGGGAAAGTTGAATCCGAGATTCATTTGGATCGAGTAGGCAGTCTGGCCTATCGATTGGCTTTACCTCTGGCATTGAGCCGAATTTATAATGTGTTTCACATCTCTCAGTTGCGGAAGTATGTTGCTGACCTGAGTCACATACTTCACTTCGACGAAATCGAGATCGCGGATGATCATTCGTATGAGGAGCATCCTATACGAGTCTTAGAGCGGCGAGTCAAGCAGTTGAGGAACAAGACGATTCCTTTGGTCAAGATTCAGTGGTCTAGACATGGAGTCGAAGAGGCTACTTGGGAAACCGAGGATAGTATGCGGGAGAGTTATCCCGAGTTGTTTGACCCTTAGTTTCGGGGACGAAACTCATTTTAAGGGGGAGTATGTAATACCCGATTGTAATTCATTCAATAATTATCATTTAGTAATTATCACTGTCGGCAAATTCACTCATTAATAATCATTCATCATTCATGATTCTTTCACTTGTATTCTTCGTTGGCATATTTTAGCCGTGTACCAGTTACCGATCATCATTCATCTTCGTTTGAGAATCGAGACGAGAGTATTATCATAATCATCGTGATTGGTAGTCTTGTGTTGGAAGTATCATCTATCGCATGTTTTGGATTCAATTATATCATACAAGTATGGTATGTTGGATCATTCAGTGATGTGTGTCGAGTAGACGGATTGTCTTTCGTTGACGTCCAGCAGCAAGTTACGGCTGTAACATGTTTGCATTACGGCCGTAACATATATTCGTTGTTTTCAGGACAGTTCGGACGAAGAGGACTTGCGGCCGTAAGGGTTGCGGCATACGGACGTAAGTTGAGGCAGGTATGGCCATAAGGCTTAGCCGGTTACGGTCGTACGATTCGAGAAGGGTGTTCCGGTCAGTTTCGACGAAGGCTTCATACGCCCATAAGTTTTGCCGCGTACGGCCGTATCAGTCGAGTTATGCCCGTAAGGCATGTGCGGTTACGGCCGTATGTCTGTCGGCAGATTTTTCGACGAGGTCGAGTTACGTCCGTACGAGATGGATGGTTACGGCCGTAAGGCCGTTGACTTGGGGATGTTACGGCCGTAAGTAGGCCGAGTTACGGCCATAACAATGGCAGTACTTAAGTACCTGGACGGGTTTTTGAGATCATTTTTCTCATTTCTTCACTTGAGTTCCGAGAGAGAAGTTCTTGGGAGAGATTTTCTTCATCACATCACTTGGGTAGGAGTGCTCTAAACTTATATCTTGGATTGAGAAGCTTGGATAGTCGATTTAAGACGAATTCACCGAATCGAAGTATTTGAATCTTCAAAGGTAAATTCTTCAACATCTTAGATTTCGATTTTGAGTTGGGATATGATGTTTTGGATGTGATAATCATGATATATGAAGTGATATACTTGTGATTATGAATTGTTAAGGATTATCATCAGATTATTTGAGTTTATTCAAGAACACCTTGAATATTGATTTGGATTTGGGGGTTTTCGATTAGATGTTTTTGAAATCTCGAATTGGGTATTCATTTTGGATTATTGATTGTGTTGAAGATATTTTGTTGGATTGAAACACTCCTTGGAGGTTTGATATGGATATAATTTAGGTTGATTTTAAACAATCGAAGATTGGTTACAACGTGTTTGTTATAATACCTAATAAACTTGGATTATTCATATTGACGTTTTAAGTGACTTATAATCGTACTTGATACGTATATTGAACGAATTGTGGGTAATTATGTTATTCAAGGTTGTTCGAGCGACCGACATCTCATTGTAGGATGTTTGTCCGAGGAAGGACACTCTTCACCGATGTTGAGTAAGTTAATTCTTACTCGGTTAAAAGGATACTCATTCCTTTCGTTGTTGTTCATTCATAAATCATAATCATTCATAGTGTACTAATCATGTTGAGACTTGTAATTATCAAAATAATCATTTCATTCACGAGGAACGACGGTTCTAATCATTTCAATGAGCTATCATTCATTTCATTATTATGTCATCCCGGTGAGTCATTCTTGACCTTTGTCGTATTGTTATTCATTAATGTTCATTGGTCACTTTTGCTCTTGTGGCCTTCTGGATTCATATTGCATGGCCGGGTGGGGATGTGTGGAATTTTTAGTCGGGCACATGATAGTCGTGTGATCGGGTTCATCGACACATTGGACTGTGCACACGGTAACGTACCTCCATGAGACTAATTAGGTACAGGGGCGGGTGTGTCCGAACACTCGTCTTGTGCACTTGCACATACCATTACGGGCGTACTATGATGCCTCTCTTCATCTTAATTTCATAATTAAGATATATCATGATTGTGTTTATTCAACTCTTGAGGATTGTTGTTCTGTGTAACTGACCCTGTTGGGGGATGTTGTTTTCAGGTCATGGCAAGGCTAAAGCACGGGAAGAGAACGTTGACGGCAAGGAGTCCCAGTGATACTAGTAGGGGGCCCTAGTCATTTCAGTCATTCGTGTTTCTTCATTTTATCTCCGCGGCAGACTTCCGTTCGAATACTCATTTTTATTCAATGTTGTATATTTTATCTTCATATAAAATATACATGTATTCTGTATTATCGTGGGTCTGTTGTACTTGAAACTCCTCATCGGAGTAATTGCTGATATAATGTGGTTCGGTAGTACAATTATATTATTTAAGTCACTAATTTTCATTCGCCTGGTCGGTCCCAGTCGGGGGTCCACGGCACTGTAATAGTCGCCTAGTTTGGGGTATTACAATTACGGTTAAATCGGACAAAACCAAGCAAAACCCCCAATTTCCCCAAACTAGGATTTTTAGAAAATTTGACCTGATTCGCTTGATCAAAGGATGTTATAGAAGGATTAATCAATGATATGAACTCGAGGACTTCATGAATTCATCGCCTGACAATATGCCTTCGACCTCTCCAAGCCTCCAGGGACGCACGGGCAGACACGCATGAGCGGCCGGTCGTGCGTCGGGTCGTGCGCGCCCATTGTCAGCAATCTGTCGGGACACACTAGCACCGGGCATGAGCACCTGCTCATTCGCGTGTAGTCAAGGCCGCACTAGCGCCGGATCGTGCGCCCTGTTTGTGCGTCGTGCTCGTGCGTGGCCGGCAGTGACTGTCCATCAGTTTGCCTGTTCCGCACGAGTGCCGCACGAGCGTAGGCTCGTGCGCCCTGCTCGTGCGTACCTGGCCGGTCACTGCCGCACCTGGCCTGGCCGGCCGGTGCCCAGCCGCCAAGACTTGACGACCCGAAATCTAAAAATGCGCCGAACGAACACGATGAAACGCTCGTGGACAACATCATCGATCCGAAACGAAACACCATATAACAAATAACCACACGCGACCAAATAAACACAAAAATCAATTGTCGAGAAAAATAATACCGACACTCGGCAACCGAGAAATATCCGAAAGAATCCAAAATAACCGAAATGAAAATCTTGTGTATTACACTCTACCCCACTAATAATAAGTTTCGTCCCGAAACTTAAAATAAAGGCCAACAAGAAGAAAACAAGCATGTAGCAAGAAAAACAATTGTCAAGGATCTCCACTAGTTGATGTTGACATCAGTGTTGAAGCCTGAGTCCGAAATGCACCAAATACTCCCTCCCAGTACTGGACTCGATGCACTTCGTGTGCACCATTATAGCAAGTCACAGGAGGCTTCTTACAATACGCACAAACATGGTTCAGAACGTTACAGTTGAAACACCTCGGCGCACCACCATGATACCGACTTGGAACCCTTTGATCATCTGATCGATGGCGAAGTTCCCACAAATAATCGACACGAGGGTCGAGGTTTAGGAACTCCAGTTCCTTTACCTCATGATGAATCTCGAGGAGTCTTCTGTTTTCTTGCCGCGGACGTAAACTCCACCAACGTTAACCATCTCAAACGCTGGATCTCCACTACCATCGATATGCTCTCCAGCTACTTTCTTTGATCACGCGATTGGTCTTCACGACCATACAATAGGCTGATCGGTGCTCGATAACGAATGAGTTACCTTACCACGTTCATGGTTACTACCACGACCACAATCTCATTTCTTCGGCATACCGAACATACAATCGCCAGATACAATAAAACATGACATCGCAAAACAACATACCGAAATACCAACTCCGCACAACATGGCAACAAACAACAACACGACAAAAATATCCATTCCGCGTAATTACACGAATATAAGAAATACCGCCGCAACAATCATAACTTATAGTCATAGACCAATCACATAACCATACATTACCGACACAAACACGGTCGTAACAAACTACATTTTATTGTAGTCAATCATTCATAACATTATTTCTTTAAAACTCCAAGAGGTATTATTAGTCTGAATAATATCATTTACAAATTCTTGGATTCGTTTGATTTTCCAAAAAAAAATTTGAGAATACTTTTAATACCTCGGCTGTTTTATCAAGACCATAAATCATATACATCATAATTGTTTCGTTATGAAATCATTTGCCAAACAATATTTTGGGTATCAAATTCCTCGAAAATAGTTTCCTCAATATAACCATTTCCCCATGTATCATCATCATTAGCAACACATAGGGCAACCACATGTTACCACATAACACCAAACATACAAATATCATCGCACAATTAACCCGTACTCCCAGAGGTTCCGCCGAACCATCCCCGGGTGGGAAACCACTCATACTCGCACTAATCATTTCCATGGATCCACGATCATGTCGGAATAACATCATAGAAGTTACAAGCAAATCAACCCATGTACTCACAAAATTTAGGTGTACAGCCGAAATTCGCTAGCGAGAGTGCCAACACAACAAGTATATCAAGGCAACTCGGCCTCATACACAATCACATTAGTCTCAACTCTAGTCTATCGCCTTAAGCGATAATCCAGATCATACACACACTGTAACTTAACGCACGTTTGGCCTACGGTTAACGTGCATTAACTAACTCAATTCATAAAATCTTTCCAAATCCAAATTTTAAAGTCTAAGTCGAGTCAAATTTTTCATCTTTCACTTTTATTTTGAAAATAAAAGTCACATCTTTATTTTAAAATACAAAAGTTTTATGGTGTGAAAGATTTTTAAAATCGTATACTCAAGTCATTTGAAAATAAGACCAATACGTTAAAATCATTCTCAAAAATTCTCCCATCAATGACAAAGAAAATTCTCGATGGTAATATTTTTACAAAATGATCAAAATACCTCGAAACATTTCTTTCAAATATCGTCACCAGGTCTCTCCCGAAAATACGAGGTCGGCTTACCAAAAATTTTAATCATTTTTCAAAATCCACACAAAGTCGCCAATTAACAGCATTGTCAAAACCTTTTGAAAATGGATTTCTCCACAACATACTCAAGCTCAAGAAAAATCTTTCAGAAAAGCGTTTTAAACCTATACGCAGCGGACATAATTAAGAATTATCGAACTTGAAACCACATGCCTAATTGGCAAACAAGATTACAAATTTAATCAAATATGATTCGTAAACACCAAGTTCAAACATACATTAATACCATCCATCCGAGTCCCTCACAAACTCTACCGTTGTTACAGTCTCTGGAACACATTAAGGTTCACAATTTTCATATCATATTGCACCTCTCGGTGCCTAAACCATCATTACATTCAACTCAATATACAAACGGCGTACCACGAATATCAAACACGAATTCCATTTCACAACAC
This sequence comes from Orobanche coerulescens, assembly GCA_033398695.1. Taxonomy (NCBI): domain Eukaryota; kingdom Viridiplantae; phylum Streptophyta; class Magnoliopsida; order Lamiales; family Orobanchaceae; genus Orobanche; species Orobanche coerulescens. The sequence continues at coordinate 142,446,024 of CM065802.1, read as the reverse complement.
CATACAAACAAAATTATGCACCATAATTATCACACATAAAAGAGGAGACTGATACCTCGCATAAAAGAGGAGACTTACGTCCACAGGTCGCACGAAGATGACGGTTGCCCACGATACTATTCTCAACCAACAGCACATCCGACATATTGTGACTAAGCACAACTCAACTTGTCACCCGACAACTCGAATGACATGACAATACACTACTCGACAAATCATGACTCGACTCAACTCGACAACCTAGGTTTCCACAACCTAAGCTCCGATACCATAAATGTAACACCCCCAGACCATATGGGAATATTACACGTCGTAGACCCTCCCCGCGAGGACCAACCAGGCTAAACAACACAGAACTACCAAAAACTTAACTGATCGGAGTCAATCATTACAATAATACAGACCATTAAGGTCAATTACAATACAACCACACGGACCGATGAGGTCACACGACTAACGCAAACGAGTTGAAATACAACTCTTTACAATAAATACCCACGCAGGGGAAAAGATACTCAACAGCGGAAGTCTGACTATAACTTGGTCGATACAACATAACCCGACCAACTCTCAACTCTTGATTAGTATCGTAGCTCGTCACTTCTTGTGCAGATCCTGTGACTGCTCCTCCGAACCAACATGTACCTGGACGCAAAACAGACATCCACCTCCCGATTACTCGGGGGTTAGTAAAACTCCATTGTTTTACTAGTGCAAGTATAATAGTATACGAAATGTATCAAACAAAAAGCAATCACGAATCAAATACAACAATCAATTGTCAAAAACATTCCCGAGAGGTTTTATTAATCCGAAAACAAGTGATGAAGTCTTTAAAATTAAATTCGGCATCTCAGGAGTTTGTAATGTATAAATTCTTTTGGACCTCGAGTCCCAAATTACGAAACCTCTTTCGAAAAATCATTAAGGCCTCAGCCCGGTTCTTGATTCAAAACACATTAGTGAAAATATCATCACGAGTTAAATATTTAACATCAAAACATTATCCACACAATCACTGTTCGTACTCGTCAAGTAACGAACTCCGGAGGTCACAACGGACCATACCCAGTTCCACACACTCACTATTCGTACACATCATGTACCGAACTCCATAGGTCACAATGGACCGTACCTGGACCACACACAATGTTCGTACACCTCATGTACCGAACTCCAGAGGTCACGACGGACCGTACCTGGACCACACACACACATCCCAACACATACCAAACAACGCAACAAGTCACCACGAACAACACACCCTAATACAAACATGTTCGAACCTCCAATCATACACCAAAATACATGTCCAAGCGTATAATCAATCCAACACAATAATCATAATCATCGCCATACCTCAAACCCAAGCAATCAAGCCCAACATGAATCACGCAACTAAATTGACCAACACAACTTCACAACATTAAACAAACAAGAATATCATTAATACCAACAAACATTCGAATAATCAAATCGCACGAATCATATCCACGAAGATAAACCAAATCATCGTAAATCCAATATATAAGCACATTCACAAGATACAAATCGTATAAGTAGAATACTTGCCTCAATAATCGATACCGAACACTCCGAAGAACACAGTTCAAACGGGAAGCCTCGGACCCCGAAGAAGACAACGAACGGAAGGGTTCCGACTCGAGTTCTTCACAAGGATTTCGTTCCTAAGACATATCATCAATAAATCAACGACCGAATAAAGGAGTAATAATCGCATAACGCCCGAATCCCCCTCTAAGACCTTTTATCGGACACCTTCAAGGCGTCGATTAGGAACTCGACAAAACGACGAATCCTTAGTAATCAAACCATGGAATCACAAGGAAAATGATAAAATACATCTAAATAATCATCAATCCGTCCACAAATCTAGGTTATTATAGTTAAATCGGACAAAAACAAACAAAACCCCCAATTTCCCCAAACTAGGATTTTCAGAAAATCTGACTTGATTCGCTTGATCAAAGGATGTTATAGAAGAATTAATCAATGATATGAACTCCAGGACTTCATGGATTCATCGCCTGACAACATGCCTTCGACCTCTCCAAGCCTCCAGCTGCGAACAGAAAGGAAATAAAAAACGAGTGTAAACCCGTCTACTCGATCATATTTATACTGCCCAGGGATGCACGGGCAGACACGCACGAGGGGCCGTTCGTGCGCCGGGTCGTGCGCGCCCACTGTCAGTAATCTACCGGGACACACGAGCACAGGGCACGAGCACCTGCTCATGCGCATGCAGTCAGGGCCGCACGAGCGCCGGATCGTGCGCCCTGCTCGTGCGCCGTGCTCGTGCGCGGCCGGTAGTGCCCATCAGTCTGCCTGTTCCGCACGAGTGCCGCACTAGCGCCGGCTCGTGCACCCTGCTCGTGCGCACCTGGCCATTCACTACCGCACCTGGTCGGTCGTGCCCAGCCGCCAACTCGACGATCCGAAATCCAAAAACGCACCGAACAAACACGACGAAACGCTCGTGGACAATATCATCGATCCAAAATGTAACACCATAAATCAAATAACCACACACGACCAAATAAACACAAAAATCAATTGTCAAGAAAAATAATACTGACACTCGGCAACCGAGAAATATCCGGAAAAATCTAAAATAACCAAAACAAAAATCTCGGGTATTACATTCCGTTCGTATCTTGATCAGTTCGTCATGATATTCATAGATGATGTCCTCGTCCATTCTAAATCAGATAAGGAACACGAGTTTCATCTAAATATGATTTTGGATATGCTAAGAAACACAGGTTGTACGCTCAGCAAATGTGAGTTCTGGCTAAGAGAAGTAGCCTTTTTAGGACATATAGTTTCTGGAGATGGCATTACGGTGGATTCATCAAAGGTAGAAGCCATTATAAACTGGAAAAGGCCATAAACTGTCACTGAAATAGAAGTTTTCTTGGGCTTTCCAGATATTACCGCAAATTCATTAAGGATTTCTTGAAGATTGCGGGACCTCTCACCAGATTGACACAAAAACGTGTCAAATTCAAGTGGATTGATAAGTGTGAGTCGAGTTTCCAAGAATTCAAGAAGAGACTTACTACAACACCTGTCCTGACACTTCCTGATGGAAGGAAAGGGTTCACCAGTTATAGTGATGCATCAGGAGATAGACTAGGTGTTGTCTTAGTACAAAACAACAAAGTGATCGCTTATGCTTTGCGGAAACTTAAACCACATGAGAAGAAATACCTCACTCATGATATGGAACTCACAGCTATAGTATTTGCTTTAAATAAATGGAGACACTATCTCTACGGCGCCAGATTCACAGTATTCACAGATCATAAGAGCCTTAAGTACTTGTTTTCTCAAAGAACTTAATCTCAGAAGAGAAGATGGGTAGAGTAGTTGGAAGATTACTATTTTTTCATCCAACACTATCCTGGAAAATCTAATGTTGTGGCAGATGCCTTGAGTAGAAAGAGAAGTGTGTCCCGATTAATGGTACGCGAATGGCAAGCCTTAGAGGAATTGAGCTATTTAAAGCCTGTAAGTGATAATACCCACCTTGTGTGTTCCAACATTACCGGAAACCAAATTTACTTAATGAAATTCTTGAGGCTCAACAAAGAGATCCGAAACTTCAAGGTTTGAAAGAAAGAATCAAACGTGGTGAGAGACCGGAATTCACCATTTCTGATGATGGAATGGTAAGATTCACACATAGAATATGTGTGCCACATGACCAGGAACTAAAAACGAGAATTCTAGAAGAAGCTCACTGTTCCAAGTACACTATTCACCTACGAGGAAACAGGATGTATCGGGACTTGAAGAAATATTTTTGGTGGGTAAATATGAAACATCAAGTAGCTGAGTTTGTGGCACAATGCTTAACGTGCCAAAAGGTCAAGGCTGAACATCAGCGACCCTTAGGACTGCTGCAACCACTAGAGATCCCAGAATGGAAATGGGGATGATAACATGGATTTTATCACAGACTTACCTAAAAAAAAAGAGGTTATAACATGATTTAGGTCATTGAATATAGGTTGACGAAATCAGCACACTTCTTGCCAGTCAAGAAAGCTGATAGTTTATAAAAGTTGGCTAGAATTTATATTTGAGAAATAGTTTGACTCCACGGAATGCCAATCGACATTGTTCCGATAGGGATCCAAGATCTGTATCAAGATTCTGGAAAGTCTTTCATAAGGAACTCGGAACATCCTTAAATTTTAGTACAACCGCTCACCCGCAAACCGATGGACAGTCTGAAAGAACTATTCTGACACTCGGGGACATGTTACGTGCTTGCATGTTAGACTTTCAGAGTAATTGGGATAATCACCTTCTGTTGGCCGAATTTGCGTACAACAACAGTTGCCAAGTCATAATTGGAATGGCACCCTACGAGGCTCTCTACAGAAGAAAATGCAGATCCCCAATTCATTGAGAAGTTGACGACCAATGGATTCTAAAAATGAGTAAGACACGACCACCAGTACTGAGAGTGGATTTGATCGAAGAAGCTAACGAAAAGGTCTGTCTAATCAAAGAAAGAATACGCACAACTCAAAGTCGACAGAAGAGCTACGCAGACCATAGAAGAAAGGATCTAGAGTTCGATAATGGTGATTGAGTGTTTTTGAAATTATCACCGCGAAAAGTTCTAATCACTTCAAAGAAGAGAGGAAAACTTAGCCCGAGATATGTTGGTCCATTCAAGATCATCGAGAAAATCAGTCGGTTAACTTATCACCTCGAATTACCCTCCAACCTCGCAGGCATGCACGACGTATTTCATATTACAAGACTATAAAAAGTACCATTCGGACCCTGCACACATAATCACCGAAGATATTCCTCCAATAATGAAGAACTTAACGTACAAAGAGAAGTCAATCAAGATTATTGATCGACAAGTACGAGAATTCAAGAAGAAACAGATTCTGCTTGTCAAGGTTATATGGACAAACCACAACCACGATGAAGACGCCACTTGGGAAGGCGAGGAAGAGATCAGAAAATTGTATCCCGAGTTGTTCCATTAGGAATTTGGAGACCAAATTCTTTTAATGAGAGGAGGATATAAAACCCTACCTTTTTTATCATAAATTATATCTCTGTAGTCATTGTAATATAACCCAAAATTCAATAAAATGATTTGAACGCATAAATAGTCAACATTAGTATTACTAATTAAGTGTATTCTCAATTTATTTATTTATTTCATAATTTCTAAGAGGTTTAATCATTATTAAGTAATAAATCTAATTAAATCCAAATAACTTATTAAATTACTTATTGGGCATCCAACCTAACATCTAACTGTTAAATTATATATATATGGACCAATTATCCATACTTAGCTAAACTTAAAGACCAAACATAACATAACTTAATAAAACAACCTAAACCCAGCCCAATAAAAAACTAGTCCAAAATCCAACCTACACTCTTGTAAACAAAAAAAAATTAATAATAGTACAAATGCTAGAATAATCGGCCAAGTAAGTGGAGGATGGGGTGTCCCTATTACACCTACTACATGCAAATTACACTTATCCTCTTACCTTCATGCACAAAACCCTTAAACCCTCCATATATCTTACCTTCATGCACAAAACCCTTAAACCCTCCATATAAATACTTTCCTATACCCTCTTGCCTCCTTTTACACCAAAAAAATCTGCACATTATAGTGAGAAAGAGAGAGGGCGGAAATTACAAGAGAATGAGGAAGAAAAGTTCAAGTAAAAGATATAATTCCACTTCATATGTTCTCTTCTATAATTATCTTTAAAACTTCACATACTAACTTAAAATTTAACATGCAACCACAATAATCATTCTTATGATGATGATGTTTCGGTCAAAATATATAGGAAGAGTATGAGAGATCTTTTTCCAATCAACAAGACCTAAAACCAACTTCTACCGACAAAAAACGAGGTGTGTGTAAAATGCTTCGTAAAACTTGTCTAAATTTCAAGCTTTTTGAAATGAGTATGCTCTCACTGAAACTTAATAATTTATATGATGGATAAATTGTATGAATCAATTTATGGTGATAAATAATTATTTTTCATGCAACAATTTATAATTTATTGGTATAAGATTATTGTAGAAAAATCCTTGTGCATGTTAAATTATCATTCAAATTTATGGATTTATCACTTGAATAAGATTATATATGTGTTATATGGTTGTAATAAGGTATTTAGATAATTTATTTGTGGCAAATTGAGATGGAAACAAGTCTAAAATGCTTAAAATACAATCGATTGAAAGTGAAAATTATGAGAAACTTTCAGTTCTGGGCTGAGAATAATATTTGTTAGTATGTAAGTATCCTTCTCATAATATTTGGAAAGCCTGAGTATCATTTTATAAGCCTAGGGTTCAAAGATGCAAATTCCGTACAATTTTGGGGCCAAATCGTAATTTTACAAAACAAAAAATTTGGGACTGAACCTTAAATTATGATTCTGAAGCAGAAATAAATCTTTGTTAAGTACTTAGATACCTTCGGTAAAATTTTACAAGAATGGAACTCGTTTCCGAGGCCTAAGGGGCTAAAAAGGCTATTTGAAAGTTTTGAGGTCAAAATTGTAAATTTTATGAAAGTTTAGGGGTTAAACTTTACATTTATGGACCTAAAATAAAATGTATTCAGGTATTAGTACTCTGCCCAAAAGTTTTGTAGGAATACAAACTCATTTTTCCAAAAGTTAGGGGTTAAACAAAATTTCAACAATTTTGAGACCAAAATGTAATTTTTACAAAAATTTCCAGGACAAAAATTATTTTTCTGATCTGGACTAAAAACAGGATTATCAAAAGCATAAGTATTATGTCCGTAGAATTTTATAATAATCGGAATTTATTTTAGATTCAAAGGGTTAAAATTATTATTTATATTAAATTCGGGGTCGAAATGAAAGAAATAAAAATTCCGGAATAAAATCTGAATTTTCTGGAGAAACTTAGAAATTCTGAAATTTCAAAGTTAAATAAACTACTCCATAATATATTACGATCATCTGGATTAATTTCAAATAATACCCTCGAGATAATAATCTAAGAAAGTCGGGTAAATATTTAATAACCCAAAAAATTAGTTTCCAAATTGCTTTTTAAATCAGTTCAGCTAACTCAAACTCCTTTGTTAGCTAATTTGCAATCAATTATTACTAATTTATTATTTCGTAAGTTTTAATTCAAGTGTCCAATCCTTAACGCTCGTGCCACAAATTAAATAATACATTCAATCTAACACAATCAATATATGATTGATCATTTCATTAATGGCATGATTAAAATATCGTGCACTCGAGCAAGCACTGTATCGTGACTATCTGATACTTGTGATTAGTTCGGGAACTAAGTGTTATACAAGCAAATTGGCACGGATAGGACCGCCTCGAACTCGGCGGGGCAAAGTGCCACGTCTTCGGATGAGGACTACCTCTTGAGCCCATACAAGATGGAGTGCCGCCTCACAATCCTAGGGCCACCTCTTGAACTTGTAGGAGCCACCTCTAGAATTCCAAAATCAAGTCGAGACAGTTAGACCAAATTCTGGACCAAGCAGCGCGGCTGCGGTTCTTGATGAGGCTTCTGTTGTTGCCTATTCCCATAATCGAGGAACGGGGTGTTCCGAGGGACATTGGTCTTAGAATGTGGGATAATCGCGATTATGACACGATCCGGGAGAAAAACCCACGATTAGGACGTGTCCTACCTAGATCAGATATAAGGTGATTGGGCTTAGCGACCAAACTACTGGGGCGACAGTCCAATATTGGGGCGACGACCTAGATTGTTGGGAGTCACGAGGAGAGCTTAGGTTCCATGTCCATATCAATAGGTTCCGAAGCTAAAGTGTACTGAATGACTGACTGATTGATTGATTTATTGAATGATTATTCCAAATTATTTTCCACAGGGCTGGATACAGTTATTTCATATAATCAAAGATTAATGCACAAAATACCTTAATATTTCTATAACAATATTTCTACCATCTAGCATTATTTCTTAAATATCGAGGCATGCCATTACATAAATATTTCTATATAGAAAACAAGCCACACTGGTACAAGGTCACCCACTCACTCAGACCTTTTGTCTCACCCCACCGTTTTTCCTTTTAAACCAGACTATGAGCAATTAGAAGAGGATGAAGAAGACCCTGAGAAAAAGATTGTCTAGATCATTACACTGCCGAGACATGATGTAACGCCCCGACTTTCTAGGGTAATTAAAGGGGAAAATAAATAAAAGGTAAATTTTGACAAAAATAATTTCTTTTGAGAATATTAAAATCCTCGCCTACAAAGTCGAGTCGCTATACTGACTAAATATAAATACCTTTAATTAAGGCAACAATACGTCATAGATACGAGATAATAATTTCGGCGGAAGAATAAATTATAAATTGTTAATTTCTAACAAAAGTTTCCCCAAATAATTTCCAAAAAAAAACATGAGATAAAAAAAACATCGTTTAATAAAATTTCATTCATATGCCCTCTCGGCTCGCTCTTTCGTCCATCCGGCTCGGTTTAATCTGCGGAATCAATAAAGTTGGGGGTGAGCTTCCTTCAACTCGTGGAAATCACACTTATCACAGAAATATACAATCTCATGGAAAGCATTTAAATGATTATTCTACCAATAACATTTTCCTCAACATGAATACATACACACAATACCACATATAACATGAATCGAGCACACATGTGAATATTGAGGTTGTGCAGGTGTCCCCACACAATATATATTAAGATAGCCTCTTACACGTATACAGGTGAGCCTGATTTACAACGTGTATCATAAATTTCAAACATGAATAGAATATCACATATACAATCCAAATTAAAGTGATAGTGAAAATTTCCACCTGAAGAAATGATGTTGCTTGACTTGAATATGAAGATACTCGACTCACAGTCCTAAGCCCGTAAATCCTTGATAAAGTCTATATATAATAATAATTTAATCATTATAAAATATTACGATATAATGATTGAAATTAAAATATATATGCATAAAATCGGACTAATTATTAATATTAATTGAAAATTCAACATTTTAATGTCTTGGTCAAAATAGGACTGAATTGAAGGTTTTAAAGTTGACTGGGGTTAAAATCGAAGTAATTAAAACTGTCTGGGGTTAAATTGAAAGTCTTTGGAAAAGGTGAGGACTAATCTGAAAATCTTAAAGATTCGCGGGTATAAATACCCTTAACTCATCCCTCAGCCGACTAAAATTCATTTCTTTCACTTTTCTTCCCCGTGAACCCCTTCTCTGCCTCGGCCCTATCTCTCTCTCTCTCTCTCTCTCTCTCTCTCTCTCTCTCTCTACAAATCTTCTCTCTCTCTCTACAAATCTTCTCTCTCTTATCATATTTGTTTCCGATAATAACTCACACACGAACCCACAGTTTCACACACAAAATTTACACGCTTAAAGACGCAAAACATGCATAAAGGCGTACGAACACACATACATGTGGAGGTTGTGCTCAAGAATACCGTGGTTAGAAGATGGAACTGGGTTTGATGTGATCGGGCCGGCTGATGTGGGTTTAATTTGTGGTTTGGGCTGATTGAAAAGGTGATTGTTGGTTCGACTAGGTAGTCAGATTGGCCATGGCCTGGGATCGGCCCTGATTAGATTCATAGTTTTGGCTCAATGATGATGCGGTGGGCTGAAATTTATGGGTTCGGACTTACCAGGGTTTGGTTTTGAAGCTTCGGGGTGAAAATCAGAGGTGGTACTCAAACGAGTTTCTTGGTGGTGATGTATGGCCGAGGAAGATGGTCGGTTATGGGTTCATATGACTGATTTTGTGTATATTTGTCACTGGGATTGAGTGTTCACAAGACCAACTACAGAAAAAGTTTCATAAATTTGTTACAGAAGAATAAGAAAAGAAGTGAGTTGAGAGTTTACCTTTGATGGAGAAATAGAGAGCTCTGTTGTAGTTTGATGAAGATTCAAAAAATTTGGAGGATATATGGCAGCAAGTTTGCAGAGAAAAGAATGGCTCAAATATTTGTGTTTGGATGCCGAACGATGTTGAACTAATTCTGTACTGCAGAGTTAATATTTTTATAGATGTAAATTTTTAAGTGTTTAAGTTGGATTAGGATTTGTGTATTGGATAAATATTGAGGAGTTTCATAAGGTGAGAACTGTGAGGGGATCGATCGATCTGGGAAGAGTTCTTAATTATGATTAGTTTAGTTTAATCATAGTTGATTAAATTATAACTCATGATTAAATATAAATAATATAATAATAATAATAATAATGGTAATGTAAACATAATAGTTTGGTAATATTGATAATAATCTGAAAAATGATAATGATAATAATAATAATAATATTAGTACTAATAAAATAGTATTAATAATATTACTAATAATGATAATGATAATATTAATAATAGTAGTGTTAGTATTATACTTGAATAATTAATAACACTATTATAAAAATAAATAATGAATATTGAATATATATATATATATATATCTCTGACAAAATGACTCGGGCTAGGACTTGTGATACGTCGAAATAAATATTAATGATCCTCTAAATGAAATTAAATGAAATGAAATGCATTATAATATTATTATAAATAATATTACATTATGAAAATAGCGGGTATAACATCCTACCTCTCTTAGAAAAATTTTCCTCCTCGAAAATAAATGGCATACCTCGATTGAAGAAATTCGGATAACGAGCTTGAAGTTCTTCCTCGCGCTCCCAAGTGGCTTCATCTTTACTGTGGTTACGCCACTGGATCTTGACAAACACCTTCTCTTTGTTCCTCAACTTTCGGACTGATCGGTCGAGAATCAGTTCTGGTTGTTCTTCATAAGTAAGATCTTTGTTCATCTCCACGGCGGTATAGTTGATGACGTGGCTGGGATCGTGCACATACTTCTTCAACAACGATACGTGGAAAATGTTGTGCACAGCCGAAAGTTCTGGGGGTAAAGCCAAACGATAAGCTAACTCTCCAATTCGTTCAAGAATTTCGAACGGTTCAATATATCTTGGCCTCAACTTGATCCCTGGACCAAAACGAATAATTCCCTTGGTAGGAGATACCTTCAGGAATACTTCGTTGCCAATACAAAATTCGAGATCTTTCCTACGCTTGTCGGTGTAAGACTTCTGACGGTCCTATGCTATCTTGATCCTCTCACGAATCTTATCCACCACCTACTGTCTGTTCGATCATATCGGGACCCAAAATTCTCCTTTCACCTATTTCATCCCAATACAGTGGTGATCGACACTTCCAACCGTATAAGGCTTCATACGGTGCCAAACCGATCGTCGACTGATCACTGTTGTTGTAAGCAAATTCTACCAAAGGCAACAGTCGTTCCCAATTATTGCCCATGTCTAACACACATGCTCGCAACATATCCTCACGGATCTGGATGGTCCTCTCAGACTGACCATCAGTCTAAGGATGATAGGCCGTACTAAAATTCAACTGCGTCCCAAAAGCTTCTTGCAAACTCTCCCAAAAACTCGATGTGAAACGAGTATCCCTGTCGGATATTATAGAGACTGGCACTCCATGCAACTTAATAATCTCGTGGATGTAAAGTCAAGCATACTCCATTCGAAAGTTCATCTTGATTGGGATGAAATGAGATGACTTTGTGAGTCGGTCCACAACAACCCAGATAGCGTGGTTTCCTCTTTCCGTTCGAGGCAAACTACCACAAAGTACATCATAATGTGTTCCCATTTCTAATCCGGGATATGGAGTGATTTAAGTAGTCCAAAGGGGTGTTGGTGTTCCGCCTTCACTTGCTGACAAACTATACACCTTCTGACAAAGTCTGCCACATCTCTTTTCAAACCTTCCCACCAAAATGTCCCCTTAAGGTCTTGTTACATCTTTGTACTCCCAGGGTGTGCTGTATATGGAGTACTATATGCCTCCTTCAATATCGCTTGTCTCAACTTGACAACATTGGGCACACAAATCCTCCATTCTTAGTATATTGTGCCATCATCAGACACACTGAATCCCTTATCCTCACCTGAAAGAGTACGTTCTTTCATTTTGACCAAGAATTCGTCTTGTCCTTGATCTTCTTTGATCTGCTTCCTAAAGGTTGGCTGTACCACCAAACTAGCCAATAACGACTCAACTGGATTCGATGGTGTAGCCATCTCAAGGTTCATCCTTGCAAATTCCTTGACCAAGCTTTCCTCTTTGGTCAATAAACAGGTTAGGTCTCCTCTCGCCTTACAGCTCAGTGCATCAGCAACTACGTTTGCTTTACTGGGTGGTAATGAATTGTACAATCGTAGTCTTTGACCAACTCTACCCATTTTCGCTGCCTCATATTCAATTCCTTTGTGTGACAATATATTTCAGACTTTTGTGGTCTGTATAAATTTCACACTTACCTCCATACAGGTAATGTCTCCAAATCTTCAAGGCATGAACTACCGCTGCTAATTCCAAATCATGAGTAGAGTAGTTCAGCTCGTGCGGTTTTAACTGTCTCGAATCATAGGCAACTACCTTGCCCTCTTGCATTAATACATATCCCAAGCCTTGCTTGGATGCATCACTGTAAATGACGAATTCTCTTGTCTGATCGGGAATGGTCAAAACTGGTGCTGCAGTCAATCTTCATTTAAGTTCTTGGAAACTCTTTTCGCACTTCTCATTCCATAAGAAAACTTCTCCCTTTCTAGTCAATCTAGTCATTGGTGCAGATATCTCCGAAAATACCTCGATAAATCTCCGATAATAACCGGCTAATCCCAAGAAGCTGTGAACTTCATTTGCATTACTCGGTACTTTCCAATCATTGACTGCTTCTACCTTAATCGGGTCAACCTCAATTCCTCTATAAGTGACCACATGTCCCAGAAATGCAACTCGGTTAAGCCAGAATTCACAGTTGTTGAACTTCGCATATAACTTATCCTTGCACAGTATTCCCAATACTGTTCTAAGATGCTTCTCATGTTCAATCTTGCTCTTTGAATACACAAGTATGTCATCTATGAACACAATGACAAACTTATCCAAGTAAGGTTGAAATGCACGGTTCATGAGGTCCATGAATACCGATGCGCATTAGTCAAACCAAATGGCATCACTATAAACTCATAGTGTCCATATCGAGTTCGAAATACAGTCTTCGGGATATCGTCATCCTTAATCCTTAGTTGGTGATATCCCGATCTCAAATCTATTTTCGAGAACACTCCTGATCCTCCAAGTTGATCGAATAGGTCCACTATTCTAGGAAGTGGATATTTATTCTTTATCGTGAGTCGATTATGTTCACGATAGTCTATGCACATCCTCAAACTTCTATCCTTTTTATTCACGAAGAGCACTGGTGCACCCCATGGCGAAACACTCGGTCGGATAAATCTGTTAGGAATACTTGTTAGATTTTGATGATGTCATTAATTTAAAATCAAATGTTTATTAATTGGCAAAATGTAAGGAAGAACCAAATGAGTATCTTCCATAGGCCAAAATATGTTAAGTATAACTTGGCAAAATGTAAAGAAGAACCAAATGAGTGTCTTCTGTAGGCCAAAGTTAGTTAGGCTGAAAATCGGCTAAGTACTAAAGTACAGCCTAGTCCATCAGAGAAGTACAATGACTCGATGTAGTAGCTCAGTCAACTAAAATTTATCGAGAAGTTTGACCAGATGCAGTAGAGGTACCTCGGGAAGTCACACGACCGGACAAGTCACAAACAAGGTGAGCAGTGAGAGGACCTACTGCAGAGATGTAAGTGCACATCACCTACTCAACTACAACCTAGTACTCCAAGTCCACGTCGGCATGCTTTGAAAAGTCAAATATTACGGAAAGCTCACATGCAACGTGAAGAGACAAATTGGAGTGATTCGCAAGAGATATGATTTAATTAAATCATCGACCCACCGTGAAGACTTTTTATCCTTTTATATTCAAAAGATTCGCGCTCACATGCGAAGTCCTCACAACGGTCGGAAGATAAAATTAAATAATGGGAATCCACCTTGCAACGCGTTCGAAAAGATTAAACAATGAAGTCTCCCTCCAACGGACGGATTTGTTCAAATATTTGCAACGGCTACAAGGAAGAAGCTCAAGATCGACCTATATATATCCGAGAGATTTGAATCGAGCAACTACGGTGTGAACATATACTCTAGCGATCAAAGCAAACAAAGCAATCTCAAGCAATCAAATAGCATCGTGAAAAGAGCGAGATCTAGAAGTTCATTCTTAAAGAAGCTCTTAAGTTGGAGAAGACAAACACTCTTGTCTATAAATCTTGAGTACGGGGTACTTCTTTGGTTGAAGTAAGAGACTGTAAGGGCATCCGAGGATCGAGGATCAAGAGGTGCAAGGCGATCAAGTGTGTATACAACGGCACGTAATTCCACCGTTGGAAGTGTTGTAGTGTGTTGTGAATCACTGTAATATTTATCATTTGGTTGAAAATTATAGTGAATTCATCTTCAACTAGTTTGGAGAAAAGTGGACTAGTTGTGGATTTCGCCACCTCTGAGACCACTATAACTTGCTGTGTCATTTACTGTTTTACTGCATCATACTCTAACTGCTGCATACATTGTTAAGTGTTTCATTAAGTTAATTTATATTGGTCATCAGCTGACTTCCGCACATATCCAAGAACAAATGACTCCAAGTCATTTGTTTGACCATCAGCTGAAGAAACTCACTCTTCGAGAAAAAGAGTTCAAGAGTTTCAACAAGTCTATTCACCCCCCCCCCCTCTAGAGGTGTTGCTGGTCGACTTGTGACCTACAAGTGGTATCGGAGAGGTTGGTTCATTTTTTTTCCACGAACCAGATCTATACTAGATATATATCTTATCTCTCACTTTATAATGGAACACATGCACTCTAGACTACCTGTCTTTTCAGTTGACGAGTATGATCTCTGGAAGATAAGAATGCAGGCACACTTATCTTCAATCCATGACGACATGTGGTGCATCATTGAAGACGGTCCATTCATTTTCGAGAAGGACAACACAGCCGAGGAGATCGCAGCTGGGAGGCCCGAAAAGATCCCTAAGAAGAGAACGGAGCTGACCCCTGAAGAAAGAAAACTGGCCAATCTTGACAACAGGGCCAGAGATGTGCTATACCAAACTCTTGACAAATCCACAATGGTCAAGATCAAAAATTGTAAGAATGCTAAAGAGATTTGGGACACATTAGCTCTAATGTGTGAAGGAACGGAGCTGATCAAGGAAAACAAGTTGTCAACAGCTATCCAAAAGTTTGACAACTTTAAAATGAAGAATGGAGAATCTATAGACCAAGTGGACACAAGGTTCACTGAAATTATCAATGAAATCAACTCCTGGCAAAACCTATGGCAACAGGAAATGGCACTAAAGGTCCTCGGATCTCTAAATCCCGAATGGAGCATGAAGGTTGTAGCTATGAGAGAGTCCAAAGACACGAATAAGATAAAAATTCGAGTTGTTCTCGATCTAAAGGCTTATGAGTTCGAGCTTCCAAGCTCATCCTCAATCGAGCTCGCAGAGAAGGGAATCGCATTTGCGGCGAGTCCCTGCTAAGAGCCTATCGATGTGAAACCTCCAAATCCACTAGATTTTTAGGAAGAAATGGCTTTCATAATGCAAAGGTTCAGAATTTGAAAGAACTACTCCAAGTATAAGAAAAACTACAAGGAGAATCCTAGAAGGAACCGTATATCGGAAGCCGGAAAGTTGAATGCTACAATTGTCACAAAATAGGACACATCCAAATGGATTGTCCCGAGCTCAAGAAGGACGAAACCAAGAAGGAGGTGGGCGTAAAGGAAGACAAGAAAAGCTCTCATCGGAGAAGACCAGAGCATGTCGAATCAAGCGGCGGTTTCTTTTCGATGAAGATGAGGAGTATGATTGCACGATGGCAAACTTAGGCGATGAAGAGGTAACCTCTAAACCTACCGGTTCAAATAATAGCTCAGCCATGTCGCAAGATATGGATTTACATGAATCGATAAATCAGTTATTCAAAGATTTTGAAACACTTAAATCTGCACACCAAGCTGTATCAACAGAGAAGACTCAGCTGCAAGATGAGAATAGGCAGCTGAAAAATGATTTCGAAAAACTCAGCCTAGATTTAAATAAGGTTGAGACAACTACAGCTGACTTTAAAAACCAGGCAAGTGTCAATACAGCTGAGATAGACCGGCTAAATATCTTACTTAAAGAAAAGTCAGCTGCACTTGCTCATGCCAAAGCTGAGTTTACTAAGCTGGCACAGATAAATAAAACTCAGGCGCAGGAAATAACCTCCCTGAAGGCGTCTTCAACTCTGGGCGAATTGTGTACCTATAAAAGGTCATTATATACCAAATCAGGCCTTGGATATGATTCTCACACTCCCTCTAGTTCTGAAACCAAGTTTATCAAGGGAGAAACAATAGTCTCGACTGCTGAGCCTGTGTATAAACCGATATTCAAAAACAGGCAACAATTAGTCAAACGTCTAGCCGCAAATGTTACACTGCATACCCACCTAGACAGTGACTAGGCAAAGGCCTGTGCAAAAGCAAGAATTGCACAACATGCCCACTATTACCAACAACTCCCAAAAATAGATTTCATAATGGGAGGGGCGGATGGAAACCTCAAGGTTATCCAAATTACCAAAATGAACAAGTGTGGAGACCACAAAGATTTAATAAATGGTCTCAGCCTGGATTTAGAAATGGCCCACACTATTTTGAGGAATATCCGGTATACAATCCAACCAGAAGATTTAGACCTCGACCACAGGCACCTTATAAGGGTTATAATAATAATAACAATTTCCATAATCCAAGGAGAAATCAATTCTCCAGGAAACCAACTAACCCCAAAGGACCCACACAAATTTAGGTACCTAAATCTCTGCTTGTTTAATTGCAGAAAAGGTGGAAGGACTACAACCACATCTCCTCAAGCTAAAATTTTGGAGGAGAAGAATGGTTTGTAGACTCTGGATGCTCGAGGCATATGACCGGGAACAAGAATATGCTGACCAAATATATCAAAGAAAGAGGTCCCGATGTAACCTTTGGAGATAGCTCTAGAGGACAGACAAAAGGCTTTGGAGAGCTGCACCGAGGAAACATTGTAATATCCAAAGTTCATTATGTCAAAGGGCTCAAGTACAACCTCCTGAGCATCACCGATTCTGTGACGAGAAGAATCTAGTAGTCTTCACCATTTTGAAGTGTATGGTGATAGACATCTTATCTGGAGAAATAAAGCTACAAGGTTTCCGAAGAAGAGATGTATACATGATTGATTGGAACACAGGAACACCTAACTCCTGCTTTATATCCAAGACAGTAGCTGAGAATGGATGGTTGTGGCACAAAAGACTATGTCACCTGAACTTCAAAGCCATCAACAAGATTAGCTCTCAGAAGCTGGTCAGAGGACTTCCAAATGAAGTATTCAAAAAGGAAGCACTCTGTGATGCATGTCAGAAGGGATAGCAGACCAATGCATCATTCAAGCCAATTCAGCCTACAACGCTCACAACAAGGATCTTAGATCTACTTCACATGGATCTATTTGGTCCTATCAAACCAAGGACTTTGAGCGGGAGAAAGCATGCTCTTGTGATTGTAGATGATTATTCAAGGTACACTTGGATCATTTTTCTATTCAAGAAAAGTGAAACCCTGACCAAGTTACGAGTGCGAGAAGGATCCAGAATGAGAAATCCCTCTCTATAATCAAGATCGATCGGATAGAGAAGGAGAGTTTATCAACAAGGCAATAACCGATTTCAGCGATCGAATGGGATCCAGCATGAGCTCTCTGACGCCCCGTGAGAATGGTGTTCTTGAAAGAAGGAAGAACCACGAAGGAAGCGGCAAGGTCCATGATTGCGAGCGGACCTACCAAGAGGTTCTCGGGTCAAGCCGCAACACACTGCCACACCCGAGCAGGAGTATGATAGTAGGGAGACATGGCAAAACTCCTATGAGGTTTGGAATAATAGAACTCCTACCGTTGCTTACTTTCATGTTTTTGGTTGTAAGTGTTTCATCCACAACAACGGTAAAACACAGCTAAATGCCTTTGATGCTAAAACTGATGATGGTCTATTTATGGGATATTCCCAAAGAAGCAAGGCATATAGAGTTTTTAACAAAAGAACCTTAGTTGTGGAAGAAACACCCCATGTTGTTTTTGATGAATCTACTGTTGAGTACAGGAAACAACTTGAGCAAATTGAGAACAAGCTCAAGTCAGCAACCCTTGAAGAAGTCATTATTCATGACACTGGAATGGTGGACTCACCTGCAGATCAGCCTGATGACCCAACCGCAGCTGATGAAGACCCAATTGCAGATCAGACAGGATCACCAAACCTATCTGATCCAGTTGCTGCTGAAGAAGACCCAGCCGGAGCTGACAAAGACTCATCTGCAGTTCAGAACCAAGCTGCAGATGACAAGGCGGTAGCTGATCCAGTTGCAGACCAGAATCCAGCTGATGCAGATAACCACCAGAGCAATCCATCAGGGGGAACAAACCCAGAAGAGGACGAGATCCCCAAATGGCTTAAGGATCATCCAATTCAGCAAATCATCGGAAAGTTGACTGATGGAGTCAAGACAAGACAGTCAACTCTACCAGCAGGAATGGCGATGTTCTCATGTTTCATGTCACAAATTGAACCCAAGACCACAGAACAAGCCTTGGAAGATTATTCATGGATTAATGCCATGCAAGAGGAATTGGAGCAGATGGAAAGAAACAAAGTTTGGGAACTAACAGACAGACCTGATCACAAGAAAGTTATTGGCACCAAATGGGTGTATAAAAACAAGAGTGATGAAGACGGAGCTGTTGTTAGGAATAAAGCCAGACTCGTAGCAAAAGGTTATGCACAGTGTGAGGGAATAGATTTTGATGAAACTTATGCACCTGTTGCAAGATTAGAAGCCATCAGACTATTCCTCGCATATGCTGCATTCAAGGACTTTGAAGTCTACCAGATGGATGTGAAAAGTGCGTTTCTGAATGGAATCCTAGAAGAAGAAGTCTATGTAGAGCAACCCCCAGGTTTTGTCAAAGGAGACAAAGTCTATAAGTCATTGAAGGCTCTGTATGGACTCAAGCAAGCACCAAGAGCGTGGTATGAAACACTGCTGTGTTTCTTGAGAAAATGGATTTTGCAAGGGAAAAGTGGACAAGACCCTATTCGAGTGGAACACGAAGGCCACATTTTAATAGTTCGATTTATGTGGATGACATCATATTCGGTCAACCAATCGAACTATGCGAGAAATTCTCCAACCTCATGCAAGGAGAATTCGAGATGAGTATGATGGGAAAGCTTAACTTCTTTCTCGGATTACAAGTTAAGCGAGATGGAAAAAGGAATTTTCATCAACCAAGCAAAGTATACTAGAGATCTTATCAAGAGATATGGAATGGAATCAGCCAAGCCCGCAAGAATTCCAAAGAGCACAAGCACTCACCTGGATGCAGACGAGGCAGGCATATCAGTGGACTCAACCCACTACAGAGGACTCATCGGATCTCTTCGTACCTAATCGCAAGGTGCCGGACATATCATATGCAATGGAGTGTGTGCAAGATTCCACCCAAGCCAAGCAATCACACCTAGATGCAGCCAAGAGAATAATTAAGTACCTAAAGTCTACAGTTAATGTTGGACTGTGGTACCCCAAGGATGACAACTTCGAGCTGTCAGGATACTCAGATGCGGATTTCGCCGGATGAAAAATCAATAGGAAGAGCACTAGTGGAACGTGTCAATTCCTAGGAACCAGACTGATATCCTGGTTTAGCAAGAAGCAGGTTTCTAACTCTATCTCCACTACAGAGTCAGAATACCTAGCTGCAGGTAGCTGTTGTGCACAGATTCTATGGATCAGACAACAGTTAAGGGACTATAATATTATTGCCAATGAAGTTCCAATATGGTGTGACAACAATATTGCTATTGCAATAACCAACAATCCGGTTTTGCACTCAAGGACGAAGCACATTGACGTTAAGCACCATTTCATTCGAGACCATGTGCTTAACAAAAGGGTTAGAGTTGAAAGAGTCAGCACAGACTACCAAATAGCTGACATCTTCACCAAACCATTGCCAGAAGAAAGATTCCTAGAGCTTAGCAGAGACCTTGAATTACTAGATTGGGAATCTAGTTCTGATGCAAGTTGAAGGAAGGACGGACCCTCAGATTCAGCCTAAGCTGATGCAGGCGAGAAGACGAAGGCCAGAATAAGCAACTTAGCTGTACAGAATACCAGGCGAGAAGTCAACTAACCTGTTGCAGAGTGGTCAACAGTCAACGAAATCAGACCAGCTAAGTTCTCTAAACTGATCTCTAATTTTTTAATTAATATCTGCCACATTTATAAATATTATTTTGGCTAAAATGGCATTTAAAATATACATCTTTATAAGCCAAGTAACAATTTTAAATACACGCGTCACACGCCTACTTAATTAACCTCTACGGTGGCCAATCAGAATCAACCGTCAAATTTTAAATGGGGCCACCGATTCAAATTTGAAATTCAAAAGAATATCAAAAGGCGTACCACCGTTTAAATTTATAATAAACTAATCCAAACGTCTTTTCATCTTATTTATAAGGAAGAAAATCTTTCACTTTACCCTTTACGCCTACAGGTACCCTAGAATTTACAGAGCAAAATATACACTAAAAATCCAAAAAATCCTTTTTGCAGAAATGGCATCTTTTGAAGGCGTAAACTTGAAGGCGGTGAAGGATCAAGTCATCTTCTCCATGGTCGTCGATTTTGAAGGTTTATTGGAAGCAAATCTAGATGACTTCGATATGCTCAATCTGATCCGGGCGATGAAGCTGAACGGAATCTACCCGTTTCTCGAAATCAACCCGCAACATTTGTTCAAGGAAGATGTCGTCGAATTTTATCGTAATGCCTCTCTGATTCAGCACGGAATTAACAGCTCAGTCGGCGGAATCCCTATCACCATAGATCGAGAGAAGATCCGTTCCGTATTCGGGATGAAACATCGCGGCTTGGCGGTCGAAGCTCTTAAACAATCACCCGCCGAAACCTGGAAGACGATCAAAATCGAAAACATCCCAGAGAAATTGAAGTTTACAGCAAAGTGGAATGAGTTGAAAAGGATTTATCGAGTTGCCTTGGACATCACAAACAAGATAGTGATGGGGATGGCAGGCAGCTATGACCAACTGTCATCATCCAAATTCATGGTATTGGGTGCGTTGATCCAAGAAGAAGAAGTTGATTGGGAGGACTATATTTTCAGGCAACTTGTTCGCGAGGTGAACAAAGTCGAATGGCTTGAAGGTGAGAAGAAATTCAAAACTAAGTTGGCGTTCGGAACGCATCTTAGTTGGCTTTTGGAGAAAATCGGAGTGGCCAAGGGAAACATTGACCCTTTCCACCCGAACAAGAGGCTAGGTCACATGGACCATGACAAGAAAAAAATTGGAGTCACTGGGAGAGCAGCCCAGTTGTTGAAGGATTTGCCAGACTCAAGCGATTGCCCAAGATACGATTTATCAGACTCGGACCAACCTGCAGCTGAGATCGGAACTGCAGTCGAGTCCGGGAATGAGTCTGACGATACACCAATCGCCATCCGATTCAAGAGACGGGGACCACCCAGCGAGACCCTCTAACCTGCAGTCATCACCTGAACCCTCACCAAAGAGGCCAAGGAAGCTGCAGTTCAGCGAGGGAGAGCAGCCTGAGCACCATACCAGCCCATCAGTCCAGTCACCAATCCATCCAGACTTGCCTGCACCAGATACTGAAACTCGGATTGTACCCGTTATTACACCTCCTGTGTACATAACCGAAGAAGAGGAAGCAGGTCTTGTTATCTCTATTCCCGGCTGCATTACACTTTCAATATTTTAGAAAATAATACTTTTAATATCTCTATTGAGAAACTTCAGATTTTCAAACCGCAAGCAGAAAAACACTCCTTTGTAAATATTTTTAAAGAGTGGAAAACTCTCAAAACCATGTCTTTTACAAATTTTCAAATCTTTATTGAAACTAGTGGTTGGGAATATCCCCAAGCCACTGAGGATGTTCTGACTAATTTTTGCAAAGAGTCAGATTTAGCTTTACTTCTCCAGATAACTGGTTCATGTCACATTTTGAGACAAACATGGACCAATTTATCCACTCTATAATGCTCAGTATTTTTAATGGCACTTTTGGAGAAGAGGAGGAAGAGGAAGTAGAGAAGGAGATTAGGATTGAAGAAGTTGATGGTGAGAATGAAATTAGCAATTTGGAGGCTGAAGAAGAAGAAGAAGAGAAAGAATCTGAAGAAAATATACCAGTTGAAAAACAAACAGAGGAGATTGAGAAAACAGAAGAAGTGATGGATGAAGGAGATGAAGAAGAAGGAGAAGAAGTAGAGCAGGAAAAAGATGAAGAAGAGAAAGAGGATGAGGATGATGAAGGAGAAGAGAAGGAGAAAGATGATGATAAAAATGATGATGATGATGATGATGATAATGATGATGGAGGTGAAGGAGGAGCAGAAAAAGAAAAAGAAAAGATGAGGAAAAAGAGAAAGAAAAATCAAGAAGAAGAGAAATCTGGAGAAGCAGAGAAAGAAAAATCTGGAGAAGAAGAAGGAAAAGAAGGAGAGAGAGAAGGAGCCAAAGAGCCAGAGCGAGCCGCAGGCAACTCATGAAGCTGCAGATAGATTGTTGTACTGCCCGGTACACCGGCTAGACGCAGAGCTGGCAGAGGACTCAGTCGGGACCCGGAGAAAACCCAATCGACCTACTGCTGCCGCAGCCGGGAGCTGCAGCCTAGTGGTTCTCTTGCGTAAGGTTCAGAGAGCACTCCCCATCGGCTCGATTATCACCTACCATGACCGAGGTGATCAAGCAAATTGTCGAGACACTATTGGGGAGTGCTCTCAACTCAGTCACTCGACCTTCAAACCATAAATGCCAAGATTGACACCCTACTTCAGCGAGAAAACCCTCACCTCCTCCTCCTACAAACAACAGAATGCCTTTTGGCATTTCTGACTGGATGAGCCTCATGGAACAGCAGTTGACAACCCTTATTGATTCTGGCAAAAAGGGGGAAGTGAGGATTCAGGGAAGAAAGAGAAATCGAAGCAAGAAGAAGCAGGATGTCCCTCAGATTTAAGGACCCTCCACCTGAAAAGAAAGGAAGTCAAGACCCAGAAGACCAGTCAGGCACTGTAGGAAAAAGAAGAAGGACCAGAGGCGGCTTTGAACCTACTCTTGAATGGGAAGGGATGGAGCTATGGTATGTTGAGGATTTCATCCCATTTGAAGCTCTTGAAATGTGGGGAGCCGCTAAGAAGAGGTTCATCAAAGACTATTATGTCTGGGAACTACTTCAAGATGACAAACTCTCCCCACAGAAATCTTCATAAACTTCATGGAAGAAGTTCATCCGAATCTTTGGGCTGCTCAAGAAGCACGCTAAGGAGCAAAATGCCTTTCCTATGATTCCCTTATTCGTAGTCAAGAAGCACCAATCCGCATGGATGGTGAACTTGATGAGTTACAACTTCAAAAGGGAATCAAGCTAGTGTGCCTTGAGAACAGATTCGGATCTCACAGAGCAAGATTTCGCAAAGACTCGTGGTGAAAAGAAAATATGGCCTTGCTCCACCAAGGTAAGACCCATCGAGCCAAACCATTCAAGCACTGCGGCTATTCAAGAGGCGGGGAAGAGGCGGATGACTTTAATTATTTTTCTTACTTGTAATTTTATTTTACGTACTTAAAACATTCTTGCAAAAATTCAATGATAAGTCGAAAATTTTATGAATAAATCATTGAATGACAATTTTCCGATTGTCTCAATATTAGATCAATTCGCTTTTGTCTCGCACCTAAGTGCAGACTTGGTTATTTGATTTCTTACTTAGTTTTGCCATCATCAAAATAGGGGGAATTTGTTAGGAATACTTGTTAGATTTTGATGATGTCATTAATTTAAATCAAATGTTTATTAATTGGCAAAATGTAAGGAAGAACCAAATGAGTATCTTCCATAGGCCAAAATATGTTAAGTATAACTTGGCAAAATGTAAAGAAGAACCAAATGAGTGTCTTCTGTAGGCCAAAGTTAGTTAGCCGAAAATCGGCTAAGTACTAAAGTACACCTAGTCCATCGTAGAAGTACAAACCGACTCAGTCGAGTAGCTCGTCAACTAAAATTTATCGAGAAGTTTGACCAGATCGCACCCGAGGTACCTCGTGGAAGTCACCCGACTGCATAAGTCACAAACAAGGAATGAATGAGAGGACCTACCTGCAGAGATGTAAGCTGCACATCAGCCTACTCAACTACAGCCTAGTACTCCAAGTCCACGTCAGCATGCTTTGAAAAGTCAAATATTACGCAAAGCTCACATGCAACGTGAAGAGACAAATTGGAGTGATTCCCGCAAGAGATATGATTTAATTAAATCATCCTGACCCACCGTGAAGACTTTTTATCCTTTTATATTCAAAAGATTCGGCGCTCACATGCAGAAGTCCTCACAACGGTCGGAAGATAAAATTAAATAATGGGAATCCAGCCTTGCAACGTTCAGAAAAGATTAAACAATGAAGTCTCCCTCCAACGGACGGATTTGTTCAAAGATTTGCAACGGCTACAAGGAAGAAGCTCAGAAGATCTGACCTATATATATCCAGAGATTTTAATCTGAGCAACTACCGGTGCGAACATATACTCTAGCGATCAAAGCAAACAAAGAAATCTCAAGCAATCAAATAGCATCGTGAAAAGAGCAAATCTAGAAGTTCATTCTTAAAGAAGCTCTTAAGTTGTAGAAGACAAACACTCTTGTCTATAAATCTTGAGTACGGGGTACTTCACTGGTTGAAGTAAGAGACTGTAAGGGCATCCGAGGATCGAGGATCAAGAGGTGCAAGGCAGTCAAGTGTGTATACAACGGCACGGAATTCCACTGGTTGGAAGCTGTTGTAGTGTGTTGTGAATCACTGTAATATTTATCACTGGTTGAATATTATAGTGAATTCATCTCCAACTGGTTTGGAGAAAAGTGGATTAGTAGAGGATTACCCCACCTCTGAGACCACTATAAATTGACTGTGTTATTTACTGTTTTACTAAATCATACTCTAAATTCTGCATACATTGTTAAGTGTTTCATTAAGTTAATTTATATTCGTCATCAGCCGACTTCCGCACATATCCAAGAACAAACGACTCCAAGTCATTTGTTTGACCATCAGCTGAAGAAACTCACTCTTCGAGAAAAAGAGTTCAAGAGTTTCAACAAGTCTATTCACCCCCCCCCCCCCCCCCTCTAGACTTGTTCGTGGACGACTTGTGACCTACAAAATCCAGAGTCGAGCAGTTCCTGAAGTTGCGCTTTCAGCTCTTGTAATTCCTTGGGCACCATTCTATAGGGAGCTTTCGATATTGGTGCCGCTCCTGGCACTAAATCAATCGAGAACTCAACTTGACGACTCAGCAGAACTCCGGGCAAGTCTTTGGGAAAGACATCTGGATACTCCTTGACGATAGGTACATCAGCTACCATCTTCTCCGAGGTTGTTTTCCCCATCACATTCACTAGGAATCCTTGGCAACTACACTTCTTCAACATCTTCACAGCTTTCATGGCTGAAATCACTTTCGAGGTACTAGAGTATCTTACTCCCTCGAATATGATCTTGACATCAACAGACGGACATAAGGTTACCCTCCTTTCGGAGTATTCAACTACAGCTCTATGTTTGTCCAACCAATCCATACCCAAAATAACATCAAAATCACTGAGTTCAACTATGTGCAAGTCGGCTAAGAAGCTATGTTCGTTAATCTCTATCTTCACATTGTTAGTTATCGAGTCTACACCCATTACCCCCCCCCCCCCCCCCCGCAGCATGCTAACTAACAGAGATCTAAAGGCTTTACTATTACAACCAATCATAGTACAAAGCTTCCTAGAGATGAATGAATGAGATGCACCCGTATCAAACAACACCAAAGCAGGAATATTTGCAACTGACAACATACTTGACATGGTTTGGGGTTCAGTCTCTTCTTCAGCCTCGGCCATGCTATACACTCGAGCTTTGCCTCCTGAGCCTTGACCTTGCACAATATTGTCTGGGCCTTTTCCTTTCTTCGGACATGCTGAGGTCATGTGTCCTTCCTCACGGCAAAAGTAGCACTGATTCTGACCAAGCATACATGCACCTTTATGTCCCTTGCCACAAGTAGCACATGTAGGTTTATCGGACTGGGGTTTCGCCCCCGAAGATCCAGTCTTAACATTCTTCTCACTACAACCTCCTTGATCGTGCCACTTGCGCTTGTTATTTGCTGCAAGTGGTGGTGCTCTTGCCTTCTCCACGTCCAAACTAGCAGAAATGTCCTCGGCCCTTGCAACTGCTGTAACACCCCAAATATCAAAAGGGACATTACACGTCGTATAACCTTCACAAGATCTACCAGGCTAACATATGATGCATAATACACATAATAAATCCTATAAGACACCTTAATAATAATATGTAGGGCCCCGGCCTCGGCCAAAATAGTTTAATTCATCACCAACAAGACAAAAATGACATATACTCAATTTCCCACGCAAGGGATTTTAACAATATTTGAAAGACAACTAGACCAACACGACACCAAATAAACATAATAACAAAATATCTAACACAGACTCGAGCCTCATCATCATACTGGGCCATCCTTTGTATGCGTATCCCGTGCCAGCTCCTTAGCTCGGTCGATACCTAAAATGCATAAAACGCATTTCCCCCATTTAAGGGGTTATTATTCGAACAGATAGTGCTAGTACACAATTACACTACATTATATGCATATACGATTCAACATAGTCATCTCATTTGGAAAACATTTGAAAATCATATTCCGGAATATTCTATTGATTTCAAATCGTAAAACATCTCATAACAATATCACAACCATCCACACTTGGTAACCCGTGGCCGTACCCCTTAGTATTGACCCCCAGACACCTCGTCGAATGCTCCGGGTGGGAAACCACTTCCGCGGCTGTACCCCTTAGTATCGGCCCCCAGACTCCCCGTCGAACGCTCCGGGTGGAAGAACAACAACTCACTCACACAATATCATAATTCAACATTTGTATCACAACCGTAACACACATAATGAAATGTAATACATGTACTTGCCTTGCATAATATAACGTGAAGTAATTGACGAACGGAAAAGGTCTCGGTCCGAATAATCTCCAAATTCCGATCCTAACAACAATAGAGACTCAATCAACTACAAACCCACTAAAAAACCAGAAATCATTCGAAGTTCTACTCTTAGGGACAATATACCGAACACTACGGAGGCATAAAAGGTTAAACTCGATCAACAAAGGAAAACTTGGAATTAATCCACAAAACTTCTAGGAAAACATGAACCCAGGATTACACAACTATAATCTACCATTAATCGAAGCAAAAACGGTTGGAAAAACAAATTATAGTCAAACCCCAAAATTTGGTAAAAGGACCATATACCTCAATTTAGTGATGAAATGGTGGAAGGAAGATGATTAATTAATGATATAATCGCCAATTATGAGTTATAAGATTATTGGATGCAACACCCGAGTGAAATCGCCTGAAATCGCCCCCAAGGAGTGAAGAGCCGAGAGGAAAAGTGGAAATGGGGGGTCAAACCCATGTCAGTCCTATTTATACCAGGACATAACACGGCGCAACAAACGGCCCAAACATCGCCATTTTAGCGCCGTGTTGTGATACAGTGAGCGGGCATGTACGACACAGCGCAGAGTGTCGCGGGTCTAGCGCCATGTTGCGACAAACGGTGCATCACCCACGGCAGACACTCACGCGGTTGTCTCGGTCGTTTGCTAAACGCGCGAACACCCGGAATGACCCGACAGTGCCGTTTGACAAACGGCTCATAACACGGTGCAAATCCTTGGCCGTTTTCATCGCCGTTTTGCACAGGTATGGCCAGAAAGTTCCTGGTGCAAACTAATGGCTCGACAACCACCGGAATGAAGATACAAAGGTAGGTCTAATGGATAAACTGAAGTCCCCCACTGACGGGATGAGCATAAAAACCAACACATGCCTCCGGCCGTCCAAAGATCGGAATAAACGAGTAACAACATCAATGTCCCAAAATAATAAGAATTTATAAAACGACCCAAACATTCGAAAATATACATTCGAGACCTGAACGACAACTCAGTAAGTTACAACATATCCAGAATTATTAAAGGAACTTGTAGAAGTAACGAAACGTCGGATTAGAACGAGATTTACGAGAATCAAGTCTCAACGCGGAAAAGTTACACAATAAGTAAAATCTCATAAAAACAACTCTGAAACGCGTCCGGATGGTCATGGATACAGAACAAAATAGTTTCAGAATTCCAAAACAATAACAAGCGAGTCGACCGAAATGAAAATTCACTAAAAGTAGAAATTACTAAAAATAAAAAGTGCGGATATTATATTCTCTCCCCTAAAAATAAGTTTCGTCCCGAAACTTACAAAGTAAATAGCTCGAGGTATCTCGCCTTCATACTATCCTCCGTTTCCCAAGTCGCTTCCTCCGATCCGTGTCTCGACCACTGTACTTTAACCAAAGGGATGGTTTTGTGCTTAAGTTGTTTCACTCGATGCTCCAAGATCTGAATCGGCCGCTCCTCAAATGTGATGTCGGGACCCAGTTCAATCTCTCCAAAATCGATAATATGGCTAGGATCCGATACATACCTCCAAAGCTGGGAAACATGGAATACATTATGCACATGACTCAAGGACGGCGGCAATCCTAACCGATATGCAAGCTCTCAACCCTTTCTAAAATCTCGAACGGTCCAATATATCTTGGGTTAAGCTTACCCTTCCGGACGAGCAATAAACTCCTCGTGTCAGCGACACCTTAAGCAAAACATTGTCCCACACCTCAAACTCCAACGGTCAGCGATGCGTGTCGGTATAAGACTTCTGTCGACTCTGGGTCGTTAACAACCTATCACGAATCAAAGCAATATTCTCTCTCGTCTTAACTACCATATCCGGTTCAGTGCCCGTCAACTCGGATGCATCATCCCAACACAACAGCGATCTGCACCTCCTTCTATATAATGCCTCAAATGGTGTCATTTTGATCGAGGCGTGCCAACTATTGTTGTACGTGAACTCAATCAACGGAAAGTGCAACTCCTAATCATCTTTCCAGTCTAAAATACAGGCTCTCAACATATCCACCAGCGTCTGTATCGTCCGCTCCGACTGTCCGTCTGTCTGCGGATGGTAGGATGTACTGAGTCTTTAACTCAGTTCCCAAAGCTCGATGAACAGCCTGCCAAAAATGAGATACAAACCGGCCATCTCGATCCAAAACAATACTCTTAGGAGTCCATGCAATCTCAAGATCTCTGTAATGAACACTCGTCTAGTCTCTACGGTCCCCAAGTATCCTTAATACCCAAAAAATGAGCTGATTTTGTTAGTCGATCAACAATAACCCAAATCATGTTCATTCCAGTCCGGATCCTAGGGATACTGGTAACGAAGTCCATAGAAATGTCCTCCCACTTCCATTCCAGAATGGGAAGTGGTTGTAATAACCCCACGGGTCGCTGATGCTCGATCTTAACCTGCTGACAGGTCAAACACTTCGCCACAAACTCTCTAACGTCCGTCTTCAAATTGCTCCACCAGTAGTTACTCCTTACATCCTTGTACATTTTGATCGTACCAGGATGTATGGAATAAGGCGTAGTATGAGCTTCACTCAAGATCTTCTGTCTCAACTCCATATCACTCGGTACACATAATCTACCGCGAAATCTCAAAATTCCATCATCCTGAACCACAAATCCACGGACTTTCCCCTTCTTCACGTCCTCCCTCAACTGGACTAAAAATGGGTCATCATACTGTCTCGCCTTGATATCATCAACCAAAGACGAAGTGATTTCTAACGCACATAACTGACCCTGAACTCTATGAACCCAAAATTCGATATCCTGACAAATCAAATCCCGTTGGATCCTGCTTTGAGGCGTAAGTACCTCTAACATCTGTAGCGCCATCGACTTACAACTCAACGCATCTACCTCAACATTGGCCTTGCCCGGATGGTAAAGAATCTCGAGATCGTAATCTTTAATTAACTCCAACCACCTACGTTGTCTCATGTTCAACTCTTTCTGACTAAAGATATACTTCAGACTCTTGTGATCCGTGTAAATCTTACACGACGACCCATAGAGATAATGCCTCCAGATTTTTAAAGCGAAGACGACCGAAACTAACTCTAAATCATGCGTACGGTAATTTGCTTCGTAAGGATTCAATTGACGGGACGCATAAGCAATAACTTTATCTCTCTGCATCAAAACACATCCGAGCCCGAGGCCCGAAGCATCACTATACATCACAAAATCCTCGTTCCCCTGAGGCAAAGCTAAAACTGGTGCGGTAGTCAACCGTCTCTTCAACTCATCAAAGCTATTCTGTCTATCTGCATCCCACTCGAACTTCTGAGTCTTCTGGACTAACTAAGTGAGTGGTCTAGCGATCTTAGAAAATCCTTCAACAAACCTACGATAATAGCCCGCAAGTCCCATAAAACTCCTCACTTCCTTCACATTCTTAGGCGGTTCCCATGTCATCACTGCCTTTATCTTATGTGAATCTACCTGAACTACCTCCGCTGAAATCACATACCCGAGGAATATCACTTCCTTGAGCCAAAACTCACACTTAGAGAACTTCGCATACAACTGTTCAGCTCTCAAAATGTCCAACACAATCTGGAGATGTAAAGCGTGCTCCTCCTGACTCCGGGAATAGATAAGAATGTCGTCGATAAAGACGACTACAAATTTGTCCAGATACTCAATAAAAACTTCATTCATCAACTGCATGAACACCAATAGGGCATTGGTTAGCCCTACAGGCATAACCACAAACTCGTAATGGCCATATCTCGTCCGAAAAGCAGCTTTCGGTATATCACTTTCCTGAATCCTCAACTGGTAGTAGACCGATCATAAATCAATCTTCGAGAAGACTATCACTCCCTGAAGCTGATCAAACAAGTCGTCAATCCGAGGAAAAAGGTACTTGTTTTTATGGTCAACTTGTTTAATTCTCGATAGTCGATGCATAAACGAAGCGATCCATCCTTCTTGTTAACAAAAAGCACAGGCACACCCCAAGGTGATGCGCTCGGTCGAATATACCCTTTATCTAGCAACTCCCCCAACTTCTTCTTCAACTCTAACATCTCCGACGGTGCCATACGGTACGGCGCTCAAGAAACAGGAGCCACGTTCAGCTCTAGATCGATGGGAAACTCAACCTCCCGCTGCGGTGGTAATCCCGGCAAGTCCTCCAGAAATATGTCAGGATACTCGTTCACAACTGGAATCAACGACATGCCAACTCCCTCATCTTCCACCTTTAGTGCGTACCAGTAGCCTACACAACCGTGGTTCAGAAATTTTATCGCTTTCAAGGCACTAATCACATTTTCCAATCTACCCGACTTACATCCAACAAGAGTATGCTCTGTGCCATCTTTGCCCACTATCGAGATAGTACGAGTTTGGTAGTTCATGATAGCACCATGACGATCCAGCCAATCGTCCCCGAGGACCAAATCCTCACCCTAAAGGTCTACAACAATGAGGTTCAAGGGCTAATCCCAGCTCCCGATCCTCACTGGGCAATCTCTAACTTCCCGGTTCCCAAACATATGATCCCCACTAGGCATACCCACTACGAACGGTTCACACTCACACAAGCAGTCAATACCGATACGACATATACAATCCAAAGTAATAAAAGAGTGAGTAGCACCCGAATCAAAAAGCACCGAAACTGGATGAGAAAGGATCTGAGTGGTACCTGATGCAACCGGGATGTCTGTCTCCTCTGCACGTCTCATATGATATAACCTGGGGTGTACCAAGCCCGAACTCGATACTGCACGGCGATCTGGCTGACCCCGACCCCTACCACAGACCGAACTCTGAGGAACCTGAGTGACTGGAGTCTTCTGATCAACACTATGCTCTTTCTGAACGGCAGTGGTAGTCAGAGCTCTAGCAGGCCTGATAGCCCTATCGCAACGACCTGCCCGGTGCGCGATCTGCTCGGAAGTAAAGCAAGTAACTAAAGGAACTGGACAATCTTTCACCAAATGCTCGTATTGGTTGCACTTAAAACAAACTCTGCCGCCAGATGCAATGGATTGGACTGAACGGTTACTCTGAGATCCTCCGGCCTGATGAAACGGTCTATTCCCAGATGCAGGAATGGACTGAGACTTCAAAAATCGACCACCCTTACCGGATGAAAAACTGCCAGCAGTCTTCTGTTTCTTGTCCTCGAAACCCAACTCTAAATACGGGACTGTCATCTCAATCGCTAGAGCGCGATCCTGGTACTCCTTCAATGTAGCACACATAAGTGGTGCCATGCTCTGTCTGATATGTGGCTTCATGCGCATATTAAAGTAGCGAATCTTATCAGCCTCAGTCCTTACTTGCTCCTTCACATATCCCAAATGCTGGTTATAAGTGATGATGGCCTGAGAGATCGGTACATCCTGAGGCGTAGCAGTAAAGAACTCAACAATCATATGCTCTCGAATCGGAGGTGGGAAGTACTCCGCTTTCATAGCAGTCTTAAACTCCTCCCAGGTAGCTAAACGGTCCCTGGGCATCACAGCCTCCCACCACTCCACAGCTTTCGTTATCCAGGAGGTACTGCGCAATAGGTACCCTCCTGTCATCAGGACAAGCTACGGCATCGAACGTCCTACCCATCTGAAAAATCCAATTCTCCCAACCCAGGGAGTCAGTAGAATTAGCGATGCGATGGGGTGCATCTTGGTCACTTTCTGAAGCCATTTACTAACTTTATCTTTTGGAGTCGGGGGCGGATTCTGACGTCCACCCTGGGCTATCTGGGCGAACTTAGCTACCAACTGCTGAAGTACAGTAGTAGCTCCAATGTCGGCATTAATACCCGACGGCTGATCCTGATTGACTGACAAATTCTGCTGCCCATCAGAACTCAAAGGTAGAGTATTCAGCACTAAATGAGAGGCCGAATCTGCAGATGACTGAGAAAGTGGAACTTCCTCACTATTAGCACCATGACCACGGCCTGAGCTGTGCCCCCTAGCTGGTCTACCGCGACCTCTCAACATACTGAAGAAAAGATTTGAAAAGAACAAGATCATAAAAATTCGCAGTTTATAAAGTTGGTACCAAAACTCACAATTCCAATCTACATAACGGAAATGAGCTACAGAAATAAAAGAGTTTGAGGAGACTTACAGCCACGGGTCGCACGAAGAGATGGTAGCACGATGATATTAGGCTCAACGAGTGACTCTAACGACACGACTGACAGACCCAAAATTAACCAACAGTCTAGGCAGTCATAACCTAAGGCTCTGATACCATAAATATAACACCCCAAATATCAAAAGGGACATTACACGTCGTAGAACCTTCACAAGGTCTACCAGGCTAACATATGACGCATAATCCACATAATAAAACCCATAAGACACCTTAATAATAATATGTAGGGCCGCGGCCTCGGCCGAAACAGTTTAATTCATCACCAACAAGACAAAAATGACATATACTCAATTTCCCACGCATGGGACTTTAACAATATTTGAAAGACAACCAGACCAACACGACACCAAGTAAACATAATAACAAAATATCTAACACAGACTCGAGCCTCATCATCATGCTGGGCCATCCTTTGTATGTGTATCCCGTGCCAGCTCCTCAGCTCGACCGATACCTGAAATACATAAAACGTATTTCCCCCATTCAAGGGGTTAGCATTCGAATAGCTAGTGAAAGTACACAATTACAGTACATTATATACAGATACGATTCAACATAGTCATCTCATTTGGAAAACATTTGAAAATAATATTCCGGAATATTCTATTGATTTCAAATCGTAAAACATCTCATAACAATATCACAACCATCCACACTTGGTAACCCGTGGCCGTACCCCTTAGTATCGACCCCCAGACACCCCATCGAATGCTCCGGGTGGGAAACCACTTCTGCGGTCGTACCCCTTAGTATCGGCCCCCAGACGCTCCGTCGAACGCTTCGGATGGAAGAACAACAACTCACGCACACAATATCATAATTCAACATTCGTATCACAACCGTAACACACATAACGAAATGTAATACATGTACTTGCCTTGAATAATATGACGTGAAGGAATTGACAAACGGAAAAGGTCTCGGTCTGAATAATCTCCAAATTCCGATCCTAATAACAATAGAGACTCAATCAACAACAAATCCACTGAAAAACTAGGAATCATTCGAAGTTTTACTCTTAGGGACAATATACCGAACACTACGGAGGCATAAAAGGTTAAACTCGATCAACGAAGGAAAACTTGGAATTAATCCACAAAACTTCTAGGAAAACATGAACCCACGATTACACAAATATAATCTACCATTAATCAAAGCAAAAATGGTTGGAAAAACGAATTATAGTCAAAACCCCAAAATTTGGTAAAAGGACCATATACCTCAATTTGGTGATGAAATGGTGGAAGGAAGATGATTAATTCGTGATATAATCGCCAATTCTGAGTTATAAGATGATTGGATGCAACACCCGAGTGAAATCGCCTGAAATCGCCCCCAAGGAGGAAGTGGAAATGGGGGGTCAAACCCGTGTCTGTCCTATTTATACAGGGCGGAACACGGCACAACAAACGGCCCAAACATCGCTATTTTTAGCACCGTGTTGCGAGACAGTGAGCGGGCCTGTACGACACGGCGCAGAGTGTCGCGGGTCTAGCACCGTGTTGCGACAAACGGCGCATCACCTGCGGCAGACACTCGCGCAGGTGTCTCGACCATTTGCTAAACGCTAGAACACCCGACGCGGGACCCGACAGCTCCGTTTGACAAACGGCTCATAACAAGGCATAAATCCTTGGCTGTTTTCATCGTCGTTTTGCACAGGTATGGCCAGAAAGTTCCTGGTGCAAACTAATGGCTCGACAACCACCAGAATGAAGATACAGGGGTAGGTCCAATGGATAAACTGAAGTCCCCCACTGACGGGATGAGCATAAAAACCAACACAGGCCTCCGGCCGTCCGAAGGTCGGAATAACGAGTAACAATATCAACATCCCAAAATAATAAGAATTTACAAAACGACCCAAACATTCGAAAATCTACATTCGAGACCTGAACGACAACTCAGAAAGTTGTAACATATCCAGAATTATTAAAGGAACTCGTAGAAGTAACGGAACATCGGATTAGAATGAGATTTATGAGAATCGAGTCTCAACATGGAAAAGTTACACAATAAGTAAAATCTCATAAAAACAACTCCGAAACTCATCTGGATGGTCATGGATACAGAACAAAATAGTTTCAGAATTCCAATACAATAACAAGCGATCGACCGAAATGAAAATTCACTGAAAATAGAAATTACTAAAAATAAAAAGTGCGGATATTACAACGGCTTCATTATAGCTCAGACGACCATGACCAGACAGGTGGTGACGAATCCGGTCGCGTAGTCCATCTCGAAATTTCTGAGACTTCATGTCATTCGTCACGACTATGTGAGGAGCAAAACGGCACATGTGATTGAACTTGCACTCATACTCGGTGACCGATATTCCTCCTTGGTTCAGATCGAGGAACTCCTTTTGCATCTTGGCTTTGTACGCCCTCGGGTAGTAATTTTCCATATCTGTCTCCCTGAACTAGTCCCAAGTGAACGCATCCTTCTCGTCTTGGGTTTTAAGCCTCCACACTCCAATCCACCATGTCCTAGCATCCTCCTTGAGCTGGAACACGGCACATGACACCTTCTGAGCATCGGTGCACGCCATGTAGTCGAAGATGCTATCTAGGTTCAACAACCACTCTTCTGTTGCTGCTGGTCCCTCACGACCAAGAAAGACGGGCGGCTTGAAATGATTAAACTACTTGATAACTTGAGCTTGAGCATGCTCAGGATTATTAGGCGGTAAAATGGTTGCGCCTTGAAGTAAAGTGGCCAATCCAGCCAAAAGATGATCTTGGGTGGGTTGAACATTGCGGTTTCCTCGGTTAGCCATGAGTATGCCAACGAGTTGTAAAACCCATTAGTCGACGCAGTGCGAGAAATAAAGAATGAGAAGATATGTAGAACGCATATAATAGTCGCAACACATAAAAATATAAATGCAATAAAATAACTAATTTTCATTATATAATATGTTTTGAAAGAAATGGAACTGGAAACATCCACTGGAAATCTCAACATAGTAGTTATATAATAAAAAGAACTAAGCCTACGAGTACTCCTCATCGTTGTAATATCCGGATTTATTACGGTGTATTTCATCTGTATTCAAGCCCTGTATTATTCGGATTTGTGGTTTTGATTATTGGAGTATGATATTTCTTGCATTGATATCATTGTACAATAGTATAGAAACATGCAAAATTTCTCATGCAAACTCGTGATAGCGCACGCTAAGAATGTATCTTAACGCGCGCTATCGGGCTACTATTAGCGCACGCTATGCAGGTAGGAGTTGCGTGCGCTAAGAACTCAATTATTGAGCGGGACGGCTAGCACATGCGCCAGCCGGGACATGGGTCCGGATAAGATTCCCGCGGGCGAACCTGGACAGTTCTGAAGTCAACTCATATTAGCGCACGCTAAGGAAAGCTTAGTAGCGTGCGCTAACTTGTTAAAATACAGAATATTATAAATGGGACAACAACCCGTTTTGACTTACATTTTACTCATTCCTTCTGCATTCTTGAGAGGCCAGAGAGCTGAGATAACCCTCCTACACACTTAGAACACGTCTTGTTGGTGTTTATATATTGGTTATCACTTGGGAGTAATCATTGAAGTGGAATAACACCTTGGAGTGGCATACAACCAACCGGAGTCGGATTCTACCTTACGGTTCAGTGATTTTCATCATATTAAGGTATGTTCAATCTATCTCCAGACTTAGAGTTGGATTCTAAAGAATTGGATGATCATGATAGCGAGATATTGATTTTCATAGATGAATTATCCAAGTATATCATGTTTGGAATATTGAGATGATTAAGCCTTAAGTACCTTGATTATGATCATCATGATTCGAATCTTATTACATTGAACAAGTAAAGGAAGCTTCTATCATTGGTAATCCGAATCTAATAGATGACTTCATAGCAATCTTGGACTTGACTTTAACATCATTATTGTTAGATAAATCTAAAGGATTGATCATGGAAAGATTTATCTAGTATAGATGGAACATTTAACAACTTCAGCATGATAATATTGATTGATATAAAGGTGTTGATATCAACCGTTAAGCCTTTTGAATTGTCGTATGAAGATTTGTAGTCGGAATGGAATATGGTTTTATATTGGTATGCATATCCTTGAATCCGAAGTTGTCTTTATCCGTAAAATCATTCATAAGGGTATGAACATGATAGTCATGGAGTTAACATGAATTATCACGGAAGATTTCATTGTTTTGATCATGATGAGAACAGTTTACTGCTCAGCAGTAAACTGCCATGCATAGATAGCGCACGCTATGCTATGAAGATTAACGTGCGCTATCGAGCACGAGTTAGCGTACGCTACATTTGGTATGTAACGTACGCTAAGCCATCAGACGAGTCAGTCGACTGATCAGTGAAGTACTGACCATACATAGTTAGCGTACGATAGGCTTTGTTGTTTGCATGCGCTATCGAGCAGACTTAACGCACGCTACACAGAGTACTTAGCGTGCGCTAAGCAGTTCATGAAGATTGCATTTTATGAACTTTTGGCCGTAAATCGAATTGTTAAACATTCGTACGACGTGAGATAAATCCTATATCATTTCTTTTGTTAAGGTTTGGTCTCGTCACGTGATTGATTGAGGAGGACGACCTTCGAGTGTTCATTTTCGTGGAAGTGTTGTTCTTGTCTTCAAATCGAGGCAAGTACTTTAATTGTTTTATGTATTGATGTTATACATATTATCGTGCATGTATGTCATTGTTGTATGTCCACCTCGTGTTGGTCCGACGGGATCATCGAGGGATCTATGCTAGCGTGCGCTGGATCATCGGACGGGTTTTTCCACCACGGGTTGGTCTGACGGGATCATCGTGGGTTCTAGGCAGTGAACGCTGGATCGTCGGAATTACCATGTGTATGTTATGATATCATGTTGTGATTATCAGTTGTGTATGTCATTTTTGAGTTTCTCGTAGGAGAAGACTCGTTGGTATTTTTCTTGTCGTTTACATTATTCGTGAGATATGAATAATATGTTGTGGTACTTGTACTAGCATCGTTGTGCTAACCCCTTCGGAGGTGAACATTTTATTTATGTTCAGGATCCAGGAGAGCGGGAAAACAACCACTGGAGCTGCATGACGACGAGGGTGCAGAGTGATGTTTCGGCCGGGTTTATTTATCTGTGTTTATTCGTTATTTCAATAAGTACTCGAGTACGAAGTCATTTGTGATGGATTTGAATTTGGTGATGTATTATTGAGTTCCTGTTGAACAATTGTACTTTCAGTATTTGGTAAGAACTGTTGTATCTTAAATCCGCTATTTCCATTCGTTAGTACCTTTTAATGTATGTTCAATTCTTCAGCCTTGTAAATCCTTATGTAAAGGATTTACGGCGCTGTAATATTCCTGAATATATCGGGGGTGTTACAGAATATGGTATCGGAGCTAAGATTATGGATATCTTGGCCGTTGGGTTAAAATAGGGGTCATTTATGTCTTTTGAGGTAACCGGCCGTGAATGACATCACTGCATACGTCTTCATGCGAACGGTGGTTGTAAGTTCCTAAAACTCTATCTCGTTCTTTACATGTTGTGTCTCTTTATACTCGAATATTAGAACGATGTTGTTTCCTGTATGTTGAGTATTTATGCTTACAGTATGTTGAGAGGCGGACGTGGACGTGGTCGCGGTCGTGGACGCGGACGAAGAAATGCTGAAAGGGAAGCGTCGCCTTCTAATCAGGCCAGTCATAGCTCAGGCGAGCCGCAACGATCTATTAATAACGAACCAGATCCTGCTGTACCAGAGATCCTTCGTCAAGTGGTGAACCAGATGACTCAGTTCGCCCAAGTCGTGGACCGAATGCAAGTAGCGGTGGGACTACAGCAGGGAGAGAGACAGCAAGGGATCCCAGACATGGGAAATCGAGGTGACCGGTGGCTGCAAGAGGTGGCGAAGATGCAACCACCTAAATTCGACGGTATTTCTGAGACTCCCACCTGGGATCATTGGTTGAAAGAACTGGAGAAAATCTTTGCCGGAATTAACTGCCCAGACGACCGGAGAGCCTCTATCGCCCAATATTTTCTGATAGGGGAAGCGTCCGAATGGTGGGAAGCCATCCGGCCTGTAGACCATGATGCCGATTGGACAGAGTTTAGATTGATGATGGAAGCTCAATATTGCCCTCGTCCTATGAGGGAACCCAAAGTTCGGGAGTTTTTCTCCGCTCAGCCTTCTGATGTGCTGGTATCCCAGGCGATTAAGACGTTTAACCAACAGCTGGCATTTGTTCGACATCTAGTCAGAATAGATGCAGAAATGATGATCCATTTCGATATGAGGATGAAACCAGAAATCCAGAGGTACATGTCCGGATTTGAATGTACCACACTCCGTCAATACCAGGATAAGGCGTTGGCATATGAGATCAAGGAAGCAGCCATGGAGAAATTTTCGGAATCCAAGAAACAGAAAGTCTCTGGTACTTTTACAGAGCACAAGAACAGCGGGCCCCGTAAGGCCCAGTCATCCTTTCACTCTTTCAAGAAACCTCCGCACCCAGTTAGGAGCGGAAAGAACTTCGGAGCGACATCAACTATTACTGATGTTACCAGGAAATGCTTTAACTGCACCCAGACAGGGCACTATCGACGGAATTGCCCCCTTCCTGCCGTGACTTGTTTTGATTGTGGACGAGAGGGACATCGGGCAGTGTTTTGTGAAGAGGCTGCAAAGTCTTTTAGAGCCCGTACACCACAGCCTACCCGAAGGAAGCCAGTATCAATGCAGCGGCAAAGTGTTCAGATGCCTCAGAATTTTGGCCGCGGACGAGGCAGAGGACAATGGGACCGAAAGGTGACATCGAGTGCCGGATCTGCTCCCCCACGTCTGTACGAGATGAGGAGGACAGATGATCAGGATGCTGATGTCGCATCAGGTACTGTCCAGATCCTTTCCCAGCCAGTTAGCGTTTTATTCGATACAGGAGCTACACATTCTTTTATATCTTTGTCTTGTGTAAATCGTTTGAATATTTCCGGTTTTTATACTTGTGAACCTTATGTTGTTGGTTTACCGAGTGGAGAGAGGATTGTCGGAAACTTAGAAACTAGGAATTTCCCTATATCATTTGGAGGCAGAGAGTGGCTCTCAAATCTGATCGTGATAGAAATGCAAGGAGACGACCTGATACTCGGAGACGATTGGCTTAATCGATATGGAGCAATTGCGAACTACCAAAGGAGGAATATCTCGCTGATCGCTGACGATGGTTCCGAAATATTGTTCGAGGGGTGGAAACCGGGAAGCTCAAGAAAATTGATCAAAGCGATGAAAGCTATCAGATTGTTGAAACATGGCTGTATCGGGTACTGGTGTTATGTAATGAAGAAAGAAGACGAAATTGTGGAACTGTCATCCATTCCTGTTGTGAACGAATTTCCAGATGTATTTCCTGATGAGTTACCTGGACTACCTCCACGAAGGGATGTGGAATTTACCATTGAGCTGGAACCCGGAGCTACACCAATTTCTAAGGCGCCGTATCGTATGGCACCTACTGAGATGTACGAACTGAAGAAGCAGATGGAGGAGTTACTGGACAAGGGCTATATTCAGCCAAGCGTTTCACCACAGGAGCGCCGATTCTTTTGTCCGAAAGAAGGATGGATCGCTTATTGTGTATTGACTATCGAGAGTGAACAAGATGACGATTAAGAACAAATATCCATTGCCACGGATTGATGATCTGTTTGACCACCGCAAGGGGCAACGGATTTTCTAAAATCGATCGAGATCGGGATATCATCACCGAGGATTAAGGAATCGATGTTTCAAATCGGCGTTCGAACTCGCTACGGACATTATGAGTTTGTAGTAATGCCGTTTGGTCTCACTAACGCACTTTGTATTTATGCAATTGATGAACCGTGTGTTCATTGAATTTTTGGATAAATTTGTGGTCGTGTTCATTGATGACATTCTCGTGTATTCTAAGAGCCCTAAGAACATGCGCGGATTTGCGGCAGTATTGGAACTTTTGAGAAACGAGCAATTATACGCCAAACTTTCTAAGTGTGAATTCTGGCTAAAGGAAGTAATGTTCCTCGGCCATGTAGTGTCAGCTAAAGGAGTCCGAGTAGATCCTCAGAAGATCGAAGCAATTATGGATTGGAAGCCTCCAAAGAACGTGAAAGAAGTCTGAAGCTTCTTAGGACTTGCTGGATATTATCGTCGATTCGTGGAAGGGTTTTCTAAAATCTTCCGCCCACTTACTCGACTCCTGCAGAAAACTCAAAAGTTTGAGTGGAATGAGTTGTGTCAGATCAGCTTTGATGAATTAAAGAAGAGATTGACGACGGCACCGATTCTATCCCTTCCACAGGGAACTGGAGGATTTATAGTTTACAGTGATGCTTCGAACCAAGGACTTGGGTGCGTATTGATGCAGAGTGATAAGGTGATCGCTTATGCGTCGCGACAGCTGAAACCTTATGAAGTGAATTACCCAACACATGATTTGGAGCTTGCAGCAGTAGTTTTTGCTTTGAAGATCTGGAGGCATTATCTGACGGACTCACCGCGGATCTTTACGGATCATAAGAGTCTCAAGTACATATTCGATCGAGAAAGAGTTGAACATGCGGCAAAGAAGATGGTTAGAGCTGATCAAGGACTATGACTTGGAGATTTTGTATCATCCAGCAAAGCAAATGTAGTGGCCGATGCACTTAGCCGCAAGCTTTGTTTTATTCGAGATCTTTGGAGGCCGACCTCCCAACTTAGCCTTCAACGAGAGATGATTCGTGAAGGAATTGAAGTATGGTTACAAAGAGTCCAAGGACAACTGTGCGTGATGGAGATGACTTCATCATTAACCGAAGGAATCAAATCTAGACAGACAGATGATCCTCTGATGATTCGGTTACGTGATGAAGTGATCAAAGGAAAGGCCCCCGGATTCGTAATTCATGATGATGGAGTTTTGAGATTTCAGAACCGACTCTGTGTTCCCGATGATGATGTTCTGAAACAAACGATTATGAAGGAAGCTCACAGCTCGCCCTATTCTATCCACCCAGGCACCAGTAAAATGTATAAGGACTTGAAGCAGAATTTCTGGTGGGGCAACATGAAGAAAGACGTAGCGGACTATGTTTCGAAATGCTTGACTTTTCAGCAGGTTAAGATCGAGCATCAACGGCCTGCCGGAATGTTGAAGCCGCTCCCAATTCCTGAATGGAAGTGGGAGGACATATCGATGGACTTTATCACTAATATGCCGAGAACCAAGACGGGAATGAACATGATTTGGGTGATAGTTGATCGTTTAACCAAATCAGCTCATTTCCTAGGCATTAAGGACACATGGGGACCAGAGAAATTGGCGCGAGTATTTATTTCGGAGATAGTTCGATTGCATGGTACGCCGAAAACCATTGTTTCTGATCGAGACGGCCGTTTTGTGTCTCACTTTTGGAAGGCAGTTCATAAGGCCTTGGGGACCGAATTGAACTTCAGCACAGCTTATCACCCGCAGACTGATGGACAATCCGAGAGGACCATTCAAACGGTGGAAGATATGCTGAGGGCTTGTGCCTTAGATTGGTCAAACGATTGGGAAGTTCATCTACCGTTGATTGAATTTACCTACAACAATAGTTGGCATGCTTCCATTAAGATGGCACCGTTTGAGGCATTATACGGTAGGAGATGCAGATCGCCCCTATGCTGGAACGATTCGTCAGACTTGATCGGAACAGAACCAGAGTTGATCGTGCAGACTCGAGAGAAGATAGCCTTGATTCGTGAAAGGCTGTTGACCGCCCAGAGTCGCCAGAAATCTTACGCAGACGTACGCCGTTGCCCATTGGAGTTCAGT
The DNA here is from genome assembly GCA_033398695.1 of Orobanche coerulescens. Classification (NCBI taxonomy): domain Eukaryota; kingdom Viridiplantae; phylum Streptophyta; class Magnoliopsida; order Lamiales; family Orobanchaceae; genus Orobanche; species Orobanche coerulescens. Next base: position 142,402,714 of record CM065802.1, on the reverse strand, counting down.
ACTGGAGATCACGTACTTTTGAAGGTTTCTCCTACTCGGGGAATCTTTCGTTTCGGAAGGAAAAGAAAGCTGAGTCTGAGATATATCGGACCATTTGAGATCCTTGAGAGAGTTGGAGAGTTGGCATACAGATTGGCATTGCCGCCGTCATTATGCCATGTTCATAACGTGTTCCACGTATCCCAGTTACGGAGGTGTTGCGATATTTCCTACACGCAAGTGCACGTCATCGTTTACAAGTAATAAAGTGATAAGTAGAGTATCGTTCCCACGAGGATTGAATCTCTAACTACCGATGTTTTCGTATTCCAATTTTATTTGAACAATCGAAGTTGGTTTTTGCGATTAATAACTAAAAGAATTAATAAAAGACTAAGCAGTAAAAAAAACAATATCTTGAATAAAAGGAATCAAATGATGAATAAGTCTAGGGTTCTGAATCCACCTTAATTTATCCGAATTTAATCTCGATTATCCGTAATAAATAATTTTCCCAATTTATTGAAGGCGGAGATTGCTAATATATTCTACCGCCTCTCCCGAGGTCAATAGATTTATCTAACGGCGACTAACGCACTCTATCCCTAGGTGAATTATCTCGTCGATAGGCAAAAAGCATGAAATCTCCTAAAGGCCACGTAGTTCCTATGAGTATATTCCTATCTCACAGAATAAAACGGTCCTCACCAATAGTTCCTCACCAAATCTCCTCTCCGATTCAAGTGAATGATTAAATCAATACAACTATTGGCCGATAATTGCAAGCATTAAACATAATTGGGAAAACTCAATAAAAAGGTAATAAATTGGATAATCTCAATCAATTCGTCAAAACAAAGGTTTCATCAAAACCCTAGATTAGGGCTTTAGCCGACATACTAAAAATAAAATACAGACTAAATAAACGAAAGCATAAAATTCAACGCAGATGAAGCCCGGATTCCTCCGTTCTTCGACTCCCGCCTTCGCCCTTGAATTCTTACGCTTCCTCCTCTTCTGCCGTCTCCAAGCTTAAGCTCTTCCAGGTATTAGATTCAATGATTCCAAGATGATTAAATTAGGGTCTTAAACCCTATTTATAGCTCAGCACCTCCACAAATCGCGTCCGTATTAATCGGTTGAAAACTGGCTTCGAAACGGCCCAAAATCCGCGCAGACGTACCAAACCCGCTAAGTGTGCCGCGGCTCACTGAACCTGTGCCGCGGCACATCACAAAAAGCTGAATGCCTGGGCGTTAAATAATTCTTCTGTGCCGCGGCTCACCTGGGCTGTGCCGCGGCACAGAGTACAGCTTACTCTGCCCTTCGGCTGGTGTCTTCCTGTGCCGCGGCTCAGATTCCTTGTGCCGCGGCTCATAGTCCAGTTTTGCCGTTTTCGCCCGTTTTGCCTCGTTTTAGCTTCCGGACTTCAATTTCCTGTCAATCATACAAAATCAAGGCATTAAAAGCTCATTTATATGATTTCACACTCCAAAACACTACAAAATAATGATAAATAAGCGTATAAAAATACGCCTAACAAATACCCCCAAACTTAAGCCTTTGCTTGTCCTCAAGCAAAAAAGAATTAAAGTCAATAAAAGAATGTCGTGAATAATCGTGCAACTCATAGCGTTCAACCTAATCAATACTATCCTGTAATTCTCTCTAAATAATACGAGTGTCATAAAAGCGAGCTGCACTCAGAATAATGATTCCGCAAAGTAATCAAATTCAGTCCTAATCACTCGTTCATGAAGAAAATTTCAGCTCAAAGATTAACAAAACATGAGTCAAATCGACCGTCAATATGAAAGGCTAACATAAACAAGCTAGTTCGTCGCGTTCCACAGTCTAAAGGTACAATTTTCATGAGTCTCATAACAAATAAACCTCGGACAGTATCCCCTTATATATATATGCTCAAGAATTTGATTCGAGTCGACCACTAGGTTAGTATCTCGGGATGTTTCATCGGGATAATCCTAGGGTGGAACTTTCATTCTCATGTATTAGGAAACCGTTTGACGTAAAAGACACTCATGGGGCACATGGATGCTTCTAGTTACTAAGTTCCCGTCTACAGCGGAGAAACAACTCGAATATATAATTTCCGCATGTCCGAATCAAGGTTGCCGTTTTACGCGAGGGTAAACAGCGGGTCACGCGAATGCCCCCGGTTACTAGTCTCCCTATCATTGGCACATGTGAAATATCTAAATCACTAGTCTAATCAGGGTCGTCGTTTTACGCGAGAGTAAACAGCGGGTCACGCGAATACCCCCGGTTACTAGACTTCCCTTCATAGAACACATTATCTCGACTTTTTAGGAAAAAACTGACCGACTCTAAACTCCATCTAAGTGCCAACACGACTAAAGAAACAGTACGACTCACTATCCGGAAAATGTAGCCAAACGTATTGATGGGGATTTAAAAACAAGTATGTATCGTCTCTTATCTGCCAAGACCTCTACAATCACGAAAAATTTCGGACCTAATCAATACTAAGGCAACGAAATAACTGACTACAACTCGACTAGAACTCGCCCGCTTCTTCAGAGAGAAAGACAGTGTCGTAACATCAGTATCACACAAATAGAAGCACGAAAATTCACGAATAAAGAAAAACTACGGCAAGCAAGGCTATCTAAAAAAAAATTTTCGCAAAGAAAAGAAAAGTGCAACAAAATATTGTACAGCAATAAAATAAGGTACAACAATGAATGTAGACTGAAAGTAAATCCCCCCCCCCCAAACTTAGGACGTACATTGACCTCAATGGACAAAAATGATATGCAAGAAAAATAAAAGGTCAAGTACTCCCCTCCAGTCTGCTCAGGAGCTGGTGCCGGCATCGTCCGGTGAGCTTGCATGCTTCTTGACTACATCATGCAGAATGTGGATAAACGAGCTTGCATCATCAAAAAGGAAGTTAAGTACGAGCTCTCAAGTTGAACATGATGTAGGGGTTGGGGATGATGTAATTGGACAACATGATTCATTGCATATAAGTTTGAAAAGCCTGGCTTACTAATTTTTCATTGCTGCAATTTATCAAACACCTTGTGTGCACAAGTTAAAATGAAGAACAAAAATTTTGATGGTTAATTCCAAATCCCAAAAATAATAACACAGATTATAACCCCGAATTACAAAAACCATCATCAACAATTCGTTCATAAACATCAATTCCATCACAATAACAAATTCCCCATATTCCAACTCCATTTTAGAAGCAACAATGAAGAACAACTAACAGTATAAAACTCCAAATCTTTTCACATCAATAATCACTTATGATTTAGAAATCAAAAATTACCTGGAGAATTTGAGAAGGAGACTAATAGAATGGAACCAACTAACCTCATCGTGTGCAGGAAGGAAGGAAGGGAGGGAAGAAGTATCCTATGCAGGCCGATCGACTGAATGAGCCTTACCTGGCTGTTCTTATTTTGCGACGGGGGCCGCGGCACAATATAAGTGAGCCGCGGCCCAAAGTACAGTCGGACTGGGACGTTTTGATATGTCGTCGGGTGCCGCGGCTCAAATTTTGTGTGTCGCGGCTCAGTGTGTTCGTGTGCCTCAGCTCAGCTTTAGTGTGCCGCGGCACAAAGTACAGGCTCCCTGGGCGTTTCTTGATCATTTAGTGTGCCGCGGCTCAGATATCGGGTGCCGCGGCTCAGCGACCTGGTGTGCCGCGGCTCAGTAAGATCATGCCGTGGCACAGGGTACAGTTTGATCGGCCCTTTTTCATCAGCTGATGTGTGTCGCGGCTTACCTGGACTATGCCGCGGCCCATCATTGAATTCCTCCCCTTTGCTGATTCCTGCACAGAATTTTAACACGAAAATATCAAGACGAGAGGGAAGGATGGATCAAAGAAGAAAGAAGACAAATAGAGACTCAAAAAATGCAAGCAAACAACAAAGAATCTACAACTAATACTCGGGTTGCCTCCCGAGGAGCGCTAAGTTTATAGTCTTCAGCCGGACCTATTGGACAACGTTAGTTCGTTTTTCGCAAACTCCATTTGGCTTCCGCCCCATTCATCGAACCGTTTATATTTTGGTTAAAATTATGACCATTGGCAATCAGTGGTTTGAGTTTCGGTTCGGTCATCAAATGTTGTTTTTGAAAAGGTTTCGACTTGAATAACTTTCCGAAACACCTGGTTTCTCCATGACTAATTTTCCACTTGGCTTTCGGCTCACTCTCCTCCTTCACAAACGAACTCACGATTGCAGTAGATTTTTTCTCATGCTCGAGGAACGCCACTCGTTCCACATCCTTCTTAAAACTCGGGTCATTTAACACAAAATCTGCATTTTCCCACCGACGATGTTTTCGGTGCTTTCCTCTTTCAACAACATCCACACCTTCAATTTGTGATCCTTTATCAGCACTTCCGGGACATGGGAACGATTTGAACACTTGAAAAGTAACTTGCTCGTCTTGGACCCTCAGAGTTAACTCTCCCTTTTCCACGTCTATAAGGGTTCGGCCCGTGGCTAGAAATGGTCGTCCCAAGATGATTGGAATATTTTCATCTTCCTCCATGTCGAGTACGATGAAATCAGCCGGAAAGATGAACTTATCAACTTTAACTAAAACATCCTCGATCACTCCCCTCGGATATTTTATCGATCGATCCGCCAATTGTAATGAGACTGTGGTTGGCTTAGCTTCCCCAATATTCAGCTTTTTGAAAATTGACAGAGGCATGAGGTTGATACTCGCACCAAGATCGCATAGTGCCTTATTAAACGAAAGATTCCCCATGGTGCACGGTATGTTGAAGCTTCCCGGATCTTTCAATTTAGGTGGGAGCTTCTTTTGAAGAATAGCACTGCACTCCTCTGTCAAGGTGACCGTTTCGAACTCCTCAAGCTTTCTCTTCTTCGATAATATCTCTTTCATGAACTTGACATAACTCGGCATCTGCTCCAATGCGTCTGATAACGGAATATTGATGTGAAGCTTTTTGAACACATCAAGGAACTTAGAAAATTGTTTGTCCGCCCTTCTTTGCTGTAGTCTCTGCGGAAACGGAACGGGGGGAACACATGTCTTCGAGTTATCCGGCTCCAAATCTTTTGACTCCTCTGGCTTTAAATCCTTCGACTCCTCAATTTCCTTCTTCTCTTTACCCCGCTCGGGCTGATCCAGCACCTCTCTCCCGCTTCTCAAGCTAACTGCGTTTAGACTCTCTCTAGGATTAGTCTCTGTTGTACTCGGCAATGCTCCCTCCGGACGAGCTGTCAACACATTAGCGATTTGGCCCAGCTGGACCTCCAAATTCCGAATGGAAGCAGAATGATTTTGTAATGTAGCTTCCGTACGGGTCATAAATTGACTCGTATTTGCCGCTAATTTTGCAAGTGCTTCCTCGAGAGATACTTTGGGAGCGGAAGGGGGCTGCTGTTGATTCTGGGCGAACGGGGGCTGGTGTGAGCTTTGTCCGTTTCTCCATGAAAAGTTAGGATGATGGCGCCACCCCGGATTATAAGTATTGGAGTACGGGTTATTCGGTCGATTCCCACTTCCCACAAATTGAGCCTGCTCCATCTGATTTTGCTCGAACGGATTTCCAAATTGACATTCCGCACTCGGGTGTGATCCGTTACACCAATTGCATGTCTCTATGGTAACGGGGGCTGGTGCGTGCGAAAATGTCCGAGGTTGTGTCAAAGCGGCGACTTGAGCTGACAAGGTGGAAATCGGATCATTGCTCGAAACTTCCATTACTCTCTTCGGTGTCAATCTTTCTGATGGCCATTGGTATGCGTTTTCGGCCATATCTTCCAAAAGCACGTGAGCCTCGGCCATAGATTTTCCCATGAAGGTCCCACCGGAGGCCGCATCGACAAGAGTGCGTGTAGAAGCACTCAAACCATTATAAAATGTATGAAGCTGAAGCCAATCAGGAATGCCGTGATGAGGGCATCTTCGTAGAAATTCTTTATATCGCTCTCACGCCTCGTGGAGCGTTTCCATATCGTACTGGGCAAAAGTGGTTATCTCGTTTCTCAACCTCGCCGTCTTAGCTGGTGGAAAAAATTTGGCAAGGAAGGCTTGCGCTAACCTCTCCCACGTTGTAATCGACCCCGGCGGTAAGGAATTTAACCAGAATTTTGCTTTGTCCCTCAAAGAGAAAGGGAAAAGCCTCAATCGGATGGCATCGTCGGTGACACCATTAGTTTTGAAAGTATCGCATATCTCAAGGAACGAAGCAATGTGGGCATTCGGGTCATCCTTCGGCAGTCCACAGAATGGGCTCGCCTGCACCATCTGAATAATGGCGGGCTTGATCTCAAAGTTATTAGCTTGGATAGTGGGACGCCGAATTCCCGAAAAATTAGCGTTGACCTGCGGCATGGCATAATCTCTAAGAGCTAGTTCCGGTTGAACTTGCCGCACTTGGTTGTCTCCTCCCTGGATTTCAATATTCTCGGCCATGTTGACCGTAAATGCAACTCTCTTTTCTCCTTTTTGTTCCTTCTTAGAGTGCGCTCGAGCTCGGTGTCCAAAGGTAGTAGGCCTTCGTTACCGAGTCTTCTCATGCACTACATGAAAGGTCCTGAAAGGAAAAACAAATAAACGAAAATAAATACACAAAAATAAAAAAATAAAAACGTTCAAATTAAGACTGGAAATACTTAAATCGATATTAGAAAAATTTCAAATCCCCGGCAACGGCGCCAAAAACTTGTTGCGATATTTCCTACACGCAAGTGCACGTCATCGTTTACAAGTAATAAAGTGATAAGTAGAGTATCGTTCCCACGAGGATTGAATCTCTAACTACCGATGTTTTCGTATTCCAATTTTATTTGAACAATCGAAGTTGGTTTTTGCGATTAATAACTAAAAGAATTAATAAAAGACTAAGCAGTAAAAAAAACAATATCTTGAATAAAAGGAATCAAATGATGAATAAGTCTAGGGTTCTGAATCCACCTTAATTTATCCGAATTTAATCTCGATTATCCGTAATAAATAATTTTCCCAATTTATTGAAGGCGGAGATTGCTAATATATTCTACCGCCTCTCCCGAGGTCAATAGATTTATCTAACGGCGACTAACACACTCTATCCCTAGGTGAATTATCTCGTCGATAGGCAAAAAGCATGAAATCTCCTAAAGGCCACGTAGTTCCTATGAGTATATTCCTATCTCACAGAATAAAACGGTCCTCACCAATAGTTCCTCACCAAATCTCCTCTCCCGATTCGAAGTGAATGATTAAATCAATACAACTATTGGCCAGATAATTGCAAGCATTAAACATAATTGGGAAAACTCAATAAAAAGGTAATAAATTGGATAATCTCAATCAATTCGTCAAAACAAAGGTTTCATCAAAACCCTAGATTAGGGCTTTAGCCTGACATACTAAAAACTGAAAATACAGAATAAATAAACGAAAGCATAAAATTCAAACGCAGATGAAGCCCGAATTCCTCCGTTCTTGACTCCATATACGCCTTGAATTCTTACGCTTTCCTCCTCTTCTGCCGTCTCCAAGCTTAAGCTCTCCTGTATTAGATTCAATGATTCCAAGATGATTAAATTAGGGTCTTAAACCTATCTATAGCTCAGACCTCCACAAATCGCGTCCGTATTAATCGGTTGGAAAATCGGCTTCAAACGGCCCAAAATCCGCGAGACGTACCAAACCCGCTAAGTGTGCCGCGGCACATCAACTGTGCCGCGGCACATCACAAAAAGTCAATGCACAGGCGTTAAATAATTCTTTCTGCGGCTCACTGGTGTGCGCGGCACAAATCTGACTTACTCGCCCTTGGTGGTGTCTTCTGTCCGCGGCTCAGATTCCTTGTGCCGCGGCTCATAGTCCAGTTTTGCCGTTTTCGCCCGTTTTGCCTCGTTTTAGCTCCCGGACTTCAATTTCCTGTCAATCATACAAAATCAAGGCATTAAAAGCTCATTTAGATGATTTCACACTCCAAAACACTACAAAATAATGATAAATAAGCGTATAAAAATACGCCTAACACGGAGGTATATACCAGACCCCAGTCATATCATTGATTTCGGCGAGATCGAAGTCGCGCAGGATGGGACGTTTGAAGAAAGACCGGTCAAGATACTCGAGAGTCGAGTTAAGCAGCTGAGGAACAAACCAATCATTTTGGTCAAAGTTCAATGGTCACGTCACGGAATGGAAGAAGCCACCTGGGAAACAGAAGCTGATATGAAGTCTAGATATCCCGAGTTATTTTCGTCTTGAGTTTCGGGACAAAACTCCTTTTTAGTAAGAGAGTATGTAATATCCGGATTTATTACGGTGTATTTCATCTGTATTCAAGCCCTGTATTATTCGGATTTGTGGTTTTGATTATTGGAGTATGATATTTCTTGCATTGATATCATTGTACATAAGTATAGAAACATGCAAAATTTCTCATGCAAACTCGTGATAGCGCACGCTAAGAATGTATCTTAACGCGCGCTATCGGGCTACTATTAGCGCACGCTATGCAGGTAGGAGTTGCGTGCGCTAAGAACTCAATTATTGAGCGGGACGGCTAGCACATGTGCCACCGACATGGGGTCGGATAAGATTCCCGCGGCGAACAGGACAGCTTCAAGTCAACTCATATTAGCGCACGCTAAGGAAAGCTTAGTAGCGTGCGCTAACTTGTTAAAATACAGAATATTATAAATGGGACAACAACCCGTTTTGACTTACATTTTACTCGTTCCTTCTGCATTCTTGAGAGGCCAGAGAGCTGAGATAACCCTCCTACACACTTAGAACACGTCTTGTTGGTGTTTATATATTGGTTATCACTTGGGAGTAATCATTGAAGTGGAATAACACCTTGGAGTGGCATACAACCAACCGGAGTCGGATTCTACCTTACGGTTCAGTGATTTTCATCATATTAAGGTATGTTCAATCTATCTCCAGAATTAGAGTTGGATTCTAAAGAATTGGATGATCATGATAGCGAGATATTGATTTTCATAGATGAATTATCCAAGTATATCATGTTTGGAATATTGAGATGATTAAGCCTTAAGTACCTTGATTATGATCATCATGATTCGAATCTTATTACATTGAACAAGTAAAGGAAGATTCTATCATTGGTAATCCGAATCTAATAGATGACTTCATAGCAATCTTGGACTTGACTTTAACATCATTATTGTTAGATAAATCTAAAGGATTGATCATGGAAAGATTTATCTAGTATAGATGGAACGTTTAACAACTTCAAAGATGATAATATTGATTGATATAAAGGTGTTGATATCAACCGTTAAGCCTTTCGAATTGTCGTATGAAGATTTGTAGTCGGAATGGAATATGGTTTTATATTGGTATGCATATCCTTGAATCCGAAGTTGTCTTTATCCGTAAAATCATTCATAAGGGTATGAACATGATAGTCATGGAGTTAACATGAATTATCACGGAAGATTTCATTGTTTTGATCATGATGAGAACAGTTTACTGCTCAGCAGTAAACTGCCATGCATAGATAGCGCACGCTATGCTATGAAGATTAACGTGCGCTATCGAGCACGAGTTAGCGTACGCTACATTTGGTATGTAACGTACGCTAAGCCATCAGACGAGTCAGTCGACTGATCAGTGAAGTACTGACCATACATAGTTAGCGTACGCTAGGCTTTGTTGTTTGCGTGCGCTATCGAGCAGACTTAACGCACGCTACACAGAGTACTTAATGTGCGCTAAGCAGTTCAGGCAGATTGCATTTTATGAACTTTTGGCCGTAAATCGAATTGTTAAACATTCGTACGACGTGAGATAAATCCTATATCATTTCTTTTGGTAAGGTTTGGTCTCGTCACGTGATTGATTGAGGAGGACGACCTTAGAGTGTTCATTTTCGTGGAAGTGTTGTTCTTGTCTTCTAATCGAGGCAAGTACTTTAATTGTTTTATGTATTGATGTTATACATATTATCGTGCATGTATGTCGTTGTTGTATGTCCACCTCGTGTTGGTCCGACGGGATCATCGGGGGATCTATGCTAGCGTGCGCTGGATCATCGGACGGGTTTTTCCACCACGGGTTGGTCTGACGGGATCATCGTGGGTTCTAGGCAGTGAATGCTGGATCGTCGGAATTACCATGTGTATGTTATGATATCATGTTGTGATTATCAGTTGTGTATGTCATTTTTGAGTCTCGTAGGAGAAGACTCGTTGGTATTTTTCTTGTCGTTTACATTATTCGTGAGATATGAATAATATGTTGTGGTACTTGTACTAGCATCGTTGTGCTAACCCCTTCGGGGGTGAACATTTTGTTTATGTTCAGGATCCAGGATAGCGGGAAAACAACCACTGGAGCTGCATGACGACGAGGGTGCAGAGTGATGTTTCGGCCGGGTTTATTTATCTGTGTTTATTTGTTATTTCAATAAGTACTCGAGTACAAAGTCATTTGTGATGGATTTGAATTTGGTGATGTATTATTGAGTTCCTGTTGAACAATTGTACTTTCAGTATTTGGTAAGAACTGTTGTATCTTAAATCCGTTATTTCCATTCGTTAGTACCTTTTAATGTCTGTTCAATTCTTCAGCCTTGTAAATCCTTATGTAAAGGATTTACGGCGCTGTAATATTCCTGAATATATCGGGGGTGTTACAATCGTCACTGCTAATAATCTCTGTAACAGGAATAGGGGGTCGCGGCTCAATCCAAGAAGTGGCTTCATCTTCAGACTCGATGTATGCCATCAAAACATCCTTCATATTTTCTGCGAGGTCCGCCTTTGATCCCTCATCGGGAACTTCCTCTGGATCTTATTCGGCATCCTTCTCAGGGTCTTATTCGGGGTCCTCCTCTGAGTCTTCCTCACCCGTAGAGTTGGAACTCCAATTTGCATCTGGTATCGCCTCTCGGGCGTACATATCCAATAAGCGTCCAGCTACGAACTGGAAATCATCTGCGGTCTCTCGTTCTTCGAGTGATCTCTTGATGGACTCTATCCAAATCCGGAAGATGCAATAACTCCAATCTTCGGATAACTTCTCCATTAGGTGCTCCAGCTGTCGCGTGATGGAACCTCGTTTCCCAGACTGCAACCACTTGCTCAGCTTTTTAATGACATAGTGTGGTGCATTTTCTGGTAAACTCGGATCGTCCCACCAATCTTTGCGTGCCAGAATACGCGAGTCAAAGGTAGCAGGAACCCTCTTACGTGGCGTCATCCTAGGTTTGGCCATTCTAACAATTTGTACATACATATATAATTATGTAAATAAAATGGAATGATATATGCATAAATAATGACTGAAATTTGGTACCTTGGATGGAGTGACGAAGTGGTGAAGCTGAGAGCATATGATACTTTTACATTTTAGCGAGTCTACAGAAAGGTAAAACCTGGCTCTGATACCACTATGTAACGCCCCGACTTTCTAGGCTAATTAAAGGGGAAAATAAATAAAAGGTAAATTTTGACAAAAATAATTTCTTTTGAGAATATTAAAATCCTCGCCTACAAAGTCGAGTCACTACATTGACTAAAAATAAATACCTTTAATTAAAGCAATAATACGTCATAGATACGAGATAATAATTGCGGTGGAAGAATAAATTATAAATTATTAATTTCTAACAAAAGTTTCCCCAAATAATTTTCAAAAAAAAAACATGAGATAAAAAACATCGTTTAATAAAATTTCATTCATATGTCCTCTCGGGTCGCTCCTTCGCCCATCCGGCTCGGTTTAACCTGCGGGATCAATAAAGGTGGGGGTGAGCTTCCTTCAGCTCGTGGAAATCACACTTATCACAGTAATATATAATCTCATGGAAAACATTTAAATGATTATTCTACCAATAACATTTTCCTCAACATGAATACATACACACAATACCACATATAATATGAATCGAGCACGCATGTGAATATTGAGGTTGTACAGGTGTCCCCACATAACATATATCTTAAGATAGCCTCTTACACGTATACAAGTGAGCCTGATTTACAACGTGTATCATGAATTTCAAACATGAATAGAATGTCACATATATAATCCAATTAAAGCAATTAAAGTGATAGTGAAAATTCCCACCCGAATAAATGATGCTGCTTGACTTGAATATGAAGATACTCGACTTACAGTCCTAAGCCCGTAAATCCTCGATAAAGTCTACATATAATAATAATTTAATCATTATAAGATATTACGATATAATGATTGAAATTAAAATATATATATGCATAAAATCGGACTAATTATTGATATTAATTGAAAAGTCAATATTTTAATGTCTTGGTCAAAATAGGACTGAATTGAAGGTTTTAAAGTTGATTGGGGTTAAAATTGGAGTAATTAAAACTATTTGGGGTTAAATTGAAAGTCTCTGGAAAAGGTGAGGACTAATCTGAAAATCCTAAAAATTCGCAGGTATAGATACCCTTAACTCATCCCTGAGCCGACCAAAATTCATTTCTTCACTTTTCTTCCCCGTGAACCCCTTTTCTGCCTCGGCCCTATCTCTATCTCTCTCTACAAATCTTCTCTCTCTAAAAATCCTTCACTGTCATATCATATCTGTTTCCGATAATAACTCACACACTATGATGCACGAATTCTTCAAAATTCACCAGTATGCAGTATCGGATACTGCATGGGTGCGGGTGCGGGTGCGATTCATGTGGGATTCGCCACGTGGTGAATCCGTCCAAAAAAAAATCGAACTCGCGTATCCTTGCACAGGATACGCGTATCCGGTGCGTGGGGAGGGGGTGTGGGTGAATTTCTTTTTTCTTTAGTTTTTTTTTGTAATTTTTAAAAAGAAAATCAAATAAACTAAAATATAAAAAGTAAATCATTTAATAAGTAATTACTTTTACCTTTAGCGGCGTTAATGAGCGTCAGAAAGACTATTTCTCATTCTTCATTTTGAATTGTTTTTTGTATGACTTGTTTTATGTATTTGAAATTTTATGGTGATATTTGAATTGTTATTTTTTATATTTAACAAGTGTTATATATAATAAAATATAAAATAAATAGACGTATCCTTGCCATATCGCACCCTAACATTTTCAAAAAACTGCATCCCCGTACCCGTATCTGCCCGCACCCGCACCCCCCGTACCTGGGCAACATAGCTCACACATAAACCCACAGTTTCACACACAAAATTTACACGCTTAAAGACGCAAAACATGCATAAAGGCGTACGAACACACATACATGTGGAGGTTGTGCTCAAGAATACCGTGGTTAGAAGATGGAATTGGGTTTGATGTGATCGGGCCGGCTAATGTGGGTTTAATTTGTGGATCGGGCTGATTGAAAAGGTGGTTGTTGGTTCGACTAGGTAGTCAGATTGGCCATGGCCTGGGACCGGCCCTGATTAGATTCAAAGTTTTGGCTCAATGATGATGCGGTAGGCTGAATTTATGGGTTCGGACTTATCAGGATTTGGTTTTGAAGTTTCGGGGTGAAAATCAGAGGGGGTACTCAAACGAGTTTCTTGGTGGTGATGTATGACCGAGGAAGATGGTCGGTTATGGGGTCATATGACCGATTTTGTGTATATTTGCCACTGGGATTGAGTGTTCACAAGACCAACTACAGAAAAAGTTTCATGAAATTTGTTTATAGAAGAATAAGAAAAGAAGGGAGTTGAGAGTTTACCTTTGATGGAGAAATAGAGAGATTTGTTGTAGTTTGATGAATATTCAAAAAATTTGGAGGATATATGGCAGAAAGTTTGCAGAGAAAAGAATGGCTCAGATATTTGTGTTTGGATGCTGAACGATGTTGAACTAATTCTGTACTGCAGAATTAATATCTTTATAGATATAAATTTTTAAGTGTTTAAGTTGGATTAGAATTTGTCTATTGGATAAACATTGAGGAGTTTGATAAGGTGAGAACTGTGAGGAGATCGATCGATCTGGGAAGAGTTCTTAATTATGATTAGTTTAGTTTAATCATAGTTGATTAAATTATAACTCATGATTAAATATAAATGATGTAATAATAATACTAATGGTAATGTAAAAATAATAGTTTGGTAATATTGATAATAATCTGAAAAATGATAATGATAAATAATAATATTAGTACTAATAAAATAGTATTAATAATATTACTAATAATGATAATGATAATATTAATAAGAATAGTGTTAGTATTATACTTGAATAATTAATAACACTATTATAAAAATAAATAATGACTACTTGAATATATATACATATGTGTGTGAGTGTGTGTGTGTGTGTGTGTGTGACAAAATGACTCGATCTAGGACTTGTGATACGACGAAATAAATATTCATGATCCTCTAAATAAAATTAAATGAAATGAAATGCATTATTATATTATTATAAATAATAATATTACATTATGAAAATGGCGGGTATTACACATGAATACCTGTCGTATCTTGATTTGTAATAGATAAGTTTGTACTTCGTACTTTGAATCGATTTGTTTTTCTGCTGCAACTTTGTAATCCATGTAATTCGGAGATTATTTTCTATATATCAACGAATCTTAGGATCATCGGGCTAAGATCGTTTCTTTGAATTTTATCTTATCGATATTTAGCTTCCGCTATTTATTGTTGTGTATTTAATTCCAATGAATTGATCGATCGATTGCGTCGCGCCCTCATCCTTTCCGATGTTTTGGGGCGTGACAATTTCTGTACGTCATTTGAATTAGAAATTGATTTAGTACAATTATGTGTTGGGGTTTATTTATCGTGATTTAGGTCTTACGAATCCTTGAATCGAGGTGTATTATTCATTTCAAGTTGAGGCAAATACTCTAAATCTTTTAATTTTATAAGTTTCTTGCATTCACTATTTGTGAATGTATCTAATGTTGTGAGGAAGTTTATCCACATGGGTACGATCTCTGGTGATTTATGTTTTGTACGCTGAATCAAGGACGAGTGTTTGGTCTTCTACCGGGGTAGGATCCGATGGGATTTTCGAAGACTTTTGCTTTGTCCGCTGAGTCGTGGAATGATGCCAAGTGTATTGATTTGTTAATTTGATGTTTTGCTGTGAATATAATATTCCAGAATATTAAAGAAAATTACTTTAAAAATTATATCGAATTTTGTTGAAACTAAGAGTTTATAAATTCAATTGATTAAGGTGCATGGGCTAGCAAATTATAGCTGATAGCCCCTTCGAGATGAACATGTTTCACATGTTTCAAGTTCAGATGATTTGGAGGAGCATTCATAGGGGCGACACTGAAGTGAAAGGAATCCTAAGCCAATACTAGATGTCTGAAGTTTATTGTTATTTTGTGTATTTAGATTGTTATAGTCTATTTAAGTCAACTATAAATTACCAACTTTTGAAAAAGTCGGTATGTTCCTTCAGAAGGCCTGATTATGAAAATGTCTTACTTATTCTGTCTTCTTATTTTGGGTGTATGATATCATATTTAATTGGGTTAACCTTGCGGTTGAGTGTTGAAATATTTTATTGTGAATAGTCTGGTGAATTCTAATGACAGGGTTCACAATGCTGTAATATGCCTCGATCTTTTCGGGGATGTTACACATTTGTACGAACTTCGAACACTTTCATAGCTTTGCCGCTTTTATTTTAAAGCCATATTCTGAACATAAAACTTGATCATTCTCAATATTTATCTGCCATTTTTATACATTTTTTTTTATCAATCCTCACACTAAAACCTACTTCAAATGCGCAATCATTATATTGATGAAAAGCCTGAATTACAACCTCAATTAGAGAATGAACGGACAAACCGAACAAATCAACAACAGAAGAAAGAAATTTACTAGCACATGTGCAATAAAATGCAATATATATAATATATAATAATCCATATATATATGATACACATAAAATACATAACCATTTTATTAAACAACAGAATTGATGTACATTAATATACATCAATAATGCATTAATGTAATTAATAATCCACATTATATATATTATCGCAATATACATAATTCATGATGACTATATACAAGTTACTATACAATAGTATCCAGACTATGTAGATTATTGGAATACACTACATACATTACTCTAGAACACTATGTACATCACTTGCATAGTAAATATATATTATTGGCTCAGAGTATATACATTATTTCCATTCTAAATATACATCTTATATACTAAAAGCTTAAGTTGTCTTATAAATGCAAAGTGCTCACAATAAATGTTTCATGAATTGAAAGTGAAATGTGAAAGATTCATGTGTTAGTACATTGATTTAATAGTCATGCATAAGGGTAAGTACATAGGAATCGTGCACATTAAACACAAAGAATACAAACCAAAAATGCCATGAATGCATAAATTAAACACACCAATTAGTGGTTGGTCTTTTTACCTTCCCGTCCATGAGTTACAAATATTTTATCAACTATATAATGTGTCAAAAATCACACACAACAAACCACAACTTCCTCCACACCGCGTGCACATTGGGCTACAACTTATTATGGTGGTAAAGTAAGCATCATATCATCTTACTTATTTAGCATATTGATTTATATTATTTTATGTAAATTTCACGTGTGTTTTTTGTGTGTAACAATGTAAGACATAAAGATGGTAGCTTAGGAGATTTGGTAGTAACATCATCTTTTCTAATGGTTTAAGAGATCCTACACATCGTTGCCTTATCAATTAAGTGGAACATGCACGAATATTTTTACTTTGATCGGAAATACAAAATATTGATTAACTATATTTAAGTTACTAACGATCAACTATATCTATTTTTTTTGTAGCGCATCAAGAAGCATTAAAGAAAGAGATCGAGAAGTCACAAAAATTATGTCAAGAACAAAACATGCAAAAGGCCAATGAACAACAACGACAAAGACAACAACAACAAAAACAACAACAACAACAAGATCAACGCCGTGGCCACCGGTGTGATGAATACTTAGCATTCGTATTAATAGTACGTTACAAATTAAACATGCAATATTTTACTTCATGTAATACCGATAAACGGGCTAATACTATTGATTCGTTAGCAAGTAAGTTTATTGAAAATAATGTGACGAGCATTCAATTTTTAGTCAATAATTATTACTACACTTTGTTGGTGCATTTTAATATTTTTGCTCTTAATGTAGTTTTTTGTCTTGCGTTGTGTTAATGTCACTTTTTTAATTAAACGTCTTGGAATATTGTGTGACTTTGATATTTGATATGACTGTGTAAATTATGTCGATGTTACATATTGCAAATGGTAGTATATAATAAAAATATAATAAAAATATCTTCACACTATCATCATAACAATGAGAATCTTCTAAATCAAGAAGTATATAAAGGAGAAGAAAATTGTATTTCAAATGTTATCCACATATCACGAGGTAAGCATTATTCATTTGAGTTTGAGATCATGTGATTCATGTCGTCATACTGTAAATACTTAGAATGAGTTACTAATGAATGCTCCAAATTCGATATTATAGTTTATGGAAAAATGTTGTAATAATGCATTAATCAAAAAATAATTTATGTAAGTTACTCACATTAAAAGATTACATATGAAAAGCCTCATTTAAATATAACATTTTGCAAAAAACCTCTTCACATTAAAGAAAGAGATTGACAAGTCACGAAAATTGTATCAAGAACAAAACATGCAAAATGCCAATGAACAACAACGACAAAGACAACAAGAAGAACAACAACAACAAGAGCAACGCCACGGTCACCGGTGTCAATATAGATGAATACCTGGCATTCATATTAATAGTACGTTACAAATTAAACATGCAATATTTTACTATACGAATTATAATTTATTATACGAATTATAATTTATACTCTTGAATATACTAATCACTTTAATGTTTTATGTTTTTATAGTTTTGCTAAAAAGGAAATTTGTTTTATAGTTCGCTTTTAATAATGTAATTTATTTGAACAACGAAGTCCGTCTTTCACAAAAAAATGAGAGTTTCAAACATGAACCGAAAATTAGTCCCGAACATTACGAAAAAACAATTAGATCCAACCTGAGTGCATCGCATGGGTCCTGAGGCAGTCCAAACCTGTGTGCATTGCACGTGGATGAATATAAAAGGTCTCCAACATTAATGTCATCGCTTCATATTTAAAATAATTTATGTAACTTATACATATTAAAAAATTACATGTGAATAGACTCTTTTCAATTTAACATCTTGAAAAAAATCTCTTCACATATACTCTTTTAATGTCAATAAACTATTTTAAATGTGTGTCATGCTTAGAAATGTGATACCATCACAGCTTAGATATATAATGACGAAAATAAGTTCTGAAGATTACGATATAAAAACTTATATACATCCATGTGCAACTCAATAAAGTATTCTAAGTACGTATAAATCTTAGCAAATGTGTGACACCATGAAAACTTAAATATAAAATGACGAAAATAAATGTCGAATATTACGCTATGAAAACTTCTACATAGCCCATGTGCATAGCACGTATTTTAAATCTATGAAAACTTCTATACAGCACATGTGCATCGCACGGGCATCATTGACTATCATAAGAAATATTTATAACTTAGCCCAATGTATTAATATTAGTTAGTTCCAATTAAAAATGATAGAGTCAATACCAAAATAAATAGACAAAAAATATTACGTAAAAAATACATCTTAAAAGATTACATGTCAATAAACTATTTTAAATACGTATCATGCTACAAAATGTATGCTACCATGACAACTTATATATACAATGACAAAAATACGTCCCGAATATAAAATGACGAAAATAAATGACGGATCCATGATCAAAATGACGAAAATTTGTGCTGAACAATAACAATTTAAATATATAATAGCATCATATATAGCCTGGGGCATCGCCCGGGTCTGAATGACTCGTAACTAATAAATACTATCTACATCACTTCTCTGTAAACATGCATCACAAATAAATACTATGTACATCACTTTCAGTAGCGGACCCAGCATGAAGCATGGGTGCAGCTCCACTCCCAAAAATTTTTGAAAAAAATTAGTACTATTATAAATTAATTTAGTTTAATATAATCCTTATACCCAAGGCCAAAATTATCGTATCAATATAAAATAGTCCAAATCCAAAACTAAAACAAGCCTACAAAAAAATTTAAGCCCAATAATTAAAATTCCATGCTAAAATAACAAATAAAAAGAACTCAAATTGCAAATGAAATACGGCTCCTCATTTCTATTTCTCCTCCTCCTCCACGGCTCCACCAACAGGAGCTCCTCCGATTATAACTACACCAACATGACGACGTTGTTTTTTGCAACTTCTAAAGGGCACTCCTCCTATCTCCATAAATAATTTGAGGTATTAACTATAAATTTCTTTGTATTTGTTACTTCTATAACTATATAATTATTTTTTGCACCCCCAAATTTAAAATTCTGAGTTCGCCACTGATCACTTCCACTGTAAATATACATTAATACTACACATTATGTATATGTGTACATCATAAGACAAGAACAGTGATGTTCCATTTTAATTTCTAAAATCGTTTGTTTAACTTCAACAAATCATACCCACCAAAATCAATTAGATCAAAGACGTTAAAACCAAACTAAATTCATATAAGAAACATTGCAAGATATATTATCTCCATCTAAAATCATCACAAACGCCGTCGGACGGCCATTACCACTAGCGACATTACCAAAATTAGTGCTAGATTCATCAAATGACTGCGAGATTCATCAAGCATTGAAATTATAGAGTTATGTTTAATATATATAGTGTTACGGATTCGAAGCATTAAATTAATTCTCTCTTACGTGACATTCTCTTAATTTTGGATTGTTATTTATCTAAAATCTTGAATCCCACATCAATTTAAAATAATAACTGATAGATAATCCAAATAAATAGAATTCGATATCTTGAATCCACATCGATTTAAAATAGGACTCCACCAATGGAGAACCTATATAAGTATTTAGAATCAATGCGTATTTTTCAATCACATAGTTATTTTGCACACACCCTTAAGAATACTATTTTATTGTGTTTAATTTGGCCAATTATTAAGTTGGACAAATAAATAGTTTAATTTTTTAGTGAAAATTTAATTGGGTCAATTATTAAATTTACATTAATAATAGCTTTACGATTCGAAGCATTAGATTAATTCTCTCTTCTACGTAGAATTCTCTTAATTTGGGATTCCTATTTATCTAAAATTTTGAATCCCACATCAATTTAAAATAATACTTAACTGATGGAAATCCAAATAATTAGAATTCGATATCTTGAATCCCACATCGAATTAAAATAGGACTCCACCAATGGAGAACCGAAATAAGTACTTAGAATCATTGTATTTTTCAACCACATAGTTATTTTACACACAAGCTTCAGAATATTATTTTATTGTGTTTAATTTGGCCAATTATTAAGTTGGACAAATAAATAGTTTAATTTTTTAGTGAAAATTTAATTGGCTAATTATTAATTTTATATTAATTTTAAATATTATTTAACCGATAGACAATCTAAATAAATAGAATTCATTGTCTTGGGTCCCACATTGATTTAAAATAGAACTTCACCAATGAAGAACCTAGATAGTGTGTATTTTTCAATTTCATATTTGTATTTCACACACAAGCTTATGAATTTTATTTTTACTGTGTTTAGTTTGTCCAATTATTAAGTTGGATAAATAAATATTTATATTTTTTAATTAAAAATTAATTTGATCAATTATTAAATTTATATTAATTTATTTGTCTAAAATTTAAATATCACATCTATTTTATTTGGTAGTTTTAATTTTATTGAAATTTTTAGTTTGGCTATATTTATAATATCAGTTATTAAATAGTTTACTTTATTTTTTATTTAAACATTTAATTTGACCAATTATCAAATTTTTGTTAATCATATTTATCTAAAATTTTGAATACCACATCGATCTTAAATGAGGCTCAGTCGATTGGGATACTAAATAAATATTTAAAATTAATGTTATCTTTTACTCCATAATTACTTTGTATGTTTAATAGTTTTAAATTTATTGAGAAAAATAATTTGGCTAATATTAACTTGGCCGATTCTTAAGCTAAATGAATAGTTTTATTTCTATTGAAAATTTAATTTGGCCAATTATTAGATTTGCATTAATCGTACTTATATAAATTTAAATCCCACATCGTTTTTAAACAAGACTCCATCGATTGGATAACCTAAATAAATACTCACAATCAATATGCATTTTTTCACCTCATAATTATTTTTCACCATCAGTTAATAGTTTTGATTGTATTAGAAAATTTAATTTGATGAGTATTTTTTCTGCCTAAACATAACAAATTTCTCTGATATTAATTGAGTCAATTTTTATGTTGACGAAATAAATAGTTTTACTTGTATATATATATATATAATCGATTTGTATTTTATCATCACATTTTTCATCTGCAATTAAGTTGATCAATTATTGTGTTGGCTTAATAAATAGTGTTGTTTTATTGAAAATGAATTTTAGGCAATTATTGAGTTGACCAAAAAAATAATCTTATTTTTTTTAAATTTTTATTATTATTAATTTAATTTGTCTAATTTATCAATGTCTAACAATTTAAGCATATTTGAATTTTGTTAAAATCAGACATAACAACTAATTATTGTAACACTGCTAAATTCACCTTGGAGAACTGATGACAAAAAAGAAAAGAAAAAAATTATTGTAACAACTTATATTTGATTATGTATTTTTTATAAGTTTTAATAGATTTGGGTAATTCATTCATATAATCAATATGTATTTTACCATCATATTTCTCATCCCCAATTAATTTGACCAATTATCGGGTTGGCAAATAAATAGTATTATTTTTATTAAAAATACAATTTAACAAATCATTAAGTTGGCCATATAAATATTTTGTAGTAAAAAAATTAATTTGACTAATATATTGACGTTTAATTTAATTTATTTATCAATATATAATAATTTGAGCAAATTTGAATTTTTTTAAAGCCAGACGTAACAACCAATTATTATAACAACTTAAATTTAATTATTTAGATTTTGTATATCTTAATAGATTTGGACAATTATAGCATATAACTATACATATTTGTGAGGAGAGCATGTACTAAAATTATTTTTTGGAAGGGTATAGGTATATAATATATATTTTTTTTGAACGGCGAAATATTATTAAAAACTAGCAAGAAGCTAGACAAAAATAAGAGAAACAAAGGGCTACATATTAGAAATAGCATATAACGGGTCTTTCAACCACGCCGCCCAGTTAACTCTAACCTTCCTACTTCGATGATTCATCCAAAGTAATGTTTGAGTAATAATGTTGTCAAATATCATACATTTCTTAGGATGCACCATCGCAAACACACTCTCATTCCTAAACTTCCAAACATGCCACCATAAAGAGAAAAACGTTGCTTCCAACACCTGCTTATGCAGGGACGTAAGACGTACACCCTTAAACCAAGATTCCCACGAAGCAAGATCACTAAACTCAGGAAAGAGAATACCCCACCATCGGCCAATAAGGCGGTATAACTCAGACACCAACGAACACCCAAAAAAGATATGGTTACGAGATTCCACCTTTGAATCACAAACCGGGCACAAAACACAAGGCACATCAACCCCTCTAGCAGAAAGATTACTACGAGTCGGAAGTTTATCTAAAAACATGCGCCAAATAAAAACGTTAACATTAATAGGCAAAATCGTGGACCATCGAGTAGGAGAAGACATAACAAGCAAATGCTTGTCGATTTATTTCCTTGCTGAACTCACCGAGAAACTCCCATTATCATTCAAAGTCCACCTCCATCGATCGTTAAGAGGAGATAAAACCACGGTATCTAGGACCTGAGACATCTCGTTCCACTGGCTCTCTTCCAAACTTCCTCTCGGCCTTCTTCTAAAGGAGGAAAAACAATCTGAGAGATGAAGTTTGTGAGCTACAGAAATATCCTTTTGAAGCTCCAAGTTAAACAATCTATGAAATCTATCTTTAAAACAAACATCACCATTCCATCTCTCATTCCAAAAGCTAGTAGAAGACCCATTCCCAATGACTTTGTTGCAAAATTGCATGAGATCAGCCCCTTTAGACTTGAGAGAATCAATAGATTTACGAATCATCACCCAAACCGAACCACTTGAACGTCTAGGAATAGGAGCATCAAGAGAACCAATAGGACCATAAATAGCTTTAATAATAGATTGCCAAAGACCAGTTTGATGGTTTAAGAACCTCCAAATCCATTTGAACAACAATGCACGATTAAGGGCAAATAAACTACTAACCCCTAACCCTCCAAATTATTTTTCAGCCATCACCATTTTCCAAGACACCCATGTGATCTTGCGCTCTTCCAAATCAGCCCCCAAGAAAAAAGAATTCCTAGTTCTTTCAATATGCTTTAGAACCGCTTCTGGAGCCCTATATAGCGACATAAAGTACGTCAGATTATATAATATATAAATTAGTTTCAGATGATTGAACCTTAGCTGTATTGTTTCGGGTATCACTATATGGATTGGGAATAAAAATGTGTAGTAAATTCATCTTTAAGTCAGATTTTGGACGAGTACTGCTATAAAAATTATAAACAGGTTCGAGTGGCTGAATCCTTGCCTCATCTTTTTGATTTTCGTTGTGTTCTACTGCGATGAGGAACTCCGAATGGCTGAACCTAACTAATAAGTATAATTGGCAAGTTTTTTTGCATTAATAAATTTGATTTAAAATATAAGTTTATTTTATATATATATATATATATATATATATATATATCTTTACGTATCCGGAGCACTACATTAACTCTCTTATACGTGGTATTTTTTATTTTTTAGATTCTTATTTATTTAAATCTTCTACTCATCTTGATTTTCAATGACACTCCACCCATTGAATAACTAAATAAATATTTAAAATAAGTATGTATTTTATCCATAATTATTTTACACTACCAATTTAATTTGATCATCTATTGTGTTGGTCAAATAAATTATTTTATTCTTTTTAGAAAATTAAATTTGATAAATTATTAATTAAACCTCATTTGAAAATATGTACATATTTATTTTTTAATATCTCATTCATATATGCATGAATATTATTTTTATATTTATATATTTTTTAATAAGCTCGATTATCTTCACTTACAAATGAATATATAAAGTATCTAATAGCAATATGAGTTCGGAGTACCACGTTAAGTCTCTCTCCTACATGAAGTTTTTTTTATTCTTATTTATCTAAAATCTTGAATCCCACATCAAAGTATAGGTATATAAATTATAAAGGATCTTTGAAAATCGTATAATCTAAAATTATACTAGGAATTTAACTTTTAATTTTTTATCATTCATAATATTTATTCTTAACCTTTATTTCACAATGTTTGAGCTTTCATTGAGATGATTAACCAATTAATTACTTTAACAACTTATGTTTAGTTATTCAAATTATATGAATTTAAATACGCTGAACAATTAGCGGATATTATATAGGAGTATGTGATATATAAATTATCTTTTAATCGAGTTTGATGAATATGAGTATAAAGATTTTAATATGAGTTTTGAACTGGAATAAGTAGTAAAATTATCTTTCAATCAGGTTTAGAACGAATATAAGTACATAAATTCTAAATGAGTTCGGGTGGTTGAATTTCATCCTCATTATTTCGGTTTATTAATGTATTTCGTTGCGGTTTGATTGTAAGTGGCTGAACCCTAACAAACTATTAAATTATTTTTAGAATTTTATTTATAATTACAATATAAATTGATTATCCATCTAATTTCGACCGACTATACACTACTTATCATCCATCAAAACAAACCAACTCTCAGGTAAAATACTAGGCGCTCAGCTGAAGGAAAGCGCCGAAGAAAAAGAACACAAAAGAGGAAAATAAGGCAAAAGAAAAGTGAAAAAAATTTCAAAGATAAAAGGCACATGTCCTATGTTGCACAGGTGCGGGGGGCGGGTGCGGGTTCGGATGCGGGCATATACGGGTGCGGGGATACGGTTTTTTGAAAATATTAGGGTGCGATACGGCAATGATACGTCTGTTTATTTTATATTTTATTATATATAACACTTGTTAAATATAAAAAACAACAATTCAAATATCACTATAAAATCAATTCAAATACATAAAACAAGTCATACAAAAAACAATTCAAAATGGCTTTGAGCAGCGGAGCTTTCTAATGCTGTCCGTGAATACTGCTAAAGGTAAAAGTAATTACTTATTAAATAATTTATTTTTTGTATTTTAAATTGTTTGATTTACTTTTTAAAAATTATAAAAAAAATAACTAAAAAAAAAATGGACTCGCGTATCCTGGCACCAGGATACGCGTATCCTGTGCCAGGGCACGCGAGTCCGATTTTTTTTTTTTTTGCACGGATTCGCCACGTGGCGAATCCCGTGCGAATCCCACGCGAATCGCACCCGCACCCGCACCCATACAGTATCCGATACTGCATACTGCCCAATTTTAAAGAATCCGTGCATCATAGCACATGTCATATATCAAGTGAAGTTGTGCTCCACAATATAATTTGCTAACAATCACAATTAAACCATTTAATTTCTACTATATATTTATTATTAATATATTTTATTTTTTATTATTATTTTATACACTCACGCTCAGAGTTAGGGGTGTTCATAACTGGGTACCTGGTTTTTCGGGTATCCGAATTTACAGGTACCCGGTTATGCGGGTAATGAAAAATTCGGCCTGTGACCCGACCCGAAAAGCCGGATACCCGAAAAAGCGGGTACCCTATTTTTCGGGTCGGATCATAGGGTGCCCGGCCCAAAATTTAATAAAACTAATTTTAAATTTTTATAAATAATTTGTAATTTTAATATAAATTTGTTTTAGAATTTATTATATAAATTAATTCCCCGAGTACTAAATACATTATAAATATTTTCCGTACAATAAGTAAATTTCAAAACTAACTAAATTTTTTTATATATATTATTTTTTATTATATAATTATGCTTAATTCAATATTCAATTATATATATGAAAGAATATATTATTTTTATTTAAAGATTTTATTTTCTTGTAAATTTCCAAATTAGTGAGAATAAATACCATTACTGAAAATACATAAATTCTCATATTAAATATAATTCATATTATTTGAAAGATAAAGTTTCATATAATTACAAATTAAATAATTAAATTTATAAAAAAAATAATCATTAAAAAATAATCGGGTTTTCGGGTACCCAAATTTACACAACAAGTCGGCCCATGACCCGGCCCGATTATATGATTTTTATCCGGATCGGGTACCCGACTCGAAAAAAATTTAAAAATTTTAAAATATCCGGAATATTTAGTTCGGGGATAATTGAGCCGGGTAGTTCAGGTCGGGTATTTTTGAACACCCCTACTCACGGTCACTCTTTATACATTAGAGTAAAGAGTGGGAGATCTTTGTGTCGCCTTGATAAAATTGGCCATAGCTACTGGTTTCCGAGAAGCAATAAAGAACCAAAAAAATGAAAAAACCACAAGCAGAACACCCTTTTCTCTCAAGTTACTGCTGCTCAGTACTCTGCTAATTTACACTTTTCATCTGCCTATCGTACACCGTTGTCCAGTGTTTTTTCAGATAAGAGAGAGAAGGGGAAAAGGCCGAAGGAAAAACTGAAGTAACCTGACCCAAACCCTAGCCCGTACCAACCAAATCTGTGCAGGTATCATATCTTTCTGCTCATAAGCTGAAAAATGCATGTACTTTGAGTTTGAGCAAGTCAACTTTTCAAAGCTGTTTTCTACTTCTGGGAAATTCCGAAGTTTTTTTTTTCTTAGTGAGTGAAAACTTAGAAGGGTTTTCATATTTTCGAGGAGTTGTAAATCCCCTTTGATCTTATTAGATCTCCATTTCTTTACTGGGTTTACTCAAAAGAAAGAAGGAAAAAAGTAATATTTCTGTTAAATACCGCTCGGGAATTTTGAAGCGAATAGTTTGGGTGCTAGAGGGTTTCCTAGAAATAGATATAATAAATTTTGGAGTGTATCTGTACTTAAAAAGACTTTTTGGGGCCTTAACTTTGTGCAGATCTCATTTTAGAACCAGATGTAAATAGTAATATGGATAGCAAAAACAAGGCATAGTTATGGGTAGCAGATGGTGGGCAGATGATGTAGTGACAAAACCAATGCCATCATCAATATCTGAATCTATTCATCTCAGAAACTCCGTCGAAGATAATGACCAAAACCCTAACCAAAACCAAAACCAAAACCTTGATGAAGTAGACAATCCAGATGTTCACGGACACCATAACCTCTCATCCGAGGGTTTCGAAATTACGGCACCGTCCTCTAGATGGGGCCGCAGGCCCCGAGGTAGGCCCGCCGGTTCAAAGAACAAGCCCAAACCCCCGATCATGATAACTAAGGAAAGCCCAAACGCTCTCCGGAGTCACTTATTGGAAATCAGCAATGGCGCTGATATTTCGGAATGTATTTTGACGTTTGCTCGTAGAAGAAATTGTGGGGTTTCTATTTTAAGTGGCACTGGGATGGTAATCGATGTCTCATTGTGCCAGCCCTCTGCCCCTAGCGGAGTGATAAGACTCCAAGGGAGATTCGAGATACTATCCTTATCGGGGGCATTTCTTCCGGAGCCTTCGGCTCCGGGAGGTACCACCGCGAGGCTTATGGTCTACTTGGCCGGCGGCCAAGGCCAGGTGGTCGGAGGCGTGGTGTTTGGGGCCCTGATGGCATTGGGGCCGGTGATGGTTATTTCCGCCACATTTAGTAATGCGATATACGAGAGGCTGCCATTGGATGATGATGTGGCGGTCAGCGAACAAGAGATGCAATTGGAGCCGGCCTCAGGTGGTGGTGATGAATCGAAATGTTCTATGCGTGATTTGTATAATTTGCCTCCTAATTTGGTTCCGAGGGGACAAATGCCAAATGATGTGTTTTGGGCTCCTCAGCCATGCACTACTCCGCCGTATTGAGATTTGTGGTTTTGTAACAGTCTGTCTGGATCAGTGCTTGAAAGTGCAGAAATCAGTAAGGTCAGACCTTACTATTCACTCTTTTTTTTGGGGGGGTATTTCTTGTAGAATGTTTTTCGCTGTAGGGTTTCCTTTTGGTGTGCCTTAGTGGCTGGAAATGAAGCATGGAACAAAATGACACTTGTTTATAAGGGGACATCTCGTAATTGTTACAAGTCACTTGATTTTGCTTTTCTTTGGTATTTTACTATTTTCCTTCATGATTGTGCGTTTCAACTTAAATTAGTCCAAAAGAATAAATCTTGTGTTTGTATTTAATTAGTTCAAAAGGTGATTCTCTAAGTGGGTTGGTTCATGTGGATGGTGCGTGCTCAAAATCACAATGTTCTAAAAATCCACGCCTAGGCCGATTAATCTTCCGATTAGTTTCTAGAAGATCCTCACCGTTCCGATTATGGTCTAGGCGCCTTGTGTCCGGTTATTTTATCCTCTGGATGCAACGCGTTAGCAATCCAAACATGTGGTGCCTGGCATTTTTTGGAACCTTTGACAAATCAAAAAACCTTGAAAAATCATCACCTGCTTGAAACTTCATTCTCTTTGGATGATTTCGTTCAACCATTGAAGCACGAGGTCGATCCCGATCTTGGAACTTGATTCGAAAGGATTTCTTAGTGGCATATCTCCACATTGCCCATCGGTCGTATATCTTCGTGTGGAAGGATTTCACTGGAGCATTTTATGGTAATGATGTCATGGGAGAGTGATGAATCAATTGGACTAATTAACTATTCTTATAATTTAAAATTGAGTCTCGATTGACTTTATACGGTACAGATCCGTGTTAAATTGGAGAAAACATTTATCACGATGTATTCCTCAAATCTTGCTCTTCCATAGGAATAAAAGCAAAAATAATTTCAAATATATTCTGAGTTGATTTTAGTTGTTTTCATGGTTGAGAAGACAAATGAATTATTATTGAAAAATCATGATCTTTGACCATGTGGATCCTGTGCTGAACTTGAAGCACATGCCAGCTCTGGTATAGATGCTGTCGATTTAGGGGACGTGAAAATAGAGCCGGACGTGGAACTTAGATGGGCGGTGGATGTGGTGGTCCCATTAAAATAGATACAGGAATGGTCGTGGCGGACGTAAATCGTGATAATTATCACTATTCTTGTCACAATAACTATTCGATAAGACAAAAGCAACTGATTCACGCATATCGTAATAAAGGAGAAATGCCTATGTAAAATTCTGGTGATGATTCTGTTGGGTTTTACGTGTATCTAATACAATTAACGAAAAACCCAGACGAGGATCTACATGCAGTAATTTAATTTATTTATCAAGAGTTCGTCGAATTACCTTAATTCGAAGAACAGATCTGGACCCGGACCAGAAGCTGATTAAATCCTCTTCCTCTTTCAGTGATCCACACACGAACAATTAGTACAAGCTGGACTGCTAGATCCTTACGAATGATGTTAATAAACCATACAACAAATAATTCCTTGCTAGAAGGATTTGTACTGTTGATCAAAATCTACTAAGGGAAGAAGACGGTGATGTTCGAAACGAACTTCTCGGACTGCAAGCAATTCGACGGAACAGTAGAGGGGAGGGTCGAATTTTTTTGTCTCACGCAATTAGGGTTGTGTAATTTTTCTTATGACAACTTCTTGTCCAAGACCCTTTATTTATACTAAGTAAACCCTAGAGTCAAACTATAGTATTTGCTCAGTTTCCCCTCAACTTATTAAATAATACAATATATATAATATATTATATTATATTACTTATTATTTAATCATCTAATGAATATAATATTTAATGTTATATTTATCTTTCCCAGTTGATTTAATTAAATAGTATAATATATAATATCCTATATTATATATTACTCATTATTTATTTTATTTAATAAATATAATATCTAATATTATATCTATTAATTATTCTTGCTTGTCTTTAGTTGTCGTAGGTGTGACCCAAAATGCTTTTATTTTGGCAATTATTTAGTACCTTATTAGATAATAAACTATAAGCGGTCTCTAGCAAGACATTATGACTACCCAATAATATAAGTTTATAGTCCATTAAGCCATTTAACATGTCAAACCATTTAACGTGTCGAATCCCTTTGTTGCGCTATATAATATTTGAATCAAGTCATGGAAATTGTCATACTTATTATGTTCAAATGCTTTCTCGATCTTAAGTAGACTGATTGAATCACATGACTTCATTTGAGCATGTCGCATTTCCTTCAGTCCTACTTATCGAGTGGCCCAACAGATATCTCTTTCACTAAAAAGGGACAAATCCTCATCTTGATCATTCATTCCCCTCTACTATGACTCTCACTAATCCCGATCGCTAACCTTTATGATCACCATGTTTCAGATGACGTTGGATTACGTCAAGGCATAACAGTTATCATGTTGGACTCTATGATAATCCATGTTCAATGATTCATTGACATACTGTTATATTGAGATTCACTTATGACATTTCCATGCAGTGATCTCAATGCGGGTCTGTCCAGTATTGGTTCTCCAACCAATACCCATAAGTTTGATCTGTACCATAGGTATAATCATCCAATAATTATCAATCAAACTTATACTAGTATATTAATCACTTGAGTCTCCAATAAATGCGATTGGACCAGGGACAATAATCTTATTATTCGTGAATAACTATTATTAAATTATTATAATATTAAAATATGCACACATTATAATAATCAACGAGAAATAAATGATATTAATTAACTTTATTTAAATGTGACTATTACAAATATAAGTAGATCGAATGTACTAGGGCACTATTCCCACCAATCTTCCACTTGTACTAAGACCATTCATTCATGACTTTTAATCCTATCGATCTAGCATGTTCAACATGCTTTCCTTGTGAGAGAGGCTTGGTAAGTGGATCAACAACATTCTCTTCCGTTGTTACTTTGCATATTGTAATATCCCCTCGTCTGACGATCTCTCTGATTAGGTGATATTTTTTGAGTATATGTTTGGAATTATGATGGGATCTAGGCTCTCTAGCTTGTGCAATAGCACCATTATTGTCATAATAAAGGCTTATGGGACCCTAGATGGTCGGTACCACTCCTAGTTCGGTAACGAACTTCTTGATCCATACGGCTTCCTTAGCTGCATCTGATGCTGCCAGGTACTCAACTTCTGTTACAGAATTAGCAA
Organism: Orobanche coerulescens; assembly: GCA_033398695.1. Lineage (NCBI taxonomy): Eukaryota > Viridiplantae > Streptophyta > Magnoliopsida > Lamiales > Orobanchaceae > Orobanche > Orobanche coerulescens. Next base: position 142,371,477 of record CM065802.1, on the reverse strand, counting down.
TCGTGCTTTGCTTGGAACTCTTCAAACTCACGACACCTCCACTCAATACAAACACATAACCAGTTTGCGATTTAAAATCGTCTCTGTCGGTTTTGAAACTTGCATCGTCGTAACTATTTACAACCAACTCGTTTCCCACCCCTCCATAAATTAGGAAAGCATCCTCAGTTCTTCTTAAGTACTTTAGGATGGTTTTCACTGCTGTCCAGTGACTTTCACCTGGATTTGATTGGTATCGACTTGTCATGCTAAGGGCAAACGATACATCTGGTCGAGTACAAATCATGGCATATATGATCAGTCTAATGGCCGAAGCATATGGAATCTTGCTCATGCGGGCTCGTTCATCAGGAGTCGAAGGACTCTGAGTCGTACTCAGATGAATGCCATGTGACATTTGCAAGAGTCCTCTCTTGGAGTCCTACATATTGAACCTCTTCAATATTTTGTTAATGTAGGTACTTTGACTCAGACCAATCATTCTCTTTGATCTATCTCTATGGATTTTTATCCCAAGAATGTAAGCAGCTTCTGCTAAGTCTTTCATTGAGAAGCAGCTTCCCAGCCAAGTCTTGACTGTCTGCAAGGTGGGTATGTCATTTCCAATGATTAATATGTCATCTACATATAACACTAAGAAAACAACTATGCTCCCACTAACCTTCTTGTACACACATGGTTCATCTTCGTTTTGAATAAACCCAAACTCTCTAACAGTTTCATCAAAAGGAAGATTCCAGCTCTGAGAAGCATGCTTCAACCCATAAATGGATCTTTGAAGCTTGCAAACCTTCTTAGAATTTTCTGGATGAACAAAACCCTCAGGTTGTCTCATGTACACATCCTCGAGTAAGTTTCCATTAAGAAACGCTGTTTTGACATCCATTTGCCATATTTCATAGTCATAGTATACGGCAATGGCAAGTAAAATTCTAATTGATTTAAACATGACTACTGGCGAAAAAGTCTCATCATAGTCAACACCATGAATCTGTCTATAACCTTTTGCCACTAGTCTAGCTTTATAAGCTTGCAAATTATCGTCCATGTCTTTCTTCTTTTTGAAGACTCATTTGCACCCAATGGTTTTAACACCCTCGGGTGGATCTATCAAGTTCCATACTTGATTGTCATACATGGACTGCATCTCTGACTTCATGGCCTCTAGCCATTCCTCGGACTCTGGTCCTGAAGCAGCTTTTGTATAGGTACTAGGCTCATCAGCTATGAGCGATGTGTCATCATCCTCTGTTACGAGATACCCATATCTCCCAGGTTCATGTCGCACCCTATCAGATCTGCGAGAGACTTGTGTACTTTGAACTGGCTCTTCAACTGATTGTTGAGCCTTTTCAGTTTCCATCGGTGAAGCAATGTCTTCTTGTGGTTCTCGAGTTTCCTCGAGAATTACTCTTCTCCCACGGTCTCTTTTGGAAATAAAAACCCTTTCTAAGAAGACAACATTTCGAGCAACAAACACTTTGTTCTCTGCGGGCTTATAAAACTAGTATCCTTTAGTTTCCTTAGGATATCCCACAAATAAATATCTTTCAGATCTGGCTGTCAGTTTGTCAAACACTTGGAGCCTTACAAATGCTTCGCAACCCCAAATCTTTAGAAAGGACAAGTTTGGTCTTTTACGAGTCCATTTCTCAAATAGTGTCTTTTCAACTTCTTTAGATGGAACACGGTTAAGGGTCAATGCTGCTGTTTCTAAGGCGTGGCCCCAAAATGATAACGGAAGCTCCATTCGACTCATCATGGATCCGACCATATATAATAAAGTTCGATCCCTCCTCTCGGACACTCCGTTATGTTGAGGTGTTCCAGGAGAAGTAAGTTTTGAAACAATTCCACAATTGCTAAGATGATCATCGAATTCTTTGCTCAAGTATTCGCCACCTCGATCCGATCGAAGGGCTTTAATTGTCTTGCTAAGTTGATTTTGTACTTCACTCTGGAATATTTAGAACATTTAAAAAGATTCATGTTTATGCTTCATAAGATAAACATATCCATACCGGCTAAAATTATCGGTAATGTGATGAAGTATTGGTATCCGTCTCCAACATGAGTGCTAAGAGGTCTGCATACATCAGTATGTACTAGGCCTAATAGATCACTAGCCCTTTCTTCATGACCGGTGATAGGATTCTTCGTCATATTGCCCAATAAACAAGATTCGCATGTCCCATATGACTCATAGTCAAAAGAATCTAAAAGTCCATCGTTATGTAGTTTAGAAATGCGTTTCTCGTTTATATGACCAAGTCGACAGTGTCATAAGTAAGTCGGATTAGAATCATTGAGCTTAGGTTTCTTGGTTGCAATGTTATAGACTTCTAAAGTGTTGGACTCATCTAGATCAATATTGTAAAGGCCAGTATATAACTTTGCAGTACCATAGATCAAGTCATCAAAGAAAATACGAATAATCTTATTTTTAATAAAAAAACTGTAACCTTCAGAATCTAATATAGAAACTGAAATAATATTCATATTCATAGCAGGAACATAATAGCAATTGTTCAAAACTAACAAAAGCCCATTGGGTAAAACTAGATCCTAAGTTCCTACGGCTAGTGCAACAACTCTTGCTTCATTGCTGATTCTTAGATCCACTTCCCCTTTATTCAGCTCTCTATTGCTTCTCAACCTCTGCACATTTGTACAAATGTGAGATCCACATCCAGTATCCAATAACCTTAGAAGTCGATAAGTTAACTTCTATAACAAATATACCTTTGGCAGTCTCACTACCCTTGGTACGCTTTATCTCTTCCAAGTAAACCTTGCAATTTCTTTTCCAGTGTCCTGGTTATGATGGCAATTTATATTTTTGGGAGCTTTAGCCTTGAAAACTGGCTTAGTAGGGTCTTTAGATTTGGCAATTTTTGCCTTCCCCTTGCCCTTGCCTTTGTTCTTGAAGGACTTCCCTTTGCTGACCATCATCACGTGACTTGGTTTCTTCTTAATATTCTGCTCAGCCGTTTTAAGCATCCCATGCAGCTCAACAATGGACTTTTTCATCTCATTCATATTATAGTTCATAATGAACTGACTGAAACTATCAGGCAATGAGTTTAGGACCACATCCGTGGAATGCTTATTAGAAAGTGGAAAACCAAGTCTATCAAGATGCTCAATATATCTTTTCATCTTGAGTACATGAGCGCTGACAGATGTCCTCTCAACCATCTTGCAATCATACAAGGCTTGAAAGGTCTCATACCTCTCTTGCTTAGCATGCTTCGAGAAAGTTTCCTTGAGGTGAGCGTTAAGCTCATAAGATTCCATTTCTTCCAGATTTTTCTGAAGTTCTGGACAAATGGTAGCCAGCATAAGAGAACTGATAGCAGGCTCATCAGGAATTTCTTCCTCAAGAACATACATTCTGGAGAAATGGAGTCATCACAATATTTCTTCCATTTGTCTTTTGTTGCTTTGTTAGCATTGTTAGCAGGCTCATCGGGAATTTCTTCCTCAAGAACATACATCTTTCTTTCTTGCTTGAGAACTATTCTCAAGCTCCGGATCCAATCCAGATAGTTGCTGCCGTTTTCTTTGAGCTTGTACTTTTCAAGGACGGATCGCAGTGAAATGGTGGATGTGTTGTTTGATGCCATTCTATTATCTACAAAATTCAATATGCAAAATATTTAGTCACATTTTATTTCTCGAAAAATACTCCCACTATAACAAAGTACCCTCAGTTTTACAATATTTGTAATTTTAGTGGGCTAAGACCACATTTTGCACAATTCTAAACTCAGCTTTGGCATGACGCCTAGAGTTGAGCTACTTTAGGTGGATAACTCTTTATCGATTACATCATATGTAACTCTTAGATTATATTGATGGGATTTGGAATCTTATTCCCAAGCATGTTATAATCCCATCTATGCCTTAAGGTTCAAAACTATTTTGAATTCTTAGTTCATTAAAACACATAGGTATCACCATTACCTATCCTACCTTACTAAGATAATTCGAGCACCCAGCATTGGCATGATCGGCTCAAGATGATCGAAGTCTTGATAGGTGTTCTAATTGAACGGCATTAAAAAATTTTAACGAGGGGTTTTATCCTATATAGTATGTTTATGTTGGCTAACATACATCTAAACATACACCGCATCACATACATGCATAAATTTAAACATACATAGCATCACATGACATAATAAACATAGGACCGTGTATAGCATGATCATAATCCTAACGTGATTTTCATGAGCCAACATGAAAATCACAAAGGTCAATCTAAAGGGTATAATTGGTTTTCATTGATCTTCCAACTCATTGGAACGTCATACGCGATCAATTTGCCCCTCGAGTCCGTCCTCCGTCTCCTTCTTGTCTTCCTTACATTAATGAAAAATACTACAATAGTATAATTAAATTACAAGAAGGCAAACGACACGCATGTCGTAAATTATAATAATAAATTAAAAGACGACTCGCAAGCCGTAAAACCAATTATAAATAAACGACACACAGGCCGTAAAACCAACCCAACAATAAATTGAAAACATCCAATCACATTGGTCTATTTATGGTCATGCCATACACCATACATATGTAACACCCCCAATCCGCTCGGAAATATTACAGCGCCGCAGACCCTCTCCATGAAGATCTACTAGGCTAGAAATCAAAACAAGACATCATATTACGTTTCGACATAGTTGAATAACGAACCATTAGACCGATTTGGTCTTTCACCACAAACATACAACTTACTTCAAATACATATCTCTTTCATAGCTTATACCCACACAGGGGTCAGAAACACTCACAAATACAACAGAAAATACGACAGCGGAAAGAACAATACACTGAACTCCGACTAACTGCACCCAGAATTGGCCTTCATGTGATTAGTATCATTCGTCTTCCATCATCCTTCGTAACGGTCCTGTGTTTTGCTCCCCAAGAACCTGCATATACCTGGACGCAATATAGACATCCACCTCCAATTACTCGGGGTTAGCAAAATTCCATTATTTTGTTAGTGCAAGTATAAAGTGCAAATACGAGCCATACACCTCATATTCTAAGGATATAATAATCTTGAATAATCAACAAATCAAACACAGAGAAAAACTTCCCAAAATATTTCTACTTAATAAACAATTTCAATCTCTCGCCATATCATATAATTTTAATGCCATTCTAGTCAAAGTACCTATGATAAATATGTATTATTTTCCAAGCATTATGGAAAGTCAAAACCACTATGATATTTCGGACATATCACCAAGTTACAAAAATACTCCCGTGTTAACCGTGGACCTGACCATGCGTGGATCCCTCCGAGGCCCTATCGGACCCTCCCGGAGTGAACGTATACAGTCTCACTCAAACGATTACAAGACCTCCAATGAAAGGGCCTATAAAACATAAAATCAAAGTACTTGCTAGAATGGTCTCCACAATGGGACAACAAAATCGAGATTAATAATATAATCCACAAACCATGAAAAGCTTTAATACAACATGTAAAAAATCGGTAAAGCGTTATAAGATCTAAGGGGTTTTGGAGGAAAACATTTAGGATCGAGGAATCCTCATCTTTCAAAAATTGCTTAGGGTCACAACCCAAAAATTTATTTTCACAAAGTATTAATCCGACAATAAGTTACAGGGTCCACGACCCGAACATCCACATCAACATACGTCCAAGGGTTATTCTCGTTCCATGCTAGTAAGCATGAACCTCGGAGTTTCCTCGTGCATACCCGAGTGAATAAACCAATGGTAAGCCAACGAAATCGCACATCATCCTGACAATAGTCACGAAAATTAATACACATTCCAATCCAAAACCTTAGATCAAGGTAAGAGAGTTTTTATAACCACACGATACGAAGACAACGTATTTCAGTTCACAACCGCATCACAACATTTTCGTAAAATTCATTTATTCACAAAGCACATAAGTGTCTTGAAAGAAAGCCCTTATTCGAAAATATATTGAATATTTAAAAAGTTCATTCTAAGTACTCAAACAGACGCACATAATCGATTACCAATCATTACATCTACAAAACACGAAATGTATGGGCAAGATACTTGACTCGAATAGTCGCAAGCACGGAAAACCGGTCGTATTAAGTTGGCACGAATCATCTATGAATCCTCCGACTCCACCGAGCACCAACATGCGATAATTACTACGAACGATAATAACAACGATGAGAATAAATCCCCTAACACAGCGTAAATCCATTGCACCAAATAAACGGATAACTAAGATTCAAGGGTTTTCTCCAAAACGGTCAAGAACACGAATCGACCCGACAATTCATGACGGAATACAAAACATGGATAATGATCAACAAGACTAGATACAAATGATGGAACCAACAAATATTGGATAGAATTTCGAAATCAGGAAAACCCTCAAATATTCCCGAAATAGGGTTCTAGGATGATTACCTCGATTCAAAGGGAAAAGGATGATCTGATGCTGTTAATCCACACCAAGATCTTGATGATTATGTTGTAGGATTGAAGATTAGTGAATTTTCATGACGAATCGCCCCGAAATCGCCTCAATAACTCTGCCCGACGCGTGAGGGTGGAAATGACAAATTCTGCCCCAAAACAGAAAAGGCTACTGCCTAAATGTAGCTCCCTAGTTATAGCCGTAACATAATGACCATTACGGCCGTAACACACTGCAGGTTACGGCCGTAACTTGCATTCTGGCAGCAAATTCCATTCTGCTGCCCGATCAGTCCCGAACGACCCCCAAAATGCGATGGCTGGGAAAATGAGACAAAACACTTACAAAGTATTCTCAGCAACGAACTAAAGCGCTAACCAAACATGCGATTCCGACAACCCGAAGGTGGATAAAAACGAGAAGGTAAGCGAGTACCCAAAACTTTGGGAAATTACGTAACAGCCCAAAAGTCCGAAAAATCCCAACGCGAGATCGAATAAAAATTCCGTAGTTCACAACTGGACCATAAATGTTAAATGAACTTGTAGGAACAACAAAGAAACATTTTCGAGCAGGATTTACAAGATTCGGACCCAAATGCGGAAAAGTGACAATAATATGCCTATTAATCTGAAACAATATCGAAACTCGCTCGAATGACAAAAAGTGCAGAAGAAGACATGTCCAAAATGTGTCAACGAGCACAAGCGAGCTGCTAGAATCGAAAAATACAGGAATGAAAAATACGGGTATCACATTCTACCCCCCTTAAAAAGAAGTTTCATCCCCGAAACTTAAAACAACGAGTACAAAGCAACAACATAGCAAGCAACTGACCGACACCCTCTTAAGGACCTTTCAGTGCCGATCCTGATATCGATACTAAAGTCCGCGCTTCGGAAGGCTCGGCAACCATCTGGCAAAACTGAATTTTGTCCCCCTTGGATCCGCACTTATAACACGTTACTGGAGGGAAAGGACAATGTGCATAAACATGCCCCGACACATTACAGGTGAAACATACCTCCTGGCCTTATCAAGAGTCAAAGCTGATGATTTGGAACTCTCAGTTCCCTTCATAGGGCGATGGAACTTCACGGTAAAAAGACTACGGTGTTGCAGTTTAGAAACTCCAACTCCCAAAATGATATAAAAATCATCAGGCATCCTCTGCTTCTTCAGCTCGGGCATATGCTCAGTCGATGATAAGGCTAGCTCGTAGGCTGACGCTCGATTTTGATACTCCCTCCACGAAGTGCAAGTGAATCCCGCCATATATTGGCGAATCTCCGGCTTCATCCGCATGTCAAAATGGTGGATCTTATCTTCCTCTTTCCTCACCTGTTCCCGCACATAGCCGAGTTGTTTGCTATACTCGATGATAGCTTGAGACACCTGTACATCTTGTGATTTCGCCAAATAAAAATCACGAATCCTCTGCCCTCTGATCGGTTCTGGACAAAACCCGTCTTCCATTAATTCATGGAATTCCGCTCACGTGACAACACGATCCCGAGGCTTAACAGCCTCCCACCAGTTGGCGGCATCTCTGTCAAGAAAGTACTGAGCGATGGGTACTTTTCGTTCTACGGGACAATGAACTACTTCGAATATCTTTCCCGACTGAAAAAACCAACCATCCCAGCCCAATGCATCCGCGGCACCAGCGAAACGAGGGGGGATTAATACGAACCACTTATCGTAGTCATTGGTTTGCGCCAACATTATGGGACATATCCGTGTTACATTGAACTGCCTGGGTCAACTGAGTCATCGGTGTCGCTGTCTATTGCAATATAGTAGCATCACCGACACCAATGCTATTCCCGACAATATTCTCTTGGTCGTGCATCTGATCTCCATGGTCGCCTATACTACGGTTACGACCACGACCTCTACCCCTCGGCATACTGAACAAGCACCCACTCAGTCCGATGAAACACAACATCTCAAAACAACATACCATAATGCCGACTCAGCACAACGTATCAACAAAAGGCAACAAATAGTATCATGATAACAATATTTCTCCGGATAATTACACGAATACAAAATTACAATAGCAACAAATGAAACTTACGATCGTAACTAGCGGATCACATAACCGTATCAACAGAAAATTAACGACCATTATCTTTACAATCATGGCCTTAATATACTACACATGTGTAACATCCCCAAAACCGTATGGGAATATTACACGCCGTAAACCCTTTCCGCAAGGATCTACCAGGCTAAACGTCCATAAACAACCAAATGCTTGCCCGGCCAGGGTCAAACAATATAATAATACAGACCGTTAAGGTCACTTACACATAAACTCACAGACCGATGAGGTCACACAACTCTATCAACAAGACTGACTAACAACATTACCCACGCAAGGGTCGAAATACAATACATCGGAAGACTGAAATCAACTCTGACAACACAATGAAAATAAAACAACTCTCGACTCATGATTAGTATCGCAGCTCGTCATCCTCTTGTGCCAATCCTGTGACTGCTCCCCTGAATCTGCATGTACCTGGACGCAAAACAGACATCCACCCCCCGAATACTCGGGGGTTAGTAAAACTCCACTGTTTTACTAGTGCAAGTATCAAACCATACGAAATGTAACAAGCAAAAAAGCAACTACGAATTTAATACGGAAATCCATTATCAAAATGTTCCCGAGAAGTTTTAGAATTTCGAACTCAAGTAAGAGATATTTGAAAAGGAACACATCATCTCGGGGATTTTTAAAGCAGAAAATCTTTTGGACCTCGAGTCCCAATTTACAAAACCTTTTCGTAAACAATAGGGCCTTAGCTCGATTCTCGTTTCAAAGCACACCAAATAATATATCATTATGAGTCCGAGATCCATATTTAAAATGTTACCCGAACAATCATGCTACGATCATTGTTCGTACACATCATGTACCGAACTCCGAGGCCTCGGCGGACCTTACCCGGACCACACATACCGCTCGTACACATCATGTACCGAACTCCGAGGCCTCGACGGACCTTACCCGACCACACACCTTTGTTCGTACACATCATGTACCGAACTCCGGAGGCCTCAACGGACCTTACCCGGACCACACACACTGTTCGTACACATCATGTACCAAACTCCGGAGGCCTCAACGGACCCTACCCGGCTACAACATCGTTCGTACACATCATGTACCGAACTCCAGAGGCCTCGTCAGACCCTACCTGGATCACACACCTTGTCCGTACACGTCATGTACCGGACTCCAGAGGCCTCGTCAGACCCTACCTGGTTCACACACTTTGTTCGTACACATCATGTACCGAACTCCAGAGGCCTCGTCAGACCCTACCTGGATCACACACACATCGACTCGACACAATTCGTAATCATTAAATGTCAAGTCATTCCACATTACACCGAAATGTACAATCAAGCATGTAAACCAAAACAACACAAACATCATGATCATCACAACGACTCTTAACCAACACAACACACATTCGGTACACCATACATTGAACAAACACGTGTACAACCATCTCACATGTACATCGCAATCCTGCACAAATGGCACAACGCCTAACACGTATACCAATATATCACTATTATCACAAAGCCTTCAAATTTCGGAAAACACAACCAACTCAAACGGAACATATTTACGGAGGCAAGCAAAATCATCATAGATGTCATACGTAATTACTATTCACAAGATACAAGTCGTATAATAAGATACTTGCCTTGAATTATTGACGACGCAACGAACGGAAAGGAAAGTCACCGACGAACGCTAGGAACCAACGAAACCGAACCTAACGATTCGAAGAATACAATCACAACCATTTCTAAATGAATACAGAATCGGAATACACCCGAAAACCCGCCTACGATTCATGTATATTCGCATATAAACAACAACGAGCGCGGACCACAACCAAACCCTCTCGATTCCGTAAAAATCACGAAATATACCATGAATCCGTAGGGAAACTAAGAATACCAACAAGATTAATCCTATTCATCATGAATTAATCGACAAAACGGAACGAATCGGACAAAAACGCGAAAACCCCCAAATCTACCCAAAAGTAGGGTTCTAAAGATCTAACCTTGATTCGCTGGATCGAAGGATGTTATAGGATGATTGATCGGTGATATAAACTCAGAAACTTCATGGATTTGTTGTCCAACAACATGGTTTCGTCTCCTCCAAAACCCCAGCCTCGGACCGAAGGGAAATGAAATGAAAAATGGTGAGAAAGTCGGTCTCATTTTTATCTTTGGGCGGAACTAGCGTGCGCTAGCCTTCCGGCCTAGCGTGCGCTATCGGCCCGATCGGCCGAGCACTCTCGGCCATGGCCCGCATGACCCGGCACCACCGACACCCCGCCGACCATGACTCGACCGCCCGACTCCGCTAGCGTGCGCTACGGCCGGAAGCTGCGCGCTAAGCCGACGGCCATCGAGAGCCACCGGACTAACAAACTCGGCCCGTGCGTCGCTAGTCGGCCGACGGCGTGCGCTACCCCTGCCGGTTAGCGTGCGCCACGGCCGTGATGGCGTGCGCTACTGCCGATCTGACCGAGTCGAGAACCTCGTAATCCCTCTGCCCGGGCCGAAGCGTCTGGCCGGCGGACTCGGCAGGCGTGCGCTGCTGCCGAGCTAGCGCGCCTTGGGCGTCCGGCCGTAGCGTGCGCTCGCCGGTTCTGCCGTGCTCGCTCGGCGATGCCCAAGACTTCCGATTGCCGCACCGGTCCGACGGCCATTTCGGCCGCCACGACCCGACGCCTCGATTTCCGAAACGCATGCAGCGGACACGGCGAAAAGTTCGCGGACGACATCAACGACTCGAAATGAAAACGTAATACCATAATTAATCATACGCGACCAAGAAACGGTCGAGATAACAATTACGATACGGATACCCGTAACTTTCAAGAAATTACAAAATGGCCCAAAACGCCCTAAATCACGATACGTGATCGAATAACCAAACCGAAGTTCACAACACGTCTAACAAAGTTAAACGGACTTGCGGGAAACTCAAACAATAGTTTCGGACGAGATTCGCAAGAATCGAACTCAAGTGCGGAAAAGTCGCTAAAAAGCACGGAACTCAACAAAACAACACCGAAACGAACTCGGATGACAAAAAGTGTAGAATTAATCATTCTCAGAATGACGAAACGGTCATGAGCGAGTCGTCAAAACAGACTTCGGCCGAAAAAAAGAAATTTACCGAAAATCGAAAATTGCGGATATTACATTCTACCCTCCTTAAAAGAAGTTTCGTCCCGAAACTTAAAATAAGTAGGGAGAAGCAATATCCCCTGCCAGGAAAACTCGACGAGATACAGAAAACCGAATACTCGCGCCCGACGGCGAAATGCTGCAAGAAACGCAAAGAGACATACGGCGTGAAAATACGCTCTAGGGCGACTAACACAACGTCACCGGTAGAGACATAATAAAATCAACGAGTGACAAGCGTCATTAAACGGATAATACAATCGAGTCAATTATCCGAACAATCACAGAACACAACGAACGAAAATCAATATGATTCACCAACCCAACGGTTCATCAATCAAAATGCGAGCCAAACGCTGAACAAATACGAAATTCCACCGCCTAAAGATTGGAAGATCGAAAACGAGACTAATTTCCTGAACTTAAGGAAATTACGAAGGAGCCTGAACGCTCAACAATCACGAAACGAGAACAAAAACTGAACAAACAAACGATTGAGACAACAAAAATCGAACAATCATGTCCGAAACACGTAGGATAATAAAATTCAAACAACCACTCCCAGGATGACCTGGTGAGAACAGCAAGACGTGCATTCCCATAAGATCCACAGGAAAGGGAATAGCGATTGAAAAGCCACAACGACAAACGAGTTATTCCGAAACAATACCACCCTCGTTCGATCAACAAAAGCAAGGGATAGGGAAAGTTCAGAAATGTTAACGAGCATAAACGAGTTGATAGAGCCAAAAATACAGAAGTTCAAAATCCGATCCACTTTGAATAAAAGAACTATTAGAACCAAAAGATGTTACTTCCGAACAAGGTTCACAATAGTCGAACCGAATTCGGAAAAGTCACAGCGATAATCAGATCGACTCAAAACCAGATTACAGCTCGTTCAACGATGAAACCAAGGTACAGAACAAGTTCAGAAGGTATCAATGAACACGAGCGAATCGATAGACTGGAGAAAGAGAAGATATAAAAGTCAAAATAGTACGGGTATTACTTTTGACCTCGCCCCCGAAAGTCACAACAACGGAACCAAGGTAACAATACAACAAGCAACCGACACAATGCGGAACAATCACCAATGCACACAATCATACCAACCCGATCTCTAACAGCTCGCATATATGCGATAACGCATAAACCGCTACGAGGCGACAACATCCAATACCAATATCACACCCCTCACAGAGGCTACCATGACAACTGTGTGGCGAACGACTCAACGCTCACACCACCAATTCAACAACAACTCGGGGGTTAACACTCTAACGAGAGCACGAACATCACACATATATTCCCGGACCACAAATAGGAATGATAGGTTTTGAAAACGAAAACCATCTTTTGAAAATAACTTGCAAGCACCAGTTGATCTTGAGTATCATATATCAAAAAGTAGTACAAACATCGTCATCGAGACTTTGAAAAAAATCATCTTGCGTTTAATAAAAAAATGAAGACACCTTTCGTTAAATTAAAACTTTTCAGCTATATTCGACCTTCGGGTCTAAGCGAATGCGTTTCTAAATCATTAGAAATATCTCAAAATATTTTGATCCTCAAGGTAGAATAATTTTGAAACATAGCGTGGCACTAGTAGGCATCTTGAGAGCACTGTGAGAAAATAATTCATTTTAAAAGTACGTCTCGACGTTTATTTTCTAAGATACTCAAGGTTTTTCAGAAGTACAATAGGCCAAAATGCCCAAAATTCGCACGTATCAACATTCACTTAAACACATCATATCACACGCATCACATCGCTCAAAATCACGACAGTGATATACAATCCTTAGGATATGATTAACAACATCGTTAAAACAACAATCGGTTTATCAAAACTGGATGGAAAACGATATCAAGAACAAAACTCCAAAAAGTCAACTCTAGGGATTCAAGAAAATACCTAGATTCGGCGAGGAACAATGGATTAGATGATGTTAAAAATCATCTAGGATACTCCAAACACCTTTGGATGGAAGAAAAATCAGCCCAAATGCGAAACCGAGTCGCTACGTCTCAAACTCATGGAGGAAAAAGAAGAAATGAAGAAAAATGCAACTTCTAGACTGGTGTCCAGTATTTATACTGGACACAATTAGCGTGCGCTAATCATTAAGGTTAGCGTGCGCTATCGCGGCACCAAACAAAACTCCTGACCAAAAATACACCGTTAGCGTGCGCTAACCCCAAGTGTTAGCGTGCGCTAACGAGAACTTCGAACCAGTCGGTAGCTCTGGATCGCCTCAACTACCGTGTAGCGTGCGCTATCCTCCCCTTAGCGTGCTACCAACGCACTCTTGCGCGCGCTAGCCGCAAAGCGTAGCGTGCGCTAACGACCCAGAGAGACAACAACAGAACATATCAGAAAAATTACAACATTCCAAAAAACAGTCGAATTTAAAACCACATACTCACAGTGTTCTAAAAAGCGGCCTAGGCGGCCGCCTAGGCGCCGCCTAGGCGCTAGAAGGTGGCCCTCCGCCCCGACTACCCCCTAGGCGGTTCTGCTAGGCGGCTCGGCGGGTCCTAGGCGGGTCCTAGGTGGGCTAGGCGGGTCCAAGGCGGGTCCTAGGCGGGCTAGGCTTCCTTTTCTGTCCAGATTTTTTTTCCTTTTCTATTTTATTTTTTAACGTTTTGTCCAAAAACGTGTTTTCTTCGCTGGACAATCATGGATTGTTGAATGTGATGATGATGAAGTTGAGCCTGGTTCGGATCTTACTTGGGAGATGGTTTGGGAAGCAACCGGAGCGGATGAAATGCTAGAGCCTAGAAAAAGTGCTAGAAACATCGTAACAAGAGAGCTCCATGAAGAAGACTTTGTGTCGGATGATGACTCGGAAGAGGAGGAAAATGATGAAGAGTATGACTATGAGTCCGATGGAGAACATATATTGGAGGAAGGATATGGAGATGAGGAAGACATGGAAATTTGACTTTAATTTGTGACTTTTGCTTTTTGAATGTTTTTTCTTCAAGACTATTGGAATGTTGTTTTTTTTCAAGACTATTTTTGAAAAGAATATTATTATGCATTTTGTATGCATATATAAAACTAAATAAAATATAAAATATATAAAAAAAAACGCCTAGCGCCTAGCCGCCTAGGCGCCGCCTCCAAGGCCTAGGCGCTAGAAGGTCCTCGTCCGCCCGCCTACCGCCTAGCGCCTTTTAGAACATTGCATACTCAAATGGCAACCAGGGTCGCCAATTCAATCAAATGCATCTCGTGGTATCAAGTTTAAGCACACAGCAAAGTCATTCATCGGAGTTTCTCCCAAACTCTACCGTCGGTACCTTTTCGAAACCCATCAAGGTTTACAACTTTCACAACATACCACCCCACCCGGTGGTTCAAAGATAAAACAATAACGTGTACAGTTCTATACACATACTATGTGCCACGAATATTAAACACAACTATATTACACAATACTAGGTAAATAAAATTATGCACCGTAATTAACTCACTAAGATAAAAATCGAGATACACAGGTATTACGCATAAAAAAAAGGAGACTTACATCCACAGGTCGCACGGAGGTGACGGTCGCCCACGATACTAATCTCGTCCGACAACATAACCGACACGTTGTGACTACGCACAACTCAACTTGTCACCTAACGACTCGAACGACAAGACAACACATTACTCGAAAAATCACGACTTGACTCGACCCGACAGCCTAGGTTTCCGCAACCTAAGCTCTGATACCATAATTGTAACATCCCCAAAACCGTATGGGAATATTACACGCCGTAAACCCTTTCCGCAAGGATCTACGAGGCTAAACGTCCATAAACAACCAAATGCTTGCCCGGCCAGGGTCAAACAATATAATAATACAGACCGTTAAGGTCACTTACACATAAACTCACAAACCGATGAGGTCACACAACTCTATCAACAAGACTGACTAACAACATTACCCACGCAAGGGTCGAAATACAATACATCGGAAGACTGAAATCAACTCTGACAACACAATGAAAATAAAACAACTCTCGACTCATGATTAGTATCGCAGCTCGTCATCCTCTTGTGCCAATCCTGTGTTGCTCCCCGAATGCATGTACACGCAAAGCAGACATCCACCCCGAATACTCGGGGTTAGTAAAACTCCACTGTTTTACTAGTGCAAGTATCAAACCATACGAAATGTAACAAGCAAAAAGCAACTACGAATTTAATACGGAAATCCATTATCAAAATGTTCCCGAGAAGTTTTAGAATTTCGAACTCAAGTAAGAGATATTTGAAAAGGAACACATCATCTCGGGGATTTTTAAAGCAGAAAATCTTTTGGACCTCGAGTCCCAATTTACAAAACCTTTTCGTAAACAATAGGGCCTTAGCTCGATTCTCGTTTCAAAGCACACCAAATAATATATCATTATGAGTCCGAGATCCATATTTAAAATGTTACCCGAACAATCACTGCTACACGATCATTGTTCGTACACATCATGTACCGAACTCCGGAGGCCTCGGCGGACCTTACCCGGACCACACATATCGTTCGTACACATCATGTACCGAACTCCGGAGGCCTCGACGGACCTTACCCGGACCACACACACTGTTCGTACACATCATGTACCGAACTCCGGAGGCCTCAACGGACCTTACCCGGACCACACACACTGTTCGTACACATCATGTACCGAACTCCAGAGGCCTCAACGGACCCTACCCGGCTACAACATCGTTCGTACACATCATGTACCGAACTCCAGAGGCCTCGTCAGACCCTACCTGGATCACACACCTTGTCCGTACACGTCATGTACCGGACTCCAGAGGCCTCGTCAGACCCTACCTGGTTCACACACTTTGTTCGTACACATCATGTACCGAACTCCAGAGGCCTCGTCAGACCCTACCTGGATCACACACACATCGACTCGACACAATTCGTAATCATTAAATGTCAAGTCATTCCACATTACGCCGAAATGTACAATCAAGCATGTAAACCAAAACAACACAAACATCATGATCATCACAACGACTCTTAACCAACACAACACACATTCGGTACACCATACATTGAACAAACACGTGTACAACCATCTCACATGTACATCGCAATCTTGCACAAATGGCACAACGCCTAACACGTATACCAATATATCACTATTATCACAAAGCCTTCAAATTTCGGAAAACACAACCAACTCAAACGGAACATATTTACGGAGGCAAGCAAAATCATCATACATGTCATACGTAATTACTATTCACAAGATACAAGTCGTATAATAAGATACTTGCCTTGAATTATTGACGACGCAACGAACGGAAAGGAAAGTCACCGACGAACGCTAGGAACCAACGAAACCGAACCTAACGATTCGAAGAATACAATCACAACCAGTTCTAAATGAATACGGAATCGGAATACACCCGAAAACCCGCCTACGATTCATGTATATTCGCATATAAACAACAACGAGGGCGGACCACAACCAAACCCTCTCGATTCCGTAAAAATCACGAAATATACCATGAATCCGTAGGGAAACTAAGAATACCAACAAGATTAATCCTATTCATCATGAATTAATCGACAAAACGGAACGAATCGGACAAAAACGCGAAAACCCCCAAATCTACCCAAAAGTAGGGTTCTAAAGATCTAACCTTGATTCGCTGGATCGAAGGATGTTATAGGATGATTGATCGGTGATATAAACTCAGAAACTTCATGGATTTGTTGTCCAACAACATGGTTTCGTCTCCTCCAAAACCCCAGCCTCGGACCGAAGGGAAATGAAATGAAAAATGACTGAGAAAGTCGCTGGTCTGTCATTTTTATACTGGGCCGGAACTAGCGTGCGCTAGCCTTCCCGGCCTAGCGTGCGCTATCGGCCAGTATCGGCCGAGCACTCTCGGCCATGGCCCGCATGACCCGGCACCACCGACAATTCTGCCGACCATGACTCGACCGCCCGACTCCCGCTAGCGTGCGCTACGGCCGGAAGCCTGCGCGCGCTAGCCGACCTGTCCAGTAGCCACTGGACTAACAAACTCATCCCGGTAACGTACGCTAGTCGGCCGACAGCGTGTGCGTGCGCTACCTGCCGATCCTGACCGAGTCCAGAACCTCAGAATCCCTCTGCCCAGGCCCGATAGCGTACGCTGGCTGACTCGACAGCGTGCGCTACACTGCCGAGCTAGCGCGCGCAGCGTCCCGGCCGTAGCGTGCGCTACGCCGGTTCCTGCCGTGCCTGCTCGGCCAGTGCCCAGCACTTCCGACAGTGCCGCACCGGTCCGGCCAGCTGCTCAGCCGCCACGACCCGACGCCTCGATTTCCGAAAACGCACGGAACGGACACGACGAAAAGTTCGCGGACGACATCAACGACTCGAAATGAAAACGTAATACCATAATTAATCATACGCGACCAAGAAACGGGTCGAGATAACAATTACAGATACGGATACCCGTAACTTTCAAGAAATTACAAAATGGCCCAAAACGCCCGGAAATCACGATACGTGATCGAATAACCAAACCGAAGTTCACAACACGTCTAACAAAGTTAAACGGACTTGCGGGAAACTCAAGCTTGATTTGACGAGATTCGCAAGAATCGAACTCAAGTGCGGAAAAGTCGCTAAAAAGCACGGAACTCAACAAAACAACACCGAAACGAACTCGGATGACAAAAAGTGTAGAATTAATCATTCTCAGAATGACGAAACGGTCATGAGCGAGTCGTCAAAACGGACTCCGGCCGAAAAAAGAAATTTACCGAAAATCGAAAATTGCGGATATTACAACATGTAGCCATTCATTTTTAACATTATTTTTAAAACTCCATGAGGTATCTATTTAAATAATAATATTTTAAGATCCTTACGTTCGTATAATTTTCTGAAGTAAGATTGGAAAACATTTTGATACCTCGAGCTGTTTTACCCAAACTTGTAAACAAAAGATTTTAACCGTCTCATTTTGAAATTATTTGCAAAATAATATTTCGAAATATCAAATTTTTTTGTAAACAATATTATCAAAATAACCATGTCACACGTATCATCATCACCATTAACAACAGACAAGGTAACCACGTGTTACCACGCAATACCATCACAAGTAACAATACGCCAGATAACCCGCGGCCATGCCTCCTTAGCATCGACCACCTAGAAGTTCCGCCGAACTGTCCCCGGGTAGAAAAACTCTCATACTCGCACAGAATATTTCCACATACCAACATTCACATCGGAATAACAATCACACATATCACAAGCAAAATCAAACCATGCAACTCAACAATGGGGTATTCACCCGAAATTTTTCAGTAAAAACGGTAATATATCAATAGGGTACTCACGTCACGCATACACTGCAGCTTAACGCGGGATAAGTCTATGTTTAGCGCGTTAATGAGTTGGAATAACCAAACATCCTGTCCAAGTTCGTTAGCTTGCGCTAATGACGAAATTAGAATTTGTCAACTGACTCATCTCATAAAATATTTCACATTTGAATTTCAGAGTTTAAATCGAGTAAGACTTTTCATCTTTCACTATTTATTTTACGAAAATAAAAATCGCATTCTTGTTTTAAAATATAAAAATTTTATGGCGTGAAAGATTTTTTGAAATCGTGCACTCGAGTTATTTGCAAATAAATCCGTTAGGCTAAAACCATTTCTAAAATCCTTTCAAAAGTGACCAAAGATTAACGACGGTATCATTTTACAAAATATCCCAAAATACTTCAAAACATATTTTTCAAATACCGTCGTACGGTTCGTTTGAGAATACAAGGACGGCTCGCCAAAAATCCAAAAAAATTCAAAATCCGGACGAACCGCCGTTTGATCGCACTGCCAAAATATTTTCGAAAATTGATTTTCTTCAAACATACTCAACTCTATGAAATTTTCAGAAAAGAATTCAAACACGCACGCAGCAGACATAATTACCAATGGAACCAAGTTTGTAGCATGTAGCAACAATTAGCCCAAAATAATCAATCCTCAAGCACATAGACAACATTCAAACTCACTAATTCAGCAAACACAATTCATGAACACTAAATTCAAACACATGTCCAAACTATCTATCTGAGTTTCTCAACAACTCTACCGTTGAAGCACTTTCTGGAAAACATTGATGTTCAAGGTTCCGTAACACACTACACCACTCGGTGTTCAAATCCATCACTATATCCAGCTCGTTATACACGTAATATACCACAATTATCAACTACGAATTCCATCTCACAACACGCATGTAATAAACTCACTAAATACAAGATATAATATAGGAGGCTTACATCCACAGGTCGCACGAAGATGATGGTTGCACCACGATACTAATCACGACCGATACCTCAAACGACGCGTCGCGACATGACTCAGTCATATACCATCCGACAAGACAAGACTCGACAATACACAACTTGACCCGACAGCCTAGGTTTTCACAACCTAAGCTCTGATATCATATTCTGTAACACCCCCAATCCAATCGAGAATATTACAGCGCCGCAGATCCTCTCCATGAAGATCTACTAGGCTAGAAACCAAAACGAGACATCACATTATGTTCCGACATGGCTGAATAACGAACCATTAGACCGATTTGGTCTTTCACCACAGACATATAACTTACTTAAATACATTTCTCTTTCAGAGCTTATACCCACACAGGGGTCAGAAACACTCACAACTCATAGAAAATACGCAGCGGAAAGAACAATACACTTGAACTCCGACTACCTGCACCCAGAACTGGCCTTCATGTGATTAGTATCATTCGTCTTCCATCATCATTCGTAATGGTCCTGTGTTTTGCTCCCCAAGAACATGCCTGTACCTAGACGCGATACAGACATCCACCCCTCGATTACTTGGGGGTTGGCAAAATAACACTATTTTGCTAGTGCAAGTATAAAGTGCAATACGAGCCATACACCTCATATTCCAAGGATATAATAATCTTGAATAATCAACGAATCAAACACAGAGAAAAACTTCCCGAAATATTTCTACTTAATAAAAAATTTTAATCTCTTGCCATAATGCCATTCTAGCCAAAGTACCTCTGATAAATATGTATTATAACCCAAGCATTTTGAAAAGTCAAAACCACTATGATATTCCAGACATATCACCAAGTTACAAAAGTACTCCCGAGTTAACCGTGGACCCGACCATGCGCGGATCCCTCCGAGGCCCCGCCAGACCCTCCCGGGGTGAGCGTATACACTCTCACTCAAACGATTGCAAGACCTCGAATAAAAGGGCCTATAAAACATAAAATCAAAGTACTTGCTTGAATGGCCTCCACAATGGGACAACAAAATCGAGATTAATAATATAATCCACAAACCATGAAAAGCTTTAATACAACACGTAAACAACTGGTAAAGCGTTTTAAGATCTCAAGGTTTTAGAGGAAAACATTTAGGAGTGAGGAATCCTCAACAACAACAAAAACAACATCTAAGCCTTAGTCCCAAAATGATTTGGGGTCGGCTAACATGAATCAAAGCTTGAAACCATCAATAATCGTTACATAAATAACATAAAAGAAGAAAAGAGGGAAAAAATTAGAGAAAAAAGCAAATAAAAAAAGAGAATGAATGTAAAACAAATGAAAAATGAAAAATCCTGAAAAATAAATTAAAAGATAACATATATTAAGAAAAAAAGGAATCAGATCCCATCCACCATCCGTATTCTTTCCCGCTACATTTGCCTCTCTATCGTCATACTTTCTCCAATTCCAAGAAACCGCATATCATTTTCAATCATCTTTATCCAAGTTTTCTTGGGTCTTCCTCTACCTTTCACAACATTACTTGTTCCCAACTTTCTAGCCTCCTCACTGGGGCATCAACATGTCTTCTTCTCACATGACCAAACCATCGTAATCGATTCTCCATCATCTTGTCTTCTATAGCCGCTACTCTTACCTTCTCGCTAATGACCTCATTTCTGAGCCGATCCTTTTTTGTATGACAACACATCCATCGTAGCATACGCATCTCTGCCACATTCATCTTTTAAATGTGACACTGTTTTACAGCCCAACACTCGGTGCCATATAACACTGTATGCCTAATTGCCGTGCGGTAAAATTTACCCTTTAATCTATGAGGCATGTCAGGGTCACATAAAACCCCTGTGACACTCTTCCACTTCAACCACCCGGCCTTTATTCAGTGAGCCACATCGCTATCTAGCTCTCCATCCTTTTGGATAATAGATCCAAGATACCGAAAGAAAGTGGATCCATGAACAACTTTCCCATCAAATGTGATCATCCCCGCCTCTCTATCACTGTTCTCGCTAAACCTACACTCCATATATTCAGTCTTACTTCTGCTCAGCCTAAAGCCTCGATCTTCCAAAGTACCCCTCCAAAATTCTAATTTCTGTTGCACTCCAACCTTCGTTTCATCAATCAACACAATATCATCTGCAAACATCATACACCACGGAACGTCATTTTGAATTTCTCTTGTCAATTCATCCATGACTATAGCAAAGAGAAAAGGCCTAAGAGCAGATCCTTGATGCACCCCAATCGTAATAGGGAATTCTTCTGTCCTCCCAACATTAGTACGTACACTTGTACTAGCTCCCTCATACATGTCCTTTATAATGTCAATATATTTCCGCGATACACCCTTCTTTGCTAAGGCCCACCAAAGTACTTCTCTTGGTACTTTATCATATGCCTTCTCTAAATCAATAAAAACCATATGTAGATCTTTCTTTTTATCTCGATAATGTTCCATCAACTGTCGGATAAGATAAATTGCTTCCATGGTCGATCTTCCAGGCATAAATCCAAACTGATTTTCTGTTATCTTCACACATTTCCTGATCCTTTGTTCCATCCCAAAAATTGCTTAGGGTCACAACCCACAAATTTATTTT
The DNA here is from genome assembly GCA_033398695.1 of Orobanche coerulescens. Classification (NCBI taxonomy): domain Eukaryota; kingdom Viridiplantae; phylum Streptophyta; class Magnoliopsida; order Lamiales; family Orobanchaceae; genus Orobanche; species Orobanche coerulescens. Next base: position 142,348,866 of record CM065802.1, on the reverse strand, counting down.
CACAAAGTACTAATCCGACAATAAGTTACAGGGTCCACAGCCCGAACATCCACATCAATATACGTACAAGGGTTATTCTCGGTCCATGCTAGTAAGCATGAACCTCGGAGTTTCCTCATGCATACCCGAGTGAATAAACCAATGATAAGCCAACGAAATCGTACATTATCTTGGCAACAGTCACGCAAATAAATACACATTCCAATCCAAAATCCTTGATCAAGGTAAGAGAGTTTTTATAACCACACAATACGAAGACAATGTATTTCAGTTCACAACCGCATCACAATATTTTATAGAATCCATTTATTCACAAAGCACATAAGTGTCTTGAAAGAATGCCTTTATTCGAAAATATATTGAATATTTAGAAAGTTCATTCTAAGTACTCAAGCATACGCACATAATTGATTACCATTTATTACATCTACGAAACACGAAGGGCAAGATACTTGCCTCGAATAGTCTGAAGCACGGAAAACCGGTCGTATTAAGTTGGCACGGATCGTCTATGAATCCTCCGATTCCACCGAGCACCAACATGCGATAATTACTACGAACGATAATAACAACGATGCGACTAAATCCCTAACACAATGTAAATCCATTGCACCAAATAAACGAACAACTAAGGTTCAAGGGTTTTCCCCAAAACGGTCAAGAACACGAATCGACCCGATAATTCATGAAAAACGAAATTCAAACCATGGATTATAATAAACAAGACTAGAAACAAATGATGTAACCAATAAATATCGGATATAAATTCAAAATCAAGAAACCCCCCAAATATTCCCGAAATAGGGTTCTAGGATGATTACCTCGAATCAAAGGGAAAAAGATGATATGATGCTGTTAATCCACACCAAGACCTTGATGATTATGTTGTAAGATTGAAGATTAATGAACTTTCATGACGAATCGCTCAGAAATCGCCTCAATAACTCTGCCCGTCGCGCGAGAGTGGAAATGACAAATTCTGCCCCAAAACAGAAAAGGCTGCTGCCTAAATATAGCTCCCTAGTTACGCCCGTAATATAATGACCATTATGGCCGTAGCACACTGGCCATTACCGCCGTTACACACTGCAAGTTATGGCCGTAACCTGCATTCTGGCTGCAGATTCCATTCTGCTGCCCGATCAGTCCCGAACGACCCCCAAAATGCGATGACTCGGAAAATGAGACGAAACTCTTACAAAGGATTCTCAGCAACGAACTAAAGCGCTAAAAAAATATGCGATTCCGACAATCCGAAGGTAGGTAAAAACGAGCAGGTAAGCGAGTACCAAAAACTTTGGGAAATTACGAAACGGCCCAAAAGTCCGAAAAATCCCGACACGAGATCGAATTAAAATTCTGAAGTTCCCAACGCGACCACAAATGTTAAATAAACTTGTAGGAACAACAAAGCAACAGTTTCAAGCAGGATTTACAAGATTTGAACCCAAATGCGGAGTCGCAATAATATGCCTATTAATCTAAAACAATATCTATATTCGCTCGAATGACAAAAAGTGCCGAACAAGACATGTCCAAACTGTGTCAACGAGCACAAGCGAATCGCTAGAATCGAAAAATACAGGAATGAAAAATATGAGTATCACAACATAAACCATAATTAATTATTAGATAATTAATTAAATATACTATTAAAATTAATTATCACATAATTAATTAAACAGAATATGAATATGCCTGACAGTCAGGTATAAGATTAATATCCGATCAAAATTCAACAATCTGAAACACTAGCCCAGATGGCCGAGCCTCTACAGCCGCATACGGCCACGTGGATTCGAATCTCGTTGGCCGCAAGAAATGTATTTTGAGACATTCATCTTGATTTTACAAAACAGGAGTTAAATAAAATATCAGTGAATAAAGTTCACAAGAGGTGTGCCAGCCGAGATGGTCGAGACGCGGCCTCGGGTGTGAATCGGCGCGGGATCGAATCCCTTCAGGTGCGGTATATTATTTTGCTATTTTACCGCAGCCTGCGGGTCCTGGTCCGACCCGAATCTGCCCGAACCTGCCCGATTCGTTGTGATGTCCCAGAACAGTTCTCGACAACAGTTTATGCAAAAAACTGTCCAGAAAATTGATTTTGAACGATCCGATTGAATCAAATTAAATCAAAAATATTTATAAAATCTCCATTTCATAAATATTATCAAGAACATAATTTTATATATTCAAAGCATATAAAACATGTTCTACATAAACATTAAAATCACTGCAAGTTGGCACTAATACACTGTTGGGTTTTACGTGTATCTAATACAATAAATATGAGCAAGACGCAGCGGAATAAATTAACGAAAAACCTAGATGAGGATCTACATGCAATAATTTAATTGATTTATTAAGAGTTCATCGAATTACCTTAATTCGAAAAACAGATCTAAACCCGAACTAGAAGCTGATTAAAACCTCTTCCTCTTTCGGTGATCCACACACGAACAACTGGTACAAGCCGGATTGCTAAATCCTTACGAATAATGTTGACAAACAATGCAAACAAATAATTTCTTGCTAGAAGGAGTTGTACTGTTGATCAAAATCAACTAAGGGAAGAAGACGGAGATGGCCGAAATGGACTTCCCGGACTGAAAGTAGTTCGGCGGAACAGTAGAGGGGAGGGCGGAATTTTTTTGTCTCACACAATTAGGGTTGTGTAATTTTTCTTATGACAACACCTTGTCCAAGACCTCTTGTTTATATTAAGTAAACCCTAGACTCAAACTCTAGTATTTGCTTAGCTGCCCCTCAACTTATTAAATAATACAATACATATAATATCTTATATTATATATACTACTTATAATCCTTTAATAAATATAATATCTAATATTATATTTCTCTTTCCCACTTGATTTAATTAAATAATATAATATACAATATCCTATATTATATATTACTCATTATTTTTTTTAATAAATATAATATCCAATATTATATCTATTAATTATTATTGCTTGTCTTTAGTTGTCGTATGTGTGACCCAAAAGGCTTATATTTTGTTGGCAATTATTTAATACCTTATTAAATAATAAATCATAAGCGGTCTCTAGCATGATATTATGACTACCCAAATAATATAAGCTTATAGTCCATTAGACCATTTAACGTGTCAAATTTATTTATCGCGCGATATCATATTTGAACCAAGTCATGAAAATTGTCATACTTATTATGTTCAAATGCTTTCTCGATCTTAAGTAGACTGATTGAATTACATGACTCTTCATTTGAGCATGACCATGCATTTCCTTTAGTCCTACTTATCAAGGCCCCCAGCAGATATCTCTCTCACTAAAGGGATGGACAAATCCCCATCTTGATTATTCATTGCCCTCTACATGACTCCCACTAATCCCGATCGCTAACCTTTATGATCACTATATTTCAGATGACGTTGGATTAGGTCAAGGCATAACAGTTATCATGTTGGACTCTATGATAATCTCAGGTTCAAGGATTTATTGACATACTGTTATATTGAAATTCACTTATACATTTTCAGGTAGTGTCTCAATGCGGGTCTGTCCAGTATTGATTCTCCAACCAGTACCCATAAGTATGATCCGTACCATATGTAATACCCGGACTTTTTATTGAATGTTTGACTTTGCCGTTCTTCATCTTTTGTCGCTCTGTAAACACTTTGAGATGTTGTCGATGTTGATTTAGAGTTTTGTACCTTTTTGGATCATGATCGTGTTGACTGATCCTTTCGGCAGTGTTATGGGACAGGCAGATAGCGCACGCTAGGCCTAGGCTAACGCACGCTATTTCTACTTGAGTAGCGCACGCTAGCTTTGAGCCTTAGCGCACGCTAACGGTCCGGGCTTGGCAGAGGCAGTAGCTAATTCTGCCCTCTGGATTAGTAGTTAGCGCACGCTAGGCAGTAGCTAGCGCACGCTATTCGTGTTCAGTAGCGCGCGCTAACATCGCCCGTAGCGCACACTAACGAGCTGAGTCGGCAGAGGCAGTGAGGTATTTCTACTTTTTGGACTATCAGGTAACGCACGCTAGGCAGCAGCTAGCGCACGCTATAGGTGTTGTGTAGCGCGCGCTAGTGGCCAGTCGTAGCGCACGCTAGCGGAGTTGGGCAGTGAACTGGAATTTTTGCAGGATACCAGTTAGTGGATGCTAAGGTGTTGTAGCGCGCGCTAACGTCTCAGGACAGAAGCCACTGGACTACCGAGTGACCCCGTCAGCGCACGCTAACCCCAACTTTAGCGCGCGCTAACCCGCCGCTGTATATAAGGGGCAGTCAACCCCAGCTTTCGTCAATTTTGCAACCTTTTCACTCATTCCGATCGGAGAGCACGAGAGAGGGCGATTTGGGGCGATTTGAGGCGGTCCTTCTTCAACTATCATCATCTTTGGTTGAATAACAAAGATTACACAACATCTAATCCGTTTCTATCTTCCAAATCAAGGTAAATTCCTTAGAACCCTAGTTTTGAGAATTTTTGGGGATTTTCTTATATTTGTCCGATTTATCCGTTTTGGAGCTTCAGATCTTTGAGATTATGATGCATCTACCCCGTACCCATGTTTTTCCTACGATTATATGGTTGGTTTTGTACCTTGTCCGGACTTGAGAGGGTTTGAGTGATTTTCAAATCTCTAAGTGATTATCCTTGTAGTTTCGTGAATCGTAGGTGGGTTTCGGGAGTTTCTTCATGTGCTTTGAGTATGGATTATTGATTATCGTATTCCTTACGAATCGTTTAGGTACCGGAAGTGCGTTCTTGGACCTACCGAACTCATACTCTTGTCCTTCCGATTCTCGATGTCTCAAAGGCAAGTATATGTTTATGATTGTACGTTCTCGACTTTGAAAGTAAGATATATGAATTGTATAATGGTTTATATCTACTCTGGTACGGGCCGACGGGTCCTCTGAGGGTTTCGTATCCTCTGGTGCGGTTCCACGGATATTTTGGGTTAACTACTCTAGGACGGACCGACGGGTCATCTGAGGGTTCCGTAGCCTTTGGTGCGGTTCCGCGGTTAATCATGTATGTATTGAATGTGATGCTATGAGATATATACTAGTCTTTAGTTGATGAGATGATGATTACATTTACTTTATTGTCGAGGAGTATTGTATTTCATATTCGATATACTTGTACTAGCTATTCGACAACTAACCATTTATGGGGGAAATACCTTTCATGTATTTCAGGATCCAGGAGAGCGGATAGGCATGTACCGGGTCGGCATGAAGATGATGGGCAAGTGTGATGCTGTGTCTTGTCACTGGTTATGTTTTGTATTTCCTCCATTCAGTGATGTTGTACTTAGATGGTTTTTGAGTACTCGAGTACTGTTTTCGGTCTCCTTGATGTTTCGGCCTATGTTGCCATGGTATTGATTTGTGATGTGTTGTATTCGGATTTATTGGATATGGTTTTGAATATCATTTTTATTGTCTTCCATATGATTGTACTTGGACCTTATCGGTCAAAGTTCATAGTTCCGCGTATAAATAGCCTTGTGGGTCCCACGACGGGGCTCACAACGGTGTAATATACCCTGAATAACTTGGGGGTGTTACTCCGATGATTATCAATCAAACTTATACTAGTATATTAATCACTTGAGTCTCCATTGCGATGGACCAGGGACATTTGAATAATCTTATTATTCGTGAATAACTATTATTCGATTGTTATAATATTAAAACATGCACACATTATAATCAAATAGAAATAAATGATATTAAATAACTTTATTTAAATGTGACTATTACAAATCTAGATACATCGAATGTCATAGGACACTATTCCCAGCAAATTCTTGCCGTAGACATGGAATAACTGGACATTAAGCTAAAAAAAATGTTGTAATGCCCTGAAATCGTGTGGATTCATATAAGGCATCAATGAAAATAAATGTAAAGACCTATAGGCCGGTACTACCAAAAAGTCGATCCATCTAATACTATTGAGGCCAGCACATGTGGACATATATTTGATTAGAATTCTGATCAGGACTGGAAATCACTTTAATAAATAGATTTCTTTGATGATCGTGATTGAGTGGGGCATGATGATGAATGGATGTAAAATGCGATTGCATTATGTATCGTATATTAACTTCTGACTTGTAATAGTTCACTTTTGTTTATGTGTACTGCTTATGGTACAATATAGGTATCAATATTTCATTTAAATTTCCACATTAATTTTTTCATTATCCAACTATCATAAATGTCTAATAATGCTGTTTTAACATTCTATAAGTATACGCGCATTTCATTCAAAAATCACACAATTTTCTTACAAAACGTTGAAACACCTTCATCAAATTTTATTCAAAATGATCAGCAAATCTATCGTTGTTATGTTTGCAATCATCATGTGCATCATACTAATATTTCGCGAAGACTTTCCTCCAAAATTAATATGTTTCACTTCTCACTACAAAAAAAACAGTTTTTACCGACGCCAAAATGGCGTTGGTAAAACAGAAAATGGCGTTGGTAAAAAAATTACCGACGCCATTACCGACGACAACCCGCCGTTGGAAAAACGCTCAACGGTAATTTTTTACCGACGCCATTTTCCGACGCCGTCATTTACCGACGCCATTTTTGGCGTCGTTAAATTAAAAAAATTAAAAAGTCAGTCGGGACTCAAAGTGGGCTCAAAGGGTTAGGTCCGGCTCAAAGGGAGGGTTCGGTCAGGTCCAGGTCGGGGTCCGGGCGGATCAGGTTCGGGCTCCATTCAATTTCAAATGGTTGAGAAGGATTTTGATTTATAAACCACCAAAAACATTGATGTTTTTTCGATGTGGGATTGTGTTAAAAAATTACCGACGCCGAAATGGCGTCGGTAATGGCGTAAACGGCGTCGGTAAATTAAAAAAAAAAAATTACCAATGCCAAAATGGCATCGGTAATGGCGTCGGTAAACGGCGTCGTTAATTGTAAAAAAATAAGTCTACGAACCGGTCGTCGGCAATGGCGTCGGTAAATCGGGCGTCGGTAAATGGCGTCGGTAAATTATAAGTTTAACAACAGCGGTACGGGCGTCGGTAAATGGCGTCGGTAAATTATAAGTTTAACAACGGCGGTGCTGGCGTCGGTAAATGGCGTCGGTAAAAACTGTTTTTTTTGTAGTGTCTTGTTTATATTATTGTCCTTATGATGATTATACTGATGATACACACAAAGATATAATATTGAGTTAAAAACTATGTATGTTTGTATTTTCATTATTCAACGAAATTAATTTTGTTACATATATTAACTATTTTTTATGTAATGATTATGAAATATTATTTAACTCTGCCTGCGGGTGTCTTCTTGACATTCATTGCCGGTACCAAGCCCGGATAAAAGAGGAGGATTGCGGTAGGTTAGTGGCAGCCAGCGTAAAACTCGTCACATCCCATAGACATGAATCAAACTTTGAAAATCATTGGGGCGTCTCCTCAGAAGCGACGCGCTGCATTTCATAAGCCCGGGTGCAGTGATAAGTATGCGAGGGTTGCTATGTCGTCGCCCAGAAGCGGCGCGCCACCTTTACATCTGAGGGTGGTGTCAAATGAGCAAGGATGCACTACACTTCATAGGCCCGGGTGTAGTGGAAAATATGCAAGGGTTGCTAGGTCGTCGCCCGGAAGCGGCGCGCCACCTCAAAGTATGGGTGTGGTGTCAAATGTGCAAGAATCCTTGCAGCGTGGACGGGGACAAATAGAGAAGTTAGTTCATGCGGCCAGTAAGGGTAGTAAGGTGCAGTTTGGAACTTGGAACGTTGGCTCTTTGACGGGGGGATCAGCAGAAGTGGGGGAGGTTATGAAAAGGAGGAGGATTCACATAATGTGTCTACAAGAGACTAAGTGGGTTGGCGAGAAGGCAAGAGTGTTAGCTCCTTGGGGTTACAAGCTTTGGTACTCTGGAAAAGATAGAAGTAGAAATGGAGTGGGTATCGTCATTGATAAAGAATTCATTGATGATGTGGTGGAAGTGTCAAGAAAGAGCGATAGAATAATGAGTATTAAGCTTGTGATAGGGGATGAGTTTCTAACTATCATAAGTGCTTATGCACCACAAGTAGGATTGGATGCATCGATAAAATAAGAATTTTGGGAAGATTTGGAAGAGGTTGTCGAACGAATTCCTATGGGTGAGAAATTGATCATTGGTGGTGACCTCAATGGACAAGTCGGTGTTAGCAGAGATGGCTTTGAGAATATTCATGGTGGCTTTGGTTTTGGGGATAGGAATGAAGCAGGAAATGGTATATTGGATTTCGCATTAGCTCATGACTTGGGTATTATGAACACTTGGTTCGAGAAAAAGGACTCTCATTTGGTGACATATAGAAACAGAGGTAATGCAAGTCAGATTGATTTCTTTTTAGTAAGGAATGTTTGGAGGAAAAGTTTTACTAATTGCAAGGTGATACCCGGTAAGAGTGCTGCAACGCAGCATAGGGTTGTGGTGCTTGACTTTCGAGGTAAGAGGCACTTAAGAAAGAGTAGACCACAAGTTGACCCTCGAATTAAGTGGTGGAAGCTCCAAGGGGAGAGTCGACATACTTTTGTGGCTAAGATTGGTGATAGTGGTATTTGGTCTGATTGCACGGAGATGGATATAGATCCGATGTGGAACTTGTTGGAGCATAACATAAAGAAAGTTGCAAAAGAAGTCCTAGGAGAATCTAAAGGAAACAGACCATCAAGTAAGGACACATCTTGGTGGAATGATGAAGTTAAGCAAGCGATAAAGACCAAACGTGATTGTTATAAGGTACTGAGTAAATGCTCGAGCGATGAGAATTATGAGAAGTACAAGAAAGCTCGAACAGAAGCTAAAAAGGCAGTGCGAAATGCCCGATCAAAGGTGAATCAAGAATTATATGCAAGATTAGATATAAAAGAAGGGGAAAAAGATAATCATCAATGACCATCAAGAACAAGATATTGGGAATTTAAACATCCCCTCAAGTATGGTTAACCGAGAGTCTAAGAGGAGTCAAAAGGGTGAAGTGACAATTGCATTGAAGAAGATGGGGTCAAAGAAAGCAGAAGGACCAGATCGTAGACCTATTGAAGTTTGGAGGTGTTTGGGGGAGAGAGGGATCGAATGGGTAACTATGCTTTTCAATAAGATTTGGAGAAGCAATAAGATGCCATCAGCATGGAGGAAAAGTATTCTCGTCCATTTGTATAAGAACAAAGGTGATGTTCAAGATTGTTCTAATTATCGCAGAATTAAACTAATGAGTCATACCATGAAGTTGTGGGAACGAGTGATTGAACAAAGGATCAGGAAATGTGTGAAGATAATAGAAAATCAGTTTGGATTTATGCTTGGAAGATCGACCATGGAAGCAATTTATCTTATCCGGCAGTTGATGGAACATTATCGAGATAAAAAGAAAGATCTACATATGGTTTTTATTGATTTAGAGAAGGCATATGATAAAGTACCAAGAGAAGTACTTTGGTGGGCCTTAGCAAAGAAGGGTGTATCGGGGAAATATATTGACATTATAAAGGACATGTATGAGGGAGCTAGTACAAGTGTACGTACTAATATTGGGAGGACAGAAGAATTCCCTATTATGATTGGGGTGCATCAAGGATCTGCTCTTAGTCCTTTTATCTTTGCTATAGTCATGGACGAATTGACAAGAGAAATTCAAAATGACGTTCCGTGGTGTATGATGTTTGTAGATGATATTGTATTGATTGATGAAACGAAGGTTGGAGTGCAACAGAAATTGGAACTTTGGAGGGATACTTTGGAAGCTCGAGGCTTTAGGCTGAGCAGAAGTAAGACTGAATATATGGAGTGTAGGTTTAGCGAAAACAGTGATAGATAGGCGGGGATGATCACATTTGATGGGAAAGTTGTTCAGGGATCTACTTTCTTTCGGTATCTTGGATCTATTATCCAAAAGGATGGAGAGCTTGATGGCGATGTTGCTCACAGAATAAAGACCGGGTGGTTGAAGTGGAAGAGTGCCACAGGGGTTTTATGTGATCCTGACATGCCTCATAGATTAAAGGGTAAATTTTACCGCACGGCAATTAGGCCTGCGCTGTTATATGACACCGAATGTTGGGCTGTAAAATAGTGTCACGTTCAAAAGATGAATGTGGTGGAGATGCGTATGCTACGATGGATGTGTGGTCATACAAAAAAGGATCGGCTCAGAAATGAGGTGATTAGAGAGAAGATAAGAGTTGCGGATATAGAAGACAAGATGATGGAGAATCGATTACAATGGTTTGGTCATGTGAGAAGAAGACCTGTTGGGGAACAAGTAATGTTGTGAAAGATAGAGGAAGACCCAAGAAAACTTGGATAAAGATGATTGAAAATGATATGCGGTTTCTTGGAATATGATTTTTCTTTTTTAATTCAATGCTATCTTTTAATTTATTTTTCAGGATTTTTTTTAACATTCATTCTCTTTTTTTATTTGCTTTTTTCTCTACTTTTCCCCTCGTTTTCTCCTTTTATGTTATTTATGTAACGATCATTAACGATTTCAAAGATTGATTCATGTTAGCCGATTCCAAATCATTTTGGGACTAAGGCGTAGATGTTGTTGATTATGAAATATTATTTCAACATTAATATACAAGGGAAATACCAAACTAACAAAAAATTGAATATTTACAAGTATATTTCTCGAGTATGAAAATATGTATAAAGACATGCTACAACTATATCTGGTACGTAGAGATTATTGATGGCTCCGTGAATGCAACTTTGATGTTGTAACACCTCAAAGGCGGCTATTACAGTGCCGTGGACCCCACACTGGGACCCTCCAGGCGATACCAAAATAGAGATTAAATAAGTATTACCTTGTGATACCGAACCACAATAAATAGTCACTACTCCGATTAGGAGTTTATTAATGGTATGACCAACGGCCTTATGATACACAGGATCTGAAATACAAGTATAAACCATATGGAGATGGAATATACTTCAAATATTAATATAATAGGACAATAGTTTAAATAAAGCGGAATAAAGTAACATTACACGGTTTGAACATAACTGGACAACAAAAGACTTGGGGCCCCCGAACTAGTATCCTTCGAACCCTTCGCCGTCACCATGCTCTTCCCGTGCCTTGCCTTTTCCTCGACCTAAAATACAAAATAAGTATTTCGCCCAAAACACAGGGTCAGATATACATGATAAATGATTATCCTGACATTATACAATTTACATATATTAGATCTCAAGAAAATATCCCGATTATTGAACATACCCCTCGGGCTATGAACAATCAGTCACAAACCGTCGAACATATCCAATCTTACATGGACTATGAACGATCAAACAATATGGCTCAAAGATGGACATCACAGTACGCCCGATCCGAAAATGTGTCCGTGTACATGTCCACCCCGTATACGGAATCCACAATATACATGTGACAATGTACCTAATTAGCCTCACGAACTACGTCTCGTGTGCACAGTCCAATACGGAAACATCCACGTATGACTATATATGTGCCTGGCTAAAAATCCTACACAATAACCAATCGGCATGCAGATATGATTCCAGATATGTCACGGTACAACATGACAACGAATTCAACAAATCACATATCCAATTAAGGATCAAGAAACTCACCGAAGTGATAATAAGGATCAACGAGATCAACGATTCAAAGTGACGAACTTGGGAATGCAATCCCATGATGAGAAACGGAACATCATTATGAACAATATCGAACTACGAATCACAGATTCAATAAGTGTTTTATATACACGAAATGTATAACCATCACAAGAATTCAATCATCATTATAAACAAGCAAGATAACTTGCCTCGATACAGAGACGAGAATAATCCTCCCTTGTCGAACGAATGGATGGTCCTCGACTAATATCGGTTACGCGAACAATCGACCTTGAATGAAATACACTTCACTGAATAACACATCCATATAATCATTGATATCGAATTCAGGGGGACGACACCCTAAATTCAATTTGAATATTTCAACTATCTCAAGATATCAAAATTCTATTCTAAGAACTCTATTTTCCTCAATTCATTCTTACGTTCGGTTTACAAGATATTCTCAAAAATTCGCATGGTTCTTATGAATAAGGATTTATCAAGAATATGTTAAACAATCATTTATGTTTGTTAATACAATCTTATGTTTAAACTTTCCAAGAACATCACAAATGTTGAAAGTGATAATCTGCACAACTTTGATCATCACTACATCAAATTTAGATTGAATATAGTAAGCTACAATAAGGTTATACTAAATTCATTTAGTTATAAGATTACATCATAATCATGAAGATTATCTCATATTATCACCATCTTTACAACCCCTTACTAACCTGGAGAATCCACTATCATTATCTATGAATTCACCTAGCTTAGGTTCAAGAATCATCACACTAATCTTCTAACATTCAACAAGGTGTTCTAACACATTTTATGACAACAATTTCACCAATTAAACTTAACTATGAAGTAGCTAATGATTATTATTGTCTTAATGCTGTTAACAATCTAGCAGGAAGAGTTTGATTCATTTAAACATCACCATTATCATCAAAATATGAAGAACACCTCATTCCAAACCCTTAGTTACCATTTTCATCAATAAGTGTTATAAAGCTTAACTACAAACATGTTTTACTTGATTAATTCAACATTTGGTGTAGTATACTATATTACTAACATTATAACTACGAAAATGTAGAGTAGAATCATACAACATACCTTCAGAAACGAAGAACAACCACCAAGAACACAAGAACCTACTCCATGCTACAAAAATAACTCTAAACTTCCAATCAACAAGCTCCAATCCAAGATGCAAAGCTCAAACACGAGTTGTAGGGGTGTAAAAACAGTCTAGTTAGGCAAAGGGACGATTTTAGGAGAGAAAAATCGGAATTTGGACGTGCAAATGAAAGACACAAGCTGTCTTTTTATAAACTGCACACCTCGTTACGTAGGTTATCGCATGAAGATAACGTATGTTAACCCATTTACGTATGCTACATTGAAAGTGTTATGTACGTAATATGTCTCCAGATGTTACTATCTCAAAACACTAACATCATTACGTACGTTATGGGCCAGAGCATTACATACGTAATATATGTCAACTTGGCTGCCTCGAAAAGGCCATTTATCCAGATCGTGTCCGGCCCCCCAAGCCGAAAGTGAGATAAGATAAGATTCCCATGCATTACGTACGTAACCAGCATACCATTACGTACGTAAAGCTAACAATCTAGCGTACGTTAGGTTAAGGCCTTAGCGTATGTTAAACACACCAAAAATCTATCCCAAAAATGTAACAATCTACACCACGTCATGAAATCAACCACAATGCGAATGATAGTCATAAAACACGTTATGACTATCTGACTCAGAGCTGGTGGCAACGCCAGACGATAGGCCATATCACCAACTCGTTCCAAAACCTCAAACGGCCTGATATACCTCGAACTCAGCTTGCCTCTCTTCCCAAAACGAAAAACACCTCGAGTAGGGGACAACTTCATTTGACCATGGTCGCCCACCTCGAACTCAAGCGGTCGTCGACGGTTGTCTGCATAAGACTTATGTCGGCTTTGAGCCATTAACAAACGACTTTTAATCAGGGCAATCTTCTCACGGGCTGCTAACAACATATTTTCTGTACCCAAAGATTCAGACATGTCATCCCAACACAAGGGAGACGTACAATGACGGCCATACAATGCTTCATAAGGTGCCATCTGAATCGAAGCATGTCAACTATTATTGGAAGTGAATTCCACCAAAGGCAGTTGGGCTTCCCAATCATCCTTCCAATCAAGAGCGCACGCCCTCAACATATCCTCTAAAGTTTGGATAGTCCTTTCGTAATGGCCATCAGTCTGCAGATGAAATGCCGTACTGAAGTTCAACTGCGTACACACCGCATGATGAACTGCTTTCCAAAAGAGTGACACGAATCGCCCGTCGATCCGATACAATACTCTTGGGGGTACCATGTAACCTTACAATCTCTTTAATAAACAGCTGGGCCAATCTTTCAGGTCCCCATGTGTTTTTAATCTACAAAAAGTGGGCTGATTTGGTTAGACGGTCCACAATCACCCAAATCGTATTCATCCCTCGACGACTCGTCGGCAAGCTGGTAATAAAATCCATCGATATGTCCTCTCATTTCCACTCAGGAATCGGGAGTGGTTTCAGCATTCCTGCGGGTCACTGATGCTCAATCTTAACCTGCTGACAAGTTAAACATCTCGAAATAAATTCTGCAACCTCACATTTCATATTCCCCCACCAATAACCTTGCTTCAAATGTTTATACATCTTACTAGACCCCGGGTGAATAGAGTACGGGGTAGCTGTTAGGATTCGGTGCCTAAAACGAAGGCCCAGCAGAAGCGGTAAAACGAAAATTAATTCGATCCGAATCCCTATGAGGATCGATCGAGCTACGTATATACGAATATCAAAAACGAATTCACAAGAGATATAGAAACTCACCCTTGTAGTCCGTTGATTATATGGATAACCTTCTCTTGAGATATTCCCAAAGCTTTAGTTGAATTCTCTATGATCCGAAGCACTCCAAGCACTTGAATGATCCAACGCCGAAAAACCACGCCTCTACTTTTCACGCACCAGAAAAACGAACGAAATGACAACACCTTGCTATCCTCCAAGGATACGGCTAGAGATAGGTGATGAAGCCATTGATTATAATACTCTTAAGTGTTTAACTCACAATCTCTCTTTGAATTCTTGATTTTTCTCTAAGAACTATCAAGAACAAAATGAAGAAAGGAAGAAGAGGACTAAAGAGTTATGAAATGAACTCAAAGTTCTTTCTCTCTCTCTCCAATACAACTCACGTATGATTTCACACAAGGAATCAAAAGGTGCATGTGATATGAGATGTCTTATTCCCTTTATTCAACTCTCACTTCAATAATACAAATCATGCCACATGATTTTAAACTCCACAATGTCATGTTCTTTCATATAAAATGAAAGCAACAAGACAAGAGGAAAGTGAGTGGAAACAAAGGGGGGCGGCTACTATGCAAAAACGGACGAGTTCGGTTCGTTTCGGACTCCCGTGAGTCCAAACAGATAAACTACGATTCCGTTCCGATGTATTTGTATCGATTAATTAATCCAATTAATTAAACATATCAAATAGAAAATAACATAATTAATTTCTCCAAGAAATAATTATATTCATGAATTAAATTAATCACGTAGTGATATATTTAATTTATTAAGCCGTAAATCAATTTATCCGATAAATCGATTTAAACATCTAATGTCCCAAATTTAGATATCCAATATCTAATATTCATAATGAGAGAATTAGCTTGATTCATTCCGTTGTCAATCCTATTGCGCAACTCGGTAGGTTCATCTCAGTCAGCAATGGGAGGAACCAAAGAGTAGTAGCACCACCTAGCCAGCCTCGCGGCCTACACTGTACCCCAACCGAGAACGAATGATGGGATCATTCAAGAACCATTCTGTCGTGAATACCAGTATACGTATAAACCCTTCTTTCAAATGTCCCAATCAAGTTATAGGGTCACGGTCAGTCAAACCCTATCTGTACTTGACGCTATACATGCGTTAATGCAAATCGAGATCATCGAGCTCTCGTGTATCCAATACAACTAGATCCAATGCTTTGGCCAAAGACTTATGATCTCATCTGCCAATAACCGCATAGGACATATAACCCGCTCACTAACGGGAGAAAGAATTCTATCTTGGTATTCAGTAGGACCTGCTACTTGCCCGTCAAGATGCACGTTGAGGTTGACCCCCGCCTTCCGGTTTACAGGGTCGAACTACTCTAATGAAAATCTTGATGTCACAAGCACATCCCTACTAAATCCTCAAGTCGAAGGTTCACGAATACCTATCACAACCTTTCGATTCCGTCATTGACTGTCCCGGAGTGAAATCCGTGTGACGAATCGAGAGTGAGTCGGTTCGAGTATACTAATCTCATTAGCATACCTATAACGTGTGCTCCCACTAACCATTAGCGTTCTAAAAGCACTCTCCATGTCAAAGAACACGTCATACAAGTCTTCACATAAACTTAACGCCCAGTAAAGTTTTATCGACTTGCGAACGATTAAGTATTTGAGCTATAAACCTTTCCAGTGCCGACCCCTTATCCAATAAGGAGTGGAATGTTTTGCTCTCAAATACACAGACTAGTTTCTATATGTATATTTACGAGTTAGGAATGCCAGTAACTACCAGTAAATAAAGAAACATCCATAGCCTTATATATTTGATTTACATAATTACAAGTGCAATGCCCTCACTCAACATCCTCTGAGTGCATTCGAGGGCATACTCCTAACAATCTCCCACTTGCACTCAATGCCACACACTATGGTATCTAATACCCATGTTCTCCAGATGACACTCCAAGTTAGTCTGAGAAAGTGGCTTGGTCAGTGGATCAACAACGTTGTCGACCGAGTCTACACTATGCAGCACAATGTATCATTTGCGAACAAATTCTCTTACGAGATGATACTTCCTCTCAATGTGCTTGGTACTGTTGTGAAACCTCGGCTCCTTGGCACATGCTCTGACTCCGTCGTTATCGCGATAGCGAGCAACGGCTCGGCCACATGGTATCACTTGAAGTTCTCCCAGAAACTTCTTAATCCATAACCCTTCCTTGGAAGCCTCCGAGGCTGCTTGATACTCAGCCTGACAGGTGGAATCAGCAGTCGCGCTTTGCTTGGCGCTACGTAAAGATATTGCTCCTCCATTAAGCGTAAATATGTAGCCAGAAGTAGACATCGAGTCGTCCTTTAGTCCTTGGAAGTCCGAATCAGTGAATCCCACCACATCCAATTCTCCACCGCCATACATCAGAACCATATCTCTAGTCCTTCTTAAGTACTTGAGAACATTCTTTACAGCAGTCCAATGTTCCCTACCTGGGTTTGCCTGAAACTTACTCACCACGCTTACAGCATGCGCAATGTCAGGTCTCGTACACAACATAGCATACATAAGGCTACCCACGGCCGAAGCATATGGTATATTACTCATTACCTTTCGTTGTTCCTCACTTTGAGGACACATCTTCAAAGAGAGTTTTATTCCATGTCGTATCGGTAGGAACCCTCTTTTAGAATCATCCATCTTTTTTAATATTTTATCTATACAGAGGGCTTGGGAAAGACCTGTTGTTCTCTTCGCTCTACCCCGGTAGAGTCGAATACCAATAATATAGGTAGCTTCTCCCAAGTCTTTCATGGAGAAATTACTCGAAAGCCAAGCTTTCACAGAACTGAGCATTCCCACATCATTTCTTATTAGTAGAATGTCATCTACATATAGTACTAAGAATGTGATCTTGCTCCCACTAACCCTCTTGTATACACAAGGTTCCTCCTCATTTTGCACGAAGTCAAACTCTTTGACTGCCTCGTCAAAACCAAGGTTCCAACTACACGACGCTTGCTTCAGTCCATAAATGGAACACTAAAGCTTGCACACTTTCTGAATATCGACTTCGGACACAAAGCCTTTAGGCTGCTCCATATAGATTTCCTCCTCGAGGAATCCATTAAGGAAATCCGTCTTTACGTCCATTTGCCATATCTCATAATCGTGGTAGGAAGCTATAGCAAGCATCATGCGAATAGACTTGATCATGGCTACGGGGGAGAAGGTATCATGGTAATCGATCCCTTCCTTTTGGGTATAACCCTTTTCCACAAGCCTGGCCTTATAGGCGTCAACCTTGCCATCACCATCAGTCTTTCTCTTATAGATCCACTTGTTCCCAATAGGCACTATGCCCTTGGGGCGGTCTACTAGAGTCCAGACCTAATTGACATGCATCGAGTCTATCTCAGCTTCCATAGCTTCGCGCCATTTCACGGAGTCTACATCCACCATCGCTTGGTCATAGGTCGTTGGGTCGGTCTCTTGGCTATCACTTGGAACCTCACGGAGACCCAACTCCTCCAAGTGCACAAGCTCATACCTCTCAGGTAAATGAGACACCCTACTAGATCTACGAGGTGGTTGTACTTGTGTTTCAGAAGGTTCGGTTCCAATTTCTTGCACAGGTGTCTCCTTAGGAGTTTCATTCTATTCTTCCAAAGAAATACTTCTACCTGCTCCGCCTTCCTGGATGAACTCATCTTCTAGGAAGTGTGCTTGTAAAGCAACAACGATCTTTCGATCTTCAGGCATGTAGAATAGATATCCCATCATCCCAGACGGGAATCCAATGAAACGTCCCTTCGTGGACCTAGCTTCCAACTTCTCCACCTTAGTCTTCTTGACATAGGCGGGACATCCCCAAATCCTAATATGATTAAGACTTGGTTTCCTTCCCTTCCACATCTCATGTGGAGTTTTAGGAACGAATTTGGAAGGACATTTATTCAAGATGTAAGCGGCAGTCAGGAGTGCATGCCCCCACAGGTAAATCGGCAAGTCAGTATAGCCCAACATGGAACGGACCATATTCAAAAAGGTTCGGTTCCTTCTTTCTGACACACCATTTAACTGAGGAGTATCTGGAGGTGTTAGTTGTGAAACTATTCCATGTTCCTTAAGGAACTCGTCAAACTTCGTACTCATATACTCGCCACCTCGGTCCGACAGAAGTTCTTTGATATGATTACCAGTTTATTTCTCGACTAGGGCCTTGAATTCCTGAAATTTCTCAAAAGCCTCGGATTTATGTTTCATTAAGTATACATAACCATACCTAGTATGATCATCTGTAAACGTAATGAAATATTGATATCCATCACGTGCTGCTTCCAAAGCACCACAAACGTCAGTATGGATTAATCCCAGTTTATCAGCGGCTCTTTCAAAAGTCCCTGTGAAGGGGGACTTAGTCATTTTGCCTTTAAGGCAAGATTCACAAGTAGGAAAGGGATCCGATCCCAATGGACCCATAAGTCCATCTTTTTCCATCTTGTAAATCTTGGTCTAACCAACATGACCAAGTCTTAGATGCCATTTCAAAACTTGATTGGTTTCATCCCTACCACGTTTTCTAGTCATAGTATTCACAACTACTTTGTTGCTGATATTTACATGATACAATCTATTTAACAATGTAGCAGTACCCACTAGTTTATTTCTGAAATAAATTTTGCAGGAACCATCACCAATGAAAAATGAAAAGACTTTTCGGTCCATGACCGGAATAGATACAATGTTTTTGTGCCCCTTGGGCAAAACAAGTACATCTTCTAAAGTCAGAACAAAACTGGATTCCAAACCCAAAAGAAGTGATCCTATGTCGGTCGCTTCGACACTATGGCTGCTACTGACCGTGATCATAACTTCTCCAGCTCCAAGCTTCCTACTTTGTTCTAGATCTTGATTCACGATACAAATATGAGAACTAGCACCAGAATCCAGTATCCAGGAAATTGAAAATACAATAGCAGAACAATTTGTTTCCAAAACTAAAAGTTCTGTACCTGAAGCGCCATGAAGAATCGGACTGTCTCTAGCCCAGTGGCCCATCTCACCACACTTGAGACAAGCATCCTTATTCTTCTTGTTCTTTGGAACCATCGGGGCCTTGCCCTTTCCCTTAAGGTCCTTAGCTTGTGGTCCAATCCGCTTCTTGGTCTTTTTCTTCTTATTCTTAGACTTCTGAAGTCCAGAAGAAATCACAAGGGCAGACTCCTTCATTCGCGAAGTCTTTATCTGAGACTGAGCGGTCACCAGTTTGTTCATTAGCCCAGCTAAGTTACATGCAATCTCATTGCAGTTAAAGTTCATAACAAACTGTGAGAAGGAATCAGGAAGAGACTGTAGGATAAGGTCGGTTTGCAGAGAAGTATCCATTTTAAA
Organism: Orobanche coerulescens; assembly: GCA_033398695.1. NCBI lineage: Eukaryota > Viridiplantae > Streptophyta > Magnoliopsida > Lamiales > Orobanchaceae > Orobanche > Orobanche coerulescens. Next base: position 142,328,987 of record CM065802.1, on the reverse strand, counting down.
ATCAAGAGCCTCTAATCTCTCGATCATGGATATCATTTTGAGGACATGTTCCCCAACTTTCACACCTTCCTTCATCCTTGCACCGAACTGTTGCTTGGATATCTCATATCTAGCAGTTCTGCTGTGCTCACCATAAAGTTCGGTTAAGTGAGATAGAATCTGCCTAGTAGAAGTCATTTTCTCATGAGCTCTCTGAAGCTCATTAGACATAGAAGCCATCATGTATGCACGAACTTTTACGTCATCCTTAACCCACTTTTTGTGGTTTTCGATCTCTTCCTGATTGGCTCTGATCCGCACAGGAGGCTCCGGAATATCCGTCTCCAAGACGTATCCCAGTGCCTCTATACTGAGGACTATCATCAGATTATGGAGCCAGTCCACAAAGTAAGGTCCAATCAGGGTGTTCTTCTCGAGTAGAATTGCGAGTGGATTCATTGTCGTATTGAGATTTATGTCTGCATTAAGTATAACATATTAATTGGTGACTTGTTATATTATGATCTGAGTATAGAATTAAGGTCTTTTCTATTCTTGTTACCCAGCTCCCACTATTTTATCGGAATAACACACTCCTATGTGAAATCCGGAAGTATCGTCGCTCTACTTCATAGTTGTGATCGAGTTCTTTATAAATCTTAATAGAGGGCAACCGAACAGGTTTCTAGTCTATTAATTTTCATAAAGTGATGTCCAACACCAACCCATCTAATGGATTATTCAATCTTCTTTTTCCCCTTGTTCACTCCCCTCAACCTATACGGTTTCTATGGTTCGTGAACAAGTTAAGTTTATACCATCGACGCAAATTAGTTTCACAATTGAATCTTATCCGGCAACCTATCAAGTTTCTAGGGATAAAATTTGCTCCAACCAAAGGCATCCAATGCGCTCCCGGTAATTTATCCGTCCTCCCCAAACGACTACCCCGATAACTCGGAAGCATAGCACATCCGGTTTGGGTTTCAATTTCCCGAAAGCTCGATGGAGGGAAGGAAAACCTTGAAACCTTATAAACTTAATAATTTGTTGTGGGACTCGCGATTAACGTTACACTTTGCACATTAATCATTTAAGCGCGTTTGTAGCATTCATACAATATGAAACAACCATTCACAACCTAGTTGCTACCAACATGTGGTTCATGGACCGTTCCTAGAAAATAAAAACTCCATAATCTAATTACAAGTATTCGCCTTGAATCTTCGTCTTCTCGAAACGGATCTTCCTCCGGTCTTCGTCATTACATATAAATTTTACATTGAAAATTGTATCCTAGATACAAATATTTCTAGTAAAATAAATAGGCTCAAAACGGCCTTTACAACCCAATCGAATAAAACGAACGATTCAAAACTAACTCCATGAACCACATCCCCATTCAAAAGCATTCTTCCAATAAATACTATATAAATGGAAAGCATAGAGATACATTGATCCAATCAACAATACAAACCGATCCAATCGATTCACACAATCGGTAATATGATAACGTTCAAAATAATTCGGTCGACCATAATTATTCCAATTAATCGAATTTCCCTTATAAAATGAAATACCATAAATCATTTTAATCATATTAAATCCAATTTAACATGCAGAAGATTAATTTTCAAGAAAATACGGAAAAATCAAGCCGGGTGAAAAATGGCCTGCCACGGCCGAGTCACTACCGGCAGCCTGCCGGCTAGACACGTCCCGTGTCGCCTGACACGGTCGGGTCGTGCCGGAAGTGTCCCAAACATTCCTGCCAGGCACGGTCGTGTCGCCTGACACGGTCGAGTCACTTCCGAAAGCCTGCCGGCCAGACACGGCCCGTGTCGTCTGACACGGTTGGGTCTACCTGGCAGTGGCCTGGACAGACTGTCGGACACGACCGAGTCACCCAGGACACGTTCGAGTCACTCTCGGCCAGAATGCATCTTTTGACCAAAAAGTCGTCCGACGACGATTCGGGGTTAGATTTTCGACCGGATATCCAATATCAATATTTTCCAACATTTATATCTTCAATATAAATCATATTTCCCAGAAATTTAAGATTTATATTTAGATATAAACTTACGAAAAATACAACTATAACAAACGAAAAACATATACCACGATTATGACTAAAATGATTCTAAATCATTCACCATCTAATCGAGCATTCCAAATGCCAATATCGTATATACGATCGCAAGACCTACGCTCCAATACCACTGTTGGGATTCGGTGCCTAAAACAAAGGCCCAGCGGAAGCGGTAAAACGAAAATTAATTCGATCTGAATCCCTACGAGGATCGATCGAGCTATGTATATACGAATATCGAAAACGAATTCACAAGAGATATAGAAACTCACCCTTGTAGTCTGTTGATTAGATAGATAACCTTCTCTTGAGCTATTCCCCAAGCTTTAGTTGAATTCTCTATGATCTGAAGCACTCCAAGCACTTGAATGATCCAACGCCGAAAAACCGCGCCTCTACTTGTCACACTCCGGAAAAACGAACGGAATGACAACACCTTTCTATCCTCCAAGGATACGGCTAGAGCTATGTGATGAAGCTATTGATTATAACACTCTAAGTGTTTAACTCACAATCTCTCTTTGAATTCGTGATTTTTCTCTAAGAACTATCAAGAACAAAATGAAGAAAGGAAGAAGAGGACTAAAGAGTTATGAAATGAACTCAAAGTTCTTTCTCTCTCTCTCTCTCCAATACAACTCACGTATGATTTCACACAAGGAATCAAAAGGTGCATGTGATATGAGATGTCTTCTTCCCTTTATTCAACTCTCACTTCAATAATACAAATCATGCCACATGATTTTAAACCCCACAATGTCATGTTCTTTCATATAAAATGAAAGCAACAAGACAAGAGGAAAGTTAGTGGCAACAAAGGGGGGGGATACTATGCAAAAATGGATGAGTTCGGTTCGTTTCGGACTCCCGTGAGTCCAAACAGATAAACTACAATTCCGTTCCGATGTATTTTTATCGATTAACTAATCCAATTAATTAAACATATCAAATACAAAATAACATAATTAATTTCTTCAAGAAATAATTATATTCATGAATTAAATTAATCACCCAGTGATATATTTAATTCATTTAGCCGTAAATCAATTTATCCGATAAATAGATTTAAACATCCAATGTCCCAAATTTAGATATCCAATATCTAATATTCATAATGAAAAAATTAGCTTGATTCATTCCGTTGTCAATCCTATTGCGCGACTCGGTAGGTTCGTCTCAGTCAGCAATGGGAGGAACCAAAGAGTAGTAGCACCACTTAGCCAGCCTGGCGGCCTACACTGTACCCCAACTGAGAACGAATGATGGGATCATTCAAGAACCATTCTGTCGTGAATACCAGTATACGTATAAACCCTTCTTTCAAATGTCCCGATCAAGTTATAAGGTCACGGTCACTCAGACCCTATCTATACTTGACGTTATGCATGCGTTAATGCAAATCGAGATCATCGAGCTCTCGTGTATCCAATACAACTAGCTCCAATGCTTTGGCCAAAGACTTATGATCTCATCTGCCAATAACCGCATAGGACATATAACCCGCTCACTAACGGGAGAAAGAATTCTATCTTGGTATTCAGTAGGACCTGCTACTTGCCCGTCAAGATGCACATCGAGGTTGACCCCCTCCTTCTGGTTTACAGGGTCGAACTACTCTAATGAAAACCTTGACGTCACAAGCACATCCCTACTAAATCCTCTAGTCGAAGGTTCACGAATACCTATCACAGCCTTTCGATTCCGTCATTGACTGTCCCAGAGTGAAATCCGTGTGACGAATCGAGGGTGAGTCAGTTCCAGTATACTAATCCAATTAGCATACCTATAACGTGTGCTCCCACTAACCATTAACGTTCGACAGGCACTCTCCATGTTACAGAACACGTCATACAAGTCTTCACATAAACTTAACGCCCAGTCAAGTTTCATCGACTTGCGAACCATTAAGTATTTGAGCTATAAATCTTTCTAGTGGAACGTTTTGCTCTCAAATACATGGACTAGTTTCTATATGCATATTTACGAGTTAGAAATGCCAGTAACTACCAGTAAATAAAGAAACATTCATAGCCTTATATAATTGATTTACATAATTACAAGTGCAATGCCCTCACTCAACATCCTCTGAGTGGCATTCGAGGGTATACTCCTAACAGTAGCATGGGCCTCTCTCATGATGGAGTTCCTCAACTCTTCGTCTGCGGGTACACAAACTCGATTCATGAAGCGTATCAATCCATCCTCATGGATCACAAATATAGGGGCTTTCCCTTGAGTTACTTCATCCCGAACTCGAGATAAGAATGTGTCAGTAACCTACTTCGATCTGATTATATCATTAAGGGATTATGAAATCTCAAGTGTGCAGAGCTGTCCCTGAATACGCTGTAACCAGACTTCAATTTCTGGCCTCACGAACTCCAACTGCAATTCTCTCTGAACTGTCAAGCGGGCAAGCATCTGTTCATGTACTGTCTCACGACTCAAGTGTAACACCCCAAACTAGGCGGATATTACAGTGCCGTGGATACCCGACTAGGACCCACCAGGCAAATGAAAATGAATGAATTACACAGGATAAATGTAGTACCGAACCACATTACAACAATAATTACTCCGATGAGGAGTTTAATTACAACACACCAGGACAATACCGAATACTAGTGTATTTTATATGAAGATAAAATACACAACACTGAATGAAACGGAGTATCCAAATGAAAATATGCAGCGGAAGATAAATGACAACAATATGAATAACTGAAAGATCGGGGGCCCCTACTAGTATCACTGGGACTCCTCAACGTCAGCATGTTCTCCCCGTGCTTTTACCTTGCCAAGACCTGAAAAACAAAATCCCCAAACGGGGTCAGTTACACAGAACAACAATCCTCAAGGGTTGAAAATACACAATCATGATTATATCTGAAGTTATAAAATATCCTGTCGAAACATACGCAATCAAACATGCTATATGAATCAACTAACAGTACGGCTCAAAGGGTGGCGCCACACTACGCCCGGGATGGAAATGTGTCCGTGCACAAGCCACCAACGAGTATCGATCGAATACATGTGTGGTCTTGTACCTAATCAGTCTCACGAGGCATATGACTCGTGTGCACAGTCCAATGTGAGGCCAACAACCAACACACGACTTAAACGTGCCCGACATGAAAATCCAACACATACAAACCGGCACGCCAGTATGACCCGGAATGCCACGATATAACAAAAGTGACATCGAAATGAATAATGACTCACCGAGATGGAATGATAGTGAAATAAATGACAGCTCAATGAAATGATTGGAACCGCTGCTCGATGGTCAAGTGATTAATTGACAATAACAAGTTTTGATACGGTTAATATAATGATGAATGAGTTATGATTATGAATTAACAACAACAAAAGGGATGAATATCCTTTTAACCGAGTAAGAATTAACTTACACAATACCGATGAAGAATGTCCTTCCACGAACAAACGTCCTAAATGAAGTGTCGGTCGCTCGAACAACCTTGAATAAATACAATTACCATCAATCCGTTCAATACATGAATCAAACACGAATATAACGAACTCAAAATGTCGATACGATTAAACCAAGTTCATTGGGGCATTAAATCGAACACTTAGTGGCCAACTTCGATTGATTACAACCAAACCTCAATAATACCAACACCAAAACCCCAAGAAGTGTTTCAAACCAACAAAACATCTTCAATACGATCAATAATCCGTTATGAATATCCAAATACGTGATTATAACAACAGTTAATCGAAAATCCCCAAATCCAACTCGATATTCAAAGTGTTCTTGAATAATCCCTCAATAATCCAATGAATCCATATACAAACTCATAATCATATATATATATCCCCTCATATAACATGATTATCACGTCCAAAACATCATATCTCAACACAAAATCGAAATCCAAGATGTTGAAGAAATTACCTCTTGAAGATCCAACCACTTCGATCCGATGAACACGAGTTAAAACGAGTATCCAAGCTTCCCAAATGAATGAAGATGATGAAAATTACACACTCAAATGATTGATGATGGCAAAATCTCTCCCTCAACCCTCTCTCTCGAATAAAAGAAGAAAAGGGATGAAAATGATGAAAAAGTCCCGGCTGGATCCTTATATACTGCCGGAAGTTACGACCGTAACTCGGCCCTCTTACGGCCGTAACATTCCAAGTCAACGGCCTTACGGCCAGAATCGCCAACTCAGACGGCCGTAACTTCGGCTTTCCGAAAGTCGCAACAGACTTACGGCCGTAACCGCTCCTGAGTTACGGGCGTAACCCGCCTTCGTCAAAAACATCTGCCGACATCCTTACGGCCGTACCCGCACACCTTACGGGCGTAACTCGGATGATACGGCCGTATCCGTCCAAACTTACGGGCGTAAGCCCCCTTCGTCGAAAATGGCCAGGCACCTTGCCTTCAGCTTATGGCCGTATCCGGCTAAGCCTTACGTTCGTACCTTCCTCGACTTACGGCCGTATGCCGCAACCCTTACGGCCGTAAGTCCCTCCTTGCCCGACAACACCTGAATCTACGAAGATCACTTACGGCCGTAACCAGCCCTCCTTACGGCCGTAACTCGCCTTCGGCCAAAATGCCTGGGCAGCCTGCTGGACCACGTACGGCCGTAACCGGCCAAGCCTTACGGCCGTACCTGCTCAACTTACGGCCGTATTCCGAAACCTTACGGCCGTAAGTCCCATTCGTCCAAAATAGCCTGAAAACAACGAACCTTTGTTACGGCCGTAACCCAAAGTCCTTACGGCCATAACTCAATGCTGGCCAAGGTGAAAAATCCGATAACTCCGGTTCCTCGCTACGACTGATGAATGATCCGACATATCACACGAATGTGAAAGTGAACAAGTCTAATACGAGCCAAAGATGATACTCCCAGTACAAGGCTATCAATCACAATGAAAATGATAATACTCCCGTCTCGATCTATAAACGGAGATGAAATGATGATCGGTAACTGATATACGATTACAACATGCCAACAGTGAACGCAAATGAATGATTCATGAATGATGAGTGATTATTAATGAGTGAAGATTACTGAGTGACAATTACAGACTGATAATTACTGAATGAGAATGAATGAATTACAACCGGGTATTACATCAAGGCGTCGGCAACCACATTTGCTTTGACCGGATGATAGAGGATCTCAATCATAGTCTTTGATTAGTTCTAGCCACCTTCTCTGCCTCATGTTCAACCCCTTCTGAGTAAATAGGTACTTCAGTCTCTTGTGATCAGTAAAGATCTGACAGGTAACTCTATACAGATAGTGACGCCAGATTTTCAAAGCAAACACCACGGCTGCTAGCTCCAAATCATGGGTCGGATAGTTAACTTTATAGGGTTGAAATTATCTCGATGCATAGGCAATCACTTTCCATTCGAAGCATCACAATATACCACGAATCCTTCAGTTCCTTTTGGTAGAACCAAAACAGGTGCTGAAATCAATCGACACTTGAGTTCATGAAAGCTTTGCTGACATGCCTCTGACTACAAATACTTTTTATCCTTACTCAACAAGTTAGTCATCGGTTGCGCAATCTTGGAAAAACCTTCCACGAACCATCGGTAATAACCTGCTAGACCCAGGAAACTGCGTACTTCCTTCACGTTCTTCGGAGCTAGCCAGTCTCGGATAGCTTCTGTCTTCTGTGGGTCTACTTTCACCCCTTAGGCTGATATCACATGCCCAAGAAAGATAACCTCAGGCATTCAGAATTCACATTTAGAAAACTTCCCATAAAGCTATTCCCGCCTCAACGCATCGAGAACTTGGTGGAGATGACGTTCATGCTCTTCATGGTCACGAGAGTAAATCAGAATGTCGTCAATAAAAATGACTACAAAGCGGTCCAGATAATTAATAAAAACCTGATTCATCAACTCCATGAATACCTCCGGTGCATTAGTCAGTCCAAAAGGCATCACTACGAACTCATAATGCCCATAGCGAGTACGAAAAGCGGTTTCCGAAATGTCAGACTCTCGAATCCTCAGCTGATGGTATCCGGATCTCAAGTCGATCTTAGAAAACAAAGTAGCTCCCTGAAGTTGATCCAATAAATCATCAATACGCGGCAATGGATATTTGTTCTTGATGGTTACCCTGTTTAGCTCACGGTAATCGATACGCAAACGCAGAGATCTGTCTTTCTTTTATACACATAGCACTAGTGCTCCCCAAGGGGACGCACTAGGTCGAATATAACCTTTCTCAGTTAACTCCTCAAGCTGGTTCTTCAAATCCTCTATCTCGGTCGGAGCCATACGATACGGTGATTTCGAAAGCGGGGACGTACCTGGCTCTAATTCAATAGTAAACTCTACCTCTCGATGTGGAGGTAAGCCTAGCAACTCGTCTGTAAATACATCTGGGTAGTCCTAGACTACTGGAATATCATCCAATTCAACTAGTCGATCCGCTGTTTTGGTCATGTAACACCAATAACCAATACACCCTTGATTAAGCAGTTTCACTGCTTTCACAGCACTGATGACTCTCCCGGAACGGCTGGGATTATCACCCTGAAAAATACACTCAACACCATCGTCAGATGTGATGGTCACTATCCGCGTGCGGACGCTAAGTATGGCATCAGGACGATCCATCCAATCGATACCCAAGATTACATCATGTTTAGGCAAATCAACCACAATTAAGTTTGACAACCACTCACGGTCGTTCATGCGAATCGGACAGTTCTGCACTTCACGATTCCCATCAATCCTTCTACCATCGGGTAGACCAATTACATAAGGTTCACAATTGGTAACATGATCTATTTGCAAACGACTCAAACAAGAAGCAAATAAAAAGGAGTGTGAAGCACCAGTATCAAAAAGAACACAGACGGGCTGAGATCGGATCTCGAGAGTACCTGCAATCATGCTGGCTTCGGGATTGTCTGCCTTCTTCATCTCGTAAATCCTAGGTTTCGCAGCTCCAGCACCAGATGTACCAGCTTGGTTTCCACGTCCCATCCCTCTATTTACCCTGGTAGTCTGATAAGAAGCGGACAGAGGCACACTGTAACACCCCAAACTAGGCGGATATTACAGTACCATGGACCCCCGACTGGGACCCACCAGGCGAATGAAAATTAATGAATCAAATAATATAATTGTAGTACCAAACCACATTACATCATCAATCACTCCGATGACGAATTTCATTACAACACACCCAAGATAATACAGCATACATGTATATTTTATATGAAGAAAATATACAACACTGAATGAAATGAATATCCAAACGGAAGTCTGCAACGGAAATAAAATGAAGAAAACATGAGTGAATGAAAAGGACCGGGCCCCCCTACTAGTATCACTGGGACTCCTCGCCGTCAACGTTCTCTTCCCGTGCCTTAGCCTTGCCATGACCTGAAAACAACATCCTCCAACGGGGTCAGTTACATAGAACAACAATACTCAAGAGTTGAATAAACACAATCATGAAATATCTCAATTATGAAATTAAGATAAAGAGGGGCATCATAGTACGCCCGTAATGGTATGTACAAGTGCACAAGACGAGTGTCCGGACATACCCGCCCTTGTACCTAATTAGTCTCACGGAGGTACGTTAGCGTGTGCACAGTCCAATGTGTCGGTGAACCCAAACACATGACTATCACGTGCCTGACTAAAAATTCCACACATCCCCACCCGGCCGCGCAATATGAACCCAGAAGGTCATATGGGCAAGAATGACCATGAAGAATAATAATTAATAACAATCCGACAAAGTCGAGAACGACTCACCGAGATGAAATGATGGTGAAATGAATGATAACTCAATGAAATGATTGGAACCGTCGTTCCTCGTGAATGAAGTGATTATTCGACAATTACAAATCTCAATACAGTTAATACATTATGAATGACTTATGATTATGAATGAACAACAACGAAAGGAATGAAAATCCTTTTAACCGAGTTATAATTAACTTACTCAACCGGTGAAGAATGTCATTCCTCGAACAAACGTCCTACAATGAGATGTCGGTCGCTCGAACAACCTTCAATGACAATTACCAACAAATGCTCAATATACATATCAAACATGATTATAACCAACTCAAATGTCGATACAACAATATCCAAACTCATTGAGGCATTCTAGCGAATACTTAGCAACATACATCCTTCGATAATATCTAAATCCCTAATATATCAAAACCAACTCCAAAATGAGTATTTCAAACCAACAAAACACCTTCAATGATATCAATAATCCCATAGGAAACCACAAATCAAGTTAACGATAACATCTAATCGAAAACCCCCAAATATCAAAGTCAACTCTAATGTGTTCTTGAATCAAACCCCAAACAATTCATGAAATCTAAATATATGCCATAAAATCCATAGGAATACATTTATACGAGGAAGATAATACATATCTAACATATCCCAACAACAATCCAAGCTTACACGAATTAATCGGAAGGAAAACACTTGAACTCCGAATTTCTAGATTCAAAAGGTGATTACTTTTATTATGATGTTTGAAGATGATGAAATGATGATTACTCCGGATTATATGCTTGGAAATGATGATTGCTCCGGATTATATGCTTGGAAATGTTGATAGCTGATTTCATCTCGAAGAACACTCCTCAAGAAGCTCCAAATCGCCCAAAATCAATGAAGGAATGAAAAGAAATGACAAATGACGAATCTGGACTACACTGTCCAATTTATACTGTCCTCAGATGAGCGCGCGCTAGCTCTTGTGCGTAGCGTGCGCTAATGGGTATACTGGGTAGTCCAGTATCCTCTGTTCGCAACGGTAGCGTGCGCTACGTACCTCTTGTAGCGTGCGCTACAACCATGTATTTAGCGTGCGCTAACACAAAATGTTAGCGTGCGCTAACGATTTATCTGGTGTCCAGTACTGAAGTCCAGAACCTCTTGTTCTCTGATATAATCGCGGTAGCGCGCGCTACACACAAGATTTAGCGTGCGCTACTGACACCGATTAGCATACGCTAATATCTACTCGTAGCGTGCGCTAGGAATTATTCCTAATCAGTCCAGTAGCCACTGGACTCCGCCTGATCCAACCTTAGCGCGCGCTACACCGACTGCATAGCTTGCGCTACTCCGACCTACTAGCGCGCGCTACTTACCATTCGTAGCGTGCGCTACTTACAACCCAACTGCAGTCCAGTGCCTTCTGGACTGCCTACTAGAACTATAATAGCGTGCGCTAGTGTTGAGAGGTAGCGTGCGCTACCTGAACTCAATTAGCGCGCGCTAAAGAGAGTTCATAGCGTGCGCTACTCCTCACACACAGCCCACTATGAAGATGACAATGATAATAAACACGACACGATTCTCCAACTAGGTTGATGATGAATGACGATTGATACACGATACAATTACTCTAAACGGTGAATACAATGATTGAATATGAGTGACAAATGATCATTCATGAGTGAAAATTAATGAGTGACAATTACTGAACGATAATTACTGAATGATAATGACTAAATTACAACCGGGTATTACATACACCCCCCCTTAAAAGAATTTCGTCCCCGAAACTAAGGGTCAAACAACTCGGGATGACTCTCCCGCATACTATCCTCGGTTTCCCAAATAGCCTCTTCGACTCCGTGTCTAGACCACTGAATTTTTACCAAAGGAATCGTCTTGTTCCTCAACTGTTTGATTCGCCGCTCTAAGACTCGTATATGACACTCCTCGTATGAATGATCATCGGCGATCTCAATTTCGTCGAACTGAAGTACGTGGCTCGGGTCGGCAACATACTTCCATAACTGAGATACGTGAAACACATTATGAATTCTGCTCAACGCCGGAGTTAAGGCCAATCGATAAGCTAACTCGCCTACTCGATCCAAAATCTCAAACGGTCCAATGAATCTCGGATTCAACTTTCCTCGTTTCCCGAAACGGAAGATACCTCGACTCGGGGATACCTTGACCAAAATGTGGTCACCTGTCTCGAACACTAATGGTCGACGATGATTATCTGCATAAGATTTCTATCGACTCTGAGGGGTCAACAAACGACTCCTGATCAAAGCTACCTTCTCACGGGAGGCTATAAGCATATCGGGCTCGGTGCCGATTGATTCTGATAAGTCATCCCAACACAAAGGAGATCGACAACGACGACCGTACAAGGCCTCGTAAGGTGCCATCTTAATCGAAGCATGCCAACTATTATTGTATGTGAACTCGATCAACGGTAGTTGGGCTTCCCAATCATCTTTCCAATCGTGAACACATGCCCTCAACATGTCTTCCAAAGTCTGAATAGTCCTCTCTGGTTGTCCGTCGGACTGAGGATGAAAATCTGTACTGAGATTAAGCTGAGTTCCCATAGCACGATGAATTGATTTCCAAAAATGAGACACGAACCGTCCGTCACGATCGGAAACGATACTTTTAGGAGTACCGTGCAGTCTCACTATCTCTTTGATAAACAACTGGGCAAGTCTCTCGGGACCCCACGTATCCTTAATCTCAAGGAAATGAGCTGATTTAGTTAAGCTGTCCACAACTACCCAGATTGTATTCATGCCACGACGACTCATCGGCAAACTCATGATGAAGTCCATTAAAACATCCTCCCACTTCCACTATGGAATAGGGAGAGGTTTCAGCATACACGCTGGTCGCTGATGTTCTATCTTGATTTTCTGACAGGTCAAACATCTCGAAACAAATTCCGCGACTTCTCGCTTCATACTACTCCACCAGTAATTTTGTTTCAAGTCTTTGTACATCTTGCTAGACCCCGGATGAACGGAATAAGGGGTAGCATGAGCTTCTCTCAAAATTGAGTTTTTCAACTTGACATTCGCCGGTATGCACAACCGATTCTTAAATCACAAAAGTCCATCCTCGTGGATCACAAACCCATGGGCTTTCCCCTGAGTCACATCATCGCGAATGCGTAACAAAAATGGGTCCGAACCCTGATTCTCCTTGATCGCCTCCTCAAGTGGCGATGAAATCTCTAATGTGCAAAGTTGCCCTTGTACTCGCTGTAACCAGACCTCGATCTCGGGTCTCAGAAATTCCTGCTGAAGTTCCTTCTGAACTGATAATCGAGCAAGCATCTGCTCCTGAACGGACTTATGACTCAAGGCGTCGGCGACAACGTTCGCCTTGCCCGGGTGGTAAAGTATCTCAATATCATAATCTTTGATTAGTTCCAACCACCGTCTCTGTCGCATATTTAATTCCTTCTGAGTAAATATATACTTTAAACTCTTATGATCGGTGAATCTCTGACAGGTAACGCGATAAAGATAATGACGCCAAATCTTCAATGCGAATACCACGACTGCTAGCTCTAGGTCATGGGTCGGATAATTAACCTCGTAAGGTCTCAATTGCCGTGAAGCATAAGCAATAACTTTCCCGTTCTGCATTAGTATACATCCGAGATCCTGTCCGGACGCGTCAGTATAAACCACAAATCCTTCCGTCCCTTGCGGTAAAAAAGGACAGGTGCTGAAACTAACCGGCTCTTGAGTTCCTCAAAACTCTGTTGACATGCGTCGGACCACGTGTATTTCTTATCTTTCCTTAAAAGGTTCGTCATGGGTTGAGCGATTTTAGAAAATCCTTCAACAAATCGCCGATAATAGCCAGCTAATCCGAGGAAACTTTGGATTTCCTTAACATTATTCGGAGGTTGCCAATCTCGGAAGCCTCCATCTTGTGAGGGTCGACACGAACTCCGTCTGATGAAATTACATGTCCGAGAAACGTCACTTCAGACATCCAGAATTCACATTTGGAAAACTTTCCATAAAGTTGCTCTCGTCTCAACACATCGAGCACCTGATGAAGGTGAAACTCGTGCTCCTCCCGGTCACGAGAATAAATTAAAATGTCATCAATAAAGACAACCACGAACTGATCCAAATATTCGATGAAAACCCGATTCATTAACTCCATGAATACCGCAGGTGCATTAGTTAACCCAAACGACATTACCACAAACTCATAATGACCATAGCGTGTTCGGAACGCCGTCCTTGTGATATCCGACTCTCGAATTCGCAACTGATGATATCCAGATCTTAAGTCGATCTTGGAAAATACTGAAGGTCCCTGAAGTTGATCCAAAATATCATCGATACGGGGTAGAGGATACTTATTTTTGATCGTCACCCGGTTCAATTCCCGGTAATCAATACACAAGCGGAACGAACCATCCTTCTTCTTGACAAATAACACTGGTGCTCCCCACGGGGACGCACTCGGTCGAATATAACTCTTCTTGGTCAAATCCTCTAATTGATTCTTCAACTCCTGCATTTCGGTCGGGGCCATCCGGTACGGTGCCTTCGATATTGGGGACGTACCGGGATCCAAATCAATCGTGAATTCCACATCTCTCTGTGGAGGCAAACCAGGTAACTCGTATGGAAATACATCGGCATATTCTTTCACTACAGGAATATCCGTCAACATTACTGATGGTTTCTCGGTCTTGGTCATATAGCACCAATAACCGACACACCCCTGATTGAGTAATCTCACTACTTTCATCAAGTTGATGACTCTCCCAGAACAGCTGGGATTACCTCCCTGAAATACACATTCGACCCCATCGTTTGAAATGATAGTGACCATACGCTTACGGACACTAATGACGGCATCGTGACGATCCATCTAATCAATACCCAGAATGACGTCGTCTCTCGGTAAATCTACCACGATTAGGTCTGCTAACCAATCACGGCCATGAAGCTGAATCAGACAATCCTTAATCTCATGATTCCCGATAATTCTTCTACCATCAGGTAGACCAATGACATAAGGCTCACAACTAGTAGCACTACCCAGACGTAGTCTACTCAAACATGACTCGAAAATGAATGAATGCGATGCACCAGTATCAAAAAGGGTACACACAGGTTGAGATAGAATATCGAGTGTACCTGAGATCATCCAGGCCTCTGGATCGTCGGTCTTCTTCATCTCATAAATTCGGGGCTTGCCGGCCCCCGAACCGGATGCTCTCGTCTGATAGCTCTTGGTTCCGCCTTTATATGCTCCTGTCGTCTTGAACAACGTGGACTGAGTGGCCTGATTCTACACCGCTGAATGTCTCGGGGCCTGGGATGACGCCGGAGTAGGTTTAGAGTCTCTTCAGCAAAAACGGGCCTTATGCCCAGCAATCCCATAGTTATGGCACGTGACAGTCTGCCTCGGACACTTGGTGCTGAAATGACCCTGTTCTTCAGAGTTGAAACATGTGATGGCCGAACTGGCCGCTCGTGACTGAGATTCCGCGGGTCTAGGCGCCATAGGAGGTCGCTCAGAAAAAGTAGATCCCGCATGAGGTTTCTTGAAAGTGGCCTGACTGCCGTCAGACTGATTACGATTCTTTGACTTCTTGCCAGCAGATGAAGGTTGTTGCTTAGCAATCTCCTTAGGAGTAAGATCATAAGTAAGAGCTTTCTCAATGAATTCGGCCAGAGTGGTGCAATTGTGATTAAGCAACTGCATCCGCATACGAGGCTTCAACCTCTTGCTGAACTACTTGATCTTGTCCGCCTCAGAGTGAATAATGGATGAGGCGAAAGGAAGTAGCTCCTGAAATTTCTCGGTGATGGGGAGAACATCATCGTCCACTGAGAGGTCGGGAGTGAGTAATTCTGACAACTTGGCCTCCCTGAGTGGGTCCACATAATACCTCTCCATCATGAGAGTCCTGAATTGATCCCATGTACAAAATGTGTCAGTGGATTCAACGATAACCACCATGAATGTGCGCCCTTACCAAGATAGTAAGCCGCAACTGAAACTTTGTGTCTCTCATGACAGTCCACCATAGAAAACAGTTTCTCGAAATACTCAAGCCAGTGAATGATATCCGCCGGCTCAGATGAGCCCTCAAAAGTAGGTGGCCTCTGGCGAGAGATATCGCCAATAATACTGCTCACACCCCTCTATTGCCTCTGAGGTGGCGGCGGAGGAGCCTGTTGATTTTGATTAGTTGAGTTATGCATCGTCTCCATCAGTTGTGCCATCTGAGTCATTTGGGCCATCATGCCCTGTATAAAAGCGAGTGGATCAACCCGAACAACTTCTGACTGAGCTGTGTCCCGGGTACGACTCCCTGATAGTGAATGATTACATTCATGTGAATGAGTGGCAGCGTCACTGCTCGATGAATTAGCGTTATTCCTTGCATTAGCGCGTGTATTCACACGATCTCTCGGGTTTCTAACCGCACCACGACCTCTTCCCCCACGTCCTCTGCCAGCTCATTCCATACTGAAGTGGAAAGTCATATGATAATTATATATCTCGCATGAATATCACATTATGATTATATTATGAAATGATGAAAATGAGCATACGCGCTCAAACACAATGATTACATGAATGATCAACTGAAGTGACGTGATTATCTGATGAAATTCTTGAAATGATTATCTTGAACAAGTTAACAAGATTAATGATCTGATCCTCAAGATCAACAACTGAACAATGAAATGAACTGAGTGATTAATGAATTAACATGATCGACTTGATCAAAAATGAAAATGATGAAAGAGGATTGTTGACTGTTGAATGATGAATGAGTGATTCTTATTGCCAGAAATTATACCATGGCATCAGAAATCTTACTGTTCTTTGGTCTGAGGGGCTCGGCTCTTGCACAGGTCACAGGTGACGCGAAAGTCCAATGACACTAGTCTGATGAACGATGATTTCAAATGAGACATGACTCGGAAGGTAGTAGTCAAAACCATGCTCCGATACCAACTCTTTAACACCCCAAACTAGGCAGATATTACGGTGCCGTGGACCCCCGACTGTGACCCACCAGGCGAATGAAAATTAATGAATTAAATAATATAATTGTAGTACCAAACCACATTATATCATCAATCACTCCGATGAGGATTTTCATTACAAGACACCCAAGATAATACAGCATACATGTATATTTTATATGAAGATAAAATATACAACACTGAATGAAATGAATATCCACACAGAAGTCTGCAGTGGAAATAAAATGAAGAAAACACGAGTGAATAAAAAGGACTGGGGCCCCCTACTAGTATCACTGGGACTCCTCGCCGTCAACGTTCTCTTCTCG
Organism: Orobanche coerulescens; assembly: GCA_033398695.1. Lineage (NCBI taxonomy): Eukaryota > Viridiplantae > Streptophyta > Magnoliopsida > Lamiales > Orobanchaceae > Orobanche > Orobanche coerulescens. The sequence goes on along the minus strand of CM065802.1, from coordinate 142,311,776 downwards.
TGCCTTAGCCTTGCCATGACCTGAAAACAACATCCCCCAACGGGGTCAGTTACATAGAAAAACAATCCTCAAGAGTTGAATAAACACATTCATTATATATCTCAATTATGAAATTAAGCTGAAGAGGGGCATTATAGTACGCCCGTAATGGTATGTGCATGTGCACAAGACCAGTGTCCGGACACACCCGCCCTTGTACCTAATTAGTCTCACGGAGGTACGTTACCGTGTGCACAGTCCAATGTGTCGGTGAACCCAAACACATGACTATCACGTGCCCGACTAAAAATTCCACACATCCCCACCCGGCCACGCAATATGAACCCAGAAGGTCATATGGGCAAGAATGACCATGAAGAATAATAATGAATAACAATCCGAAAAAGTCGAGAATGACTCACCGAGATGAAATGATGGTGAAATGAATGATAGCTCAATGAAATTATTGGAACCGTCATTCCTCGTGAATGAAGTGATTATTTGACAATTACAAATCTCAATACGGTTAATACATTATGAATGAATTATGATTATGAATGAACAAAAACGAAAGGAATGAAAATCCTTTTAACCGAGTTATAATTAACTTACTCAACCGGTGAAGAATGTCATTCCTCGAACAAACGTCCTACAATGAGATGTCGGTCGCTCGAACAACCTTCAATGACAATTACCAACAAATGCTCAATATAGGTATAAAACACGATTATAACCAAATCAAACGTCAATACAACAATACCCAAACTCATTGAGGCATTCTAGCGAATACTTAGCAACATACATCCTTCGATAATATCCAAATCCCTAATATATCAAAACCAACTCCAAAATGAGTAATCAAACCAACAAAACACCTTCAATGATATCAATAATCCCATAGGAAACCACAAATCGAGTTAACGACAACATCCAATCGAAAACCCCCAAATATCAAAGTCAACTCTAATGTGTTCTTGAATCAAACCCCAAATAATTCATGAAATCCAAATATATGCCATAAAATCCGTAGGAATACATTTATCCGAAGTAGATAATCCATATCTAACATATGCCAACAACAATCCAAGCTTACACGAATAAATCGGAAGGAAAACACTTGATCTCCGAATTTCTAGATTCAAAAGGTGATTACCTTTATTATGATGTTTGTAGATGATGAAATGATGATTACTCCGGATTATATGCTTGGAAATATTGATAGCTGATTTCACCTCGAAGAACACTCTTCAAGAAGCTCCAAATCGCCCAAAATCGATGAAGGAATGAAAAGAAATGACAAATGACGAATCTTGACTACACTGTCCAATTTGTACTATCCTCGGATTAGCGCTAGCTAGCTCCTGTGCGTAGCGTGCGCTAACGGGTATACTGGGTAGTCCAGTATCCTCTGTTCGCAATGGTAGCGTGCGCTACAACCATGTATTTAGCGTGCGCTAACACAGAATGTTAGCGTGTGCTAACGATTTATCTGGTGTCCAGTACTGAAGTCCAGAACCTCCTGTTCTCTGATATGATCGCGGTAGCGCACGCTACACACAAGATTCAGCGTGCGCTACTGACACCGATTAATGTACACTAATATCTACTCGTAGCGTGCGCTAGGAATTATTCCTAATCAGTCCAGTAGCCACTGGACTCCGCCTGATCCGACCTTAGCGCGCGCTACACCGACTGCATAGCGTGCGCTACTCCGACCTACTAGCACGCGCTACTTACCATTCATAACATGCGTTACTTACAACCCAACTGCAGTCTAATGCCTTCTGGACTACCTACTAGAACTACACTAGCTGCGCTAGTGATAAGAGGTAGCGTGCGCTACCTGAAGTCAATTAGCGTGCGCTAAAGAGAGTTCATAGCGTGCGCTACTCCTCACACACCGCCCACTATAAAGATGACAATGATAATAAACATGGCACGATTCTCCAACTAGATTGATGATGAATGACGATTGATACACGATACAATTACTCTGACTGGTGAATACAATGATTGAATATGAGTGACAAATGATCATTAATGAGTGAAAATTACTGAGTGACAATTACTGAACGATAATTACTGAATGATAATGACTGAATTACAACCGGGTATTACACACACGGTCCTGGACAGGAAAGTGAACTGGAGCATGAGACACTACTGGATCATGTCCCGGTCCATTCCTACAATAACGAGCACGATGCCCATTCTTCCCACAAGTATGGCATGCAACAGCCGGCTTCGGGCATTTGGAGCTGATGTGCCCCTGGTCTCCATAGTTATAGCACACAATAGATGAGTTGACCGCTCGAGAGTGCGATCCGGCTGGCTTCGATTTCATGGGTAGTTGTTCAGAAGGATTCGGCAAGGACTGGGGTTTCTTGAATGTTCCCCGGTTACTGTCAGTCTGATTCTGGTTCCTGGATCTCTTGTTGTTGGACTGTGGTTGCTTCTTGGAAATCTCCTTTGCGGTAAGTTCGTATTCCAGAGCTTTCTCGATGAACTCCGGTAGGGTCGTATAGTGGTTATTTAACAACTGCATTCTCATTCGGGGTTTAAGCCTCTTGAGAAAATATTTGATCTTATCGGCCTCCGTTCGGATAATCGACGAGGCGAAAGGAAGAAGTGCTTGAAATTTCTCGGCAAAAGATAGTACATCATCGTCTTCAGACGGGTCCAGGTTCAGCAATTCTGACAGCTTAGCCTCACGGAGTGGCCCTGGATAGTAACGTTCTAGCATGAGGTTTTTAAATTCCTCCCAAGTATACACACCATCAGCTGGCCTCACTTAAAGCCACCAGGTGTGGGTGCCCTTTCTAAGATAGTAAGCTGCTAAGGAGACGCGATTCTCTTCGGGGCAGTCCACCATCTCGAATAATTTCTCAAAGTGTTCAATCCAATGTACAATGTCAGCAGGCTCAGAGGAGCCTTCAAAGTTCAGGGGTCGCTGTCGAGAGATGTCGCTAATGATCCGACTCACGGGCCCGCCATGCACAGGAGGTGGAGGATGAGGCCCCTGTTGCTGGTCGGTAGTAGCTCTCTGCATAGCCTCCATTAATTGACCCATTTGGGTCATCTGAGCCATCATGCCCTGCATCACAACGTAAGGATCGACACGCGCATCCCCGCGTCCAGTGTGGTGTGATTGGTCCCTAGAAGGCGAATCACTGCCTGCGGAATTATGCTCCACATTCGCGCACCTGTTGGCTCGTGGTATCGGGATTCGGACCCTTCCGTGGCCTCGTCCCCCTCTGCCACGACCTCTCAGATTTCTTTCCATACTGAAAGAATCAAACCATAATGATAACCATAAGTACAGTTCAAGATACCAATCAAAATTCATGCTAAGTTAATAGCAACAAGGAATTACATATTCAAGAAAACAGTTCACAATGAATTATCGACACTATGAGTGTCACACAGAATATCATATCGACGTTGAGCCGTACAATTTCAATCATATAATCAATCCATAATTTACCTCGAATTATCAATCGGATAAATCCTGCCACAGATCCTCGAAATATCAAAATCAACAAAGAGATCCATTCCGATATCAATATCATACCAGTAGTTAAATCACGACTTGTAAAGTACATACCATATTTGGCTCGTAGGGTCTGGCATTTGCACAGGTCACACGTGACTCGAAGGTCTCTTGATACTAGTTCATTCCACAACGACTCTTAAAGAGAAAACGATTCTCCGATACCATCTTTTGTAACATCCCAAAAGGCGGCTATTACAGTGTCGTGGACCCCACACTGGGACCCACCAGGCGATACCAAAATACAGATTAAATAAGTATTACCTTGTGATACCAAACCACAATAAATAGTCACTACTCCGATTATGAGTTTATTAATGGTATGACCAACGGCCTTATGATACACAGGATCCGAAATACAAGTATAAACTATATGGAGATGGAATATACTTCAAATATTAATACAACCAGACAATAGTTTAAATAAAGCGGAATAAAGTAACATTACGTGGTTTGAACATAACCGGACAACAAAAGACTTGGGCCCCCCGAACTAGTATCCTTCGAACCATTCGCCGTCACCATGCTCTTCCCGTGCCTTGCCTTTTCCTCAACCTAAAATACAACACAAGTATTTCGCCCAAAACACAGGGTCAGATATACATGAGAAATGATTATCCTGACATTATACAATTCACATATATTAGATCTCAAGAAAACATCCCGATTATTGAACATACCCCTCGGGCATATGAACGATCAGTCACAAACCGTCGAACATATCCAATCATACATGGACTATGAATGATCAAACAATATGGCTCAAATATGGACATCACAGTACGCCCGATCCGGAAATGTGTCCTTGTACATATCCACCCCGTATACGGAATCCAGAATATACGTGTGATAATGTACCTAATTAGCCTCACGAACTACGTCCCGTGTGCACAGTCCAATACGGAAACATCCACGTATGACTATATATGTGCCTGGCTAAAAATCTTACACAATAACCAATTGGCACGCAGATATGATTCCAGATATGTCACGGTACAGCATGACAACGAATTCAACAAATCACATATCCGATTAAGGATCAAGAAACTCACCGAAGTGACAATAAGGATCAACGAGATCAACGATTCAAAGTGACGAACTTGGGAATGCAATCCCATGATGAGAAACGGAACATCATCAAGAATAATATCGAACTACGAATCACAAATTCAATAAGTGTTTCATATACACGAAATGTATAACCATCACAAGAATTCAATCATCATTATAACCAAGCAAGATAACTTGCCACAATATGTAGACGAGAATCCTCCCTTGTCGAACGAACGGACGGTCCTCGACTAATATCGATTATGCGAACAATCGACCTTGAATGAAATACACTTCACTCAATAACACATCCATATAATCATTGATATCGAATTCAGGGGGACGACACCCTAAATTCAATTTGAATAGTTAAACTATCTCAAGATATCAAAATTCTATTCCAAGAACTTTATTTTCCTCAATTCATTCTTATGTTCGGTTTACAAGATATTCTCAAAAATTCGCATGGTTCTTATGAATAAAGATTTATCAAGAACATGTTAAACAATCATTTATGTTTGTTAATATCATCTTATATTGTTTAAACTTTCCAAGAACATCACAAATGTTGAAGGTGATAATCTGCACAACTTTGTTCATCACTACATCAAATTTAGATTGAATATAGTAAGCTACAATAAGGTTATACTAAATTCATTTAGTTATAAGCTTACATCACAATCATGATTATCTTATATTAACACCATCCTTACAACCCCTTACTAACCTGGAGAATCCACTATCATTATCTATGAATTCACCTAGATTAGATTCAAGAATCACCACACTAATCTTCTAACATTCAACAAGGTGTTCTAACACATTTTATGACAACAATTTCATCAATTAAACTTAACTATGAAGAAGCTAATGATTATTATTGTCTTAATGATGTTAACAATCTAGCAGGAAGAGTTTGATTCATTTAAACATGACCATTATCATCAAAATATCAAGAACACCTCATTCCAAACCCTTAGTTACCATTTTCATCAATAAGTGTTATAAAGCTTAACTACAAACATGTTTTACTTGATTAATTCAACATTTGGTGTAGTATACTATATTACTAACATTATAACTACGAAAATGTAGAGTAGAACCGTACAACATACCTTCAGAAACGAAGAAAAAATAGCAAGAACACAAGAACACACTCCAAGCTACAAGGATAACTCTAAACTTCCAATCAACAAGCTCCAATCCAAGATGCAAAGCTCAAACACGACTTGGAGGGGTGTAAGGAGAGAAAAATCGGAGTTTGGACGTGCAAATGAAAGACACAAGCTGTCTTTTTATAAACTGCACACCTCGTTACGTACGTTATCGCGTGAAGATAACGTACGTTAACCCCTTTACGTACGCTACACTGAAAATGTTACGTACGTAATATGTCTCCAGATGTTACTATCTCAAAACACTAACATCATTACGTACGTTATGGGCCAGAGCATTACGTACGTAATATATGTCAACTTGGCTGCCTCGAAAAGGCCATTTATCCGGATCGTGTCCGGCCCCCCACGTCGAAAGTGAGATCAGATAAGATTCCCAAGCATTACGTACGTAACCAGCATACCATTACGTACGTAAATCTAACAATCTAGCGTACGTTAGGTTAAGGCCTTAACGTACGTTAAACACACACAAAATCTATCCAAAAAAATGTAACAATCTACACCACGTCAAGAAATCAACCACAATGCGAATGATAGTCATAATCAAATCTATTATGATATATCCCGACATCAATAAATATTAACTGAATGTAACATGATTACAACAGTACTCAAATTATCCGAATAATACAACGGTAGATAAGAATTACTGTTGGATATTACAGATGTTGCCTGATCAAATAATTTTACATACTGAAAATGCTATTATCTGGTAGATCGAAAAGAAAGCTGCTCAATTTTAAGGATGTACACTGAAACGCTACCACTTGGAAAAGTGATTGAAAATAAGGGACGACTATGTATTATATTCTATAAAATGGACAAACGGCTCATCTACAAGATAATTAAAACAACAACTTCTGGACTGTTTTATGTGTCTGTTCGATTTTCGAAACCTACAACACCACAGCTTTTGGAAGTTGGTGAATCCTGATATATTTGGGTCATGGCATGATCACTTTGGACACTCAGAAACCACCATGCTGCATATGATTGTTGAAAATACTCATAACCATCCATTAAAAGGCATAAAGATGTTCGAGAAGAAAATTTATTACCAGACCTTCCAGGAAAAAGGTTGGTTATGAATCACATCATTTTTTAAACGTATTCATGGTGATATTTGCGGACCAGTACATCATACAAGTGGACCATTTGGTATTTCATGGTCTTAATAGACGCATCATCCAAATGGTCTATATATGTTTATTATCTACTAGAAATATTGCTTTTGCACGACTCTTCTCACAAATTATTAAACTCCAAGCACATTGATCCTAACAAAAATATAAGAATAGATAATTCAGAGAATTTATATTAAAGAGTTTTGGGAAATATTAGGAAGCACTTAGAATGAATATGAGCACTCAAAAGCACATGTCCTACACTCAAAATGGGTTGTCTGAATTCTTAATCAATCGAATTTAAATTATTGCTCTAACGTTATTAACACTACAACAAATCAAGAAATTTGTCCCAAAAATATCTGTGACAAATGTCACTAAAATAATAAGATACTCTTAAACTTATTCTAGTGACACTGAAATTGGTCCAAACATTGATCGAGATAAATCTTTTTCGTGATAAAATTTTGGGGGATGAAGATATCCCGCAACATTATTTTCACCTAAACCTTTTTTTCCCTTCCCTTTTCGCTTGTCCTCCTCTCTTTCGTTGTCCTTCGTTTCAGCTTGTCATAGAAGAAAGAACTAGGAAGGTTGCTCTGACTACTCATCAGGCCAGCGGAAAGCTAGGCTCTTTCGAGAAGTTTCTTGTTTTGTGTTCCCGAAAATCAATTATTTTTCTCAATTTTTGTGTCTCCTCATGTTACTCTCGCTACTCACCCGTTTGAAAATCCCAGACGACGAAAAAATAACAATCCAAGATCTTGGGTCTTGGAAAATCAATAAGAAGCAAGGTTCAATGTTTTTTTCAGGTGCATAATCAATTTGAGTGAAAACTTGTTTTGACCTTTTACATATAGCATTATTCTTTTTTCTCCCAAGTTTAGTAACAACTCTTTTGATACCCAAATTGTCGAAATTGGCCTTTGCTCGAATAGACATATATTGTAATTTCGAGTAACATAATTTCGAGTCAACTTAAAAAAAATACAATATTGAGGAATGTTGAAAATATGGGTTACACGAGTCCGAAAATTCGGGTTACACGAATCAAAACGGGTGACCCGAATGTGATTCGAGTCACACGCCATCGGGCCACACGAATCCATAGCGACCTTAGCATATTGAAGCTTATATCTGGAGTCTATAACATTTCCAATCATGATTATCTTATTGATCAACTCATAGCTGCTCCACTATTTGTCAAACTTGGTCTTCATAGAAGTAGCAACTTTGCTCATGATAAGGTCCTTAGATTGTGCCTGCTTTCAATTCCAGTTTTCAAGGTAATCATTTCCACAAATAAAATATTGGATATAATCGTCTTCCAAGCACTGAGCTTCAAAGTAGCTTCATAGAACTCCTTCAGAAAGACACAAAAGGCTTCTGCATATCTCCAATCTTCAAAAGTTGGTGGTCCAACTCTCTTTTTCCCTTTCTTATCCACCTCTTTGAAGTAGTTCTTAAAGTGCTCATCTTCTTCCCCATTATGTGGAACATGCCTTCATACTTATGTGCAGCTTCCAGCATAAGGTATGTGCTGTTCCATCTAGTAATTACATCTAGAGGAACATTTGCATTTGCTTTCATTCCATCCATGACAGCAAACAATCTGAATCTGTCAAGCCTACTTGGAGAGCTCCTAACATACTCGGCACAAACCCAAATTGCAGCAATCCCATCTTCTAAGTCCTTCAAACCATCCTTAACAATAAGATTATGATATGACAAGCACACCTTAAGTGCACACACTTTCTACCAAACATAAGGGTCTTGTAACTTAGTAGTCTTCTCACAAATACACCACTACCGTATCATTGGTGATCGTAAACACTTTGGTTATTTCCCACTGTCTTAAACACTGTTAAACTACCCTTCCTATATCCTCTCCTTTATGACTTGTGATTGGACAAAAATTTACAATCCTTTTGTGCAATGTCCACTCACTATCAATGAAGTGTGCTAATTCACATTCTAGATTGATGTCCAAGTATCAGTAGTAATTGAGATCCTCGTATCATTCGCTTTCAGCTGACTCAAAAGAAGTCCTTTCTCAGCATTATATCTCTCAAGCACACCTCTAGCAACTGCTTTCTTATCCAAGCGAGGCCATTATGGTTCCATTTCTCTGCAAAAAGCTGTAAACCTATCATTCTCTACAAAGTTGAAAGGGAGTTCATCCTTGATGATCATCTCTATGCATCTATCATCACACCTTTTACGGTTGTACTTATGTTGTTGTACTGCTCCAGTAACATTATTCACATTCAGCTTCGATTGCTTTGAATCACTTTTTCCTTCATATAGTGCATGCTTCTCACATCTCCGTGCATGATTCCACATCGAGCTTGTACCATTTTTATCTGACTTGCACAAAACTTTATGCTTACAGTAGTTGCAGATGCACGACAACTTATCCCATGTTTCTGTCCCAGGGAGGTTACACTTTGTAAAATGACTCCACAGAATGCTTTTGTTAGCAGGCTGCTTCCTCTTTTGCCCAATCATGGTAGCAACATTACTTGGCTCTGTCTCTTGAGTAGCAGCTGAAGTAGAGCCTCCGCCAATCGATATTGACAATTGGTCTTGAATTATAGTATCCACATCATTCATATGAGAATTCACATCAGAATTGATACTTGGGCTGGAGCAGTTTGGATGACTGTCAGCTTCTCTTGCTTGCTGCATTGTCATAGAATACCTAAACACATATGCAAGAAATCTAACAATATAAGATGTAACGAACTTAGTTTCCTGCTGCAACGTAAAACAAGCAACGTAATAAAACAAACATTTCTTGGAACAACCAACCAAGAAATTGGAACAATAAACTTTCAGCAAAAAAACATCTCACTAGAAAACCAAAATGGCTTAGAAGATGAGCCAATATTACTACGTTCAGAGGTAAGAAACTGAAACTTTCTGCGAACCAAACTACTCAATATATAGAATCAATCAAATACTAAAAATAATAAACTGAAAAATGAGCAATCAATCAAAACTGAATCCGTAAGCAATCAATATCAGCAGCAAAACTCTACAGGTGGATTTTCTTCACCAACTGTAGGAAACAAATCACTCAGCATATCAAACATACCAGAATTGCGTTCATTGACCAACTCATCAACTGGAAAACTCGGAGGTACTATTTGGCTTCGTACATCCCTATATTCCCCGCGATGTATCCAAATGTTATAGGTTGTTGCCATACCGTTGATAAACAAGTGGACATATACTACATTAATAGGATGTGAATATGTATTATTGCATTTCATGCATGGGCATGAAATCTCGTTCCTCTCATTCACATGATCTTTTGCTTGCTCAATAAACGATCTCACCCCTTCTTTATATGGCTGCGTAAACCGATACTTTGACGATGAACTCAATTTAATCCACTCCCTATCCATATCGGCAACCTGTTCATATCAACCAAAATAATGAACAAGTAAAAATACATTTTGTAGTTGAAAAGAGAAATATACTCAGATTCTAATTTCAACTGATTTTATGTTAAATGTCAAATTACAATGGCGATCATATGAAATATTTCGAACATATCATTTCTTAATCTCCAATTCTCAATTATGAATTCTCAGACCCATTTATTCATTTACAGAATTACGCTTCACTTCACTCTATTTCAAATCCAACAACCCCTCAATCAAGATCCAAAGAATTAGAAACTCCATATTTCAATTTCCAATTTATGATTTCAAATAAACAAATCCAGAAACTCCACATTTCAGTTTCCAATTTATGATTTCAAATAAACAAATCCTAATTGTCTAATTCCCTAAACTGATGAGAAGAGTAAATACCTCTAGGCCTGATGGAGAAGACGAGTAACAGACGGACCGATGGAGAAGAGGGTATGATGGGTCACATACGGACAGGGAGAGACTTGGAGAGGAAATGATGCTGGTGGAGAACTCCAACTAAAGATGGGCTTAGAACTTTTTCTCACTTTTTGGCAAAGACGGGTTCAGAGACGGACTTTAGTGGAGATAGAGTGAGAAATGGAGGAAACAATGGATTTACTACGACTAAATTTGTTAAATCTCAGTAGATGTTCAGATTTTGCATTTGGGTCCCTAGAATCTGTTAAATTACCAAAATGGCATTTTCTCAATAGAGTTTTTTCAATATGTTAAATTATAATCTGGCTTCTCTTATAATTCCCCACTTTATTGTAATTATCTTCAAGTGGTGGTTGAAACGATTTATTTGTCGAGCTTACATTATGTAATTTATATATTATAATACCTCCCATTTGATAAGTATAATTATCATTTGTTGACCTCCGATGTGATTGTGACCGCATGGTGGGATCATCTGAAAAGTGATATGAAAAACTATTACCAAAAAATAATTGTTCAATAAATCTCATATTGATTATATCAGATGGTGGAATCATTGAAATCATATTGATATGACAATATTTATGGAGAAAAATTAAGAATTTGTACATTGCATTTGTACATATACATTTCCATTTATTGTATTCTCATATATACTCTTTCCACATTGTATTTGTACATATATCATTTTCGGGTAATGGACTCATAGGTGTTTGATTGGTTTATCTAAATTTAGCTGGCTTGACTCTCCATAGTAATGGCAAAATTAAGAATTTCTTAATAAAAATCGAAATAATATTCTTAAATTTACTTATTGTAAGATAAATGGCATAAGGTTATGGATGAAGGAAAACATGATTTATATCTCAAATCAAAATATGAATCTTATTTGAAGATATAATCCATTGAGATCCTGTAAAATATGATATGATTCATACTTATCCTAATAAAGTCATATTTTAACCGAGTTTGTGATGAATACGAGTATATAGCTTTTAAACGGGTCTGAATAGCTGAACCATACTGGCGCAGCAAAATTACAAGAAACAACTATATTACAATTTCAGAAACACAGTCCTCTAAAACTCTAGATTCACTTGATCTAAGAATTTCAGGAAAAATAAAGAGAAATTTCGAATTCAATTATATCGCAAAATAATTGTCTTACAGGCATATATATACCCTAGGAAAGCTAGGGTTAAAATTTCGGAATTATATAACGAGCACACAAACTTTTAAAAATTTGCAATTAGGTCCCGAAAAACAGAAAAACACAAAATTGAGGTCCTAAACATCGTTTTTTGGCCAAAAAACGACGTACCTCATTGTAACAATGACTCTTGCTCAATGAGCCGATTCCGATAAGAAAAGGCTGAGTTCATCCCAAAAGTCACAAACAAATATTTTTCAAATATTTCAAAAAAGCCCTTTTCCAAAAAAGAAATAACAATCTCATCCACTATTATGTTTCAATCTTGATTAAGACGGATAAGTACATATATTCTAAATGAGTTCGAATGGCCGAATCTCATCCTCATCATTTCTATGTATTGGCTGCGGTATGATTCCGGGTGGTTGAAACCTAACAAAATCTTAAATTATTATTGTATTAGCTTTTTACTTATAAATTACAATGTAAAGTAATTCGCCGTCAAATTTCTACGGACTGTACACTAGTAATATTATGGATTGTGGTTATAAATTAAAAAAAAGTATTTTTATGTAAATAATAATTTCCATACGAAAATAATATTCTCATTACAAATCTTATATATATAAAGATTAAGTCCTCCTAATTAATGTGGAATATTAAAGTTTAAATGTCATCATGCCAAATACATAATTTTAATATATAAAAAATTTGAGTTAATAAACCTGTTTTTTGCACATTCTTTTCAACTTCATATCATATTATTACCGAAACAATTAATTTGCACAATCCTTTCAACTTCATTTCATATTGTTACCGAAGCATTAATAAGACTCTTTTAACTTACGGAAGCATTAATAAGATGCTTCTACATTCATCTATTTGTGCCTATATAAAAAGTCTACAAAGAAGTCATCGATGCTATGGAAATACGAAATTCATTGACGGGGGAATGTTGTATATAGCATCTTACACCAACTATAAAACATTACCTTACCGGTAAGCTACAAGACCCAATGCTCTCATACGGTGATATGCCCCAGGTGAGTTATATGCGTACAATATCCATTGGTTTCATGTGAGGTTAAGAACCTTAACCATGCATTTTACATTATTAACATGTAGAATTGACAGGGAAATATAACACTTTACGTCAAGGAACAATATGGCGCAACTTTTGAGTCGTAAACTAGAAGAATATTGCCTCACATGCATGAAGGTGTTCAAGGGACGAATGCTAAACAATCAGTAAGACTGTAGAAATGATGTACAAATGAAGACGTGAATTATATACTCCAAAGACTTATTGTCTAATACCTGTTAAATTATGCTACAATAATAGAGCTTTGTAGACTCTCCTATAGATGCGTTGGGATGTTGTAAGCGACATGACAACTAAAATATCAAGATCGATACACGACCATTTTTATTTGAGGTTTAAATTTTAAATTCTTATTTGAGGTCTATATTTTATTTTTTATGTGAATTTCAGCTTCTTATTTGAGCTCTATGTTTTATGTTTTTATGTGATGGTAAAAATATCAACTTTTTTAGCTAACTGGTGAAAAGTGTCGACTCTCATGTAGTTGCACGATGGCATGGAAACAAAATTTGTAGACATGCATGACTGATTCTGTAATACCTTCGCCTTTACTATTGAATTTTCTAATTTAAACCAAGTATTTTCGCACCATATCTGTATTGTTGTAGTAAGTATATCGACGAATTATGTCATGGTCATTCATACTATATTAGTTGTTGGGTGATATTGGGAGAATTCCATTTATGCTTGTTATAGAACTTAACGTACGTTAACCTATCTTCTTTACGTACGCTATGTACGTAGCCTTACGTACGTAACATTCATATGTTAACGTACGTAATGCGAGAGATCCATCAACAACCCGCCTTTTGGCGGGTGGGGCCGAACGGGGGTAGGTGGTCGGGGGTCGATCGCGACAGCCAAGTCAACGGCTATTACATACGTAATAGCTATATATTTACATACGTAACGATTTGCGTTTTTAAGTCAGAAAGATCTGATGAAATTGATTACATACGTAATGATCACGAGATTACGTACGTAAGGACTATAACGTACATTAACCCCTTTCTTTAACGTACGTAATGCCGAGTTCAGGTTATAAAAATATGACTTGCCATTCATTTCCTGCTCGACCCATTCAACCTCCCAACTGAGAAAAACGATTCCCTTCCCTGCCAACTCCGTTTCTAGCCCTTCTAACTTGTGTTGGAGCTTCAGCACTTGGTTTGTGACTTGAAGATTTGGAGATTGAAGTGTGTTCTTTGAAGTGTTGGTGTTGTTCTTCATTTTGAGGTTGGTTTCTCTTAAACTCATACTAAATCTATGCTTATGATGATGTTAGCATATACACACTTCATGATGTTAGTTAAGCTAGTGTAAAACATGATAAATTAATTGAATCATGCTCAAACTAAGTGAGGATCAACATTAGGAGTATTATTATTACTACTTCTTGATGTATTATAACTTCATAATATGGTTGTGTTGATAATGATAGATAAAACCGGATTTATAACATGATAACCGGAAGATGATTATAGTTTCAACACTAGGAACATGTTAGGGATGAAATCCTTAATGATTAGAGGTGAGATGTACTAATCTTGTCTTGAACATTCAATTGATTCTTGAAGGTAATATAGAACCATAATTTTGGCCTCTAAACCAATACCTTTGTAATAAATTGTTGGAAGAATTATGTTAAACCTTTTGAAGATAATTTTCACAAGATGGGGTGAAGTTACATTTAGAATTCCAAGCACCCAATGATATAACTAGACTTTTAATAAATTCTTCAAAAGTAAAACAATGGATTTTGATAGAAGGAAGTTGTAATCTTCATATACTCAAGTTAATCGATTTCGTTGATAACTTAAAAGGGTGTTAATCACTACATTAATATGTTGATAATGTTCTTAAGAGGATTGTATTGAATATGGTGATACAAATGCGGTAGATGAGTAGCCGAAATTCCATTTCATTAATCCGTATGTTAAGAGACATAAATTAAGATGATGTTCTTAGTTCACAAAAAACTTAAACTTATGCTTCATATTGGAATCAGTTTTAATGTAATCGTTGGTAAAATAATAAAGAACGTAATTAAACACAAACTTATATCGTAATCGGAAGTGCCAATGATTTGAAAAGATGTGTTCACAATGTTACATTGGTAATAAACTGGACTTCAAGTATTTGACATTAATATTAGAATATGTGAATGAACATGATAAACACATGATGATTTATAATTGGACCAGTAAAGTGATCAATAGGATAATTGATTTATTCAAGTAAATTTACGAATATTGTTTATGTAATAATACCGTTATCGTACGAATGTGTTGTTGAATGAATTACATTTCATTCAAGGTTGCTTGTTCACGTGAGTATTGTTAGACGAGGATACCGTTCGTTTGACCATTCAAAGAAGGATTATTCATCTACGGAGTTGAGGCAAGTTATCTTGCTTGGTTATAATGATGGTTGAATTCTTGTGATTATTATGCGTTTCGTGTGTATGAAATGTTCTGATAATCTATGATTCGTGATATGGTGATGCCCTTGATCGTATTATCATGGTGTTGGGATGATATACCCGAAATTACCATCCTTGTTACCGTTGGTCCTTTTGAGCTTTGTTGACACTTCGGTGAGTCGTTCAATTCCTTGATAAAGGTGTAATTCGTTGAGTTTCGTTGTCATGTTGTATCGTGACATCTCTGGAGTCATATCTGCGTGCCGATTGGTTATGTGTAGGATTTTTAGCCGGGCACTTGATGATCATGCGTGGATGTTTTCCGCATTTAGATCGTGCACACGCGACGTAGTTCGTGAGGCTAATTAGGTACATCGTCCCACGTATATTCTGGATTCCGTATACGGGGTGGACATGTGCACGGACACATTTCCGGATCGGGCGTACTGTGACGTCCGTCTTGGTCCATATTATATGGTCGTTCGTATATTTGGTTATGTTCGACAGTTGGGACTGACTGTTTATACGCCTGCGGGGTATAATCAGTAGTCGATTATTTTCTTTGAGATCTGTATATATATGAATTGTATAATGTCATGAGAATTATTATCATGTATAACTGACCCTGTGGTTTGGGGCGTGATAGGACGCCGAATGTACGCTCCCTGAAAACCCAGTTTAAAATATGGACCAATAAAAGTCCGACCTAGGTTCTTAGATAAGGGGATGCCAACCTCAAGGTCCTTTAGAAGGTCGCCGACCTCGGAGGCCCCACTTAGCTATGACATCTGTTAGAAGGGCGCCGACCTCAGAGGCCCCGCTGACCTATGATATCTGATAAAAGGTTGCCGACCTCAAAGGTCTCTCGACCTACGGATTTGAATAGGAATGACCCGACCTAAGTAATCTTTTATAATATGAGCCGACCTAAAACCACCGAGCTCAGGAAGGTCGAACTCTTGGGAAAGAAGATTCTGACTCACCTGACAGAATCCCTGAGATCCAGGGATTTAGAGCCCATACCTTGCAATCCCGGAAATCCAGGGATGGAAAATCGCAGCCTGAATCCCTGGATATCCGGGATTTTCTCTGGAAATCAGGGAAAATCTTAGACAATAAGGAACCCCCCTCCTATAAAAGGGAGAGAGGGGGTTTCTCAAAAGGCGAGACATCCTGAGAATATAACATATTTTAGAGAGAGAAAGAAAGACAATACTTCATACATTTTTTCTTAGCTAAACTCCTAAGATTAACCCGGTTCTTGGTGACCGATCAGCTCGGTATCAGGGAGAAATACTTGTATTTCAGGGCGAGGAAAGGGCAAGGCACAGGAGGAGCACAATGGCGACGGAGGGTTTTGAAGTATGCTATTTAGGGGGCCCCGAGTCTTTTGATGTTCGGTTATGTTTCATTATGAATTTCATTTTACTTTGTGTCGGATGAATGTACTATAATTTGTTAGGTACCGCCCATCGTCATATGGTCTGTACCGAATTTGGATCCTGTGTACGTTTGCTCATATTAAAGACATGTATAACTCATACTCCACATCGGGGTTTTGATAAATATTGTGGTACGGTGCCACGTTGTCAGGTTGTAAGTGTATATCGTGATATCGCCTGGTGGGTCCCGATAGGGGGGTCCACGGCACTGTAATAGCCACGGTTTTCAGGCTGTTACAGAAGATGGTATCAGAGAGTGTGTTTTTCTTTTGAGTCATTGTAGAATCGAAATAGCATCAAGAAACCTTCGTGCCACGTGTAACCTGTGCAAGCGCCTGACCCGTCGAATGCGGTATGTTCTCATGAGCCATAATTTGATTACTGGCATGATATTGATGACGTATTGGCCTCTTTACTTATCTTGGCATCTTGCTAACATGTGGTAAAATTCATCTGTTTAAGGAAAACCTAAATTAATTATGTGGTTGGAATTGTTTCGACTTGATGTTGATATTGAGTGTGTAGCACCTGCGGTGCCAGTGATTCTTTACGAACTGCTTTGTTGGATATGAAATTCCCTGTTGCCATTAACTTAGCATGAATTATGATTGATCACTTGAACTGTACTTGTGACTTGATTCTTTTAGTATGGAAAGGAATCTGAGAGGTCATGGCAGAGGGGGACGAGGCCGCGGAAGAGGCCGAATCCCGATACCACGAGCCAACAGACGCGCGAATGTGGAACAGAGTTCCGCAGGCAGTGATTCGCCTTCTAGGGACCAATCACACCACACTGGAGAAAATGCACGTGTCGATCCTTACACCGTGATGCAGGGCATGATGGCCCAGATGACCCAAATGGGTCAGCTGATGGAAGCTATGCAGAGGAATACTACTGGTCAACAGCAGGGGCAACAGCCTCCGCCTCTGGTGCCTGGCGGGATCATGAGCCGGATTATTAGCGACATATCACGACAACGACCTCCGACTTTTGAAGGCTCATCCAAGCCTGCTGATATTATACACTGGATAGAGCATTTCGAGAAACTGTTCGAAATGGTGGAGTGCCCAGAGGAAAATCGAGTTGCTGTGGCAGCCTACTACCTTAGTAAGAGTGCCCATACTTGGTGGCTTTCTGTGAGGCCTCCCGATGGAGCGAGTACATGGGAGGAATTCAAGAATCTTATGCTAGATCGTTACTATCCTGCACCCCTCCGTGAAGCCAAACTGTCCGAATTACTGAACCCCGATCCATCGGAAGACGAGGATGTGTTAGCGATTGCTGAAAAATTCCAAGCACTTCTCCCTTTTGCTACGTCAGTTGTCCGTTCGGAAGCTGATACGATCAAATATTTCCTCAAGAGGCTTAAACCCCGAATGAGGATGTAATTACTCAATCACCACTGTACGACCCTACCGGAGTTTATTGAGAAGGCTTTGGAGTATGAACTTACTGCGAAGGAGATTTCCAAGAAGCAGCCTCAGTTTTCCAACAAGAGATCCAGGAACTGCACCAGGAGACAAGAATCGGGATGTTCAAGAAGCCCCAGCCTGTACCAAATCCTTCTGAGCGGCCACCTATGGCACCGAAACCGACAGGAACGCACTCTCGGGCAATCAGCTCACCTGTCGTATGTTATAACTATGGGGACCAGGGGCATATCAGCTCCAAGTGTCCGAAGCCGTCCGTTGCCTGTCACACTTGCGGGAAGAATGGTCATCGTGCTCGCTATTGCAGGGGTGGACTCGGGCATGCTCCAGTAGCATCTCTTGCTCCAGTACAGTCTTCTGTTCAGGAACGTGCTCCTCCGTCCGCTTCTTACCAGACTACCGGGGCAAACAAAGGGATGGGTCGTGGAAATCAGGCTGGTACACCTGCTTCCGGGGTTGCAAAACCCAGAGTTTACGAGATGAAAAAAGCCGATGATCCCGAAGCCAGCATGATTGCAGGTACTATCAAGATCCACTCTCAGCCCGTTTGTGTTCTTTTTTATACTGGTGCTTCACACTCCTTTTTGTCTAGTTCTTGTTTGAGTCGTTTGCATTTGAATCATGTTACCGATTGTGAACCTTATGTAATTGGTCTACCCGATGGTAGAAGAATTATTGGGAGTCGTGAAGTACAGAACTGTCCGATTCACATGAACAACCGTGAGTGGTTGTCTGACTTGATTGTGGTTGATTTACCTAAAGATGATGTAATCTTGGGTATCGACTGGATGGATCGTCACGATGCCGTGCTTAGCATCCGTAAGCGAATGGTGACCGTCACATCTGATGATGGCGTCGAGTATATTTTTCGGGGTGATAATCCCAATCATTCTGGGAGAGTCATCAGCGCTATGAAGGCTGTGAGATTACTGAACCAGGGATGCATTGGTTATTGGTGTTACATGACCAAGACAACTGACCGACCAGTCGAATTGGTTGATATTCCAGTAGTTCGAGACTATCCAGATGTATTTCCAGAAGAACTTCCATGACTACCCCCACAACGAGAGGTAGAATTCACCATTGAGTTGGAGCCAGGGACGTCCCCACTTTCGAAAGCCCCACATCGTATGGCCCCGACTGAGATGCAGGAGTTGAAAAGACAACTTGAGGAGTTAACTGAGAAAGGATATGTTCGACCCAGTGCATCCCCTTGGGGAGCGCCGGTGTTATTCGTACAGAAGAAAGACAGATCGCTGCGTTTGTGTATTGATTACCGTGAGTTGAACAAAGTAACAATTAAGAACAAATATCCTTTACCTCGCATCGATGATATATTGGATCATCTCCAGGGAGCCGCTGTATTTTCCAAGATCGACTTGAGATCCGGGTACCACCAATTGCGGAATCGAGAGTCTGACGTCCCGAAGACAGCTTTTCGCACTCGCTATAGACATTATGAGTTCATTGTCATGCCATTCGGACGGACTAATGCACCCGCAGTATTGATGGAATTGATGAATCGAGTTTTTATTAATTATCTGGATCGTTTTGTAGTCGTTTTTATCGACGACATCCTGATCTACTCTCGTGATCATGAGGAGCATGAGTGTCACCTCCGCCAGGTTCTCGATGCATTAAGGTGAGAACAACTCTATGGAAAATTTTCTAAGTGTGAATTCTGGATGTCTGAAGTTATTTTTCTGGGACATGTAATATCAGCAGATGGAGTGAGAGTGGACCCGTAGAAGACAGAAGCTATCCGAGACTGGCTACCTCCGAAGAACGTGAAGGAAGTTCGTAGTTTTCTGGGTCTAGCAGGCTATTACAGACGATTCGTGGAAGGATTTTCCAAAATTACTCAACCGATGACTAATCTGTTAAGGAAAGATAAGAAGTACTTGTGGTCGGAAGCATGTCAGCAAAGTTTTGATGAACTCAAAAGTCGATTAATTTCAGCACCTGTTTTGTTTCTACCTAAAGGAACGGAAGGATTCGTGGTATATAGCGATGCATCGAGATAGGGCCTTGGCTGCGTATTAATGCAGAACGGGAAAGTGATCGCCTATGCATCAAGACAGTTGCGTCCTTACGAGGTCAACTACGCGACTCATGATTTGGAGTTAGCAGCCGTAGTGTTTGCCTTAAAAATCTGGCGCCACTATCTATATGGAGTTACCTGCCGGATTTTTACGGACCACAAGAGCCTGAAGTATATTTTTACCCAAAAGGAGTTGAACATGAGACAAATGAGGTGGTTATAGCTAATCAAAGACTATGATATCGAGATCCTTTATCATCCAGGCAAGGCAAACGTGGTTGCCGATGCCTTGAGCCGCAAGACAGTGCAGGAGCAGATACTGGGTCGTTTGACCGCCCAGAAGGAGTTGCAATTAGAGCTCATGAGACCAGAGATTGAGGTCTGGTTACAACGCATTCATGTCGCACTTCTGGAAGGCGGTTCATCGTGCTATGGGTACACAGTTGAACTTCAGTACAGCTTTTCATCCTCAGACCGACGGTCAGTCTGAGAGGACTATTCAAACTCTAGGGGATATGTTGAGGGCATGTGCTCTCGATTGGAAGCCCGACTGGGAAGCCCAACTACCGTTGGTAGAATTCACATATAATAACAGCTGGCACACCTCGATCATGATGGCACCTTATGAGGCATTGTATGGTCATCGTTGTAGGTCCCCTTTGTGTTGGGACGATTTGTCTAAATCTATTGGTACGGAACCTGATATGTTATTGGCAGCCCGCGAGAAGATTTCCCTGATCAAGAGTCGTCTATTAACGGCCCAAAACCGCCAGAAATCATATGCAGATAATCGTCGACGACCACTCGAGTTTGAGGTTGGTGACCATGTACTAGTCAAAGTATCTCCTACTAGAGGTGTTTTCCGATTCGGGAAGAGAGGCAAGTTGAGCCCAAGGTATATTGGTCCGTTTGAGATCCTGGAACGAGTAGGCGACCTAGCCTATCGTTTAGCATTACCACCAGCT
This sequence comes from Orobanche coerulescens, assembly GCA_033398695.1. Taxonomy (NCBI): domain Eukaryota; kingdom Viridiplantae; phylum Streptophyta; class Magnoliopsida; order Lamiales; family Orobanchaceae; genus Orobanche; species Orobanche coerulescens. Next base: position 142,290,482 of record CM065802.1, on the reverse strand, counting down.
TTGAGCTGGATTCACAACGTATTCCATGTATCTCAGTTAAGGAAGTATGTTGCTGACCCAAGCCACATTATTCAATTCGACGAGGCTGAAATATCCGATGACCATTCGTATGAAAAACGGCCTGTGCAGATACTTGAGAGAAGAATTAAACAGCTGAGGAACAAGGCGATTCCCTTATTAAAAGTTCAGTGGTCGAGACATGGAGTCGAGGAAGCTACGTGGGAGACTGAAGATAGCATGCGAGAGAAATACCCCGAGATGTTTACCCCTTAGTTTCGAGGACGAAACTCCTTTTAAAGGGGGGAGTATGTAATACCCTCGCCTTTACTATTGTATTTTCTGATTTAAACCAAGTATTTTCACACCATATCTGTATTATTGTAGTAAGTATATCGACGAATTATGTCATGGTCATTCATACTATATTAATTGTTGGGTGATATTGGGAGAATTCCATTTATGCTTGTTATAGAACTTAACGTACATTAACCTATCTTCTTTACGTACGCTATGTACGTAGCCTTACGTACGTAACATTTATATGTTAACGTATGTAATGCAAGAGATCCATCAACAGCCCGCCTTTCGGCGGGTGGGGCCATACGGGGGTAGGTGGTCGGGAGTCGATCGCGACAGCCAAGTCAACGGGTATTACGTACGTAATAGCTATATATTTACGTACGTAACGCTTTGCGTGTTTTAAGTCAGAAAGATCTGATGAAATTGATTACGTACATAATGATCACGAGATTACGTACGTAAGGACTATAACGTACGTTAACCCCTTTCTTCAACGTGCGTAATGCCGAGTTCAGGTTATAAAAATATGACTTGCCATTCATTTCCTGCTCGACCCATTCAACCTCCCAACTGAGAAAAACGATTCCCTTCCCTGCCAACTCTGTTTCTAGCCCTTCTAACTTGTGTTGGAGCTTCAGCACTTGGTTTGTGACTTGAAGATTTGGAGATTGAAGTGTGTTCTTTGAAGTGTTGGTGTTGTTCTTCATTTTGAGGTTGGTTTCTCTTAAACTCATACTAAATCTATGCTTATGATGATGTTAGCATATACACACTTCATGATGTTAGTTAAGCTAGTGTAAAACATGATAAATTAATTGAATCATGCTCAAACTAAGTAAGGATCAACATTAGGAGTATTATTATTACTTCTTGATGTATTATAACTTCATAATATGGTTGTGTTGATAATGATAGATAAAACCGGATTTATAACATGATAATCGGAAGATGATTATAGTCTCAACACTAGGAACATGTTAGGGATGAAATCCTTAATGATTAGAGGTGAGAGGTACTAATCTTGTCTTGAACATTCAATTGATTCTTGAAGGTAATATAGAACCATAATTTTGGCCTCTAAACTAATACCTTTGTAATAAATTGTTGGAAGAATTATGTTAACCCTTTTGAAGATAATTTTCACAAGATGGGGTGAAGTTACATTTAGAATTCCAAGCACCCAATGATATAACTAGACTTTTAATAAATTCTTCAAAAGTAAAACAATGGATTTTGATAGAAGGAAGTTGTAATCTTCATATGCTCAAGTTAATCGATTTCGTTGATAACTTAAAAGGGTGTTAATCACTATATTAATATGTTGATAATGTTCTTAAGAGGATTGTATTGAATATGGTGATACAAATGCGGTAGATGAGTAGCCGAAATTCCATTTCATTAATCCGTATGTTAAGAGACGTAAATTAAGATGATGTTCTTAGTTCACAAAAAACTTAAACTTATGCTTCATATTGGAATCAGTTTTAATGTAATCGTTGGTAAAATAATGAAGAACGTAATTAAACACAAACTTATATCGTAATCGGAAGTGCCAATGATTTGAAAAGATGTGTTCACAATGTTACATTGGTAATAAACTGGACTTCAAGTATTTGACATTAATGTTAGAATATGTGAATGAACATGATAAACACATGATGATTTATAATTGGACCAGTAAAGTGATCAATAGGATAATTGATTTATTCAAGTAAATTTATGAATATTGTTTATGTAATAACACCGTTATCGTACGAATGTGTTGTTGAATGAATTACATTTCATTCAAGGTTGCTTGTTCACGTGAGTATTGTTAGACGAGTATACCGTTCGTTTGACCATTCAAAGAAGGATTATTCATCTACGGAGTTGAGGCAAGTTATCTTGCTTGGTTATAATGATGGTTGAATTCTTGTGATTATTATGCGTTTCGTGTGTATGAAATGTTCTGATAATCTATGATTCTTGATATGGTGATGCCCTTGATCGTATTATCATGGTGTTGGGATGATATACCCGAAATTACCATCCTTGTTACCGTTGGTCCTTTTGAGCTTTGTTGACACTTCGGTGAGTCGTTCAATTCCTTGATAAAGGTGTAATTCGTTGAGTTTCGTTGTCATATTGTATCGTGACATCTCTGGAGTCATATATGCGTGCCGATTGGTTATGTGTAGGATTTTTAGCCGGGCACTTGATGATCATGCGTGGATGTTTTCCGCATTTAGATCGTGCACACGAGACGTAGTTCGTGAGGCTAATTAGGTACATCGTCCCACGTATATTCTGGATTCCGTATATGGGGTGGACATGTGTACGGACACATTTCCGGATCGGGCGTACTGTGATGTCCGTCTTGGTCCATATTATATGGTCGTTCGTATATTTAGTTATGTTCGACAGTTGGGACTGACTGTTTATACGCCTGCGGGGTATAATCAGTAGTCGATTGCTTTCTTTGAGATCCGTATATATATGAATTGTATAATGTCATGAGAATTATTATCATGTATAACTGACCCTGTGGTTTGGGGCGAAATACTTGTATTTCAGGGCGAGGAAAGGGCAAGGCACAGGAGGAGCACAATGGCGACGGAGGGTTTTGAAGTATGCTATTTTGGGGCCCCGAGTCTTTTGATGTTCGGTTATGTTTCATTATGAATTTCATTTTACTTTGTGTCGGATGAATGTACTATAATTTGTTAGGTACTGCCCTTCGTCATATGGTCTGTACCGAATTTGGATCCTGTGTACGTTTGCTCGTATTAAAGACATGTATAACCCATACTCCACATCGGGGTTTTGATAAATATTGTGGTACGGTGCCACGTTGTCAGGTTGTAAGTGTATATCGTGATATCGCCTGGTGGGTCCCAGTAGGGGGTCCACGGCACTGTAATAGCCACTATTTTCGGGCTGTTACAGATTCTCATTTGGTGGTAAAAAGGTCACTTTTAGTACTTATCAAAGGTAATCACATATATAATTGCACTAAATATTAGTTAACATGCTATTACATGTGGCATCTCGCATAGAACATCACGCATAATAGAGCATGTACAAATGTAAAATATAGTGCATTGTTTTATCATTATATCACATGAACGTTACATTTATGTTATGTTAAAACCTATTGAGAAAGTGAACACAAATAAATATCATTTACTGAAAACTAATACTTATACATTTATACGATTATGATACAAGGGTTGAAGCACATGAAATATTTTGAGTGAAATGCTATTTTGGCTTTCATTAAAAAATTTTCATTACATTTACTTTGAAAACTTAATTACTTATTGTATAAGTCAGTGTGTTCAAAAAATAATCTCATACATGAACTAATTAATTTATTTTTCTTCGATTTTAAAATATTAGACTTATCGATCTATTACTTATAATACAAATATACAAACAATGGATTATATCATAAAACTCAAAATTATGGAATAAAGTGTGCAGTTACTAAACGGAAACAAAGAATAAAACTACTTTAGCTGAAACATCTATCTCACGAGAAACACATGAACAAGAAGAATTAAACACATGAACAAGAGGATTTTGACATTAAAAAGCAAGCCTAAACTACAATATTAATATGTGCTTTTACGATGAAGTATTGGTTGTCTAAAAAAGTTGAGTTTTAGACATCGGCAAAAGTTCAATTTTTTATCAAAAAATAAAATCGGTGCATCGCACGAGTCCGAATGCCTCGTTAATATATGAAGTCATGTCCTAATATTTTAGTGGAGATAAATTTCTACTTTTAAAATATCTAAAAGCCATACTTCAGCCAAAAAAACCATACTTCAGCCAAAATCTAACCCTACTTCTCAGAACTCGAAGCGGCGCCGCAAATTTCCTTCTTCTTCTCTCTTCTTCTTCTTCGGCGGGCAATTGTCTAAAAATTGAGCTGGATTTGGGAAAAAATTGGACAAGCCCAAACCATCTCGTTCTTCCTCCAAGAGGCGCCGCAAATTTACCCTACTTCCTCTTTCTTCTTCTTCGGCGTGCAATGGAAAAAAATTGAGCAGGATTTTGGAAAAATTTGGACGAGCCAAACAAAATGAAGTCTATAAAAGTTTGATTCACTACACATCCTCCATATCTTTACATTGTAAGGCTCTCCAGTTTGCTTCACAACACCTCCTCCTTATCTTTACATTGTAAGGCTTTATATCTTAATTTGTTATTTGTATTTGTAGTATGTATGTCTTCTGAGTTATGGATTCATGTGAAATTAAGTTTGATTGGTGAAATTCGAATTAGTTTGAAATTAAGTTTGATTCAGTGAGGAAAATTATGTTCCTGTACTGGCGAAATTCGAATTAGTTTGATTGATTGGATTAAATCAAAGTATAAAATCCATTGTTATTCCCATGTTTTTTTTCTGGGATTGGATTGGATTAAATCACAGTATAAAATCCATTTTTTCGTCGATATATATGATATGAAGGAGGGATTGGATTTTCTCTGCCGGTATAAAATCCATGTTCTTTTTCCCGACAATATATATGATATGAAGGTGGAATCGGATTGAATCAAAGTATAAAATCCATGTTTTTTTTATTGGCTGCATATATGAATCAAAGTATAAAACGCATGTATTTTTTTATTATGTTATGTTATGTAGGTGGAATCGGATTGAATCAAAGTATAAAACTCATGTTTCGACAACATATATGAATGAGGGTGGATTGCCTACTGCTTGCATGGAATTGTCATTCTAACATATATTTCTCTTTGAAAAACAATATAGATGGTATCTCAAACTTGTCAAGGAGGCTCAGGAAATAAGATGAAGAAGTCACCTATTGTGGGCCTTGGAGGGAACTCAGGGAGCCTCGTGAAATCAACAACTGTAGCACGCACAAAAGCACTACAAAATCTAATATCAACACCGGTACCTGGAGTGGCATCAGCTCCTAGGATTATCACAAGAAAAAGGGTAGAAAATGCACTCCCAACACCGTCACTGCAAGAAGTGATAAAAAAATGTCTCAAGTATACAAGCAAATCAATTGCCAAGCTCGGAGACAATTCTTGATCATGAGGCACGTCAGACAACTCATGTCTCACCCACGAAACCCGCAAATCAATTTTCAAGTTTGGAGAAAACAATTAATCACGAGGCTGCCGTTAATGGTGTTTTATATCTAATTGCATATACTCAATATATGATCATGAGCTCATATTAATGTATTGGTTTTTTCCTACATTTATGTGTTAAAGACGATTCCACTAGCCAATTCAAACTGAAAAGAAAACATGAAATAACAACTGGGAAGGGATTCATAGAGATGATTTCAAATGGTTTTGTGTTAACCTTATTCACATTGGCTGACGGTGCAAATCTTGTCTTTTGAAGAATGTGATTTGAAACATTATTTGATCCTTGAGATTCTACCGTTGTCAATGGTTTTGCAAAATTAGTATCCACACGTTTTCCTTTCAAAGTTGCTAACTGAGCATTCAAATCTTTATTTTTCTATTCCAATTCGTTGTAAGCACGCTCGTAAGACAGTTTGTCAGACTTGAATTCTTTCTTTTTACAATCAATTTGCTCAAAATATGACTTGTTTTCTTGTTAAATCTTTATGAGTGCATTTTGATATTTAGAAACAATTTCTGTGTGCTCAGCTCACAGTTTTTCATCATCTTCAACAGAGTAGTTTTGTAAGACAATAGACATAACATCTGTTAACTGTGTAACAGCCCCAAAACAGTGGCTATTACAGTGCCGTGGACCCCTACTGGGACCCACCAGGCGATATCACAATATACATTTAAAATCTGACAACGTGGCACCGTACCACAACATTTATCAAAACCCGGGTGTGGAGCATGAGTTATTCATATCTTTAAATACGGGCAAACAAACACAGGATCCAAATTCGGTACAGACCATATGACGATGGGCAGTACCTAACAAATCTTAGTACATTCATCCGACACAAAATAAAAATGAAAGTCACAATAAAACATAACCGAACAACCAAAAGACTCGGGGCCCCCGAAATAGCATACATCAGAATCCTCCGTCGCCATTGTGCTCCTCCTGTGCCTTGCCCTTTCCTCGCCCTGAAATACAAGTGTTTCGACCCATGCCTCCGGGTCAGCTATACATGAGTAGAATTCTCATGACTTTATATAATTCTTATATACTGATCTCATAGAAATCCTCCGACTACCGAATATACCCAAGGCGTATAAACAATCGATCCCAATCGTCGAACATAACCAAATATACGAACGACCATATACTATGGCTCAAGACGGACGTCACAGTACGCCCGATCCGGAAATGTGTCCGTGCACATGTCCACCCCGTATACGGAATCCAGAATATACGTGGGACGATGTACCTAATTAGCCTCACGAACTACGTCTCGTGTGCACGATCTAAATGCGGAAAACCTCCACGCATGATCATCAAGTGCCCGGCTAAAAATCCTACACATAACCAATCGGCGCGCAGATATGACTCCATAGATGTCACGATACAACATGACAACGAAACTCAACGAATTACACTTTTACTAAGGAATCGAACAACTCACCGAAGTGTCAACAAAGCTCAACAATATCAAGGGTCCAAAAGTAACGAACTTGGGAATACAATCCCATGATGAAAACGGGACATCATTAAGAACAACCTGAAGTCACAAGATACAAGTTTATAGGTGTTTCATATACACGAAATGCATAATCATCATAAGAATCCACACATCATTGTAACCAAGCAAGATAACTTGCCTCAATTCCGTGGATGAATAATCCTTCTTCGAATGGTCAAACGAACGGTATCCTCGTCTAACAATACTCACGTGAACAAGCACCTTGAATGAAATGTAATTCATTCAACAACACATTTGTACGATAATGGTATTATTACATAAATAATATTCGTAATTTTACTTGAATAAATCAATCATCCTATTGATCATTTTAATGTTCTTATTACAAATCATTGTATGTTTATCATGTTCGTTCACATATTCTAACCTTAATGTCAAATACTTGATGTCTAGTTTATCATCAATGTAATATCGTGAAAATATCTTTTCAAATCATCGACACTTCCAATTACGATATAAGTTTGTGTTTAATTACGTTCTTCATTATTTTACCAACGATTACATTCAAAACTTGATTACTATATGAAACATAAGTTTAAGTTTTTAGTGAATTAAGAACATCATCTTAATTTACGTTTCTTAATACGCCCTGATTAATGAAATGGAATTCGGCTACTCATCTACCGCATTTGTATCATCATATTCAACACAATCCTCTTAAGAACATTATCAATCTATTAATGTAGTGATTAACACCCTTTAATGAAATCAATAAATTCGAACATATGAAGATTACAACTTCCTTCTATCAACATTCATTGATTTACTTTGAAGAATTTATTAAAAGCCTAGTTATATCATTGGATACTTGAAATTTTGGAAGTAACTTCAACCCATCTAGCGAAGATCATCTTCAAAGGGTTAATATAATCTTTTCAACAATTTTATTACAAAGGTTTTAGAGGCCAAAAATCATGGTTCCATACTACCTTCAAGAATCAATAGAATGTTCAAGACAATTTTAACATTTCTCAGTTTTAATCATTAAGGATATCATCCCTAACATGTTCCTAGTGTTGAGACTATAATTAACTTCAATTCTCATGTTATACATCAGGTTTTAAGTATATCATTATCAACACAATCACATTATGAAGTTATTTACAACAAGAAGTAACACTAATACATTCAATGTTTATCTTCACTAGTTTGAGCATGATTCAATTAACTTATCATGTTTGCACTAGTTTAAACTAACATTATGTGAAGTATTTATCTACTAACATCATCATAATCATGGAATTGATATGAGTTAAAGAAAGACCAACCTTAAAATGAAGAACAACACCAACACTTCAAGGGATACACTTCAATCTCTAGCTTCTCCAAGTCACCAATCAAGTGTTGAGGCTACAACACAAGTTAGAAAGGCTTAGAAACGAAGTTGGAAGGGAAAGGAATCGTTCCTCAGTTGGGAGATTGAAAAAGGTCGAGTAGGAAGTGAATGGCAAGTCATACTTTTATAATCTGAACTTGACATTACGTACGTTAACGAACGTGGTTAACGTACGTTATAGCCTTTACGTACGTAATCATGTGATCATTACGTACGTAACCAATTTCATCAAATCTCCCTGCCTCAAAACACGCAATTCGTTACGTACGTAACTATGTAGCTATTACGTACGTAATAGCCGTTGACTTGGATGTCGCGGTCGACTCCCGACCACCTACCCCTGCTCGGCCCCACCCGCCGAAAGGCGGACTGCTGGAGGATCTTCCGCATTACGTACGTTAACGTATTGATGTTACGTACGTAAGGCGACATACATAGCGTACGTTATGAAGACAGGTTAACGTACGTTAAGTACTATAACAAGCATAAATGGAATTCTCCCAATATCATCCAACAACTAATATAGTATGAATGACCATGAATCCAACTTAACATAATTCGTCGATACTTGCTACAATATCACAAATATGGTGCGAAAACACTTAACTTAAATCATGAAATACAATATTAAAGGCGAGGGTATTACATACTCCCCCCCTTAAAAGTAGTTTCGTCCCCGAAACTAAGGGGTAAATAGTTCGGGGTATTTCTCTCGCATGCTATCTTCGGTCTCCCACGTAGCTTCCTCGACTCCATGTCTCGACCACTGAATTTTTAATAAGGGAATCATCTTGTTCCTCAGCTGTTTAATTCTTCTCTCGAGTATCTGCACAGGCCGTTCTTCATACGAATGGTCGTCGGCTATTTCGACCTCGTCGAATTGAATAACGTGACTTGGATCAGCAACATACTTCCTTAACTGAGATACATGGAATACATTGTGAATCCGGATCAAATCTGGTGGTAATGCTAAACGATAGGCTAGGTCGCTTACTCGTTCCAGGATCTCAAACGGACCAATGTACCTTGGGCTCAATTTGCCTCTCTTCCCGAATCGGAAAACACCTCTAGTAGGAGATACTTTGACTAGTACATGGTCACCAACCTCAAACTCGAGTGGTCGTCGACGATTATCTGCATATGATTTCTGGCGGCTTTGGGCCGTTAATAGACGGCTCTTGATCAGGGAAATCTTCTCGCGGGCTGCCAATAACATATCAGGTTCCGTACCAATAGATTCAGACAATTCGTCCCAGAACAAAGGGGACCTACAAAGACGACCATACAATGCTTCATAAGGTGCCATCATGATCGAGGCGTGCTAGCTATTATTGTATGTGAATTCTACCAACGGCAGTTGGGCTTCCCAGTCAGGCTTCCAATCGAGAGCACATGCCCTCAACATATCCTCTAAAGTTTGAATTCTCCTCTCAGACTGACCGTCGGTCTGAGGATGAAAAGCCGTACTGAAGTTCAAATGTGTACCCATAGCACGATGAACCGCCTTCCAGAAGTGCGACACGAACCGTCCGTCCCGATCTGATACAATACTCTTAGGGGTGCCATGCAGTCTCACAATCTCTTTGATGAATAATTGGGCCAATCTCCCAGGGCCCCAATTATCCTTGATCTCCACGAAGTGGGCTGATTTAGTCAATCGATCCACAACCACCCAAATCGTATTCATTCCTCGACGGCTCGTCGACAAACTAGTAATAAAGTCCATCGATATGTCTTCCCACTTCCACTCGGGAATCGGAAGCGGTTTCATCATGCCAGCTGGTCGTTGATGCTCAATCTTGACCTGCTGACAGGTCAAACATTTCGAAACGAATTCGGCAACCTCCTGTTTCATGTTACCCCACCAATAACACGGCTTCAAATCCTTATACATTTTGTTTGATCCTGGGTGTATGGAATACGGGGTAGCATGAGCCTCCTTCAGAATAGTATTCCTCAACTCTTCGTCTGCTGGTACACACACTCGATTTTTAAAGCGTAACAGTCCATCCTCGTGAACCACAAATCCAGGGGCCTTCCCCTGATCGATTTCTCCCCGAATTCTGGATAAGAATGGGTCCGCCATCTATTTCGTCCTGATCGTCTCATCAATGGATGGTGAAATCTCAAGCATGCACAGTTGTCCATGAATGCGTTGTATCCAGACCTCAATCTCTGGTCTCATGAACTCTAATTGCAACTCCCTCTGGGCGGTCAAACGAGCTAGTATCTGCTCCTGCACCGTCTTGCGGCTAAAGGCATCGGCAACCACGTTTGCCTTGCCTGGATGATAAAGGATCTCGATATCATAGTCTTTGATTAGATCTAACCACCTCCTTTGTCTCATATTCAACTCCTTCTGGGTAAAAATATACTTCAGGCTCTTGTGGTCCGTAAAAATCTGGCAGGCAACTCCATACAGATAGTGGCGCCAGATTTTTAAAGCAAACACTACGGCTGCTAACTCCAAGTCATGAGTCGGGTAGTTGACCTCGTAAGGACGCAACTGTCTGGACGCATAGGAGATCACTTTCCCGTCCTGCATTAACACGCAGCCAAGGCCCTACCTCGATGCATCGCTATATACCACGAATCCTTCCGTTCCTCTAGGTAGTACTAAAACATGTGCTGAAATTAATCGACCTTTGAGTTCATGAAAACTTTGCCGACATGCTTCCGACCACAAGTACTTCTTATCTTTTCTCAACAGATTAGTCATCGGTTGGGCAATTTTGGAAAATCCTTCCACGAATCGTCTGTAATAGCCTGCTAGACCCAGAAAACTACGAACTTCCTTCACGTTCTTCGGGGGTAGCCAGCCTCGGATAGCTTCCGTCTTCTGTGGGTCTACTCTTACTCCCTCTGCTGATATCACATGACCCAGAAAAATAACTTCAGACATCCAGAATTCACACTTAGAAAATTTTCCATAGAGTTGTTCTCGCCTTAATGCGTCGAGAACCTGGCGGAGGTGACACTCATGCTCCTCATGATCACGAGAGTAGACCAAGATGTCGTCAATAAAAACGACTACAAAACGGTCCAGATAATTAATAAAAACCTGATTCATCAATTCCATGAATACTGCAGGTGCATTAGTCAGTCCAAATGGCATGACAACGAACTCATAATGCCCATAGCGAGTGCGAAAAGCTGTCTTCGGGACGTCAGACTCTCGAATCCGCAATTGGTGGTACCCGGACCTCAAGTCGATCTTGGAAAATACAGCGGCTCCTTGGAGCTGATCCAATAGATCATCGATGCGAGGTAAAGAATATTTGTTCTTAATTGTTACCTTGTTCAGCTCATTAATCAATACACAAACGCAATGATCCGTCCTTCTTCCGCGAATAACACCGCGCTCCCCAAGGGGATGCACCGGGCCGAACATATCCTTTCTCGATTAATTCTTCGAGTTGTCTTTTCAACTCCTGCATCTCGATCGGGGCCATACGATATGGTGCTTTCGAAGCGGGACGCCCTGGCTCCAACTCAATGGTGAATTCTACCTCTCACTGTGGGGGTATTCCCGAAGCTCGTCTGAAATACATCTGGATAATCTCGAACTATTGGAATATCAATCAATTTGGTAGCCGGTCACTGTCTTAGTCATGTAACACCAATAACCAATGCATCCCCGGTTCAAGAATCTCATAGCCTTCATAGCGGATGACTCTCCTGAATGATTGGGATTATCACCCCGAAAAATACACTCGACGCCATCATCCGATGTGACGGTCACCATTCGCTACGGACGCTAAGCACGGCATCGTGACGATCCATCCAAATCGATACCCAAGATTACATCATCTTTAGGTAAATCAACCACAATCAAGTCGGACAACCACTCACGGTTGTTCATGCTAATCAGACGATTACGTACTTCACGACTCCCAATAATTCTTCTACCATCGGGTAGACCAATTACATAAGGTTCACAATCGGTAACACGATTCAAATGCAAACGACTCAAACAAGAACTAGACAAAAGGAGTGTGAAGCACCAAGATCAAAAAGAACACAAACGGCCGAGAGTGGATCTCGAGAGTACCGCAATCATCGGCCGGGATCATCGGCTTTCTTCATTTCGTAAACTCGGGTTTTGCAACCCCAGGCAGTGTACCAACTTGATTTCCACGGCCCATCCCTTTGTTCGCCCCTGTAGTCCGGTAAGAAGCGGATGGAGGAGCACGTTCTGAGCAGACATCTTTGGAGCAAGAGATGCTACCGAGCACGCCCGAGTCCACCCGGCAATAGCGAGCACGATGACCGTTCTTCCCGCAAGTGTGACAGCAATGGCGGCCGGACACTTGGAGCTGATATGCCCCTGGTCCCCACGGTTATAACACACGGCAGGTGGTGATTGCCGAGAGTGCGTTCTGCGGTTTCGGTGCCATAGGTGGCCGCTCAGAAGGATTTGGTACAGGCTGGGGTTTCTTGAATACCCCCCGGTTACTGTCTCCTTGGGTCTGGTTCCTGGATCTCTTGTTGGAAAACTGAGGCTGCTTCTTAGAAATCTCATTCGCAGTAAGTTCATACTCCAAAGCCTTCTCAATAAACTCCGGTAAGGTCGTACAGTGGTGATTGAGTAATTTCATCCTCATTCGGGGTTTAAGCCTCTTGAGGAAATATTTGATCTTATCAGCTTCCGAACGGACAACTGACGTAGCAAAAGGGAGAAGTGCTTGGAATTTTTCGGCAATCGCTAACACATCTTCGTCCTCCGATGGGTCGGGGTTTAGTAATTCTGACAGTTTGGCTTCACGGAGGGGTGCAGGATAGTAACGATCTAGCATAAGATTCTTTAATTCCTCTCAAGTACTCGCGCCTTCGTCAGGCCTCACAGAAAGCCACCAAGTATGGGCACTCTTACTAAGGTAGTAGGTTGCCACAGCAACTCGATTTTCCTCTGGGCACTCCACCATCTCGAACAGTTTCTCGAAATGCTCTATCCAGTGTACAATGTCGGCAGGCTCATATGAGCCTTCAAAAGTCGTAGGTCGCTGACGTGATATGTCGCTAATAATCCGGCTTACGATCCCGCCAGGCACCAGAGGCGGAGGCTGTTGTCCCTGCTGTTGACCAGTAGTATTCCTCTGCATAGTTTCCATCAGCTGACCCATTTGGGTCATTTGGGCCATCATGCCCTGCATCACGGTGTAAGGATCGACACGTGCATTCTCTCCGGTGTGGTGTGATTGGTCCCTAGAAGGCGAATCACTGCCTGCGGAACTCTGTTCCACATTCGCGCGTCTGTTAGCTCGTGCTATCGGAATTCGGCCTCTTCCGCGGCCTCGTCCCCCTCTGCCACGGCCTCTCAGGTTCCTTTCCATACTGAAAGAATCAAGTCACAAGTACAGTTCGATTTATCAATCATAATTCATGCTAAGTTAATAGCAACAGGGAATTTCCTATCCAACAAAGCAGTTGTAACGAATCACTGGCACTACAAGTGTTACACACTCAATATCATATCAACATTAAGTCGAAACAATTCCAATCACATAATTTATTTAGGTTCTCCTCAAACAGATGAATTTTGCCTCATGGTAGCAAGATGCCAAGATAAGTAAGGAGACCAATACATCGTCAATATCATGCCAGTAATCAAATTATGGTTCATGAGAACATACCGTATTCGACGGGTCAGGCGCTTGCACAGGTTACACGTGGCACGAAGGTTTCTTGATGCTATTTCGATTCTACAATGACTCAAAATAAAAACACATTCTCTGATACCATCTTCTGTAACAGCCCAAAAACAGTGGCTATTACAGTGTCGTGGACCCCTACTGGGACCCACCAGGCGATATCACAATATACATTTAAAATCTGACAATGTGGCACCGTACCACAACATTTATCAAAACCCCGGTGTGGAGCATGAGTTATTCATATCTTTAAATACGGGCAAACAAACACAGGATCCAAATTCGGTACAGACCATATGACGATGGGCAGTACCTAACAAATCTTAGTACATTCATCCGACACAAAATAAAAATGAAAGTCACAATAAAACATAACCGAACAAACAAAAGACTCGGGGCCCCCGAAATAGCATACATCAGAATCCTCCGTCGCCATTGTGCTCCTCCTGTGCCTTGCCCTTTCCTCGCCCTAAAATACAAGTATTTCGCCCCAAACCACAGGGTCAGCTATACATGATAATAATTCTCATGACATTATACAATTCATATATACTGATCTCAAAGAAATCCACCGACTACTGAATATACCCCGAAGGCGTATAAATAATCAGTCCCAACTGTCGAACATAACCAAATATACGAACGACCATATACTATGGCTCAAGACGGACGTCACAGTACGCCCGATCCGGAAATGTGTCCGTGCACATGTCCACCCCGTATACGGAATCTAGAATATACGTGGGACGATGTACCTAATTAGCCTCACGAACTACGTCTCGTGTGCACGATCTAAATGCGGAAAACCTCCACGCATGATCATCAAGTGCCCGGCTAAAAATCCTACACATAACCAATCGGCGCGCAGATATGACTCCAGAGATGTCACGATACAACATGACAACGAAACTCAACGAATTACACTTTTACTAAGGAATCGAACAACTCACCGAAGTGTCAACAAAGCTCAACAATATCAAGGGTCCAAAAGTAACGAACTTGGGAATACAATCCCATGATGAAAACGGGACATCATTAAGAACAACCTCAAGTCACAAGACACAAGTTTATAGGTGTTTCATATACACGAAATGCATAATCATCATAAGAATCCACACATCATTATAACCAAGCAAGATAACTTTCCTCAATTCCGTGGATGAATAATCCTTCTTCGAATGGTCAAACGAACGGTATCCTCATCTAACAATACTCACGTGAACAAGCACCTTGAATGAAATGTAATTCATTCAACAAAGTACGATAATGGTATTATTACATAAATAATATTCGTAATTTTACTTGAATAAATCAATCATCCTATTGATCATTTTAATGTTCTTATTACAAATCATTGTATGTTTATCATGTTCGTTCACATATTCTAACCTTAATGTCAAATACTTGATGTCTAGTTTATCATCAATGTAATATCGTGAAAATATCTTTTCAAATCATCGACACTTCCAATTACGATATAAGTTTGTGTTTAATTACGTTCTTCATTATTTTACCAACTATTACATTCAAAACTTGATTACTATATGAAACATAAGTTTAAGTTTTTAGTGAATTAAGAACATCATCTTAATTTACGTTTCTTAATACGCCCGGATTAATGAAATGGAATTCGGCTACTCATCTACCGCATTTGTATCATCATATTCAACACAATCCTCTTAAGAACATTATCAATCTATTAATGTAGTGATTAACACCCTTTAATGAAATCGATAAATTCGAACATATGAAGATTACAACTTCCTTCTATCAACATTCATTGATTTACTTTGAAGAATTTATTAAAAGCCTAGTTATATCATTGGATACTTGAAATTTTGGAAGTAACTTCAACCCATCTAGCGAAGATCATCTTCAAAGGGTTAATATAATCTTTTCAACAATTTTATTACAAAGGTTTTAGAGGCCAAAAATCATGGTTCCATACTACCTTCAAGAATCAATAGAATGTTGAAGACAATTTTAACATTTCTCACTTTTAATCATTAAGGATATCATCCCTAACATGTTCCTAGTGTTGAGACTATAATTAACTTCCAATCATGTTATACATCAGGTTTTAAGTATATCATTATCAACACAATCACATTATGAAGTTATTTACAACAAGAAGTAACACTAATACCTTCAATGTTAATCTTCACTAGTTTGAGCATGATTCAATTAACTTATCATGTTTGCACTAGTTTAAACTAACATTATGTGAAGTATTTATCTACTAACATCATCATAAGCATGGAATTGATATGAGTTAAATAAAGACCAACCTTAAAATGAAGAACAACACCAACACTTCAAGGGATACACTTCAATCTCTAGCTTCTCCAAGTCACCAATCAAGTGTTGAGGCTCCAACACAAGTTAGAAAGGCTTAGAAACGAAGTTGGAAGGGAAAGGAATCGTTCCTCAGTTGGGAGATTGAAAAAGGTCGAGTAGGAAGT